>OY744481.1:192569951-193831106 GCA_963556165.1 Tipula helvola | reverse complement strand
GCCGCGTGGTACAAAATGTCGCGTTTTAAAATGTCGCGTTTCAAAATGCCGCGAGGTACAAAATGTCGCGTGGTACAAAATGTCGCGTTTTAAAATGTCGCGTTTCAAAATGCCGCGTGGTACATAATGTCGCGTGGTACAAAATGTCGCGTTTCAAAAAACCGCGTGGTTCAAAAAACCGCGTGGTACAAAATGACGCGTTTTAAAAAATCCCTTATAAATCAACACAATATGATGTGACATAATAAATAATTTAATAAAAATTATTTGAAACAAGCAAATTGTGTTTAAACATATAGTAAAATTTTCCTTCACTGAATGGAAATTATTTATAAATGTAATTTTATGTAATTATAAAGTGGGTCTAAGAAAAAGAACGCAAATGTTGAAATTTATTAGAATATTCCTTCACTAAAATGTTAAAGTTAAGTCCTTATATATCGGAAGTTGATATCAGATACACAATTTAATCCAAATTGAACATTTTGTACGTCGCGGCATTGTGAAACGCGACATTTTAAAACGCGTCTTTTTGTACCACGCGAAATTTTGTACCTCGCGGCATTTTGAAACGCGACATTTTAAAACGCGACATTTTGTACCACGCGACATTTTGTACCTCGCGGCATTTTGAAACGCGACATTTTAAAACGCGACATTTTGTACCACGCGACATTTTGTACCTCCCGGCATTTTGAAACGCGACATTTTAAGACGCGATATTTTAAAACGCGACATTTTAAAACGCGGCATTTTGACCCGGACCCTGTGTATAGATATACTTTCTTATAATTCTTTCATTCTACAAATATTTATTTTGTAGAGATGCCATTTTGAATTTCGTTTTTTATTAAATTGATATGTGTAATGTAAGTATTTCGTGACGGTGTTTTATATAAATTTTTTAATGTTTATTTTTGTTCTAAAGATACGTTTGATGTTTGTTTCAATTATAGATAATTGTTTTCTTTTTATTCGGAGATTTAGATAGAATTCTAATATTCAGGCCAACACACTCAATATAATGAATTTTTACAAAGGTAAATATGATTATGATATTGAAATCATTTTAAGATTTTTTTTTTATTTTTCGCTGGCGCTACATCCCATAGAGGGATTTGGCCGCTTCATTTTGAAGTTTCGTAATCATTTTTGTTAACGGATATGAGTGATTAATTCATTGATCCTACCCTTAACCAGCCGTGATTTTTTCATCACCCGCCGGGAATCGAACCCGGGACCTCCGGAGCGTAAAGCAAGTATGCTAACCACTGTGCCACCGGGGCGGCCATTTTAAGATTACCCTTGAAATTATTTAATTATTCCAGAAACGTGTCGTCAATGTGTTTGTCAATTTCTAAATCCTCAACGAAGAGATTCTTCGAAACCAGAGAGGTGGTTTAACAAAATAAATTTTTAAATTTTTTATAAATATTTAAAATGAATTAATACAATTTTTTATGTTAGTAATCAACATTTATGATTTTTATTTTAATTTCAAAACTATTTTAAAAATATTCGTTTAAACGAATATAGTACGTAAAATTACTTCGCCCAGTGTTTCGCTTTCACTTCGTTTCTATATCATTTTCATAATAAACTTATACAAAAACCCTTCGCTTTCGTGCCACAAACAGTACTTTATTGAAAAGAATGCGAAGATAAATGCGAACTACCCATACATACAGACATTTAAATTACTTCGCTTTCATTTTAATTTTCATATAGCAGCTGCGATAAAAAGGTTACGTTTTTGCTTCACCTGAGCGTTACGCTTGCGAAGAGTTTCATATATAAATGTCTTCGCTTGCATTACGTTAGCGTTTCGCCATGTTTAGAGGGATACGTTATAAAGGGTATACATTGCGGAATTCAAATCACTCAGTGCTATTTTGATATGAGCCGTCCGTAGGGCTCTTGCAATTTTTTTTGAAAAATAACAAATCGACGAATTTCGCTTGGAACAAGGACGTAGTTCTCTATTATATCAAATAACACGAATCTCAGAGATTGGCTCATATAGTGACTATATATGTTATAAAGGGTATACATTGCGGAATTCAAATCACTCAGTGCCATTTTGATATGAGCCGTAGGGCTCTTGCAAAATTTTTTGAAAATTAACAAATCGACGAATTTCGCTTGGAACAAGGACATTGTTCCCTATTATATCAAATAACACGAATCTCAGAGATTGGCTCATATAGTGACTATATAGGTTTTAAAGGGTATACGTTGCGAAATTTAAATCACTCAGTGCTAGTTTGATATGAGCCGTCCGTAGGGCTCTTGCAATTTTTTTTGTGAAAATTAACAAATCGACGAATTTCGCTTGGAACAAGGACGTAGTTCTCTATTATATCAAATAACACGAATCTCAGAGATTGGCTCATATAGTGACTATATAGGTTTTAAAGGGTATACATTGCGAAATTTCAATCACTCAGTGCTATTTTTATATGAGCCGTCCGTAGGGCTCTTGCAATTTTTTTTGAAAAATAACAAATCGACGAATTTCGCTTGGAACAAGGACGTAGTTCTCTATTAAACACGAATCTCAGAGATTGGCTCATATAGTGACTATATATGTTATAAAGGGTATACATTGCGGAATTCAAATCACTCAGTGCCATTTTGATATGAGCCGTAGGGCTCTTGCAAAATTTTTTTGAAAATTAACAAATCGACGAATTTCGCTTGGAACAAGGACATTGTTCCCTATTATATCAAATAACACGAATCTCAGAGATTGGCTCATATAGTGACTATATAGGTTTTAAAGGGTATACGTTGCGAAATTTAAATCACTCAGTGCTAGTTTGATATGAGCCGTCCGTAGGGCTCTTGCAATTTTTTTTTGTGAAAATTAACAAATCGACGAATTTCGCTTGGAACAAGGACGTAGTTCTCTATTATATCAAATAACACGAATCTCAGAGATTGGCTCATATAGTGACTATATAGGTTTTAAAGGGGTATACATTGCGAAATTTCAATCACTCAGTGCTATTTTTATATGAACCGTCCGTAGGGGCTCTTGCAATTTTTTTTTTGAAAAATTAACAAATCGACGAATTTCGCTTGGAACAAGGGACGTAGTTCTCTATTATATCAAAGAGCACGAATCTCAGAGATTGGCTCATATAGTGACTATATAGGTTATAAAGGGTATAACATTGCGGAATTCAAATCACTCAGTGCCATTTTGATATGAGCCGTAGGGCTCTTGCAAAATTTTTTGAAAATTAACAAATCGACGAATTTCGCTTGGAACACGGACGTTGTTCCCTATTATATCAAATAACACGAATCTCAGAGATTGGCTCATATAGGGACTATATAGGTTTTAAAGGGTATACATTGCGAAATTTTAAATCACTCAGTGCTATTTTGATATGAGCCATCCGTAGGGCTCTTGCAATTTTTTTTGAAAATTAACAAATCGACGAATTTCGCTTGGAACAAGGACGTAGTTCTCTATATTATATCAAATAACACGAATCTCAGAGATTGTCTCATATAGTGACTATATAGGTTATAAAGGGTATAACATTACGGAATTCAAATCACTCAGTGCCATTTTGATATGAGCCGTAGGGCTCTTGCAATTTTTTTTTGAAAATTAACAAATCGACGAATTTCGCTTGGAACAAGGACGTAGTTCTCTATTATATCAAAGAGCACGAATCTCAGAGATTGGCTCATATAGTGACTATATAGGTTATAAAGGGTATACATTGCGGAATTTAAATCACTTAGTGCCATTTTGATATGATCTGTAGGACTCTTGCAAATTTTTGAAATTTAACAAATCGACGAATTTCGCTTGGAACAATGACGTTGTTCTCTATTATATCAAATAACACGAATCTCAGAGATTGGCTCATATAGTGATTATATATGTTTTCAAAAGGGTATACATTGCTGAATTTAAATCACTCAGTGCCATTTTGATATGAGCCGTAGGGCTCTTGCAAATTTTTTTGAAAATAAACAAATCGACGAATTTCGCTTGGAACAAGGACGTCGTTCTCTATTATATCAAATAACACGAATCTCAGAGATTGGCTCATATAGTGACTATATAGGTTATAAAGGGTATACATTGTGGAATTTAAATCACTCAGTGCCACTTTGATATGAGCCGTAGGGCTCTTGCAAATTTGTTTGAAATTTAACAAATCGACGAATTTCGCTTGGAACAAGGACGTTGTTCTATATTATATCAAATAACACGAATCTCAGAGAATGGCTCATATAGGGACTATATAGGTTTTAAAGGGTATACATTGTGGAATTAAATCACTCAGTGCCATTTTCATATGAGCCGTAGGGCTCTTGCAATTTTTATTTGAAAATTAACAAATCGACGAATTTCGCTTGGAACAAGGACGTCGTTCTCTATTATATCAAATAACACGAATCTCAGAGATTGGCTCATATAGTGACTATATAGGTTTTAAAGGGTATACATTGCGGAATTTAAATCACTCAGTGCCATTTTGATATGAGCCGTAGGGCTCTTGGAAATTTTTTTGAAATTTAACAAATCGTCGAAGTTTGCACCTCATCGGCCATGCCCAGTTTTTGGTCCGCCCCGAGTATTTGATTTCCCCGGTACCTGCCATATCTGGCAGGCATTCCCCTATCCCCCACCTAGGGAGGCGCCCGATAGGGGAACTGGCAAAACCCCTCAAGGGATTAATTATCAATTAATAATTAGTAATAAGTAATTAGTAACAAATAATTAATAATTAGTTGTTAGTAATACATAATTAGTAATTATTAATTAATAATTGATTAATATTAATTAATAATAAATAACTAATAATTAAAAATTAAATTTTAGTAATTGGTAACTAATAATTAGTAAGTAGTAATTAATAATTTGTAACTAGTGATTGGCAATTAGTATTAGTATTTAGTAATTAGTATTTAATAATTGATTATTGATTATTAATAATTAGTAATTTGTTAGTATTAATTAATAATTGATAATTAATAATATACATATAACTAATAATTAATACTTAATAATTAGTTATTAGTAACTAGTAATTTGTAATTATTAATTTCTAATTAGTAACTAGTGATTAGTGATTAGTAATGAATAATTAGTAATTAGAAATTAGAAATTAATAATTAATTATTAAACTACATGTGCATTCGATTTTCTAATTTTAATACTTGGAATATATTAATATTGCCGGATTAACCTTTGTTGCCGTATTTATTGTCATTGGAAATTGCAACATGTCATCGTGTATCTCCCATGTATTTTCATTCCGTTTTATATAAGATCGAAAATGACCAGGCATATTTTTTTTACCCAATTGCTCGTAATGCACAATTCCTTTTAGGTGGAACTCCTCCTCTTGAGTTAAATAAATTGTTTGACAAATTTCCTTTATTTGTATGTGATAGGTCATATTAGTCGGATTTACATCAAATATTATAACACTATAATTACTATAAAATTGTTTTATTTTATTTCCGTGACATTTTGCACAAATTGATGTTTCAAAATCTACACAGTCTTGAAGATTAATCATTGATAGTTGGTTAAAACTAAAAACATCCTTAATAGGCATATAGAATGTGGGTCTTAAATTTGAAATGTCATTACACTTTATACATTTTCTCGTTTCAGTTAGTGGCGAGGGAAGCAATTTCTCTAAAATAAATGATATCGAACAAGTACGATCTAAATTAATGGTAGTTTCCTTCGAAACTAGTTCGGGACGATCTTTGTAGACCTCTAAAAATAGTCGAGATCTTTGATTGTAGATTGTTGCAATATCATCACTATTTGCTAGCTCCAGTATAAATTTAAAAAATGTGTTATTCGACGTTCGAAAAAATCTTTTAAAAAACTCTGTATCTGTAAACAAACATAGAAAAATCTGAGCCGTCGCATCGAACGCACATGTATTTATAATTTTTATGATAGATTTATCTTTGACAAAAGTATGTCCATTTTTTAATATATGCAAACTACCTTCCTCACGATGAGCTACATTGGTTATTCCATTTACTATCGACTGAGGAATCATTTGTGCAAACCTAATTAAAACACGTTTCCCGAAGTGTTTTGGAGAATTTTTAATTTTTATTTTTTTGTTCCACGTTTCCTCATGCATATCGCTGTCTGGGTCATCAGAAGTCGAGTTAACTGGATATTTTCGCTTTGGGTAAATTCTTTCAATGTGTTCGGACATTTGAACCATTTTCTCTAACTTTGCCGTTTTTTCCCTTAATGTATTAATAAATCTACGAAGCCGTAGATTTTCATGTTTTGTATAGTGGATTTTCACTATGGAAAACCAACTTTCGGCATTTGCGTTGGATAAACGTCCAGATATTCTATTTTTATTTTAAAGCAAATTCCCCAGAGTGGTAGATATGCCATATACCGTTTACCTGTGAAACTTAAAAAATCTTCATTATAAAATTTATTTTGTTCACCATTGGTTTGTATGCCTCGTTTGCTAATTTTAGTTTTATGTTTATAAATATTTCATTATACCTTGTATACCGTAAAATGGGGTGAATAGAAACAAAACTTTAAAAAATAATTAACTTGATAATTTTTCATAATACGTAATAATAAAAAAGCAACGTTAATTTTTTAAGTTGGTGATGAGTGCAAAAATAGAAATAATAGGGATTTTTGGTTGAACACCCGCAGTTTTAAAGAATATATTGGTAAATATAAATCAACATTTTTTGGTTCGAGAAATACTCTAAAAAACTTTGTATGTAATTGAGCCAGCGTTGGAGGAATATCAGAGAAAATTCATGTAAGTTGTTCAATTATGTCTTCTTTTTACTTGTGTAGTTAAAATTGTAATTAACATTTACCGTTTTTCCTAAATTTTTCCATTTTGTAGTTTAGTGTCAAGAATTAGGAAGTGTGGGGTGAATAGAAACACCAGAAATTGGTGTTTTTATTCACATTACTAAGTTTTCCTTAATTCCAAATTACTAAATTTCCCTAATGTTAAATTATTATAGTATATATTTCGGTTTTTGATTGCTACAGAGTATTAAAATGCCCAGACAATACAAGTCGAGAAGCCAAAAACATTATAAAAAGCGTGATCCCCTGATATTGAAACAATCAGTGGAAGATGTTAAAAATAATAAGTTATGATTAAGGAAATCATCGGAGAAATACGGTATACACCATTCCGTGATATATCGCCATTTAAAAAAGGTGATACAATACAAAATCAGGAGGGACAAACCTGCTTAAACGAAACTGAAGAAAAAATCCTTGTGGGCAAATCGATCATTTGTTCAGAGTGGGTTATCCCATTGATACAATAACATTACGAATGAATATTCAAGAATTGTTAAACCGGCAAGAGAGATAGGTCGAAAAATTTAAGGACAACTTACCCGGTAAAGAATTCATCTGCTCGTTCCTGAAACGACACAAGCAAGCATTATCTCACCGCCCGTTATGCCAAAATACAAAAAGAAATCGGGCTGCTGTTTCACCAGAAATCATAAATGAATATAGGAATAGAAAGAAACCGAAATTCAATGACTGTTTCTATTCACCCCAATAGCAGGTGAATAGAAACAGTGAGGTTTTTTTAAAAAAAAATCCACCATATTCATTTCTAATAGATCAAAGTAGTTTGAAAAGGAAAGAGTACACCAAGACCCATATTTTAAGATATTTCATTATATTAAAAACAAATATCCTCTTAGCAGTACATGCTTGTAAACTTGAAAAGTGTTTCTATTCACCCCATTGGTAATATGGGCTGGCACGGAATAAGGGCTTGTTAAAAAAAGTGTTTCTTTGGATATGTCTCCAATCAGCTGGATTTGATGCAGGTATGTTTAAACCTTCTGACGTTCCATAGATTTCAGTGCAAAACTTTTTCATTTTTAAAATTGCCTCAATAACTCTTCATTGGAAAATTTAGAACTTAAAATCAAGCAAAAATTTTCAAAAATAGTGGCAATTTTTTCTAAACTTCCCGTATTAAGAATTATACAAAACAAGTCTAAAATAGAATTTCTTTCTTTCAGCGATGCCTTTGGAAATTTTTCTTTAATTTGCGTGGATATGATGTTCACAAAGTGGCTACAACATATGAATGCTCCTATTTTATTTGATACCGGTTTTTGATCTAATACCACAGAATATATATAAACAGAACAATATCTTCTATAGCGCTTTATTCCTAAGCTGGTGAACAAATATTTTCGTTATTGTTTTTTTCGACTGATTTTGATTTAGAAAAGATAGAAAAATCATTTTATATGCAATCAATGAAACAAAAAAAAATTACAAAAATGTTTGTACCCACCTCTTTCTATTGATAAATAAAAATCAGTACAATTCTAAAATGAAAGAGAAATCTGTACACTTTATAATGTGCTTAAAAGAGATAGATATTCGTGAATAATTTTTGATTTTGGTCTAGTCAGCTTTGCGAAACTTTAAAATCATATCAAAGAAATAACAAAAAGAAAACTTGCAACTCCCATAAGGTTGTGTAGAGTTTGTGTAGCATTTCTAATTTATTTGTATTGGTCCTTTGTTTATTTGTTGATTTGATTTTAAAGTTTCGCAAAGGTTACTAGACCAAAATCAAAAAATATTCACGAATGTCTATCTCTTTTAAGCACATTATAAAGTGTAAAGATTTCTCTTTCATTTTAGAATTGTACTGATTTTTATTTATCAATAGAAAGAGGTGGGTACAAACATTTTTGTAATTTTTTTTGTTTCATTGATTGCATATAAAATGATTTTTCTATCTTTTCTAAATCAAAATCAGTCGAAAAAAACAATAACGAAAATATTTGTTCACCAGCTTAGGACTAAAGCGCTATAGAAGATATTGTTCTGTTTATATATATTCTGTGCTAATACTAAGACTTCGTATGTATAATTTAAACATTGAGAAACATCCATTGAGTTGAAGCTCTGCAGAGCAGACTTTATTAGAGCCCAAGACCAATCAGTCACGATGAATTTTGGAAAATATGATTTTGGCAAGTTATTTCTTAAAGTTGCTAAAAGTGACTTTATCGCGTCAGCGTTGTGGCTCGACGAAATTAATTCACCAATTGGTATTATATTTGAATTT
The DNA here is from genome assembly GCA_963556165.1 of Tipula helvola. Taxonomy (NCBI): domain Eukaryota; kingdom Metazoa; phylum Arthropoda; class Insecta; order Diptera; family Tipulidae; genus Tipula; species Tipula helvola. The sequence continues at coordinate 193,821,993 of OY744481.1, read as the reverse complement.
ACGTTTATGACACACGCATAATACAGTATTCTTTTATAACTATGATAATTATGACATATTGGGTGTTTTACGCCCTTTCCCGTAGCATCGAAAAATATTCCGTCCACGTCATATCGGCCTAAAAGATTTAACGTGGACTGTCTAAAACATATTACTTTTAACGGGTCTAATTGTATGTTTTGAATATACTTATTTTTTGTTGGCTCTACCATCAACATTTGACATGCGTCAACTAAATCGCGGTCTTGTACTAGATCGTTACTTTTAAGAAACTCCGATTTAATTTTTCTTATGGTAGTTGGTTTAACAAATCCTTGTGAGTTTCCTTTGCGAAACAAGTCTAAATTAGTTTCAGCGGCCAAATCCAGAGCGACGTTATGGCAAGAAGTTCCCTCCAGTCTTTTTTTCAACATTTCGCTTCTAGTTCCTCTTACTTGCCTATATATACGGTTTTCTTTATGTGAACTACAGACTTCACCAATAACAAAAATATCATGAACCAAGTTTCTTATTATAAACTTGTACTTGATGACAGAGTTCATTTTGCAGTGCCGGTAAATTATAATTTTATTTGCATTACGTTTCAATGTACGAATTTTTTGATATGATATAATGCAAGAATTACTAATACCTGCTAAATTGTAATCAATCATATTACGTATTGCTTCACGGTTTAAATTTTTCGTGTTTACGTTTTCTGTAAGAAATACGGGTTTTAAAAGTTTATAATGAGTTTCTGCACCACTAAATCGTCTTTCAATATTTGGTTTTAAAATTTTAGCCACATCTTCGGTTAAAAAAGCACTACCTGGCTTCAAATCAGTCCAATAACTATAATTTAAATTTTCTACGATGTTCCCTACATAGTTTAAATTGACTAAATCGTGTTGAGAAACATTATTATGATCATTACCAACATTGTGCTCATGTATTTGTTCAATATTCTCATCATCATCAGTATCAGAATTATTCAGCCCTGAACTTTTTGACGTACGAAGGTCTGAAACACTAAGCGCATTAATAAACTACGTTTTCCTTTTTAAAAAATTAACAATTTTACTGCGATTGTTTTTATTATATTTCATTTTCAATCCAGTTAAAATATTGATTACCAATTGGCAATTCGGACTTTTTCCAACTTCTAACTCGGTAATATCATTTACGCCAAGATCATTTAAAATAACAATTAAATGTTCCAAATCAATATAGCACTACGCTTAGATTTATAATTATACTTTATTTCAGACATAATTAGCAATAGTATCTGCTTTCAAAAGTCAATAAAAATAAAATTTGGACCAAAACTATAATCGTTACAAAAAGAAAGTCCAAAAGAATGCCGAGGTCAAGAAATGTTAGCGAAAATCACAAAAAATTAAATTGAGTTAAGCCGATATCAATAGTTTAGCAAAAAAATTGAAAAATTACAAAGCGAAAACAAAAATAAATCACAAAAAACACGTTGCGATCCGAACAGTACAAAGTCTGAATAGCTAATAAAACAAAAATTAAATTCCTTTTATACTTTTTTTTAGTCGATTTTTTTCATCTTAAATTCGTTGATTTGTTAATATTCTAAATTTGTTTGCAAGAGACCTACGGCACTATATGGTTCATATCAAAATGGCATTGACTGATTTGAATTCCGCAATGTATACCCTTTACAACCTATTTAGCCACTATATGAGCCAATCTCTGAGATTCGTGTTATTTGATATAATAGAGAACGACGTCCTTGTCCCAAGCGAAATTCGTCGATTTGTTAATTTTAAAAAAAAATCATGTTAAATGCTTATAATAACGTGCTATTCAGCCATATATAAATGTTTTAATTTTAATTCATATGAATTAAATAAAAAATCTATAATTATATCGATATTTCGAGCCAAATGCTCATCCTCAGGATACTGTTTATTCAAAAGAAATTATAAAAATTTGTAAAAAATGTTTAAAATTACATATAAATCAAAAATTAGGAAAAGCTTACATAAAATAAATTAAAAAAATCGTAATTATATGCATTATATTTGCAAGCAACACTGAAAAAATTTAACTTACACACTATTTAATTAATAGTCAATTCTTGGTTATAATTTTAAAATTTTAAATTTTTTTTAATTAATACATTAAAAGTTGCTATCATTTTGCTGTCACTCATCTTCAGACATTTGTATATTAACATTTTGTTAGCGCGTTAAACAATTTTAGCGTCGAAAACTTGTCTAGTATTTACTAAAACAAATCCAATTGTATGTACTCGTTTTAATACTCATACTAAATACTTTTTGTACATCAATTATCATCTATACATAAATACCTACATAGCTATACCTAAATGATGAGTCACAGAACAACAACAATGCAACAAAATTAACAAAATATTACCTAAGTATATACAAGTTTGATAGGAGAAGTAACTTTTTATTGTATATACATACATAAATAATATATATAAATCATTCCACGTATATTCCCTTCCATAATTCATGGGTGCACAATTATACGTCATAATCACAACAAAAATACATGATAAATGATCATTATTGTTATTGACCTATATTAATATTACGGACGACCGATAATGCAACAGAAAACAAAAAACAGTAAAGAGCTACATAGTTGTGACAAGAATATTGAGAATTCAAAAAAGTTGAGCTAACTGTCAGAAGGTTTTAAGCTTGGAAAATGTAATTGTGCAGAAATTAGTTAGATGGGGTGTTAAAATTTATTTGTTGTTAATTATTTAAATTGTTTCTAATACGTTTTTTATTAAAAATTCTTATTGTTTTCTTGAAATCTTCGCATAATCTACTTGTATCGGTTTTAAAATTAATACTATTGTTAAGGTTTGAGGTGATTTGAGCTGATTCTAAGATTAGTCTACTGTTTTTGTGATTTTCCTTATGAATAATTTTAGTTTCATTAAATTGAAATTTATGGTCATTATCGAGGGAATGAATCGCTAGAGCTGTCGTTCTACTTTTACATTTTACGTTACTCTGATGTTGTTGTATTCTGGTGCGTAATTTGTTGCTTGTTTCATCAACGTATACTTTGCCACATTCGCATGGAATTTCATAAACTAAATTGTTGTGTTGATCAGTTGGTATTTTGTCTTTCAAGTTTGAGAAGGAATGGTGGAGTTTATTAGGAATTTTGTACCCAATTTTACAGTTCGGATTGTCAGTAGGTTTGATAATTTTGGATATTTGTTGGGATAGGTTAGTAAGTTATACTATGAAATTTATTATCTGTGGTGCTATTGGTGGGGGTGGTGTTAATACTATTCATCCTGAATTTGGCTTTGGAAATTGCTCTATTTATTGTTTTGTATGGATAATTGTTTTTGTAAAGTATATTCGTGATGGTTTCGATGTTATTGCTGTGAAACTCACTATTAGATAATGATAACACCCTATGAGCAAATGACACAGCCAAGTTAAACTTCAAGTTATGGGGGTGGGAAGATATAAAATTCAGAACGCGATCCGAACTAGTACTTTTTTTGTATTTTGTTTAAAAAAAATTTGCAAGAGCCCTACGGCTCACATCAAAATGGCACTGAGTGATTTAAATTCCGCAATATACCCTTTATAACCTATATAGCCACTATGAGCCAATCTCTGAGATTCATGGTATTTGATATAATAGAGAACAACGTCCTTGTTCCAAGCGAAATTAGTCGATTTGTTAATTTTCAAAAAAATTTGCAAGAGCCCTACGACTCATATATATCATAACATTAAAATGGCGCTAATTTCTTGGATTTGTTGAAAAAAAAAAATTTGAAATGATTACATTAGAAATTATTTAAGGGTTTTTTTATTTGATTTGTTTTTTTTTTTTTTTGTTAAATACACTGTTAAAAGATGTACACACGCATAAATATTTGTCCAGAAACCTAATGTATCTAAAATCTCAATTTTGTTCAAAAAATTCACAGTACACTTGCATAAATTTTTTACAAAAAAAAAGTGTCCAAAAACTTCACACCGGTTGTGTATTGAACGTTTTTCTAGCAGGTTACTTAAGTAAATTAAATTAAAATAAGCTTGAACTAGTAATCATTTTTTATAGAAATGCTTTGTACTGATGAACATTTTGTTATGATTACTTTCTACACATTGTAAACCATCGTTTATGTTCGTGAAAGAATCCCTTTAGTAAATTACATTTACATTTATAAAGTATATTACGTCTATACGAGTACGTACAAAACATCGAGTAAAGGCCAATAATTCTTACAGGAATTATCGAGTTTCTGTAACTCAAATGAATCTCATTATAGTATTTTGTATTAAATCAATGTAAATCTTTCAGCTCTCCAAAATACTTCAATTGCATTAGAGGATTTTGAAAATTTTTCTAATTGCCATGATGCCATCTTGGAAGAAAATTATTTTATAGAATATGTAAACTGCTATATAACACATCCAAATTTTTTATTGAATGTAAACACGAAACAATATCAGGACTTAACCCTTCAGATATCAAACGCTAACCTTCAAGTAAATGTTACAAACGTATCCCGCTCAGATGCTTGCATTGGACCTGGAGTAATTTACACACCCGAGGTAAACTTGTTTTTTAAATTATTAACTTAATATATTCTAAATTACGTTATTTAATTAATTCAATCTAAAGTAAAAGTTGTAAAATTATAATTAGCCGCGTGAAGCAAATTGATCAGGATTAGATCAAAGTTTACATTAGGTAAGTTCTTTTGCGTAATCCAATTGGATTTAAATTTAATTTTATATGAATTACAAAGCAACCTTATTCAAATTATTTGTGTAACTCATGTTAAATTAAATTCAAATCCAAATTAGATCACTCAAAAAAACATACCTATTGAAAACAACTTAACTAATTTGGATCAAAATGTTGAGCCAAGTATAGTTGTTTGCATTTCATTGTCATTTCACGTCAAGAAATACGCCTAATTAAACTAAATACAATTGTCATTCTAGGCTGTAAAATCATTCATAATTAGAAAATTTGGTGGCCACGAATTATTCAATAGTTTTGAGACGTCTAAATCTCTTACCGATAATCAACGACATAAGCTTATATCATTTTTGGCATCTTTCGTTGAAGAAAATCTAAGCTTTTTACCTAACACCGAAGAGCTACATTTGATCTCAGAAATTGCAAAAGGGCTGTTTCCATGTTTAGATACGGTAAGACAAAGTTTTATTCGGCTCTTAAATATTATTTTAATAATTTTTTTATAAACAGGAAATATGGTAAATAAAAAGGGTAACGGTTTTCTCCAAACCAAATTGAAGAACGACCGATCAAAAAAAAGAAAGATTCAGAAATCATTTGATGAGGAAACTGTGATTTGCTCGACAACAACGAAAAACAACGACATCCTTGAAAATGATTTAAACGTATTAAATACAGCATCTTTACCCAATGAAGTTGAATTAGTGAAATTAAAATTAAAATCTACTCTTAACTATCAATCTTCTATAAATAAATAAATGTAGAGAAAGCACTACCTGAAAAACTAGCACCAGCGCTCGTAGAAAGACTAAAATATGGTTTAGCGGAAATTTTTTGAAGTGAAGTGGCTATAAATATGTTGTCTAAAACCACGGCTCCAATCGTCAATCGAAGATTGGCTTCAAAAGAAACGAAAATCAGTAATTTATGGGAGAAAAATTCTTTTTTTTTGTTTATCCAGATTTGGTAAGTTAACATTTTCATTTCTTTTGTGCGATAAGCCTCAATAAAATAATGATTCAACGTTGTTGAAGGTGCTGTATGACTTCTCCGTCTCATATAAAGAAACGGAAAAATTATTGGAAAGTGGCCAAAAAATCAAGCAGTAATTTTTACAGCTGTTAAAAATTCCGGTAGAAGTATACTGTGCACGGAGTTTGATCGATACCAAGGTACAGATTCCCATTTCCAATTTTATTTGTTATGATTAATGGTATTTGTCTAATTTATTTGCAGATTATATGATAGTTGATATTATCGTTTGTTAACCTAATAAAATTACTACCACCATCAGCTAACGGGAAAAAAAGCTATCTAGATTGACCGATGAAAAGGCAGTGGAAATGCTTATTATATTTAAAAATGTATTGATAAATTATACTTTTGCGTATATAACTGCATGCTTTTGTACAAATAAGCTTATGTTTAATTAATTGAAGCTTGAAAATAAGTAAAATACGCAGCCATAACAGTCTTCTGTTATGCTATGTTCAGACTAGAGATTAGTAATCTCTCTTGATTCTGTTATAGTGTGAACAACGGAGATTATGTTAATCCAATTTCAATTACAGATTAAAGAAATCGTTAAAAAATTAATGGATTTTAATAGAGAATAGGGTTTTGAACAGTTTTCGGTGAGTCGCAAGGTGAATATCGTTTTTAATCGCGATTTTATCTTACAGTCTGAATGCCAAAAAAGGCAATCCAGATTACAAGTTAACTTGATTAGGAAATCTGGATTACTAATTCCTAATCTGAACAAGCTGATAATCATTCATTTTAGTAAATTGATTTCAAACTTCATTCAATTACAATATACTATAACAAAAATTATATAAAAATAGTATAATACATGTGTATATCGTAACATTTTAGTAGCTTCCAGTTCATGTGACCACTTTTTTAATACATACTCTGGATTAAAGAAACATTCTATTAAATGTCACAAAATATGCCACATTGTGATACAAAATTCGGAGGATACTGTTAAATTACCAAATTTAACAGAACTCTCTCCACCAGGGCCCTATTGCACCAACTACTTATCACTTATTACTTATCAATTTATCATAATTTTTGATAATTTTCTGTTGCACCAAATTGAAATTTGATAAGTATTTTATTGAGTGATAAGCACTCACTTATCAAAAATAAGTTGCACCAATTCGCGAAATGATAAATGATAAGTAATATTTGGACAAGTGATAAGTTTGAGGGTTTTGATAAGTTTTTCGTAGTTCTGTTGCACCAAAAGTTTTAATGTATCAATAATCGAATACTTTTATGATAATTATCCAAAATATCCATAAGAAAAATTTCACTACTCAAATAAATTGATAAGAGCTACAAATTGTAGTGGCATGACGGAAGTCTGTTAAAAACATTTTTCCCCCTGGTATATTGACCAATTAGAAAGGAACTTTGCCATTTCTTATCCAATTTTGATGAAATTGAGCATGTACGATGGAAATGGGATTCTAAGATGATTTTTGGATGAAGTTCTGGAATGTGGCTAATTAGGAAGGAACTTGGCCATTTCTTATCCGATTTTGATGAAATTGATCATGTACAATGAAAATGGGATTCTAAAATGATTTTTAGATGAAGCTCTGGAATATGATCAAGTTCCATCATAACTGGCCATATTCCAGATCTAAAAATCATTTAAGAATCCCATTTCCATCGGGTGTATGCTCAATTTCATCAAAATCGAATAAAAAATGACCAAGTTCCTTTCTAGTTCGCCATATTCCAGAACTTCATCTAAAAATCATTTAAGAATCCAATTTACATCGTACATGCCTTATTTCATCAAAATCGGATAAGAAATGGGCAAGTTCCTTCCTAATTGGCCATATTCCAGAACTTCCTCTAAAAATCATTTTAGAATCCCATTTCAATCGTACATGCTTAATTTCATCAAAATCGGATAAGATATGGGTAAGTTCCTTACTAATTGGCCATATTAGAGAACTTCCTCTAAAAATCATTTTAGAATCCCATTTCCATTGGAAATGCTGAATTTCATCAATATCGGATAGGAAATGGCCAAGTTCCATCCTACTTGGCCATATTCCAGAACTTCATCTAAAAATCATTTTAGAATCCCATTTTCATTGTACCTACGGCCATGTAGGTCAGAACTTCATCTAAAAATCATTTTAGAATCCCATTTTCATTGTACCTGTCGAGCTTCATCCTAATCGATTCATAAATAGCCAGGTTCCATCCTACTCATGGATCATTACATCTTATCATAAAAATTTGATAATTTGTCATTTGATAAGTTATAGCCATTCTGTTGTGCAACGCTTATCACTTATCATTATCAAAATTTGATAAGTTTTTAAATTGATAAATGAGTGAGATTTTTTTACTTTTGGTAAAACACTTATCACTTATCAAAATCGAAAAAACGAACTTATGATAAGTTGATAAGTAATAAGTGATAAGTAGTTGGTGCAATAGGGCCCTGGTCAAACAAATAATTCAATTATCGAAATTTACCAACCTTCACTACCTTCTCAAATGGACCGTTCATTAACACCTGTGCAATCCGAAAGGGTGTCAGCACTTAATGAAATTAATTATTTCGGATTAGACGATTTTATTAAAGAGTTAAATGCTATGGGCCTGACAGAAACAAACATTACAAAAATTATGAATAATACAAATAAATTAATAGGTAATATTTCAACAAATGTCATGATTCTTGATCAGAAATATAACACTGCAACTTTAGATAATTGTAATATGTTTAGAGCTAGCATTGAAACTATGTTTTCTTCTTTACGGAATAAACCTCCACGGAATAAGACTCCAAAAAGCATTGCTATCAGTCTAAGGTGGGATCAGAAATACTGCATATTCACCAAAAAATTTAAGAAATTTTTAGTTCAAAATTCGTTTCAATATACATATTTCTATTTTACAAACTATATCAGCTTTATTTGAAAATAAACACTTTTCTCAAAAGTACTTCGATAAAGATCATGAATGTTCAGACGAAATTTTGGGTAATTTTTGCTGTGGAAGTGTTAACCGTTCAAATGAATTTTTTCAAAGAAATCCAAACGCCATCCAAGTTCAACTATTTTACGATGATTTCGAAGTGACAACCCATTAGGGAGTCGCAGAAGCATACATAAAATAGGCGCGATATATTTCTCTATAAGAAGCCTTCCATCCAAATATTTATCTCGATTAAAAAATATATATTTAGTAGCGTTGTTTAATGTCAACGATCTAAAATATAACAAAACCTGGGGGTACAGCCCGTCCTAGGACGGATACATTTTATATACATATAATGGTGATGTCCAGTTGTTGCTGCCACAATCACCATTTCAACATTTCATATATTTTTAGCCGAGTAGGAATAGCTCGTGATTTAAGGCTTTTAAGGATTATTGTACCTGAAATAGACCTTAAACCAAAGAGTAAGGGCTTTTAAGGATGATTTTACATGTGTTGGGGCATCCCACAAAAAAACCTTACAGACCGACAAACAGCTGTGCTTTTCTTCAAACAAAAAAAAAATCGGGGTGGGCTGTGCCGTCTACATGGCCGTAGGTATTATGCGTGATAACGTTTATAAGATGTTGAGATTAATTATTTTAATTCAATATAAATTTCTTAACCAAAGTTTCTTAACGTACAAATAAATGAGGGATTCTCTCTCTACAGTGTTCTAAACTATATATTGTAAATCGCTATTTTAAAGATATCAATTTCATTTAAAATTTATGTGGAGGGTTATTACTTTAATTTAAAATAAATTATCTGCCACAATTTTTTTTATGCACAAATTAGCACCAGAATTACTCCGATCAGAAGAGGCATTCTCTCGCTATAGTGCAGTCAAACCCTGTAAATCTCTATTTTGTGAATTTAATTTAAATTAAAATTAGTGTGGAAATTAATTATTTTAATTTAAAATAAATTAACCATCACTGTTGCTTTACGCAAACATTGACTTCAGAATTGTTCGGATCGGATGAACTATTCTCTGGTTCAAGCATTTAAATCACGCGAAATCCGAGGTTCGCGGCCCGGCTTGCCTCGCCACCTGATGACGTCGTTGCGATAATATTATGCGTCAGTCTTAGGCTTCATGCCTAAGGACCAACCTAAGAAATCATACATTTAAATTAAAAGTAATGCTTACAGTAATTGCCCACGATCAAAGGCAAAATTTCGTTTCAATTTTCTGAACATGCGGTGTAAGACGTGATCACGTCAAAAAAATATAAATTGGAAAAACTAAACTAAAATGCCTTGGGTACAATCGAACCCCAGACCTTAGCCGCTCTAGTCCAATACGTTACTACTAAGCCACGTTCAACCTAAATTATTTAACTTTCATTGTTTTATTGTTTCAAACATAGCATGCTATGAAGTTTATGATAGGAAAAAAATGTTTACCAAAAAATTCTCATGGCTTACTACTACTCAATATACAAGTTTTTAAATAACTTATAGTAGTGTTCGCTTACATTTAGGCGCAAACATAAACTTGTACCACGTATTTTCTTGTATATTTACTGTAATAATTACAAAGCGGAATATTTAATTTATAGTAAAATATTTGGTCATTAAATGAGTACTAAAAAAGTAAAAATTGAAATTTGGGTGAACATCGAACTAGAGATATTTTCCGTTCGAAATTTGTTGTTACTAGGCCAACACCTCTATCACTTAGGCTTCGCAGTTACAATATTTTTTTATGTAAATTAGAATTATAAGAAAAGCGTTCCGGAGTTAGTGAATGGATTGGGTAATTATATATTAGATATTAAAACAAATTTTTTACGATTTAAAGGTGCTCGAGACTAAAGGTGGTATTGCGTAGAAGTAGAATTTGACAAATTATGTTTAACCTTTATGTTTACAACCACATACCCGGGTAAGTACCGACTTCAAATTTTCAGTAGCTTTCTAATTATTTATCCTGAATCAGTTTTTAACTTTTTTTGGGAAAAATCGATCAGAAAATGTGTTTAGACGTTTTTTTTTTAGAAATAACCCTTCCTTTTGACAACCACTATATCCGGGTATACGACTAATTTAAAGTAATATGTATGTTGTAAAAAATGCTTGCGGCCATCGGTTGGTTCTTCTTTTACATGAATATTCTCCAAGCATTTTATCCATCTTGTCGACTCCGCCCTTAGTCCTATTATAATCCATTAACATAGTTGGTTTATTTACCGATTCTTGGCTTTCTTTGTCGTAATGCTTTGTTGATAAGAGAACTACAGCTTTGTTCTTATTTGGAAAGTATAGGAACACATTGTGATATTGCTGCTGAATTCAAACACAGATGATTGAATTGGTCGAGGTTGACCTTTCACAATAAGGAAATTTGGAGGTATAAAGCGACGTCTTTTATTAACCTTACCTAGTATTAATAGGTTAAAATCAAGACTAGAAGCTAGATTATAACTGGTGAAGAAATTATCGCATGTCATGTTTCGACCACTTCCATGAAACAGGTTGCAGGATAAATCCTTCACTACTCTTTCGCCCTGATTTGTTTGAGCACAAGAAATCCGTAAATCTTGTGTATGTTCATTCCTTGACCTGCTCACACCAGCAAACAAAATGATACCGATATAGGCGTCAAACTCAGCGGCGGTTATTGTCTTCCACATACGTTGCGTTTCATTTGGGTTTTCGGCATTCCATGCCTGATAACTTTGAGCGCCTTTTCGATTCGTCTCACGAATAATAATACCACAAATTTCGTTTGTTATTATTAGTTTAAATGTTTGTAGAATATTTAGGCCCAAAATTTTTTTTGTTGGTCCAGCAGTGACCGTTTTTAAAATATTATGAGACAGATTTCTTCGAGGTAGTGGGGAAACTTCACACCATACTTGCTTCCGTCTCTTGCTTTATATTCAACAGGTGAAGGTTGTTCAACATTTTCATTTGCCGATTCTTCCGCTGATGATGTCCTCATCATGTCATCTGAATCGCCATCTTTTGGGTTGTATTCTGGTAGAATAGGTTCCTCTGCATCGGAAGCTATGTCATCTATATCTCGTTCTAGTTCTGCATTTGCTTCATTTTCAGCTGGTACAAGGGGACAAGGGGTACCTCTTCACTCTAATAATAACAATAAATTTACTCGTATAATATAATATGTTTCAAGCATTACATTCTGAAATATTTACGTTATTTCCCCGCTTCAGAAAATTCTTCCAATTGTCTTCTCAAATACGCCTCCCTTTTTTCATAAGAGAATTTTGTCAGTTGTTGAACAGTTAACCATTCACCATCTATTTTATATTAAAAATAAATTTAGGTTTATATTAAATAAAATGTTTTATTTAAGTTTGTTGTTTAATTTATTTATAATTTTAATTTATTTAAGCACAACTAAATATAACATTAGAGCGAAAATATATTCGGGCACGATAAAGCAATTTCTTTACTTTTGTGTGACAAGAAATTTTGTTAACATCAGCATACATAATTAAATTTTTTAAATAATTTTTTATTATGTGTAAATATCCCCCATTGAGTGATTTGACAATTGTGTCTAAAGATTACTTAGCTTCCGTTATTTCTAATGTAGGTTTTGATAGACCATAGACCACCTTCACTTGGTCTCCCTCTGGATTTACTTGTACTTCAAGAACAATTATTATTTATTACTTACTCCAACAACTTTATCAAATAAAATAATAAAGTCTAACTAAAGCAAAATATAAATTTTGGTTACGGCATTTTCTAATTTTTTATTCGGCCTTAAATTTAGCGAATCATTATCGACTTGGTATTCATTTTCTGTATCGTCATTTGATGAAACTCTGGAGTTTGATGAATTAAGTGGTTTTGGTCGACATTGTTATTTCTTGTACTATCATTTGATCCATCAATCAATGAATTTGCCAATACTTTCGTATTCCTATGGTAAATTGGTTTAAAACCGCTAGACATTGTATAAACCATATGAAAATATATTTGTTTATTATTATTATTATTATTATTATTATTATTATTATTATATTATTATATTATATTTTTATTCAATTACAAATAACATTATAAATACATTAACTTACAAACTAAAAGTAACACAAATAAATTGAATAAAAATTAGGTTAGTTCATAGACATACAATGTCTGTTTTGAACTACCTTCATTAAAAAAATTAGTAAAATTAAAATGGTGAAGAGGACCATATACAAAAAATTAAACTATAAAAAAAAATTATTAACAAATAAAGCAAATGAATATAATAAAAATAAATAATTAAAAGCAAGGCAATTTGTAAACCAAAATAAAATTAATGAACAAAATTAACATACAAAATATACTAAATAAATTAAATAAATAACAGTGATATCAACAAAACGTTAAACTAATACATTAAAAAGAAATTCGACACTCTCTTTACTAAATAACCAATCTTTAACAGAAGATAAAAACTTTTTAAAATTCACTTCAGCTCTGATATTGGCAGGTAGTTGATTGAAAATTATTGGAGCTGTAACGAGGAAATATTTGCGAAAATGTGTTGTATGAAATTTCGGAATAATTTTCAAGATCTTATTATTTTTCCTAAAGCATAAGCATGAAATGACACCGTACGGTTGCCGCAAATAACAAAATATATCTTTAAAACTTTAAAAACGTAAAGATGCCTGAGCGGAAGAATTGAATTCGATGAAAATAAAGGCCAAGATTCCGTGAACTTCCGTTTGAAAAACATAACCCTGATTATATACTTTTGAGCTAGAATGACTGGTTTTATAGTATTAAGGTAGGTCCCACCCCATAAACAAATACCATAACGTAGTCTGGAATCAACTAAGGCATGATAAAAAATTTTGAGAACTGATGGTGGACAGTGATCTCTTAATAGATACATTTTCCTAATAGTATAAATAAGTTGGATAGTTATTGCTTCAACATGTAATTTCCAATTTAAAAAACAATCAACCGTAATTCCCAGGTATTTGATACTATGGACACTTTCAATAGGGAAACAATGCTGAGAGCAGTTATTAACCCCAGAACAGCGGCTGTCATGAAAAATGATATCATTATTCAAGTTTAGGTACCGAGATAAATTGAAAAACATGGCTTTAGTTTTAGGGCTCAATACTAAAGAATGTCGATTAAACCATTGGCTAAGAATCCTCAGATCGTGATTAATATTTGAAAGTGTAGTAGCATAACTATCGCTATTATAAGCAAACGCCATGTCATCAGCAAAGGCCACCACCTTACTCTGAAAAGCTTGGGAAAAAATAGAGTTGGTATAAATAAGAAATAGGATTGGCCCGAGAACCGACCCTTGAGGGACTCCCGCTGATAAATTTTCACGGCGACTTAAAACCCCATTGCCCGAACACGTTGAGAGCGATTAGCAAGATAAGATTCAAACCAAGATAACATAAACCCTCTAAAACCAGCAAGCTCAAGTTTATTTAGAAGCACTTTATGATTGACCATATCAAATGCTTTAGTAATATCCACAAATAAAGCGGCAACTGAGCGCTTTTCATTAAGGCCATCATGAAGAGTGTTAAAAAGTGTTAATAAAGCATCTTCAGTACCCAAACCAGAACGGAAACCAAATTGCGCTTCATTAAAAAAATGTTTACTCTCCAAAAAATCAATCATGCGAAATTTAATAGCTTTTTCGAATACCTTAGAGATAACAGGCAATAAAGAAATAGGCCTATAATTACCAACATTCGACCGATTGCCCTTTTTATGTAAAGGAATAATAATAGCCGACTTAAGAGAGTCTGGAAATAGACCACGAGTAATACTTTTGTTAAAAAGAATACATAAAATATCGACAATATTGAATTTAATATGTTTCAGTAGTGTGTTACTCAAACCAAATTCATCGACAGAACACTTGGTAGGAAGTGAATTAATAATAAATAATAATTCTCGTGAAGAAAAAGGACGAAAAAAAAACTAGAGTCCAATGATCTTTCTTGAGCTAACAAACCTACATTCCCAGATGATAAATGAGAGTTCAATTGACTAACAGCACTCGTGAAATAAGAGTTAAAAACATTAGCAATATCATATGATGAAGTTGATTTGACATTGGAATTATCTAAAATTTCACTAAAATAATTAGATTTATTCTTTGAATTTAATACTTCATTAACTAAAGCCCATTGCTGTTTGATATTACCAGACTTCTGATAAAATTTCGTCAGGTAATACTCGGCCTTAGCTTTATTGATGTCACGTTTCAAATTCCTAGAATATTTATTGTAATAGATCCGTAAGCTGGTATTCAACGGTTGGTTATTCACTCTTTTACCAAGCTTATTTTTTTTATTCACACGGCGTACCAATAAAGAGTTAATCCATGGTTTAATTTTAAAATATTTCCTAGTAATGGAGGATGAGCTGGTACAATAAGAAACAAAATAGGCCAATCTAGAAAGAAAAACTAGAAACGCCTCATTAGGATTTTGAATAGAAACAAGGTCAGCCCATGACTCAAACAGTAAAATATTATTCAACTTTGCGTAGTCAATACTCGAAATCACCTTATCGGTTTTAGGGTAAATTATATTAGATTCATCTTGCTGTAATTTTAGTTTCATAAAAGTAGCAAAATGATCGGTTATATGTAACTCCTCTACCCAAGCATTGAAAACAGCATTAGATGATCTATAAAACATATGATCAATACAAGTTATAGAGTCACCAAAAATTCTTGTAGGACTGTTGATCACAGATTTGAGTCCATGGCTTGCCATCATGAATTTATATTCATCAATTAATCTAGAATTAGATAAAATGTCAATATTAAAATCACCAAGAATTAATAAATTTTTAGATTTAAGAACGTTAAGTATTGAATTGAATTCGTCAACAAACTGAAGTATATTAACAAAATGAAATCTATAAACACATATTATTGAAAATTTAAAGCAACCAATATTACAATCAACTAACAAGATATCAGCACTTTTTAAAGAATAGTTAGTATTTACTACGGCATTAAAATAATTAGGAATAAAAACTGCAACTCCGCCAGCACGATATTTATTATTACAGTTCGCATGCAGACTGTATCCATCGATTCCATAAAGAGATAATTCTTGATCAGATATCCAAATTTCAGACAAAAAAATTAAATTTGGCAAAGCCTTTAAAGATTGAAAATGACATAAGAGTGTGTCAAAATTCTGTCGCATACTACGGATGTTTTGATGCATCACCAACAATTCAGAAACAATAACACTGTTACTTTTACAATTAGAAAAAACGCAATTAGAAGTAAAACTAGAACTAGAAGAAGTCAGATCATCAAGAACCTTAAAATCCCGATTAGATTGCATCATAGAAACTGCAAACAAAAAAAAAATCATAAAGCTTCAAGGTCAGATAAGTTATTGATGATCTTGACTTTATCCCCTTCAACTTTTCTTAACATGATTTTACCATCGCGCAACCACAAATATTTATAATGTTTACACTTTTTAACTTCTTTTGCTTTTTTGAATAAGTTATATTTAGTTTTAGTCAAACACTCATTTACAAAAATTGGAATATTACTGTTCAGATTTAAACACCTGGTTGATAAATTTTTTATTTTACGTTTGGCTTGTAAAACACTGTTACGGACGGAACGGTTAGTAAATTCAACAATTACTCTACCAGATTTATTAACATCACTCGATTTAAGTTGGATAACAGATTCAATATCAGCTTCGTTGACAGCTACATTTAAACCAGATGTAAATAACAGCAAGGTTGTATTTAATAATTCATTGTTGTTACGTAGCACCGGTAATCCAATAATATCCACTGATTTATTTTTTGCAAGTTGCTCAAGGTTATCGATTTTTGATTCCAATTGCACAATATTCCTAAGAAGATTAGACCTCATTTCTAAGAAGATTAGAAGCATGTGTACATTTTGTGCTACAGCTATTTGTGTATGTATACCAATTTTGGAACTATTTTTTTATTTGTATTAAGACGTATCTGTAATATTACTTTAGTCTATGATATCACCCTTTTTAATTGCGGAGATACAACAACTCTTGAAAATCACAAGATAAATTTGTGGCAGATTAAACTATGCACAATAATTCGTACTTATTATCCGTATGTTATTTTCAAAGTTATCTAGGGTGAAATGTTGACCACAAATAAGCGCATTTGTATAATAATAAGAAATGTTTCGTTCCGGCGACAAAGATTGACCCATAATTTCAATAGTATCTTATTTTTTAGAAAATTATTTATTTATTTAATTAAACTAAAAATTACTGGTTTTTTCATTACCACTTTTGCACCCAAATACGGTACAAAAACCCATTTTTTGTAATAAATCGTTTGATTTTATTGTACAAATTGGCTTTTAAATAAAAGAATTATTTTTGGAAACAATATTCTTGAACTTTTCGTAATTTATTTCAGTAAATGAACAAAATGATTCAATTTCGGTAGGGGAAATTTCATTAAGACGAATACGCGCATTGCCTTATGTTTAGTATTTGATTTGTGCCTACGTCTGTTATTCCATAAATTCAAATTATGCATTATTATATTATCAACATGAATTAAGGCCTGATACTAATAGTGATATAGTGATTTAGTCACTTATTTTTCTACGCATATGGCCTCTTTTTGTTGCGTCTTTTTTCGCAAGTGGTTCAACAACATATTGATAAAATCACCTAAAAATTTATCCCACTCGGTTTCCTTAGGAGCCTGCCACAAATTTTTAGTCTTTCTAGATCGTGAATATTTTCTATCTCAATTTAAACCATCGCAAGTTTAAATCGAACTCGTTTGACAGGTGAACAATTAGTTATTGTGAATATGCCATTAAATTTAATTAATTTTGTTCAATGTTCACCTCAATTGCATTAAGAAGTACTATTTAAATTTAGATGTCGCTGAAATTGAATGTACATAATACCAACAGTGTGTACTTAAAAATCTAATTTTTATAACCGGAAACAACCATTTTTAGCAAATAAGATTTTTTTGTAAAATATTTTTTGTAAGAAAATTCAATTGAAAATTAATCGCCATTGAGAGCAGAACCAAAGTAAGTTAATAAATAAAAACATAAAATTTTGAATATTAACTCTCTACTTGGGAATTTCGCAATTTCTTTACAATTGCCCCAACAATGTAATTCAAGTAATTGTAAATTTCAAGACACTTTGTATTATCACAGTACATCTCCATATGTTGTCGCAATCGTTTTCGTTTCTTCACTCTTATTATTAAAACACAAGTTTCCTCGTTTTCGATTTACGCCATTATGTATTTTTTCCAGCAAGACTACTGCGCTTCGTCTTCATTACATTATTTTTCGGTGATTACTCGACTATATTTTAATAAGCTATAATAACGCCATCTCTTATCAATAATTACAAAACATAATTTAAATTCAATTAATTGGCGATTGGAAAAGTACAAAATGCGATACCTATCGGAAATAAAATAAAGTTTCTCACCCAGTACCTTGTCCATAAGAAATATATAGAAAACGTATCTATCGGAAATAAAACAAACTATCGTACCCACTGTCTAAAATCACGTCTCCAATCGTCAATTAACAGAAACTTAGAACACTACAATGTATTTTTCCGTTGTTGATGGATGAATGATATTTATCGATAATGATGTATGTAGCTACGTCTACATACTTGTTATTAATTTTTTTTTTTTTTTTTTCGCTGGCGCTACATCCCATGGAGGGATTTGGCCGCTTCATTTTTTGAAGTTTCGTAATCATTTTTACAACGGATAATGAGTGATTAGTTCATTGATCCTTACATTAAACCAGCCGTGATTTTTTCATCACCCGCCGGGAATCGAACCCGGGACCTCCGGAGCTTAAAGCAAGCATGCTAACAACTGTGCCACCGGGGCGGTTATTAATTGAATTTCGTTAATTAATAATAATATCAATTATAATTTCTTATTTATTAGTTAATTGAATATTTTCGTTATTATTTATTTCATTAATAGACAATAGCCTTTTACGGGAATCACTAATAATCGAGTCTTTAGTCTCACAATTTTTATTTTATTTATTACTAACTTATAAGTATGTTTAATAACTTAACAATATTATTTAATTATTTACTATTATTTAAATATTATAAGCATACAAAAATTATAATATATTTTAAAGAACCTGTAACGGATCTATGGTGTGCTGCACATCCTGGCTGGTAGCGGGATACCGATCAGGGATATTTGGGGTTCTTTTTATAGCCGCCATAATTGACCAATCTGTCCAAAAAGAAATGCTGATGTACTCAAAGAAATATAACGAAGTCACAACTTTAGGTTCCTACTATAAAAAAAAAAACTCCAAGTCATACCTCCATGAAGTTGGCACCTCACCCTATTGGAAAATTTACCACATCATTTTAAATGAAATAACGCACTAAATTCATTTTATATCGCTAATAACATGTATCTACACATTTTTATTATAAATATTTTGTATATATAAAAAAATAAAATAAACATAGAAAATTTAGAAAATATAAGTAAAAGCTAAGAAAATTTTTGTACAAACGGAATAGAGAAAATTACTGTTACATCATATAATTCCCGACCCCGCTATTTATCACGATATTTAGTTGTAAATAAAGATTATTTTTGAGAATTTGTTTCACTTAGCCGTTTGATGCGACAGAGCTCTTCTGTCGCAAACTGTGGAAAATAATGTGATAATCTTTGCACTTAATCCCCGAACGATACCAAATTTTCTTTTATCCTTTTATTTGTACTTTTTGTACTAATACCACTGAGCATAATACTAGAGGAATAATTTGTATGAACGAAACTACCATTTTACAGTGTTGGTATTATTTTTATTTGTTTGTTTAGAAATATAAATTTATGAAACTGCAAACAACAAAATATTGGGAAATCGCATTTAGGTTTTAAGCTCGGTATGCTGCTCGAGCTAAGATAAATTTCCTATACAAAATGCATGTAAAATTTAGCTAGCTAAATGCAAACTAAAAAATTTCGCTCACGATTTCGCTGATCGGTATGCTGCTCTACGCGAAAAAAAAATCAAACTGATAGTTTGCGTATTGTAATTTAGTTGGCTCTGCTAAAAATGTCTACACACATTTTGCAGCAAATTAAATGCACGGTGCATAATTTTTATATTTCTGTTTTCATGCTCTACTGGGCAGCGCAGAAAAATTAACCCAATCTATAAACGGTTTGATAGCTGCTAAAAAGAACACTCCATCTACTTGAGAAGCTTCAAAATATAAGCAAAAACATGAAGTTATGTTAAACAATATCGACAGATTGCTGCAGAAGCTGCCAGAAGAAAAGGTTGATGAATTAAATTTAAAATTCCAACAACAAATTATGGATGAAATAAGAAAAATAAAAAATTAAATTTTAATTTTGTGTTTTTATTAAAAATGAAATTTAGGCCCGATTTTATGAACGAGGATAAATGTTTAATCCTCTGATTTAGCGTAGTTTGCATTGTTTCATACAAGGCAAACTACGCTAAATCAGAGGATTAATCATTTATCCTCGTTCATAAAATCGGGCCTTAGTTTTATTCCAAAAAAACCAATCTTCCTCCGATCACACATTGCTCTAACATTACCGCAGCAAGGGAGGCGGCCCCAATTATTAAATTTTCCTCGTCGCACGAATCCATTTTTCGTGCTCTATTTGAAATATTTACCCAGTTTCTTTAAAATAAATGCGATACGAAATAAAAACAAACAAAAGACACAATTTTTAAACCACACAGCGAAGTATAAACTCAAAATGTCAGAAGAATTGTCAAAATGTATCTCTACATAAAGCTCTACACTAATTTTTTAGCTCCAAATTTATCTGTACGTTTGTGTAGACCGCGTCAAAATTTAGTTTAGCTCTAGCAGCATACCGAGCTTTAGGTAAGAATTTTTAAATATTTTGAATTACGTATTGCATATAAGTTAAAGTTTCTAACTAAAACTGAAAAACAATCAATTTATTTTAATATAAAGTTTTATTCGAAATATTGTATCGCATAAACTTAATAATATGTCGAATTGTCCAGATTTCTCGTTTTTATAACAGTCATAGAAATAAATTTTTACAAGTTAAAGACTTGTGTTTTTCTTATAGGGCGATGAGTACTTCCGAACTCCAATGCATTGTATTAGCTCGGGTCATGAGAGCAGCTTTGAGTTGACGATGAAAACGTTCAACCATGCCATTGGCTTGCGGATGGTAAGCCGTGGTACGTATGCGATGTGATCCGAGGAGTTGTGTTAACTCTGTAAAAAGTTTGGACTCGAATTGCGTTCTTTGATCTGTGGTGGAGCAGTGATTGCGGCTGTCATGTTAGTCTTGCAATAAGCTTCTGGCCAGCGAGTGAAGCGATCGACACAAGTCAAGAGGTAGGTATATCCATTAGAAGGAGGTAGTGGACCTACGATATCTATATGGATGTGCTCAAATCGACCTGGTGGAATTTGGAATTGTCCGAGAGGCGATTTTGTGTGTCGTTGTATTTTTGAACGTTGGCAGGATACACAAGACTGGGTCCAATGGCCTACGTCTTTCTTTGTTTATGCTAGGCCAAAAGTAGCGGATAGAAATTAATTTTCGAGTAGCACGGACCCCAGGATGTGAAATGTTATGTAAGGTGTCGAAAATGGTTCGACGTAACGGTTCTGCGATGTATGTGCGGTTGAACCCGGTGGATGTTTCGCAGTATATTTCCAGGGAAGGTAATTTCAAAAGATCCAGTTGCCATGATGAACCGGAGTGACATTCGGAACCAGAAAGTAAATTCTGAAGTTCTAGGTCATTCTTTTGGGCTTTGCAAATAGTTTGGTAGTCGAAGTGGGTCTCGACTTCTGCCTGTTCGGTTGTGCGGGATAGTGTATCCGCAGCTACATTATCACATCCATGAACATGTTGGATGTCCGTGGTGAATTGGCTAATATAATCCAAATGGCGGCATTGTCTTGGATTACGTTCAGTTTTAGACTGAACTGCTCTTGTCAAGGGTTTGTGGTCGGTAAAAATAGTGAATACACGACTTTCGACAAAGTATATGAAGTGTTTGACTGCCAGATACATTGCGAGTAATTGCCTGTCGAATGCAGAATAGTTTTTTACAGCATCCGAAAGCTTTTTAGAGAAAAATCCCAGGGGCTCCTTACAATTGTTATTGTGCTGTTGTAATACAGCGCCGGTGGTTATGCTAAGCTTTGAATCGCTACGACACTGTTTATAAATCGCTGAAATGTTTGCGCGACATTGCGTAGACCGAATGGCATCCGGGTTAATTCGAATAGGCCAAAGGGGGTCGTTATCGCCGTTTTATAAACATCTTCGGGTGCGACGGGAATAAGATGGTATGTCCTGACAAGATCTATTTTTGAAAAAATTGTGCAACCATGCAAGTGCATGGAAAAGTTTTGTGTGTCAGGTATCGGATAGCGATCAGGTATTGTGACCGAGTTTAATCTCCGATAATCCCCATATGGACGCCAATCGTGATCTTTCTTTCTTACCATGTGCAGTGGGCAAGAAACGGGAGAAGAAGATGGTTTGCAAATTCCTAATTCCACCATGTGGTGGAATTCTGTAAGTGCGGCTTTGTGACGGACTTGATCTAATCGATGTGGTCATGACACAGGCAAATGCCCTGATGTAACGATATGATGGACCACGTTGTGTTTTATTGGTAATTTATAGTTCGGCTCTGCTGTGAGTGAAGGAAATTGTTTCAGCAGAATGCCGCAGCCATTGTCGATTGGGAAATGGATCGGTGTTGGTGAGTTGACCCTAACCACTGTGGCATCGATTGACAGCTGTGTCGCTGCATCAATCAGCCGTTTACCTTTTAGGTCGACAAGGAGGCTAAATTTAATCAAAAAGTCGGCGCCAATGATCGGACGGTTCACAGCAGCTAGAATAAAAGCATGCGTGATTGTTCGTTTAAGTTCGATGTCTACTTTAAGTAATTTAGTACCGTATGTATGGATAGTGGTGCCATTTGCGGCCGACATGATTAGATCAGAACTTCGATTAAAAAGTGAATATGAATTTCTACAATAACTAGCTGGAATAACCGAAAGGTCAGCGCCAGTGTCCACTAAATAATTTATTTTGTTTGCTCTGTCATACACGAACAAACGGGCTGTATAAGGTTGTTTAAACGTATAAATTTGTTTGGATGAATAGGGTGTGGGAGACGTAAAAATTTGCAAGACGCAAGACGTGCAAGACTCGACCCGGTGGTAAGCTAGTTTTGTTATCGATTATCGTTTGTGAACCAGATGCGAATGCCGCCTGGTGCCTATACTAAGTGTTAATATTTTGCCAAAATAAACGATAATATCATAGAGATAGGTTTTATTTATTTATATTATAATGTTTCGGCATGTAATCTACTATTACTTCTTCCTCTTATGTTGATAATTTTCCAGCTAGTATACAAGAAGGCTTGGGTTTTGTTTCGAAATATATTTTAACACTAGATATACGAACCAGTCAAAATGACTGGTTGTACTTTTATTGAACTTATTTTTTATTATATTATTATGTATGTATTGTTTCGAAAATTTATGAAGTTTATTGCAGTTTATTTTTCATTGAAATTGTTGAATTTATAGAGTATGCTGACTTTATATTAAAAAAAGGTAATTTTATACGCTACTTTTATGATCATGAGTATCAAATTGGTGTTACTGAGGATATGGAAGTATAAAACCTAGCGATTCGGATGGGAGATTTACCAGCCGCGACCCAAGTGGCCAGGAATTACTCATGATGGTAGGATTTTCAAACGTAATGAAGTTTTTCAAAAATTACTGCGGTTTAGTGGTTCTGCTTCTCTGCTTGAAATGTTACTGAACATTTGAATTTTGTTATATTATGATTTATGTAAAACATATGAATAAATAATCTATGATATAAAAATCTAATTACATATTTTTATACAAGTACATGAATACATAATTATTGTTTCAATGTTTTCAAAAAATTCATTACTTTACCTACAAAATATACGACGTGTATTACTACAACTCTTAAGGTATATAAACAGAACAAGAGTGACAACTACAAGCGATATCGCTTGTCAAATTAGAATACATAGAAATCATATGCTGCTCACAGAACCAATATCGCCAGCGACGACGGCATTATCGACGAATTTTTTTAGAATCTATTTCTATTTTTGTCGCCAGCGATACAATGCTGCCAACTGTTTTTTGCGTCGTTATATTGGTACCCGAAAACTTTTAGTTGTCATTTTGTTCCTAACCTTAATGTTTTCTAACCTTAATTTATTAGTTTTTGATCGATAAAAAAATTGCAAAATTTTGCTAATTGTTATAATTTAATATAATGTCATTCAAGGAGAAGTTAATAGAACTGGTTAGGGCCAAGCCAATTCTATATGATTTAAAAAATTTAAATTATAGAAGATCCGACATCTTGCACAAATCTAAAATAATTAAATAATTTTAGAACAAGTATGCAAATCTAAATGGAAGAGTTTGCGCGATACGTATCGAAGAATACGCCGTCAAATACCAACTTCTGGGAGTGCTCCAAATGAATCCAGCGACGAAAAGCACACAAATAAATGGAAATACTTTCAACAAATGAACTTTTTGTATAGTATAGATGATCAAAGAAAGTAAGGTTACATCATCATAATTTATAAGTTAATAACCAAAATTAATAATATTTTTAGCACTACTGGAAATTTTGAAAAAGTTAATGAAAGTTATAGTGAGAGCTACGATTTTGATGATGGCAATTCGGTTGATTTAACGGATTTTGATAACAATGCTCCAGACGTGGGGCTCGATGAAATTGTTTGTTCCACTCCGGCAAAAAAACGTAAAATAACTGCCTCATATTCGAAAAGCGACGTACATACATGCAAATTTCCTAAATTTTCTGGATGTCGCAGCTAAGGCGGTTAGTCAATTAGATGAGCCAACCAATCCTGTATGTCAGTTCAACTTCGTTGTTATTTTCATCACTGGCAGTGAAAATAGAAAAAGCTCATTTACCTAGAGTGGTGTTAGACGAATTGGAGATGGAAATATCAAATATTGTTTACCAAAAATTACGTGAGCATTATAGAGACACACACTCGGAATCGTCGACAAGTAATTGAGTTGGTCTTTTTATAGACACGTAATGTTAAATAAATGTGCTTATGTATATACGAAAATATGAATTAATAGTAAAACTATATTTTGAATTTCAGTAAATGTTTTATTTAATCAAATGTCACTCTGCTTATTAATGAATTAAAATAAGGAAGAAAATGTTTAAATATCAGTTGAATGGAGAAAATTTTTTAAACAGTCTCTTATTCGAACGCTTCACGGGTTGAGCGATTTCCTCTAAAAATACGGTGTTGCTGTAGCTCTTCACGGTGTTGCTGTAGGAATACTAATTCCATTTTGTTCTCGGTCTATGTAGTCCTGTGGGCAATATCACTCGCTTTTCTGTAATATTAAAAAATTGTGCAAAACTATAGTAGCCAAAATACCTATCTCAGCATTTTTTGGATGTAGACTCAACGTGGAGCCTATGATTCTCCATCTATTTGCTAATATTCCAAAAGTATTTTCAATTCTTATTCTCGCACGCGACAATTTTTTGTTGAACTGCTCTTTGTCTGCCGATAAACATTTACCAGGGTATGGACGCATTAAATTCCTTTTAAAGGGAAAGGCGGAGTCGCCGACAAAGTAGTAAGGGAAGTCTATGATGGAATTTGGTAGCATTTTACTTTTGGGAATCTCAAGAGACCCGTCTACTAATTGCTTGCCAAAACCGCTATTTTGAAATATGCCGGAATCGCTCTGCCTGCCGTAGGTTCCGACGTCGATAGCAGTAAATGAATAGTTTGCATCGCATACACCTAATAGTATCATGCTGTGGTGTCGGACATTTGAGATTGACATGTTTGCCGTCGATGGAACCTATGCAATTTGGCATTCCGGTCTTGGTTTCAAATTCTTTTGCGATTTTTGTCCGTTCAAACAAATTCGGCTTGGCAACATAAAATTCACTGATTTTCCATAAAGCATCACAAGTTTCTAATATTATTTCTCGGACGGTGGAAACTCCCATTTTAAAGCTCCAAGCTAAAACTTGCATGGAACATCCATGCGCAAGATACCTTGGGGAAGATACAGTTTGTTATGTTTTTAAATTATTGATAATATTTATGTTTCTTACATTAGTGTTACAGCTAATCTGGATTCGACACTTATTGGTTTTCTATATGGGAGTACTTCTGTAATTCTGATTTTACTAGCTTAATCAACAGCTTGAAGTGCTCAATACTCATACGCGTCGCTTTTTGAAAATGCTCTGGGTCATTTGCTTGCATTTGAAGAAAACTTCGGCGAAAAAAGCCGTGATTATCTCTACCCAGTTTAACACTTCTCATCCGCCAACGCCTACGAGACACTATCGAATTATAATATTCGTAGGTCAAATAAACAATATAAATTATGTTCACCAATTTTATAATTTTAATCAACTCCATATTTTTATATTTAAACACGAAATATTCCAGGTTATGTTGTTTGTTATGTTATTTTGTTTTGCAGTTTGTTTTATCGTCGATCGCTGACGCTCTTTTGTGTTTACTAAGGCGACATCGCCGACAGACAAATTTATTTTATCGTCGTCGCTTGTAGTTGTCGGTCTTGTTCTGTTTATTCCTTTAGATAGTGGTTGTGTCATTAAGAATTTTGGTAAGTGCATTGATTGCATTATTAATAACACCTGTATGGTTTCCAGTAAACTTTAAGAAGTGGCGATATATCTTTAGTGAGCAGACTGGTTACATCTTTTAAAATTGAGCTTAGAAGGTCAAGCAGAGGTTTAACAAGGGTAGTTACAGCATCAGAGCAGCATTAATGACAGCGGCAGAATCATCGTCCGGGATGGCAAGCTCAACATGCGCAACCTGTTAAATAATTCATCATATTTATAATTTTTTATGTTAGTGGAATACTTACAACAACTCCGAGAAGAACAATCAACAAAATTTTGAGTTGCATTTTAATTTCAATTCAAATATGTATAGAACAACTGACAAACTTAAAGCTTGATTGTGAACTGAATGATTTTGGATGGAATTTGTCTAACTTTGTATACCTAAGTTTGTATTAATATTTACACAATTTGTAAATTTGAGAAATAATACGCAATACAATTAAAACAAATAAGAAAATTTGAAATATGCCAAAAACAATTTTGTTTCTTTATTTTTGTATATACTACTTAACTAAATATTGTTACAAGTGTTTAAATCGATCGCTCACTCTTTATAATATCATGCTATAGTTCGAGGTTATAATATTTAAATTTCAGTGAACGATGGTCGATCACAAATCTCGTTGTAACTTTAACAACGGGAAATATTTTTTTGTATGGTTGTGTGGGTATTTCGTTTGGATATGGATTTTTACTTTTTGACGTTTGATAAAATTTTGAAACTGGTTGTAAATGAATAACAAATTTAAGGTTGAGTAGAATTGCTGCTTGAAAAATGCTTAAGATTCGCACGAAGAAAAAGAGTTGTGTCAAACAGGACGTGATTTCCGACTGTATTCTGAATTTATTAATTTAAAATTTATTAGAATACTTTTGAATTTCAAAATATACATCTATAATTAGGTAATATGTTATTTATAACTTTGAGCCGCCATTTTGACATATATGCATTTGGCATCATCAGTCGCCATGTTGGCATTTTGTAATATTTTCGATCAAGTCATTTGGGTAATCACCACAAATATTGGCGCGCAGCTCGCCAAAATTCGATTTTATTATCACAAATCACATTTTATCTGTTACAGATGGTCATGCTCAATCCTAAAATGCCTCAAACCTGTTCAAAATAGACAAATAATATTCTGCATGTCGTATTAATCAAAACATTCAATAAACGTCAAAATAAAAATGTATTGACAATATAGGGTGGTTCAATAATTTCGTAGGGGAAATTTTATATTTTAGTACTAATCTAATATATAATTACCCAATTCATTAACTAACTCCGGAACGCTTTTCTTATATTTCTATTTACATATCAAAATATTATAACTGAGTAGCCTAAGTGATAGAGGTGTTGAGAATAGTGTTACCGTTTTGGATACTATAGTATCCATTGGATACTTTTCGTCATTAAATTTAGAATTTTGATACTTGGATACTGGCGGACTATATATGATACTTTTTGTAATTGCATATAATTTTGAATATTGATTACCATTTCTTTGTACTGGAAATCAAATTTCATTTTAGTTAGTACTGAATAAATTGCTGAATTGATTTGTTTCGAGGGATTTTATTATTATCTTTATCTATTTGTTATTTTGTCATCCATTTCATATCGTCCGTACCGACAAAATCGACAATTTGACATACTCGCTCGTGAAAATCAAGTAATATTATTTGTCCGTTTAATGTTTGTATATATGTATTAATGAATAATGGATAAGTAAGTAAAGTTAATTTGTTACGAAATATATAGTTAACTATTATTATTATTACATATAATTTTACAGATATTTAATTCGGACTAAGAAAGATGCACCTGCAGCAACAGCAATACAGACATCATCAAAATCAATGTAAGTTTAATAGCAATTTAGGTTAGATCTTAACTTTGTAAGTAAATCATGATTTCAATGTTTGAATAGGTTATTGTATCTTAGATATATAATCTTTAAAAATATGTAATCTAAAGCGGAAATTTCTAAAATGTTTTCAGAATAGCTTCATCTCAAAGACAAGAAGAAACTGAATTAAACTGTTCAAAGCTAAACGTAGACACCCAAAGAATTCTTCGTAATTATTCAAGTGACGATAGTAGTGCTAGTGATGAATATGATCCCGCTTTCAAAAAAGTGAAACGTTTGAGAACATTCAGGTACCAGTGGCTAGAACAATTTAAATGGGTGCAGAATATGTAAATCTGGTTCCGCCTATTGCACAAATATTAAATCACACCTTATTCGACACGGTGGCCGTACATCTCATGCAAAAAATTTGGAAGCCAGCAAAGCTATTCCAATCAACGTTCATTTTACAAACCCAATTAAGCTTACACTAGAGCGACAAGTGAAAGAGGCAGAATTCATGATAATAATGTTCTGTATAATGCATCACTTACCATTTTCGTTGCTGGATTTTTTACCCAGTTTACTCAGGAAATGCTGCCCAGATTCAAACATCGCCAAAAATATTAAATGTGGACGAACCAAAGGTACTTACATCACGAAAAATGTTTTGGGTGAAAAAGGTCGACAAGACGTAGCGTGCCAGTTACGTAATCAGAAATATTCCCTAATAATCGACGAAACGACCGACGTTAGCGCAGCTAAGGCCTTAGCCGTAGTTGCTCGTGTATTTGATAAAAAGAGGGGTTTGATACGGGATAGATTTTTAGAATTGCTACAACTAGGAAAAACGGATGCGGGTTCCATTTATTCATCAATTGTGGATTATTTGCATGTGTTAAATATTCCTTTACACAATTTAATTGGTCTGGGTGCAGATAATGCTTCGCTGATGTTTGGACAGTTTACTGGAGTTCAAGCGCGTTTTAAGGAATTAATTCCAAATCTCCTGTTCATAAATTGCATCTGCCATTCGTTGCATTTATGTTCTAGTAATGCTTGCCAGAAGTTACCGTACTCAATTGAAAAGCTAACACGAAACATATTTAACTTCTTTGCTCATAGCTCCAAAAGATGCAGCGATTTGCAGGAATTTCAAATTTATTTTAACATCAAGCCCCATAAAATGCTTGGCGTCGCTCAAACACGATGGTTATCGCTGGAGGCGGTTGTAAATCGAGTGCTGGAACAATGGGATGCTCTACAGCTATACTTCGTCTCATCCAGTCTGGAAAACAAAGGCGCACGAGACAACGCTAAAAAATTAGCACAACAATTAGTTAATCCCGCCCACAAGGTATATTTTTTATTTTTATTATATATTTTTTTTTAAAATTGTAAATAAGATAAATCTAGAATTTCAATCGGAGCAAGTTCGAATTCATTTGATGCTTGAAACGATGGAAAATAATTATAAATTAATCTTAAGCAATTTTATAAAACCCACCTGCTTAAGAAATGTGGCAATGGCAAATATAAAGGAATTGGATTTCCATAATGAGCACAATCATTTAGAGTTATCAAATATTTCAATGGGCTCCGCAACAGAATCGTATCTATTATCTAACAATATTGATGAAGATCAATTGCTTACAATTGTAACAAACGTAAAGCAATTTTATATTGAGCTTGCTCAACAAATACTAAAACGATTTGACTTTAGTAATCCAATTTTTAAATATTTTTGTTTGATAAATCCGGAAAAAATTCTTTCAGAAGCAGTACCTGTAAATTTAGTCCCGCTATTAAATGCGTTTCCTAATCTAATTAGTAGCGAAAGTGACAAAGACGAAATTGTAGACGAGTTCAAATTACTCGTCATTTCAACACATCTAAATACCTTAGATAGAAAAAACGTTGAACAATTTTGGCTAAAACTTGGTGAATTGAACAATTCGTTGGGAGAACCTATTTATGGAAAACTATCCAATTTTATTATGGGTTTGATGAGTCTACCCCATAGTTCTGCAGCTGCTGAACGTGTTTTTTCCGACCTTAATCAGACAAAGCACAAAAAAACCAATCGTTTGTTAGTTGACACGGTTGATTCAATGATGGCAGCAAAAGAAATTTTGACGCCAGAAGAACGCAAATCAATTAGTTCCAATAAGGCAAGTGAAGTATGGACACCAAAGCCGGAACATACATTATTCTAAGCAAATTCTTTGTTGCATGTGATTTATTTTTTACTTATGTGATTTATATTTTACCTATTTTTCCTTATTTTGTAAAAAGACTGTAACGAATTTTTAGACTTTATGGTTTATAATTTATATGTATGTACCTATTTTATCTATTTTATTAGATATATTATTTATTTATAAATGCCTTAAATGGTAGCAGGGATTTAACATTTATGAATTTTTTTTTTTTTTTTTTTTTTAAATGCTGCCAATGGCTTTATTCTTGAATCTTTCTACATAAGAAACTAACAAGAAGTAATCAAATCTTAAGCTAAAATTATTACATATTTTAAGTCTTAACCAATGTTAATACTTATTGTTGGTGCTCACAATTTAATTAATTTAGATTATACTTATACATACATATGTATAACATCAACATTTAATAAATTTACAGGTTCACAGGTTCATCAGTCCGAGTGGATCTGTTCTTTTCAGTCGCCTAAATCGTGGCTGTTTTAATATATCCCTGGCCAATTCGTTGGGATGCGCTTCTAGTTTTGAATAATATTTAGAACTGAATTCTTTAATTGTTTCTTTAATGGTTTTAATCCCAAGGTCATCATGTATATTACTATTTCGAATGTACCACGGAGCATTAGTAATACTTCGAAGTATTTTCGCTTGTGTTCGTTGCAGGAGCGCTCTGTTTGAAGCGCTGGTGGATCCCCATAACTGAATACCATATGTCCATATGGGTTTGATTATCGCTTTGTACAGTAAAACTTTATTGGCTAATGATAACTGAGATTTCCTTCCCATCAGCCAATACATTTTCGAAAATGTCATTTTTATTTGGTTGCGCTTAGTTTCAATATGGGTTTTCCACGTTAACCTTCTATCCAGGTGCAAACCTAAGTATTTGACCTTCGTTTGTTGAGGAATATTTTTATTGTTTAATTTCACTGGTGGGCAAGTGCGTTTGTTCAGCGTGAATGTGATGTGAGTTGATTTGTTTTCGTTCACTTTTATTCGCCATGTCTTTAGCCAGTCCGCGATTTTGTTTAAATGATTCTGTAACTCCTTTGAGGCAATTTCGGGATTATTGTGTGACACCAGGATGGCCGTATCATCGGCAAATGTTGATATTGTTGCTTTGTTGGTTACAGGTAAATCGGCTGTGTACAACAAGTATAATATTGGCCCTAGAACGCTGCCTTGCGGGACACCTGCATTAATATCATTTAAGCAAGTAGTTGCGCCATTTTGTTTGACCATGTATTGCCTTTGAATAAGGTAGTTTCCCAAAATTGAGTGAAATTTCTTCGGTAGAAGCTCTTTAATTTTGTATATTAGCCCATCGTGCCAAACTTTATCAAATGCTTGTGCTATATCCAAGAAAGCAGCAGAACAATATTTCTTTTCCTCGAAGGTGATTTTGATTGCGTTTACAATTCTGTGAATTTGCTCTGTGGTACCATGTTGGTTTCGGAACCCAAATTGATGGTCTGGTATAACGCGCCGTTCTTCCAATATTGGTTTCAATTTTGTTAGTAACATTTTTTCAAATAGCTTTGATATTGTGGGCAGCATGCTTATTGGGCGATATGATGAGATCTGCGTTTCATTTTTTCCAGGCTTATGTATCATTGTGATCAAAGATATTTTCCATTTTTGAGGAATATAACTGGTTCGCATGATCGCGTTGAATATGAATGTTATTAGTTTTATGCATTTGTCTGGCAATTCCCTTATCATTTTTCCAGTAATGAGATCATGTCCTGGTGCCTTTTTCGGGCTTATGCAATTTTTAATTGTATTCTTAACTTTCTTCCAATTATACTTTATAGGTTTGTAGGATAAACCATCATCCATTTGCTGGGGTAGCACGAAATTATTATCTTCTTCGTGTGGTGTGAATACTGTTGTTAGATGATCAGCAAAAGCATTGGCTTTTTCTTCATCACTTCTCGCCCAATTTCCAGTTGGTAGTCTAATCGGTGGATTCGAATTTGTTGGCCTTTTTAAATATTTTGTTGCCTTCCACAAAGAGTAATCTGTCCTTTCGGTTGCCGAGAGATCACTTAAATAGTTCTGGACGCTCTGGTTTTCTTCTTCCCGCAAAGCAAATCTTAAGGCCTTGATAGCTCGATTTAATTTCCATTTCAATAACGGTGATTTTGTTTGCTGCCATAGCCGGCGAATTTTCCGTTTTTCCTGGATTAGTTCCTGTATATTATGTGACAGCTTATTAACTTTTTCGGAACTACTTATGACAGGTGTAGCCCTTTCAGCTGATAATGCCATGATGTCTTTTAAATTTTCAGCCGCCGCATCAATATCAGCTGGTGTGGTCAGAGGAATATTAAGTAGGCAATTTTGTTCGACTAGCCTCCTATATTGATCCCAATTAGTTTGCTTGTTTGTAAGACGGTTGGGTGTTTCGTTCCTTAAGACATCGGTACTCACTGTTACTATTACCGGTGAGTGATCAGAAGACAGATCATAACAATCGGTGGCCTTAGCATATGTACGTGGAATGCCCTTAGTTACACAAAAGTCGACTAAATCAGGAATTTTCTTTTTATCCGTCGGCCAGTAAGTTGGATTACCGGCAGATAAATAATCCAGGGACTGTTCCTCTATTGCTTGATAAAGTTGTTTGCCTTTCGGCGATGTTAATCTGGAGCCCCAATGAGTATGTTTGGCGTTGTAATCACCTCCCGCAAGAAATTTATTCCCCAGCTGGCTGAAATAATCCAAGAACTGGAGTTTTTTTATAGCATGTTTTGGAGGACAGTACACTGCCGATATGACACAGTTTCCAGACCACTCCTGAAGACAGATGCTCGTTGATTGTATATGTTCTTTCTCATATTTCGTCAGCTCATAGTGCTTTAATCTTCTTTTAATCAATACAGCAGTGCCTCCATGTGCTTTCCCATCTGGGTGCTTGGTGTCATAAATAGAGTACCCATTAATTTTGAAATAGCTATTTTTGGTGAAGCGTGTTTCGGATATTAACATTATGTCAATATTGTGCTCAGTGAGGAATGCTTGAACCTCCGCTTTATGTTGTGCTAGGCCGTTTGCATTCCATATAGCTATTTTGATGATGGTCATTTTTGACTTTTTACGACTATCTGCATCAGCGTGTTCATATTCTGCATCATTAGATCCATGGTTCTCTCCATCATCGCCATGAGGCTTTGCATCATATTAGTCAATTTGTTTAAAGCTTTTGAGATGTTTCCCTCTTCACTTGCTTGCACTTTAGGAGCCGTACCTTTAAGAACACTTGCGTATGAAACCCCTTGGTGCACACTACCGTTGACAGTTGCGTACTGATTTCCAGTTTGAGCATTTGGGTTTACGATTTCTGGGCGTGCTTGTTTTTTAGCTGAAGAATGGAGATTAAGCATTCGTTGTTCAGCTCGCTGCTTTGGATTGATTCTTCTTTTCAATTCAAGATAAATTGGGCACCCTCTATAATTAGCTGTATGATTTCCATTGCAGTTGCTGCATTTTCTCACTGATGCTTCCGTTTTGGCTTTATTGCAAACCTTTGCGTTATGGAGTTCACCACATATAACACAAACATCGTTCAAAGTGCAATATGCTCTAGTGTGTCCATATTCTTGGCACTTAACACACTGTACCGGCCCATTTCTTTTCCTGGGTTCTTCGATGGTAACCCTTCTGTGCAGTAGATATTTTAGGTCATATATTGCATGTTTGCCTTTGACCTTTTTATTATCTGGTTCTAATTCCAGGCGGAACAATGGCTGCGGCGCCTTCTCCCGATTAATAATATTGGTAATAGATTTACATTGGAAACCTTTCTCAGCGAGAGCAGCTTGAATTTCGTTTGCATCTACGTAGCTCTCTATTCCTTTCAAAACTACAACTAATCCTTTTTGGCTCTTTAGTTGGTACGTGTAGTAATGTTTACCAACTTGATCAAAATGCTTGATTAACGCTCTGTAAGCATCAATATTGAGCGGTTGAACTTTTGTTTCTTAGTTGCAATTTTACTACCACCGAGTAAACATTTAAAATAATTTACTTATTACTTGTGTGAAAAGTTGAATCAGCAGTTTTAAATTTTTTTTTTTATTTTTAAAAAAAATTTTGTGATGTGAAAAGTAAGTGAAATCGTGATGTTCAATTCTCCGCCTCAAGTAAAAAAGGCTGGGTTAAATCAGCAGACAGAGATGTCCGCAAGCGATTTGCCACCGAACGTCACGACCTCAATTATTAATAAAATTGGAAATGTGCAGCATAGTCCAAAGCGACAACAAATTTTAAATGCTCAAAAAATTGCTTTACCAGGCAATTTAAATCAAAATGAACTAGAAATTAATTTAAATAACTTTGGTGTGTTGAACCATAAAGAAAATAAAAGTGCATCGTCGACAAATATTGACGATAATATAAACAATGGAAGTGCATTGACAACAAATGAAAAAAAAATGAACAGTGATGTAGGTCAGTGTTTAGTGCAAACGGGAATTGACCGGTATATTACTGTCCGATCAAAGCGAAGGAGAAGCCCTAGATCAGCGGCCAGTGCAAGCGCGAACAAATTCACTAAGTTAGCTTCCGTTGAATTAACACATGGCAATAGGTATTCTTGCTTGGTTGTTGAAGATCCGCCGCCCGAAAAAACTCCAAAAATTGAGAAGCCGCCACCAATCTATTTGAGGGAAGAATCAAATAGAGAACTTGCAAAAACCATCGAGTTTATTACGGAAGGTGCATTTTATATTTCCGTTATCAAAAGAGGAGATATTTATGAATTAAACCAAATTTTGTATTTTATTTAAGTTAACATATAAGAAAAATGTGATTGAAAAGAGTGATTTGATTTTATTTTGAATAAATATATTCTCGTATACAAATATACGAACCTATTTAACTTTTTTTAATGAAACTTAAATTGGATACTTTTATGGATAC
The DNA here is from genome assembly GCA_963556165.1 of Tipula helvola. Classification (NCBI taxonomy): domain Eukaryota; kingdom Metazoa; phylum Arthropoda; class Insecta; order Diptera; family Tipulidae; genus Tipula; species Tipula helvola. The sequence continues at coordinate 193,786,499 of OY744481.1, read as the reverse complement.
CTTTTTTATGATTAAATAGATACTTTAAATTTTTTCTGAGTGGTAACCTGGTTGAGATATTAACAACAAATTGCGAACGGAAAATATCTCGAGTTCGATGTTCACCCAAAATTCATTTTTTTTTTTAGTATTCATTTAATGACCAAATATTTTACTATAAATTAAATATTCCGCTTTATAATTACATATTTTTATATTTGGGCCTAAATGTATGCGAACACGACTATAAGTTATTTAAAAACTTTTATATTTAGTTGTAGGAAGCCATGAGAATTTTTTGGTAAACATTTTTTCCCATCATAAACTTCTTAGCATGCTATGTTTGAAACAATATAACAATGAAAGTTAAATAATTTAGGTTGAACGTGGCTTAGTAGTAACGTATTGGAATAGAGCGGCTAAGGTCTGGGGTTCGATTGTGCCAAAGGAATTTTAGGTAGTTTAGTTTTTCCAATTTATATTTGTTTGACATCATCACGTCTTACACCGCATGTTCAGAAAATTGGAACGAAATTTTGCATTTTACTTTTAATTTAAATCCATGATTTGTCGGTCTGTAAGGTTTTTTGTGGGATGCCCCAACACATGTAAAATCATCCTTAAAAGCCCTTACTCTTTGGTTAAAGGTCTCAATAATCCTTAAAAGCCTTAAATCACGAGCTATTCCTACTCGGCTAAAAATATATCAAATGTTCAAATGGTATGTTCAAATGGTGATTGGGCAGCAACCACTGGACACGGTGTGCGGGAAGCCGAAAAAAGTTGGTCTAAAATGCCGAAAAAAACTAGCGTCTTATATAAATACAGCATGCTCTACAGTAGTACAGTATCAGAATCCATTAAACAGAAAATCGTACCTGATCATTTAACAAAGAAATCGCGAAAAAACTCAATTTTTTTAATTTTAATTGAAAATATCATTTCGGCGGCCAATTTAAAAAGGAAGAAATTAAAGATGATACAACTTTTATAATTTTCTTAATCTACATTCCTTTATTTCATACTATTCCGAAAATCAATGTTTACGTGATTGATTTCAGTCCGGGAAATGAATCATTACGTCAGAGAACAAAAGTGTCTGGAAAACGAGCTATTAGAGTAGAGTAGACTGTAAAACCAAACAAAAAAAAAATAACTAGGGTAACTTGATAATTTGAAAATCATTTGGATTGATTTTCTCTAAATTTCAAACTCATGTTTTTACTTTAAAATTCAATTTTAAATGAAAAAATCGAATTAACGTCTCATGTAGTATGAAATAAAACGTTGTACGTTACACGTACGTTAAATGATCGTTACAGTACTCGTTCAAAATTCGAACTCGTACTGTAACAATTTATTTACCGCCCTTGTGACGTAAATAACTATTATCTACAAAATGAACCCTATATCAATATTTTGCGATAACTAGTTTTTGTTGCACAACCAAAAATATACTGACATACAATATCGAAAATCAAAATACTCCGCCTACTTTGATTGAAACAATACTAACTCAAGGTCACTGTGTACGGAAAGGTGAAAAAATTGGCCTTAATATTTTTGAGTTGGTAACGTGGAAGAAAACTGCCTTCAAACGGTTTTTGGAGGAATCGATGGACAATCGCCAATCTTCGGAATTATATGCATGGTGCATTATGGAAACCAAACCACGTATATCAGTGCAAACAGCGAGCAAATTAATCTCAATTGATTTGAAAAAATTCGTAAAATGACGATGACGATTTATTGCTCCATAGATCCGAACATTTGGAGCCAAAATGTTCACTTGTTTTAAATTCTTTGACAAAGGAATAGACTGCCGCTTCGACAGTTTCAGGCATCGTACCACAATATCCAAACGATTTTGCGAGACTCCAATGTAATTGCATGGCACAGTGACATTTGATGGTTGATACATTGATACAGGTGTTTCTCATCAGATTCAAATGTTAGTGGTAAATATTCTTCAGTTGGGTTTGATCTTTCCGGAACAGGAATATCATCTGAATGCGGCAGCGGTAATTGAGCATATCTCGTTGCATTGTATGTCAAAGTACCAATTTTTTTTCTGTTTGTACCGAGAATATAATTCACGCTTCCATAACATTGAATTGGATCATATATTTGTGGGTCTATCCATATCATCGGGACACCAAATGGCGTTGCGGCTTCAGTGTTCTGTCATTTATGCAGATGGAAAATGCTTGCCGTACAAACAATAGACGGCGCGGCGTCCAATTTACACCACTAGTAACATTTTGTGAAAAGTATAGTCGATATAAATCAGCGGTTTCTTCACTTATTTTGCGGTGATTGATCATAATTGTAAATTTTCCACACACGTAACAAAAGCAATTGAGTTTAAAACGTCTGTCCATATTTCACCAGATTTCACAAGCCGATTTTCACTTTAGTTTCTGGGTTCTTTTGTCACTGTATATATTTAAATGAAAAACTTTTTATTTTTAATTTTATATTGTAGTTTTTATTTCTTCCTTATTGTGACAATTTTTTAATTTTTTTAGAAATATCGATTTCGAGGATAATTTCTTCTTCGGTTTCTTTTTTACTACTGTTACATAATTTATTTTGAAGCTGTTTATATACTGTTACTGAGTGCTGTTGTTTGGCACCTCCTTGTTTTTAAGTTATGGATAAAATTAAGTCGTAATTTTTATTGGTTTTGGTGTTGATTCTGTCGTTAAGTAAATTGTTGTTTTTTTGATTTTGAATATTTCCAGCTCTTCTAACCTGTCTAATTTCGGTCTTTCTTTGATTCTGTGTAAAATGGTTAAATTTTTATTGAATTCAGTATACCTATTTGGCAAATTTCTTTCACCTTTTCGTACACAGTGACCTTGAGTTAGTATTGTTTCAAGCAAAGTAGGCGGAATATTTTGATTTTCGGCATTGTATGTTAGTATATTTCTAAATATGTTTCAAATGGGCCAGCTTTTGATATGTACACTCTTTTTGGTATAAGGGACAAAAACAATTTTGCAGAAAACAACATAGAGTATTTGTAGCAAAACCCATTTGACCGTGGCCCACCCTAGTATAGGTACATACATAAAACATCGACAATTGAAAATATTGAGTCGCATCTAACATTTGCAACATTCATTTACGAATTAGCATAAGTTGGCGATATGGTCATTACATAAGTTATGGTCGATTGACCCAATAAATGGGAAAAATATAATGAACTACGTTTTTGCATTTCAACAGTCAGAATAATATTAGTCAAAAAAAAAAAAATTATTATAGGCATTTTACCATAATTTAATAACCTAAAACTAAGTGTATACAATTTTGTTCCTAATTTAATAATTTCTGCCAGTAACTATTCAACAAGACATGACAGACAGAATGACATTTCTGATCTACTTAATATTGTTTTAGATTTAGGAACAATGTATGATAAATATATCATATTAGGTAGTTTTACCTGTATATTAATTTATCCGTCCATTTTACATCAAGTATTGAGAAATTTAGATCTAGTTTACATCCCATTCAATCCAATAAGAGGTTTTAGTTTACTTGTTGGATCGGAAAATCCACAAGGATATATGGAGAAGCCGAAGCATCCATTGCGTGTTACTGTTTGGTGCGGCTTTTGGCGTGGCGGCATTATTGGGTCGTATTTCTTCGAAGATGAGGCCGGCGCGACCGTTACGGTCAACGATACAATCAACTACCGCCACATATGTTAACATCTTTTTTGTGACCATACCTCAAAGATACTGGTTTGGACAACCTTTGGTTCCAGCAAGATGGTGCGCCATGCCACACATCGGGTGTTACAATAGCGAAACTGTGTCAAAAATTCGATTGCTGCACTATCAGCCGAAATGGTGACGTGAATTGGCCGGCAAGGAGCTGTGACTTGACGACTTTGGATTTTTATTTGTGAGGTGCCGTGAAGGAAAAGTGTTATACGGATAATCCACGAACAATTGAGCATTTGAAAGCCAATATTGAAGTAACCATTGCCGAAATGGATCCACACACAATCCAAAATGTGCTTAGAAATTGGACCGACCGAATGGACTACGCCTACGCCGCGGCTCCCATTTGAATGAAATCATTTTCCATAAATAACCAGGAGGATTGTACATTCAAACAAAAAAGTAAATTTGGAAATACATATATTAAGCCGTTTTTGTTTTATTAAATTTTTAAATCTGAACTTCTTATTGGGACACCCTATATATTATAAAATAAAATTTACATTTCTGTCTCTTTTATCCTTTATACGCATGGCTATTTTGATTATATCAAAGCAAACACAAAAAAACTTCAAGCAACATTTTATTTTATAATATATACGTCCTGCTCTAAACGAATTGGGTTATTGAAATTTCGTATGTAAATATGGCCCATACAAGATCCACATCTGTCTATTCTTATCTATGGTTTAACGTTCTTACGCAGTTTGGAAAATATCACATAATCATTGGAAAGCTTAAACTTACGAAACCGATTATAATAGTTTTGCTTGACCTTAATTAACTTAATTAGTTTATAAGAGTACCAAACTGGAAATTTAGCACGTACCTTAAGCTGATTGGTAGGCCCGATAAAACTATAAAGAACTTCATAGAATTTCTCAACAGCTTGAACAACACTACAATTTGAGAACATATGGTTCCAGTCAACCATTTCCAAATCACTATGAATAGAATATAAGTATTTTAAAATTAGGCTTTGGAAACTGCTGGTAAGGCAGACTGTTCAATAAACATTTTCAAATCGAACAATCAGAGGGGGATGGTGCTCATCAACTTTGGAACGTGAGTGATGACTTTGATAGATATTAACAAAACTACGATCAAGGCTAGACAGCACAAGATCCAGGATTCTATCATTAATATTTTTGACATGATTATGTTGCTTTAGTTCAGTAAATAACGTAGTTTCCAGTAAATAATTAACTAACTGACCAAAGGAAGGCGCTGGAGAGATATCATCACAATCAGTACTCCAAGGTACACTAGGCAAGTTGAAATCACCAAGGACCAAAAATTGACAGTCAACAGGAGAATTGAATATCAAGTTGGAAAGTTTATTACAACAACAACAAGTTTCATAGTGCTCTAACTTACAGTAACCAGGGAAGTAAACCAGACAGACTATCAGAAATTTACCATTAAATGTTTATTAGTGTGAAAAATATGACAAAAAACGTTGACACAAAATGTAAAATTCGTATGTATTGGTAACAATGGAACCTAACGACAACTAATACACAAAATATATTTAAGATCCAAAAATAAACTCCCGATCTAAAATTATTTGAAGTAACTGTACAAACAAATTATATTTCCACCCTTATGCAACCAACTCGCCCTAGTACGTAATTAAACAAAAATTATAAAATCATGATTTGTTTAAAGATCCTCTTTGAAAACTGTAGATTGGCCACTAACAGGCCATCGTAGAGATGTTTACGTAAAACTGAACATAGCGTGATGTGTGTTTATGTTTAGTACATGATTTGTGGTGGTCATCATATACTACGCGCAACCCTCAACTCAACAGACCAGTTACCGATTTTAAAGTAAAACCGTATACTAAAATTTTATTTGTTGGACTTTCAATGGCCAATGACAGGCCATCGTAGATTTGTATCCATGAAATTGAATATTAGGTGTTGTGTGTGTATATCTAGTAGATGATTTATAGTGGTCGCCATATTAGGACGACCCTCAACAGACCAGTTACTGATTTTAAAGTAAATCCGTATACTAAAGTTTTATTTGGTGGATTTCAATGGCCAATGACAGGCCATCGTAGAGATGTCTCCCTGAAAGTGAATATTAGGTGTTGTGTGTGTATGTCTAGAAGATGATTTATAGTGGTCACCATATTAGGGCGACCCTCAACAGACCAGTTACCCATTATAAAGTAAAACCGTATACCAACATTTTTTTTTTTTAACTTTCAATGGCCAATGACAGGCCATCGTAGATTTGTATCCATGAAAGTGAATATTAGGTGTTGTGTGTGTATGTCTAATAGATGATTTATAGTGGTCACCATATTAGGGCGACCTTCAACAGACCAGTTACCGATTTTAAAGTAAAACCGTATACTAAAGTTTTATTTGGTGGATTTCAATGGCCAATGATAGGCCATCGTAGAGATGTCTCCCTGAAAGTGAATATTAGGTGTTGTGTGTGTATGTCTAGTAGATGATTTATAGTGGTCGCCATATTAGGACGACCCTCAACAGACCAGTTACCGATTTTAAAGTAAAACCGTATACTAAAATTTTTTTTGGTCGACTTTCAATGGCCAATGACAGGCCATCGTAAAGATGTCTCCCTGAAAGTGAATATTAGGTGTTGTGTGTGTATGTCTAGTAGATGATTTATAGTGGTCACCATATTAGGGCGACCCTCAACAGACCAGTTACCGATTTTAAAGTAAATCCGTATACTAAAGTTTTATTTGGTGGATTTCAATGGCCAATGACAGGCCATCGTAGATTTGTATCCATTAAAGTGAATATTAGGTCTTGTGTGTGTATGTCTAGTAGATGATTTATAGTGGTCACCATATTAGTGCGGCCCTCAACAGACCAGTTACCGATTTTAAAGTAAAACCGTATACTACAATTTTATTTGTTGGACTTTCAATGGCCAATGACAGGCCATCGTAGATTTGTATCCATGAAAGTGAATATTAGGTGTTGTGTGTGTAAATCTAGTAGATGATTTAAAGTGGTCGCCATATTAGGACGACCCTCAACATACCAGTTATCGATTTTAAAGTAAATCCGTATACTAAAGTTTTATTTGGTGGACTTTCAATGGCCAATGACAGGCCATCGTAGATTTGCCTCCATGAAAGTGAATATTAGGTGTTGTGTGTGTAGGTCTGGTAGATGATTTATAGTTTTCGCCATATTAGGGCGACCCTCAACAGACCAGTTACCGATTTTAAAGTAAAACCGTATACTAAAGTTTTATTTGGTGGACTTTCAATAGCCAATGACAGGCCATCGTAGATTTGTATCCATGAAAGTGAATATTAGGTGTTGTGCGTGTATGTTTAGTAGATGATTTATAGTGGTCACCATATTAGGGCGACCCTCAACAGACCATAGTTACCGATTTTAAAGTAAAACGGTATACTAAAATTTTATTTGTTGGACTTTCAATGGCCAATGACAGGCCATCGTAGATTTGTATCCATGAAAGTGAATATTAGGTGTTGTGCGTGTATGTTTAGTAGATGATTTATAGTGGTCACCATATTAGGGCGACCCTCAACAGACCAGTTACCCATTTTAAAGCAAAACCGTATACTAAAATTTTTTTTGGTCGACTTTCAATGGCCAATGACAGGCCATCGTAAAGATGGCTCCATGAAAGTAAATATTAGGTCTTGTGTGTGTATGTCTAGTAGATAATTTATAGTGGTCACCATATTAGGGCGACCCTCAACAGACCAGTTACCGATTTTAAAATAAAACCGTATACTAAAATTATTTTTGGTGGAATTTCAATGGCCAATGACAGGCCATCGTAGATTTGTCTCCATGAAAGTGAATATTAGATCTTGTGTGTGTATGTCTAGTAGATGATTTATAGTGGTCGCCATATTAGGGCGACCCTCAACAGACCAGTTACCGATTTTAAAGTAAATCCGTATACTAAAGTTTTATTTGGTGGACTTTCAATGGCCAATGACAGGCCATCGTAGAGATGTCTCCATTAAAGTGAATATTAGGTCTTGTGTGTGTATGTCTAGTAGATGATTTATAGTGGTCACCATATTAGGGCGACCCTCAACAGACCAGTTACCGATTTTAAAGTAAAACCGTATACTACAATTTTATTTGTTGGACTTTCAATGGCCAATGACAGGCCATCGTAGATTTGTATCCATGAAAGTGAATATTAGGTGTTGTGTGTGTAAATCTAGTAGATGATTTAAAGTGGTCGCCATATTAGGACGACCCTCAACATACCAGTTATCGATTTTAAAGTAAATCCGTATACTAAAGTTTTATTTGGTGGACTTTCAATGGCCAATGACAGGCCATCGTAGATTTGCCTCCATGAAAGTGAATATTAGGTCTTGTGTGTGTATGTCTAGTAGATAATTTATAGTGGTCACCGGTGAGCATCCCGGGAAAATATTAGTATTTGTGAAATCACACGAAGTCAAAGATTGATATTCTAATTCTAGGCATAATAATTACCGCTGCATAATGATTTTATTGTATTTTAGAAAACAAAATATTTGGTTTTCAGATACCTGAACTTATTAATTGGCCATATTCCAGATCTTTATGTAAAAATCAGAAAGCACGCCAAATGATTTTGAATACTAACATCTTCTTGATACGAAGAGCGAAATTATTAAGAATTTTGCAAGTTCAGTTTTGATCTGAATAAGAATTATGAAAAATTTAATGTTTTTAAAGTCAATCTCATCAGGCTTAAGCGACTAAGTTGCTAATTACACTTTTGATTAATTTCTATAACAACCATGTAGTTAAGTATTATAGGGATCTGGTTATATACCGGAAGAACCTTACATTTATATCTTCTTTAAACCATAACAAACGATATACGGTATGCTAATTCGTAAATGGAAGTTGCAAATGTTAGATTTTTCAACATTCGATTTTCGAAGCGAATTTTTATGAGTTAATCGTACCACTACAGTTCCCAAAGCTGTTGTTTGTAGGTAACCACCATTGCAATCGAAGCAAATATGTATTTCAATTAGGCTTAATATTGATATAGAAACTGGATTTATTATTCATTATCGTAAGAGACACTTATATCGCTAATTTAAATTTTACCTTTAATTCGTAATTAATGAGCTCTTTCTATAAGTCACAATTGAATTGTAAAGTAATTTCACGTAGAGACAAAATATAACCCGCCCACACTTCAATTACGAAATCACTAGAATTAAGAATGGAATACGGTCAGCTTCGAAAGCGCCGTAACGGTATATACGGCAGCCGATTACCCTAATTTAAAAATTACGGTGATTAAGGGTAAAAATTAGCCGCTACGACCAGGAAAATAAATTCGATCAACAATTCAAAATCGATTAAATTTCGATTTTCTTTCGTAAATAAATTTAGAGGCTCAACTTATCATTAAACTTAGTTCACTTGAAATTTAAATAACCTCCAACTATAACATGCCATTATAGAGGTGTCTCCATTTAAACAGGTGTAACAATATTTAGTTAAGTAAAGTATATATACAAAAATAAACAAAAAAAATTGTTTTTGGCAAATTTTCTTATTTGTTTTAATTGTATTGCGTATTATTTCTCAAATTTGCAAACTGTCTAAATACAAAATTTTGGTATATAAACTCGGCGAATTTCATCCATAATCATTCAGTTCATAATCAAGCTCTAAGTTTGTCAGTTGTTCTATTTTTAATTCAAAATTAAAATGCAATTCAAAATCTTGTTGATTGTTCTTCTCGGTGCTGTTGTAAGTATTCAAAAAACATAAAAAATTATGAAGGTTTTCATAAATACATAATTTAATAAATTATTTAACAGGTTGCGCATGCCGGTGTTCTTCCAACCATTAGTGGTGGTGATCCCCCTGCTACCCTTACCATTGTACCCGCCACCCCGGCCGTTGATCCTGCCGCTGTCAAAACTAATGGTACCGTTGTTGTTATTAAAGTTAACAATTGGCTAACTATCAGAATTAAGACTAGTAGTAATATTAAAGTTATATTGATTTGTCCTTTTAACGAAAATATACACTGCCGTTGTCAAACTTTTAACGACGCAACCATTACTGAAGCAACAGCTGCTTAAACCGATCTCTACATGGCTAAACTATAACCTAACATTCTTGAAAATATTTTTAATCTTAACTAATTTCTTAAAAAATAATAATAATAATAATAATCAAATAAATAAATATGCATATTATATAATCTGAACATTTAAAAAAATTGTTTGATTTACATGAATCTCCAAAACTGTTGGAAAAGTGCTTCTTTCATAAATCTATTTATTGTCATAAAATCAAAAGTGATTCTATTTGTGCACATATTATGTTTCGTTTAAATTAGCGGTTGTGTTTCCATAGATAAGACATACTATATTGTCGGCAAGCTAGCGAAGTCGGCATTACAGTTCATCGACATTACAACGAAATGGTTTGCCAAGTATGAGGGCTAAGAAAAAACTCTCTGTGACTGATCATGATATTTCTTTGTTAGCGTGAAGTTTATGACAAATTGACAAAAAACCATACAACAGCAAAAAAAAGTGTAAAAGCAAGTATTACACTTTTAGCACAATCTACTAAGAAGATGATATTACATATTTTGTCATTTTTTGACAAAATTGCGTAGCTTACACATATTAATTGAAAAAAAAATTAATTTTATATTCACAAATTCTGGAAACTAAATAACTGTGGTGAATTGTGTTAAAGCTCGAACATTATATTAAATTGTTACGCAGAAAACTGTTTTTAGTATATAATTAAAATTAATTTTTTTTGTTAAATTTTATAAAGCATTGAAATTTAAAACTAAATATTTCAGCCGATTACAAAAGTAAATTAAAATATTTATTAACCTATGACAGACCATCGTACAGATTGTTCCCTGGATCTGAGTATGCCACCACATTGGTAGGCAATTAATGGATAATAGAAAGTGACCGTCATATTAACGCGACCCTCAATAAACCGGTGGTCGATTTTAAAATAAGACATACACTAGATGGCTCCCGAACTCTGATTTCTCGTTTTACAAAATTTTACTACCAAAAAAAAGTGTAGCCAGTTGTTTGACGGCCAATGACAGGGCATCGTAGAGATGGCTCCCGAACTCTGAGTATGCCATCGTGTTGTCTATACTTTTCTTGATTATTTGTGCTAATCGTAATATTGGCGCGACCCGTCAGACAGTGATTTCTCGATTTTACAAAATTTCACTACCAAAAAAAAGTGTAGGCAGTTGTTTGATGGCCAATGACAGGGCATCGTAGAGATGGCTCCCGAACTCTGAGTATGCCATCATGTTGTCTATACTTTTCTTGGTTATTTGTGCTAATCCAAATATTGGCGCGACCCGTCAGACAGTGATTTCTCGATTTTACAAAATTTCACTACATAAAAAAAGTGTAGGCAGTTGTTTGACGGCCAATGACAGGGCATCGTAGAGATGGCTCCCGAACTCTGAGTATGCCATCATGTTGTCTATACTTTTCTTGGTTATTTGTGCTAATCCAAATATTGGCGCGACCCGTCAGACAGTGATTTCTCGATTTTACAAAATTTCACTACATAAAAAAAGTGTAGGCAGTTGATTGACGGCCAATGACAGGGCATCGTGGAGATGGCTCCCGAACTCTGAGTATGCCATCGTGTTGTCTATACTTTACTTGATTATTTTTGCTAATCGTAGTATTGGCGCGACCCGTCAGACAGTGATTTCTCGATTTTACAAAATTTCACTACCAAAAAAAAATCCCTATCAAAAATTTCATTACTATTGATTTAGTAGCTTCAGATACTGCCACGGTGCCTGACAGCTCTTCTGGACGCGCGGAAGTAGCTGACAGTCTAGCGGAAAGTATCTCCGCGGACACGGAGATGCCAATGTCCGTGGGATCTTTAATGAAGCTCTCAGAGGACTTCTCATCAGGGGACCACTCTGATATTACTGTGGTGGAGAAGAAGCTGTATAGATGACATTGACATTTCTGCAAGTAAACCTTCACCATTCTAAGGCAGCAACAGCTGCTCTCCTTTTAAAAATTGGAAAAGAAGGGACAGATATTGTCTTGATCCAAGAACCTTGGGTCACTAAAGACCGGGTACTTGGACTTAAAACTCCCTGTTATAGATTAATGTACACGGAATATGAAGGTAGGGTTCGGTCGTGCATTCTCGCTAAGAATAATATAAGTTGTATTCTGCTATCAAACTTCAGTATGGAGATGTAGCAGCGGTCAGCATTGAGGTATGTAAACGGAACCTCTGGCTGATATCAGCTTACCAAGATGAAGCGAAGTTTCTGGGTCTCGTTTTGGATAGTAAACTAAATTGGAAACCTAACATTATGGAAAGGGTAGAGAAAGCTATGGGAGCGCTATACTCAATAAGCACTGAAATTTTAAAAGTAATGAAATTAGTAGTAATGAAAGTAGTAAATTAGTAGTAAGACTAACTTCGTGAATTTACAACGAAACCATGGTATTTTTATTGCAGACGTATTGCAGAATCGTTTGCGTAGGTTCTCAGTAGGAGAAAAAAAAATTGAATATCGTCATGAAACATCTATCATGAATGGAAAAAAATGTGTCAGCCAAATCCTACGTATTTTTAGCCGTAGAATCCGAATCTGCAATAAAAAATAGGGGTTCCTATCTTAGTTTCAAAGTTACCCCCCGCCCCACCTACAAGGAGGGGGGAGGGTGTTCTAATTTTATCACTAATGCATTTCCCCCGCGGAATAATTAAATTTTGATCTCTACCATTTTTTTCGTAGAGTGCTTATTTTCCGAGATATTTGAGTGTATCAGGTTAAAAAAATCACCCGGTATATCTGGAGAACTTGATGCGATTTGAAAAACCTTCTGCATCGATTCAGGAACCCGTGTTTTTTTGAAGCTGATTTAGCCAATGCAACAATGTGTTCATTCCATTTGAGTTTGTTACTTATTTGAACACCAAGCAGTCGAATTGAGTCGCAACCCACAAGGATATGGTTTTTTACCACAAATGGGTAGTCGTTGCGACTTTTTTTACGTGGAAATGTGAATATTTGTGTCTTTTTTCGTTAAATTGTACTAAGTTGTTGTTACCCCACTCAAATATTGTACTTAAAGCGGAATTAAGAGAAGTTACGACTTCTGACCGTTTATTATTTAGATCTGTAATGCTAGGCTCCGCCTCGAATGAAATAGAAGAATGCAATGTGGCAAATCGTTGATGAATAGCAAAAACAGGGTCGGTGACAAAGGTGATCCCTGAGGGACTCCGGCATTTGGGGAGTGCGTCGATGATAAACACCCATTAAGCACGACGCTGATTTTTCGGTCATTGAGATAGCTTTTAAGCCACCTGGTGGTCATCGATTCCAGCCCGTATGCCACAAGTTTACAAATAAGATTCTCATGCCATACCTTATCAAAAGCCTTGGATATATCCAAGGCGATTGCAAAGGCCTCTCCGTGGTGTTCTAGGGCGAGATTCCATTTGTTCATGACATACGTCAGGAGATCGGTCGTGGACGGCTTTCACGAAAGCCGTATTGTCTATCCGAAATTAGTTTGCTAATTTCAAAATATTATTTAACTATATGTTGATTGACGCATTTCTCGAAGACTTTAGCGACGGCTGACACAATTGCAACCCCGTTTCAACACGGGTTGCACCATTGCATTCTTCCAGGCGTTCGGGTAGTCACCTTGCTTATATGAAAGTAGGAAAATTTTAGATAATATTGGAGCCAATTCACTGGCAAACTCCTTCAATATTCGAACTGGAATTCCATCAGGTCCGGTGGCCTTGTTTGCATTCATTGACTTTAGATTAGTAAAGACAATTTCCTCCGAGATGACGACGGGGCTCATTTTAGAACCACAATATGGAATTAATGGAGGTCCAATTCTATCTGGGACAACTAATGTCGAGTTCGATTTGAAGACGCTCGCCAATAAGTCGGCTTGTAAATATGGATCCACCACCAAGGCGCCGTCAGCACGTTTCAATGCTGAAACAGATGTTTTCGAAATATTTGCAACCGATGCGACCATGTGGTAAAAGTTGCGATCGGAGAGTTTCAACTCGGAAGCCACATTGGCTTTCTTGCTGACGGCTCTTTTTGCTTCTCTACCATAGGTTTTTTTGCAGGTGTTCCGTATCGTTTTGTATTCCTCATAAGAAATTTCGTTGCGTTTATATTGTTTGTGTGCCGCTTTATTTTGTTTGGCAGCTTTGGTGGCTTCTTTTGAAAATATTTTAAAATTTTGATTGGGATTGGAAAATGATGAGGGTATAAATTTATTTATTCCATGTAAGACGGTGTCTGTCAAATTGGAAACGGCGTCGTCGATGTTGTTGTTATGTAGGCAATGGCGTTCCCAAGGGAAATGTTGAAAAAATGACCGTAAACCATCAAAATCAGCTTTATTAAAATGCCAAAGACGCCTTGGCTGCTGTCTAGATTCTAGTGGTGTTTCGACAGATATTTTTGTGGTTATTAAGTTATGGTCAGAATTCCAATTCCAGTTTCGACATGGGCCTCCATGGAATGAGGGATTGATGTCAGACAGAGATCCAGAATATGAACTCCTCTAGAATTTTGGAATTCAAATGTGGACTCACTAACAATCTGTGTGAGGTCATGCGAAACGGCAAGCCATTCCGCATGACGCCCAGCGATATTTGTATCTTTGTGATTAAATGTGGGTTGGGTACAGTCGCCCGAATGACAAAATCCCGTATTCCAAAATCCCGTATTACAAAATCCCGTATACTAAAATCCCGTATGCTAAAATCCCGTATTATATCATGATACATCAGCTTAGGTTAGGTTAAAAATCGCGCGATTTGTAACCTAACCTAAGCCGATGTATCATGATAGAATACGAGATATGTGGTCGTGTATGTGAGTGTGTGTTTGTCTGTGTATTTGTGTATGGGTCATAAAAAGCAAAAAATTACAAGGGATAGGAACTTTGAACAGAAAAAAACAGAAATCGATCTTTAGAAAAGAACTAGCTGGAGTACTCGGCGTTGCCCGGGATAAAAAAATATGTTTTATTTTATTTTAGCAAAGTAATAAACTTCAAATTTTTCATCTGTACCTATTAAAGCAAATAAAATTAAATAATTGTAGTTTCAAAGTATAAAGAAATCGAACTCCTTGATGTAAATAAACGAGGACAACATTTTAGTAATAAAATATATTTAAATAAATAAGATTAAATAATGGTACCTATTAATGGTGCCTTTCGAATTTTACCATCTTTGACATAGATAAATAGTTTTTTTTGAATTGCCGACTTGGGAGCAAACCACATATAATTAACTATGAGAGAAGCATTCAGACTCTATATTTATTCCAGCTGTCTTCAGAGATTGTTCTTGTACCTTATTGATGGTGATAACAAACGCAATTCGAACAGGATGTAGTCGTTTGAACTTATTTGGAGTGTTCGAGGGCAACTAGATCCAGGGGCCCGATCTTTCGAAAATACCACGAAAATCTGCCCATATGTAAAAGATGGTAATAAAATGTCAAAAAAATGTGTAACACCCTCGAGAACCTTACATTTATATCTTCTTTATACCATAACAAACGATATATGCTAATTCGTAAATAGAAGTTGCACATGTTAGATTTTTCAACATTCGATTTTCGAAGCGAATTTTTATGAGTTAATCGTACCACTACAGTTCCCAAAGCTGTTGTTTGTAGGTAACCATCGTTGCAATCGAAGCAAATATGTACATATTTCAATTAGGCTTAATATTGATATAGAAACTGGATTTATTATTCATTATTGTAAGAGACACTTATATCGCTAATTTAAATTTTACCTATAATACGTAATCAATGAGCTCTTTCTATAAGTCACAATTGAATTGTAAAGTAATTTCACTTAGAGACAAAATATAACCCACCCACACTTCAATTACGAAATCACTAGAATTAAGAATGGAATACGGTCAGCTTCGAAAGCGCCGTGACGTTATATATGGCAGCCGATTATCCTCATTTAAAAATTACGGTGATTAAGGGTAAAAATTAGCCGCTACGACCAGTAAAATAAATTCGATCAACAATTCAAAATCGGTTAAATTTCGATTTTCTTTCGTAAATAAATTTAGAGGCTCAACTTATCATTAACCTTAGTTCACTTGAAATTTAAATAACCTCCAACTATAACATGACATTATAGAGTGAGCGATCGATTTAAACACTTGTAACAATATTTAGTTAAGTAAAATATACAAAAATAAAGAAACAAAATTGTTTTTGGCATATTTCAAATTTTCTTATTTGTTTTAATTGTATTGCGTATTATTTCTCAAATTTGCCAATTGTCTAAATACAAAATTTTGGTATATAAACTCGGCGAATTTCATCCAAAATCATTCAGTTCACAATCAAGCTCTAAGTTTGTCATCTAAGTTTGTCAGTTGTTCTATTTTTAATTCAAAATTAAAATGCAATTCAAAATCTTGTTGATTGTTCTTCTCGGTGCTGTTGTAAGTATTCAAAAAACATAAAAAATTATGAAGGTTTTCAAAATACATAATTTAATAAATTATTTAACAGGTTGCGCATGCCGGTGTTCTTCCAACCATTAGTGGTGGTGATCCCCCTGCTACCCTTACCATTGTACCCGCCACCCCGGCCGTTGATCCTGCCGCTGTCAAAACTAATGGTACCGTTGTTGTTATTAAAGTTAACAATTGGCTAACTATCAGAATTAAGACTAGTAGTAATATTAAAGTTATATTGATTTGTCCTTTTAACGAAAATATACACTGCCGTTGTCAAACTTTTAACGACGCAACCATTACTGAAGCAACAGCTGCTTAAACCGATCTCTACATGGCTAAACTATAACCTAACATTCTTGAAAATATTTTTAATCTTAACTAATTTCTTAAAAAATAATAATAATAATAATAATCAAATAAATAAATATGCATATTATATAATCTGAACATTTAAAAAAATTGTTTGATTTACATGAATCTCCAAAACTGTTGGAAAAGTGCTTCTTTCATAAATCTATTTATTGTCATAAAATCAAAAGTGATTCTATTTGTGCACATATTATGTTTCGTTTAAATTAGCGGTTGTGTTTCCATAGATAAGACATACTATATTGTCGGCAAGCTAGCGAAGTCGGCATTACAGTTCATCGACATTACAACGAAATGGTTTGCCAAGTATGAGGGCTAAGAAAAAACTCTCTGTGACTGATCATGATATTTCTTTTCGAAACAATTTTAATGTTGATCAACGAATTTTCATTATGCAGCGTCTGACAAAATTTCAATCTCATTTATACCGAAAAGCGAAGAATACTAAAACTAATTAAAACTTTCGTTTTCTGTGGTGTAAGGATGGACAATTATTTTGCGTAAGGGACCGGATACCAGCATTATTCGTATTCATTCATTTAATGATTTTAACGATCTCCTCCTTCAACGATCTCCTCCGATGAACGTTTTCAACCAGCATAATTGGATAATAATATTTTTGGTATAATGTTTTTTATATTTATTAGTTTGAATAGATTGATGGAATTTTTGGTTTCTCGTATACTTTTATCTTTTTGGTATTTTATTACTATTTTTAATATTTTTTAGTTTTATAGTTTTCATCTATTCATACATTGTTCATTTTTTGCTGGAAATTATTAATAAGCGTATTTAAGGGGGATAAACCCCCGCAATAATAACATTAATCAAATAAAAATGGGTTTATTTACACACAATTCTAATTTATGGTTAAGATACCTGCCACCAGGTCCTAATACATACATATTAAATTTCTATTTTATTTCGAAAAGTTGGCTTTTGTCACAATTAAATTAAATTGGCTGTTTTCTTGGGAAAAAAAAAGAAACCCAGAATAATTCGTATAATTGATGTTGTGAGAAATTGCACGTAACAACTCAATTACGTCCATCGTTTTATATTTGGCGACAATACTTCTTACTCTCCAAGTCATAATCACGGTATTGTTTTTTAGAGGAATAGGCATTCCAGAAAATATTTGTTGCAAAACCAATTCATTTTTGGATTATTCAAGCAGCAAATTTTTTAGAAAATTCCAAATTGTTGGATGTTCGGCAGAAACCAATTTAGAGAAGCCATTGTGCCATCTCTCGAGATTATTATTTGGTCTTGGAGTTTCCTCGTCTGTAGCTTGGTCAAGATTCCATGCTTCAATATCAAATCTAGGATCCCGCCTTCCTGTTATATTTTTGCAGCGAACGTCTAATCGCCCGATATAATTGTCTTCAAAGTGATTTAAAATTTGGTGGTCTAGGCGTGAGGTTGCCCGGGGGATTCAAGTTTACACTTGCTGTTAGCTCCGTAACTTGCAGCTTCCGCAAGTGCTCGTGTTACCTCCACGTGGTGACCGCTGGTAACTATATTGCTGATTTATCGGCTTCTAGGCTAAAACACGGGGCTAAAGGAGTCAACCTTAAACAAATTGCTGGGCTGGGTTAAGGTGTTATTCGTACCGTGCCGATAACCGGCCAGACTGGGGGCCCAGCTTAAAAACTAGCTCAGTCGCTAACGGTGGATCCGGATACCTGGCGCACTCCGAATTAAGTAGCTTTATCTGTGTATTGCGGATCTCTGCACAGATGGACACTCTTTTCTCCGCTACTCGTGGGACCAAACTTGGGAGAACCAAAAACACAACAACAACAAACAAAAGAGTCCGCCTCTCTAACAAACCAGAGAAATTTAGACAAGGAGGTTCGGGTCTTTAGGCCTTCCTCTAAGTCTACAATAAACGCGCGGGACATATGCTCAAGCGAAGCTGGTCCCTCCACTCGGGTCACCAAACCTGGGCCAACAAATTGGAACCAAGGTACGAAAGAGGCTGGTTCCTCAAAACCATCGTATGATACTAGGAGGAAGGCCTGGAGGGCCGTAGCTAAATTAAATTACATCTTGCCGGAAGATATGACTGAGAAGGACATAGCCATGCTTGCGTGGGCGGAGAAAGTCATGAACAAAAGTCGGAAGGCTCTTCAGCTGACCCACAGCTTTTAAGAGTATGACCACAGGAGGAAAATCCTAAGATCACCAAGAGGACGAAGCTCCATGCTACCTGTATGAGGCCTTTTAGTGAGGTACTCAAGGATCACCTGATTGTGGCAGTTATTGACCGACCCTAGAGGGACGACAATATCTCGCCCGCCAATTGGAGGAAGGTGGAAGGGGTCTAAGCCACCATATACCTGAAAGCCCTGTCGGAGAATCCAGTACCTGCTCCGACTTCTCGGGATGGGGGCTGGCACAGGAATAAGGTGAAACTGACTGCCTCTGCAGAGATCACTGCTACTTTACAAGAAGGCAGTGAATGGAGTTGGCGAGGTATGGCAGGGAGCCAGCCTTGCTGTTATTGATAGAGAGGAGATATCCTGTAGACAAAGAGCCAGGATGTACATCCCTTTGGAGCATAGTGATCGGAAGGTGATACTTCAGCTGTTGCAGGACACACAACTGGAAAGTTAGCAGGCTCGCAGAGACAAAGGCTGACTACAGGTCAGCTTTTATTATTTTAAACAGTGAGTCACTGACTGCACTGGGAAAACCAACGGTTTAATCAACTATGGATTCAGTGCAGTCACACTCGAGGCTCCGCAGTCAGCTTCAGATACTGCCACGGTGCCTGACAGCTCTTCTGGGCGTGCGGAAGTAGCTAACAGTCTATCGGAAAGTATCTCCGCGGACACGGAGATGTCAATGCCCGTGGGATCTTTAATGAAGCTCTCAGAGGACTTCTCATCAGGGAAGACCCTGATATTACTGTGGTAGAGAAGAAGCTGTATAGATGACATTGACATTTCTGCAAGTAAACCTTCACCATTCTAAGGCAGCAACAGCTGCTCTCCTTTTAAAAATTGGAAAAGAAGGGACAGATATTGTCTTGATCCAAGAACCTTGGGTCACTAAAGACCGGGTACTTGGACTTAAAACTCCCTGTTATAGATTAATGTACACGGAATATGAAGGTAGGGTTCGGTCGTGCATTCTCGTTAAGAATAATATAAGTTGTATTCTGCTATCAAACTTCAGTGTGGAGATGTAGCAGCGGTCAGCATTGAGGTCTGTAAACGGAACCTCTGGCTGATATCAGCTTACCAAGATGAAGCGAAGTTTCTGGGTCTCGTTTTGGATAGTAAATTAAATTGGAAACCTAACATTATGGAAAGGGTAGAGAAAGCTATGGGAGCGCTATACTCTTACAAAAATCCAATTGGAAAAGGTTGGGGACTGGAGCCCCGCATAGTTCATTGGCTTTAAACCGCAGTAGTCAGACCCATTCTTCTGTATGGGGTAACAGTCTGGTGGCCTGCTCTTGACAAAGCAGTCAATCAAAACCTGTTGACGAAAGTTCAGATAACTATCTCTCTGTAGATCAGTGGTGCATTGAGGAGGACATCCACTCAGGCACTAGAGACTCTGCTATTTTTGACTCCTCTAGATATCTTGGGAAAACAATGGGCTGCTTGTACTGCCATGCGACTGAAATCCATCTTAATCTATGTATACTTTGAAACAAAGAGATTCCCAAGACCACCGATTATACTGTCCCGTCACTATTTTTTAACACAAGGTTCCGGACTAGGATCCCATCCAGCAAGGACTGGATGATGGGTGCAGTTTTGGAAGCAGGAGTTATTTTTGTATAAAACAGTAATAACCGATTTTCTGATACTCCAGACTCAAATAAGAGATATGGTTCACCATGTTTCGTAAATTTGTATTTATCCAGTACAATCAACTCTTTGAGAGATCGTGAGAGTGCAATTGTTCCTTTTCTTATCTTTTATACATTTCGCTGCATATAAGGCACCGAATGCATGTGCGATCTTACTGCATTCAACAAACTAATTGAGCACTCAGCAATAACACGTTGCGTGCTATCATTAGTTGACAAAGCATTTTCTTTCAAATCTGATACACTTCTTTTAACACCTACTAAAGCTTTTTATACTATCTGCCAAAAGCACTTGGCGAAACACACATAATACACACATTTTTTAAGTTTTTTAAAAAACACTTGTTAAATATTTCGCAAATTTTTTTGTTTTTTTTGTTTTTAACCTTAACTTGGGCAGGATTTACAAATGTAAATATTTCATTTTTAATTTTAGAATAAAATCTACATTATTCATATTCTTTTGAAAACCTTTCTGGTCAGTGGCTAATTTTTCGAGCTTCTTCCGAAAACATAAAAAAAGTAAATAATAAAGCTTCTTTAGACGCTTTTCAAGCACTTTTTTAAAATTTTATCCGATTATGGGCAGATATTTACATTTGTAAATATTTTTCTTTCGTGTGTTATATGAGAAGTATAAATATTTTTTGCTAGTTTTAGTTCATAGTAAGTAAATATTGACATCATTTCAGGAAGATATTATTTATATCTATAACAAATCGCTATAATATAAGGTTTTTGACAAGTAAAAAACATATGTTTTGGTATTTCAAGTAATTCATAAAAAAGATTTATTGTAAATATCTACATAAAAATTTATGCTAAATGGCAATTTGAACACTTTGTTTGTGTTAGGCTATGCTACACACAGACAGGTTTTTGGCAATCAACGCAAAATTTCCTTGTTGAACGTTTTCTTTTTTTTCCTCATGATAGCAGATGAAGCACAATCCTTTCACTTTCGAGTTGCCATGATCATCGTCATCTGGTACAAGCTTATCCGTCGAACTACTAACGCTTTCTATCTTGCGACCCAACATACACTCTATGGCCGATTTAGTAGGAAAATATGAAGTAACTCCACGACATTTGGATTGTTTTTCTATTTGAGGACGGCACAAATGCTCGCCAAAATCTTGTAAAAACAATCGCCGTCGACCTAAAAACATTTATAAAAAAACAGTTAGTATTGAGCTTCAACGATTGTAAAAAATTATAATTTTTCACTTGTTTTTGATGTTAAATGTGACGGATTGTTTTCAGCATAAATTTTATAGGCTGAGAGAGCTGCCACATCCAGGATGTTATAACATAGAGTCAACGGCCACCGATTTGTTTTTCTTTTTGTAGTGTATTGCCCCAGCATTTTATCCATAGTATCTAAACCAACTTTTGCTTCATTGTAAAATAAAATAATTTCGGGCTTATTTTTAATATTTGCAATTTTATCATCAAAATGCATTGTTGATAAAAGCACTACAGACTTCTATTCTTCTCCGGCACATACGAGCATATAGTGGTTTTCTGACCGAATCCAAAAATAGATGATAATACTTCCCGACGAGGAGATGGTTTAAATTTGCTTGGAATATATGTTTTATTTTTTTTTAGGGTTCCTGCAATCGATAATTTCCACTTTCTCAAAGTGACTGCTAAAGAAACCGATGTGAAGAAAGTGTCCGTTGTAATGTTTCTACCGGTATTTTTATATTGTTCTACTAGATCCGAAACAACACGCTTCCCTTGGTTTACATCCCTCCTATTTCCCACTTTTCCCGTATATATTTGGCCGCACAATGGATAAAATGTTTTTGCATCACAAGCCCACCACACTTTGATGCCATACTTAGCCGGTTTTGATGGTATATATTGAGTGAATCTCGTTCAGCCTCTGAATGGAAATAACTGCTCGTCGACAGTAATTTTTTCTGATGGCTTATAATTTATTCGAAGATTCTCCACTAGCATTTGGAACATTTCTAATATTGGTGCCGCTTTGTCGTTAGTAATTCTGGTAGCTCTCGTATTCTGATGATCGAAGCGAATAAATCTTATTATATTCCTGAATCGCTTAGCTGGCATTGTGGCTTTGTAAAGTGGATACGCATTCTTTCTCCAAAGCAAATCTAGACGTTCGTGGTTAAAGAAAGCCCGCAGCTCTTCTTCATATATTCTAACCCATTTTTTAGCTGGTTTATTGGGGTTTATCTCATTAAATTTAGTATATTCTGATTCGGCTTTTCGATTAGTATGCCGACAAATAATTGTTGTAATTGATTGTGTGCATAATAGCACAAAACGTCTCAACATCGCTAAAAATTTTTGTGTCTGGATGAGGACCGACAAATCGCTCTCGAAAAATATTTTGTTTGCGATGACGAAGAAAAGCAGGCATTTTTTTCTTCCATTTCGTGCCGTTCTTTCCGATAAAATGTTCGCTTTTCTCTCCGCCATCCTCAACATCTTCACCAGTTTCCAATAATTCATCATCCTCACCAATAGCGTCGTTTTCATTGTCTAATTCGCCACCACCACCCACTTCCATTTCTGTCCCTTCAATTTTTGCGTCAGACTCTTCATCGATAGAATATTCCAGTTCATCAAGTGGTTCTTCATTTTCATTGTCATCTACCAATAACATTTCCGCCTCATCGTCTTCCGAATCGATGGCATTTAAAACTCTAGAATAATATGCGTCCCGCTCTTCATAACTAAGTCTAGAATATAAATGAAAATATTCGATATTTATTAGTATTACATCTCAAGGTACTACAACATGTTTGATAATTTTTCATGTAAAATCAAGTACTCACTTAGCTAATTGACCCGAAGATAAAAAATTAAAATCACTCATATTTTATTAGTTCACAATAAGTACTCTATTTTTATATAATTATAAAATGCACAAAAGATCTTTTAGGTCGCAGTGCGAGGTGGCTTAACGCCCACATGGCCCTCAAGTAATAATAAATATAATTATAAAATTAACACGAACATTTAATTTACACAAAAGACACCGCTAAACTAAATTTTATACCCAAAAACAATACCGTTGGTTTTTCCTTTATATCATACAATATTACCATTTAGTTTTGTTTGCACAAATGCATTATTAACAAAACAGACAAAAATTACCGTTACTAAAAACAGTGTGTACCTAAAACCACGAAAAAGATGCATTATAATTGAAAACAGGGTAATAATAAACATTTTTCCATGCGAAATACAAAGGAAAACAAAATATATACATTTGTAAATCCTGCCCATAATATGTATACAAAATTGCTGCCCATGCTAAGGTTAAATTTTGCGAAATATTTAACAAGTGTTTTATAAAAAATTTAAAAAATGTGTGTACCTACTAAAGCTGCACTACCAACAAATCATGCTTCACCGATTTAGGCAGAAATATGATCGAATTTCCTAATACCAAAAGTAAACTGCTGTACAAGCATTGAAACATCTTTGGAGAACGTTCATATTTTCCTGAAGCATACCGAATAAAACTATGTCACCGTAAATAAAATTAGGAAGAAGATAAGACAAAACATTTTTTTCCTAAACTAACTATCAGAAAATCCTACTACTTAATACAAACAACTAAGCATGCCAAAGACTCTTTTACTAATATTAACATAGCTCTGAAATATTACTGTAACTGTAACCTTATTCTATAAAAAATAAGATAATGTGTAAACGTGATAAACAGTGAACGAAAAGATAATCGAGAAACAATGTTATGTAATTTTTGAAAAAAATCACAAAGTTTACCCGTTTTCATGTTTACACATTATCTTATTTTTTATAGAATAAGGGTGCTGATCTTTGGGATGGGGACTATTTTACTTAGCTTCCACTGATCTGGATAGGACAAGGACTTGAGAATAAAATTGAAGATATGTAACAAGTATTTTGAGACGAAAATAACAAGTATTTAGAGAACAAATCGACTGTACTACTGCCCGAATTGAAACTACAGCAAAAGTAACTATTGATATCATTGGGTTTGACGAACATTACGCCCGAAAACATTGGGAGGGACAGAGGAGTCTAACTTGTCCTCTAAATAATTACGTTTAGCAATCTGAATTAACCCTACAACTCTACTCTATTACGAGCCCGCTTATAATCTAAATGAGACTGACTATTAGGATACCTTTTCCATAAACGATATTTACTAACTCTGATACTTATGGCATTCGAAACTTCCTAGGCGGAGATTTCACTTTGAAAGTAACCTTTTTAAGCGGAACGCAATATATCAAACACCAAACTAAAATACGAGTTGAAAAATTCTACTTGGTAGTTGCAGAACTAAGGTAAAAAATATCCTCCCAAGGAACCGAGTTACAAACTAAGGCTCCGGTCGAATTCTCGAGTAAATCCGCAAAATTCGGTAAATGCATTTACCTTTTTTTGCTGAAGAGTAAGGGAAATAAAAAAAGGCAAATCTTTTACGTTTAGATACTTTATTCTTTATTGTTATAAGAATAGAACGAGTAAAAAATAGAAAAAATGCGTAATTTAACAGAAAACGAACATTAAAAATCTAAATTTACCGCAGTAAATGATTTACCAGGGAATTCGACCGCAGCCTAAGTAAAGGCGGAAATTACCTATACTAGCAAAATCTCTAAATCTAAAACTATAAGGTTTAGATGGAGAGTAACAATTCACAGAAAAATGTAAAAGATCATGATGGGATCCCATACCGAGAGACAACTGATTAAAAAAACAAATAAAGTTATTAGTAAAAGAGATGATATAGTCAATAAGGGAATAAGAGGAACCGCTAGCAGCTGTACAACAAAACGTCGGCGCCCCAGTGTTGTATACGGTTAAATTAAGACTATTTAAAAGATTCAAATAATCCGGAAGAAAAGTAAAGTCACCTGATATATACATTATATCGAATCTACAAGAGAAATAACTAAACAAACTTTCTAAGTCTACAAGGGATTTTTTAAATTGAGCATACGACCTCTTATTAGTTTTTGGAGGGTTATAGATGGTACCGAATAAGATTTTACGACCATTTATGAAAACGTTGACAAATACAAACTCTAAATCTGATACTAACAATTCTGAAATAGAAAAAGGTATGGTAACTAATCTAGCCTTAATGTGATCACCTACAAACATACATAAACCACCATAATTAAGGCGAGGTATCATTCCTGTTAACGCAGGAATTCTTCACCGGCTTTCCTAAAAAATAAAAGGAAAATTCAAAAGGAAATTAACGATACAGAAATCTAAGATTTAACTAAAAAAAAAACCTAGGGAAAGTTGTAGATATTAGTTAAACTAAATAGTATGTAAATCCGCTTTATTGACAAAATTGTTGTCATTTGTTTACTTTTAAGTATGACAGCTACCAAGATGAAATAAAATCGAAAACTTTAAATTAGTAGCTGTCTCTGATGAATTGTACTATAGTTTTAGACGAGGATTGTATTCCTTCAACTTTTGCTTTGTATTCTGAATGGCCGTTCTCCACTCGCCACGACGAGGAAAAATTGGCACGAGCTTGTGCCATTTATTGTTTATTGGGTAAAATTGGTATGAATACATAAACAAAACTGATTGTGCTCATGCGTATTACCCGTGACGAAGAGAACCAAAACATCACAATATCCATCTTTTTTGAAATTTTGTCGTGACGAAGTGAGCGAAATTTGTGTTTTACTCTCAATTATTTGTGCCAATGCCAAAAAAATTTTTGTTTGTTCAAAATTATTAAAGAATTAATAATAATTGTGACAATAACATTAAACATAATTTAATAATGAATAATTTAATTTTGAAAATGAAATGTTACTTTTGAATTACAATATTTTAATTTAAAATTGTTTTTGTAACAAGACTTGGCTCATACATAAGTTTAATTTGTAACGTCAGTTGGAGAATTTTATTTGATGGCTATCGGTGGCAAAACGAGCGATATTCATATTATTAAAGGTTACATACATTCCTTTCAGCTTGTCAGAAGCTTGAATTTAATTTACTTAAATAAAATAAAAAATCCTAAAATCTGCAAATCTAAATGGGAGACAAGTCTAGATTTGGTATATTTTATTATCTCACTATCCAAAATGACATTTGCAAATAGATTTGCATTTTGTAAACAAAAGCAGAGAAAATATAAAATTATTTGTTATGTAGTTGTAAGTATAATATTGTATGTAGTTGTAAGTATAATACCAATTATGTTATGACATCCTGACAATTTTAGTTCGTCGCGACACAATTTCAGTTCGTCGCGACGAGTTGGAGACCGGCCATAACGCAATGTGGAAGAAAAAAAGAAAAAATCATAGCGAGCGATGCCATTTTGGTGTATGGTGTGTCGAAGAGGAAAAACTTTATAAAATTGATAAGGTTGACAACAACCAAAACCAACTAAGTACGACCAAAACAAAAGAAGTGAAAAATAAAAAAAATAAAATTATTTGCTTAAAGTATTTTTGGTTTGTATACGTGACGTGATACACAGTAAATTGAGAATAGTAATATAAATGCCAAAAATAATAGTGGTTGCGAGTGCGATCGGCAAATGTACCCGGAATTACACGGTTGCTACGGTTTAAATACGCAAATAAGACAGCATTTTTTTGGAGTGTGCGCATTAGTTTTGAGTCGCAATAGTGTTACCGTCGGATACTAAGTTACAGCTGAATACGATCAAATACAAATACTTACCGTAAATCGAGTGTCAGCTAGGAAATTGGAGTAATTTCAACAGGCGGGGTAATTTTCGCACGGGTCATCATTTTCCTCGGATCCAGATGTGCTTTGCAGTTTACCCAGTTCAGTTTGGGAGAAGAATACGTCAGCTGCAGAGTCATCATTGGTAACAGGGAAAACCCGCTCTTTTGTGTTATTAACTTATTTCGGTGGTATAACTGTTCAAATATGGTAATACATTTTTTTGTGATAACGCGTCAGAAGGATAGGTTAGGTTAGGTTTGGGTGGCGGTCCACCAGGACCAGGCATAGACACAAAAAGGTCCGTAGCCATACCACAAATTAAAAATTTTTCCTCCAACTCATTGAAACCACTTTGAGCTTGCTATGAAGCGCTGGATACTCCTGACGTCCTTCTCGCTGAGCTCCGCCAGGTCGTTGAAAAGGTGTGCCCCTAGAAAATTCAGTCTGTTTTGTGCCAGACGAGGACAGGTGCAAAGAAGATGAAGTACTGTCTCTTCCTCCTCTTCGCAACTACGACAGTAGTCATGTGAGAAGAAACCAAGTCTACTTGCATGTCTGCCTATGAGACAGTGCCCCGTAATCACTCCAACAACCACACTGATCTGACTCCGCTGAAGTGAGATCAGCTGTTTGGATCTCGCCAAGTTCAACTTTGGCCAGATTTGCCGAGTTATTACGCATGAGGTACTATTTGACCATCTGTCATTCGTCAACTTACTGGCTTCCTCCTGAAGCAGCAGTTTACATACCGCAAGAGGAATTTCAATATCCTTTTTGCTGTTTGAAATGTGGTCCGTTGTACCACGTCGAGCCAGTTCATCGGCTTTCATGTTCCCCGTACTAACGAAATGTCCTGGCACCCATATGATATGGATGTTGAACTGATCTGTCATCTCGTTAAGAGATGAGAGACAGCTCTGGACTACTTTCGACGTGAGAAGGTGTGATTGAAGCGCTTTAATGGCTGCCTGACTGTCCGTATATATGCGAATATCACTAGTCGATATTACATTATACCTCAACCAGTCCGCGACTTCCTTTATCGCAGTTACCTCAGCTTGAAAAATGCTGCAGTAGTCAGGGAGACGAAAGGAGAGGTTTAACATGAGTTCCTCGCAGAACACCCCAGCCCCTACTCCTCTATCCCGTTTTGAACCATCAGTGAAGAAGTTCAAAACTCCTGGTTCCAAAACTGTATCCATCGTCCAGTCCTCTCTAGATGGTATAATAGTCCGGAACTTTCTATCAAAAGATAGTGACGGGACAGTATAGTCGGTGGTCTTGGGAAGCCCTTTGTTACAAAGTATAGATGAGTGCCCTGTGTTATTACAGGTCCACATTAAGGTGGATTTCAGTCGCATGGCAGTGCTAGCTGCCCACTGTTTTCCCATGATATCTAGAGGAGTTAGAAATAGCAGAGTCTCCAGTGCCTGAGTGGATGTGCTCCTCATTGCACCACTGATCCACAGAGAGATTGTTCTCTGAACTTTTGTCAACAACTTTAGGTTGACAGTTTTGTCCAGAGCAGGCCACCAAACTGTTACCCCATACAGAAGAATGGGTCTAACTACTGCTGTGTATAGCCAAAGGACCATGTGGGGATCCAGCCCCCAACCTTTCCCAATTGCATTTTTGCAGGAGTATAGCGCTACCGTAGCTTTCTTTACCCTTTCCGTAATATTCGGTTTCCAGTTTAATTTACTGTCTAAGACGAGACCCAAGAACTTTGCTTCACCTGTAAAAGCCAAGTTGAAACCATTTAAAGTAGGAGGATCGACATGAGGAATTTTATATTTCCTAGAGAAGAGAACCAATTCGGTTTTCTGTGGGTTCACACTTAGCCCACAACCATTGGTCCATAATGAAAGAATGCCCAGAGCATTTTGAATAAGCTCGCTAAGTGTCCCGGGATATTTTCCCCGAACGCCAATAGCGACATCATCCGCATAGGCAACCACCTTGAAGCCAGTATCCTCCAGCCTCAGCAACAGATCATTTATGACCAAGTTCCAGAGAAGGGGGGACAGTACGCCACCCTGCGGCGTGCCTCTGCTTGCAAATCTTCTGGCGGAGGATTTCCCCAGACTGGCATTTATGATTCTGCCTCTTAGCATCTGATCTATCCAGTCCTTAAGAGAATCCTCCACTCCTAGATTCGAAAGTGCCCGAGTTATAGCCCCTGTTAGCACGTTGTTAAAGGCTCCCTCAATGTCCAAAAAGGTTACCATCGCGTAGTCTCCATATTCGAAAGATTTTTCAATGAAATATGTGAGAGAATGAAGAGCAGTTTCTACAGATCTCCCCTTGCAATAGGCATGTTGAGATTTGGACAGCTTTTCCGGCACAATCGTGCCTCTAATATGAGCTTCTATTTGTCTTTCCAGTATTTTAAACAGGAAAGAAGACAAGCTGATTGGTCTAAGGTCTTTGGGACTGCAATGTGAGCGTTTTCCCGCCTTAGGTATGAAGACAACCTTCACTTCCGTCCATTTACTGGGAATGTGACATAGTTCTAGGCTGCCTCTAAAAATTACCTCTAACCAGGGAATGGTTAGATCCGTAGTTTTTTGTATATCCGCAGGGATAATACCATCAGGCCCTGGTGACTTGTATGGTTTAAAACTGCTTATAGCCCACAGAATCTTTCTTCTGCTAATAATTTGACCTACGAGGCTGCTTGCCCTTTTACCTACTGATAAAGTAGGTGCAGATTCGGAACAACCAGGAAAGTGAGTCTCCAATAGTAGTTCCAGCGATTCCATACTATTTGTGGTCCATGCTCCATCCGGCCTTTGAAGGAAGCTTGGGATGGATGGACTAGTAGATAGTACTTTGCGAAGCCTGGACATCTCTGAAGACTCCTGAATTTTACCACAGTATAGTCTCCAAGATCTGTTCTTTGCGCTTCTTAGCTGATATTTGTAAATTTTGAGGACTTCCTTATAGGAGTCCCAGTCTACAGCGGCTTTTGTTTTCCTTGCTGTTTTGAAGAGTCTCTTGCACCGTTGACGTATTTGTTGAATCTCCTTTGACCACCAAGGTGGCCGAGATTTTCCCCTAGGCCTGCTAAGAGGGCAAGAGCCTAAAACCGCTTCATTAAAAGCGCTGGACAGTTCGTCCACTAATCCATCGAGTTCTACCGTAGTTTTTGGAGGTTCAGGCACCTGCACTGGTAGTGAATTCCCCAGAATAGTTCTGAAAATATCCCAGTCGGTTTTCCTCCTGTTCCTGTAGAGAGGGCTGTTCGGAAAGACCAAGCTCATTTCAAATTGAAGATAACAGTGATCAGAAAAAGAGTGGTCTTCCGAAACTTTCCAATTTAATAGTTTGGTCGTCAAAAAGTTTGAGACAAGTGTAATATCCAATACCTCCTGTCTATTTCTATTTATAAAAGTCGGCTTATTGCCTATGTTACATATATGAAGGTTAGTACTTAGAATGTAATCAAGGAGTAACTCACCTCGTTCATTTGTGTCCGTACTTCCCCAGATTGTGTGATGAGAATTTACATCACTCCCAAGGATGACTCCAACCTTACGCTTCTGAGCCTCCAAAATTGCCTCACCCAGAATGACTGGTGGAATGTTCACTGCATCATAGGCTAGGTAGGCTGATATTAGCCAGAGGCTTCGTTTATTGACCTCAATGCTGACCGCTGCCACATCTTCATTGCTGAAATTTGACAGCAGAAAACAATTTATATTATTTTTAACGAGAATGCACGACCGAACCCTACCTTCTTGTTCCGTGTGCATTAATCTATAACAGGGTGTCTTGAGTCCAAGTACCCGGTCACCAGCCACCCAAGGTTCTTGGATCAAGACAATATCCGTCCCTTCCTTTCCAATTTTTAAAAGTAGAGCAGCTGATGCTGCCTTTGAGTGGTGTAGGTTAATCTGCAAGAACGTCACCATTCTTAGACTTCCTTCCCTACCACTGTATCACCAGAGTCCTCCCCTGATGATGTGAAGTCCTCTGAGATTCCTCTTAATGACTCCAAGGACATTGTTATCTCCGTATCCGTGGAGATGGTTTCCACCAGGCTGTTCCCGTCTTGAAGGAGCCCAGATGAGCTTCCTGCAGCTTCCTCAGATTCCGGAGCCTCCGGCTTGTCCGCATCCTTCTTGTAGATTTTGAGTGTGACTGCACTGAAACCATAGCTTACCATACCATTTGTTTTTTCCAGCGCAGTCAGTGACTCTCTGTTTAGAATTATGACGGCCGACCTGTAGTCGGCCCGTGGCTCCTCGAGCTTAGCAACTTTCCAGTTGTGCGTTGGCAAATCTGGGTTGCCAACCTGCAACAACTGGAGTATCACCTTTGGATCGCTAGGCTCCGAAGGAATCCACACCCTGGCTCTTGGCCTACAGGGGATTTCTTCTCTAGCTTTAACAGCAAGGCTGGCTCCGGGCCATACCTCGCCTAGTCTTTCCACTGCCTTCTTGTAGAGCAGAAGAGATCTCTGATCCACACATGCAGTCAGTTTCACCTGGTTCCTGTGCCAACCCGCATCCCGACAAGTCGGAGCAGGTCCTGGGTTTTCTGCAAGGATATCCAGGTAAATGGTGGTTAAGGCCCTTTCCACCTTTCTCCAATTGGCGGGCGTGATACTGCCATCCTCCTGGGACTGGTCAACAACTGCCACAACCAGCTGATCCTTGAGTACCTCGTTAAAAGGCCTCATTTCGGTAGCATGGAGCTTAGTTCGTTTTGCGATCTTTGGACTATCCTCCTGAGATCTGTTCCTTTTAATCTTTAAGCCGGCTGAAGGACCTTCCGACATCTGTTCGGTGACTTTTTTCGCCCACACAAGCGTAGCTTTGTCTTTCTCCGACCTGTCTTCTGGAGGGATATTATTTATCTTCTCCAGGGCCCTCCATGCCTTTCTCCTAGTATTATATGTTGGTTTTGAGGAACCAGCTTCATTGGTGCTTTGGTTCCGAATTATAAATCTTTGCTCAGGCCTGGTGGCCCGAGTGGAGGGACCAGCCTCATCTAAGCTTTTGTCCCGTTGTTTATTGGCAGGTTTAGAGATAGGCCTAAAGACCCGAGTCTCCTTCTCTACCTTTTCCGGTTTTGTAAGAGAACCGGACTCTTTTGTTTGTTTTGTTCCTTGGTCTCCCATATTTGGTCCCACGAGTAGCGGAGAAAAGAGTGTCCATCTGTGCAGAGATCCGCAATACACAGACAAGGCTACTTAATCCGGAGGGCGCCAGGTATCCGGATCCACCGTTTGCGACTGAGCTAGTTTTTAGACTGGGCCCTCAGCCTGGCCGGTTATCGGCACGGTACGAATAACACCTTAACCCAGCCCAGTGATTTGTTTAAGGTTGACTCCTTTAGCGCCGTGTTTTGGCCTAGAAGCCGAAAAAATCAGCAATCTAGTTACCAGCAGCCACCACGAGGAGGTAACACGAGCACTTGCGGAAAGCTGCAAGTTACGGAGCCTATCGGCTTGCATCCCCCGAGCAACTTCCCACCTAGCTGCCGCGTCAGAAGGATAATCACGTTTAAATACAATTGAGTTTTGTGTTTAGCCGGGAGTCGGGAGTGTGTTTTTGTTTATGTTTTAGGAAATCGAGGAGGTCTACGAGCTCGGGGGTCTTATCATTTCATCGCAGACGAGTAAAAGGACGGGATATACTAGCATACCGTGCGGTTAAACGGGAAAATCAAATCATTTCTTTTGGCTACTTATATTTATATCGAGTCATTTTTTTTTTTAAATAAACTCTGTTTTATGTTGATTCTCTTTATATGAGCAAAAAAATGATTATGTGTTCGTTATTTTTTTTTCCAGAGGGTAACTGTAGTGCATTCTGGGCAGGTCTGTGTGTGTTTGTAGTATGGTATGATTACCAAATAGCCGGATAAGCGGCTTTCACGACCCTGGATGGACACCACCACAATCCCACCCCAGAATGTGCCAGCGCCGGAGCAAATGCTGCAGGTAGTGACTCCAGGGTATATCTGTTAACGGTGATCCGCGAGACTGATCCGGTACACCTTCTTTTCCAATTTTTAAAAGGAAAACAGCTGTTGCTGCCTTAGAATGAAGGCTTACTTGCAGAAATGTCAATGTCATCTATACAGCTTCTTCTCTACCACAGTAATATCAGAGTCTTCCCTGATGAGAAGTCCTCTGAGATCTTCATTAAAGATCCCACGGGCATTGACATCTCCGTGTCCGCAGAGATACTTTCCGATAGACCGTCAGCTACTTCCGCACGCCCAGAAGAGCTGTCAGGCACCGTGGCAGTATCTGAAGCTGACTGCGGAGCCTCCGG
Source organism: Tipula helvola (assembly GCA_963556165.1). Lineage (NCBI taxonomy): Eukaryota > Metazoa > Arthropoda > Insecta > Diptera > Tipulidae > Tipula > Tipula helvola. The sequence goes on along the minus strand of OY744481.1, from coordinate 193,753,063 downwards.
CTTGTCCGCATCCTTCTTGTACACCTTGAGTGTGACTGCACTGAAACCATAGTTGATTAAACTGTTGGTTTTCCCAGTGCAGTCAGTGACTCACTGTTTAAAATAATAACAGCTGACCTGTAGTCAGCCTTTGTCTCTGCGAGCCTGCTAACTTTCCAGTTGTGTGTCCTGCAACAGCTGAAGTATCACCTTCCGATCACTATGCTCCAAAGGGATGTACATCCTGGCTCTTTGTCTACAGGATATCTCCTCTCTATCAATAACAGCAAGGCTGGCTCCCTGCCATACCTCGCCAACTCCATTCACTGCCTTCTTGTAAAGTAGCAGTGATCTCTGCAGAGGCAGTCAGTTTCACCTGATTCCTGTGCCAGCCCCCATCCCGAGAAGTCGGAGCAGGTACTGGATTCTCCGACAAGACTTTCAGGTAGATGGTGGCTTAGACCCCTTCCACCTTCCTCCAATTGGCGGGCGTGATATTGTCGTCCCTTTAGGATCGGTCAATAACTGCCACAATCAGGTGATCCTTGAGTACCTCACTAAAAGGCCTCATACAGGTAGCATGGAGCTTCGTCCTCTTGGTGATCTTAGGATTTTCCTCCTGTGATCATACTCTTAAAAGCTGTGGGTCAGCTGAAGAGCCTTCCGACTTTTGTTCATGACTTTCTCCGCCCACGCAAGCGTGGCTATGTCCTTCTCCGTCATATCTTCCGGCAAGATGTAATTTAATTTAGCTACGGCCCTCCAGGCCTTCCTCCTAGTATCATACGATGGTTTTGAGGAACCAGCCTCTTTCGTACCTTGGTTCCAATTTGTTGGCCCAGGTTTGGTGACCCGAGTGGAGGGACCAGCTTCGCTTGAGCATATGTCCCGCGCGTTTATTGTAGACTTAGAGGAAGGCCTAAAGACCCGAACCTCCTTGTCTAAATTTCTCTGGTTTGTTAGAGAGCCGGACTCTTTTGTTTGTTGTTGTTGTGTTTTTGGTTCTCCCTAGTTTGGTCCCACGAGTAGCGGAGAAAAGAGTGTCCATCTGTGCAGAGATCCGCAATACACAGATAAAGCTACTTAATCCGGAGGGCGCCAGGTATCCGGATCCACCGTTAGCGACTGAGCTAGTTTTTAAGCTGGGCCCCCAGTCTGGCCGGTTATCGGCACGGTACGAATAACACCTTAACCCAGCCCAGCAATTTGTTTAAGATTGACTCCTTTAGCCCCGTGTTTTAGCCTAGAAGCCGAAAAATCAGCAATCTAGTTACCAGCGGTCACCACGTGGAGGTAACACGAGCACTTGTGGAAGCTGTAAGTTACGGAGCTACCAGCAAGTGTAAACTTGAATCCCCCGGGCAACCTCACGCCTAGACCACCAAATTTTAAATCACTTTGAAGACAATTATATCGGGCGATTAGACGTTCGCTGCAAAAATATAACAGGAAGGCGGGATCCTAGATTTGATATTGAAGCATGGAAACTTCACCAAGCTACAGGCGAGGAAACTCCAAGAATAAATAATAATCTCGAGAGATGGCACAATGGCTTCTCTAAATTGGTTTCTGCCGAACATCCAACAATTTGGAATTTTCTAGAAAATTTGCAGCTTGAACAATCCAAAAATGAATTGGTTTTGCAACAAATATTTTCTGTAATGCCTATGCCTCTAAAAGACAATACCGTGATTATGACTTGGAGAGTAAGAAGTATTTTTGCCAAATATAAAACGATGGATGTAATTGATGTTGAGTCACAATCCTTTGAATTTATATTGACCGCAGTCCCACTCGCGAATACATTTTCTGAAAACAAAAGAAAAGAAATTTTATTAAGTAAATTGAATTTGAATTATGTACTTATATTATGAGAAATACTTAGCTTAGTTAACTTTATTATCTTTAAATTAATTAATCTGCAATTGAAGAAATTATATGAAATCTTATTAGAATTTAGTTAAAATTGTACATACCTTAGGCAGAATTCCAATTTGACATTTTTATGGTTTGTTATCATTTTACATTCACTTAGATTGCAGTACTAAATTGTAGTATAGAAGAATTATTATATCTCTGTGAAAAAGATGAAAGGTCGAAAAAACCACTGAACTGCAGAATATTATTACAACAAATTTGTGAAAACTGGTTCTATCGAATTTTCACCTTTTCCGAAAAAAATATATATCTGTACAAACAAAAAAATTGTTCATTCTGAAAATATAAGCGATCACAAATAGACAAAAAAAATTTAAATTGTTTTTTCAAGTGTTTTATTCAAAGCCATAATCTATTATCATCAATTTTGCAATAAATCGTTGTGCAAATTAATAGATTAGAGCCATAACAAAGCTAAATCAAACAGGCGGAATACATATTCGTCATTGGGAACAACGCAAGGTCATTTTACCGCAACATCGTGTAATCAGTGGCCCGACCTTGTTCCAACAATTGAGTTGTTACGTGCAATTTCTCACATCATTAATACGAATTATTTTGGGTTTCTTTTTTCCCAAGAAAACAGCCAATTTGATTTAATTGACAAAAGCCAACTTTTCGAAATAAAATAGAAATTTAATTAATTCACTTTTTAAGCTTTTTTTTTGTTATAATAAAATAATTTTCTTTGGTTTTTATCTTAATGTTTTATTTATTTTTATTAATTATTTAATAAAAACCCGACGTTTCGACGGTACATTCCGTCATTCTCAAGGGCATAATTTTTACTACTTTTAAAGAAATTTAATATGTATTATGACCTAGTGGCAGGTATCTTAACCAAAAATTAGAACTGTGTATAAATAAACCCATTTTTACTGGGTTAATGTTATTATTGCGGGGGTTTATCCCCCTTAAATACGCTTATTAATAATTTCCAGCAAAAAAATGAACAATGTCTGAATAGATGCCAATATGATAATAAGAAAGCAAAAACTATACATAAAACTAAAAAATATTAAAAATAGTAATAAGATAATAAAAAGGTAAAAGTATACGAGGAACCAAAAATTCCATCAATCTATTCAAACTAATAAGTAATAAATATAAAAAACATTATACCAAAAACATTATTATCCAATTACGCTGGTTGAAAACGTTCTTCGGAGGAGATCGTTGAAGGAGGAGATCGTAAAGTCATTAAATGAATGAATACGAATAATGCTGGTATCCGGTCCCTTACGCAAATAATAATTGTCCATCCTTACACCACAGAAAACGAAAGTTTTAATTAGTTTTAGTATTCTTCGCTTTTCGGTATAAATGAGATTGAAATTTTGTCAGACGCTGCATAATGAAAATTCGTTGATCAACATTAAAATTGTTTCGGAAAGAAATATCATGATCAGTCACAGAGAGTTTTTTCTTAGCCCTCATACTTGGCAAACCATTTCGTTGTAATGTCGATGAACTGTAATGCCGACTTCGTTAGATTGCCGACAATATAGTATGTCTTATCTATGGCAACACAACCGCTAATTCAAACGAAACATAATATGTGCACAAATAGAATCACTTTTGATTTTATGACAATAAATAGATTTATGAAAGAAGCACTTTTCCAACAGTTTTGGAGATTCATGTAAATCAAACAATTTTTTTAAATGTTCAGATTATATAATATATTTTTTTATTTGATTAGAGCAGCTAATCGGACCTTAGCAGCTCGGACCTTAGCAGCTTCAGCAGTAATGGTTGCGTCGTCAATAAGTTTTATAAGACCACTGATTATTTCTATCAAAAGGACGATACACTACAACTTTAATATTATTAGAAGAAAGCCTGATAGCTACAAAAACTTGAGAATCAGCACCAGTACCAACATCGATACCATCAGTAATGACAGCGGCAGGATCAACGGCCGGGGTGGCGGGTACAATGGCAAGAGTAGCAGGGAGAACATGACAACGAATGGTTCGAAGACGACCGGCATGCGCAACCTGTTAAATAATTTATTAAATTATGTATTTATGAAAACCTTCATAATTTTTTATGTTTTTTGAATACTTACAACAGCACCGAGAAGAACAATCAACAAGATTTTGAATTGCATTTTAATTTTGAATTAAAAATAGAACAACTGACAAACTTAGAGCTTGATTATGAACTGAATGATTATGGATGAAATTCGCCGAGTTTATATACCAAAATTTTGTATTTAGACAGTTTGCAAATTTGAGAAATAATACGCAATACAATTAAAACAAATAAGAAAATTTGAAATATGCCAAAAACAATTTTGTTTCTTTATTTTTGTATATTTTACTTAACTAAATATTGTTACAAGTGTTTAAATCGATCGCTCACTCTATAATGTCATGTTATAGTTGGAGGTTATTTAAATTTCAAGTGAACTAAGGTTAATGATAAGTTGAGCCTCTAAATTTATTTACGAAAGAAAATCGAAATTTAACCGATTTTGAATTGTTGATCGAATTTATTTTACTGGTCGTAGCGGCTAATTTTTACCCTTAATCACCGTAATTTTTAAATGAGGATAATCGGCTGCCATATATATCGTCACGGCGCTTTCGAAGCTGACCGTATTCCATTCTTAATTCTAGTGATTTCGTAATTGAAGTGTGGGCGGGTTATATTTTGTCTCTACTTGAAATTACTTTACAATTCAATTGTGACTTATAGAAAGAGCTCATTGATTACGTATTATAGGTAAAATTTAAATTGGCGATATAAGTGTCTCTTACAATAATGAATAATAAATCCAGTTTCTATATCAATATTAAGCCTAATTGAAATACATATTTGCTTCCATTGCAACGGTGGTTACCTACAAACAACAGCTTTGGGAACTGTAGTGGTACGATTAACTCATAAAAATTCGCTTCGAAAATCGAATGTTGAAAAATCTAACATGTGCAACTTCTATTTACGAATTAGCATACCGTATATCGTTTGTTATGGTTTAAAGAAGATATAAATGTAAGGTTTTTTCGGTATATAACCAGATCCCTATAATACTTAACTACATGGTTGCTATAGAAATTAATCAAAAGTGTAATTAGCAACTTAGTCGCTTAAGCCTGATGAGATTGACTTTAAAAATATAAAATTTTTCATAATTCTTATTCGCTCTTCGTATCAAGAAGATATTAGTATTCAAAATCATTCGGCGTGCTTTCTTATTTTTACATAAAGATCTGGAATATGGCCAATTAATAAGTTCAGGTATCTGAAAACCAAATATTTTGTTTTCTAAAATACAATAAAACAACTATGGAGCGGTAATTATTATGCCTGAATATCATTATTTGACTTCGTGTGATTTCACAAATACTAATATTTTCCCGGGATACTCACCGGTAACCACTATAAATCATCTTCTAGACATACACACACAACACCTAATATTCACTTTCAAGGAGACATCTCTACGATGGCCTGTCATTGGCCATTGAAATCCACCAAACAAAATTTTAGTATATGGTTTTACTTTAAAATCGGTAACTGGTCTGTTGAGTTGAGGGTTGCGCGTAGTATATGATGACCACCACAAATCATGTACTAAACATAAACACACATCACCCTATGTTCAGTTTTACGTAAACATCTCCACGATGGCCTGTTATTGACCAACCTACAGTTTTCAAGGAGGGTCTTTAAACAAATCATGATTTTATAATTTTTGTTTAATTACGTACTAGGGAGAGTTGGTTGCATAAGTGTGGAAATATAATTTGTTTGTACAGTTACTTCAAATAATTTTAGATCGTAAGTTTATTTTTGCATCTTAAATATATTTTGTGTATTAGCTGTTGTTAGGTTCCATTGTTACCAATACATACGAAGTTTACATTTTGTGTCAACGTTTCTTGTCATATTTTCACACTAATAGACATTTAATGGGATCGGTACTAATGCCCGTATTACAAAATCCAGAATGAACAAAATCCCGTAGATCACAAAAAACCGTATTACAAAATCCCGTATTTCATAATCCCGTATTTCAAAATCCCGTAGTATGAATTTTTTACGGGATTACCTACGGGATTATTCAAATTAAAAAACAATTTTTGGTTTTAAGTAATTTTTTGTAATTTTTTTTAATAAATAGTTTTCAAAATATTTAATATTATTTAATTTAAAACTAAATTATTCGTGATCTATGTATGTATATTAATAAAAATGAAAATCTGTTTGTATGTATGTGTTTTATACGTTTCCACACGGATCATCTAAATTATTTAACCATTATTTAATCTTATTTATTTAAATATATTTTATTACTAAAATGTTGTCCTCGTTTATTTACTTCAAGGAGTTCGATTTCTTTATACTTTGAAACTACAATTATTTAATTTTATTTGCTTTAGTAAAATGAAACATATTTTTTTATCCCGGACAACGCCGAGTACTCAAGCTAGTTCTTTTCTAAAGATCGATTTCTGTTTTTTCTGTTCAAAGTTCCTATCCCTTGTATTTTTTTGCTTTTTATGACCCATACACAAATACACAGACAAACACACACTCACCTACACGACCACATATCATCGTATTCTATCATGATACATCGGCTTAGGTTAGGTTAAAAATCGCGCGATTTTCATGTATCATGATATAATACGGGATTTTGGGATACGGGATTTTGGGATACGGGATTTTGTAATCGGTATTTTGTCATTCGGGCAACTGTACTCAACCCACATTTAATGGTAAATTTCTGATAGTCTGTCTAGTTTATTTCCCTGGTTACTGTAATTTAGAGCACTATGAAACTTGTTGTAATAAACTGTCCAACTTGATATTAAATTCTCCTGTTCACTGTCAATTTTTGGTCCTTGGTGATTTCAACTTGCCTAGTGTACCTTGGAGTACTGATTGTGATGCTATCTCTGCAGCGCTTACCTTTGGTCAGTTAGTTAATCATTTACTTGAAACTACGTGATTTACTGAATTAAAACAACATAATCATGTCAAAAATATTAATGATAGAATCCTGGATCTTGTGCTGTCTAACCTTGATCTTAGTTTTGTTAATATCTATCAAAGTCAGCACTCACGTTCCAAAGTTGATGAGCACCATCCCCCTCTGATTGTTAGATTTGAAAAATGTTTATTGAAGTCTGCCTTACCAATAGTTTCCAAAGCCTAATTTTAAAATACTTATATTCTATTCATAGTGATTTGGAAATGGTTGACTGGAACCACATGTTCCCAAATTGTAGTGTTGATCAAGCTGTTGAGAAATTCTATGAAGTTCTTTATAGTTTTATTGGACCTACCAATCAGCTTAAGGTACGTGCTAAATTTCCAATTTGGTACTCTTATAAACTAATTAAGTTCAAGCGAAACAATCATAATCGGTTTCGTAAATTTAAGTTTTCCAATGATTATGTGATATTTTCCAAACTGCGTAAGAACGTTAAACCACAGATAAGAATAGACAGATGTGGATCCTGTATTGGCCATATTTACATACGAAATTTCAATAACCAAATTCCAACCCAATTCGTTTAGAGCAGGACGTATATATTATAAAATAAAATGATGATGCAGTTTTGCTATTGTAACGCCCGGTGTGTGGCATGGCGCACCATCTTGCTAGAACCAAAGGCTGTCCAAACCAGTATCTTTGAGATATGGCCACAAAAAAGATGTTAACATGTGGTGGTAGTTGATTCCGTTGACCGTCACGGTCGTGCCGGCCTCATCTTCGAAGAAATACGACCCAATAATGCCGCCACGCCAAAAGCCGCACCAAACAGTAACACGCAATGTATGCTTTGGCTTCTCCACATATCCTTGTGGATTTTCTGATCCCCAAATGCGACAATTTTGTTTGTTTACGAACACACCGAGATGGAAATGCCCCTCGTCCGAAAAGATGATTTTCGCAGGCGCACAGAGCGGATCGATATCGAAGCGGATGGTCACGGGGCTTCAATTGCTGGACCAATTGAACTTTATAGGGCCGCACAAACCAAGATCTTTACGCAGTAAATGCTTCGTTGCATGGAAGACCGGCTGATGTTCATTTCCGATGCACGATGACGAATTGATGTTCTCGGACATTGGCGCACATTTTCGGCCACCGCGGCATTATTTTCGGTAGAACAAACATGGCGAGCACGGGGACGCGTTGGATTGTTGACTAGGTAGTCCATATCACGCACTTTATGCACAAACTTCTTGATTCCGTTAGGTGTGAGTCCCGTATTTTGACCAAATTTTGTACGACATTTTCTTGCGATTTCGAATCAATTTTCTTTGTTGTGGAAGTAAATTTCCAATATTTCCCACTTTTGTTGAAGCGTTAAGCGACTCATTTCGAACTAAAAATAATATACTGAGTTTCTGTCAAAGAAAGAATGACATTAGTAGTCAAATCTGAACCTATTATTATAACACCCTGTATACGCCCTCGTCTAAACGGATTGGGTTGGAATTTGGTTAATGAAGTTAAGTATGTAAATATGGCCCATACAAGATCCACATCTATCTATTCTTATCTGTGGTTAAACTGGAAATTCATAGATGTTACTTTAATTACACCAAGTATATTGAAAATCACAAAAAGTAAGATCCCATTAATTTGGATTAAAGAAGTTAATTTGGGCCTATTCTCAGGCTCTTACAAATAAGTCACTATACCCCTCATGTATGAAACTAGGTGATGTTGAATCTACTCAAATGGTCGGTGTATGACTCAATTGATCATTTTTGTGATGTTGTTCATAACAATTATAATACAAATTATTCTATCGATTTAATAACTGAGCCGGATGTACTCAAAGTTCTATCAGTATTGAATACGAAGAAAGGTGTTGGCCCAGATAATATCTCTAATTAGTTTATTCATCAACTTAAATCTCAGCTAACCAAACATTTAACTTTGTTATTTAATTTATCGTTAAATAAAGGTGTATTTCCTTATCTGTGGAAAAAGCTTATTTAGTTCCAGTTTTCAAAAAATTAGATGCGAGTAATATAAAAAATTATAGACCCATCTTAATTTTAAATAGTTTTAGCAACATTTTTGAAAAACTGATATATGCAATAATTTTCAATGAAGTTAAACATTTAATTATTACATCCCAACATGGTTTTTTTCCTAAACGTTCCACCACCACCAATTTGATTAATTTCTCTAACTGCATTTTCAGCAGTGTGTTGATATGTGTGGGCAAGTTGATTGTATTTATACTGACTTTGAGGAAGCGGAAAAATGTGTTAAAATTGGACTCTCTGAGCAAATTTGAAGTATAACCTAATTGAAGTATACGATCGAAATTATAGAATAACATTAGCTTCTGCAAAAGCAGTTCATATATTGATTATATCAAACGCCTTGGAAAAATATATTAAAATAAGTAGGACAAGCGAATTGGTTTTATCTAGGAGTCGACTTATGTCATCTCTAACGTTTATCAGAGCTGTTTGTGTACTGATTTGAATCAATGTACTTTGTGATTTGCTCAAAGAGGACTTTCTCAAGAACCTATAATAAAACCGTCAATATACTTATAGGTCTTAGACTTTCCATAGACGAAACGTCCGTTTTCTTAGGAATTGGTAAAATCGAAGCTATTTTCCACAACGTGGGAAATGTCGATAATACAATTGAAAAATGAACTACATATGTGTGTGTGAGATAGTTTAGAAAGTATTCTAAAAACATTTTAATAATTTTATTGTTGATTCCATCATGTCCAACTGAGTTAGATCTGATGTAATTTATGGTTAAAGCAATATCATTTGGGGCAATACAGTGAAATGTAAATTGTTGAGTTGATTTATAATGTAAAACGAATTTACTATCAGGCAACGGAAGATTGACTTGTTTAACTGGCTTGGTTAAGGAATGTGTATTTATTGAGTCAATAGAAAAACTGTAGACATTATCCGACTTATTGCTCCCTTGAATTCCAAGTCTTTTTGTTTGAAAATGATTTTAAATTTCCAAAATAATATTTTCGTTTACCTTCGCGTATTTTAACTACAAATAATTTTTTAAGGTTATTGCAGCGCGATAAGAACAAAGATCTCAGTGTTCGTTTCCATTTCTTGTACATTATTTGTCTTTGATTCATGAGTTGTAATATTGACTTGTTAACCAAGGTGCAGAATCACATTTAATAACAACCCTTTCTAAAGGTACACAAGCGGAAAACAAATAATGATAGTTTTGATTGAAAATACTAATTTGTTCGTAAATATTAGCAGTACACAAAATAAAGTCCCAATTTAATTGTGTAAATAAATTCTCAAATTTGCTCTCGTCAACGCTTGATAAATCATTAACATATGCAAGTATGGGCTTTTCACTTATCGTATATATTTGAATTGTAATTGCAAAAAAACGAGATCGTGGTCGAATATCCATGGTAACAGCCAGTTGCCCATGTTGTAAAATACGCGATTTTTGTTCTTGAGAAGTAATAATTAAATCAAGTAAACTAAAACCTCTTGTCGGATTGAATGGGATGTAAACTAGATCTAAATTTCTCAATACTTGATGTAAAATATTGGACGGATCAATTAATATACAGTTAAAATCACCTAATATGATATATTTATCATACATTGTTCCTAAATCTACAACAATATTAACCCTTAAGGAACACACTATCAAAAAGTTACGTAAGAGACACACTGGGTGATTTTTACCCAGCGATACTTTGAAAGCTTATATCTCGTGATCAAATTGGTCAAATTCAATCAATTTTTTTCAATTAATAGAAAATTTTTTCAAGAACATAAAAACATAATTTTGTGGCGATAAATTAAATAGGTGCAAAAATATTTACAAAAAACTAACGGAACTTTTTTTAAAAATCGTCATTTTTTTAAATGTATAGTTCGTGGTATTCCAGATGTAGGAATATTACCCGACTATATATATATATTGTTATTGTCTGTACATATATTGTGATCCACACTTGTTAAATGTAGGAATTTGCAATGTTTATAATTTTAGCCTACAAGTCCCAATTTGGGGAAATGCGATAATAATGCACTTCACTATTTTAAATGAAAACAAGGCACTGAATTGTTTTAGTTAAATGAATATTTATAATTTATTAATGCAATTCAATTAGTTAATTTATGAAAATATAAATGATTAATTTATTTATAATATTTATGTTTTAATTATAAATTCACGCACAAGATATAATTACACTATTTTTACAATATAATTTACCACTTATAAATTTTATTTCCGAAAAATTAAAAATGGCGAACCGCGTTGTTCGCAACAAATTTATATAAAATTTTCTGTGTGGTGTATTGTATGGGAGAGATTCGGCTATTTTTCAGCAAGGTAAGCAAACGACTGTGTTTGTAAAGAAAAACGAGATAGAGAAAAATATGTTCGTTTTTAATCAAAATCGTGAAGTAAGCGAGAATGCAATTCTCTATAAAAATAATTTCGCTTGTTGGTCAAGCGGTTGCGGTTGCGGTTGGTTGTGTGTCATTAATGAGTGAGCGCTGATATATATATTTGATATATCGCGGTGTTGAACGAAAGTTGTAAAATATTGTGCGCTATGAATGAATTTGTATATTTGTGAATATATAAATGAATGAGTCGCTACAAATGCTTATATTTCTATCAAAAATTAATATTTTGACACTCTGTAGGTGACCGAAAAGCTAAAGAGTTGAACCTTAAGGTGGTACTAAGGGTTTTTCCATCCATTGCAAAAACTATATTTTTTTTGCAAATCGAAAATAGGAGTTTTTGAAAACAGCAAAATAGAGGTAAAATCTAAAAGTTGGCTATTTTGCGTGAAAAAAATACGTTTTTGAAATCAATAATCGATATCCCCACTTAAGCCAGATACAGTGCGCTTATAGAAGCCGAGCAGTGAGCGTCGTAAAAACGGGTACGGGCAAAAATTACCCAGTGTGTCTCTAACGTCAGAAAAACATGTTCATTTCAAAAATCCTTTTTTGTTAAATATCGTGTGTTTGTGTTAAACATATAGGAGTACAATTTTTGTCTGTTTGAACTAAAATATTTATATACAGAGAAACCTCACTATAACGGACATCAACGGGACCAAAAAAGGTGGCCATTGAAGTGAGGTGCTTGAACTGAGGATTTGTGATTTTTTTATAAGAATTCTATTGGGATTCTATTTCTTATCCGATTTTAATGAAATTCAGCATACCCAATGTAAATAGGATTCTTAAATGATTTTTGGATAAAGTTCTGGAATATGGCCAGTTAGGAGGAAACTTGGCCATTTCTTGTCCGATCTTGATGAAATTCTCAAATGGATAAAGTTCTGGAATATGGCCTATTAGGATGGAACTTGGCCATTTCTTATCCGATCTTGATGAAATTCAGCATGTGCAATGGAAATGGGATTCTAAAATGATTATGAGATGAAGTTCTGGAATATGACCAGTTAGGATAGAACTTGGCTATTTCTTATCCGATCTTGATGAAATTCCGCATGTACGATGGGAATGGGATTCTAAAAAGATTTTCTAGGAAGGAACTTGGCAATTTCATATCCGATTTTGATGAAATTCAGGAATTAGAATGCCAATAGGACTCTAAAAATATTTTTAAATGAAGTTCTTCGATATGGCCGACTAGGAATATGATTTTATGTATATGATGACCTGTTTTATAAATAATTTTAGAACCACATTCCATAGTACATGCTGAATTACATCAAAACCGGATTAAAAAACGCCAAGTGCCTTCCAAATTGATCATATTCCAGCACTTCGTCTAAAACTCGTTAGAGAATTTCAATTTCAGTTCCTTCATAATTGGCCATATTCCAGAACTTCATCTAAAAATTTCCAATTTCCGTCGTGCATGCTGAATTTCATCACGATCGGATAAGAAATTGCCAAGTTCAATTCTAATTGGCGATATTTCAGAACTTCATCTAAAAATCATTTGAGAATCCCATCTCCATGGTACATGCTGAAATTCTTCAAAATCGGATGAGAAATAGCCCAGTTCTTTCCTTCTGGGCCATATTCCAGAACTTCATCAAAAACTCGTTTGAGAATCCCATTTTTATCACACATGCTGGATTTTATCAAAATCGTATAAGAAATGGCCAAGTTCCATCCTAAATGGCCATATTCCAGAATTTTATCTGAAAATCATTTGAGAATTTCATCAAAATCGGATAAGAAATGGCCAAGTTTCTTCCTAACTGGCCATATACCCGAACTATATGCAAAAGAATCCCAATCCCATTGGGAATGCTGAATTTCATAAAAATCGGATAAGAAAGTTCACGTGAAGTATTTACTAAATTATTCCTAAAAAAAGTTAGGACCAGTTTAGGAAAATCTTCACGAATTTGAGCAGAAGCGTGAAGTTTTTCCTATTCCTAAATGTTTACGAGTGTATTAGTGTAAATAATATACGAAATTCGTTTTAATTAAGCAATTGAATGGCTGTTTTCTTTTTATCGTTTAATACGTATATTAATTAACCCGTAAAGAAATTTTTCCCGTCGTGGAAAAAGTTACATGGAAAAAACGATGCGTGCCAGCGGACCGCAGTTTTATAGTAATTATTTTTTATTTAATTATAACGTTACTAAAAATTTCGATTAGGAAGATACTAACAATTTCAAGAAAAAAAGTAAACGGAGTGGGGATATATTTTTGGAGTGTTAACGTCTTACACCGCATGTTCAAAAAATTGAAACAAAATGTTGCCTTTGGTCGTGGGCAATTACTCATCAACTGCAAACATTACCTTTAATTTAAATGTATTATTTCTTAGGTTGGCCCTTATGGTGGATTCAGCGAGAAAAATTTGCTAGCTCGTGATCACGAATTATTGAAATTTCGTCAACTTTTTTACCCCTTCCAATTTTTTGTTTACTTTTTTAAAACAGCAACCATAAGAAAAAGTAAACAAAAAATTGGAGGGGGTAAAAAAGTTGACGAAATTTCAATAAATCGTGATCACGAGCTAGCAAATTTTTCTCGCTGAATCCACCATTAGGGTGCATGCCTCACACATAATATCATCGCCATGACGTCATCAGGTGGCGAGGCAAGCCGCGCCGCGAAACTCAGATTTCGCGCGATTTAAATGATTTAACAATTGTAGCGAGGGAATCACTCATACGATCCGAGCAATTCTGAAGTAAATTTTTGCATAAAGAACCAGTGGTGGTTAATTTATTTTAAATTAAAATAATTAATCTTAACATTAATTTTAATTTAAATTAAATCTACAAAATAGCAATTTGCAGGGCTTGGCTGCACTATAGGGAGAGAACGCCTTATCCGATCAGAGGAATTCTAATCTCAATTTTTGAATAAAGAAGCTGTGGCGAATAATTTATTTTAAATTAAAATAATTAACCTCCACAAAAATTATAATTAAAATTAAAATCTGTAAAATAGCAATTTACAATAGTTGTGAACATTGTAGAGAGAGAATCCGTCATTTTTTGTGCGAAAAGAAAGTGTGGCAGATAATTTATATTAAATTAAAATAATTAATCTGAACATCTTACAAACGTTATCACGCAAAACACCTTCGGCCGTGTAGACGAAAGAGCCCACCCCGAATTATTTGTACGGACCAAACAACGCTCTTTAAGAGTTATTCCTTAAACAATATTGTAGCAATTCAATTTTCTAGTTTATTGATTCCCCTAGAAAGCGACAAATTTACAGATAAACTATTATGAGTTACACTAAATATGAAATCTAGCGGAATAGATATAGAATAGGATTACACATTTCTTAATTTAATTGGCTTCCACTATGGTTGAATATTGATTTTCCAAAATGTTCCTGCTGTTCCTGAAAAGCGCGCATTCTAACGGAAACCTATTATGAGTTACTGTAGACCTACTATAAAGGAAAACGATACAAATTTGCCGAAACCTAGGGAAACAAGTAATTAGGATTGACATAATCTGAACATATCTGAATTCAGAAATGTTCAATCCTAACTACCTGTTCCCCTAGATTCTGGAAAATGTGTATGGTTTCCCTTTAGAGTAGGTCTACAGTAACTCATAATAGGTTTCCGTTAGGATGCGCGCTTTTCAGGAACAGCAGGAAAATTTTGGAAAAATCGATATACAGTATGATCAAAAAGTACTGGGAATTTGTAAATAAAACAAGTTTGTGTTAATTTTCGGGCAAATTTATTTTATCTCCTTCAAAATAACATCCATCTGAAGCAGCACACATGTGCCAACGCTTAACCCCATCATCCATGCATTTTCGGTAGGCCGAAACCGGGATGTCCTTCAGCTCCTTTGTCGCATTTCGTATTATGGCTTGCAGAGATTGAAATCTTTTTCCACGAAGTGGTAATTTAAGTCGAGGGAAGAGAAAAAAGTCGCACGGAGCCATATCGGGTGAATACGGTGCCTGCTCAAGGATATTTACGCTGTGTTTGGTCAAAAAATCTGTCACAATACGCGCTTTGTGTGACGGCGCATTATCGTGGTGCAAAATCCAACTGCTGAATGTGCTGAACGGTTCCGTATGAGATGTTAAGATCACTAGCAATCTCTCTAATACTCACATGACGATTTTCAAGCACAGTTTTCTTCACAATTTCAACGTTTTCATCGGTATTCGATGTGGAAGGGCGTCCAGAACGAGGCAAATCTTCAACCACTTCACGACCATTTTTAAACACTTTATACCATTCATATGCTCTGGTTTTTGATAGAGCAGACTCCCCAAAGGCTTTCTGCAACATTTTCAACGATTCAGCACAAGAAATTCCGTTCAAAACACAAAATTTCATGCAAAATCTTTGCTCAATAAAATTGTTCATGTTAAAATGCGACAAAACACAAAAACTTGTGTATTATGAACAGCTGATAAACAAACACTAATCATCTGATCCCACTCAAGTTACACACAGATGTCAGTATAGGATCTACCAACTTAAAAAAAAAAAATATCCGAATCGGTCGAGAGCGGTTCATTTAAATTACAAATTCCCGATACTTTTTGATCATACTGTACAAGCATAATGGAAGCGAATTCAGAAATGTTCAATCCTAACTACCTGTTCCCCTAGATTTCGGAAAATATGTATGGTTTTCCTTTAGAGTAGGTCTACAGTAACTCATAATAGGTTTCCGTTATTGTTGGTATAAATTAGGAACATCCGGAAGCAGTTTTAATTTTAAATTAATTAATTTTACCTAATAATTTTTTTTAATATAATTATATGTAATTAGTTGTATTCGCTTTAAATAAAATTGTATTTACGTCTATGCCTTAAGGAAAAAAAATTTGGTTAAATTTGCGTTTTGTTAAAAGTATTTTTTTAAATATACTTGTAATATGAATTTTTCGTTAATAAGTAGTTTTTTAGTACGAAGTTTTAACACATCCATTCAAATGATTTGCTCTTTTTAGGAAACTTAGGAAAAACTTCACAATCGTATAAGAAATAGAATCCCAACCACAAATCCTTAGTT
Source organism: Tipula helvola (assembly GCA_963556165.1). NCBI lineage: Eukaryota > Metazoa > Arthropoda > Insecta > Diptera > Tipulidae > Tipula > Tipula helvola. Next base: position 193,736,675 of record OY744481.1, on the reverse strand, counting down.
CAAGGGACACCTCACTTCAATGGACAACTTTTTGGTCCGGTCGATGTCCATTGTAGTAAGGTTTCTCTGTATATACCTACTTTAGTTCAAATAGACTAAAATTATATAAGTTTAACACAAACACACAATATTTAACAAAAAGGATTTTTTAAATGAGACGTTTTTCTAACGTAAGAGACACACTGGGTGATTTTTACCCAAACCTGTTTTTACGACGTTCATTGCTCAGCTTCTATAAACGCACTGTATCTGGCCTAAGGGGGGATATTTGTGGACATTTCAAACTTCTTTAATCCACTGGCCCGATGGTCCAAGGACCACGCGTTTTAAAATGGCGCGCGTTAAAAAAAATGACCTGGGTTAATTTAACCCAGTGTGTCTCTTAAGAGTTAAGTAGATCAAGGAGATACAGCAGTTTTGACAAATGTCATTCTGTCTGTCATGTCTTGTTGAATAGTTAGGTACTGGCTGAAATTATTAAATTAGGAACAAAATTGTATACACTTAGTTTTAAGTTATTAAATTATGATAAAATGCCTAATAATTTTTTTTTTTTTTGACTAATATTATTCTGACTGTTGAAACGCAAAAATGTAATTCATCATATTTTCCCCATTTATTGGGTGAATCGACCATAACTTATGTAATGACCATCGCCAACTTATGCTAATTCGTAAATGGATGATACAAATGTTAGATGCGACTCAATATTTTCAATTGTCGATGTTTTATATATGTAACTAGGATGGGCCACGATCAAATGAGTTTTGCTACAAATACTCTTTGTTGTTTTCCGCAAAATTGTTTTTGTTCCTTAGACCAAAAAGAGTGTACATATCAAAAGCTGGCCCATTTGAAATATATTTAGAGGTCGCTATGATTTGAAACTTTGGGCCCTAAAAATTATTAATCCTAGCGACCTATAAATATTGCCCGATTAGGTTCAAATTTTGCAGAAGTGTTAGTTAGCAAGTTTGAAATAAAAGCAACCTTGAGGAAAATCTTAATTAAATACATTAACCCATAAAGTGCGAGAAGTGCGTTCCAGCGGACCGCAATTTTATATTAATTATTTCATATTCAATTAGAACGATACTAAAAATTTCGATTAGGAAGATACTAAACATTTCAGAAAAAAATTAAACAAAGTGGGGATAATTTATTTTTCTGAAAAGTACAGTGGTCCCACGGTCCGCACAACGCTCTTTACGGGTTAAGAAAATGAGCCACCCTAATGTATACTACTCTTAACTATACAGGAAACAGGAGTATATTTTATGCCTAGAATAAGAATATCATTTTTTGACTTTACCAATTTGACTCACATGTTCCGTTGAAATGCCGTGTACCCTGCACGGTGTGCGGGAAGCCGAAAAAAGTTGGTTTAAAATGCCGAAAAAAACTAGCGTCATATATAAATACAGCATGCTCTACAGTGTCATAATCCATTAAACAGAAAATCGTACCTGATCATTTAACAAAGAAATCGCGAAAAAACGCGATTTTTTTAATATTAATTGAAAATATCATTTCGGTGGCCAATTTAAAAAGGAAGAAATTAAAAGTGATACAACTTTTTTATCAGGAGTACAAATTGAAAATGCGGGATTTTTTTCTATTTTTGAACGTTTATTCTGAAAAAATGGTAACAAATGAATTATTCAAAGTATTGTCCATCGCTAGCCACAACTTTTTCCCATCTTTCTGGCAATTTACGGATACCGTCGCGAAAAAATTCGGCCGGCTTGGCTGCTATCCAGTCATCGACCCATTTTTGGGCTTCTTCGTAAGAATGGAAGCGCTGGTCAGCTAGGCCATGTGTCATCGATCGGAAAAGGTGGTAATCGGAAGGAGCAATGTCTGGGCTATACGGCGGGTGGGGTAAGACTTCCCATTTCAGCGTTTGTAGGTATGTTTTGACCGGCGCTGCAACATGTGGCCGAGCGTTGTCATGTTGCAAAATTACTTTGTCGTGTCTTTGCTCGTATTGTGGCCGTTTTTCTTTGAGTGCGCGGCTCAAACGCATCAATTGAGTTCGGTATAGTGCTCCTGTGATGGTTTCGTTCGATTTCAATAGCTCATAATACACCACACCCAGCTGGTCCCACCAAATACAGAGCATGAGCTTGGCGCCGTGAATATTTGGTTTGGCCGTCGATGATGATGCATGGCCGGGGTAACCATATGATTTTTTGCGCTTCGGGTTATCGTAACGGATCCACTTTTCATCACCAGTGACAATGCGATGCAAAAAACCCTTCCGTTTTTGCCGTTCGAGCAGCAGTTCGCATGCAAAAAAACGGCGCTCGACGTCTCTCGGCTTCAGCTCATACGGCACCCAATGTCCTTGCTTTTGGATCATTCCGAGGGCTTTTATACGATGGGAAATGGCTTGTTGTGTCACTCCCAATGAATCTGCGAGCTCTTGTTGAGTTTGACACGAGTCTTCATTGAGTATTGCCTCCAATTCAGCATTCTCAAACTTTTTCACTTGGCCCGGCCGCTCTTTGTCCTCAACGTCAAAATCACCACTTCTAAACCGCACAAACCATCTCTCGCACGTTGAAACCGATGGAACATGACTCGGATAAGTCTCGGAGACCAATCGATGTGCTTCAGCAGCACTTTTCTTCAAATTAAAGAAGTAAATTAAAACTTCCCGCAAATGCTGTTTTGTTGGCACGAAACTCGACATATTGAGAGCTCAAAAAAACTATGAATTTGACACTGCGACAAATTGACACATACTGAAAATTAAAGCTATAAGACGTAGCTTTGACATGAACATAGTCACAGTACTGCCTGATGCGTATAGCGTTAGTAACGCCATCTGTTATCAATCCCGCATTTTCAATTTGTACCCCTGATACTTTTTTCTTAATCTATATTCCTTTATCTACAAAATGAACCCTACATCAATATTTTGCAATAACTAGTTTTTGTTTTACAACCAAAAATACACTAACATACAATGCCGAAAATCAAAATACTCCGCCTACTTTGCTTGAAACAATACTAATTCAGGGTCGCTGTGTACGGAAAGGGGAAAGAAATTTCCCAAATAAGTACTGAATTCAATAAAAATTTAACCATTTTACACAGAATCAAAAAAGGATCGAAATTAGACAGGTTAGACAAGCTGAAAATTTACAAAAACAAAAACAACAACAATTTACTTAATGTCAAAATCAACACCAAAGCCAATAAAAATTACGATTACGACTTAATTTTATCCATAATTAAAAAACAAAGGCGGTGCGAAACAACAGCACATAGCAACAGTATTAAACAGCTTCAAAATAAATTATGTAAGTAAAAAGAATCCGAAAAAGAAATTATCCTCGAAATCGATATTTCTAAAAAAATTAAAAAATTGTCACAATAAAATTAAAAATTAAAAATAAATATCTTTTCATTTAAATATATAAAGTGACAAAAGAACAAAAAAAAAATAAAGTGAAAATCGGCTTGTGAAATATGGATAGACGTTTTAAACTCAATCCCTTTTGTAACGGGAAGGAAAATTTAAAATTATGATCAATCGCCACAAAATAAATGATGAAACCGCTGATTTATATATCGACTATACTTTTCAAAAAAATTTATTGTGGTGTAAATTGGACACCGCGCCATCTATTGTTCGTACGGCAAGCATTTTTCATCTGCATAAATGGCAAAACACTGAAGCCGCAATGTCATTTGGTGTCCCGATGATATGAAAGAATATTTACCACTAACATTTGAATCTGATCAATCAACCATCAAATGTCACTGCACTATGCAATCACATTGAAATCTCGCCAAATCGTTTGGATATTATTGTACGACGCACGCCTGAAACTATAGCAGCGGCAATCCATTCCTTTGTCAAAGGATTTAAAACAAGTGAACATTTTGGCTCCAAATGTTCGGATGTACGGAGCAATAAATCGTCATCGTCTTTGGTTTCGTTTCCACAATGCACCATGCATATAATTCCGAAGATTGGCGATTGTCTATCGATTCCTCTAAAAACCGTTTGAAGCCAGTTCTCCTCCACGTTACCAACTCAAAAATTTTTAAGCAAATTTCTTTTCGGCATTTTATCCCAACTTTTTTCGGCTTCCCGCACACCGTGCCTGCTAGTCATGAACGAAATGGGAACAATGCAAACACATAAATCGCACACATTTCATTTTATTTAATAAATAAATGGTGCCATCAAAATTTAAGGTAGCACAATAATTACAGTTGTCGAAGCTGTTGTTTGAGGTAACCACCGATGTAATCGGAGCATACTGGAATTATGATACATTATCATAAGATAAATAGACACTCATGGCGGTTATTAAAATTGTACATAGAATTCGTAATTAAAGAGCTCTTTCTAGAAGTCACAACTAAATTAAAATCTAACTTTACGAATAGACAATTCATTAACCGCCCAAGCTTCAATTACGAAACCCTGGAACTTAGAATGGAATACGGCCAGTTTCGTAGCGCCGAGTCAATACATATAGGGTAGCCGATGAGCTCATATAAAAATCACGGAGAATAAGGGTGGAAATTAGCCACCGTTTCGTTTTTCCGTTTATTTTTCCTAAATATATTAAGAGCCTAAGTGTACGTTTCGACAGCAAAGCTCGTTATCATTTTTGCAACGCTCTTCACACGGATAGTATACATATACAAAATAATGTGTATCGATACAAAATTTGTAACTTACACAAATAAAAAAAAACATTCAAAATAACAACCAAAAAGTACTAGTGCCTAGATATTTTTTGATTGTTATTTTTACATTAGTACTAAAATATAAAATTTCCCCTACGAAATTATTGAACCACCCTATATTATTGTCAATACATACATTTTTATTTTATTCGTATGTTTCGTTTATTGAATGTTTTGATTAATACGACATGCAGAATATTATCTGTCTATTTTGAACAGGTTTGAGGAATTTTAGGATTGAGCATGACCATCTGTAACAAATAAAATGTGATTCGTGATAATAAAATCGAATTTTGGCGAGCTGCGCGCCAATATTTGACACAACTCTTTTACTTCGTGCGAATCTCAAGCATTTTTCAAGCAGCAATTCTACTCAACCTTAAACTTGTCATTTATTTACAACCAGTTTCAAAATTGTTAAAATTACAACGAGATTTGCGATCGAAACCAAGACTAATAAATAAGCTTCTAATTGACCTTGGTTGACTGAAATTTAAATATTATAACATCGAACTATAGCATGACATTATAGAGTGAGCGATCGATTTAAACACTTGTAACAATATTTAGTTAAGTAAAATATACAAAAATAAAGAAACAAAATTGTTTTTGGCATATTTCAAATTTTCTTATTTGTTTTAATTGTATTGCGTATTATTTCTCAAATTTTCAAATTGTGTAAATATTAATACAAACTTAGGTACACAAACTTAGACAAAATTTTATCCAAAGTCATTCAGTACACACAATCAAGCTGTAAGTTTGTCAATTGTTCTATAATTAAATCGAAATTAAAATAAAATTCAAAATCTTGTTGATTGTTCTTCTCGGAGTTGTTGTAAGTATTCAAAAAATGTAAAAAATTATGAATATGATAAATTATTTTACAATTTACAGGCTGCGCATATCGAGCTTGCCATCCCGGACGATGATTCTGCCGCTGTCATTAATGCTGCTCTGATGCTGTAACCACCCTTGTTAAACCTCTGCTTGACCTTCTAAGCTCAATTTTAACAGATGTAACCGGTCTTCTCACAAAATATATATCGCCGCCTCTTAAAGTTTACTGGAAACCGTTACATGCGATATTAACAATGCAATCACTGCACTTACCAAAATTCTTAATGACGCAACCGCTATCTAGGAATTGTATTCACCAGTAATACATGTCATATATTTTGTAAGTAAAGTAATGAATTTTTTTAAAACATTGAAACAGTAATTATTCATGTAATATATAATTAGATTTTTATAGATTACATTATTATAATAGATATTATTTATCATATATTTATTCATTCATTTATTCATATGTTTTACATAAATCATAATATAAAAAAATTCAAATGTTTAGTTACGGAAAATAAGAAATGAAAATTCAAATGTTAAATTGGTGAGCCTGAACTAATTCGGGCTCGTTTGGCCGCCGATGGTGGATCTGATATAGGCGGACCTGGTGTGGGCTGAGCGTCATTCTCGTAATACTTTTCTCCGTCGGAATTAGATTCCATGAATTTTTGTAGATAACATAGATTACAAACCCGAATATAGTGCTTTCCGCATGTTGGCTTAGTACATAAATCGCAGACAGCAGTTGTTTTGGTGTCTCTGTTTTTCGTCCGGTAGCTCTTGCATTGCTCACATCTGTGCGATGCATTGTTTACCTGCGCATTTGTGAAGAGACATACTTATGAATAAATTAAATTTAAATTAAAAAATGGTTGGTTAGTTACCTGCATTTGTGGAAACGATCGCGTAGAAGTGGTTTTTAATTGATAACCCATCAACTCCATTACAGTTATATAAGTTTGCTGCGGTTGTCAAGATGTTGCTGGACTAACTCAAGTGCCAATTGTTTGAGAAAAATTTTCCTCTTCTCGAATTTATTGGTGTTCCAAGCCGGATGACATAAGCAAGTGGAAACTGGAGTCAGTAGTATAGGTGACCAGCGGCACCTCATTCGAAAAGCAAAAAAACGGAACTAAACGATCCTCTGTTTTTAGCTTCTTCTAGCGACGCGAATAGTCATTTATTTGACCTGATTGTCCCAACTAGAATTATGTTGCAGGTCCCTAAAGTGGTTGCCAGTGCATAACTTGTAAAAAAGCTATCCATGGTTATGTTCGCGCCAATATTCAAATAGCGTTATGCAAGTCGCATTACTAATGCATGAGAAATTCCATTGGATCTTTCTTCGTTTGGCTGGGTTCCCAAATATATTTCGGCTGATACAGGATAATTTGTTTTGGCGCCTACAATCCAAAATATTTTGATGCCGTACTTTCCTGGCTTCGATGGTATATATTAACAAAAGCTGTATCTGTTTCGCGATGTCACCAACTGCTCGTCGATTGTGAAATGATATGTAACAAATTCGAGCACACCACTATCTATTGGTGTATTTTATTTTCAATATTGAGCACAACTTAACCATTCCCCTAAATTTATCGCCTAAATGTTATGCCCTTGAATCGATTCGATGAATAGTTCAAATTATTATGAGTTGATCTAGAGATTGTGCGCGCTTTTACCAAATTGGCCAAATTGAGCAATTATAATCTCATACACACTCATACGTCTGTTCCACGTTGTTGGAATGCCGTTTTACTTTGGTAAAAGTAATTCCTATTCGGATAGGAATGAAATTTTTCCCAAAGTAAGAGCCAAGAATAATTTTTCCTTTAAACAGTTAGCAACAAGCTCTAAAGCAGTGGCGTCCAAGTCAAATGAGTATTTTTGACAAATTTTCAAAATAACTAGATCCTTAAAACTGCGATTAGAATAAAAATCCAACCGAACAAGGCGGTAACTATTTATGTATCCAGGGCCAAAGAATTTATCTCTCTGGAATAGATGTCAAGATCACCGCGTGCTTCAAAATGGAATAAAATTTGCGGTGGTCTTCACACTCACCCCAGAGTAATAAACTCTATGGCTATGGATACATAAATAGTTACCGCGTTGTCCAGTTGGCTTTTTTTTCTAATCGCAGTTTTATTGCTCTAGTTATTTTGAAAATTTGTCACAAATACTTATTTGGCTTGGACGCCCCTGCTCTAAAGTTTAATTTATTATTTTGAATTTAAACATATATAAAATAGTGAAAACAAATTATTGAATAAACATTAATAATTCCAAATGATAATTAACAATTTTAATACCAACTCGTAAAACTAAATATGTATATTTACTCTAGTGGTAAACACTACAAGTACAACTACATAAAGAAGAGAATTTTTCTATACCTACTTCTCAGTGGAATGAAATTATCCATTCAGAAAATACACGGCATTGCTATTGTAAAATTGCCAAAGTAAAACAATAAAATCTTCGATCGCTCAGGAAGAGAATAAATTCATTTTATTCTCTTTGCTTCAACATTCGTATTCGTAGCGAGGTGATTTTTTTAACAACTTACTGTAAATCAAATCATAAACAATTGCTGTATTCCATTGGCCTGAGTAACCTACTCACACAAGTACTTGTATCTACTCGCAACTACTCATGCACAAACGATGGTGCAGTTGAGAAGTAGTTACGCACAAAATTAATGGCAGAGGGATTTTAGTTTAAAAAATTCTAGCTCTATCCAATTTTGTTTGGGGGGAATGTCATTGTTTAACCCTAATCCAACCGAGTTGTGCCTTTTTGGCTCATTGGATAAATGCATCGATTTTCAAAATAATGTTAATTTAGTTATAAACTTGGTATTTAATTTTGAAACATTTCTATACATTCCTTACACCGTACTTGGCATTCTCTGCAAAAATTTAGTAAGTTAATTGATTAGAATTTGAATTTACTGACATAATAAAAATATACTGGTTGGTTTAGGGTTAAAAAAAAAAATTTGTTTATGTTTGTGATACGACACGGCAATTTTTAAATCGAAAAAATATTTTAATTATTTTGTTGGTTAATGTTTTATTACTTATTATTATTAATAGAACAACGTATTTATGTCAAAATCTTCCAATTTTATTTAAATTGAGGTCATGTTTATTATGACATCTACTCGCAAGTACTTGGCAGTAGCAAATCGTTTTCAATGGAATACTACAAATAAGGGGTGCAATTATGATACTATTAAAGTTAGCCGACATTTTTCAGCCGAACCGATAATGTAGATTGCGCTTTTACCACCCCAGCCGACAAATTGTTAAAGTTAGCCGACAAAAAAATCGATAATGCAGATTACACAATTAAAATACCATCCAAAAAAAAAAATTTAACCATCAACTGAAATTTATCAGCCTATAATTTGCATTTTTTATAAATAAAACAACTTGGTTATTTTAATTTGCAATTTATTTGAAAAAACTTTTCATTATAGTAACAATTTAAATTTGTTTAAACTATTATTACTAATGATGCGGTCATATATTTGGTTGGTTTTGGTATTTATTTTGTCATTTAAGAGGTTATTGTTGTTTCTATTTTTATATATTTCTAGTTCTTCTAGCCTATTTAACATTTGTACAAAACAAAACTATTTTACACATAACGAAGAATTTTATGTACAGATAAAAGGATTACCAATGGGAAGCCCACTTTCAGGAACATTAGCAGAAATATATCTAAACGACTTAGAAAATAAATACATACTAAACGACAATAACATTTACAGAAAAAACATCATTTATTGGTACAGGTACGTAGATGACATCATCATACTTTTCAATGGTACACAAAGACAGTTAGACAAACTACATCAGAATATAAACAATAAACAACCCACAATAAAATTCACGTTAGAAAAAGAAACTTACAAAGAAATCAACTTTTTAGATCTCACAATAAAAAACATCAACTCAAAACATTCGTTCCAAATATATCGAAAACCGACACAGACAGATCATACTATCCACAACAATTCACATCACCCCTACCAACACAAAATAGCAGCTTATAATCACATGATAAACAGGCTAAATAATGTACCAATGAACAAAACTGACTACGATAAGGAACTAATAATTATTAAACACATAGCCAACAAAAATGGATATAACCCCAACTTAGTCGACAAAATAAACTTTAGAGTAAAAATGAAACAACAACAAAGACTAATGACAACACTAACCCAAGAAGACAACAACAAAAACAGCAAATATATTAGTGTAGAATATAATAAAGCAACAAGCAACATAATACAAAAAACATTCAATAAACTTGGATATAAAACAGCGTACAAAACTAACAATAAAATAGAACAAAAACTAAAATATACCAAACATAAACCACCAAATGACACAGGAGTATACAAAATAAATTGTGATGACTGTAACAAATTTTACGTAGGACAAACAGGCCGATCTTTTGAAAAACGATTCAAAGAACACATTAGTGATATCCAAAAAACAGAACCTAAATCAAATTTCGCACAACATATAAAATCAGAAAAACATACATATACCGATTACAGTTCAAACTTAACCATATTACATAGAATCAAAAAAGGACAAATGTTAAATAGGCTAGAAGAACTAGAAATATATAAAAATAGAAACAACAATAACCTCTTAAATGACAAAATAAATACCAAAACCAACCAAATATATGACCGCATCATTAGTAATAATAGTTTAAACAAAACAAGGAGGAGCTAAATAATATATAGGTTTTCAATTTCAAATTAAACTTTTTAAAGTTTAATTAAAACTTTTTCCAAAATCAAACAAACTTTTTCCAAACTGAATTAATCCTTGTCTAAAATAAAAAAAATCTTTTTCAAATTCAAATAAAACCTTTATTTATATTAAATAAAACTTTAAAATAATTCAAAACAAACTTCAACAAAATAGAAAAAAACTTTTTCAAATTAAAAAAAAACTTTTCAAAATACAAAAAAACCTTTTTTAAAGTGTAAACCATAACCAGTAGTTTTATGGAAAAATTAATGTAGTGGCTGATTAGTGATTATCGACTGCTTGTGGGAGTTTCATTAACATATTTGTTATGTAATTATTACAGTCAATTTGGCATACAGTTTGTAAACCTTCATTAATTACATGGACCAAGTCAACATTTGCTCTGTCTTCAGAAAGTATCCTTCTTACAGCTATTTTGACCTGTGATAAAGTATATATTTTTTATATATTATTATTCTTAAACAAAATTGCATTATAATAACATAAATATTACTTACTTTTGAGAATACTTGCTCTATAGGATTTAGCATTGGTGAATATGGTGGGAGGAATACAAGTCGAGCAGAACTTGACTCCACGAGCTCTTTCACCTGCTGAGTTTTGTGGATAGCAGCGTTATCCTTAACCAGCCATACATTTAACAGATGCTGAGATTGTATTTTGTCAAGGAGCTCTCTTATAAATGAACAAAACCGTGCGCTGTTACAGTTGACATTTGGTAGTATGTTTTGGTGTATTACCCCTTCCACACTTATAGCACCTATTAGAGTCACATTTCTGCCTCGTACCGTAGGAACGACAACAGTTGCACTGGTTCCCTGGCGAGATCTTGCGCGAGTCCGTCTTAAGTGCAAGTTAAAACCACTTTCATCTAAAAAAAATATATTTTCTCGGTTTTCGGGTGCATTTTGTGTGAAATATAAGGCATAGTCCTTCCTTAACTCCAGCGTTCTGGGTTCATTTACCCTGTCCAACTCAATCGATGCTTTCTTTAAGGTTATTTTTAGTTTTTTTAACGAATTAGCGATCGTTTGTGTACTTAAATTTATTTGTTTTGTTTCAAATACCAAGTCCTTCATTTGTCTCAGGGTTAGACAAGGGTTCCTCTCTATCTGCTCCTCAATAAAATTTAGAGTGTCCTCTGTAACCTTTGCCTGCCTGTTACCACCTCTTCCTTTGATTACCAGTTCTTCGTCCGCCTGCTTGTACTTGTACAAAATCGTTTTTCCCGTATTTACTTTTATATTAGCGATAGCCGCCGACTCAGAAATAGTTTTTCCTTCGTTGTAAAGCTTTATAAATATTTCTTTTTGTTGGCAAGTAATACTCGAATATTTACCACGTGTTGCAACGATTTCATTTTCACTTGAACTATCACCACTCATGTCACTGAGTTTAATATTATATGTATTTTATATAGATTATACGTAAAATTAAATTAAAACGCAAATTTATTTTTAGAATATTTCTGTTTAAAAGTTAATGTTCCACTGAATACAATTGTATTAAGTAGAGTATTTGATAAAATTCATGAATTTACCGATATATAATTTACAGAAATTGTAAACTGTTAAAGATAATAAAACGACATTGCTGGTTGGATCGAGATATTCGAATTGTGTAAACAAAATTTAAATTACAACAATATTCATACTACGGGCAAAACAATTTTATTCAGTTACAAGGGGTGAAATGGATTAAAACTTAAAAGTAAGAGTAATAAAAGGCAACAAACTCCCCGGGGCTTTAAAACCTTTATTGAGGAGCGGCATCCTTGAATAACATTGAAACGATTGAAACTACAGGGTGGGCCATCTGTTAGTCCTTCTTCATTTTGTAAATAAAACACATTTTAGGATAAAAAGTCAAAATTTTTTATTGATAATGAAAGGTAGTTCTATGCCATTTATTTATGAAAAACAATATCGTTAATATACTCACCGGCTTCGTCTACAGGCCTGTGTCCGAACATCGAAATGTTCGATGAATTTTTCCAATAAAAGCGGATCAATGACCTCAATTTCAGCTCGAATTTTATTTTTAAGTTGTTTAATTGTTAGTGAATGATTAGCATAAACATTATTTTTCAAATAACCCCACAAAAAATCAACCCCACTAACCTTCATTTCGTGCAAGCATCCAATTAACAAAACAACGACGATTTAAATGGTCTGGTGGCCTCAATTTTTGAGTTAGTTGAATTTTGGATGGATGCAAATGGAGATCAATATGCAAACTACGTCGTAATGTGGTTCGTGAAATGTTTAGTTCTTGTGAGCGATGTCTGATTGATGTGCTTGGTTCATTACAAACACTTTCACTAACAATCGCCACTGTATCAGGAGTACGAACTGGATGAACGAACTGGAGGAGTACGAACTCCCACTGAACCAGTTTCTTCAAAATAATCAATAATTTTGCCAATTGCATGCTCAGTAGCACGTCCATGTCGACCAAAACTCTCACATAATTTACAAAATGCGTTGTTGTGTTAGCGACTCCATGATGATAAATGGCATATTTTTTACTTTTCATATGTTTGTTTTATATATAAATTCATTGATTGAAAAAAGGATCAACAAATGGCCCACCCTGTATTATGTATCGAAGCAAAAAAATGCGTTTACCTAAACTATTGCCACCTCGTATAAAAGATTAAAGGAACATATTTTGAGTTCGGCAAGGTAAACGAATGCAGAACGCTGGATTAAAGGAGAGACTACGACGGGAATTTCATCCAAATGTCCCGAAAATCACGAGAAGATACTTTTTAGTGGTCAAATTGGTTTTAACCCTTTATAGTATTTACTTTTTAAAAGAGGTTTTTTTTGAATTTTGGAAAGTTTTTTTTTAATTTGAAAAAGTTTTTTTCTATTTTGTTGAAGTTTGTTTTGAATTATTTTAAAGTTTTATTTAATATAAATAAAGGTTTTATTTGAATTTGAAAAAGTTTTTTTTATTTTAGACAAGGATTAATTCAGTTTGGAAAAAGTTTGTTTGATTTTGGAAAAAGTTTTAATTAAACTTTAAAAAGTTTAATTTGAAATTGAAAACTAACATCCAAAATCAATAAAATCATAAAAATATATATAAGCAGGGTAACTCATAACATTGTAATAGTTGTTAAAATAGAACCGAAGAAGGAGTAATCCGAAATCGATCTTCTATAATAAATTTAAATTGTTACTATAAGGAAAAGTTTTTTCAAATAAATTGCAAATTAAAATAACCAAGTTGTTTTATTTATAAAATTTATAAGTGACAAAAAATAAACACATAAAAGAAAAATGGATATACACCATGATAACTTATATAATTTGCATACTTAAATGATTGTTGGATAAAATTCTGGAATATGGCCAACTAATATGGAACTTCGCTGTTTTTTGACCGATTATGATAAAACTTGATCAATTTAACCATAGAATGTGTGGTGTTTCATTTAACCATAGAATGTGGCTAATTAAGGTGAAACTTCGCTGTTTCACGGGATTCATAAAAACATTATTAACATAAATAACCAGTATTTAATTTCAATTAGTACAAGAAAAATTAAGTGATACGTGGCCAACCCCTAATTTAACTTAGAATTGTAGAGGCTATCGGCTTCAGTAACTCTCACGGGCACATAGGAGCTGTGATCAGCAAACATGTCGCACTGCATTGGAGTTTGGGGGTTGGTCATCATTCTAAGTATGATTTTCAATTAGGTCTGATCTCTATCTTTATCATTGCAACGTCTCAGCTGGATGTGATGGGGATCTCATAGCCAAAATGGTGATGGGGATCTCATAGCCAATAGTGGTTGTATGGGTAACCACTTCAAATACTTATTCATTTTTTCATACAAACAGTCTCATGTAACTCAAGATTTTGGGAGTTGGTCATCATTCTAGCAATAATGGCAGCGCATCGGACAAATATGATTTCGTATTGTTCAATTACTTGTACGGAATCGGAATATCGATGTAAAATTATCATTCTTTAAGATCTGACCAAAGGTTAAAGGTTGGTGACGAACCTATTGCGAATAACGGTTCGTTAATGGACAAAAATTACTTTTTGTTGCCCAATCAATCATATGGAATCGGAATGTTGGCATAAAATTATATTCTACATACTGATTGCGATTCGGTAAATCTATTGTACACAATCACACATTCTGAGAATAACGGCATGGCAACGGACAAATAGGATTTCGTTTTTTTCTATTACCTGTACGGAAACGGAATATCGATGTCAAATTTGTAGGAATTATTTAAATTAAATTTTTGAAAGAGAAAAGTTTTTGTTGAACTCGAGACCATGATTGTTTCGAGCGCGCGTCGTAACACTGCACCACACAACACTATGAATGCACTATTATGGAACTCATTATATTTTATTTTTGACCATTTATTTTGTATTAATTAATTTAATACACAGCACAACACAAATTGCGGTTCACCATCTCGTCGAAGCACACACCAAATTGTTCTTGAAGATGTTATCTCAACGGTGGTCAGCAAGCAAGAGATCGGCTAAACTAATTTATTTAATTTTGACGGCCGATGTGTTCAACGAAATATTTAAAACTGTCTGTTGGTGATAAACCTATTATGCAATTCACGGGCGGCGAATAGCGGTGCAACATCGATTAATATTATTTTGTTGTTCAATGAATTGTGGAATTGGAATAATCGGTATAAAATTTTCCGGGATTACACCCCTTATCCCCTTCAGAGCATCACCAAATTGGATGTCAAATTGTCTAGTATTATTCGAATAGACATAGTGAGATCAATTTTCAACCCCCAAAATCTGGAACAGCAGATCTTTGAATTGATTATCGAACATGGTCAAAAGTTTTTTTTCGGCTGGTATTTTAATTGTGTAATCTGTATTATCGATTTTTTTTTGTTGGCTGAAAATTGTCGGCTAACTTTATAAGGTCATTTTTAGGCTTCACCTTTTAGAATTAAAATTTAAAAGTTGACCACCTTATAAAATACCAATTTAGGTGGACTTTAATTCACACTAAATCGTTACTATTACCAAAACAAAAATCACCGATTACCTGTAATAGAAAACAAAAGAACAATGTGTGTAGCCTCTACGCGCGACAGAAGTGAAACTTTTTAAGCTGTAAATTTATAATTACTAGAATTTATCGTTCAATGTTCCGACAGTAAAATCTGTAGTTTTTCCGCAGCAAGAATTGAAGAAATTGATCCTTATAGTGTTATAGGAGTATTATACAAATTCAGAGTAGATACATCCAAATTAGATAATTCGACATTCTACATTATCTAGTTATTTTTCTCAATCTCTGTTACTCCATGATCTGGTAAAACAGAATTATCACAACTCGATACAAAAACTTCCTATAGAGGCACGATAAACGGAATAAAAGCAATATTATTTACTAATACTGATATTGAAGCGACAGTTTGTTTAGCTTGAGAACGCAAGCGAAATTGTGATGGTGTATTGTTCGGTTTATATTTTAAAGTGAATTTTGCTTAAGACAAACATTTTCTTGAAGAGAAATTCAGAATACTAAATAATTTACCTAAAGTAATGCAATCAGCGATTGATGCATAGGTGCAGTTTTCTCATCTTGTAGCTAGCATAAACCAATTGTTTCATTTTTGAATTGCCCGAGAAAAAGAAATACATTTTGTATTTAGTTTAAAAGTATTAAATTTAATCTTAATTTGCCAACTCTCATTGTATGATCCTTTAAATATCTATACAAATTTAAGTTTTATAAACTTCACTTCTCTATTTATTGTAAATTTACAATAAGTTATTTAACATAATAACCGCCTACATCTAAATAGTACAAAAACATTAAGTTTGAGATATTTGTGTACAAACAAACATAATTTTTATACTTGTTTTATATAAAATACTTGTAAATTGCAATCAATACCTCAATATACTATAAATCTAGGAGCCATTGATTCGACTGTTCGTAGATGTTGTTTTTGTATTGCTTGCAAATTCATTCAATTTCGTTTCAATATTCTTCTGTTTTTTTCGAATCATACCAGAGCCTACTGTATAAATAAGAGCCTCCAGTATCGACTGTATTTTTTACTAAGCTTAAAATAAGGTACATAAAATTTTTTCTTTACTATGAACTTATATGGGAAAACAGTTATTTTCATTTACAGTTTTAGTTTATTAGAAATATGAGCTTTTGTTTTGTTTTTATATGAAAATGTTCATGAAACATGTAATATTATTTGATTGAAAAATCAAGTCTTGAAAATGTTTATTTCTTAGTGAAAATCGCCATGAAAAATAAGGTACTTTTGAAATTTTAAATATTGTTGTTTTTGTAATATATACGTCATCAACATAACTCGAAATTTATAAACAAAACAATAATCATCTCTTTCATTGCCTTCATTCCAATTTGAATTCGAATATGTTTCTATAGTTATTTTGAATTTGCAAAGCATGCTAGATTGTTTTGATGTTTTGTTTTTTTCGCATTCATTGTATTGATTTAATTTATTCTGTTTGGCTCTTTTTGATTTTTTTTAAATTTTGATTGTTGAGCGGAGACGTATTGTCTTTTTGCTTACCATTGGGTTTAGATGTGGAGATATGATATCGTCATTAAACTGAATTTCCTCTTTTTAATACACATTGTTGTTGGTGTAGAATGTTGTTTAATTTAATTTCCCTTATTTTCTTTTGATTATTGCTGGAAAATAGGGAAATTTGAGAATCTGTGTTTTAAATGAGTAAGACATTGAGTTGTTTGTTAGCGATTTCTTAAAAAATTATTTAACTGGATTTTAATACAAACACTATGAAAATAAATGAATTTTTAGTGTTTCTGTATCCTTTATTTTAAGTTCATTTTTCACATGCCGGCTCTATTCACATCAAGATGGTTCTGATCATACCCTGCCTAAAAAAATTTCACTTAAAAAATAAAAGAAATACTGTCGCTTCTTTCGTTTCATATCGCCTTTTCAATTTTTGCTTGTAATTTTTGTTTTGTTTCATCGATTTTAACACTAGAACTACCGACCGGTCAAAATGACCGGTCTACATTCATTGAATTAATTTATTTTAATTGTTATGTTAAAATTATTTTAGAAATTTATGATAACTTTTATTATAACAATAAACTAACTATTTTAAAAGACATCAAAAATTTCCAAAACAATTCTAACATAATAATTAAAATAAATTAATTCAATAAAATGTAAATCCGTCATTTTGACGGGTCGGTTTTTCTAGTGTTAAAAATCACCCCGGTACTAAAGAAGTTTCACTTCAAAAATTGTTAAAGCTAAGACAATCTATGTTTGTAGATGTAATTCCATTGGACTAAAATGGTTTTCTATTTAGGATATTATTTGCTTTGATTATCCTTATTTTGTTGATTTGAAATCATACATTCATTATGTAGTACACAATCAAAGGTTTAACATTATTATTATACCCGTACACAAAATATGTACATGTGCTTACTTATAAGCAGATGAATAGAACGGAACACAAAACATAAAATTTTCTTCGATATACATTTTCTTCTATTTTCTATTCAACAGTCTTGTGGGAAATAAAAAAGAAAAAATCAAATCAAATGATTGAAAGAAAATTTAAAGATTTATTGTTGTAGATACATGTGTATTTATAGTTTCTCTCTAGCTTCGGAATATTTTTTTACAATTTTGTTGTTGAGTTACCAAAATTACAATAGGATTGAATTAACACGATTTTCATTTTCAATAGATTTTAGCCTTATTATCAATTTTCATAGGTTTTCTTATACCTATTCGGTTTATCGTAAACATATTGACATTTTATGTCTATAATGAAATTTAAACGAAACAATCCTGTACAAAAAAAAGGGATGAAGGTTATCAGAGATAAGGTTTAGGAGCAACGGTAAATCCTTTACACATCAAATTAATGTTTAAAATACAATTTATATTTTATATATAGACATATTGAGTATACACATAAGTCAATCAATTGGTGAATAAAATATTTTACTGTTTGATGATCTTCATTAAACTTTTACAAATAAAACGTCAAATGACGTATTCCAAATTTTAATCAAACTCACTTAAAAATTCATTGAATTACACAAAATAAAAAACTTTTTATCTATAACAATAATCTTAATAGAATTGTATACAAGTACCGTCTATGTTTACCGAACAAAACAAAAATAAAGTTATTTCTTTCTCTTCATTGTTATGAACATAAAGCATCATTGACACGACGAGAAGCTGCCAAAAAAATAAACGAAAACTACCCATAATGGAATTAAATCCCTGATCATCCACATATTTATTATTTTTCCATCGATTTCCTTTTTTTGTTGGAGTAATACAGGACGGGCTAAACGAAAGTTCACAAAATATATTCTTGTTCTATACTAATTTACTAGGTGGCGGATTAAACTTAGTTTTTCAAAACATTACTAAAAAAAAAGTTGTAGGATTGGAATACTCCTGAACTACTGAAGCTAGGAACTCCAAATAAAACTCATGTGGAAGCTTTTTTCAAACTCTTTAAGAAAATAGTGCACAACTAAAACTCAGACTTTAAAGCTAAATATAAGTTTACATTTTCTAGAAGGCATTGACAAAACATTAGGTTTTTACTTTAAGAGTCTAGTTCAGAATTTATTCAATTTCTACAAATTTTTTTTTGGTATATTTTTGATAAACTGAAATAACTCCTCTGTAACAGTTGCGCATAACAATTTAGAATAGGATACTAATATATAATGAATTGAATGACCTTGAAGAAGGGTTTTGTTTCATGATCCTAAACCTCATTGATCAACATATATTTAATTTTAAAAATAGGTGAATTTTTTCTAGCCCACCCTGTATAATACTGAAAATTTTATAATAAATATCAACAAAAGCTTTTTTTATAAAAAGAAAACTTATACGTTTAGAATATTTTTATTATTACAAAAAAGCTGACAAAAAAATCATAATAATGTTGAGTTGAAAAACACCCATATAAAAACACATACACACACACACATACACAAAACAATATCGGATTATGATTTAAACTTGAAATATTAAATTTTACAATAAAGCTTCATAACAAGAAAACTATAAATAGTTTTTCATTTAATTTTGTTTGTTTATTAAAAGTTTATAGTTCTTTTATATTTACTTCAAGCTACTTCTATCATCCATACAATGAGATAAGAAAATATTTTTATGATAGCGATAAAAATTTATGATTCGTATATTTTGATTAGATGGTTTTCTGAACTTGTCCTTGTATTTTGTAATTTTGTTGGCTTTTTGCGATTAAAATATTGCAGGATTTTTGATTAGATAACAAATATACTTTGCGTTATGTTAGCTGGACAGTAAATTCCAAAAGCAGATTATCTTCAGCTTAAGAGTAAATTCAACAGTTGATGCAACAGTTGTGATTAAAAGTAACTTAACCAAGTAATGAGCCCAATTCTGATAATCTGAAATTTTATGTCAATTTGTTTTAAAATAAAAAATACAATTTTTATTTTTATCTTATTCTACAGGGTGTCCTATTCAAAATGCGACTCATTTTTAATTTAATTATTTTTTATTTTTTTTTATTTATCAAAGATTGGTTTGCTTTTTGAGTTAATAAAAATCAATACTTTATTTTAGTACGAGATATTCCACCGAATAATTGGCTTTATGTAGCTTATTTTTTATTACTTTTTAGTTTTATTCTAGTTTTGAATTACCTATTTTTATTTGGTTATTTAATGATTATATTGCTACTAATCAGTTATATTTTAGGAATTTTTATTATTAATGTTTACTCTATAGATTCTGACATCTTAGATTCTGATATTTTAATTATTCATCAGAATATTCGTAGCCTTCGAAAGAATTTTGATGTTTTGTTAGCCAATGTTAATGTGTATAAGAATATACCATCATTTATATTTTTGAGTGAAATTTGGGTCAATATTAATGAATTATCTTCTTATAATCTAATCGATTACATGTTATTTGGTGCTTGTAACGATGATGCCAGTAGGTCAGGTGGGGTCTGTGTTTATTTTGATACTCATTTGTGTTGTTCACTATTTGCCTTTAACTTAACTTCGTGCGATATCGTTAGAATTGATTGGAGTTTATCAAATGATATTTATGTGATGTTGTGTATTTATAGGTTACATGATGCTCCAGTAAACGTAGTTTTGCACGAAATTTCAAGTTTTATTGGCAATATCAAGTCTAAAAATTTCTTTATTGTTGGTGGCATTAACATTGATATTCTAGATTTTTCTTTGCACTGTGATGATTATATGTTTCTTATGACATCTTTTGGACTTGAATCGTTCGTTAATGTTCCTACTCGAGTGACAACATCATCCACTTGCATTGATTACTTCCTTGCTCGTCTTCGATCAAATGAATTTTTATGCCTCAAGCATATATTTTTATGCCTCAAGCATATCTTGGTTTAAAAACGCCTAAAATTCATAATTTAATTTGCACATTAAAATATATTCAAGTTGTGTCTCTTTTAAGTAGGGATTGCAATCCCGGTTTTCGATAAACCGGTAAACCGGTTTTACCGAACAATTTTGATTTTAAAATAACCGGTAATTATCGATAATTTTTACCGAAATAATTTCGGTAATTTTTTTTTTCGTATCGAAAAAAAATTCAAGTTGCTCTTTCTGTACTTATATACGATTTTCAGAGATTTTATTAATAAAGGTCCAAATGAGACGTAGGAAAATAAAAAATTATTTTGCAAAGACGCCATGTTTGTTTTCTGTCATTTCATGTCATTTTGTTGGGTTGTATGTTTGCCATTTATCGCTATTGAGTCGTATTCGATTGAAGTTCGTGTTAAAGTCATTCAAGACTAGAGCACTACGAAAGAGCGGGTACAAACAATTCTACGCGACACCATGTAATAATAACGAATTTTTTTTTGCCCCAGCTTGGTGGAATCGACTTGGGTGATGTTTATTTTCAACAAGACTCAAAGGTTCTTCGAAAATCGCTTAATTTCGCATCGCGTAAATATGAATTGGCATGCAAGATCATGCGATTTAACGCCATTAGATTACTTTTTATAGGGATTTTTGAAAAGCAAAATATACGTTGATAGTTCAGCCACCATCCAAGACCTAAAAAACAATTGGGATTGACGTCTGTAAATCCAGCCGTGGTGAACATTTGAGTGATATCATTTTTCATACATAAATGGCACCGATAATCCTTCAAAATAATGTACCCAATTTGATTTAAAAATAAATACTTGTAGTTTTAGTTTGCGCTTATTTTCCTGCGTCTCGATCCATTTGATGATAGCTAGCAATGCAGCATTTAGCAGGGTAGAAAATTACAATGTAAGTTGATGAACATACTTCTGGTCTCTTTACTACTATATACAGTTAGAAATTTCATTCGTTGTTTCACAGTCTCCTTCAACGTTAATTCGGAGGTATCTTTAAAAAAATGGATTAACTTTGAAAATACTTGTAACGACAAAAACTTGATTTTCAATTTCAACGTTTGCTAAAGTTTCAAGGTTCCATCAACCATGCGCATTGGCGATAGCCAGCTAGTTTTGAAGAAATCTAAAACTAGTTTGATATTCATTTGATCAGTTGTATCAAGAAATTCTTTAAGTACAGGTACTCAAACGTTAAATCTTTAGGAGTAGCCATATATCTACTTATATTGATTTCGAATCAACCGGAAGACGTTCAACTGATGTTTGTATTGTGCGTAATACGACAACTCAAGCTAATTTAACCATAACTAAGCTTCAACTCAACCCCAGCTCAAGCCAAATCTAAACCCTCTAAACAACTCCAAACTCGACAGCCAGCTCAATCCCGAAATCAACTCGATTCTAAAAACTACATGCTTACTGAACTCAACTCAGCTCAATTTTAGCTCGCCAGCGTACTAGCCAACTTCTATATATAACCTGTTTCCATTACTTCACAATATACACATATTTACATATACATAAGTATATAAGTTAATATAATTTTATCGGAAATTTATGTATGATTATCGGCATACATTTGGTACAATCGATCCTCTTGTGGTATAAAATGTGGTACGTTCATTCAAAATGTGCTACGAATGAGCAGCCTAATATAAGACTGATAGTGATGAGTATTGTACGATACGTAAAATGTTTAACTTTCTTAAATTAAATATTGCAATGGCTAAGTAATACTGAAATATGTATAATCTTTTAATTTTAAAAATTATAATGGCGTTTGGTTAATATATTCCCACTAACGAAATTTACCGGTATTTACCGGTAAACCGGTAATTCAGCTAAAAAAATACCGAAAACCGGTAATGTAAAATCTCGGTAATTTTGCAATCCCTACTTTTAAGATTGTTCTTATGAATTCTTCGTAATCGCGTTCGTATAAATTTTTTCGGATAGCAAAAACTTGAACCGGAACGAAAATTAATTTCGATTCCAGTTTCGGTTCAGGTTCAATTTTTTATTTTATTTCGGTTCGGTTCCGGTTTTCGGTTCATTAAAAATAGCGGTTAATTACGGTTTTCGGTTCAGTTTTGGTTCCAGT
Organism: Tipula helvola; assembly: GCA_963556165.1. Classification (NCBI taxonomy): domain Eukaryota; kingdom Metazoa; phylum Arthropoda; class Insecta; order Diptera; family Tipulidae; genus Tipula; species Tipula helvola. The sequence goes on along the minus strand of OY744481.1, from coordinate 193,713,752 downwards.
CTCTGCTGCTAGGTAATTTTTACCAATAATAAAATAAAATATTTCAAAATTTAATCATTTTTTACTTAAAGGTAATGCTGGATACGCCCTAAAACCTTATTTAATCGTACCATTTCGGTGTTCAAGAGAATAAAGCGACCCAAGAATAAATTTTTTTAACTTAAAGCACACAAAAGCCAGAAATTTGATAGAAAGAACCATAGGGGTCCTAAAAAATCGCTTCCGTTGTGTATTAGGTGAAAGACAGCTACATTACTCTGCAAATAAAGTGCGGCAGATTGTTAATGTTTGCTGCGCTCTGCACAATCTATGCCTTCAGTACAACGTGTATTTAGAGGAACCCCTAATTGTACCCGTTAAAGAGCAAGAGCAGTTAGCGCCATCGGTAGGCGACAGACACGAGAATGCAGGGGAACATGTACGAATTAATATAATGAATTCCTTATGTTGATATTATAATCTGGTTTTATTATTTGATAAAAACTAAACAAACAAATTTCATTTTTTAATTTCATAATAAAATAAACAAAAAATTAAAATAAATAAAACAAACTTAATAACAAAATTCAATTCATTACATGAATAAAAATAATTCATAAAATTCAGTCTTTGATTTCAACTTTTTCAATGGCGGTTCAGTAATCACATTAATTTTTTAATTATCACAATGTTTACTTGTTTCTTTAGTTATGACTTGCATTTCGCTCCAAGAAAGCTATATTTTTTTCCTTATAATCAATTTGACGAATTTTCAATTCGAGTAAAGATTTCCGCATTTTTTTTGTTCTAAAATCTCTTCTTGCCATAACTTAAATTTCTTAGCTTTTATTTCGTAGAGCTTTCTGGAATATCGAGTAATTTCTCTTGAGTGCCTCTCAGTATTCTTTATCGACTTGGTTTGCTGTGCTAAAAGACGACATCGGTCTTCTTGCCGTCGTTCCTTTGGCTTTTTTGAATCCAAGCTTCTTGTTTTTGAACGACTGAGTTCAGGTAATGTACCACTTCTATTTACAGGTTGATTTATTGGATCATTTTCTGGATTATTGTTTTCTGGATTAATATTTTCTGGGAGTGGAATAAGTTCTGTTTCATATTCACAAATTTGGTCGCCAAATACCGGTTCTATAGTTAGAGTCTCAATTCTCTCTACGGTAGTGGAAGTACTCGGACCCAAACCAAAAGTTTTTCGACTGACCTGCGATACTTCACTGAGAAGCAGCAAATCGATTAGACTCTCCTCTAACCCTGAAAATGTGTACAGTTTATTGCAAGTTGCAACCTCCACCAGTTGATGTGAGCTCTTTTTTATTGTGGCTTAACTTCGCATTGATTTTGGCCTGATTAGCGATATTCGGGGTTTTTCCCATCAACATGACCATCATTTCAAACTGTTTACAGTTTGTAATTTTCAAACTAAAAAAAAAAATTATTTACAAATTATTAACAATATTTATATATCAACAAATATTAAACATTTATAGATGCAAAAAATAATTATTTATAAAAAAAAAATAATAAACTTACATTTTACGCTCCACTTTAACAACACTAGTCACTTCATCTCACTTGTAAAATTGATGTGACAAGAATGTCATTTGAAGTGATATCTGTCATTTGAAGTGATATCTGTAGGCGTAAGAAACGACTATGATAATAGAAAAAACGAAGTGAGGTAACTATAGTCGTGTAAAATGACGTGAGACGACTACAACAATTGGGGTGTATATGTTTTCATATAATCTTCAACGTGCGTAGCAGGAGACGTATCAAATTGTATATGCCTTCTCTGTAATATATACTCACAATACACTTAAAAATACAAAATCCATCACAAAGCAAATAGAATTGTTCAAAGTATACAAAAAATCATAACAAATATACATAAATATATATGTATCAATATTCAGGAATATATTTGTGTCGATAGTACATAAAATAAAATACATACACACTTTCAAATATGCATACGTAAAAATAAAATATGAAACTTTCCTGCGTATATCAAATTGATTAAATTTCAATTCTAATTCGATCTAAATATAAAATTATTGTATGCATATACATTTTATGTACCACCACACAAAAATTAAAATCATGCACTTAATCGAGAAATCAAGAAATTTGATTTCTTTCTCTATAAATATAAAATATTGCCTGATAAACGTATCCCGGTGGATTACATTTTTGCATATTTAATTTTCACTTCACCACAACACTAATTAACAAAATAAAATAAAATAAAATTAAATATATATATATATAAAAAACACTTTACAGACTTTTTGCAAAACACTTTATAAATAAATAAATTAATTAATTAATCAATTAATTAAATTTTCGAAGAGGACGATAAAAATACAACCATATACTTCGAACGTCAATCGCTCACCCATAATTTGCTAAATTCAAACCATGGTAAAAAATAGCTAGGGTAAATTACCCAAATTTAAGGGTAACATTCTTATTGCACTTAGGTACTCTAGCTTTTTTAGTCGAGTAACCGCTCCGCTCTACACAGCAATAATATGACATTTGGTGTGCTGACATTTTTAATCTAGGCAGTCATTTGATTTGTGATGAGTTGATGACTATTTGATTTATGACAATTGGGATATGAATGAAGGCATTTTGAATTTGGCCGTTAAATTATCTCGTCGATTACAAGGCGGCTATTTGAATTATGTAAACCATTATTTTGATTGAAAACTTTTCTTCGACATTCATTATTCAAGAGAATTATTTATTAGAATTCATTATTCAATAGAAATTATTAATTTTTACAAGAGAATAAATAAAATTTAAATTTGTGTATAACAAAATATAATTTATGTAAATATTTAATTTGTATAAAATAAACATTATAATTTGTACTATATATCTAGGTTGTAAACACCCATTTTGATTTTTGCTGCGGTTTGTTTTATTACTTTTTAATACTTTAACATTTAATAAAACAAAAAAAAACTAATTTTTATTTTGTTAAAAAATAATTTGTAATGTTAAAAAAATTTTAATATTTAATCTACAATTTTATAAAATACAAAAACTAATTTTAAAGTTTAATAAAGTATATGCTTTCAAATTAGTGATAATTGTCTTGTTAAATACAAAGACCGGTTTCGGATTGATCATCCTGCATCAGTTTTTTGTCCTATGTTTTAAAAACAATTATAAAATTACAAATTATAATTTATGTTTGTATAATATGCAGGAGTTATTAAAAGAAATTTTGATATTTGAATGGCCATCATCTTCATCGTCTGACGAAGAATATGTTGAATTTTCACAAATTCTGTTTGGTCGGTAAGCTGGCCAACGAGTGCAAAATTTCTTCGAAGTTGTTGTCAATAAATGTTCAGAACGAGAAGTTTTGGAAAAAATTTTGTTTTTTAAACCTGCCCTTAATTATGTTGTTGTAGTTTAGACAAAATTTCCATATATCTCGAATAACGGCCGAAATTTTGATTGAGCAATTTCGAATTTCAGATTATTTTAAAATCAAACCGTGTGGGGACTGGCAAGAAATATCAGCTGAAGTTCAAGTTTTGGCCTTCTTGTGGTATTACCAAAGAGAATAATCTCAGAGAGAGAATATCTTATTTTCTTTGGTATTACATTAAATTTTAAATTATTTAGAAAAGTTAATTATAAATTAATTTTAAGGTTTGCCGGTAATAAAGAAACTTACAGTGGAGTTTCCAACCACTTTAATATATCTATAGATCAGCGGCTCACCGACATATTGGAGATGTCATATATTTTTTATTTGAAATACATATCTCCAAAATATATTAAATTTTCTGTAACTGAAGAAGAGAAAATTGAAAAACCACATGGATTTTCACAACAAGTAGTTTATTAATGGTTCAAAAATAAATCTTTTTAGTTAAATTTATTTCTATTTTTTAGCTGGCCGGAATCCAGAATATAATTGGATGCATCGACGGGTGCTATATCTATATTCGGAAACCCACAAATAAAATAGCTCCAACTTATGTAAATAGGCATGGTTTATCATCCACGACACTACAAGTGATATGTGACGCTGACAAAAAATTCATAGATGTTTATGTTGGTTCTCCAAGCAAGATCCATGATGCTCGAACTTTTAAATTCTCATATATATCGCAAGATCTCCCAACAATATGTGGCGATATTAGAAGACGCTGCTTACCCGCTAAGTGAATTTTTACTTACTCCATACAAGGTCTATGTGAGTTTCACAAACCAACAAAAAATTTATAATAAGAAGCATTGCCAAACGCGGGTGAAAATTGAAAATTCGTTTGGACTGCTTAAGCAACGTTTTCGGCAATTAATACGTTTGAATTTTTTTGGTATTGATGAGATGTGCAAGTTTATTATGGGTTGTTGTATTTTACACAATATGTGTATCGACCAATGCGATTTATGGGAATTAAATGAAAATGTCAGCATCTTGAACTGGGCCGGGCTTATATGTTGCCGGGAATGGGGCTCTCTCCCGAATTTTCGCTGGAAAATAAAGCCTTGGTGGCTCCAGCGAATCGTCCAATGACACAATACGCCGGATTGATTCGTCGTACTCTGGGTCAATACGTAAATTTCCGTTGTGGTCAATGACTTAAGTGGTTCTCCTCATTACACACTTATCTATTTTCAGTTTGAGGGTAATAGGTACATATTCTTTCTCGTTTTAAAACGTTTGAGTGGCCCAACGGAGTCTAGCAGATCTACAGACTTCTCGTAAACGACATTAACTGGTATGTTACTTATAATTTTAATTGATAACTTTTGAACTTCTAAATTTAGATTTTCTATTAAGTTTTGTACTTCTGTATTTCCGATAATCAAATTAAAATACTCTGTCAGATAATTCCGCAAACACTTGATGGTATGCTGAAATATAATATTATTAAATTATTGGTAGTTTAAATATTATTTTCTATACTTTTTTTTTTCAATACCGCCAAGCCCCCACTTATTATAACATTTCCTTCGTTATCCAACACCAAATTAAAATCGTCTAAATTTATATTAACTTTCTCCATGTATCTTAAATTTTTATTCATAAATATTTTCGTTTTTTATTTCGTAAACACCAGAAATTTTTTCCTGGGCCTGGACAGCGGTTTTGCCTTTTTCGTAGTAAAATTGCAAAATATAGCGAATTTTCTCAGAAATTTCACTCATTTTCACACTAGAATAACTTTTCATAAGATTGGCTAAATACAAAACTATCTTAATGAAAATTATGACTGAAATGTCTCCTTTCAAAAGCGGGGCAGCATGACGAAATCTGATTAGGGTTGCCCGATATATGACACCAAAACCCTCTGTGGAAATCTACTTCCATTTCATAGCAATTTTTTTGTTTATTTTTCCCTAAAAAATTGGTTGGGAATAATTTTTTCCCAAAATATGAACAAAATACCAACCGCTCAGTATGCTTTGGAAAAAGGAATACCAAAATACACTAAAATGCATTTTATTCCTGCTGTCAGATAATACAGCTGCCGCCCCCTGGGATCAGACGCGGACCAGAACACAGACACTTCTGGATTTTTGTGCTAAATAATGATATGTAGAGTCATCCAACGATCTTGGAGGTCCATCGATTATTAGGCTCCACCCATTATTCTTTCTCAACCGAACTTGGGACCGACTATGGTGGAGTTGTTAATAGTAATTGTAAACAGCAAAAATATTATACCTATACTATACGGATATGAGCTTACTTTCGTTGCTGCAAGAGAAAGGTAAAGTTGTGGGATTTTTTCCCACTAGAAGCTGAAATCATGTTTTCACTGGAAATATCGTGCCACCGAAAAATATCTTCGTCGTAGAAAAAAATATTTTTGTCTTTGTCTTAATCTATTTTCACAAAATTGGCTTCCATTTGCTTATATTAAAGATGCCTTTTACTGTTGTCTTTAACGAATTTCGTTATATTTGTTATCTTAATCTTATTTAATAAGCTTTTTGTTTCCTTTTGTTTTTGAATACATATTTGTATTATTAGCTGTTTCCATTGTAAAATATTTTAATTTTAATTGTTAAACTTTTTTCATTAGAATTGTTCGTTCAATAAAGGGATCACTTAAAATTCGAGTTTGTTATCAACATAAAATCAAAATGAATTTACATCTCGCTACGGTTGATACTTAGTGATTCTTATAATGCGCACAAAGGAAGCACCACATATAATATTCACCAGGGAAAGAACACTAACTTGTTACGTTGCGAAATCATAGCATTTAGCAAAAACATTTTGTATATTAACTTAGATTTTACGCTAGTTTCATTAATCCAAACCAAAGAAAACCACCGCAAAACAATTTTAAAGCTTTTTATCCTGTCCACAATTTTAAACAACTCGTAAGCAAAAAATAAAATGTTTATTATTTAACCGGAATAAATTTAAACTTACTACCCTACCTACAGCCATGTATTTTCCATAATGAACAGACAAAAAAAACGGAAATACATTTTTATCATACCAATTGTTTTTATGTTTGTTTACAAAACTTGTTGTAGTTCCTTTTATTTTTTCTTGTTTTTGTAAAAAACTAGAGCTTTGAAAAAATCATCAACAAAATTTGCAACAAAACTTAATGTCTGTATTTAATTTCTGTGAAACTATCATACTATACAAAAAAAAAAACTTTTAATACTTGAAAGTTAAACAAAATAAAATGTTTAAAAGCTGATAATTACAATATGTTCAGAGACAGTAAATCTCATTCTTTTATGCATTATTTTGCAGTTATAGGGGGTTGGTTGGTTTACGATGTTGTGTAAGGAAATCGAAATAAATAAAAATCTCTCATCATTTTCGAAAAGCTTTGCTTGGTAGTTGTCGGAATTTATTGGTTGTTGTCACTCTCTTAAAATTTTGAATACGTGCGCCCACCTCAGTCAGTGTTAGTTTCGTTAAAATTCACAAACAAACTTATTTGGTATATTGAAAAGTTTCCGCGTTTTATTTCATCCCCCGGGGATTTATTCGATATGACGAAGATATATGTAAATTATTTACAGTCGAATCTTTTGATGTGTGGTAGGGTTGTTAAAAATGAACATGATTGTGATGAGATAGAAATTTAATTATTATTTTTGTTAGCAGCACGTGCTGCTCATACTACTGCACACTACTACTACTAAAGGCACTTAGGCTTTACTGTTTCAAATTAATTTCTATATAGGTATGCGAATTGTTTTAAAACCATTTCATATGTAAAAAGCACAGAATAGATGGATATATTGAGTAAAAAACTAGAGTTTAGTCTTACGTTTACTGTACATTATACCAAAAACTGTATCATGTACAATGATAACATTGTCAATATTTGAAAGAACAGAATTACATAAAAAAGTTTATTTTTATACATTTTAGTTTATTTAGTCTCATATGAATATAGTCACGTTCCTAATACAATTTTATATTTTTGCTTTACATCTTAAAGTTTTTCTTCGTTTTGTAATTTAATTATCTTTCTTCGAGAAATATTTACAAAATATGAGAAAAGTTAAAAAAAAAGCTTTTTGTTTTGTTTTTAATTCGCGATATTATAAACAGGATACATGAACTTAATATTTATGAGATATGAGAATCGTGTGGGGGAAACATTTTATAGTGCAATTAGTATGTAGTGTTGCAGTATGTCAATGTTACAGCTTTTTCTGAGTTCATATTACTTTTAATGAACTATGAACATACTTTGAACGAATTTGGTGCAGATAAGTACATAGTTTCAATTTTTCAACTATTTCTGTTATACGCTTTTTCTCATTTAGTAGGAAAATTTAGAATTACCCTTTAATTTAAGTTTAATTCTGAACACGAATTATGTTTTTTCGTTTATTATAACCAAATTTATACACATAAATCCGGTTAGAGCTAAATTTAGTTATATTAGGTAATGAAAATAAAATAATAATAAAATAAACATCTCAAAAATTATTTTTTGATATCAAGGTAAAACAAAAACCAATAAAAAAATAAAAATACGTTGTGTAAGTCTAGTTTAATTCAGATCTTAAAAAAAAATTGTTTAATAGTTTTGCGCAGCTTTCAGTGTTGTAGATAAAAATATAAACTATACAAAACTTTGATCGGTCGCATTTATTTTAGATAGTAAACCTGAATAAACTTATAAATAATGATTAAAATGTATTATATTTCGGTTTTAATACACAAAACATTTGAAATGATAATCATATTTCATGTGTAAATCAATAGGGGTAAAAAAAAATTGCACGCCTATGGAAACAATGTCTACATTTAGTTTTAGCACGAACTAAGGAATCTAGGTATTTTTTCTGCGCGAGAACTGTCAGAATTCCAGCGAAATTTGAATACTACTATACATATTTTGATTGATTGTTTGAAGGTATATGACTAAAGGCATTGCCCCATGCAAAAAGGAAAACCGGAATTTAACCATTAAATGACACACTTAAGAGAAATCGCTAAAATGCCAAAAGGGATCTTTTAGACTCCAGCGTGAAAATTGCCTATTATTCCTTGAATTTTTCTATATTTAACTTTGACAATTTTTTTCAGTATATAATTTAAAGCTAACTAAAGGAGATCAAATGATTACATTAATGAAATTATAATTTTATGATGCCAAGAAAAAAGGTTTGTGAAAAAATAACAAATGGCTTGTTTTACATAGATTAACCGTATTTTTTTAATTTACAATATTTTTAACTAAAAATTTAGCGGTGTACTTAAGGTATCTTTTAAGATAAAAATAAGTCCGATACTGAATCTTTAAAAAAAGATATTTATTATGCAATGGTTTGGTTGGTTTTTTTTGTTATCGTCGAAGATGGCCAGCCGCTTGACGTTCTCCTACATCCAAAAGCCGTTGATTCAAAGTACCCTCTTCCATATCTTTCTGGTCTACTTTCATGGGACTATCTGAGAACTGCACACTAAAAAGCTCTCAGCATTTTTATTGTTTACCACTCCCACATTTTTTATTTGAAACCTTTTTGTTTCACTTTTTGCTTTTTCCAACTGTATATACTTATATATAACTATGATACATTTTTATTTTTACAGTTTAGTAGGTACTCCTGATGATGGCCTAACTAGCCGAAATCGATCGAGTGATTTTTTAAACCTTTTGTAATTCTGCGAAATATTTAACAAGTGTTTTTTTTTTAATTTAAAAAATGTGTGTATTAAGTGTGTTTCGCCAAGTGCCTACGGCAGAAAGTGAAAAAAGTATGTTCACGACATGCGTAAACACTAAACATATAATAAAATATAATGTTCTATTTATTTTGTTTTAATTGATTTTATTTGTTTTATTTATTTTTTCGTTTATTTATTTGATTGGTTTAAAAAAAAAACAACAAATCACCTCACAATATGACACCGTGGTTCAAAATATTAACCCTTGAGTGTGCGGAAGTTTCTTACACCTTTCCATGGACGAAAAGGTCTGTGTGGACCTTCATCTGTTTTATATGGAAATTATGTGGAAAAGTTATAAAAAACATCTTTTTTTATTTTTAACGATCGAAATTAATTCATTTTTAATTTTTTAATTTTATTTTATTCATGTTTTTATAATAACATTTTTATTTCACGTGTTTTGGTCATTATATAGACATACATATATGGCTCTTTTGAAATTGTCGGCTATGCTGTAAACATACAGGATCTGAGCACTTACATCATGTAAATCGTGTTTTTCTTTGAAACTTATCATTCTCTCGACAGATCGTACAGGATTTTTTTTTGATCGGAGTTCCTGCTGGTGCTTGGCAATGGAATCCTTTGCTGTAATGGTGAACCAAAGATGGCTTCTATTCCTTTTTGACGTTGAACTTTCCACATACTATTGGGTTATTCATACGCAATTCTACCTGAGGAGTCACCAATTGATCAACCAATGAGCTCAAAAATGGTCTTCAAGCATTCGTGTTTTTAGTTATACCACTGTCGTTTACCTTTTTATATATTGTATGATATACGATGCCAATGCTGCGACATCTAACATGTTATAAAAAAAGCCAACGGCCATCTCCTTGTCTGACGTTTACATAGAGAGTTCAAGCAGCACTCTTTCTCCTTGGTTCGACGCACGCTGTTGGCCAGATTCCTATCCTGTATACAGAATGCCCTCACAAGGATAGCCGGTGTCTGAATCGCAGGCCCACCAAACTTTGATTCCGTATTTTGCTGGCTTCGACGGAATGTACTGAGTGAATCTCGTTTTTCCTCAATACGGAAATAGTTGTTCATCTATAGTAACTGCCTCGGCCGGTGAATATGCTGTTTTGAGGTTATTGTTCAACATAATTCATATATCGCGTATGGCAGCTGCTTTGTCATTTTTCTGCCGATTAGCGCGATTTCGAAGTTGTCGAATCTGATACAACGGCTTATAACCCGAAAGCGATGAAGCGACATTGTTGCTCGAAAGACTGGACTGTTGTTGATCCTTCACAACTCGGTCGTGTGTGTTGCATATTCCTATGACTCAATCCGGCTGCCAGCAAAATACCGATATACGCATATAGCTCCTGATCTGTTAGAGGTGTCCATGTTGATATTTTCTGATTTTTCGCTATTTCACTTTCAGCTTTTCGGTTAGTTTCTCTTGTTATACAATAATATCTATCATTTCCGGTATTATTAGCGTTTTGAATATATCTATCGGAATTAGACTACTCCCTCGCCAAGCATTGCCACCCGTCTCTCGAATAATATTGTGTGCTCTTAGTCGTCCAATAGCGGGTGGTTGTTTGTTCCATTTTGATCCGTCTCGTGCAAGGAAATAATCATTACGTAGTTGCACATGTTGCTGTTGAAATTGAAACACTGATTGAATATCAGCGTTATTTTCTTCCAATAACTCTTCATCGTCGCTATTTTCAATGTAACTATTTTTGACACAAAATTCGACATTTTCAATTACATGAAAATAATTGTTGCTTACGCTTTGAACAAATGTCACTAGTAATTATTCAAGCTTGACATCTAATCTCCAAAAAACATGTATTGCCCGATTGAATAATAGGCAAGCAGTGATACTAACAACACCTACCTAAAAAGGTCGGAAATATATTTGTACACCCAATAAAATAAAACCGAAAGAAAGACAGGTATGTAAGTAATAAAGAATAGATCCGGTTCCAGACACCTAAGTAACAACACAAACACGTTCATTTACTGCTTTCCTGGAAGGATGACTCAGGTTCTCCAGATATTTCTTAAACTTAAAATCGGTATTAAAAATTTTTTAATAACTAATCATACTTTGCAATTAATTTTTAATTTAATTCTGTGAAACAAATTATATGTTAATCTTTATGAACTACAAATAAATTTAATGTTGATAATCTTTATTCATTTTCTACTTCAAATTCCTGAACGTATTTCTGGAAATTTGTAGTTGAAACATGATTGAGATCGACACGGTTATAAACACCTTGGCGGTCAATAGTTAGTAGTTAGTACTACGGCTCATGTTAGCACAACACAATTCTTTATGTTAATAATTTGTATTTATTAATTTAACATTAAATTAAAATTAAATCAGCTTTCAGTCCTTGGCAACCCAAAAATAAGTTATTAAATTAGTTAGAAAGATTTTCAGGAGCTATGTACTTCTAAAAATTAAAATAATTATTTAAGTATTCATACTGCTAAATAAAAGTAGGTACTGTAAACTTAAATTCAATCTAGAACGCTTTAAATAGCAGCTAAATTGAGTTCCTGGGGCCCTATTCTCGAATTCCACATCCATTTTTCACATGTGGACATCTGTCAAAATTCCCTTAATAGTTCCCTTGATATTTTTCCCTATGTATATTCCACATGCAACCAAATACCCTATTCTTGAATCATTCGGAATTTTTTATTCACCACTCAGCAATTTTGTAATTTTACCAAAGCAGCAATTGTCAATAAAATCAACTAAATATGTTTAATGTTGGCAATGTTTTTTTTTCTGCTATATGTCAGACCATTTTTTAAGAATTCTTTTTATGTTATCATAAATTTTGATATAAAAAAAAATTTTGAAAATAATTTTTATTCACAAAATAAAAATTTTGCGAACTTTTTATTCACAAAAAGTAAATCTAAAATCTACGTAATTATTGACTTTTTCGTACATGGGGAATTTTTTTCACATACTTATACCCACTCGGAAATATTCCCTTAGTACCGAAAAAATTCCATTTGTAGGGAATTCAAGAATACAAGAAATAAAATTTCCGAACGTTTTTGTGAATTTTGACAGATTTTGCACATGTGGAAAATGGATGTGGAATTCGAGAATAGGCCTCCTGGAGGGAAATATACCATTTAACAAACAACCTTAAAATAATACTTGTACTGTTCAATTTGAATTCATTTTGGCACACTGTATCTTGAGCATTGGCTTATTCATAATACAGTATCCAAGATGAGGTCAAATCTATATATACATATAAAACAAAGTCGGGTTAGTTACACCATTTATAACTCAAGAACGGCTAGGCCGATTTTTATGATCTTTGTTTTGTTGGATTTGTCTCCGCCCCGAATAGCAGAATAACTTTTAAAACATCGGAAAAATTCACGAAAACAAAATTTATGAAGAAAATTCATTTTCTCATACATTTTGTATGGAACGGCTTTTTTGATGATATCTCGAGAACGGATTGACTGATTTCGATAAATTTTTTTATTTGTTAATTTTTAATTTTCACGAAAATATAAACTTTTTAAAAAAAATAAAAACTAAATGGTTTGTTTACAGAAAAAAGACCAACCATATATTATTTGTCTATATTCATCTCTCTAGGCAACTAACCACGTTTGAGAAAGAAGATTTTATATGGGAATTTGTTGTTGTTTTCGTTTATTTCTGGTCTAAGTATATTTCATGTCTCTTTTGCATACCATTGAACACGTGCGCCGCAATTTATCAGCATTTTTTTCAAATTTTCACCAATTTTCATTCAGTTTTCGACGGTTATTCATTTGAATTCGATTAATTAATTCGCTTTAAACGATTTTTTCTAAAATTCATCAGTGAAAAGTGATTTCACAGAGTTCAGTTTGAAGTTTGATGAATTGCACATTGTAAAAGGTTATGTAGTTTGTAACAAATAGATAACATCATACGTGCCAAAATTCCTAATCCCGAAACCGATCCAGCCCTGCATGATGTTGTAATTATGAACATGATTCACAGTCCGTGTGGCGCCATCAAACCCCAATCACCGTGCATGATCGACGGCAATTGTTCCATACGTTATCCACGAAATTTGACGGCAAAGGCTATCACTGCCAACGATGGTTATCCACTGTATCGGCGTCGATCACCCGATGATAACGGTAGAACTAACACAAAGAAAGTGAAAGGAAACGATTTCGTGGTCGACAACACTTGGATTGTTCCGTATTCGCCACTTCTTTCCAAAACATTCAAGCCGCACTGTGACGTGGAGTATTTCAATTCAGTGAAGTCCATCAAATACATCTCCAAATATGTCACGAAAGGCAGCAATATGGCGGTTTTTGGCGTTCAAACTCGCAATACCAACGATAAAATCAATAAAGGCGATTTTGCGTATATCCTCGATCATTCCCCATTCATGAACATCATCCCACTTTTGTACATTTGGCGATGCATCTGGAGAATGGCCAACGAGTTTATTTCAACGCATCGAATATTGCTCATTGTGGTGATACACCTCCAGCATCAACATTGACCAGTTTCTTTTCGATTTGCCAAAGTGATCCGTTTGCACGAAGGTTGCTCTACTCTGAGATGCCACATTATTACGCTTGGAACGCTTCATCGAAGAAATTTCAACGTCGGAAGCAAGGCGATGCGGTTCCTTATCATCCGTATGTCATTCGTCTGATCATTAGTATGTCTGGCTAAGTAGATTATTATAAGTCCTTAAGCAGCAGGTGTATGGTCTCATCTGTTACTCAAGTCGGCGTAACCTTGTAGATAGCAGCATTTACTAGCTTCCTCTTGGCCCAGCAAAGAACCTCCCCAGTCACTGCACGCTAGCCGGCTGAAAAAGCTGCTCTGGAACAACTGAGAGGAAGTCTGCAGCAGTGATATTCTCAGTTTGATAAAAATCTGAGACTGTGACTGTTACAACATTTACACAGTTCATTCGAAGAATGACGAATGCTTCTACTTGCGGTTGTTGCTGGTGAATGTTGGTAGGCCGACATCGTTTGAATTACTTCGAACTGTCAATGGTGTAGTGTGTCCAACATTTCGTACTGCATGTCAACAGCTCGATAAACATGCGAGTTGCATTGCTAAACGATCTAGCTGCCGAAGATTTCTCCAAGCAATTGCTGACTATCGGTAATGGCCATGTTCCTGTCGACGAATCGAACGGATTGATTTAGTTTCTGCCGAATTTTTGCAATTTCGTCTCAACGAAGGACGAGCTCATCCACAAAGTGTTTCCGAATATCATTGCTAACCACAAAAATCAAAATTGGTTGAGCGAACGAGTAATTCTTGCAGCAGAGAACAAACATATGGATCACTTAAACTTCACAATTCAAAATCAAATCGTTGGTCCACTGCATTCCTTCAAATCTATCGACTGTGTAGCAAACGAAGACGAAGCAACCAACTATCCAACTGAATTTTTAAACTCACTGGATCTGCTTGGCTTGCTATCGCACAATTTACAACTGAGGGAACCAACCAAAACTATGTAACGGAACGCGTTTGGTGGTGAGAAAACTCTTGGGCAATGTAATTCACGCGACGATACTCAAAGGAAAGTTCAAAGGTGAAGAAGTTCTCATTCCGAGAATTTCGATGATCCCAACCGATATGCCATTCGAGTTTAAACGAATTTAATTTCCGATTCGTATTGCATTCCCCATGATGATCAACAAATCATAAGGCCAGCAAATAGTTTAAAGAAAGTAGTCCAAAAATGCCAAGCGAATCATTTCGATTCACTTCAATAAAGCAAATGCCTTGCTATCACGTGAATTACATTCATTGCAATGTATTTAAAATACATTCTGAGGTGATTCGAAGTTCGCCGGGTCAGCTAGTATGTAAATAAAAAAAGGACGCCAAAATCTTGATGAAAGATTTCAATGATTTCAATTATTTGAAAAATTTCGCTCTTTTTTTTATCATTTTCTTGTGCTGAATCCGCTGTTTTTTGAGCAAATATTGGAGCACCACTTCAGCAAATCGCAATTAACGAATTTCCTGCTGCTCGTTAGCAATTTATTTTCCAGATGTTTCAAGAGGGCATTACAAGTTCCTGTGGTTCACGCATCAAGACAAATTCGCAAATTTTAAAAATAACATAGAAAATAAAAAATGTAATTAAATTTTTGAAAAAACTTAAAAACGAACAGGCCCAATTGACTCAAAGGTCAAAGCAACGGATTATAAAAAATTAATTGAACAATTAACTTTTTAGTACAAGAAATAAGATACATCAGAAAATTAATACTCAATAAATAAACGTAAAGAAAATTTAAATAATTGAGATATCCAACCAAAACTATGGAACGGATATAGCTAAATCCAAATTAAAAGCTAGTAAACCGAACGAACAGAATATCCACCAATTGCTTCAGTCTCCTGAACGTACCTCTTAAAACCCAATGTTGATTTCGCCAACCACAATCCCTTCTTCCTCACTTTACAAACCACTTCAATTCCACTTAAACTGCTAAAAACCTAAATGAATGTAGACTTGCGCTTACTTCCTAAGCATAACATTAAAATTTCCAGATAGAGTGTATATAGGTCCAATAATTTTGATCACATACACAAGTAAAAGGTGTTCCATTTGATAACACCAATTTTTAGTTAATCATAAAGCAGCCACTTAAAATTTGGAAATCCATTTATTTTACTGAAAGAATGCAATTAAGAGGTATACTACAGGTTAACAAAATATTTACACTGATCATTTTTTGTAACCTTTCAGGTACAGAACTAACAACTCTAATTAAAAATCTGTTGAAATTTCATAATTTTTTTTCGAAGTATTAAATCCCGTGGATTGCCAACATAGTACATGCGATTTTTTTAAATAGCCCACTGGCAAAAATCATTTGGGTTTAAATCCAGTGAGTGACGGCCAATTGAAACTTAAAAATTCCGGAAACCTGCCCAAAATTGCTCTGAAACAATACACTGGTTAACAGAATTGACTGGTAACCAGGAAATTGTCCCTATATCGAAGCTTCGTAAATCGAATGACGAATTCCTTACAAATTTTCAAATATACATAGTTACAATAGTTAAACCATAGATAGAGATTCCAAAAAATCTTGTGCAAAATCATGTTATATTTTGTAGTGGATCAATCATTTACATTCATTCTACCAGTACAGCATATTCAATCATAACATGTCTCACGGCTTTCCGACTTGAGTGCGCATTGGGTGTCTCACGTCATCCACATCTGAAGTGAACGCACTCCACACGAAAAATAATACACGACGTGATGACGAACAAAAAATAAATTAAATTCTTTTTTATCTCTTTTCTTCAGTCTGTTCTTAAATTTCATCGCGGCAATGGCCGCCCACATCGCGCGGTGATAAAATAATAATAATCAAAATGGTGGTGACTAATAAATAATCGTTTAAAAAAAATAAATAATTAAATTAATTTTATGTTCAACAATTTTTATTACAAATAAATATTTAATCAATAATTATGCAAATTAACTAAATTATTTTTTTAATTAATCGCGCGTGTAAAGTGTGTATTTAATTTAATAAAGATATTTGAAACCATTTGAAATTTGGACATCACTTGGGGGCAAACGGTGCAGTGGATGAAGCTGCGGCTTTTGGATCGGGAGGTACCGGGTTCGATTCCCTATAGGGGCGGGATGCAAAAGAGATTTTTTCATCTAATTACGATCGGTTGTGGCGAATGCCAACTATTATCTGATATAGTGAGGAACAGAAAAGAAAAAAATAATAAAAATTAACAATAAAATAAGAATTTGGAAGAAATCATTATACGAATAAAACAAAATAAAAATGTTGGCGACGTTTCATAAATTAAATTATATTGCATTATATTGAGTCACTGTATTTGAATTTAATAACATGCATAATTGTATAAATTAGAATTAAGTAAATAAAGGCCGGTATTCACGTACAATTAAATTGCGCAATATAATTGTGTGACGTCAGAACATTGCACAATATTCTCAAATTGTATTCAAGATTTTGGAATTTTATTGTGCAATATTGACATCACACAATTATATTGCGCAATTTAATTGTACGTGAATACCGGCCTTAATGTAAAGTAAATTGGTATGAAGAAAAATTTGGGGTGGTATTGGTGAAACGACTGAATTTTTTTTTGGTTGGATGTCGGATGATAAAAAAATGGGAGAAACTGATAAGCCGGAGAACGAACAAGTTGAAATATAAATAAAATTAAAAATAATAAATAAATTTAAGAAAGTGTTATTAAAAACTAAAATTAATATTAAAATAAATTAATAAAGATTTTTTTTTAAAAAAAATCGAAGTGATAATCAGTGCAGATATCAAAGCTGCAATTTTTTTTTGGGATTATTGACATACGATCATCCGTAATTATCTACTGTAAAATACAAACGGTAGAACGTATTATAACCGGCATTAGATGATCAGCGGTATTTGGAAAAAAAAATATGATGGAGTTTTTTTCTTTTCAATGAATTGAAGAAATGAGGATGATATAATGCCAAATTGTCATCAGTAATAATACGTTGCTGATAATAATAAATACAAATAATAATCCGTACCTAAACATTTATTCAACTTGATAATAATTCACCGACAAAATAATACGTATTTGTTAATAAGAATCCCGAATCATCAATCAGCTGATTAACAACAAAAGTACAACGGAGAAATTGGATTTTTTTGATTACGGATCCGCAACACTGAGATGGGTAAATTTTAAGATAAATTTATATTTAGTAGTCTTAAGTTTGGTTTTTATTATTGTGAAATCTTTACAATTTTTTTTCTTAAATATAATTTAAGTTTCGTTAATTTTGTTAATTTTTATTTGTGTTTTAGATGATTAATTAATTAATCGAGAGGATTTCATTGGTGGTAATAACAGTGGTAAATATGCAGTGTCCCAAATTAAAGTAAATTTTCATTTTTCTTATTTTTTTTTTTTCTCGTGTAAATCACTAATCAGCATAATCAAGCTCTCTTGAGGTTCCCGAAAAGAACTTCCCCACGAATGTTACCTAGCCTGCTCAAAAATGCTGTCGGGATCAATCGCAAGAGAGTCTGAAACAGGCTTCGCGTACATTGTGAGCAATGTAGTACGGAGGTTGTTACACGGTGATGACATTGAACACATCTAAAACCCTCTGTGGAGAGTACAGAATCCATGGGCCGATCCACCTTACAAGGTAAAGTACCCACCTTACAATGCATACAATGCAATATGCAAGTGGTTTAAACAAAAATGGGTCTATAACCGTACGTTCTCGATTTGGCTACTACGGCATAAATCAGGACGGTTAAATAAACTGCGAAAGAGTTGGGAGTGCATTGAGCCCTAGAAGCATAGATGCAAATAGAATAAAATAAAAAATATTCGAATACAACCATTTCGACGGGTTTCATCCGAACAGGTATCATTCATCCGATCAACAGCGATGATGTGGCTGGAACTTATGCATCGTGATGGACTAAAGAACCAATGATCTTTCCGCTATTTTTTCCGATTGGAGATTCCGAATGAACTACTGCTAGTATCATAATATACATCACACTACCTACTTCACTTTAATCTTTTAAAATTGCAGTTCGTAAAAATATTTTCAATGTATTCCACTGCGGTGGTAAACTTTTACAGCAATATTTAGTATAGGATTGAGGGCAATAGTGAATTTTGTTCGCCCAAATCAACAAGCCGTACGCATTGAATCCTGCAAAGGTCTTATGGATCATGTCAACAATGTTGTTTTTGACAATAGCTCACGAGTTGGTGATCCTTATTCTACATTCATGGAGAGCCAAGATTTATGTCAATTTATATCAAGATAATATGGCAGTAGAAAGAAAATTTGGACCCCGACTTATTTATAAAATTCACATGTAATCCTGCTTGGACTTCTTTATGATTTTCAATAGAGATGCGATCGGCTAACACATTGTTGTTCTAGTATTTAGCCTTAAATTAAAAGGATTTATTAACGATATGACGAAAAAAATGTCTTTGGAGCAGTTACATCATTTACATAAGTAATTAAGCATCAAACGAGGGCTACTCACATGCGCATTGTTTGTTTACATTAAGAACTGAAGATTAGTTACCAAGCTTCCGGATCATAATTTGAATCCCCAACTACATAATATAATTTAAACCATAATATTCATGGGCCGTGTGGAAATCTAAATCGTTCGGTTATCATCATACAGGATAGTAAATGTTCCATACAATTTTCAAAAAGTTTTTTTAGTGATACTGACTTATTAATGGATGATTATCCAAAATATAAGCGGAAACCTCCAAATTTGTCAGAACAGCTTCCTACTACTAGGTTTGTTGTACCATACAATCCTTTTTTATGTCTTATGCTCATATATAAAGTCTGTAAAGTACAATATACACATAAATAAATAACCAAAGGTACTTATTGTGCACGGATTTGTGTTCAAATTGATAAAGAAAACGATTCTACAAATGTTGCCAAGTTCCCAAGAGGCAGCTTGGCATATTTTAGAATTAGTAATTCATGGTCAGTCGCATAATAAAGTAGTAATGCTACCCCTTCGTTTGAATAATGCGCAACAAATTTTCTTCCATGAACACCGATTAAAAACAACATTTCGTAGTCAATCAGCAACATGTACCACCTTAATAACTGCATTTTACGAACTGAATGCTTCCGAAGAATACGCCCAAAAACATTTGTATCTAGATCGAGAGTTTTTACATAATACAAAACAAAAAATGGGTTAAAAGATCATCTAATTCTCATCACGGATATAAAACTATTGGACGTATTATTTCTGAATCTCCGAAAAAACTCTGAGCTGTACCACTAACGTTTGCTTTTATTGACAGCTAAGGGATCAGAAGCTACGTCATTCGAATCGATTAAGTTACCTTTTATAAAGAAGCAGCTAAAGCAAGAGGCTTTATAAACGATTCCGCTGAATGACTTAATTGTTTATTAGAGGCACTTACACATCACTTTTACTTCCAAATTCGTTACGCATATTATTTGTAACAATACTATGTTACGGCTACTATAGTCCATCAAATCCTCTTCAACTTTTTGATGACCTTACACAAAGTTTGATTGAAGATTATGTAGGTAAAGGCTTTAATGAGCATAATTCGGTTTATTGCTGTGTTTCTCTTCTTAAAGAACAATGTAATCAGGGGGGTTTAACCTATTTTATTTATTGCCATTAAATTCATCGAAATATCAGTATTGGTGAAGAATCAAATATTTGGCTTTCTTTAAATGTCCAGCAATTAGAAGCTGGTAGAAATATATTTTTATCGTTGGCTGATACGACAAAATTAAAAAAATATTTCTACATTGATGGTTCTGCAGTTGGATTTAAGGCGAGAAGCGAGTTTATGTCTATTTTTTTAAAGAATAAGTTTTAACTCCGTTTCATCCCGGGGCGTGCTGCAGCTATCGGAGAGATCACAGGTGGTGGATAGTGGGCGGCTTATAGATAGGTACGTTAGCGGTGAATTAAATAAGACGCCCCCAACCGCAGCTCTGCTGGGAGGAAAGTCTCAAGAAACTTGGGAGTGGTTAACTTCAGTTTAATAAATTCTAAGTGCCTATGATACCCGATATGGAATAGCGAACTGATGGCGCCATAAAACCATCGACTACTAACCACAGGCGAATTGAGCGTCACATCTTCCTGCGCTCGCGGGTCTCCAAGTAGTGAGTGAGGAGCCCTATAAACGGGTTACCCCTTGTATGGAATGGGTCCCATTGGTTTGGGATATCCATATAGATGGGTGAATAATTGGGTGAAGGATGAATGGGGGCGGGGTTCTGGGACAGGATGCTTGGTGATCCAATGGGCTTGATTAAGGAGTTATGCGACTCGTGCTGATGCTCGGCTAGGCTAGGGGCTCATTTAACAAAGCCCAGTCGTTAACGGAGCCTTCTGGATACCTGCCTGCCTCCAGTTGTATTTAGCCTTACCTGCGTATACGGATCTCTGCGCATTTCTCCGACACTCGTGGGAATATTATGGATGACCAAATAAACAAAAATAAAGGAGCCGGTACCCTTGAAAAACCGGAAAAATCTAATGAAGGAAGTGGCTCTTACCTTAAAGATGGAGCTACCTCCTCAGTGGTAGGGGTAAGCAGTACCATGGCACCAAAGCCAGAAGACAGCGGTACCAATGCCAAGCAAGAAAGCGGGGGATCGGGAAGGATCGCCCCTGCAAAGCGACGATACAGGGAGAGACGGTCGGCGTTTAAAGTTCTGGACAAACTGGTAGCAACACCTGAGGGGCAGGTTACAGTAGAACAGAAGGAATCTGTCGACAGCTCGGATAGGGTCCTTGTGCCTAAACGACAGAGGTGCCAGGACGCGCTCGAAATGGGCGGCAACAAACGAGCCAAAACAGTCACAGGAACAGGGTCGAGAGATCCCTAGGAAAAACCGAAATTATTCAGTGAGACCCTAAAGGAGAACGTACTGGTGCTAGCCGTCATTGACAGAAGTCAAGAAGATGGGAGCATCACGTTAGAGAAGTGGAGGGAGGTGTACAATGCACTAAACTCTATATTCATAAAGGCCCTGAGAGAAAATCCAGGACCCCCTCCGTTCTGTAGAGATGTGGGATGGCACCAAGACGCGTAAAGTTTGCGTGCTCGGATCTGAGATCGGTGGGTCTGTATCAAAATACAATAGCCGATGTAGGTGAGGTGTGGATAGGTGCGAGGCTTGAGGCAGTTTGCAAGGAAGAAATTCCGAGTAAATCAAGGGCACGCGTCTGATTACCAACCAAGCCGGACAAGCCAGAAGAGATCCTTGAGATCATTCGGGCAAGTAACCAGATCTTCCTGTGGGGTGCGTAACGAGTGCTGTGAATCCCCAAAAATTTACCACTCCTATTTGACCAAACGATACACTGTGCTTAAGTGGTAATTTACCCTGGATTGAATAAAATATTCGTGGTTTGGGATACACGTATAATATTTTATTTCTTATCTTTTGTGTCTTGGTTTTTTTATATTTTTACAAATTGCAATTGTCTGATTGGAGTTGTCTTTCGCTGAAAAGACTCCAAGTGACTAAAATTTTATTTTTATCATTTTTTTTATTTCAACTCGTTATTGTTTCTTTCCCGGTTGCCGCGATATCTACAAAATGAAATAGCTGTTCCTCAAACCATATAAACCGTGTTATTGATTTCGGGTTTGTGCGAACAGATGGCCTCGCTGCTATTGTGGAGCCAACCATAGTCAACGCCTGCTTGATGTTGTGTCGTACCGCTGTTTTGAGCCGCCGTCACAACATCAGATAGCCGCGAACCAATTGATTTCACAAGCCGGAATGAACGGGTAAAAATGAACAACGCGTTAACTAATCTTATTAAATTTTATTGCTAATTATTTTTCTCCCAACTGGGATCACCACATTCCAACGAAAGACTGGAAGATTGTCAAACTGGAGGAGGCTAAAGGGGGCTTCAGAATGGCAATCATGCTGCTGAATGATCAGCTTCGGTTTCGGGTCGATCACTGTGAACGTTTTTAAAAAGGATGAGGTAGGGACGGGGGAGGACGTCGGACGGACCCAGCGGCAGACGATCGAGCAAGCGCATGAGGTTAAAAATACTGACGTATAGTTGCTATTAGAGATAGGCAGCCTCTCTCGCTTGGATCCGATAGGGACACCTGGTCGGAATCTGAACGAAGTGTGGCTGGAGATGACGTTCAAGGCAGTGAAGCATTAACTACGGGGGAAGGTAACATTAGCCTGAAACAGGGAATGCATGAAGAGGTAAGTGAAATAATGCACGATGATTAACGTTGAGCAGATTAATCTTCACCATACGAAGACTGCATCGGCGGCTATCGTTCTCAGACTGACTAGATCAGGAGAGGACCTAGTGTTAATCCAGGAACTTTGGATTAACAAAACCAGGATCTATGGCCTTAAGGTGAAAGGGTATACAATTTTGTACTCAAGTAACTCTGAGAAGATCAGATCTTGCATTTAAGTGAAAAATACTTGAACTTTTTTTCTATTTTCTCAATACAGTAGTGGTTACAATACCGCGATCAGTATGGAGGTTGGCAGAGATAAGTTCTGGCAGGTCTCAACCTTTATGGATCGGGAGAAGGAGATCCCGCCGGATAACCTTTGGGACCTGATCCGAGCAGCAAGGCAAAGCAGGATTGGTGTGGTGCTCGGGTATGATGCCAATGCGCATCACACAATTTGGGGCAGCACTGATTTTAATGAGAGGGGTGAGGTATTTTTTGATTATTTATTAAATACTAACCTTTCAGTCTGTAATGTTGGGCAAGAACCAACATTTATAGTTAGTAATCGGCAGGAGGTTCTAGATGTGACCTTCGCCTCGGATACTGTTCTTCAGTTGATTAGGGGATGGAGAGCGGCGAAGGAGCACTTATTATCTGATCACCAATATATAACATATAACCTCAACATTTACCCGGTTACCCAGAAGCCCTTCAGGAATCCTAGAAGGACTACCTGGGAGAAATATGGGGAGGTGTTGGAGGAACTATTGCCGTCAGAGGTTCCGGGACTTCCGGAGACAGTGGAAGAATTCCATTGCATTGCGGACGTTGTTACAAAAGCCTGCAATCGTTCCCTTAAAGCTGCTTGCCTCCTGACAAATCCAAGGGGCAGGCAGAAACCGACATGGTGGCCCATGGAGCTGGAGACTTATCGGAAGACGTGTAGGATAGCATTTGATAAAGCAAAGTACACGAGGCAGGGTCGTGACTGGGACTCCTATAAGGAAAGTACAAAAAAGAATTGAGGAAGGCACAAAGGGGATCTTGGAGACTCTTCTGTTGTAGAATGGAGGAAGTCACTGAGACTTCTCGCCTTAGGAAGATTCTATCTATTAACCCAACAAGTCATAGTTATTTAATTAGACTAGACGGGTCATGGACAGCTTCAAGTGCGGAATCGTTGGAGCTTCTCATTGAAACCCACTTTACGGGAAGCTTTGATGACTCGATGGAGCCTGGAACTCATCGATTATCACCAGCAGAGATCCAAAAGAACTCGGCAGTCATCCTCCCCTGGCTAGAGGACCTGAGGCCTATAACTCTATCATCCTTTCTGTTGAAAAGCTTGGAAAGGTTGGTAAATGTATTTATTGGATCAATAATTGATCCCAGGAATTGGGCAATGTCGCAGCATGCGTACTGTAAGGGAAAGTTGGTGCACACAGCTCGGCACGATCTAGTACGCACGATTGAGAAGTCAATTTACTCGCAAGAGTTTTGTATGCTAGCATTTCTCGATATTGAGGGTGATTTTATTAATGTAAAAATGGACGCTATCTTGGAAGGATTGTCATTTTTGAAGGTGGGCTGCTCTAGAAGTAGGTTAATAAATCAGATGCTGGTAAGCAGGATTATTAGCTCGGAGCTGGGCGAGTCTAAGATTAGAAGACGGGTGGTTAGAGGAAGAAGGTGTAATGTCCCCTACTCTTTGGAATGTAGTGATTAATGGATTGCTGTTGGAACTAGATAGAGAGAGGGGATGGGGTTGTAGCATATGCTGATGATGTAGCGATAGCTGTCTCAGGCAAATATCTAGATACGATTAGGGATGTTGTGCAGAACGCACTCCTGATCATTACGAAATTGGCCAGCAAGTGTGGATTGGGGATCAACCCTTCCAAGACAGAGCTGGTACTATTTACTAGGAAATATAAAATTCCCGTAGTTAGCCCTCCTATCGTAAACGGCAGTGGACTGATTTTTGCTGACAGAGCGAGATTGCTGGGCATAACCTTTGATAGTAAGCTCAGCTGGTAGCCTAATACTTTGGAAAGGGTAAATACGGCCAATGTAGCCTTATACTCGTGTAGGAACGCTATAGGTGAGAGATGGGGTTTGAAACCGGAGCTGGTACACTGGCTCTATACCGCCATGGTAAGGCCTGTGCTAATGTACGGGGTGGGCGTTTGCTGGCCAGCTCTGGATAAGATAACATATAGAGGTATGATGGAGAGGATGCAAAGAACGGCCTGTATGCTTATAAGTGGGACGCTTAGGACAACATCCACACGCGCTTTAGAGGTTATGTTCCACCTTATTTCAATCGACCTTCATGGTAAACAGATGGCAGCCAACGTGGCTACGAGACTCTCGGCTGTCTCTCAGTGGAAGTGTCTTCAGGTGGGACACTCGATGATAGGTAGATTCGCTGGCGAATATAGATTATACTAAATCAACGGTGTGCTTCGATAAAGGTTTGCGGACCATCTGTCCTTCAAGGGAATCCTGGAAAACGAAGCAGTGCAATTTTTCACGGACGGCTCGAGGCTAGACGATAAGGTAGGAGCCGGAGTTTCTGTGAAAAGCTTACTGTTAATATTTCTGTTCGTCTCCCTGACTACTGCAGCGTGTACCAGGCTGAAGTGGTGGCGATCGGGGAAATCATGACATTGTTGAAGCATAATGTGGTATCCGTGAGGGATATCGCAATTTATGTGGACAATCAGGCGGCGGTCAAGTCACTAGAGGCGGTTTGTCTGAAGTAACGGGTGGCGCTGGATTTCCAATCATCTCTTAACGAGATGAGCGAATATTTCAGCATCCAGATAATCTCGGTTCCGGGTCACTTGGAGGTCACGGGGAACTGCAGGGCGGACGAACTAGCTAGGTACGGTACAACTCTCCAGATGCAGCCGGAAAGGGTAGGTCTTGGGAGGCCTACGGCAGTGCTAAAATTGGCGCTCAGTGAAAAGGCAATCGCGTTGACATAATGAGAGGTGGATCAACACTCTCACAAATAGGGCAGTAAAACAGATTTGGCCAAAACTGGACTTGCGGCGCTCCAAGGTATTAGTATCCCTGGGAAGACGAGAAATAGGATGGGTCGTAGGGATAATAACAGGTCACTACCTTTTTGGTGAACATGCGAGGGATACAGACGAATGACTTTTGTAGAATTTGCATGGACGAAGAGGCGGAGGAGACTTTGGATCACTTCCTATGCTCATGTCCGGCGCTATCATACAGAAGGCATAAATACTTATTGTGTACGGTTTGGACAGCCTTTCGGAACTCGCGGACTCTGGATTGCGACATATTTTACGCTACATAAGTGACTCTGGTTGGTTTCAACGGAAGTGATGGGGAGATGGGAACCTGTGGTTTCAAAATGGGCCACTGCTGATCACAATAGGCCATTGCGATCTCAGTCAATCATATTATGTATAAGAGCTATCTCTTTTCTTCGACCACATAGCTTCGTTTCGTTGGTGAAAGACACATACCAATGAAAGTTGAAATAGAATATCATTTTATTCTAGCTAGGTGAGATCGCATGAATAAAATATATTTCTACTAAGCGAAATGGTGTTCATATTCAGTGTACGTAAAAGAGACACAAAATTACCCACTGGTGGTAGTGGGAAATAATTTTTATATCGAGCTCTAATTGAATAAATCACAATAATAAACGCTTGGACAGAAATAGCAACAAATCTGCTTCCTAACGGCATGACCTGTCATTCTGCATTTTTCTTGCCCTTGTACTTTGTCGAATTTCCAAACTTATCTCGACAGAAACGAGAATTTTTAAAATCAATTGACTGTGTTATTTGGGATAAAGTTTCCATGGCACCTGCTGTAGCATTATTAGACGTAGTTGGCTTGATATTTAAAGATTTAATGCATAATAAACAGCCATCGGTGGGAAGGTGATTATTTTAGGAGGTGATTGTCTTCGTGCTACCTGCGATTCGTAGGGTGTTAATTATAAGCTTAACCACTAAAAAAACTCATTTGTTGCCGAATTTCGAAATAAATACCGACAAACTTACCACATATTTGTATTTCAAGGAAAAATACCAGATTTTATTACAACCAGAAATCTAGTATTTGTAATTTTACTTGATTCCATGGATTGTCTAGTATGCTCACATCTAGAGAATTTTTATTTATCGCATAAAGATGGAATCTTCAACAAGACAACCGTTTATGAATAATGGAGTATTTTAAAACGCTTAGGGCAAGTTTAGGTGGTTTACTTAAAAGAATTGTATTTTGATCATTGCACCGAGACAAGAGACTATACTGAAGAAAAGTAGTTTTGGTTTCTCGACGCCAACAAATTATCGAAATTATAAAATTTATATATTTAATTTATCTCAAAAGTTCGTCCTCCAAACTTAAAATAGAGTTACTTTTTAACTCTATTAACAGTTAAATATTGAGTACGGCAGGCTATCCACATGGATTTCTAAGACTCATCGAAGAGTCTCACACAAATCTTTAGCGAATTGAGCATGAACTCTCTTGTTGTTTATTTCTTCTATGTGAGTATTACACAACACAAATAATCATCGTCTAACTTGACATATAAATTGAAACATCACTCACAGTGACTTACAAATAATTACTTAAAAAAGCTCTATACAACAAAACTCATAATACAGTTCACACTAATACTAACTAAAATTGATATACACAATATCATTCAAAATATTCAATTGAATATACATGACTAACCACTTTCAATTCTGTCTGATAGTTATTGCTTACGTTTAAAAATGCGTTGTAATGGCATACAAATTATCCAGATCTATCTAACATATTATTAACTCATCAGTGAAATATTTTCAATCTGCATAATTATTATACGAATAAACTACAATACAAAAAAAATAATCCAACAAGAAATCTTAAGATTACACAACATATAACTGTCAATATGAGTACAAACAACATAATCATTATTATCGTCATATTAAAATCATCACGGATGACGATCATCATCATAATATTGTAATAAATGAAAATTGAATTTTTCTTCTTCAGTTTTATGGATATACATATGTTATTGTTACACTATACCAATACATTAGACAAAAAATTTCTAACGTTTCAAGCATTTTTCATCAAGATAAACTTTTCTAATTTCCTTTCATTTTCATAAAAACGAATGAACATAACACACACACACACACACACACACACCCAAAAGAAAAATCCATCGAGATAACAAAAATTTCGTATAGTATGTCTCTGTAAATACTGAAAGCTCGTGTTGAGCTTTTATTTTATTTTTTGTGACTATTTTTTTATGATACATCAAAATATAATAAGAAACAAATAATATCCACATTGGGGATAAATGTCACATTAGAATTTGTGTATAAAAAAAAAAAATCGTCTGATTAACATATAGACGCACTCATTTACTTAAACATACTCGTATATGTAGCTGGAGCGAAAAATTTCTGTGATTTATTTTACTTCTTTGTCGACGTCTCGTTACTACTGTTGTCGCGTGTGATGTATTAAGTAAAAAAAATATAAACAGCCAGACAACAATTTTTGTTTTCATGTTGTTTCGGTTGTTCTGAAAATCATATAAAAAAATAATTTTCATCTCTTTGATATTATCTCATTGTTTAGTTTTTCATCTAAATTCGGTTTATTTTATTGACAAACTTTTTGTGTATTCTTTCAACATAACCCGCAATAATAATAATAATCATACTCGTAAGAGAGTAATAATAAGTTTTGTGTATTCTATTTATTATTTGTGTATTAATAGAGATGTTTTCGTGTCATGACTGGAATTTATTTTGTATTGTGATCTAAGTTTTATTGATTTTGTTTTATACGTAGTTAACAATTTATCAAAGAAGCGAATGTGGTTGTCAATCAATAAAAGTTTTATTATTAAGCAGTTATTTAGCTTGGTTGATAGATGACAACTTGTTTTACTGTTTGTGTTTTTGCTTGAGGTTAAATGCGGTTGGTATAAGATGAAATTTCTGTTAAGGCATTCTTTTATTTTGTAAGAAAGTTACAATTTGAACAAACCTGATTTAAAGAAAATACGGCCCGATTCCTTTAGTCGTTCACGTCATTCTACGTGACATTAGTCACCTCACATCATATTTTCTATTCTGTTAGTCGACCGCCACGCCAATTGTCGTTTTATGACTATTCTACTAGTCGTTTCTTCCGACAGATGTCATTTAAAATGATAATTTTTATCAAGCCACATTTTCAAGTGACAAGTGACAGTATTTTTTTGAATAAATTTGTAATTTTTCAAATATTTATTAAGTATTTTGCAGCCACAAAATAACAAACCGCAAACAGTTCGATTGTATGGTTAAGTCTATGAAAAAAATACGATATCATAGAGGATTTTCAAATTTTAATAGCAACAAAGAAGGTTACAATAACATACGGAGCGGTTTCCGTTAAATTAAACAGCATTGGTCCCCAATGAGAACAGTCAAGAATGGCAAAAGCTTATTTACAATTATTTATTGTTTTTCAAAGAAATAAAGAAATCATTTTGCTTTATTTTAGGTGTGGAGTGACTACAAAGGGAACATTTCAGTTGTTTCTCAACAATACGGTCCAAAGAGATCATTCGAAGACGAACGAATGCTAATGCTAGAAGAGCATACAGAAACAAAAGAAACAGCTCGGTACACTCGAAAAATATTCGAGATAAATGGAAAAGCAATAAAACTGTTAAAAGAAAATATTTTGGACCAAAAAAAATATCGAAAAGAGAAAATAGAAATCGAATTGCGAACTATAAAATGCAACGAGAGGAAATTAGATTTAAGTGGGATGTGATCGGGTGATCCTCATGGGGATTTAGAAAAAAAATAATTTTTAATTTTAATAAACAAAATATAAAGGGCTGAAACCTCACGAGGTGATCAGAACTTCGGTCTTTGGTATCTCCAATGGAGATAGCATTCACCTGAGTCATAAAGTTGGTGTGACAATTTTGACAGTATTGATTTCAAATTTAACCAAGATATATTTACTTATACAACAACAGCCAAACAGCTCAAAAGCTTCAGTAACATGAGTACAGGCATCCAATTTAACACGAAAAATCGTCTAGAACTTTATACATAAAGTAGTATACAAAATTATACTGATATATCTAACCGTGTAACTGATCATATTCCAGAACTTTATCCAAAAATCATTTCAGAACCCCATTTACAACGCATATGTCAAATTTCATATTAATCGGGTCAAGAATAACTAAGTTCCATCCTACTTGGTCATATTCCAGAGATTTATCCAAAAATCATTTTAGAATCCCATTTCTAACACACATATTAAATTTCATGATAATCGGTTAAGAAATAGCCAAGTTCCATCTTACATGGCCATATTCCAGAACTTCATCCAAAAGTCATTTTAGATTCCCATTTCCAATACACATGTCGAATTTCATTATAATCGGTTGAGAAATGGGCAAGTTCCATCATACTTGGCCATATTCCAGACTCTCATCCAAAAGTCATTTTAGAATCCCATTTCCATTACACATGTCGAATTTCAGCATAATCGGTTGAGAAATAGCCAAGTTCCATCATACTTGGCCATATTCCAGAACTTCATACAAACAACATTTTAGAATCCCATTTCCAACACACATGTCAAATTTCAAAATAATAGGTTGAGAAATGGGCAAGTTCCATCATACCTGGCCATATTCCAGAACTTTATCCAGAAAACATGCTGGAATCCCAGAACTTCATCCAAAAAACATTTTGGAATCCCATTTCCAACACACATGTCGAATTTCATCGTAATCGGTTGAGAAATAGCCAAGTTCTTTCATACTTGGCCATATTCCAGAACTTCATCTAAAACAATTTTAGAATCCCATTTTCAACGCACATGTGATGAGAAATATTCAAGTTCCATCATACTTGCCCATATTCCTAAACTTCATCCAAAAATCATTTTAGAATCCCATTTCCAACGCACATGTTGAATTTCATCTTAATCGGTTGAAAAATAGGTAACTTCCATCATACCTGGCCATATTCCAGAACTTCATCCAAATTCATTTTAGATTCCCATTTCCGACACACATGTCAAATTTCATAATAATCGGTTGATAACTACACAAGTGCCATCATATAAACATTTGTTAACTACTCACTACATCCTAATCCAACCCCAACTCAACTCCAACTGAATTTCAACTCAAACCTCAAATTGACCACTAACTTAACCTTCCAATCAATTCCAAATTCAATGCCCAATTTAATAATCAAACCAGCATATATAAAAAAATTATAAATATTTATAAAACCAGGTATTTTGGGTCAATTCGTATGGCAGGTACCCCACCCCTTTGACGTACAGTCTCCAAAAGCTTTTCAAATCTCCGCCTTGACCATAGAAACAGATTGGCGTAAAAAAAATCCAAATCGGACAAGCCGTTCTCGAGATACCATGGGTCCAGACACACAGACACACAGACGGACGGACATTTTGTTTTTTTTTGCATTTTCAGACTCAGGGACTTTCAAAACGTCGAGAAAAGTGGTTTTGGACCAACCAAATTTTTCGTCATTTTTGACAGGATTTCAATACTTTGGTCTTTTTAGACCGAAGTAATACGGAAAGGTTGTACAATATAAACCTAAGGACGACTTTTTAAATTATTTTTATTTATTTATTTAAGTTATTATTGTTTTTAACTACATGTCGCATTCATTATTTGAATTCTAATTCTATCTCCAGAATTTTGCTGCATGCCGTCTTCCAACGGTACATGTTTCACACCAACTACGGGGACATTTTCTTGTATATTCGTCATAAGCATAGCGAATACACAGATTGTGTAGTGCACAACACACATTTCTCATTTATCTTGCCTTATCTGGTTAGTAATGAAGCTGCCTTTCACCAAGAAAGCATCGGAAATGGTTCTTAAGAACTATTATTGTCCTTTTAATAATATTCCTTGCTTTTACATGTTTATTATTAAACGCCGTTTCTCGGGCGTGACGATCTCGTCTAGTATAGAATAATTTCCTATTGTTGACATGGGTGCCGTCCACGCAAACAAGCATGTAAGGGAAGAGTTAAATGCGATGATTTTTTTCTTCATCACTTGATGGGAGTTTTATTAATTGGTTGCATAATTCGCTTTCTAATAAAGTTAACATTGCCTCATGTTTTTGGAAAATGTTGATTGACTCGTCAAATATTCATTTGCTGCTCCCGTCTGGTCCTTCCTTCAGCAAAGAAGCGTAATGATGCAACTAGTTTCAGAACGGGTAGAATTGACGTGAAAGATGATTTATTTTTCACATGCTCGCAGATCGAAACTGAATTGCAAACTCTTAACAATTTCTCCTCTTCAGTTAAAATATTGTTCATCTAGTATGCTCCCAAACAATAAAATATTACTTATATGTACGAGCCGTTTATTTTGAAAGTGGCCTAAGTCCATTTTTCAAAAAAATCAAGTTAATCATAACAATAGATAAATAACAGTATAATCTTTCTAACGGTAAATAATTTATTGTCAAAACAAAAAAAACTAATCTCTAACACCTGTACAAAAAATAAGAAAATTCAAAATCTCATATGTTTTTTCATTTATTGTTTTTCTATTCTTTCATTATCTCGTTTCAACAAAATATGGACTTAAGCCACTTTCAAAATAAACGGCTCAAATAACAACAGTTGATGCAAATAGCAACAGCAAATGCATTAAGATGTAGAAAAATAATACATTGGCATCACAAATAATATTTTGGAACCTGTAACAGCGCATAAATGCGTTGTCACAATATTTTTTTTTATTATATGTAATTATTACTGCGCCTAAATGACCAGTAAACATTTTTTTAAGCTTTCAATAATGAAAAGTACAAACAAATAATTAACTGGTCTGCTAATAGATGATGCACGTTGGTTGGTGTTGTTGTGATGCGAAAATTAAAAATTTTATTAGGCAAATCAACCAATGAAATTAGAGGGCGGGAAACTATGTTTCTTGGTGGGGTCGAAGAAAATGATATATAAGCGGACCTGTGATGATTTTTTGGGTCAGTTTTTGATATAATTTTGAAAAAGAAAAGTTGGTGATAATTTTTAAGATTTAAATCGATGAGTGATTTTGAATAAATTCTATAGTTTGTGAAGAGAAAAAAAGAAGAAACTAATTTTTTTTTTAAATAGATTAAAATTAAAAAGTGGATTTTTTATTTTATTTGTAAAAGATCAATAAACAATAAGTGAAAATAAAAATATAAAATTTATTGATGATATGATTATAAAATCCGATTTAGCTAAACCCGTTCTAAATTACGGTTAATACACTTAAACTGTTATTGTTTTCATAATATTTGTCAAACTAATACACTTCCATTACATCGAATTTAGTCATTAAACTCAAAATAAAGCATAAATACCGTAAATCTAACTATGGCAAATTTCGAAAATTCACTAAATCGGATTTATTAAACCATAGTCTGTCTAGGGCATAAGGCAAGTTTCCCGGATTACGCCGGGTCCACCGTACACCCTTTTACGAATAACAAAATCGAGAGAAAGGAAAGGTATGTCAGTAGCAAAGAATCAACCCGGTTCCAGACACCTAAGTAGCTGATAGTTAGTAAATAAGACAGCACAAGACAACACAATTTCTAAACTAGATGGATTTTAACAGCGTGTTGTTCCTGGAAAGTTGAGTCAGGCTGTAGTTTTGGTTCTGAAATTAGGATTAAGTTTAATCTCTTTAAGAATGATTAATTCTGGAACTATCTTATAGCGTTGCCAGATAGCGATTCAATAAGTCCGATTTAACTAAACCGGTTCAGGCACTCTATGAAATAAAAACCCGATTAGCAAAAATTAGGGTTGACATATTACAGCTAAACTCAAACCACCAAATCCGACTTATTAAATCGCAGTGTGTCAACGCCATTAGATTCTGAAACAAATTTAATTATTTATCAGTATACTAAAGCAAAATATACCCCTTCAAATACTCTAAATATCTATATGTTCTTATTGATCTAAATGCATTTAAAATTACATCCGCATCAATCCTAGTCCACCTAAATAATTCAATAAACAAATAAAAGATTTCTATGTGACATCTTTAAAAATTTAACAATTAATTAACTATTTCATCAGCTTACAAGATTAATGTTAACTTAGCTTCCTTCTGGATCCACTAGTCACCAATTAAAATTAGCTTATTTATTAGTAAGAATTAATTTCAATCCCTATAATAATGATTAACTCTCGAACTAAGTCATATTCTGAAAATTAACTTATTAATCAGTAAACTAAGAAAGGAACCCCTTTAGATATTATTCACACTTATATTAATAAATAATAACTGATGAACACAATAAATAGGGTGCCACTCCTTCCTGGAATCCCAATATCACCAAACCGATCCAAAAAATGTCGATTAACTCATAAATACTATTATAAATGAAACATTTTCGTGAACCTGCCACCTAAAGTATATAAGTTTGATATGTGATGACTGTTCTGTAATGAATTACAATTAATATCACCAGTACCCAAAATTAAAGTTATAAGAACCAATTAGTTTCTAAAGTATGAATTCAGTATAGGAATTCCGTGCAGTTCAGTAAAATTAACTAAGCTAGAGCTTTTATCAGTTGTTTTATCCCTTCAACGATAATTTTAAATAATTTCTATGAATTTTGAAATAAAAATAATCAATTCGCATGGAAAGGGTTTTCAAAAGCTCCACTATAACTTTTATTTTAGTATAAATTGTTCACACCAAATTTCCACGGAATCCCTATATAGAACTGAAGTTCTGTAATTTAGGAGGATAAAAATCTAAACAACAGAATTTTTAAAACTACACTCAAAAAAAAATTCGGTGATATGAACAAAAAAAACTAGTAAATTGTACAAATAAATCTGTTCTATTTCAACCATCGAAGCACTTCGTAACCACAACAATTTTCATTTCGTTAATTTTACAACGTTTATAATTGCCCGACAATTTACAATCATTTTTGTAAAACTGATTCGGGTTTCGTAAAAACGTTTACAATAGTACAGTGTAAACTTTACAAGGACAACTGTAATATTTACAATTTAGAAAAAAACTAAACTAATTTGTAAAATTCGCATTACTCCTTTGTATAATTTACAAATTATATTGTAAAAGAGAAACTATTTTTGCGTAGATTTATCAAATAATTGTAAAATTTACAAAGCTTGTTTGTGGGAATAATATAAGAGGACAAATGTTACAACAAATTTTTTTGTAGGATTAACAGAGGTTATTGTTGGATATATGTGTGTGTTTGGGTGTATGCATTTGTTTGTTTGGCTTGTTGAGTATTTATCTTGTAAAGAGAAGAATGTCCAAATCAATATGATAAAATTAAAACACAAAATTTATTCATTGTTCAAATCAAAATTTTTATTGAAATCTTTAATTTACCTTGTTTTGCAAAAATAAAATAATAATATTATTAATTGTTCTCTTTGCCAAGTGGTAAGATTATGTT
This sequence comes from Tipula helvola, assembly GCA_963556165.1. Taxonomy (NCBI): domain Eukaryota; kingdom Metazoa; phylum Arthropoda; class Insecta; order Diptera; family Tipulidae; genus Tipula; species Tipula helvola. The sequence continues at coordinate 193,678,237 of OY744481.1, read as the reverse complement.
CGGAAATAATTGTTCACCCCAATTCTGATGGCTCAAAAATTTCGCTTATGTGATGATACTGTATGTGTTTCGAATATAGTATGCCAATGCCCACATCTAAAATTAAATTTTTACTTTTACTATATGTATAACATATTATAGAATATATTATATGTATGTATGTGTGTACCTGTTAGACGATTGTAAAGATCCTCTACACCCCATGGTTTTAATAAATTTTTTAGTTCAGTTTCTTCCTCAGTAGCCATGCTACGAATGCTTCTGCATTCGTTACAAGCAAAGCAATATTTTGAATTTCGTTCAACATTTCAGCCGTTTGAGGAAACAGGACACTTATTGTTTCGAAATTCAGCGGAACGATTTCACCTAGATGTCGATTGGGTTCATTTTCGCCATTATTAAGATTCGGAAAGTTTATAGTGAAGGCCTCGCTGTTTTTTTCCATGATGTAGTGTTTATTACAATTTATTCTGCAGATTACATTTTTTTTAATTATTTGAAATGATTAAAAATATAATAAAACTGATATTTAATAACTTTAATATTTTTTAGTAACTCGCCACATTAATATTTTTTAAAAATTCTTTCACCACTTGGTCATATTTTATTTTCACTATTCATATTAAAAAACGCACTACACGGTTTGGTAACTCAAAACATAATGGAAAATTTTCTAAACGTGCGCAACTAATAATATTTTTACGAAGCAATTTTGTAAAATTTACGAATCCTATCGTTTTAATTAGGCATATGTTTGTAAAAATTACAAATTAATTTGTTAAAACATAAAATGTTACAAAATTTTACGAAACAATAACTTGTGTTTTACAATTATATTTGTAAATATTTGAAGTGGCTAATATTTAATTGTCGCCCCGGTGGCACAGTGGTTAGCATGCTTGATTTAAGCTCCGGAGGTCCCGGGTTCGAATCCCGGGCGAGTGATGAAAAAATCAAGGCTGGTTAATGTAGGATCAATGAATTAATCACTCATTATCCGTTCACAAAATGATTACGAAACTTCATCATGAAGCGGTCAAATCCCTCTATGGAATGTAGCGCCAGCGAAAAAAAAAATATTTGATTATCTATAATGATGTTCATTTATCGTTTTGGAAATCATTTTTATAAATTTTATAAAGGATCATAATAACTGCTACAATGGCATTTGTAAAATTAAGAAGAAAAGGTTTTTATTTCGTTATTTTTACACACAGACCTGTAAAATTTTGTTCACAATTTGGCATGTAAATGTTACGAAAGTGCATAGTAAATTTAAATTTGTATAGAAATTGAAATTACAAATTGATTTTTGTTGGATCAACAAATGCTTTGTTTAATTTACAACGAAAAACATTACAAATCCGGTGTTAACTGAACAATTTTTTTGTTAAATTAACAATTTTCTTTTTACGCTTTAATATTTGTAAAAAAAACAAATTTTGTTTTTTGAGTGTACCTGTCCGCTGTTCACTTCAAATTTTGGGAGATCTGCGTTGAGTCCCTCCGAACACCACTGAAATCATGATCTACGCCAGTTAATTATCACTAAATATCATTTTTAAAAATTTTAATTAACATTATTAAATAGAGCTTAAGCCTCCATTATTTAGATATTAAACCTGCCATAGTACAAGTAATCAATAAAATTCCCAACCATGAACCAATATCTCTGAAAATTCAAAACAATTATTAATTCCTGTAGTTGGAGCTCGTGAACATAAGTACAGTGGTAGACATTCGTATAAACGCACTATGGTTTTTGAATATAGTTCTAAGAGTAAAGTGTTTTGATTTTTTTCAAGTGGTCTAAATTGTGTCTATCATCTTAAATCTGTTGCTAAGATAAACCATTAGTAAAAATTTTAATGGTTTACTTTAATAAATTGAAAAATCTAAATTACAGGTGGACATTCGTATAAACGCACTTCTAATAATGTACTAAAATAAAAACCAAAATTAGCAATTTTTCATATATTATTTTATTTAATATTTGGTCTGGCCCCGACCTTTCTGAATAACTTCGAAAATTCGAGAAGGCATTGAATTTATTAAATTTTTGAGGGCTTTCAGATCAATTGTGGCCCAACATTCACGGATGGCACTTTTCAAATCTTTAATTGAATTATATTGCTGTTCATTTCCATAATCTTTTCGGGGAAGGCTCTCTAAAGGTTTTCGATAGGATTGCAACAGATTTAAGATGATAGACACAATTTAGACCACTTGAAAAAAATCAAAACACTTTACTCTTAGAACTATATTCAAAAAACATAGTGCGTTTATACGAATGTCTACCACTGTATAATTCTATAAATAATTATTGTAATTTGATACTTAATTATAAAAACTTAATTGTAATTGATAACCCCGACGCGATCCAAGAAGTTCCAGAAATACCAAAATAATTGAGTATCCCGACTAACAAAACTCCTCATTTTTGCAATTTTTATCAACCGCAAGCTGCAAAACATCTCATCTCATCAAAGCGGAAACATCACGCAACATCGGAAATAAATCTATTAATATTGTATGTACCAAACATCATCCAACTACTCCTGATCCATGCACCAAAATTCTGGCATACATTTGTGTCGATTATACATAGAATAAAATGCAAAAGTATTTTCAAATATTATTAAAAAATATAAAACAAGACATGAAACCAACTGAGCACAACAAATTGTGTCAATCCCAATTGTCTCAAACATGGAACCCCTGCATTTAAATTCCACCTGAAATCGCGGAACCAACAAAAATCAAATTCATACAATTAATCGAGAAATTAAGAACCCGATTTCATTCACACGCTATACATTCAATAAATAAAAACTAACTAAAAGGAAATTGAGAAATTGTATTCTTACAAACTTTCATCATTTTACCTAGGGCATAGTTTTTTCGGGATTTACCCATGATTCAATAAAAACATACAAAATTCCTGATACATAAACTAAAATTCAGGAACATATTTGAATCGATTATACATAGAATAAAATGCTAAAGTATTTTCACGTTAGTAAAAATAAAATAAGACATGAAACCAACTGAGTACATACATCAAATTTAGTCAATCCCAATTTAAATTTGATCCAAATATGAAACCCTCGCATTTAAATTCCAAGTACAATTACACAACCATCAAATTCATACAATTAACGAGAAATCAAGAACCCGATTTCATTCACTCGCTATACAGATAATAAATAAAATTAACTAAAAGGAAATTAAAAAATTATATTCTTACAAATTTCATCATTGTACTGTACCTAGGGCATACCTTTTTCGGGTTTTATCCAATATCGAGAGTTCCGAAAAACGTATATTAACTTAAACAAAACTGATTTTGTATCTTACTTCATTTCCACCAAAAATATATGTATAATACCCGGGGAATTCCCTCCGAACACAAATGTTCATATTTCCCGAAAAAGTTATACCCTAAATACCATAATTATAATTAATATTATCGTTTATGTGTAAGAACAACCTAAACTCCATAAAATCAATTAAGTTCAATATATTTAGCATCACGCACTTTCACTTATGTATATAATTAACGTTGTTCCCATTCATAGGGTCCAAAATGCATATTCAAATACTTCATTCTCAGTTCAACCAAAATATAATATTTATATTAGTATTTTATTTATAAATTTATTGAAATTTTAGTATTTTAATTTAATTTAAATTAATTTAATATAATTTGTAAAATTTAATGCTACTTATAATACCCCGTACTAAAATTAATCATGCTTAAATAAACAATTTTATATGAACAGTGAAATCTCGATACAGCGAAGCCAAAGGGACTGGAGAAATGTATTTAATTATTTAATTTCGTCATGTATTCATGTAAAGTTTTCATTATTTTATTTCCTTATTAACCATATATTTTCACATAAAACAATTATCACTTTGGCGAATAAAAATTTCATTGCGAAATTACAATTTCCTTAAATCAGCATTTGCTATAACGAGAGTGAGACCCAACTGTATTACATACGATAGTTTCTGATTCGATTCAAATTTACTCGATAATACAAAGTAAACAAATCCCATTAGAATCGAATACATGAAACTTTTAATTCTAATTAAATTTCCAATTCGACTCAAATTTACTCGATTATACGTAGTATAAGAATCTTACTTGAATCGAATACATACATAAAAATTTTGCGTTGTGCAGCTCATTGTATATAAAGAGCACTATAAACACATAGAATAAAACAACGCCAAGTAAAAATAATAAAATCGTATTACAGTACAACACTAAAACCACCAACACACATAGAGAAAAGAATTGTTTTCATATAATCCTTCACGTGCGTAGCAGGGAAAGTATCTATGTGTACATAGTGTAGTGAAATATGTATAATGTATGTATTTAAATTGTATTCGCTAACCAAACAAATTTATTAAGCGAAAAATCAAAAAGTTGATTGTTTCGCTATAAATATGAAAATAAAAAAAATATAAAACAATGCCTGTTGAACGCATCCGGATGGATTGCATTCTATCCATATTTAAATTTTCCTTTTTTCACCAAATTAAATTAAATATGTATATAAACATATATTTGAACACTTTACACCACTAAAATAAATTATGTTATTATTATTATATTATAATATTAAATAAAAATTAAATTCTTGAAGAAGCCGACAAAAACACGTCTTTCTTCTTCGAGCGTCAAAGAACGACCATAAAATTTTGAAAAGAGAGAGAGAAATAAAAATTTGTCTAGATTCAGGAAGAAAATTCCTGAATTTGCTAGAAAAAAAAATAAACAACAATTTTTGGTCTTGAAAAATTAAAGATTGTATTATTAAATTTTACGAATTTAAGTAAAATTAACTAAGTAATAAAAAAAAGACAAAGAAAATTGTGAAGAAAGCAATTTACGAGTTAAGAGTAAAAAAAAAAAAATAACTCAAAATCATGAAAAAAGAAAATACACTGGTACCCCCGGTATATGACCTTAATTCGTTCCTAATGTTCGGTCGTATACCGGGCAAGTCGTGCACCGAGGCAACCTTTGCCATGGGAAGCCGTGTAAAACGAATTAATCCGTTTCCATGTGCACATTTTACCTATATAACTATATTAATTGGTTCAAAAATACAGTGATACCCCGGTATATGACCAAACTCCAAGATATGAGCCGTTAATTTTGAAAGTGGTGCAAGTCCATTTTTAAAAAAATTTAAGTTAATGATAACAACAGACAAATAAAAGTATAATCTTTCTAACGGTGAACAATTTATAGTCAAAACAAAAAAAAAATAACCCCTAATACTTGTTCAAAAAATAAGAAAATTCAAAATCCCGTATATTTTTGCAATTATTGTTTTTCTATTCCTTCATTTTCTCATTTCAACAAAATATGGACTTGCCCCACTTTCAAAATAAACGGCTCATATACAGAAAATAAGGTATAATATTGCGCATGTTGTTGCTATCCTTTTTTCACAATTTGACGTCACGTGAAGACAAAATTGCTGATATTTATATGGAGTTTCGTGATATTTTTATTAATTTTTTAAATAAATGGAAAATAAATGAATTTTTTTTATTCTTGCCATTAATTGTTTTTCTACTTTATGTTAAAATTAAACATTTCAATTTTGATTTTAGTTATATACTGCAAAACTTTTGAAATTAAATCGCGAAAAGAGGAATGTTTTAATATTCGTGTCTAGGGCAGACTGTTTGACCACATTGCATAACAAGTTTCAGAATTTATGAGTACAATTTTTTTGTTAAACGCAGAGAACGTTTAGATTTTAGTTATTTAATTCAAAAATTTGGGAGTGTTCGATTTTAAATATACTAAATTTAAATAATTCCTATTGCAACAAAACTATCAATTGTACTTCTGATAAGAACATAATATAGAACACTAAACAGTGAATGGGTGTTTTGATTTATTTGTAGCGAAAACCATAAGACAATAAATGAAATAAGCCAGAGATTTAATTTTTTTATACTGAGCTGAATTTTTATTTAATATATTTTTTCATTTAAATTTAACGTTGAATATGGATATAATATTTGAATAGGTACGTCGATACCAATAATTTGAAGCCAAACGAAAATAGATGGCAAAAATTTGAGTACATAACGTAAAAAAATAAAAGTTGTAATAATTGGTACGTAAATGACTAAAAACATTTAATAATTTAATTGTTTTATGTTATTTATTCATAATTTTGTTTTCCCTTTTTTCCATTTATCTTAGACATTATACACTCGAAAGAATTATTTCTAAAATATTTGGACCATAAAAAAAATATAAAGCATCAAAGGGTCTCGGAAACTATCATTATCAATTGTAAATACGGTTTGTTAAAAAAAATTACGATTATTCTTCATTTATTTAAAAAATTAATCATAAAACCGCCAAACTTCATATAAATGTCTGCTTTTTTGTCTTCACGTGACGTGATGCGCAAAGAAAGACGAAAATGAGACACGGGAATATACTACCTCTTTTTTCTGTATATCTTGACCAAACTCGGTTAAATTCGTTAAAATTTGTTCTAAATCATACGGAATTTAGTTTTAATGGGAGATGTTTTAAACAAGTATTCGGTTCCCCAATGGGTTCACCAGTTAGTCCAACAGTAGCCAATTTATTAATGGAGTATGTTGAAACTGAGGTTTTGAAAGCATCTTCCATTAAACCTATTTTCTTTTATAGGTATGTAGATGATATTATTGCGGCTATTCCAAATTCAGAAGTGGATAATTTTCTAAATATTTTTAATAGTTTTACTCCGCGATTAAATTTTTCTTGTGAAATTGAAAACCAAGGTCGTTTAGCCTTTTTGGATGTCATAGTAATGCGAGGTGAAGATGGAACCTTAAAAACAGATTGTTATCATAAAAATTCATGGTCAGGTCGTTATGTAAATTATGATTCTTGGCTTCCATCTTCGCACAAAAATAATACGGTATTCTTGTTAGCAGACAAAATTTTGAAATTATCAGATGATGGTTATCATTCTGCTAATTTCAAGAAGTTAACAGACATATTAGGAAAAAACGGATATCAAAAAAATATTATTATGAAGAACATAAAAATGGCTATAGACAAAAATAACAATTGTTTAGAAAATTTCCGTGAACCTCAAAATTTAATTGTTGAAAATACCCGTAAAATTTTTTTAACCATACATTACGTGAAAATTTTTTTCGAAAAAATTGAATTTGTGTTAAAAAATTACAATATACAAGTTGTAGGTAGAGCATTTCGAAGTTTAGATAATTATTTGTTTACAAAATTAAAAGACCAAATTCCAAAAGTGTTACAATCCAATTTAGTTTATAAATTGAAATGCTCTTGTGGAAAGGAATATGTTGGGCAAACCAAACAAAATTTAAAACAAAGGGTTTACCAACATGTTTACGATTCGACAAGTTCTTTTAAATTATCACACAGTGCAATATCGAATCACTTACGTGAAAGTAGACATTTATTGTCTGACGATATTGATATACTTGATAGGGAACCAAATCTTACAAAAAGGTTAATTTTGGAAAGTATACACATAAAACAAATTCAACAAAACTCGCAAAATTAAATAAACGTCCAGGAAGTTTCCAAATTTTTGTTAAATTATTATGATCATATATTATTTAATTAAAGTCAATTATAAGTCGTTTTTTTTTTTTTTTAAATTCATTTTATTTTATATAATTATTAAAAAGTTCTTCACTATATTTTATATAAAAAATATTTTTGAATCAAGCTATACATAATTTTGAAAAAATAGCTTTCAAATCAAGCTACAATGGAATTTTTTGTAAATAGTTTTCAAATTTTGAAAAGAATTTTTATTGTTGGTTTCGATTGCTCCTTGAGAATGGTGGAAAATACCACCGAAACGTCGGAGATTTAAAAAATAAAAAATTAAGTTTAAAACCAAACAAATATAATTTGTATTAAATAATAAAACTTAAAAAATTAATAATATTATAAAGAGTTACGTGCCAGTAGTATTCCTAGCTTCTGTGAATAATATTAAGCATGATATACCGGTGGTCACTGGCCGCTTGTTGTATTGTTTAGTGTGGTATACCGGTGGTGCACTGGCAAATGGGAGTATTTTTCGTCACGGCGTACAGGTGGTTACAGCGGCAGGGAACCTGTTAATTGTGCCATCTCTAAAATTTGACCTTGCAATTAATTTTAAATGGGTGAAATGAGATTTACTTCGAGAAAAAAATTATAATCATGTAACACTATAATTTAAACGTTATCCCAGCCCAACATATTCATATCATATAATTTACTCTAGCCCAGAAAATAATTTTTGTTTTATTTTATAACATATTTTATTAAAGAAAATCGCAATAAATTTAAATCGTGTATTATTCGGGAAATTATAGAAGAAAATACTAAATTTTTAAGAAAAGGGCCTTAAGGTTGGAAAAGTACGGTAATTTGACCCTGGGATGTTTACAAATGGAAGCGATTTGGCCCTGGGATGACCGGGATGTTTCTTATCGGAAACCATCGATAATCCATTCGATTCGGCATTGCATTATCTATCTCCATAAATAATATCAAGTTGATTTGCATGTTGAGATTCGCGCTATAATCAACAATACGTCTCAACAATTGGAAAAAATGTAAAACATAACCTTAAAAGTGCGTTTTAATTTGACATTTCGTACAAATTTCATGATAATTTTTTTCGTGAAATAGCCTCCCGATAATTTGCTGAGAATGTCAAAATTTGTATAATATAACATACTTACACATACATTGATAAATTTAATATCATGAGAGAAAATCTCAGCAATTTTGCATAGTGAAGACCCCGTTTAAGTTAGCATAACACTGAAATTTCATACAAATGGAAGCGATTTGGTCCTGGGATGACCGGGATGTTTCTTATCCGGAAACCATACATAGGCGATTCGATTCGGAATTGCATTATCTTTCTCCATAAATAATATCAAGTTGATTTGCATGTTGAGATTGGCACTATTATTATTTAAGTTAGCATAATACTGAAATTTCATACAAATGGAACCGATTTGGCCCTGGGATGACCGGGATGTTTCTTATCCGGAAACCATCGATAAGCCATTCGATTCGGCATTGCATTATCTAACTCCATAAATAATATCAAGTTGATTTACATGTTGATATTGGCGCTATAATTATTTAAGTTAGCATAACACTGAAATTTCATACAAATGGAAGCGATTTGGCCCTGGGATGACCGGGATGTTTTGATTTGGCATTGCAGGCAAGGTGCTATTGGCTATTTGTTATTTTTTGGTCAGTGTTATATCTGTAATTGAATCTATTTAAAGAGATTTAGTTATTGGTTATGGCCGGTGCAGTATCTGTAATTAACTTTTGTAACCCCATTAAATTGCAATTTGTTTTGAAATTGATGTCAAAACTGAGCTAGTGATGATAATAATCAGAACGTGTTTGCTTAGAAGCTGATCGTATGGAAGAGGAAATTAGTGTTCTAATTTTATAAATTAAAAATGTGGTGTCACATAATTTGTCCTAGGGTACTTAATATTAATTGCATTATTCAATAAGTCATCATATTTCTCCCATTGCTGATTTCGGTAGCTGTAGCTAATATAGTGTTGAGCAGTTTGAAGGTAGCAAACTATGCTATTTAACTCAAAATCTTCCGAATATATATTAATTGTCTTAGGTATGTCAGAAAGCTTAAGCTGTTTGTTTGGGTTTAGAGATGGTTCGACATAGAGGTATGAATAAAATCCATTTGGATGAAATTTCAGTGTTATGCTAACTTAAATAATTGTAGGGCAATCTGAACATGCAAAACAACTTGATATTATTTATGGAGTAAGATAATGCAATGCCGAATCGAATGAATTATCGATGGTTTCCGGATAAGAAACATCCCGGTCATCCCAGGGCCAAATCGCTTCCATTTGTATAAAATTTCAGTGTTATGCTAACTTAAACGGGGTCTTCACTATGCAAAATTGCTGAGATTTTCTCTCATGATATTAAATTTATCAATGTATGTGTAAGTATGTTATATTATACAAATTTTGACATTCTCAGCAAATTATCGGGAGGCTATTTCACGAAAAAATTATCATGAAATTTGTACGAAATGTCAAATTAAAATGCACTTTTAAGGTTATGTTTTTCTTTTTTTTCCAATTGTTAAGACGTATGTTTATAGCTGCATAAAAAAAAATATTTCGCAATGGCATTTATTAATACTGAAAATACTATAAAATGAATTTATATGTTGAGAATTAATGAATGTTTATGGAAAATAACCAGTAAACAATTTAAAAGAACTGATTTAAAAAAGGATGCGTTCCAAAACATTGCAAAAGAATTAAACATAGATGTTGAACTGGTAAAAACAAAAAATTATCATGAAATTATCATGAGAGAAAAATGCCCAGTTATGATAATTTTTTAACAAATATTTATCAATACATTGAAAAAAACACACACATACATAAAATTTCATGATGGAAAATCTCAGCAATTTTGCATAGTGTAGACTCCGAGTTAAATAATTATAGCGCCAATCTCAACATGCAAATCAACATGATATTATTTATGGAGTTAGATAATGCAATGCCGAATCGATTGAATTATATATGGTTTCTCGATAAGAAACATCCCGGTCATCCCAGGACCAAATCGCTTCCATTTGTATGAAATTTCAGTGTTATGCTACCTTAAATAATTATAGCGGCAATCTCAACATGCCAATCAACTTGATATTATTTATGGAGTTAGGTAATGCAATGCCGAATCAAATGGATTATCGATGGTTTCCGGATAAGAAACATCCCGGTCATCCCAGGGCCAAATCGCTTCCATTTGTAAACATCCAACATCCATTAAGGGCCTTTTCTTTAAAATTTAGTATTTTCTTCTATAATTTCCCGAATAATACATGATTTAAATTTATGCGATTTTCTTTAATAAAATATGTTATAAAATAAAACAAAAATTATTTTCTGAGCTATAGTAAATTATATCGTATGAAATAATGTTGGGCTGGGATATCTTAGAAATTGTAGTGTTACCTGATGATAATTTTTTCTGGGATGAAAGTCTGGGCTAACTTCACATCGGTAACAAAACTTGGTTTTTAAATTATTAACAATTATTGACGTATACAATTCCGTACTAAAAAAACAATAAAAATTTCCCAGTATTTTTCCCTATATTTATCGCGATCTAGAGCAGCAATCTAATAGAAAATCGCAGCTATAGTATCAGTTTATCGTGCCATATACCTATATTTAGTGTTATTCATTTTAATTTAGGGATCACTATACATATGTGCACATATTTGTCTGAAAAACAAAATCTAGAAAAAATATTTTGCGTAAGCTGAGTTCATACTTCAATTTGTTCGTTCATTCATTCATTCAAATATTTTTCTCGACCAATCATTTCTCAAAAGAGTGGAATTTTTTGTTCTGCATTTTTCACTAGAGGTGGTTTAACTTTAACTTTTTGCCTAAACGAACAACTTCACACGTTAAAAGAGAAAAAAATATTATAAAACTAAAAGAGACGGAAATAAGAACCATGTTATTCGGGAAGAAACTATTGTGTAAGCGACGACGTGTTTCAATGACGTTTCATAAAACTAAATTAAATAAAAATAAAATAAAATAGTGCCATAAAATTAAGAACAAAAATTTATATCAAAATTTAAAAATAAAAATATTTATATCTCTATGTGAAGATGTCAATTCAGGTAAGTGAAATTATTTGGTATTTTTAAAGAATCAAACTATCAACTCGAGTATGTATAGTGAAAATAATTCATGTCGATTATAGAATCCGCGGTTGCGGATCAATCGCGGATCGAAAAAAATGGAAACAATTTTATTCATAGTTTCATTGAAATTCCTTAGGATACTTTTACAATTAGTCAAAAAAAATTGTTTTAGATACGCAATAAAAATATTGCGTTTGTACGGGGAATCAAAAAATGTAAATCACATGTAAATCAATAGAAGTTTTCCAGGATACTTTTATTTACACCAATTGTTTCCTATTTTTTTATATGCAGTTTTCGATCCGCGATTGATCAGCAACCGCGGATTCTATAATCGACATGATTTATCTCAGCGAAACTCATTTTTTCGTTGTTCTGCGCAGCCAAGAGTGAAGTAGTTAAAAAAAGTGAAAAATTTAGAGCAGGGACGGCTGAGTAATATTTTGAAAAACAAAAACAATTATAAACAAAGATATCTGAAATTTGATTCCATTACATAATGTAATTTATATTGGAAAATATAATAATTCTCATTATTTTATAGATAAATTCTACAATTACATGTGAAATTAAAAAAATATAAAAAATACTAACAACACCACTGGATATGTAACGTTATACCCATTTAAGGTACGAACTAGGCATTTAAAAAGAAATGTCATTTTTCATGTTAAAGCAAAACAAAATAACTCGATTTTAAATTTAAATTTGTTCGAGGCAAAAGCTAATGACATTAAAATTATTTTAAATATTATCAAAAGTGCTAGTGTGTTATCTAAATTAAAATAACATTAATTATTGTGAATAAGTTTGAGGAAAAACATTAATAAAAATAGACAAATTCTAACCTCAAAATTTTCCCGTAATAACCAAAGTTTTACTGAATTTTTTTATATACATATTTATTGTATAATTGTTTTGGGTTTTTGTGATTTTATAATTGATCAATGAGAAAATCGAACCAATATCGGAGTCAAGTGCGTGAGTGTGTGTATAAAATGGACATTTTTTTGCGAAAATTACAAGAAGGTGTCATTTGCTTAAAAGATTGCGGTGAACTGGAATTGAAGCATTATGTAGCTGAAGCAGCAGGTTAATACATACATATTTACTTTGAAATTTACAATAGTAACAAATTTATTAAACGAGCCCAATTTTTCCTTCCAGGTGTCGGTTTAACTACCTTATATAAAATTTTAAAAGAAGCTAATAATTGTCTGGAAAGCAATGAATATGCAGGCAAATTCTAATTTAGTTTAATCTAATCAAAGCTTATTCTAACATTGTTGATTGTGAGGGGATTTCATATCCAGAAACAATGCTAAAATTAGAGCTATATCAATTAATCAAAGACTACAGAGCGGTCTCTCACTGAATATAAGCTCGATCAAATTATGGCACAACATTGTCACCGCGTACTAAGGTAATGTTAATAATAATAACTTCCTTAACTCCATAAAATTAATTCTTTTTTTTATATATAGATTACCATCTTACCATGCAGAGCTAAACCCTATTGAAAGTATTTGGGGTATTGTTAGAACCGCATTGCAATGGCGAACGTCGATTTTACATCTAAGGCATTGCAAGAGCATATCAACAAGGAAATTGAAAAAATAACATCGGATAATTGTAGAAACACTTGCCGCCACATTTGGGATCAGGAGAAGAAATTTATTGAGAATGAGCACAACATGGAGAATATAGTAGACAAAATGGTCATTAGAATTAGCGCTAACGAAACAACTAGTACCAGCAATACGCCGGGTGATCTTTTAAATTAGCTCTTATAATAACTTTATTGTTTAATTAGTACAAAATGTTATTCTTAAGTGTACATAATTTATTTATTTTTAAAAATGAAATTTATTTATTACTTTAATTTATTTTTAAATATAATTTTAGTTTAAATAATTTATACTTTCGGTATATATTATAGTTATGTATAAGATTTTATTAAATGTTAATTTTTGAATTTATTCATGAAAATAGAAATGAGGATAATATAAATGATGAAAAATACGTCAAATCACAAATTTGGTATATGGGACCGGAAGTCGTGTTTAAATTTTTTATTTTTTATGTTTTCAATTGGTAGTACTAGTTAAAAAAAACATTTTGTAGAAAATGATTTTTTGTTGTTGTTGTTGTTTAAAATACAGGGTGTCAAATTTTGAGAAAAATGATAAACATGATGTTGTGTTTATGGCTATAAAAGGAAAAATAAATATCCGATATTTATGATATAGGGCTCGTTTTAAAGGTAAGTTAATACGGATTAATAAAAAAGTATAAAAATGGTAAGTTCTTTAATTTCTTCATTTTCAAATTTCCCGCCAAAATTTTATTTTTGAATTTTCTCAATGATCGTCCAATTTTTTTTTTTTTTTTTTTTAAATTTTACGTCATTTAATTCTATTGAACATACTAAAAACTTGCGCTAGTAAAATTTTTCGTTTTCGTGCAAAATACGTTTAAGTATGACAATCTACAAATTTATTATATTTAAACGTATTTTACACGAAAACGAAACGAGATGCTGTCCTGATTTTTTAGGACGTCTAATAGAACTAAATGGGGAAAAGATAATAAAAAAAAATAAAAATAAAAAAAAAGTAATTTTGAGAAAATTGAAAAAAACTGTTTCGGCGGCCATTTTGAAAAAATAACAAATGAAAGATAGTACCATTTTTATAATTATTTTATAATCCCTATTCATTTATCTTTAAAATGAGCCCAATCTTATAATTTTCGAATAATTAATTTTCTTTCTAGAGCAATAAATACAATACCAAGTGCATTGAATTTTTAAATATTTGACACCCTGTATCTTAAAAAACAACACCAAAAAGAAAATTATTTTTCATAATTGTTTTGTTTAATATAGTGCTACACATTCGAAACATAAAAATATAAAAATTAAAATATAACTTTAGAAAAAATTTGATTTGACGAATTTTTCACTATGGAGAAAAATACGTCAAATTGCATATCTTTATATGTGACCGGAAGTCAAGATGACCAGTTTTGGATGTGAAGCACTGAATAATATGAACAATTTATGGAATACGATTTTGGTTGTTGTTGTTGTTATTAAGGTACAGGGTGTCAAATATTTAAAAATTCAATGCACTTGGTATTGCATTTATTGCTCTAGAAAGAAAATTAATTATTCGAAAATTATAAGATTGGGCTCATTTTAAAGATAAATGAATAGGGATTATAAAATAATTATAAAAATGGTACTATCTTTCATTTGTTATTTTTTCAAAATGGCCGCCGAAACAGTTTTTTTCAATTTTCTCAAAATTACTTTTTTTTTATTTTTATTTTTTTTTATTATCTTTTTCCCCATTTAGTTTTATTAGACATCCTAAAAAATCAGGACAGCATCTCGTTTCGTTTTCGTGTAAAATACGTTTAAATATAATAAATTTGTAGATTGTCATACTTAAACGTATTTTGCACGAAAACGAAAAATTTTACTAGCGCAAGTTTTTAGTATGTTCAATAGAATTAAATGACGTAAAATTTAAAATAAAAAATAAAAAAAAAATTGGACGATCATTGAGAAAATTCAAAAATAAAATTTTGGCGGGAAATTTGAAAATGAAGAAATTAAAGAACTTACCATTTTTATACTTTTTTATTAATCCGTATTAACTTACCTTTAAAACGAGCCCTATATCATAAATATCGGATATTTATTTTTCCTTTTATAGCCATAAACACAACATCATGTTTATCATTTTTCTCAAAATTTGACACCCTGTATTTTAAACAACAACAACAACAAAAAATCATTTTCTACAAAATGTTTTTTTTAACTAGTACTACCAATTGAAAACATAAAAAATAAAAAATTTAAACACGACTTCCAAAAATTTGTGATTTGACGTATTTTTCACCAAATGTGTTTACTAATAAACAAAATAAAGCTTTATCTTAACTGAGTTAAATTTAAAAAAACTTAAAATTTTGAATTTTTATTTTAAAAAAAATTATTTGATATGAATGATAATATTTTGTATACCATCGTCATCGTGTATATAAACAACAACAAAAAATGTAAACCAATTAGCCTAAATACATCACTGTGTTTATGCCATTTGTTTTTTTGTTATAGCTGCGCGAGATCTGTCAGAATTTCGCTGAGATATTACTTTCACTATACATTATTCTAACCTAAAAATTGTATTTAATTTTTACTTAAGAATTTGAGGCGGACAGCAAGATCATTGAAATTGTCAAGGGAAATCCCATACTCTATGAGTCTATGATGTATGCCATAGTCAATAAAAAAATAATTCAGCGACAAAAATGGTATGGGTGCAGTTGGCCACAAAAATGGGTTTATCCAGTAAGTATAAAAAATAAAAACATGTTTACGCAAATATTTGCTACGTGTGTACTTACCTTAAAACTTTGTTATATTTTAATTACACACCAATATTCTCGATAAAACAAATCTCGTCGATGCTTATTGTCTGTTATGCTATTTTACGCTTATCATTTAAGTTACGTCTAAGGCGAGTTATTATTACACTTACATATCTGTAAGAAAATAAGATACCAGATTTGATAGATTTCTTTGTAACAAAAGAGATATCTGTAAAATACGTATTACTCGAAAACAGTGAAGGTATTTTGTCTGACCACACGCCTGTCATTATGACACTCAGTAATACCATTATCAAACAAGAAAATTTGCCTAGGTTAACAAATAATAAAACAAACTGGGATCTCTTCCGCAAAATAATCGAAGACAATACTAAATTACAAGTACCAATTAAAACTTCGGCAGAACTTGACGTTCAATTGGAGCTGCTGAACAACAGCATTCTGCAAGCAGCGTGGCAGAGTACTCCTTCTACTTGTAATCAAAGGGAAAATCACAAGAACTATCCAGTAGAAGTGAGAGATCTGGTTAGAGAAAAACGGAAAGTGCGAAAAATCAGGCAGAGGAATCGAGCACCACAAATCAAATCACGACTTAATTATTTAAGCAACAAATTAAAAATGCTTATAAAAGATATCAAGAACAAATATCTTAGTGAATACCTAGCTGGCCTTTCTAGCAACAAAGACACTAATTATTCCCTTGAGAAAGCAACCAAAGGCCTTAAAAGGCCTAAAGTACAAATAGCTCCTATCAAGAATGATGATGGAACTTGGGCTAGAAGTGCCAAAGAAAAAGCTGCATTGTTTGCAGCCTATGTTGAAGACACATTTCAACCCCTTCCAAGGCAAACAGCTGAAGAAAATATAATTCCAGTAAATAAAGTGGATACCCTAAACATAAGACCTGTAACACTACAAGAGCTAAATGATGAAATTAATAACAACTTAGGTTCAAAAAAATCCCCTGGTTATGACCTTATCACTGGAATTATAGTTAAAACACTACCAGAAAAAGGATTACGAAAATTACTGCAAGTAATCAACGCAGCGTTCAGATTAAAATACGTTCCATACCAGTGGAAGGTGGCAGAGGTGTTAATGATTCTAAAACCTAACAAGCTGCCAAACAAGAAAACATCGTACAGGCCGACTTCCCTACTTCTCTCAATTTCAAAATTATTTGAAAAGCTACTACTCAAGAGGTTAAAATTAGTGTAATATAAATTAGAAAACTCATTCCTCCTCACCAATTTGGATTTATAGAGAGACACTCTACCATAGATCAAGTGTACAGAATCACAGATCTAATTGATGATGCACTGGAAAATAAAAAATATGCTCAATTGTCTTCTTGGACGTATCTCAAGCCTTTGACAAAGTATGGCACCGAGGCCTGGAATATAAGCTACACACAGATCTGCCGTAGCAGTTTTACCTGATTTTAAAGTGATATAAACCTGATCGACACTTTCGTGTAACTCCGAATTAAAGAAAATATCGGCTGGAGTTCCACAAGGAAGTGTTCTGGGGTCGATACTCTATATACTTCATACGCGAGACGTGCCAAGCACAAAAGGAACAAGTATTACAACATTTGCGGATGATACTGCAACCTTGGCTACTGGAGACAACATAGAGGAGTCAACCATTAAATTACAAAACGCTGCTAATTCATTGAGTAACTGGACGAAGAAATGGCGCCTTTAACTATTGCCCCAAGATGATGAGGTGTGGTGTCAGAAAAAATGTGAAACTAAAAATACAATATTCTCTAATTTAATGTAAGGATTATAAAGGCAGTATAATATTTACAATTTTTGCCTTTAAGGCATCAAAATTCAGCTTGGTGATTGGTTGAAGTAGCTTTCAGTTTATTTAAGGTTATGTAATTTTGCCTAATTCAAAATTTCATTATTTGCCATATTCAAAAATAAGCAATGTTCAATTTTCTATTTTTGCCTTAAAGGCTTTTAAAATGGCCTACTTGACGGAAACATTTTTGTTGCCATAAAGGCAAAAATTGCCATGTACCACTGGGCGAACTAGTATCATTTGGCTTAGTCGTGACAAGCCTAAATATGTTTGAGAATCGAAACGTTATGTTTAAGGGATTGTATTATGATTGTCTAGTTCAGATTCCAATCTGTTTTCCAAAACCAATTTAACTGTATTTATAATTTCGAAATTTTTAGAAGTAGCACAAAAATTATTTTTTTATATTGATTACATCTCCAGAGATTTCCAGGGTGTACATTTTAACGCTACAACATTGAATACAAAAGGACTATTGAATTTCGTGACCGCCGTCGATCCATAAAATACAAAACCGCAGACTCTCATATTAAATAAGATGCGTGTGATTATTGGAGAATCTCGGTAATTTACAAAATTAGCTGACTAATCAAAATATCTACCTTCACAGTACTACCAATAATAAGAACATAATCTTATTAATCTCTATATACCCATATTCATGTAAGTAATCACCCGTTAAGACATTAAAAAAAAAAATAAAAAATCTGCAAAAAAATAAACTTTTCTCATTTTTATTCCTTAATAATTTTGGTGGTGTTGTGAAACGAACCAAAAAAAAGCTCATATACACAGCCACATACTATACAGAAAAATGAAAATAAACTTTGTGAAAGTTAAATTTTTTGGATTTTTTGTTCGCCTGCTTCCATTCATTTTTATATTTTTTATTAGATTTTTATTTGAAATGAAACAGATGTCTTGTTAGATAAAAAATATTGCTATTTTAATGATTGTACGTGAAATGGGAACAATTTTATTGGCTGTGTTTCAGAATTTCGCTTTTTCCGTATTTAAAAAAGTTTTGGCTTTTGTTTATTTATTTTTCGCTTAGTTAAGCTAAAATATACATCTTCATTGTTTTTTCTTGTTATTGTTATGTTACATTGTTTCGGATGGATATTTCATTAAAATTATTATTATTTAGATGCAGCATAACTTATAAATGGCGCAATCAAGCACGGAATGTATTCAAAAACTTTGGTAAATTAACGTGGGAACATAAAAATAATTCGCAAAACTTTTGATATCCAATTTTTGAAAAATAACATTATTATTGTTTAAATCATCTTCTTATCGTGCACATGGCTTATCGCTAGAATTAAAAAACAAAAAAATATTTTTCGTGACAATTTTGCTTCTACAAATTACAAATGCTATATAAACATTTTACTAAAAAAAAAATATACACGAAAGTATTCCTGCTTTGGATATAATTCTCGTGCCGTAACCAAACTCCAGACAAAATTTAACGAAATAAACTTATTTTTTGCTTTTGGTGATTCCTTTATTTTATTCTTTTTATACAGTAAAACGGATTATAATTTTATTTTCATACATTTTATCCGAGTATGTATATAATAAGATGTTCCGCTGAAAAAAACTTTTTCCCATACAAAATAGCCAAAAACAGATAATATTACTATACGAATGCACAGAGACACAGAACAAGAGCTGTGTTTTCTCTGGATATAAAAAAAAAATTGAAAAATATTTCATTTGTAAAATGATGTTATTCTGAAAATTGGAAACTCGTTTTATTTTATTTAAAATAATCTAGGAACGAATTGAGAAGTAGATACTTAACTATATAGTGGAGGAAATATAATACATGGGTGTTCCAAATTTCTAGGGAACAATTTCGAGAGGTCATCGGTCATCAAAGAACTAAGCGCCAAACCCATGTAACGTTGTTCTCAGTTCGGCTTAGTTATCGAGAAAACACCTGAATACATTTTTAAACGCATTTTACGGACAGTTGGTCGAACACATCTTAGAGCGTTTGACATGTCGGCCACCGAATCCGTAAAATAGCTGATAACATACTGTATTAATAGTAACGTGAATAGAAACATTTAATATTTTTAAGAAAAAAGTGATTTGAAAGTTGTAATGTGTTTTGACATTTATTTCAGCTTGCGCATTAAGTTTCACTTTGTTAAATGACAGCTGAATTAAAAAAAGTCGGGGTGGGCTGTGTCTTCGACACGGCGCGGCGGTAGGTGTTTTGCGTGATAGACTGAATACACAAATCACTTATAATAGTTACGCCTTCGTGGATTTCGTTTTCGTAGTTTACTGCGCATTACGTCAACTGAGAGTTGCTAGTAAGATATTGCAAAGGAAATGTATGAAAAATAAGGAATTTGTCTAATAAATGTTAATATATGGATGTATTATGGATTAATATGGATGTATTATGGTTGAATATTTCTCTCCTCTTAGAAAATATGATCCATGCTTTTAACAATCTCTTATTTGTTGGAAAAGAATGAACCCTATATGGACAATTATTTATATTGTTATTACAACAATTAAATACGGCGCACCACATTATTTATTTAATTTAATTTAATTTTTGGATTCAATTACATGCAACAATATTGTGAAACAAAACTGTTCACTCTCATTTGACGTCATTATTTTATGCCGTTTATTTTATGATCCAAATAGGCAAAGTGCGCAAGGCGTAATCTATTATAAGTGATTTGTGGACTGAATATACTATATATATTTATTATGTTAATTAAAAATTAGTTAATCGGGACTGCTTCTTTACTCACAATTTGACATCAGAATTGCTCCGGTCAGACGAGGGATTCCTTCTACAGTGCTCGCTTTTTAATTGCTTTTAAAACAATTTTTTTTTTGAGGAATTGTAAAATTATCCTGAATTTCAATGAAACTATGGGTGCGTCCGAAATGCGAATTTAAATGCACATTTTTTAAAATGCGCATTTTTGGATTAAACTGAATTTCATTAAAATCATTAAATTAAATTAAATTCAGTGGCAACAACTAAAAACCACTTAAGTCGATTTA
The DNA here is from genome assembly GCA_963556165.1 of Tipula helvola. NCBI lineage: Eukaryota > Metazoa > Arthropoda > Insecta > Diptera > Tipulidae > Tipula > Tipula helvola. The sequence continues at coordinate 193,657,211 of OY744481.1, read as the reverse complement.
ATTGAGAACTGACTTAAGTGGTTTTTAGTTGTTGCCACTGAATTGTACAAAACCAAATTAATAAATCGATAAATATGGTTAATTAAAGTATAAATTGACATCAAACTGATTTATTAAAAATGCACATAAAAATTACATCGCATGTAGTTTCCTAAATGTGTTTCCGCTAAATGCACATTTTCCATTTCGGACGTACCCTATGAATAAAATTGTTTCCATTTTTTTTTATATGTAGTTTTCGATCCGCCATTGATTCGCTCCCGCGGATTCTATAATCGACGTGAATAATATATGTACTTATTTCAACTTGTGACGATCTAAAGTACGCAACGATTGGTAAGCAACATGCTTGATGAGTGTAATAATGCACTGCTTGTATCTTGTTTTGCGTAAATAATTTATATTTTTCCGAGAAATCCATAATAACAACTTCTTCCTCAATTTTCAGATTATCTTTTACTAGTTGCAGATATTGTGAATGTTGCCTGGATATGATATCGTGTTTTCGCAGTGCTTATAAGCCAAGTTTTGATCAATTCGAGAACGTTTCAAGAAATTCTTCTATGGAAATAACCTTTTCTAGTGTGTATGCATTATCCTTACAAATCCAATTCCTGTATTCATTGGTTGTTTATATGCGTTTGTTCCCAAATGACGATAACGTTGTGCGGCGTGAAATGTTGTTGGTATTTGGGTGAGCTCAGACGCCAATGTATGTGGCGGAGAACGCATGAGTGAACCACTACAAATTCATCAATATCTGCACCATCTAATGCGTCTCTTTTTGTATGAAGAAAACTCTCCTCAAGCTTATTGCGTTTTTCGCAATTTCTTATAAGAAAATGTTAAGTTTTCACAAGACACAGTCTTTAGCAGCTCAGTTTTATTCTTAATAATAGCATCAACAGTCAAAACTTTTGATATAACTGGGCATAACAAACTATTGTTTTGATGAATTATACATACGGATTGGTATCGTATATACAAAATAAAAAAATCCAGAAAATCAAGTTTTTAAATATAACAAATTTTTGAAATATTATTGCGCAAGGATGATAGGAAAACGTCAGAAAAATTTTAAAAATGTTTACATTTGTAAGTGTAACAATATTTACACGGAAAAAAAACTAACTATGAATCATTATCATGTACTACATCAGAAAGTAAATATGTGGCAATTCGTCATAAAAACATAACAACGGTTCCTAAATTATTCCAAACAATATGTTTTAAATAACATCCTGTAACAAAATATGTTACAATAATTGTTATTATTATAGGAGATTCATTTTAATAATTAGTGTCATAAATAAAACACAGTTTATCATTTTAAAGTTAACCGGTGTATGTAGTAAAATTTAAAATAATGTATTATTTTCTGATCCTAAATAGTAAAATGTTTTTCTAATACGTAAAAATTATTCAATAAATTGCAACCTCTAATAAACAAAATGATGCGTGAATTAAATTGTAGCAGTTCAAATTTTATGATTGTGAATTTGAAGCAATAATTCCAGCACGGGCAGCAGTTCTCAATACTCGATGTATAACAAATAAATGCAATAAATAAATTCGCTTTGGTTTTCTTTTTATTTAATAAAATGGCGTTCGCTTTTTATGATATTTAATTTTTTTTTTTTTTTTTTTTCACTAATGTTCACTCTCTGAAGGTTGGTTTTGAAAAGGGAAGTATTTATACAATTTATTTTCCAATTCTTAATTTCTAGGTTGGTAATGATTTATAGTTCATCAGTACATCTAATTTTCTGCAGAAAGCACTCAATTTTACGCATGGATAAAGTAATCGCATTTGTAATGTAAACAAATGTTGAAACGTCAAATTGATTGTGTTCGACATAAACAAATTGGTGAGTATTTATATTTTCTTAATTATTTAACAATAAATAAATTACAACTAATACGTTAAATCCTTTCAGAATTCAATTGCTGTTAATGTAAATTAAGATAAGTATTGATTTTAAGTCTACATTAAATTATTCTAATTTATATTTGTGTAATTCTAGGTTAAGTGACGTATACAAATCAAATTGAAAGGTAAGTTTTGTTTTCAGTTATAATTATTCTTAATTCTAAATTCCTTTTCTTGTATTTTCAGTTGCTGAGCTAAATAGGTTTCATCAATTAGTATCTTGGTTGTATTACTGTGTTCAATGCGGTGTGTTAAACCACAATAAGATACTTTATTATGTGCTATCCAGTGTTTAAATTCATTTTTTCGTTCCCTTCTTTTATCTTTTTTTTCTCTGTTTGTGAAAGGAAACAAAAAATATTTTTGTTTGTTTCTTTCCCTGGGAGCGAAATCGATAAAAGTAAAATATCTCTCCTCACATAAAACACAAAGGATAGGAGAGGAGAGATACTTTATTTTGTTGAATTTCGTTCCAGAGGAAAGAAACAAAACAAAATATTTTTTCTCTCCTCTCGCAAAAGGGAGTAAAGAAAGGAACGAAATTCGAATTTAAACACTTACACTGGCCTATGCTATAACACTTTTGACGAAAATTCGAAAACAGACAAAAATCCTTTTCGGCTCTATACTTCCCAGTTGTACGATTGATTGCTCGAACAGCGCTAATTTAGCGATCACCGTGATCGCTCAATTTGACCTCACCGTGAGCATCACTTTACACCATATTTCGTCTAAAAAAGAACGAATACCGACGGAATATATGGTGCAGTAGTATTTGTAAACGGTTAGTTTAAGAAATTGTTTGATAGATGGTGCTGTTATGTCGGTAAGGTAGATATGGTGTAAAGTGATGCTCACCGTGAGGTCAAATTGAGCGATCACGATGATCGCTAAATTAGCGCTGTTGTAGTACTCAATCCTACAACTGGGAAACCCCCAGATGGTACTCGGATAAGTTATTTTGAATTAAAATAATTCTTTTATTCCGTAAATAAATATTTTTTTTTATTATATTTTTTTTAAAAAGCAAAAATAAAATTTATTCATATCAAAATATATGAATTAAACATAATACCTATGTATAATATCTACACATAGCATATTTTATATCTAAAATAAAAAAGCTTGAATTAAATTCTACACACGGCACCGTTTCACCGTTGATTTATTTTTTCAAACAAAAAATTAAATGTTATCAAACACTAAATACATTTTTATTAAAATATACAATAGGTACTTACATAATTTAGATTTAATATTTAATTATTAACATACATTTATGTATGAATTATTTTTGTATTACACTGCACTTTTTAAAAATTTTCTTGTACACACGTACTTCCATTCCACATCAAAGTAAAATCTAGAATGATAAAATCTTGGAAAACAAAAAATGAAATCGATCATTAGTTCCGCTAGTTGACATCAGGTGCTTTACCATTTATATTCATTCTCACACATTTAAAAAAACCGAATATTTTATTATATGCCATCTCATACAAAAAACTTCGGTCGATCATGCAAAGTACAACTGGGTTATTTTGCTTCTATCAACATCGGCTTTTTCTTATTTTCGTTAATGTAACGGTTTAATAAAAAAATCGGACGGATTGTTAAGGTGGATTTATATTATCGGCGCGGCTCAGCACATTCATGCATCGTCTCATACATCAACGATTTATATTATCAGCTCAGTTCAGTTCATATAGTAGTTCGTATTTATTTCGGTGTGCATTCGTATCTTCGATTCTACGATTGATCGGATGGATACGTAGAGCGAAAAATACAATAACAATATTATTATTATTTAGTATTTTGTCTTTATCCGTCGAATAAATATATACGTATTTATACGTATCGATTAAAACACGTAGAAATTTTAAATATTTTCTGTGTAGTATATAAAAGTGTTACACTATAAATGTAAAATGATTTCTAATTTCAAACTTAAGGATGTCTGTGTGATGGCTCTTTTGCTGGATGAAGAAGAGGAAAAGCAGAATCCTCGTTGCCGTCATCGTCGTTTCACGGTACACAAAATGTTAAAGAAAAAGCAGACCGAAGGAGAATTTTGGACGATTTTTCCACAATTGATGGACGAGAACAAAAGTTTTATCAGTATTTCAGAATGACACAGTACGATTTTCATGTGTTGTTAGGAAAAATAGAAAATTCAATACGAAAGCAGGATACAACGTTTAAACAGGCTATAGGACCAAAAGAAAAATTAGCAGTATGTATAAGGTAATCATGTTTTATTATTTTATGCTTGAATTTTATTTTATGTTAAAAACAATTCCTGAATGCAGTCGCTTGACTGATAATAATGGTTTCATTATTTTGGACGACCCGAGTACGGGATATGAAGATGACGCCTTAGGTAATGGTGAGTGAATCGTAGAATTATCCAATAAACTATCGCTATGTATAAATATTTGTGATCTTGGTCTGGGTTTGGTCGCAATCGGTTGTGCGGTCTGTTGCGATATTTCTTCCATATCCAATATTTGTGATCTTGGCCTGGATTTTGATGCTATTGGTTGTAATGTCTGTTGCGATATTTCCTCCATCTCTAATTCCGAAACTACCGCAAAGACTCTTGATTTAGCTAGCGATTGATTAAACGGGGAAAATTTTTTAACCATTCCGGCCATGCTTCTGAAAAATAAATCCAAGTCGCTGGTTTCATCGACGTCTTTATTATTTAAAATGTATTGCATTAATTTAGAAGAGGCCGATTCGTTTCTCTTTCTTTTATGAATAAACGACTTTTTTATTGGCATTCTATGGACTGGAGAAGGGTTTTTCGACCTTTCAAAACATTTCTCGCCTTCTTCTACTGAATATATTTCAGCATCACTCATTAAATCATCATCCACATTTATATCTAATGACGTTATCGTCGCCCTCTCCTTCATGTAGGGTATCAAAAAAGATATTTGTTCTTGAAATTTCCATTTTGTTATCTTTTTTGCAGCTTGTCCACTTTTGGTTTCTTTGATTTTTCTTGTAGCTTTTCGAAAACCATTCCTTATGTTATTCCGCTGCCGTTTGCATTCAGTCCCTTAAAAAATCGAAAATTGGTAATTAAATTAAAGAAAAATCAAATACTAATAAAGTATTAAAAATATTTTTTCTTCTTGGTTCTTGAGTACTGGCGATTCGTACAAAACCATAGCGTTTAGTTATCGATTAGGACACGCTACCGTATCAAAAATAGTGATTGAAGTATGCGATGCTGCAAACAAGCAACTTTCATCGAAATTTATGCCAGTGCCGAATAATGAAGCATGGCATAAAATATCAAACGATTTCTGGAATATATGGAATTTCCCTAATTGCATAGGGGCCATAGATGGCAAGCACGTCACTATTACGGCTGCGTTTAATAGTGGATCTTTATATTTTAATTACAAAAAATCATTTTCCATAGTATTGCTAGCTCTTGTAGACGCTAACTACAGATTCGTTGCTGTCGACATAGGATCTTATGGTAAAAATAGTGATGGAGGTATATTCGCCAATTCAAAATTGGGAAAAGGTCTTGCGTTAAACAAATTAAATGTGCCAGGAGTTAGAAAATTGCCAAATACTCAGACAGAGATGCCTCATGTAATTGTGGCGGACGAAGCGTTCCCGCTTAAAACCTATGTATATGTTGAGGCCATATTCTAGGACGCAGTTACAAAATAGCGACAATATAAAACGACACTATAATTATCGACACTCTCGCGCGAGAAGAGTATCGGAAAATGGTTTTGGAATCCTCGCACGAAAGTTTAGATTATATAATAGAAGAATTCAATTAAAGCCAGAACATGTTGACAAAATTATCTTAACTACTTGTATTTTGCACAATTACATTATACAAACGAAACATTTTGAGTTGCCATCTGAGAACGAACCGTTGAGAGATAATTTAAAAAACCTCCCTTTACAAGGAGGTAACGGTACTTCGACTTCTTTCGAAGTAAGGGATACGTTTGCAAATTTGTTCAATACTACATCCGGATCTATTGAATGGTTTAATAATTGATCTTCTCAAAATATTGTACATATTCTACAAAATACCAAATAAAGATAAACAAATAAATAAAAAAAATTACCTGTGTTTATGACAATTTTCCCAATTTCTTCCCAGGCTCTATCTTTCTTATCGTTGTCACTGTAAAATTTATTTTCTTGATTGTACAGGAAATTGTATTCCTTTACAGATTCAATTAATATTTCTTGATCCATTTGTATGACCACTTTTCAATACTGGTACTAGCTTAACTTTAAAATATTAATTTTGTCGATTGATAAATTAAACGGAAAACGGATTTTTTATCTAAAACAATTTACCTAAAAACAATTTATCTAAAACAGTTTATCTAAAAACATTTCGTCTAACTACAATTGATCTAAAAACAATTTACCTAAAATCAATTTAACTAAAAACAATTTAACTAAAAACAATTCGTCTATACACAATTCATCTAAAACAATTTAACTAAAACCAATTTAACTAAAAACAATTCATCTAAAATCAATTTGTCTAAAAGCAATTCATCTAAACCCAATTTATCTAAAAGCAATTCGTCTAAAAACAATTCGTCTAAAGCAATTCATCTAAAATCAATTCATCTAAAAACAATTCGTCTAAAATCAATTTATCTAAAATCATTTAATCTAAAAACAATTCGTCTAAATACAATTCATCTAAAACAATTTAACTAAAAACAATTCATCTAAAAACAATTTGACTAAAAACAATTCTTTAGATGAATTCGTCTCAAAATATGTAAAATTATTTAAATAAAAATAATTTCGGATTAAACTTGGCCATTCCAAAAAATGTTTTTAAAAATGTGCCTTTACTAAATTTTAGAAATATGTAGGTACCTACATAACCTATATAGCGCTTTCCAGTCGACTAAAAGCTGATTTACATTCAATCTTTCCGTTCTTTTCCAAAAGATAAAAGATTTACAGTAAAAAATACGTTTTAGTATGATTTCCTTGTATTAAAATCAGAAGAAATACTCAAAATGTATTATTCAATACTATTTACTGCAACACTCAACTTTTTTTGGTGAACAAGAACGGGAAAACCTGAAAAAGATGAACTGGTTTGACTTTTTTCCTAAAAGTTGCTCAAAAGATATAAAATTCAAGTAACATTTTGAAAGGTAAAAATGAAATTTTGCGTATGCCCGTCTCTTTTTTATATATGGGTAAAATGTATTTGCACTTTTCTTCGTGATTCTATTAAAGGGCCTTATTACATTCAATGTTTTCGTTCTTTTGCAAAAGAATAGAAACACGAAGAAAAGTGCAAATACATTTTACCCATATATAAAAATGGGACGGGCATATTCAAAATTTTCATTTTGCCTTTCAAAATGTTACTTTGATTTTATAAATGTTGAGCAACTTAACGAAAAAAGACAAACAGTTCATCTTTTTCAGGGTTTAGGTTCTTTTTCACGAAAAAAAAGTTTATTGTTGCAGTAAATAATATTGAATACTAGCTACTTATTGAGTATTCCTTCTGATTTTAATACAAGGAAATCATGCTAAAACGCATTTTTTATTGTAATCTTTTATCTTTTGGTAAAGAAAGGAAAGATTGAATGTAAGCTTTAACCGGTAGTAACCGCTAATAGTAAGGTTTTTGTCTTTGCTATGTAGAACTGGACATAACCTAGAATTATTTTTTGAATATTATCAGTCAAAAATTATGTTTTCTTTTTGATTTTATGTCGATACACACAAGACGTGTTTTTTATTGGGAATTTTTTTAAACAGTTTTAGTGATTATTAAAAAAAAACTATATATGTATTTATTTCTCTTTGATTAAATAACCTAAACGGTTGAAATTAATAAATAGACGCGAAATTGAGCGGTACTACTTAAACTCATGAAAAAATAGCAAAAGTTGTTATGACTAGATAATTTAGCAAAGACAAAACTTGTCTACTAACAATTGCTTTTAAATAAATTGGATTTAGATGAATTGTTTTTAGTTGAATTGAGTTTAGACGAATTGTTTTTAGTTATGTAAATTGTTTTTAGTTAAATTGTTTTAGATGAATTGTGTATAGACGAATTGTTTTTAGTTAAATTGTTTTTAGTTAAATTGATTTTAGGTAAATTGTTTTTAGATCAATTGTAGTTAGACGAAATGTTTTTTGATAAACTGTTTTAGATAAATTGTTTTTAGGTAAATTGTTTTAGATAAACTGTTTTAGACGAATTGCTTTAGACGAATTGTTTTTAGATGAATTGTTTTTAGATAAATTGTTTTTAGTTAAATTGATTTTAGGTAAATTGCTTTAGTCAAATTGGTTTAGATAAATTGTTTTAGACCAAAAGTCCGCGAATCACAGTATCGGGATGCAACTATTTATTGATAGCAAAACGTTTTGTTAAGGAATGCAATATCTCAGCGAATTACGAAAAAACATTCGAATTTAGTATTTCGTTTTTCCTTCGCATCTTCTCGTTTTCGTTTTGTTAACACAGTATTCTTTTTGGATGATACGATATGCGCTGTACCGTGCGGCACGGAAACGTACTGATAATATAAATACTCTCATAGTAAATACATGTAACAATAATTTTTTGGGATGAGCTGTGCCGTAACGAGCCGATAATATAAATCCACCTTTAATCTGAAACAGATACATTCTTATGAACTATAACAAACAGCGATCAACCGACACGTACATATACGCATTTTATTTTTCTACTGTAAGTAATGCCACAGATAAGAATATCAGATGAACCAAGCCCGAATGATTTTGCGGTCTTTTGAACTGGAACCCAATATTAAATGTGTCTGTAATATTTTATCTTGGACTCAAAATAGTACAAAAATGATTCACGTAACACCATCTATCGTAAATAAATATAAATATTTTTGAACAAATATTTGCTTTTATTGAACAATTTTATTTGTTATATTAAATTTTAAAGTTAAATTATTAAAGCAAAAATTGTAGTTGTAATTTTTTACAACAAAAATGGGCGAAATCATCTGAAAAATAATGAGCTCATTAAAATGTGTTTCTAATAACTGTCTTTCTTCTATTTAAGGTTAGATGGAACCTCAATAAAAATAATTTAAATTGGTTTGAGTTTCAGGTTTTGGGTTCCAGAATGAATTGCCAAAAACTTGTTCGGCTTGAAACATCTGATATTTTTATCTGTGGTAATACATATCAATCGTTCTCGAACATTGGCCATACAAAAGTAATTGTGCATTATAATTAAAATTTAAGTACTAAAAGTATTTTTTAATAAGTGTTGTTACTATCGTTTAAAAATCGATAAAATCATTCAGTCAAGTGATATCCAATTTTTAAAAGAAAACTTGGAGATATTAGGGTTTCCAATTATTTGGAAAATTTTATCGGTGAGTTTAAATTTTATTGTGGCTAAGTGTTTTTTTGTGATGTTGTAAATATATGTTATTTATACATACGGTGGTGGTAGAGTTATGGTGTATTGTGTTGTGCGTAATAAATTAATAAATCAGACAAACAAAATGTCTTTATGGTTTGTGTGTAGAAAGATAAAAATAATAAAAATCACGACGTTTTTGTCGGCCCTTTCTATCTAAGAAAATTTTAATTAGATTTTAATCAAATTATGCAACTATTAATGTTAAAATTAGTTTCCTGTTATTTTATCTATAAAAGTGGCAGTGTTAAAATATTTTGTACCTACACCAATAAAATTGGTAAACGTTTGATAATTACAATAATTAACTTACAATAACATTCGTTTGCTCAGATTTAGGATCTTCTTTTATAAGCAACGTAGTCAATTTGAAAACTCTGATACTGCAGTTTAAGAACTTCAGGTACTGTTTGATTAGTTTTTTATATGTAACTTTTGCACAGAATTTTTAGTGTTTTATTTCAATTATTGGATAATAATCATTGCAATTTAGTGATTCTGGTCAGTGATAATCAATTAATTCCAATGAAGTCAAATAATTTCTCGTGGTTATTTAATAAAATTCTGATATTAAGAGGCATTTTATCAATAAATTTATTTATGTGGATAAATTGTTCTTATTTTGAAAGTGACGCTCTGTATCTAGATTGCAATATACCATTTACTTTTATATATAACTAGCTGACCCGGCAAACGTTGTTCTGCGATATAAATTATTTCTAGTGAATATTTTGGTTGTTAAATAAAAAATAAGAATTTATTGTAAGTGTGTGGGGATGGGATCTATGATAGAAAGAGGAATGGAGCGCATAGGCGATGAACGCCGATAAAAACAAAAAAACACCAATCATTCATTTTCTCAATTCAATGTATTTCATTAACGTAACGGACATATATTGTTTGATCTCTTAAAAGTTAAATGTAAAGTGAAAAAAAAAAATATATTTTTTATTCTAAAGTAGGAAAATGAAATAAAGAAAATCAATATTAATTTCGAAGAGCAATTGAGTTGAGTGGACGATATTTTTTGTCAGTCCGTCTTTAGCCAACACAAATAAGCTCGATGGTTGCCCACGCGAGAACATGCCACGTATAATTGTCCGTGTGAAAAACATGGTGTGCCCAAATCTAAGCCGCAAACAGACGTCGTTTGGCCTTGCGACTTATTGATTGTCATTGCGAATGCCAATCTAATAGGAAATTGAACGCGTTTGAATTCAATTGGCAGGTCTGTGGGAATCATTGGAATTCGTGGCAGCAAAACATTTTCGGCTCGGAATTTGCCATTCAAAATGGTGGCTTCGATAATGTTTTTCATCAATTTTTTAATCATCAATCGCGTGCCATTGCACAGCCGTGGAGGATTCAAATTCCGAAGTAAAATAACCGGAGGACCCTCGATAGCAACCAATGCTTCATTGTTCATAGCGTCGCTGAATGTAATCGTTAAATCGTTGCACCGTATACGAATTCGATGCAATATATCGTCAGTCATTGAACATTTGTGCTTATCCCACAACGTATCTGCTCGTCGCGGGAAACATGTAGTCAACATTATAGCGAATAGTAGACGAATTTGTATTGCTGTACAGCTCAATGCTGCTTCAGCAAGCATATCGTCCCAGTGATTGTCGTCCTCGAGCAAGCCGAGTGCAAGGCATGCATCTTTATATGTTGGATACTGTTGTCCATTCACTTTGCGTATATCTTGAAATGACAATGGGCCGGTGACATTAACCAACCACAGTCGCAGATGGAAGCACTCAATCTGTCTTGGAGTGACCGTATATACTCGGCCCAAAGTGTTTGATTTGAATAGGCCGGGGCACTCACCAATTGGTATGCCTTGCTTGCGCGGCATCCATTTTTTTGTTTGATTCCATGTGAAATAGCGTGGTACTTCGGAATAGAGTAGTGTTCATGCAAAGGCACCGAAAGTATCCGCATGATTACACAATTCGAAAAATTCCGTGAGTGTAGTTTTTGGTAGATTTATGGCACGCTCAATTGCTGTCTCGTTGGTGAAAAATACACGCGGGCCGTTTTCAAGATGTACGGCTAAATGTATAACTGCTGGGTCCCGTTCATGAATTTGAAAACCAAAGATACGCCAGACAGCTTCATTGGAGCTGATGTATCGGCCAATTTGGTAGCGCATTATTTCGTCGTTGTCATTCAATCGAGGAGTATTCACATCGGTATTTTGAATTTAAAACACAGATATATCACTGCCTTTATTCACATACTTGCAAATGTATTTGATGCTCTTCACCGAACTGCAGAACTCAACATTAATATGAGCATTGAATGTTTTGCTTAGCAGAGGCGAATATGGTACCACCCAACGATTGTCAATGTCAAATGTCTGCGTTGTTGATATTTGGCGTAAATAACTGTCCGTCATTATCAGTATTTCTTCGACGATATATTGGATATCCGTCGACATTTGTGATTGTGTCGTTGGTGAAATCTTTAGGAAAACGCTTTGTGCATTTTCCATCTGCCATGCAAGGCGATAAACGATTCAAATCACCGAATGGGCCATGAATCATGTTTGTGGTAATAATATCGAACAGTAGTTGCTCAGTAGATGGATCTGGAATTTCCGCGGAAATTACACTATCGATTTCCTCAGGGCGTATTTTGTCGACTAACCAAATCAAAAAGTGTGCATGAGGATATCCTCACTTTTGCCATTCTACCGAATACATCCAGCAACGTGTGGGACCGAATACGTGTAATTTGGTAATGAAGCTCATTAAAGACTTCAATTTTTGTTTGAATACACGTGCTGTAATGTCATGACGATGTATTGCATTTTGGCCTGGCAATAGTAAAGATGTAATCTCCTGCCACTTTGGATTACAGGTAAACGTGATAAATAAACACGGTCGTCCGTACTCGCGCACGAAAGTCATAGCATCCTGTATGTATTCTTGCATATGACGTGGACTGCCTACGTACGATGATGGTAAAATGATAGAGTTACCAATTTCGGCGATGTCGGTGTCACTCATGATAGCGTTTCGCAAGTGAATGTATTCTTCCGGACGCAGCTTCTGTTGATTATGTCGTAGCAATCGCAGTCGTCCGCTTTCTACTTCGAGTCTAATGGTAGAATGGTCCTTCGAGCCGGATGCGATTATCCGTATCATCAAGTCATCAATTATTGTGCTCGCCATTTTGAGCAAACAAATCACATCTAAAAAGGAAACACGCTGCTTGACCAGAATCCAATATAATTTCATTCATCATTATCAAGAAGTTCGCTATATTGGATAAATCATCACTGGCATCAATAACTGTGTCTTCTGATCATAAAATCGTCATAGATAAGTATATCGTATCGTGAAACACATCATTCATTAAAAGTGGTTCGTATATTTTATCGCCATTTTGATTTTAAACTCATATAGTGAAATTATATAGTATATTGAATTCAAAAAGTGAAACTATAAAATACACGTAACATCAACATATAATTGCAAGTGAATCAAAGCAATCAGTTCAAATCGAAAACATCTCATTTCAAAAGCATCCAATTCAGAACGATGGAAAAGGAGATAGCAGCTCTTAAAAAGCAACGTGCTTCCAATAAAGGAAGATTAACTCAAATCGTGAATTTCCTAGACAACGCTAAGGAGTCAACGCCAATTGAAGAGTTCAGAACACTTCTAATGCGTGTAGATAAACTCATGTCGGAGTTTACAACCATCGAATTTAATATATTTCAATTAGACGCCAAAGAAGAGTCTGATTATCAATATGAGGAGAGTTACTACAAAGCTGTTACCGGCCTTAATACTTGGATCCGGTCCATAACATCGACCTCAACAGGTTGCGCAAATCTAGACACATCGGTGAATATGACCCAAGCAGCGGGTGCACATACTGAAGTAAAATTGCCAAGAATAAATATTCCCACGTTCTCAGGGGAATATACAGAATGGCCATCATTCTTCGATATATACTGTTCTACAATTCACGAATCACAATCATTGAATCCTGCCCAGAAGTTCCAGTATCTTAAAGGTCTATTACGAGGAGAGTCGGCAATTTTACTTCGCCATATTAGTGTCACGGAGGCGAATTATTTAGGAGCGTTGAATAAATTGAAGGAACGGTACAATCGCAAACGGCCAATTATCTATTCATTTATTCGAACCTTTATCGAGCAGCCAGTGATCCACACAACAAATGCCACAAACATAAAGAGACTTATGGACACCTCCGATGAAGTAGTACGGGGCCTCAAGGCACTAGGAGAAAACGCCGAAACACGCGATCCGTGGCTAATATTCTTATTGCAGAGCAAACTGGATGACAAGTCCAAGGCGCAATGGGCGGAGACAACTGCTGACGTAGACAATCCTACATTTTCGGATTTCTTGAAGTTTTTAGCCAGACGAATCGACACTCTGGAGTCACTCACGATTCCAACAAGACGGGCTAATCCCAAATCAATCATAACAAGCAATGTTACATCGAACAACGTTGCAACGAACAACTATGTTTTTAAATGTGCTCTTTGTCAAGGAGAACATTCATTATTCCAATGTCAAAACTTCAATAAAATGGATGTTACCAGCCGTCGAGAATGGACAAAAACCAATCAAAGATGTTTCAACTGCCTAAGTTCTAAGCATCCAGTGTTCAAGTGTACTCCTCAACGCCGTTGCATGCAATGTAAACGCAAACACCACAGCTTGCTACATGATAGCGAGAAAACCGAAGATTCAGCCGATACGCCAAAGACTAATACTGCGAAAGATGTTCAATTCTCTGCTTGTTCCCAAAGCAAATCTTCTCAGACAATTTTACCTACAGCAATCATTAATATATTGGATTCATCCGGCCACACTCGTGCGGAGTTGCTAGACTCCCATCGGGCGCGTCCCCAGGTGGCGGATAGGGGAAAACTCTTACTGACTTGTCGGGCGGGTAAATGGGAAATAAAATACCATTCGCGGACCAAAACTAGCTAAGGGTGGTTCCCTGAAAATAATAACCAATATGGGGGACTCGAAACGAGATAACCTTACGGCGCAGGGAATCGGATACCCAGTGCCGGCGACTTTGAGGGGTGAGCAAGCGGGCTCCCAGTCGTCGATATCCAATGACCGCAATACTTCAGAGCTGATGAACTCTGACCCATTTGGAAGAAGTTCCATAGTGCAAAGATCACCAACATCATTAGCTAGAACAGTTGAGATAGAAAATGCAGAACTACGCAGACAACTATGTAACATTGAAAAAATTACGTCGGATTTAATGAACGAAGTAAAATCTCTTAAGTTAGAAAATGAGAAACTGAAAAATTCTTTACAATCAAAGGAACCTGAGGAACAGGATGCTTCAGTTTTCCATGAGAGAAATGCTTTGCAACCCAAGAAGCCAGAAGAACAGTGTGCTACAGAGTACCACACTGACGAAGAAGAATTAAGAGAAGAAACTGACTGGATCTTAAAAAAGAACAGGAAGAAAAGACCTGCGAAAAAACGGAAGGCAGAATCTTCTCCAGAGATTGTAGCTTCAAGCCACACTTCAATAACTGCTGTATTAAATCAAAATCAGCAAAATGTACCAGCTCAGGAAAACCAAACTGCCAAAATTAAGGAAAAGGCTCCACCACCAATCAACATTATTGGCGTAACTGAATATAGTACTATCCAATCGTTAATGAAATCGGTGACTACAAAAGATTACAGAGTTGTAGCACTGAACAACAATATTTGGAAAATCAATACAACAGATATAGAAAGTTATAGAGCCTTGGCTTCAAAGCTGACAGATGACGGCAAGGAATGGTACACATATGAGGACAAAAATGATCGTCCGATTAAAGTGATGGCCAGAGGTCTTCATCCAACCTGTGCAAAGCAGGATATAATGGAAGACCTTAAACACCAAGGCTTCAAAATAGAGGATGCGGTAAATATCCTAAAGAAAGAAAAAACTGTAACTGATCAAGGGATTAAAATGAATAAAAGGGGGCTCCCATTGTTTATGCTTACTTTTAATAGCACGGAAAAAGTGGAAAAAATTTTCAATATTAGGGCAATCCTTAACATGAGAGTTCGAATAGAAGCGTTAAGAAAATCCACAGGCTTGATACCTCAGTGTAAGAAATGCCAAGGATATAATCACACGCAGAAATATTGCAAACGAGAGCCTAGATGCGTGAAATGTTCGGGAAAACATCTCGCCCAAGATTGTAGGTTCACAAAAGCTACGCCTCCAAAATGTGTAAACTGTAATGGAGAGCATCCCGCTAATTATAGAGGATGTGAAGTAGCCAGGGAACTTCAAAATCTGAGAAATAAAAAACAACAAAGCCCGCTAAACCGTGGGATGTTCAATAATAAGACAATATCTAAAAATCCAGTGGTAAAACTACCACTAACAAGTGCAATAGCAGGCCGAAAAACATACTCCCAGATTGTACAACAGCGGGAAGTAGTAAGTAACAACGAAGACGGTCAAAGCCTAATTCTTGAAAAAATTTTAAAGAATATAGAAGCATTAAACTTAAGGCTACTAAAACAAGAAAGAAGCCTGGACGCTTTAAATAAGCGGTTAAATAAGCAAGAAACAGTGAATGAAATCACTTCTATGATGTACTAATCTATGAAGATGAATAACACATTCAGAATCGCCAATTGGAATGCAAATGGGCTGTTGCAACAAATTCCAGAGTTAGAAATTTTCCTAAATATAGAAAAGATAGATATATGCCTAATTTCAGAATCTCATTTGACAAAAGATTCATTCGTTAGAATTCGAGGATACCAGTGCTATCACGCTATCCACCCGTCAGGAAAAGCGAGAGGAGGTTCAACCATATTTGTGAAGGAAAACATCAAACATTACGAAGGAGTAAAAATTGAAGAAGAAATTATGCAAGTAGCCACCATTAATGTTCGAATAAATAGTCAAAAGGTAATCAACATATCTTCAATATATTGCCCTCCACGTTATAATCTGACTAAAGAAAACTATGTTACGTTACTCAAATCGCTCGGTTTTAACTTCATAATCGGAGGCGATTTTAATGCTAAAAATACATATTGGGGATCAAGGCTAACAACCCATAAGGGTAAGGAGCTATTTGCAGCTGGTCGGGCACTAAACTGCGAGTTCCTGTCTGGAGGTAAACCAACATATTGGCCAGCGGATACAAATAAGATACCAGATTTGATAGATTTCTTTGTAACAAAAGGGATATCTGTAAACTACGTATTACTCGAAAACAGTGAAGGAATTTCATCTGACCACACACCTGTCATTATGACACTCAGTGATACCATTATCAAAAAAGAAAATTTACCTAGGTTAACAAATAATAAAACAAACTGGGACCTCTTCCGGAAAATAGTCGAAGACAATACGGAACTACAAGTACCAATTAAAACTCCGGCAGAACTTGAGGTTCAATTGGAGCTGCTGAACAACAGTATTCTGCAAGCAGCATGGCAGAGTACTCCTCCTACTTGTAATCAAACGGAAAGTTACATCAACTACCCAGTAGAAGTGAGAGATCTGGTTAGAGAAAAGCGGAAAGCTCGAAAAATCTGGCAGAGGAATCGAGCACCACAAAGCAAATCACGACTTAATTATTTAAGCAACAAATTAAAAATGCTTATCAAAGAAGTCAAGAACAAATCTTTTAATGAATACCTGGCTGGCCTTTCTGGCAACAAAGACACTAATTACGCCCTTTGGAAAGCAACTAAAGGTCTTAAAAGGCCTAAAGTACAAATAGCTCCTATCAAGAATGACGATGGAACTTGGGCTAGAAGTGCCAAAGAAAAAGCTGCATTGTTTGCAGACTATCTTGAAAACACATTTCAACCCCTCCCAAGGCAAACAGCTGAAGAAAATATAATTTCAGTAAATAAAGTGGATAACCTAAACATAAAACCTGTAACACTACAAGAGCTAAAAGATGAAATTAAAAACAACTTAAGTTCAAAAAAATCCCCTGGTTATGATTTAATCACTGGACTTATAGTTAAAACTCTCCCAGAAAAAGGAGTACGAAAATTACTGCAAGTAATCAATGCAGCCTTCAGATTAAAATACGTTCCATACCAGTGGAAAGTGGCAGAGGTGATAATGATTATAAAACCTAACAAGCCGCCAAACAAGAAAACATCGTACAGGCCGATTTCCCTACTTCCTATAATTTCAAAATTATTTGAAAAGTTACTACTCAAGAGATTAAAATCAGTAATAGAAGACAGAAAACTCATTCCTCCTCACCAATTTGGATTTATAGAGAGACACTCTACCATAGATCAAGTGCATAGAATCACAGATCTAATTGAAGATGCTCTGGAAAATAAAAAAATATGCTCAAGTGTATTCTTGGACGTATCTCAAGCCTTTGACAAAGTATGGCACCGAGGCCTGGAATATAAACTACACAGAGATCTGCCGAAGCAGTTTTACCTGATTTTAAAGTCATATCTAGCTGATCGACGCTTTCGTGTGAAACATGAAGAGGAATACTCCGAATTAAAGAAAATATCGGCGGGAGTTCCACAAGGGAGTGTTCTGGGGCCGATACTGTATATACTTTATACGCGAGACGTGCCAAGCACAAAAGGAACAAATATTGCAACATTTGCGGATGATACTGCAATCTTGGCAACTGGAAACAACATAGAGGAGTCAACCAGCAAATTACAAAACGCTGCTAATTCATTGAGTAATTGGACGAAGAAATGGCGCCTTCAACTCAACGAAACTAAATCTGTACATATAAACTTTACCAACAAAAATGTTAATTGGTTACCTGTTCGACTGAATTCACAACTTATTCCACATGCAAACACGGCAAAATATTTAGGAATGACCCTTGATGCTAAACTCAAGTGGAAAGAGCATGTTAAAAAGAAAAAAGAAGAGTTAAACATCAAATATAGAAAAATGTATTGGCTCATAGGAAGGAACTCTGAGCTAACATTACATAATAAACTGCTATTATATCGGCAGATATTGAAACCTGTATGGACGTATGGTATACAGCTATGGGGCTGTACCAAGAAAACTAACGTAAAAGTAATTCAAACTTTTCAAAATAAAGTCTTGCGTAGTATGGTCAACGCACCATGGTATATAAGGAATGATAACCTTCATAAGGATCTAAAGATGGAGTACGTCAGTGAAGAAATTAAGAAATATGCTAGGAAACACGTACAGCGCCTCAGTCAACATGAAAATGCGGATTTGCGTCGTATGCTGAACAACCAAAATCCAGTAAGACGGCTTCGAAGAACGAAGCCCTTAGAACTAGGACAGATAAATTAATGAAGTATCCAACCTGGAGCTAACCGATGGGTTATTCTCCTCAAACAGTTAACATCATTTAATATAGATAAATTACTAGATGAAATTGTATTCAGTTGTAATATTTGTTAAATAAAAAAAAAAAAAAAAAAAAAAAAAAAAAAAAAAAATCCGGCCACATTCAGAATTGTCGAGCTCTCTTAGACTCAGGGTCACAGGTGAGCTTCATCACGGAGGCATGCTCACAACGCTTAAATCTAAAAAAACGAAACGCTCGTTTATCAGTATGTGGCGTAGGTAAATCGAAGGTAGGGTTTACCAAGGGAATTGTCACGTTTGCTGTAAGGACAGAAAACGATGGAGAAATTAATATCGAGGCGCTAGTCCTGCCAAGTATTACCACAAAGGTACCACCACAGAATTATGACCATCTAATTACGAATATTTACCAAGGAATCAAGCTAGCCGATCCCAATTTTCATATGTCTAGTAATGTTGACATTTTGATCGGCGCCGACTACTTCTTCGAGCTCTTGGAAGTAGGCCAAATCAAATTAAATAAAATCGGACCGGTATTTCAAAAAACAGTGTTTGGTTGGGTTGCATCTGGCAAAATTGGTAGTGTGATCAAAAATGATGCAATTTCAATGATGACGACAAGTGACAATCCTTCAATCATCGACATTGACCAAACGTTGCGAAGGTTCTAGGAGATAGAGTCAATAACGTCCAATATCAACATCTTGTCTCCTGAAGAACAGTTATGTGAAGACAAGTTCATAGAAACATTGCAGCAAACGGCAGACGGTAGATTCGTAGTAAGCTTGCCTTTCAGAAGATCACCCGATTGCCTAGGAGATTCAGTGAGTAGTGCCATTCAAAGATTATGCAGCATGGAACGTCGATTTGCCCGTGATCCAGAATTTAAGACACAATACCAGAAATTCATGCTTGAATACCTGGAACTTAACCACATGCAAGAGATTCCACAAGAGGAGGTCAATAATTCAGGCTTCTATTTGCCACATCATGGCGTACTGCGACAGTCTAGCACCACAACAAAACTGAGAGTTGTTTTCGATGGCTCAGCGAAGAGCTCTTCCGGGGTATCGCTGAACGACTGTCTAGCAGTAGGACGAATAACTCAATCTACACTGTACGCAATAATATTGAGGTTCCGAGAACACACCATTGTTTTCTCAGCCGATGTTGAGAAAATGTACCGCCAAGTACAAATCACGGAAGCTGATACAAACTACCAAAAAATAGTGTGGCGCACAACTCCCTCCGAATCAATCCGCCATTATCGATTACTGACCGTGACTTATGGGCTAGCAGCTGCGCCATTCTTAGCAACTAGAGCAGTGAAACAAATTGCGGTAGAGAACCAAAAAACATCACCTGTTGCAGCCAATGTAATCCAAAGAGACATATACGTGGATGATTTGATGACAGGCGCAGATAGTGAAGATAAGGCAATGAAACTCAAGGATGAAATTTCTCAATTACTAAAAAATCGTGGGTTTAACCTCCGAAAATGGTCATCGAATTCAGAGGCAATATTAAATAAGATTCCAGACGATGACAAAACCAACAATCCAAAAAAAATCGAAGATAACTCCGAAGAATCCAATCGTTCAGTGAAGGTCTTAGGTGTAACTTGGAACCCAGTAAGCGATGAATTTACATTTTCATCCGATCTTCGATGTGATCCAGTCTTAACCAAACGTACAATATTGTCTCAAGCCAGTCGTCTGTTTGATCCGCTTGGCTGGTTAGCTCCAATCGTCATTTCAATCAAAATATTTATTCAACAATTGTGGGCAGCAAATCTAGAGTGGGACGATCCATTGCCGGAGCAACGGGCCAAAGAATGGCTAAGCATCTATGAGGAAATGAGGAATGTCTGTAAAATTCGAATTCCAAGATTCATATCGACTTCAACAACATCCAAAATTCAAATGCACGGCTTTTGTGACGCCAGTCAACAGGCTTACGCAGCAGTCGTCTTTTTTAGAGTAGAATCGGAAACCGGTGCAGTGTTCTGCAAATTGATCACAGCAAAAACAAAGGTCGCCCCAATTAAACAAGCAAGTCTGCCGCGCTTAGAGCTGTGTGGAGCTCTACTTCTAACAAATCTCCTTAACCAAGTAAAGAGAGAAACGCAATTAAAAATTGATGAAGTTTTCTGTTGGACAGACTCCAAAATTGTTTTGGATTGGCTTGCTAGTCATCCCAGGCGTTGGAGCACTTTCGTAGGAAATCGGACAGCTGAAATTTTAAACTCTTGGTCACGTCAACATTGGAGGCATGTGCCGTCCGCAGAAAACTCAGCTGATTGCGCTTCACGGGGTTTATCACCACTCGAACTGATTTCGCACAAATTATGGTGGAACGGACCTGATTGGATAGTACAACCAGTACATTGTTGGCCTCTGCAGCAAAACAAGTATGGCCACGTCGACGAAGAAAGTAACCAGCAGTTTTCATTTTCAACTACAATTCAAAATACGAATATATGGTTTGATGACTTAATTTCAAAATATTCATCATTACGAACACTTAATAGGATTTTGTCGTATATATGCCGGTTTCTCAACAACCTTAGAAAGCCAAATGGGATAAGGACAAGTGGTACATATCTTACGAGGGAAGAAATCTTCAAGGCAAATACTATAATGTACAAACACGAGCAGAATAAATATTATTCCAGCGAAATTGAGTCACTTAAGTCGAAAAACTGCATTCAAAAAACGAGTAGTCTTAGGACTCTTCATCCTTTCATCGATGAAGATGGCCTCATTCGCGTCGGAGGGAGGTTAGAAAATAGTTTGGCACCATTTTCTACCAAACATCCAATAATTTTGCATGCCAAATCACATATAACATCGCTGTTCCTTGAAGATATACACAGAGACAACAAACACGCTGGAGCATCGCTATGTCTAGCAATAGCAAGGCAACACATTTGGATTCCTGGTGGCAAAAGCAAGGTCAAACAGATAATCAACAAATGTGTCATATGTACAAGGTTTAAGTCTCAAATGCAAGGTCAATTGATGGGCAACTTACCACGTTGCAGAGTAGAATTCGTCAGACCTTTTTTAAAAACTGGTGTTGACTACGCTGGGCCATTGCCAATCCATTTGATCAAAGGACGGAGCCAAAAGACATATAAGGCATATGTCTGTTTGTTTGTATGTCTAAGTACTAAGACAGTCCACCTAGAACTCGTTACGGACATGACAAGTGAAGCATTTTTGGGTAGTCTGAAAAGGTTTATCGCACGTCGAGGAGTCTGCCAAGAGATTTATAGCGATAACGGTTCCAACTTCATTGGCGCAAATAACCAATTGAGGGCCGAATTTAATAAATTAATTCAGAAATCTAACAATATTTCCAATTATTCTTCCAGATTATGTATAACCTGGCATTTTAACCCTCCTAGCGCACCTCATTTCGGAGGAATTTGGGAAGCTGGAGTAAAATCGACTAAGTTCCACTTAAAACGGGTAATTGGCAAAACCATCCTGACAATGGAGGAGATGAACACACTTTTAGCAGAAATCGAAGCTATCCTGAATTCGCGGCCAATATGCGCATTACAATCGGATGACATTGATGCATTAACTCCATCCCATTTTTTAATTGGTCACTCGGCAACAAAAATTCCAGAACTCGACGTAACTCACCTAAAATCTTCACACTTATCTCGATGGCAAATGGTGCAGCAGCTCTCGCAACACTTTTGGAAGAGATGGAATGTAGAATACCTGACGTCTCTACAAGAAAGAACAAAATGGCAACAGAAACAAATAGCAATTAAACTCAACGATGTTGTCGTCGTAAGGGATAACAATCTACCAACAAACCAATATCTGTTGGGAAAGGTCATTGATACACATCCAGGATCCGATGGAATGATCAGAGTTGTAACTTTAAAAACGAAATTTGGTGAAATGAAGCGACCGATAAGCAAATTGTGCATTCTACCAGTTGCCGGAGATGACTCGAACGGGGAGTGCGAAAATCCATCGCACGATAAACCATCAGCTTGAGCAAGTTTACATTACACTACACTTAATCTTAAAACCTGTTGAACCTATATGTTGGTTCAAGGGCGCGGCATGTTTAGCACCTACAATTAAATTAATTTATATTAGCCAACAAATGTAAAACTAAACGCCAAAAACGTTTTGTGTCTTTTTAAATTATGTATCCCATCATACGTAAAAGCTAGAAAATAACATTCATAACTGAATTACCACTAATTTGATCAATGTATTGTAGTATTAAGTAGAATTTCGTATAGTTAAACTCAGTATAATTAGAAATTACACTATTATTTATTATTTTATATAAACTTGCCAAAAATTTGTAATGTTATGATATTTTTGTTGTCATTCCATTTTGACATTCAATTGATTCGATTGATTTAAATTTATAATTATTGGGAACGTGCCCTTGTGGTGAATATAATTGTTAAATTAATTGTTATATCACAGAGATGTCGCATTGGTAGAAAATAATAGTTTGAGTTCAATGGAATGATGACTTGTTTTTTTTGGGCATATACAAATCAGGCGTTGACTACACAAGTTAAAATTAGAACCACTTAATCAACAAAGTATAATAAAACATTTATTAACAAATTAAAAATAGTTGTTGTTAATAATTAAATAATTTGTGGAACCAGAATCACTCTCTTGGGAAAAAAAAGCAATCGAGCATTGCCCCAACATATGAATCACTTTCTACCTACTCTACCATTTCTACTATCGACCATGAATTGTTGGCACAGCTCATGACATCGCAGAATGACGTTGTCCTGACCGCGTCGAATCATCATACGATACGCGTAAAAATCCATCGAGCTCACTTTCTTGTTTGTTTCGGCTCCTGTAACAATATATTCATAAATATTAATTCCAAATGACTAATCATATTCCTAATCAATGAATTACCTGTGGCGGAACTCGTTGTTTAATGTTTATGCAATATCCGTCTTGTCCCTTCCAGAAAATTAGCGGATATTGGAGAGCGTCGTATGAACGGTGTGTGTCGGCGATGAACTCCAGATTATTGGTTCATCTTCGAATCACGATTTCTCGTGTCGATGTGCGGTCGCCAATCATGATTCCAGCAACGTCGTCAACAACAGGCGCATTGAATCTACGCACGTGCTCTCCAGCTGGTGTTCTATCAGGATTTATGACAATAGCGTTATTGTCACTTTGCAATTCGTGCATGTGTGATTTGAACATTTTCAATAGTTCATTGTGCTCATTCAATAGGGCGTCCAGTTCGCCGACGATGCGCCTAGTATTAGGCGAATTGAGGTTATTGTAGCCGCAACGTGCATCCACACGATTGATGTCCTCACCGCCCATGAAGTAGATTTGTAAAAATGTATGTGGTTCGTTTGGCATTGGCAGTAATAAGCCTACTTTGTGGTACACTTGGCCTTTGATTTTGAACGTTGAATTGAATTTTTGTCCATTTGCCGCAGTATTGTGAACTATTTCTGTTGCTCCGAACGAAGTCATTTGAAAGCAGGAATTGAATGTGCGAATGGACTTAATGAACAGGTTTAAATCTGGATCCGTGCCGATGAGCAAGCCGTTCAATGGTTCTGGTGGTGTCTCAATTTCTGGTAGTTGCACTTTTCCTGATGCGCAACACATCCCGGCTGACTCATGTTTGAATTTGAGCGCATGACAATGGGGACATTCTTTGTCCATAGCACCAATCAGCACTTTCGGATGAGTGGAATATTGAATATCTGGCTCGTACTCGAATGCGAGACGAAGGAATGAAGCGGATTTAAATGCTCGATGTACTTGTTGGCGTTGTCGGTCATTTGCTCTGCGTGTGTTAACTACGAACCGGCGCGCTTGTCTCCGTTCCAATTGTCGTTGTTGATTTCGTTCAGCTCGTGCCTCTTGTGATTGAGATCCACGCAATTGCGATATGCAATGTGCTAACACGCACATTTTCGTTATCTTGTTGGATTTGTTCGTTTGTTCTTTCTGCTCTATTATTTCGCATGTTTGTTGCTTTATTCGTTCGACGACCCAAATGGGCCCCTTTGCGTCTTGCTGGCATTGTTCACTATAATACACACACACAAATAGACAAAATTGTTGTACTTACTGATGAAAAACGGTATACCGATAATGTAATTTGTTGTTTTAGTATTTACCTTTTTACAATCATAAAACACGTTATATTTCTTATAAATTAAAATAAATCGAACAAAATTTTGCACGCACTGCGTTGTGATACATAAAAAATGCAGAATGAAAAGTCAAAACGATGCAACACTTTTCGTGAATGACTTTCGCATATGTAGATGAAAGTTCGATGAGGCTGACGCAGCGCCTACTGTCATACAACAACACAAATTATTTCGTTATGTTTGAAATACGAACTACAGTTAAATTATTTGGATATTGTTCATACAAAAATACTAAAATCGCGATTAAAAAATGGGAGAGTGGGGTAGGAGGGTGAAAATTTGGGGTTATAGGTTGTTGGGGCAATCCACTTGCCTAAACTTGCTATGTAAATAGCAAAGGAAAAGTGGCCTTGCGAGTCATTCCCAAGATAATAATAATAGGTCGTCGGATCCAATGTCACTTAACAAACAAATTGTTAATATATAAGAATTTATTTAACAATTTATTATTTTATTTTTAATAGTTATAACAATTTTATTGTGTTTTACAATTGGATTACAAAATATGACTAAACAATTTTTATGATAAACAAAAATGACAAGATGAATTTTATAATGTGGCCAGAGTTGAAAACAAATTTTAAATTGCATGATGAATACAATTATACTCTATTGGTCAAATATGGCAACTCAAATTAAAGACGCATTATGCCACAAATTCATGTTCGAAATAATCCAAGACTCCAACCAATTATATAATTCTATTATATTACGTTCAGTGGATATTCGATTATGTATTTCGGCAAAAGCGCTTGTCGATGTTATTTATAATGATTAATTTCCATCTTGACATTTGTTTAAATTCAAAGAGAAATGTCAAAATGGCAAAGTTTATAGAAAATATTTGGGAATAATTAAGGTAAGTAAATATTATTTCATTTTTCATTTACTTTAAATAACCTATTAATTATACCTTTCAGAGATGGTCATAAATTATATAATAGCAAGGGGTAAGTTTTAAATAAATTATAATTTTTAATGTTATTTTGATTTTAGGTTAAGTCAATTGATGTATTACAGGATGAGATTTGTAATTTAGGTGAGTATTGATTTAAATTGGGCCAATTGCTCCAACATACCGCCGCCCTTGAACCACCGGGTTCAATATTTAACCTTTGCTTGTTGACTTGGTGCGCTAATTGGTGATGACGGTGATAAGAGATGCGTGTTGGATTCATCCTTATTTGACGTGGGAAGTATACATATCTTCTGGATAGGACGCGTTATTTCTCCGGATTTTGTTTTGAGTGTGACGACTCGTATCAAACCATCAGTTCCAGGGTGGATTTTCGTGACCCTTCCCAGTGGCCATTGATTGACGGACGTATTATTGTCTTTTATGATCACGATGTCGTTTACATTTACTTGTGGTTGTTTCTCTCTCCACTTTGACCTTGGCTGTAATGAGGTGAGGTATTCAATGTACCATCGTCGCCAGAAGTGTTGAGTCAGCTGCTGCACCATTTGCCACCTTGACAAGTAACTTGGTTTGAAATGGGTTATATCGGCTTCGGGAATTTTTGTGGCTGCATGTCCTATCAGGAAATGAGACGGCGTGAGAACATCGATGTCAGTGGCATTTATGGAGCATAAAGGCCTAGAATTTAAGATGCTCTCGATTTCAGCGAGCAGAGTGATCCCTCTTGTGTCAATATGGTGTTGCCAATTACGCGCCGCAGGTGATATTTCGTTGCCTTTACACCTGCTTCCCAGATACCGCCAAAATGAGGAGCACTAGGATGGATGAAATGCCATGTTATAAATTGCCTGGAAAGGTAATCTGAGATAAGTTTCGAATTGTTGACAATTTTGTTAAATTCTTCCCTTAATTTGCGGTCGGCGCTGATAAAGTTTGTGCCATTGTCACTAAACACCTCCTGACAAACACCTCTTCTGGACACAAATCCTTTTAACGCTCCCATAAAAGCGTCGCTGGACAAGTCGCTGACCAATTCCAGGTGAATTGCCTTGGTACTTAGGCAGACAAATAGGCATATATATGATTTGTATGACCTTTGTCCTCGCCCCTTTCGCATATGAATTAGAATTGGGCCAGCATAGTCAATCCCAACCCTTAGAAACGGTCGAATTAATTCTACTCGGCAGCTTGGTAGATTTCCCATCAGTTGACTTGCTGTTTGTGCTTTAAATTTTGTACAAACAACACATCGGGTAATTACTTGTCGTACTACATTGCGACACCCGGGTATCCAATAATCTTGCCTGGAAATGGCTAATGTCAATAGTGGTCCAGCATGTTTGTTGTCCATGTGAATTGAATGAATCAGCAGTCGACTAAGTTGCGACTTGGGGTGTAGAATTATTGGGTGTTTGGTAGAGAATGATACATTAGTATTCTCTAGTCGACCACCGACACGAATGAGCCCAACTTTGTCCATGAAGGGGTTCAGTGATTTTAGGCTGTTTGACTTAGAGATTTCCTGGCTGGCGCGCAGTTGTCGCATTTCCTCTGAATAAAACCTCATTTGTTCGTGCTCACACAATTTAAACAGCGCACTAAACAGCTCTTCACGGGTCAGGCAGTCCACTATCGGTGTATTGGTTTTCATAATTGTAATGAATCTTAGTACATATGCTAAGACCGCTTTAAGTTTCGTTATTGTGGAATATTTTGACATCAACTGGTCGAACCATTGTGTTCGAGCATCATCGATCGTATTGGTAAATGTGAACGCCTTATGATTTTCCTCTTCATTGAAACCGTAGTTATTTTGCTGTGGAGGCCAGCGGTCGTTGGATTTATGTAGCCAAGTAGGCCCACGCCACCAAAGGCGATGATTAGCGAGTTTCTTCGGGAATAATCCCTTGGATGCGCAATCCGCTGCGTTCTGGCCAATTGCTAAACAGTTGTTCAAGGATATTCCGGTTGTTGCATTGGCGGATCCTTCAAAGACAATCCTCAATTTGGAAGTTGTACTGGAATGTTTTAGCACGCCGTGATGAGGCAGGTAGTGTCCACCATCTATCGTTTCCGGTTGCCGAATCTCTTCCATGTGATGAAGTCCTTGATACTCATGCATAAATTCTCGATATAAGGCGTGAAATTCGGGTTCTCTGGTAAAGCGGCGTTCCATAGCTCTCAATCGTTGGATGGCAGTGTGCAAGGACTTACCAAGATTGTCTGGCGATTTTTTAAATGGTAGATTTACTATAAATCGGCCGTCATTGGCCAATTTTACATTGGCATTGAAATGCTTTTCGCAGAACGACTCCTCAGAAGACGCGGGTGGTTTAGATGTTGTGATGGATTCTAATTCCCAAAAGCGGCGCAAGGTTTGATCCAGATCAACATTGCTTTGAACTGCGAACATCGAGACCAATTTATCTTGTGACTTATTTTCAAAGCTTCCGGAAACAACCCAACCGAATACAGTTTTTTGGGCGATCAATCCATCTTGATTTATTACGATTTTGGCAGGTTGCAACAGGTTGAAAAAATAATCCGCGCCGATCAAGACATCTATACGACTTGATTTGTGAAATTGTGGGTCAGCCAATTGTATTTCGGGCCATGAACTAAACGAAATTCCCTCGATCGATTGGTGAGGCAAATTGGAAGTAATTTTTGATAAAATTAATGCCTCCATTGGCACTTCTGGATGGCAGTTTGGTCACACAATAAATGTGGATTTTCCTCTCGTATACCCAGCGCTGGAACTTCCCAATCCGGTTATTGATAATCTAGCATTTGTTCTTTGCAATTCTAGCCGCTGTACGCATGAGGCCGAGATAAAACTGGCTTGAGAGCCCGAGTCTAATAGCGCACGACATACGGCTATGCGTCCAGTTGAATGCAAAATGTTGATTAAAGCTGTTGGTAATATCGTATGCTTTACATTGGTTTGCGAACAATATGATGTTGTTGATTCGATAGGAACAGCTGCTTCATTAGAATTGACCCCAGGTTTTGTATCGTCCGGTGCGTGGAGCAAGGTGTGGTGCTTCTTCTTACAATTCTGGCAATGATACTTTGAAAGGCATTTTTCAACTCGATGTCGTCGACTTAGGCAATTGAAGCATCGGTTTTCCTCTTTTGCCCAATTCCTGCGTTGTTCAGCATCCATCTGATTTAATTGTTGACATGCTACCAATGAATGATCGCTTGCATTGCACTTTGCGCAATTGTAGGCCTTATTTTCGACTGTGACGTGGCTCTTAATTCTTGCTTGTGTGGTTGGTTTTTTAAGCGACATGTTGACAGTCTCCAAAGTGTCGATTCGTTTTGAGAGAAATTCCATAAAATCCGTGAATTCTGGATTTTCCAGATCAGCTACGTGTTGCGCCCATAATGATTTGGACTTTTCGTCTAATTTGATAACCAACAGATAGATCAACCAGTGATCGCGCGACTCAGCCTTGTAACCCAATGCCTTTAAGCCACGGATGACTTCATCAGAAGTGTCCATGAGTCCTTTAATATTGTCTGGATTGGCGGTGGTTATGGATGGCTGATCGATAAAAGTACGCAAAAACACATTAATTATGTGTCGCTTACGATCGTATCTTGATTTAAGCTTATTCAGAGCGCCGATGTAATTTGCCTCGGTTAAGCTTGTATGCCTCAATAGGATTGCCGCTTCACCTCGTAATAATCCCTTCAGGTACTGAAATTTTTGTACCGATCTTAAACTGGCAGAGTTATGTATTGTGCTGGTAAACAGATCGTAAAAAGATTGCCATTCCTTATAGTCCCCTGAGAACGGGGGTATATTGATTCTTGGCAATTTCACTTCATGAGAGTGACCATTGTTCGTAGCATTAAATGATACGTCCTGCGATGTGTGGCCTGAAGCTATAGATCTAGATCGAATCAAGGTATTAAGACCGGTTACAGCACTATAGTAGTTGTCCTCATAAACTAGATCTGGCCCTTCTTTATCATCGAGAGATAAAATTTGGGATTCAATGTTGGTAAATTCAATCATTAACTGCTCTACACGAGCAAGGCGCGTTCTGAATTCTTCGATTGGGGTGTCATCGTCTGCGGCTTTGATATAATTGATAATACCGGTAAGCCGGCCCTTATTTGCTGCGCGTTGCCTCTTAAGGGCTGGTACATCCATCTTAATTTGTTTTGCTCAATAGCGAGCACTCAACTGGATACACAGTAACTTGATGAATACACTTGCTTCAAACTTGTTTGTTTAATGGCGAGCACTGAACTGGATACACCGTAATTTAAATGAACACACGTACCTCAAACTTGTTTGCCCAATGGCGAGCACTGAATTGGAATTTACCGTAACTTCGATTGCACACATGTGCCTCAAAACTGTTTTGCTCAATTGCGAGCACTCAACTGGAAACACGTAGTTAAATTTTACACACGTTCCTCAAAACTGGATTGTTCAACGGCGAGCACTAAACGTAACTGCAATTGCACGTTTACGCGTTGTTAAATTGCACACCCGTGCCTTAAAACTGGTTTACTCAATGGCGAGCACTAATTGGATACGCCTTAATTTAAATGAGCACACGTATCTCAAACTATTTTGCTCAATGGCGAGCACTCTCGACTGTACCGTAATTAAATTACACACACGTACCTCAAACTATTTTGCTCAATGGCGAGCACTCTCGAATGTACCGTAATTAAATTACACACACGTACCTCAAACTATTTTGCTCAATGGCGAGCACTCGACTGGAAACACGTGTTGTATTTAGCACATCCGGCTCGAAGGACCAAATGTTGGGGCAATCCACTTGCCTAAACTTGCTGTGTAAATAGCAAAGGAAAAGTGGCCTTGCGAGTCATTCCCAAGATAATAATAATAGGTCGTCGGATCCAATTTCACTTAACAAACAAATTGTTAATATATAAGAATTTATTTAACAATTTATTATTTTATTTTTAATAGTTATAACAATTTTATTGTGTTTTACAATTGGATTACAAAATATGACTAAACAATTTTTATGATAAAAAAAAATGACAAGATGAATTTTATAATGTGGCCAGAGTTGAAAACAAATTTTAAATTGCATGATGAATACAATTATACTCTATTGGTCAAATATGGCAACTCAAATTAAAGACGCATTATGCCACAAATTCATGTTCGAAATAATCCAAGACTCCAACCAATTATATAATTCTATTATATTACGTTCAGTGGATATTCGATTATGTATTTCGGCAAAAGCGCTTGTCGATGTTAACTTGTCAAATAACCTATTAATTATACCTTTCAGAGATGGTCATAAATTATATAATAGCAAGGGGTAAGTTTTAAATAAATTATAATTTTTAATGTTATTTTGATTTTAGGTTAAGTCAATTGATGTATTACAGGATGAGATTTGTAATTTAGGTGAGTATTGATTTAAATTGGGCCAATTGCTCCAACATAGGTATTGTTGGATGCCAAATCAAAAAAAAAATACGAAAAAAATTTTTTGTTAGATACATAAAAAAATTTTGGGGATAAGGGGGACACCCTAATCACCTAGCGGTATGAAATATACTTTACGACCTATTCTCATACCTACCAAATATACATAAAAAATTTCATAAAAATCGGTCGAGCCGTTTCGGAGTAGTGCGACCACAAACACCGTGACACGAGATTTTTATATATTAGATTTTACGAATTTATAATTTTTTTTATCATCAATAATTTCATTAGAAGAAGAATTTACTCAAGATAGCTTCCAAAATTTATATTATAACAGTTTAACATCGGTTATATCAAAAGCTGGACCGAGAAATCTTTTTTGGGATAGATATCTACAACTATTTAAGAGAGAGGTTTGAATTTTCAATTACTGGTTTAAACTATTATACATATTTCAGATACTATATTATAATTCTTACATAACCGATGGCTTAATATGAATAAGGAGTAACATCAAAATTTTTAAAATTGGGTTTTTGTTTTTCTACGACGCCTTTGGTTGATTTACACAATAAAAAATAACATTAAAATTAATTAGTTTTGCCAAATAACACCTATTTTTATTTATATTAACATTATTTATTATTTGTAAGTTTAATTTTTACCAAAATATTAAGTTTTGTCGTCCTCCTGTAAAATTTTGAAAATGCGACTTACGCCCTATTCACATTAAGGCATCGAATTATTATTTAGCATCCTTCACCACCAAAGAAATATCGAAAAACTTCGAATTTATTAAAGTTACCTTTGATTTTAAAAGTTTTGAGATCTATACACGCTATCTTATGTCGTTTTCGATTTACTCCAGAAAATCTCCACAAGATCCACAATCTGTGACGCAACCGATTGGTTTTACTGCTGTCAGGTTGTTCGATTCTCCCAATAAAATCACTCGGTCGAGCAAAATTCTTGCTCGGTTATAAATTTCGATTTTTTGTCAGATTTACCCCTCTTTCACTAATACCAAGAACTAATACTGTTATTTTTACTGAAACTGTCATTTTTTTGTTGTTTTTAATTCAAATAATATTTTTAAGTCGTCAAAAACACACACACACACATAAAAAACTCGGACAATTCGATTTTCTTGTTCGATTCACGGATTGATTTTTGAAAGAGGTGGGAAAAGCGAATCGAAATCGACATTAGTTTTTAGAGAATCAGGTTACTTTATCTATGAAATTGCACAAAACAATTGAATAGATTTTGAATCCTTATTAGCTGTATTTTTCCTCTGAATAAAAAATTTAAAAAATGTTGTATTGAAATGAAAAGCTATAAGGCCCTATGAATATAAGAATTTCAAAAAATCGTCTCAGGGGTTGTTTGGGGGCGGCAGCCCCATCCCCTGAGGTATAAAACGAATTAAAATAATATTTAAAAAATTTTATTTTTTGGAATTTTTTGTATTTTTGGAATTCTTTTTATTTTGGATAACCTTTGCCACAAACACAAATTATTCAACCCCAAAATATAAACAAAATAAGGCATCAATAAGCTGGATCAACCAATATACTATTCAAATTTATACTAAATTAACACATATAGTATGTACCTACATTTTAATCGGAATTGATTAAGCACATATGGAATTTTGTAAACATTTAATTTTAGATTATGAAAGTCACTTATAGGCTATCAAAGAATTCCAATAAAACTAAGAAACATATTTAGGTTCAAAACTCAATTTTATTAATTAGTTTACACATGACAACTTCATATATAGAGTAAATTATGTATGATATAAATGACATCGTCCCCTATCGTTAACACGTTCATCCGGTGGACAGAGTATCGGCACCGTAAATAATGATCGGTCATCGATCGTTATTTCATTCGACGATGGAAAGACAATTGCACTGTCATCATTTTGATAGCCATCTAAACCGTTAGCTAGACCATCGTTTGCCGAACCGGCAATATTTTCGTATTTTTCACTATTAGCTACACTTAAATCTCTTGCGCTCGATTGCACCAAATTAGTGCTTAATACAGCAAAACAAATTAAATGTATTTTCATATTTTTTTAAAATAAATTAACTGATGAATAAATTTATGAAACTCGTTGAATATTCAACTAACAATAATAATTTTTTTTGTCATCTATTATCTTAGTTCAGTACGTAACTGATAACGCTATTTTAATGCATCTTCCATTTTACTCTACAATCTTTAAAAATAAATAACACGCTATCAGTAAATAGTTCATAATGTATAATTATTTTCATTAACGATTTGACTGCCAGGATGGTGGTTGATTGTGTGATGTTTTTATTCGGAATTTTTTTTTTATAAAATAATCGATTTTCTAACATTGTATTCCAATTCTGATGAGTGTGAAGTTTATGCTAAAAAAAAAATTACAATTTTAAATTAGTTATTTTTCCAATTGGAATTTAGATTATATGAAAATTTAAATTTTTTGTAATTTTGAATTTTTAGTACTATCAAACCCTGCATAGGAAACAGGTAATTTTCATCAATTTCAGATAGCTGAACTAATTTGTTTATCTCGTTGGCCAAAAGCATTCAATTTTGTTGAGCTTTACTGTATTTCAGATAATTTAAAAATTGACTGATTTTTGATAATTAAATAATTGTTTAGCGCCAATCCGAAAATGTCCCGAAGGTCCCGCACATTTTCTAGAACAACTAAGCCATATAGCTGTATGTAGTCACCAAGCTGATCCAATTGTGATGAACATACTATATTTCACAGAATGTGGAATTTTTAATAATTTTGGATGATTTTAAAAGTTGTTATATCGCCAACCATACAAATGTCCACCAGGTTTTTCCCTCATTCTCGAATACCTCTTATTTTCGGATAACTTGGCAATATGCCAATCTACGTGGTCAACCTGATCCAGTTGTGACGAACTTTACTAAACTTCACAGAATTTAGAATTTTAGATTACGAACGTAAAGTTCGTCACCACTGGATCAGGTTGGCCACCTAGATTGGCATATGCTTTATAGTTTATCGGTTTATGTGAGATTTATGAGTTTTTAGGTTATATATTTTGAGGTTATGGGTTTTAGGGTTATAGGTTATTGATCTCAAGATTATTGAGGTTTGAAGGTATAATATTGTTGGGTTTTTTAGTTTTAAGCTGTTTTTTGAGATTAGAAAAAAACGCTGACGTGATGGGGCATAACAGGTTTCGGATTCGGTTTCAGCGATTCAAAAAACATATAATCCACTTAGTCTGATTTAAGGAACCCTCCACTCATTCTCAGCACTCGTAGCAAATCAGGACACAATTCAAATCAATCCAGGAACCGCATCAAATACGGCTGTTATACAAGAGGAAGACGTGGATGTTTGTAAAGCAAAGGATTATGTAGATGCTACAATTGAAGCACACTTGGTTCTGGATTCGATAATACAAATGGATATTGCTAGAAATTCAGAAATCACAACCGACGACGATTTGATTAAAACGAGCTCGCAGTTGAATATTATGACATCGCTAAACGATACTAATACAATTCAATTAATTGAAAATAGTATCAGCAATTTAGAACTGGACCCTGAAGTAAACGACCGCATATTTAACAGCCAGTTTTCTGTAAAGTTAAAGATCCTTCTTGTGCTGATCAAACTTAAAAAAAACCTTGATTTCTCAGTATTGCCCATTTTATTTGGAAGATCAATTACAACAATAATAAAATATTTTAGAGAAATGCTACCGGTGATGAGAGCAGGACTAAAATTTTAATTTCTTGGCCATCTAAAGAGGAAATTCAGATGGACATTTCTGTCAGTTTCAAAGACTTTTTGGATGTTCGATTGTACTGAAATCGAAATTAGCCAAGCAAATTGTCTAAAATGTACGGGGACGTCTTATTCGCATTATAAAGATAGGAATACGGTGAAATTTCTTGTTGCTGTAAGTCCAGCTGGGCTGATAACAGACGTAAGTTCGGGATATACAGGGAAAGCATAAGACAAATATATCTTCAATAAAGAAAATGTTGTTAAGTTATTTGGAAGTAACGATGCTGTAATGGTTGATAAAGAGTTTCCTATCGACCAAGAATTCCAATCAAATTAAGCATTAAGTTATATCGACTTTCATATATCGTCGCTTCCAATTAAAAGTATTACATCTGCAAATCATTAATTTTTTTGGAGGTGCATATCAAGTTTTTAATGTTAAATTTGGTCTAATTTTTTTAAATAAAATTATTGCCACACTTTTTGGGAAAGACTTTATTTAAAAAAAAATTAAGTCGAAATTAGCAGTAACAATTTTAAGGCCTCTTCAAAAAATTAGTGATTTGCAGATGTAATACTCTTAATTGAAAGCGACGATATGGATTATTAATGCCAATTTGATAAGGCTGTATAATATATAATACTTCAATAGCTGCAGCGCGAGTGCACGTCGAACGAGCAATACAACGTATTGAAATTTACAAAATTTCAAAAAACAGAATTTATCATTGCTTTTTCTCTGCCGTTGACGATATCTTTAATATGACTTGTTGTTTAGTAAATCTAAATTCTTTCAATCTATGTCTTTGTAAGTTTGTATGGTCTATCTCTATATGTTAGGTTTAGTATGTAGTTGAAGTTCTCGATTCCAGTCAGGGTAAGTGAACAATTGATTCATATATTCCTTTAGTTCTTCTTGATCTCCCATAGTGCCATATGTATCCCGTTTGATGCAAAGCAGCATTATTAATCTGGATAGCTTGGTCAGCACTTAGCTTAATATGATTATCAAAACACGTGACAAAATCATTTGGTAAACTAATTTCATTTAAGTGTAAGGCTGCTAATAAAGTGTTGTGCCGAATAAGCGGTTTTACCAACTGTGTATCTAAACTTTCGCTAGCAATCAAACATATTGTGTTTCCTTGTTCTGGTAATATGTTACTGGTCCTACCAAAAGTATGCCACGGGTATCCTAATAAAAACAAATGTTTAGTGAATCATACAATGACTCAGATCCGATTCGTATATGTAATATATTACGTACCATTAACAAACATAGCAAAATTGTATTTATCTACAGCTGCTGTTGTATTTATTTATTGAGGCTTAGAACTGACTGATACATAGCAATTGTTGTCGCTTAATACTCTGGGTACATACATTACCTCGGCAGTACTCCTTGCCACTTTCCCCCAGTTATGTGGGAGATCCGTGGAACTGTGGCGGCCGACAGATATGAAGAGTAACTAAAATATACAATATACATACCATAATATATACCAAATAAACAACGAGTTTTTCTTACCCTTATTCCCCATTTTCCTCCCGGTTTGGAACTGTCGCTCGCACGTAGCACAGGGAAGCAAGTCGGTAATAATATCATGACGTTTCGACAAACAAATCAGCGAAACGTCATAACAGTATGTTCGACAATATTAAGTCTTCTCAGTTGTGTAGGGCGACATCTACACTGCAGTCCAAAAAGCAAAAGACATTCGTTTGGGTGGTTTGGTGAATTCAATCAAACCAAGCAGGGAAAGTAGCGTTAGCCGGAAAAACAACGATACTAATATAAAAGGAAAAGTGGTGAAAGAAAAATCAATAATCGCTAGACTTGGCCGAGCAATAACGTTTGGATCCCTAAAAGAGGATTGTTTTTAGTATTGCTCGCCTAATATTAATTTAATTGTATCAAATCCATGTTTATAAAATAAACCCCGTTGTATATAAATTCTGTATACATATAAGTTAAACCATGAAATAAATATTGTAAATGATAATGGTTGCGTGTTTGAAGAAGAAAATATTTGACCGGCAGAATTCCGCGCCGCAAATATATTTGTGGATAAAATACCACCACAAATTGGTGACCCCGACGTGATTGGGTGCTGCAATCGCAACACGGCTAACCAATCACCATTACGCGCGATAATTGTGACCGACGGTACAAATTCCATAACCGTGACCTGTCGCACTAGCAAAAGGGAACTATCCATTCCTGAGACGGAAAATCCGATGCCGCATACATCATCCGGCCAATAATCGGATCACACAAATTATACGCTCACAGGAAAAGCGTGAACAACGACATTCCTGTAATACCATTTCGAGAAAACAGTCGATACACCATTCTACGGAAAGAGTGACCATTTGGCGTTGTGAGTCCAACGAGCGATTAAAAACCACACTCAACTCTACAAGTGAACGCGGTCGTGTAATCTCCTCATCCAGCAGCAAACGCCCTTGCTACAACCAATCACGGCAAAGAGCTGCTGTAAAAGTCAACAACGACCAGAAAATAACAACCGCCGGCGGGTTTTTAAAAAAAAGAAAAGAAAATTCGAAGGAAACATTGGCGAACCATCGAAATTTAGCACGATTGCTACGAAAAGCAGATTAGGTAAGCGATTATTGATTTTTCTTTCACCATTTTCTTTTATCGTTGCCCGCGACGGGATTGTGGAACTACCATAAATAAATATACAAATTACCAAACCACCCAAACGAATACCTTAGTGTTATTATTATTATCATCGTGGAATCGTGGTTGATATTTTATACTGTATTGTTGAGGTTTGCCACAGTTTCTCCCTGTGCTAGTCGAGTGCGACGTACAGTGACTTTATTTTATTCTTATTATTGTTTTGTTATCGTCTTTGTCTGTAAATTATTATTATTCTTACATCGTTATTATCGTTCCGTCATTATTATTGTTACGTCGGTATAATCGAAACTAATGGGGAACCGATAAACCGCGTTTTAAAAAAGCAGGGACGTGAGTGTAGTGTTATATTTAAAAAAAAAAAAAATCAAGCCAGTGAATCATTGATGTCGCGCGGCGTTCCCGCAAACACCAACGTCGCGGTCGTACCCGATGACAGTCTTCAGTAAGTGCCATCCAATGAGTCAGGAACAGTTAACGACCAATCATCGGAATTCGAGGCTAGAGTCAAAGCGGCGGCTAGGCGGGCACTTGCTGGTCAAGTGAACGACCATATATACGCCACGCCCAGCACCTCCCAATCATCAACAGTGTCGGGCGAACAAGCACCAATACAAGCAAATCACCGTCAGCATCTGGATCGATGGCAGCCATATCATTAAGAATCGTCCCGTTGACCACGCAGGACCCCCGGCTATGGTTCCATATGGTGGAGGCGCAATTTGCATTGAGCAGGATACCGCTGGAAACCACAAGATACCATCATCTCCTCTGCGCACTCAACGATCGTATAAGTAACGAGGTGAGTGACATAAAAACCGGACCGATTTCGCAGGCACCATATTCGGACTTAAAGAAAGCCATTGTGCGGTGGATCTACGGTAGATGACGAAGTAATAAAAACCATATGGCTCAAGCGTCTGCCCGTTCGCGCTCAGGAGATCTTGGCACCAACAGCCGACTCTCTCACGGCATCAAAGCTGGCGGAACTAGCAGACAGGCTGCACGAAACGATGACACAGTCTCACATAATGTCAGTCGCAGCCCCATCGCCGCCAAGCCTCGACAACAGCATCGCCAAACAAATAAGCGAGATCGCTCGTCGACTGGAACGAATAGGGTATAGTCACCAGCGAAAACGCTCTCAGTTCAATCGACGCTTCCGGGGTCAGTCAGGCAATCGAGGTGCAACGGTTAAGTCAGCGACAGATCAGGGTTCTACACAAACCAGCGACACACCCCGCATGTGCTATTTCCATTATTGTTTTAAGGAGACAGCGCGCAATTGCAGGCCTAACTGTCCAAACTGGATCGAGTTCAAGGAAAAAAAACTAATTTCACCAACGCACATGGCGACGTGCTATATCTAATAGACACCGGAGCCGACGCCACAGTGTTAGATTTTGCTGAAAAAGTGGCCAAAAGTGCTGATTTTGTAATTTTTTTTTGTTTCAAAATTAATTTTTTTTGTGATTTTTAGTTAGTATAATGTCCAATGCATTCAGCAAAAATGAAAAAAAAAATTTATTGTTTTTTATTTAGATGTTATAGCACGCTAAAGATGACTCATTTTTGAAAATAATTTTTTTTGTTTTTCATTTAATTTACATTTAACTAAATTACTTGAACACCAAAGGACTGCATTAAGGGATATAAGTAAAAGTTTATTTTTTGTAAAGTTGGGTCTATTGTGAAATTCAGCAAAGATCACTTTTTCATTTTTATGAATTTAATTTATTTTGTTAAGGTGTAAAAAGCCCCCATTTTTTA
The DNA here is from genome assembly GCA_963556165.1 of Tipula helvola. NCBI lineage: Eukaryota > Metazoa > Arthropoda > Insecta > Diptera > Tipulidae > Tipula > Tipula helvola. Next base: position 193,617,730 of record OY744481.1, on the reverse strand, counting down.
ACTATTTTCTGTGTTCAGGTAAGCTTACCTTTTTTTCTCCATGTCTCTCCACCATGGGACTAACGGCAAATGAAAGATCATTATATTATCTTTCTGCAGGTAATAAATTTAGATCCGTAAAAGTCCATAAAAAAAAGTTACAATATTTTAACTGTTGCATTGTTCCTTATAAGTAAATTTATGGTCTTACGGTTTATGGTACTATGTACCCAAAATCCTATAATTTAACTGCTTTTATGGATGCTATTGTTTTTAATAAATGTTTCCTAAATGAATGCGAATATTTTCTAAACTGTTTCATTCTAAAAACTGAGCTCGAAAGTGAAAAATGGCTGTATCTGTGAAATATTTGAATGTTTGTGAAATATTATATTTTGAAAATTCTGATAAAAAGCACGAATTCACGAAAAGGCACGAATTCAGACAGAATTTAAAGGGAAACTAGCATAATTATTGCACACCTAAGCAGGGGTTTGGAAATACTAATGATGGGAACACCGCCAGAAGATTTTTTGCGAATGTAGAACTTCCACCAAAATAACTAAAGTTGATTATGAGCTGATTAGGAGGTTTAAAGTAATGTTAAATGCATTATGTTCCACACGAGAAATTGATCCCGATAAATATCATAAATACGCGAGTGATACCGCAGATATATATATATATATATATATATATATATATATATATATATATATATCTGTGTTGCGAAACGAAAAAAAAATGTGTTACGTTATACGTTTCGTTACATTCTAATAAAAAATTTTGGTATCGTTCCGTTTTCCGGTATTGTACCAAAATATTATTTCGTTACGTTATGCTATAACGTTACAAAACGTTATTTTTTTATTTTATGTAACTTGCTCTACGAAAAATAACCAGCTTATTTAATTAATTAAATGTTCTTTATTTATTTGCGTTGAGTATTTCCAATAATTTATAAAATTTTCAAATTCAGCAATTTTCATATTATTTTATATACACATTCATTTTTTTGATCATAGTTAATAATTTAAGAATTCGAATTTATAATTTACCACAATGTAACGAAATACCAAAATAATTTTTTTTTGTTATGGTAAAAATACCGGTAAAAACTTTAAAAACTTTGGATATTGGTTTTGTTAACGTTACTTGAAAAAAATCCGGTATACCGGTATTTCGATCCGTTACAGGTAACGCTTCGCAAGACTGATATATATATATATATATGTATATATATATATATATATATGTATATATACATATATATATATATATATATATATATGTATATATATGTATATATATATATATATATATATATATATATCAACAATTATGGATCCTGGAGAACGATGTCATCAACTGTGCATAAAGTTCTTCGATCATCTATTATTCGGCATCACATCGTACCATCAGGAGAGTTAGCGTAGGAATCTCGAAATAAGGATTATATAAATTTTGGCTTTTAAATACTAGAAAAAATTCAAGGATAAATCAAAACAAAGATTTATTTTCACTACTATTAATATCTTCTGACCCAGTGATATCATCATTACGAATTATAGAAAAAAAAGAGATTATGAAGATGAAGCTACAGGCTTTTTATAGTTATTATTGAATAGAACTGAAAATCTGCATAATGATATAGTACGTTTATAGAATTATTATACGAACTTATTTAATATGTTTTATGTACTAATATTTGTGACACTACTTAAAAAAAAAATTAAAAATTATTTTATAAATTATATATGTACAATATTTGTTCTTTTAATTATATTTTTAACCCGTGTAAAAAGTGTGTTCCACTCCTGGTTTTCTAGTTTCTTTTTGGTTTGTCTTAAACTGTGTTCTATCTTCTATATATCCTCAAAATTTCAAAAATGTATCTTCACTAATAGCCAAGTTTCATAATTTTGACCGCTTTTTCAACAAAATCTGACAGCACACGTTAACATTAAACATCATGACGAAAATTTCTTTTTGTACGCGGCAAGCGGAGCAAAATTAAAGACATTTGGAAATAAACGCATCACACTAGACCTTGGCCTTAGGAGGCAGTTTCAGTGGACGTTTATTTTAGCGGAAGTGACCGTACCTATAATCGGTGCAGATTTCCTTAATCAATCAGGTCAGCTTGTCGACATACAACACGGACGACTCATCGACCCAATCACGACACTTTTCACAGTGGCAAAGAAAACAACGGAAGAAGCACCTACAGTCCGAGTATTAGACGCCGCCAGAATCGATACATGGATTTTGACACTATTGGAGAAATTCAAATCAATTACTCATCAAGACCAGGCATCAAATCCGCTCAAACATCAAGTAACACACCATATTGTAACTCGCGGACCACCGGTTTTCGCCAGGCCACGAAGATTGAGCACGGAAAAACTGGCGATAGCACAAAAGGAGTTCCAGTACAGATCAAGGGATCTGTAGGCGCTCCGACAGCCCATGGGCCAGCCCATTGCACCTATCGCAGAAGAAAAACGGCGAATGGCAACCCTGTGGGGATTATAGGGCGCTCAACAAGGTAACCGTACCAGATCGGTACCCAATCCCGTTCATCCAAGATTTTACACAACATCTGGGAGGAGCAGAGATTTTCACAACATTAGATTTGGTACGGGCATACCATCAGATCCCGATCGAGGAAGAGGACATAGCGAAAACAGCGATTTCTACTCCTTTCGAGCTCTTCGAGTTTAAACGAATGACTTTTGGCCTACGTAACGCCGGAAATACCTTCCAGCGCTTTATGCACTCTGTGTTCCAAGGATTAGAATTTTGCTTCGTGTATTTAGACGGCTTACTAATAGCATCTAAAACAATGGTAGAGCACGAAAAGCACTTGGAGGTAATTTTTACAAGACTAAGCAACGCGGGGTTGGTGATAAATATTGAGAAATGTTGTTTCGCAAAATCAAAAATCAATTTCCTCGGACATGAGGTTTCACGAGAAGGAATAAAGCCGATTATAAAGCGCGTCGAGGAAATAGTGATGATCCCACTACCTAAAACAATAAATCACCTACGCCGATTCCTAGGTATTATCAATTTCTATCGGATGTTTATCCCAAACGCCAGCCGAAACCAATCGATTCTGAATGATTACCTCAAAGGCAGCAAGAAAAACGACACAAGAGTGATCGGGTGGTCCGAAGCAGCGGAGGAAGCTTTCAACCTGGCGAAAACCCAATTAAGCGAAGCAACTCTTTTGGTTCATCCATCACCAGCAGCTAGGCTAGCGTTGATGGTCGACGCATCCGACACTGCAATCGGAGCGGTGATCCAGCAGTTGAGCCAGGACGCAGATGTCGGGTGGCAGCCATTTCAATTTTTTTCAGGCAAACTGTTAACGTAGGATATCTGGAAAGCAAATAATAATTGGAAGATCATAATCAACATTAGCTTATGCAAATAGTTTATACATGGATGAGTAATAATTGTGTCACGTACCGGTTTATATATAAAAGGGTGGCAATTATATGCTTATATCTTTCCCCTTGACCTGTTGGACATGTGCATTTAGCATTGTCGATCCATTTTCTGTTCGAATTAATATGTAGTTTTGTTTCCCATTCTGTTTCGTTTTTTGGATTCGAAGCTTGTAGACAAACACTCACAATTTTAAATGTCCAACTGTATAATCCTTTAAGTCCACTAAGATAATATTTTTAGTTTGATAAAATTGTTCACCTTCTACAAATACCCACAATAATCAACTATTTATGAAATTGTAATTTCAAATTGTTCATCTGTCATCATTTAGCATGCAGCAAAGCACTTTATTTTCTTGAAATAAAATAACAATCTATTTTATAGAAGTTGTGCCTAATAATAGAATATGCCGTTTTATTAAAAGTTATTGTAAAATATTAGTAATTTATCAATAAAACTTACCATACACCAATTTTGTATGCAATTTGACAGATAAATAGATATTGATCACCGACGCCGAATGTGATTGAAGCAGCATATTATTACTGGTAAAAGTAAAGGAGAAGATGAGCTGATTCCAATTATTTCTTTCGATTTGTCCTTCGAATTCAAGCAACTATACAGTTTTTGGTGAATCTTGATTTCGTAAAAACAATTGACAAAGCCCAAGAGCGCTTGCTTCAGAGTGGAACCGCCAAAAAATGTATTAATTTTTTACCGAATGGTAAAATCAAAAATACTGATTATTCAAACGCATTACAACAAAAATTAATATTAATTAAAATATGTATTTTCTTTATTATTCACTAAATAAAAAAATGAAATTTATTTTTGCCTGTTACGACTGGGTATTCGCTAGATCAAAAGAAGTATAAACAATTGTGTATCCAACCAGTAACAAACTCAACAGTTAGCTTAGGAGTATTTTTACTCAATAGTCCAGGGGGCTGGCCGTTTACATAATCCAAGAAAAAGTTACGTTAGGTTGATATTCTGGATTTCCATTTTTCTCCAGCAAAGAATTCCAAATCTTCCACATCTTCCTACCACGAAGCATCCTTCAAGTGGGGAAAAATTTGATGTTAAGATACAACAAAACTACTAAATATTTAAGAAAAAACAGGTTTGTTCACACATAAAATCACACATAAAGTTGAACACTTTCTTAGATTTTACAATAAGTGGGAACGCTGCGAATTCAAAGTTTTAAATTTGAAGTATCTTTTTATCAATTATTGATAAATATGAAACAAAAAATACACAGTCTTAAAGAAAACATTTTTGGGTATCAGTTCAGCCTAAAAAAAGCCAATCTTCCCATCATTTCACCTAAAACATTAAATTTAATGTTATTGTGATGATTATGGCCATCATACAACCAGCTCTGAAATAGCGATGAATAGCGATAGCTCAGACGATTGGCGCGTAGTATGAAAAAAAATCGATGTTTTTATTACAATTATTTATTGTGGACCTCGAAACATGTTTATACACCACCACACAAATTCATAATGATCTAGTAAAAACAAGAACGTCCGAGATATGGCATACAAAGGAAAGCGTGGTTTAGTGATTGAAGAATAAAATAAACAACACAAATTTGGCCCGGCGCCCATCGACGATGATGAATGATGATGATTAAGACAGGTCATAAACGATATTTCCAGATGATTATGGGTAATAAACAGAATACCTAACAACGAAGATGATTTATGACAGGCAATAAAGGAATTTTCGAGAGCAGTATCAAACTGGTATATAAACACGGCCGATGGCAAGCAGAGATCAGTTTTTGGTTTACTTTAAATCGTTAAACAAGGAAATAAATCTGTTGTTATAGCTCCCAGTACCGGCAAGCGGACACATTTAAATAGTAAAGTCAAAGCAAATATCAAAGTGTATAAAAGTAAAGAGAAATAAAGTTAAGTCAAGTGACATGAAAAAGTACACAGTGTTTTTAATTGCAAAATCCAGACCAACACAAAAGCCCAGTTCGTAACAATATTTAAACTGGAAAATCGCAATTCGCAAGACAGTGTATTGCTTTTTCTGATGATATGGCATTGAGTTATTATGGTTCAAGTACTTCGGAAATATCCAGCCCTATTAAATCTGATATGAATAAATTGCGATCTTGGTTTGATGGTCATTCCATGATTTTAAGTGAAAACATTAAAATTATGTTTTTTAGATTAGCTGGGATCCATATTCGTGTTGTGTTCCAGAGATTGTTTGCCATGTGCGAAATTGTAATTTAGTGAATTGTAGCAACCTTTGCATTCCAATTGTACCTGTTTATAATTTTAAGTGTCTAGGTTTGCATCTGGTGCTAATTTAAATTGGAAAATTCGTTTTCAGAAGATCAAATAGCAATTCAATTTTTCTTTACGTGTCATGTATATTTGCTGCGTCAGTTATGCCCATCCGCAGTTTTATTAAATGGGTATCATACGTTTGTAGTCGGTATTCTATTTTGTTGTTTAAATCAGTTTAATGCTAAAAGAATATAAAGAAAAAATTAATCATAAAGTTTTAGTGATACATAGTCCTAGAAGTGAACTTTTTTTTTCTTTATATAGATTTATGTATAACTGAAGAAATTGGAGCGCTCTACTTCTAACAAGAATTAATCAGGTACATCATTTTTTTATATAACTTTATTACAGTTATTCCAATGCGACACTATTGCCTACAATCATTGTTACTATATTACTTAGGTTATTTACTAAATCGTATCTTAAATTTATATTTATTACATATTTTCATAAATTGCATACAGATTTAAATTTTATAACAAAATTTTTGTCATTATGATTTCAACTATCTTTTCAATTAATGCGTTTGTTTTAATTTACTATCACGGGGTGAATTGGTGTTCCACCATTTTCTGAAAAGCAGCTCACTTAAATCCGCTAATTACCCGAGAGACTCCTCCCACTTCTCCTGTAGCTTTAGCCGGAAAATTTGCTACTGTCGGGAATCATAATAATTGAATCTGTTAACAACAGATTCAAAAAATAAAATCAAGTACGTGTTGCGTTAAACATCGTAAATTTTTTCTTCGACATTTAATAATTTTATTAAATTTTCATTTAATTTATTCATTTAATATTTCGTAGTATTTTTGTTTGTGCTGTTATTGTGCTTTAGTTTTCTTTTTTATCTTGTTTTAGCAAAAATTATTTGCCGTAAATTTGTGTTTTACAATTTGTGTTTACCATCAAGAGGTGTATTTCATATAAACTTTTGACCGTCAAGTGTTTGGTGGTTGTTAATAATAAATTATTTATTAATTTGTGATAATGTATGTGTGCTGCAACTGCAAGTGTAATGTGAATATAACTGATAACTTTTTTTCTTGTTCTGGGGAATGCAAGAACGTAGTACATTATGGTTGTACGGGGATGAAAAAACCAGTGTTTGACGTACTATCTAATTCCTAATTATTTGTAATGAGTGTATTGACCTTTATAAAGTGTTGAAGGAAGAAAATGATCACCTTACTAATGCTATGAACTCTATATCAACCACTTTGCTTGCATTAAAACATAATACAACATCTTTAAATGTTGATCTTGAAACTGCAATAAAACCAAAATGTAATCCATCTACATTGAAATTAAAAAAATTGCAAAAACATAATGTAGAGCCGTCGTCACGAACTACGAGATCAAGAGGTTCGTTAACAACAACAAGGGCTGAGTCGATTGCTGCTACTCAATCATCAAATAAAAATTAATAATAATAATTCCTCTAAAATTGTTATTGGGAGTGGTGGTCTACATTCTACTCTGCGCGCGCACTGTCGAACCAGTAAAATGGATTTTTATTTCACGTCTGTGCAAGGATGTTAGTGACGATGATATGTCACTGTATTTAAAAAATAAATTTGACATTGATAAACCTATTTTGATTGCGATGAGACGTAATTATGACCGTGACTATATATCATTCAAAATTGGGGTTCCGGATAACAAATTCAACCTGCTGTTGGACTCATCATCTTGGCCTCCTGGTGTATTAATAAAAGAATTTGTAAATTATGGTCGGCAATCATCGAATCATTTTTTAGTACTCGGTCGGCTTTAACGGTTTAAAGCCAACATTTAATAATGTCAATAGTAACAAAATTAATTATAACAGTGGAAATATTTATAATGTTGATGAGAAAAATGATGTAGAAAATGTGGGAAATTATACGACTAAGGACAAATATTGGTCTAATATATATATATTACAACAAGAAGGGCGGAATGCGCACAAAAGTGGATACATTTTTTACATCCGTTATGGAAGAAGATTATGACATCATTGCCATAACTGAAACATGGCTGTTTCCTGCTATAAATAATGAGGAATTCTTTCCTTCATACTACATAGTTTTCCGCAGAGATCGGCACGGAACTGGTGAGTGTCTGGATGTTGGTGGGGGTGTGTTAATAGCTGTAATCAATCAGTATAAAATTCAACAAATACGAGGGGAAACCCTCGTATGTAATCCCAGGATTTAAATCTGGGCCAAAAAATTTAGTTGAGAATTATAGGGGAATTGCTATTTTATCTGGTATCCCTAAACTTTTTGAAAAATTGGTCAAAGATTGTATTTATTTTAATATCAAAAACTTAATTGTTCCCCAACAACACGGTTTTGTTTCTGGTAGATCAACGACAACCAATATGGCGGTATTTATTAATGATACGATATCTTGTTTATAAAAAGGTGCCCAAGTTGACACTATCTATACAGAATTCAGCAAGGCCTTTGACAAAATTGATCACAAGTTATTAATTGATAAATTGATTAAGGTGAATTCTAATTTTATTCCTATAAAATGGATATCATCTTATTTGTCGCAAAGGTCTCAACTGGTACGTATTGGTCAAAATTATTCTGAGAAGTTCACAGTCTCATCTGGTGTTCCTCAGGGTAGTTATTTAGGTCCATTATTATTTATTCTGTTTGTTAATGATATTGTTACATGTTTTGTAAGTGTTTGTTATATGCAGATGACCTAAAAATTTACGCTAATATCCGAAATGATGCTAACGTTTTATTGGTACAACAGGACCTTAATTAGTTTAGTGGTATGACTGTCGAAAATCGCTTAACACTCAATATCTCCAAATGTGAAACCATGTCTTTTGCAAAAATCAAGAATTTAATTATAGCTCCGTACAGTTTACAGGATGTGGAAATTGATAGAGTTAATCAGTTTATTGATTTAGGTGTTTTGTTTACAGGTAATCTAAGTTTTGCTAAACATATAGAAATGATTGTAGCTAGGGCTGGTTCGATGCTTGGTTTCATAAAGAGACATGCTCGTCAATTTTTTGCCCCATACACTCTCAAGGCATTATATATTTCTTTTGTTAGGCCTATTTTGGAATACGCTGTAGTTATCTGGAGTTCAAGTTATCAAATTTTTAGGGATCGTATTGAACGGATTCAAAAAAAAGTTCTTATTATTTGCCCGCCGAAGACTTCCGAGGTCAAATGCCGGATTTAGTTTACCTCCTTACGTTGGTCGTTGTACACTTTTGAACCTTCGTAGTCTTGAATTCAGAAGGGATTTGATTCATGCAGTGTTTGCTCGTGACGTAATTTGTGTTAAGATTGATTGTCCGGTATTGCTTGGCTTACATATATGCATTTTACGTTCCTACCAGAAGTCTTCGTCCACGACAGTTAATGTTGAGTATTGATTTTCATCGAACGAATTATGGAGCTGATGAACCGGTAACCAAGAAATATTTTAACAATTATTCAGAATTTTTTATTTTAACATTTCAAGAGATCTTTTTAAGAGTCGTATTCGAAATAATGGTAATTTGTAACACTTTTTTTTTATAGACATATTCTATTAGTATTGTAACCTATGCTATTTGTTAGTGCTGGTAATAAATAAAAAATTAAATTTTGTCAACAATCTCAGATGACCGTTGTACCGCCAATTGTTGGCAATATGTTGAATTAAATCAACGTTTTGAGTTGTGAGCACTTATGATGCGTTCTACATAATGTCGTTTTTTCAACAGTAGATTTCCGCTTCCATCATGTTAGGAAATCCAAACGCGCTCAATGTGCAGTGTCAGAAAAATTTTCATTGCGAAATATCTCAAAACTAAGATTTTTCATATAACCTTCTTTCTTACTAAAGATTGATGATTGAAATTCCATAGTTAAGTATGCAATAAGTCTATGTATTCTCTTCAAAAATATACCAACATGAAAATCTATTTTCATGATGTGCATATTTTCGATCAATATACCTGTTTATAATATGAAAACGTAAAATAATTCAAAATATATTGTAGAAATATGTTTGTATAGCACATACTTATGTATAGAAGTATGTATGTTTATAGTATACGGTACCAACGTTCATTGCATATATTAATGTAGAGCAGAATAAAAAGGATTAAAAATTATCTTCCTGTCGATCAAGAAAACTTCTCTTCTTTTTGTTTGGAATTTATGAGTTAGAACACAAAATATAGTTTAATAAATGTATATTAACAGTCAGTACAAACCAAGTAAGGAATGCATCTTTAGGATTGACGTTAAATTTTATTTAACAAAGACAAAATGCTGCTATACAAAATTATTGAAAGTTCTCTAATAACATACTGACATAAAACTTTATTGGGTCTCTTGTTATTTAAACAAACAAACAGACTTCATTTTCGGCATAAATAAATATGATACATATGTATATGGTTCATTTGCATTTAAATCTCACATTTCATTGTTTTCAAGTTTCATGCTTTCTGAAGTAAACCCAACTGTTTTTTTACACGGTAGATACGTACCAACGAAAACCGTGTAAAAAAAGACATGCTGCTCATAGTAAAATTGAGGATGTGTTTCACAATTTAAAAAAAAAAACGTGTAAGATGAAAAAATAACCACATCTTGGTTTAAAAAACCGTGCAAAAAAATATTGAAACTCATATTATGTATACCGCGCGCGTTTATTACCGACTGGAGCAACATTGCATTCATTGCTCGATATTTCTAACAAATTTAATGAGCTTGAACCTATTGAAGACTCCCGTTCGTTCGACTTCCGCTTTCTTTTTATTAAGAAATTTGTAATCAGCTGCTGGGTTTCTGGTTTTTCAAGTTCCTTGTACAGTTCTTGGTATCCAGCCGTACAATTCTGCAAATTACGTTGAAACCTTAATGCACGTTCTATGTCAGGATCATGAGTGAAACAATGATGTGCCATACTTGTAGCAAATTTAAAACCCTCGCGAACTAAACCAGCTGTTTATTAGTTGATAAATTTCATCTTCTTCTTCATCATTATTATTATTTTTTTTTTTTTTTTTTTTTTTCGCTGGCGCTACATCCCATAGAGGGATTTGGCCGCTTCATTTGAAGTTTCGTAATCATTTTTTTAACAGATAATGAGTGATTACTTCATTCATCCAACATTAACCAGCCTTGATTTTTTCATCACCCGCCGGGAACCGAACCCGGGACCTCCGGAGCTCAAAGCAAGCATGCTAACCATTGTGCCACCGGGGCGGTCATCATCATTATGTTCCTCATTATTTTCACCAACCGTTTTCCCATGTTCTCAAAGCCTTCACCACAAATTGCGTGTGATAGAGTTATAATAGAAGAGCATACAACTGATGTTTGTATTACAGAATTTTCACTGTTGACACAAACATTAAGAATAATGAGAATAATGTCTCCAGCAAACATTAAGAATAAATGTCCGAAGTTGTTTTATGGCAAAAGAGGCATTTAAAATACAATTCATTATTGCATACTTTTTCCATGCTTCTACTACCGTCATGTTTTTCTCCTCAACTGAGTCCAAAATAAATTTAAATACTTGCTTAATATAATACATTTTAAATGTTGCTATTATACCCTGATCCAACGGCTGAATCAAGGATGTGGTTGTGGTATTAGGCGGCAAAAATAACAGTTGGATATTTGGGTGATCTATAGCTCAGGATGGCTGGGTGCGCTATCGATAAGTAAAAGTACTTTGAATTAAAGGCCTCTTTGTTCCAAATATCTCTTGACTTCTGGAACGAAGCATACGTAGCACCATTATCTGAACAAATCGGCCGTCATCAATGCTTTTTTATTCGCCATTCAATGAACGGGAAGCTGATTAATGTTTTGGCTTTTAATAAATAAAGGCTTTGACATCCTATCACCAGATGCGTTGCTACATAATAAGAACGTAACCCGATCTTTTACCGCTTTGAAACCAACAGCGGATTTTTCTGATTTTGTTATAGATCTTCTGGAAAGCATTTTTTCCAGAATAATCCGGTTTCGTCGGCATTAAAAATTTGGTCTGGAGTATAACCGCCATCTTCAATTATTTGTATTAGTTTTTCCGGAAAGTTCTTTGCAGCATTTACGTCTCCATGCCTTTTATTTTATTAGTTTTCCATCTATGGGCATTTTTTCTGTAGTTAATCCTTGATCCACAATACTAAAAGTTTTTCCGTTTTCTCTAACAGGGTATTTCGACTGTATCATGTTAAAAAATTACTGACTGTCAAATAGATTTCTCATTTTTTCTAATCGCTCTGATACTCGCTTCATTTAACCTAAAGTTTCGCCAATAGATGTGCGACCTTCACCTCTCTTTAGACAGTCTAAGATTTTTATTTTAGTTTCTAGAGAAATTGCTTGGCGCTTCGGAATATATTTCGGTAATTTAGAATTCTTGTTTATTGGGTAGGTAATATAACAAAGAACTAAATTAAAATCTTCTTAAAGAACTTTTCTAAACCAAATGCTTAAAACATTACACACCTTTATTAGTTGTAAAAAATGATCAGCAACACAAATTCTACAGGTACGGCACCATGAACTTATAGTGTTTTGTTTAAACACAAACTTTCGAATTTTACAAACACGGACGAATAGTGAAAATATATGAAGTAACCATAAACTTAACGATTAATCACAATTAATATTTTTTGCATCCCATGAACTGAACACTTTGGACGTGTTATATCATGATATTTTTTATTACCCTAACTTCACTCCGTTGTATTTTCCACTGTATCAAAAATTTGTCCGTACACCACTCGATTAAAGAAACATTGATTGCATTCTTCACAATCTTCTACCAGATTTGTTTTGGTTTCAGTTGATTTGCGGAGATTCGAGCAGAGCCTCGAAAAGAATGTATTGAACAGAGGATCTGCCTGTCAATTCTGCCTGTGTTCCGCCTGTACTCCGCAATAGCAGGTATTTTCTTTCCTCGGTAATATGATTCACTAAATTGACGAAATAGAATTCCACCGTTAACTGAGCACCTTTATCGCAGTAGGATTCATGTTCCAGAGTAGTTGGTAGCTTTATCGGTGTTTTTGATTTACAAGATAAATATTCCTTAATATTCAGCCATAGCTGACGTTTCCCGTGTGGACTATTTTCTACTGCCTTATATTCCTCATAAGCTTGTATCAGTATCTGAGTCGCGTACCTGGACCACATAATTTTAAATTAATTAATAATAATTAGTTATTAACCAAGGTTTGATTATTTTATCACAGAAATGATAGTTTCATCAATAAATCACAGATATAATTTTATCACAACCGAAATGTTTTTGTTTGAAATTTGTATTTATTTTGACGGCTAGAACCAAAAAAAATTTTTTTTTTTTTTGTGTTTCATGGCAAACGTGAAAAAAAATATCATGATAATTTTTATCACTTTTGCCCGACTGAACACTAGGGGTATGTTTTTTTTGATGTCGAAGTAACCAGAGAAATAATTTAACTGTCAAAATACAGAAATGCGTTTTTTTTAGTATCCGAGACAAAATATATTTCTCTGTGTCGTTTTTTTCACGCTCGGATAATTTTCGAATACAATCTTTTTTCTCTGATAAAAAGTTCGGATTGATGTTTAAAAGCAGTGGGCTTTTTGATAAATGCAAACATCAAGACTGTTGTGCATTTAGGTAAAATATAACATTTTTTTAACAAATAAAACGACATTTTAACGACACTAAAAAAACTGTCATTTATTTTTTATGTTATTTAATAAATTGCCAGTGGATCCAACCAGTTATCGACCATGTTGGTGCTTTATCTCACTTGGTTGATTGTATTAAATCTAATGTTGAAAACATATTAGATAAAGTTCAACAACAATCGGCTTCATTAACGGCTCTTAACCAGCAAAAATCAAGTTATGCACCATCTGAAAATTTAGACAATAACAGTAATTCGACAAACTCGATACCAGCAAATCATATTTTAAATATACAAAATCAACATCATACGGGAATTCAACATGAGCGATCAGTTGTAATTGGCACCGGTCATGCAGTTCCTTCACTTCAGGTGGTTGAACCTCGTAAAACTATTTTTATTACAAGACTACATAAAGACGTTTCTGAAGCTGAGGTAAAATCCTATCTGAAGGATAATTTCCATATTGAAGATGTCAACTGTCGGCGTATTTTATCTCGACGGACCACTGAAGGTGACCGAAATTTCTCTTCGTTTAAGATAAATGTAGCCGCTGCAAATTTTGATAATTTATTACAACCATGATCGTGGCCTGCTGGTTGTTTAATTAAGGAAAGCGACGTCTCCTAGATTATTTTACCGAAATGTTGGGCGAATGTCGTCGAAATCTATCGAATTTGTCAAGTTCGTCTACTCATCAAACTTCCAGTTATATGCCATCACCGAGACTGGATTTAACAACGGCATATTTAATAACGAGTATTTTCCTAATGACTATATCGTCTATAGATGTGAATGTGATAGATCCATCCAGAATAATATAAAACAGATGGGCGGTGGTGTGCTTTTTGCAGCTCACTCTTCTTTTACAAGTGAGCAAATTATTGTGTCTGGATGTGAGTCTATTGAATTTTTATGTGTTAAGGTTTTAGTTTGTACGAATATTTTTTTTTTTTTTCATAATATTATATATACCTCTTAGATCTTCTATTGATATTTATCTAAATCACATTGATTGTATAAACGAAGTTTGTAATTTGAGTGGCTGTGTTGATAATGTAATGGTACTTTGCGATTTTAACTTAAGTGATGTTCATTGGTCGCTCGATCCTGAATCTATTGATTTGTTTCTGTCAGACGCTCGATCTGCCAATGATTCTCTTGTATTGGATTCGTTATTCAGTTTTAACCTAAAACAAATTAACCGCTACTCAAATAGTAATGAAATGATTCATTTTTAGATTTAGTATTTGCGAATAACACGGAACATCTATATGTTCGTCAATCTTTAGGACCTTTTACAAATAGTGAAAATGATATTCTTCATGATTCTATTGAAGTCAAAATTTGTACTATCGGTCTCAATGATAAATGCCGGATTTTTTCGACTGATGCATATTATTACAATTTTAAGTCCTGTGACGTCTTTGGTCTTTCCGATTACACTACTCTGCAAAATTTTAAAAGTTTGGTGCCCCTGGACAATGAATAGTTGTTTCCGAAGTAATTTTTCACGCTGAATCCGAATCTAGGCTCAGAATTGCTCTATCACGTCAAGTTTATGAGATATTCTAACCTAAAAGTGCAAAACCACTGTTTTTTGACATATTTGAGATTATCTAGCATCGCGATTTTTTTTTTCTTCAAAAATATATGTGTGGGATCTTATAGCACAAGTCTTCTTCTTTCAAAGCCGTTGAGTTTGCTCAAATATCTTTTTTTTCGCCGAGATATCGCATTTTCGAATTTGCATGTTCGTGAATTTTTCGGTATACGAAAATTTTATACCGTAGGTATAAAAGGTATAGTGTAAGAAGAAGACTTGTGCTATAAGGTCCCACACATAGATTTTTGAAGAAAAAAAAACGCGGGGCTAGATAACCTCAAATATGTCAAAAAACAGTGTTTTTCACTAGTGGTAGATCAACATCTACCAACCTTTTACAGTTTACAAAATTCGTTATTGAATCAATAGAGTCCAAGGCACAGGTTGATGCAATCTATTTTGATTTTGCTAAGGCTTTTGACTCAATTGACCACAGAATTATTATAAATAAACTTGCTGCGATTGGGGTTGATCCAAGGTTTCTAAAGTGGATTGCATATTACTTAGTAGACAGGAAGCAGTTTGTTCTATTGAATCACATCAAATCAAATTTTATTTATTGCCATTCGGGTATTTACTCCCTCGGCAGAGACCCGTCCGTTAGCTCCTACGTCTACCATTAAAAATTCATAATTTGAGTTTGTAATAGCCATTAATACAATGCTAAACGATTGTTTATAATTAAAATAATAATAGGTCCCTGGCGGCTTACGAATAGTAATATGCTTGCCATCTACTGCCCCTAGGCAGTGTGGAAAATTCCGATTATTCTCGAGTTGTTGGGCTACAACTTTCCATTCATTCTCTGTTTGTGGAATCTGCAAAGACAAAATACAATTAATAAATGTCCACTGCTTGCTGAGTCTTGTAATAAATTAATTTCTTATTTCAGGATGTTCCCGAAGAAACCTCACAACATTCTTCGCAGTAAGCTGTACCAGCACGCAAAGTAGCCACCAAAAGGAAATCGCCAAACAAAGAAAATACGCAAGATAAACGGAATGAGCTTCTAGAAATGGCTTGTGAACATCTCCGCACTGCAAACTCGGAGTTTGAAATTTTAGCTAAAAATTGGGCTTCGAATTTCATAAAATTGAAACCAGACCAGCAAATTTATGCGAAAAAAGCGTTCAACGACGTACTTTTCGAAGCCCAATTAGGTAATCTTCATAGGCACTCGGTGAAAATCAATGAACCGCCCAGTTCACGCCCAATGTCTTCCGCTTCAACATATTCGAGCCAACCGTCACCGTATATGAATCAATCACCATACTTGGATCATCTTACACCACATCATTCAACAGCACAACCACAGCTACAATACAATACAGTTTCCGATCCTTTTCTGGACCAACAATTACAATAGTGGTTTTAATTTTGTATATAAGTATGTACGTATCAATGAATTCAAATTTTGTTTCTAGACTTTAATAACATTAATGAGAATTTATATTTTATTCAAGATTTAATTTAAGCTCTACATTGGAATTTATTTGAAATTAAATAACTTTCGTGAAAATTCGATATTAGAAAATAAATAAATGAATTTTTACTTACCTTTATATAATTTTTTAAAACTTTTATGATTGCCTCACACGTTTCAATGATAATTTTTCCCAGAGTCTGTGCGGCTATCGCAGTTTCGAATTTTAGTTCCTCAAAAGTTAACCCACATGCTAGGTAACGCAAAGTGGCAAATAACCTTTTGTAACAATTTGGTTGTTACTAGATTTTTTTAATTTTGTTTCACGATCCCTGAATCAAAATTCAAAATTGAATTTTTAACTAATTCCTTTGATTTGAAAAAAAATACAAATGTTTATTTAATTTTGTCAGCGGTTGCGGTAGAATTACGCCTGAATATGGAATATTGCTAAACCATACAGCTTGTATGTATTACTTTTTTTTATAGTTAAGAACCAATAAACTGGTACACGGTGTTGCAGTAGTGATTACGTCATATACCGGTATTTTATGATCCTCCTATAGCAGCAATGTATACGATGAGATTTTTTTTTTGTGAAGAAAAATCAGTCTTGGTTTGGACGTGAACATAAAAAGTTAATAATAAAATAAAAACAAAAAAATTTTTAAATTTAATAAAATAATAAAATTAAATAACAGTTCGCGATATAGTCCGATAAAAACCAAAAGTGGTCGTGCAAGAAAAAGTGAAGCATAGACAGCCGCTTAGTGCATAAAAAAATAAAATAAATACGAACGAATTGGCTCTGTACGCTTGCGATAATGTACCATAAAAAAATTGTTTAGCATTTTGCTACATAAAGCCAAAAACTATCGAGTTTGTGGAATTGGAATATTCGAGCGATATAGGTGTACCGTTAAAATCATAATATCGATTGACGTTGAGTCACAAATAAAACACCACAAAATATACAAATTGCAGTTTCGTGTAAAAATTTATGGGGTACGAACCAAGGATGTACCATTAATTAATGCCGCGACGAAAATTATAATTTTACAAATCATCATTATCGGATATTTTGTCATTGCTGTTGTAAACTAAGAGACAGTTTTTCTCAACATCTGATTGACGCTTTTCTGGACCAAATGTGCAGCATTGTGTACCGTATGTAATTAAACCACAAATAAAATGTTGTAAGTTTATTTATATTATTTATTATTATATTTTTTGTTAAAACCAAATACATATTTATAAATTTCCTTTAAAATAAAAAAATTATAACTAAATAAGGGGGGTGAACCGGTTCTACGAAAATTATGTAATAATTATTAATTTTTCTTCAAAAATGTATTTTGTTTCTTAAAATGTATTGACGGTTAGTCGCCGTTTTGATAATTATTTATTATGTCAGTTTTTTTATTAAATTAAATAAATATTCATTGTCATTGATTCTAAATATTGTGAATGGTTTAGCTTATTTTCATTTTCTTTGCTTTCGTTTTTTTTTGATGATTTTATTTTGTATCGTTCAGCGTTAAGAATCAATGAAATCCGTTAAAGTGAATAAACTAGGTGAATTTTTTTTTGATTGATTAAAAATGATCAAAGTGATGTGTTGAAGTGATTTAGTATGCAGTGATTAAAATTGGCACGAACTTGCGCAAGGGGCATACCAGAAGTGTCGCACACGGTATGTATTGGTAGGGAGGGATATGTGTGTGGTAAAAACATCAAATACCACAACCAGCACAAGTAATAGTGCGCACGCGTTTCTGATAAATGTGATAAAACAACTGTGATAGTTTTTGATAAAATGACTGTGATATTTTTCAATTATTTATTTATTTATGTGTTCTGTATTACTCCTGTTAAACCGTATCGTATTTATAGTCCAGTCTGATATGAAAATGCCGTTAATTTCGATATTTTGCAGCACTTTCAAGCTCCGTATGGTCGGTGGCAAACACACGCAAATGTGCTGCTGCCACCACAAAGGTCATATGGAGAATCCTGTTAACGAGCGCATCGCGACCGAGGTGTTCGTTACACTTTGTTTAGGCGATATTGCTCCCCTCATAACGGTGTCGTTTTTTATGATAAAAGGAGTTACCATTTCTAGCAATTCGCCGAAAGTGGCAGAGTCCATCCTTAAATAATTCTTATAATCAAAATGTGCAGATAGTTCTAGCTCCTTTATTAAATTTCCATGATTGAAAGCACACTTTTTCTTTAACCATTCTTTCATCCAAACTCTTGTTTTCCGTTTTCGATTTGTAGATTCATCCGTAGCACAAGAAATTATAATTGCCAAACTTGCGGCTTCAGTAGACATCCTTACTGATTAATGATTAAACATCAACTGAAATTTAACTGTTGTGCAAACTCGTGTGTGGGTGCGGCAAACGGTTTACACAACGTAGTGTTGTACAACAGAAGTTTGTGCAAATGGTTTTACCGTGTATGGGGCCCTTAAGGCACAGGTTGATACAATCTTTTTTGATTTTGCTAAGGCTTTTGACTCAATTGACCACAGAATTATTATTAAAAAACTTGCTGCGATTGGGGTTTATCCAAGGTTTCTAAAGTGGATTGCATCTTACTTAGTAGACAGGAAGCAGTTTGTTCTATTGAATCACATCAAATCAAATTTTATCTATTACCATTCGGGTGTTCCTCAAGGCTCCCACTTGGTCCCAATTATCTTTCTTTTATTTGTGAATGATGTCACCGATATATTTAAATTTTGTAATGTTCTATTGTTTGCTGACGATTTGAAGATTTTATAGGAACACGGTGTTTAGTTGATGTTGATATACTACAGACTGAAATAGATAGTTTATCTAGATGGTGCTCTGCTAATAGATTGTTTGTTAATATAAACAAATGCAGTGTCATGTCGTTCTATAGGACTTATAACCCTATAATTTCTAACTATTATTTTGACGGTAATCAACTTAGCAGAGTAACTTCAATAACGGATTTGGGAGTCATATTTGATACCAAAGTAACTTTCTGTTTACATATTGATAACATAATACGTAAAGCTAATTCCATGTTAGGCTTCATTATTCGAATGACAAAGGAGTTTCATGATATATTCTCATGTGTAAGTCTATTTGTCTCTTTGGTTAGATCACATCTTGAGTATGCTGTGGTTGTATGGTATCCCCACCATGCAGTACACATCGATAGATTGTAATCAATTCAGAAGCGATTTACCAATTTACCATCTGTATTCTAAGGAAACTCAGGTTTCTCTCTGATCGTAGTCAGCCTAGGTGGAAATAGATATGTGACCTGCCGTCTTATGTTGATAGGCGTCATGATCTTCGTATTGACACTTTAGAAAAACGTCGTAAAATTGCCGCGGCTATGTTTGTGGCAGATTCTTTATGTGGACGGGTTAATTGTTTTGACCTCACTTCTACCTTGTGCATTTATGTTCCAAAACGAAATCTTCGCCAAAGGGAATTTGTATAAGTCCCACGCCACAGGACTGAATATGGAAGTAATGAACCGGCGGCTTCTATGTCTAGAATATTTAATGAATATTATCTTTTTTCGATTTTTCGAGGTCAAGAGAGATTTTCCGTGTTGCAATTCGCAAGTTTGATTTTTAACAACCAATTTTGTCTGTATTATACATTTGTAATTAGTATTTAACTTAAAATTTTATTTTCTAAAGTATTTCGTGATTTTAAAAATTTGTATGTTACTATTCATTAGGTTATTTTACTGTAGAATAGTTTGTATATAAAATAAATCAATAAATAAATAAAATCGACAAAAATGCAGTTAACTAGTTTCTCAAAAAAACCACAGTTATATTTTATGTAAGACATTGTAAAAATTTATTTTATTTTCTTCTAATTCGTGTTAGATAAAATAATTCGTATAAAAAAAGTGTATTTGTTCTAATTTGTGGACCGTGTTATTTCCAAATCGTGTACAAAATAGGCCGTGTAAAAAAAGAGTTGAGTGTAATATAAACGAATTAAAAAAAAAAAATTAAAATATAATTTTTTAATCATATTTCGTTTTCTTTTAAATCTGGGCGTAAGCAGATTTGTTTTTTGTATTTTTTAATAATCTGTTGTGCTATTTTTAATTATTTTGTCATGAACGTTACTTAAAAATACGTCATTAGTCATTAGCATTACGTTATTGTTAAAATTATTAATTTGAAAATACACAAGATTAATGTACCATTTGGAAGTAGACATATCATCACAATTTATCTAAAATAAGGTCATGACAAAAAAACTGTTTTTTTTTAAATAAAAGTCCAAAATAATTTAAAAAAAAAAATACATTTTCATAAATTTTTGTATTGTGATCAAGAGTTTGTGAGTTAAATAAACTTATACTCTTTAAAAATTACATAAATCTGTAATATTTAGACACAAATCGAATTTATTAAAAAAATGTGAGAAGTAAATGCAAATGACCGATATAGAACATGAGGAAAATTTTAAATAAATAGATATAAAAATATAAATTATTTAATATGCATTAAAATATTGTAGATACCCTGAATATTTCTCGGCTGTCAAAATTGTTTTTTAACTTGCTGTTGTTACCCAAACAATGAATAATAAAATTAACATAAACAGTTTTATTTGTAAGATTTAGGATAAATGCAAGCTTCATTTGCCGAAATTGCATACAACTTCAATATGCATTCATGCTACCTCTTCGAGCGCCCGCTAGAAGCGACAATGTTAAAAGGAGTTGGCTAAAGTGTGAGGCTGTCCTGGTCCTCCTACGTAAGCGTTGAGTTAACAGCCCAACCTGCCAAACCTTGTTGCTACGAAACCTCAACTAGAGCCTCGGATGTTTTTGAATTCACAACAACGACCTCAGACACCGTATAACAACAACAATTTTAAACATGAAACATGGAAGGTACTTGGGCTATATCCAAACCAGGACCTTATAGCGCTGAAGGAAACAAAACAAATAGGTAGTGGCATCATGATGAAATAAATTTGGTGTTGGTTTGGCGAGCAATACCCTTAATTCGTAACTGATCTTATACCTGACAACAATTGAATTTGTACACTGATTTGTATACTGTTTCAGGTACATTTCAAATTAAAGATGCTTTCTACAGCCAGCTCGACACCGTCTTGACCAAATTTCCGCAACACGACGTGAAAATAATTTTTACTCCTTGCACTCTACCTCAAACCACAACGGGGCACGCACCACCGAGCTAGCTTTACTCTACAATTATTTACTACACATGAGGTTATTTGACAATCTATCATTCGTCAACTTACTAGATTTTTCATAAAGCAGAAGTTTGCATGATGTAAGAGACATTTCAATATTCGTTCTGCTTGTAATTGTTGTTCAGTATCCTTGCTGCATATTAGATGGATGTTGATCTGCCATTCTACACTACTTTCGACGTGGGGGTATGGGAGGAGGAGAGAGGGGGTAGGGGAGGAGGAGAGAGGGGGGGGATGATTGAAGCACTTTAATGACAGCCTGACTGTCCTATAAATGCGATTATCACCGGCAATGTTACATTATACCTCAACCAGTCTACGACTTTCTTTATGGTAGTTATTTAGCTTAAACAACGTTACAATAGTCAGTGAGATGAAAGGAGAGGTTTATTAGAAGTTCCAAGTTTTCGAGCCATCAGCGAAGAAGTTTATAACTCCTAGTTTCATAACTGCATCCATCACGTAGTCCTCTCTAGAGGGAATCACAGCCAGGAACTTTGTGTCGAAAGATAGCAACGGCATAGTTTATTAGGTGGTCTTACAATAGATGAGTGCCCCGCACTGTTACAAGTCCACATTGAAATGGGTTTTAGTCGTATGGCAGTAGATGCTACCAACTGTTAGCCCAACATGTCCAAAGGAGTCAGATGTAGTGATGTGAGACTGTTCTCTGAACTTTCATCAACAGCATTTGGTTGACAGTTTTGTCTAAAGAAGGCCACCAGACTCTTACCTCATACAAAAGGATGCGCCGACTACTGTGGTGTAGGTCCAGTGTACGATGTGGGGCTTCAGCCCTCATGCCCTTCCAATGGCAGTTTTGCAAGAGTATAGCGCTACTGTAGTTTCTTTAAACTTTCCAAAATATTAGGTTTCCAATTTAATTTGCTGAGACCCAGAAACTTCTCTCCTATAAAAGTCAAGCTGAACCCGTTTAAATTTGTATTTCCTAGAAAATAGAACCAATTCAGTTTTGTGTGGGCTTACACTAAGCCCACAACAGGGCATTTTGCTTGAGTTCACTAAGGCTACTAGGATATTTCCCATAGACACCAATAGCAATGTCGTCCGCATAGGCAACCACCTATCCTCCAGCAACACGTCATTAATGACCAAATTCCAAAGTAAGGGGGCAGTACGCCACCTTGCGATGTACCTCTACCTACAAACCTTCTGGCGGAGGGCTCAACCACACTGGGATTTATGATCCTACCTCTCAGCATTTGATCTATCCAATCCTTGAGTGATTCATCTACCCCCAGATCCGAAATTACCCCCGAAGTTAAAGCCCCCGGAAAGGGATTAATTAATTAATTGAGTTAAAGCCCCCGGAAGTAAGTAATGCCCGAGTGCTGTTTTATCGCGATCTTCATTACTAACTTTAACCTGCCAGTAACCGGCTGAAGGAGTTGCTGAATGTACACTGCTTGTTCTGAATCGCTTTACTGGGGGAAATCCATGCCGATCGATTCTGGAAAATAAAATACAAATAAAATTTGCCAACGTTTTGGCACTAGGAGTACCAGGAAGACGGGAGTTATAGTTATCAGCTGATTTAGTTAGTGTCGTTAGGTCTACTCGGCCAATCTGCTTTTATGCCTTAAAATGAAATACATAAATAATATTTTAGAAACAAGTTATAAGATCCTTTTATGTATTAATTATTCTTGTTTAGCTAACGCCCTACCCAGGCGGTGCAATTCATTTATGTGATCGGCTCTGGAACTATGTTATATTTAGTACAGCTGATATTTGTTTCTCTAGTACGAGCTCTTCTACCGCATATAGTGGTTTTTAAGGCTTTTGAATAGGTTGTAACCAGCTACAGTAAACTGTATACCTTTCCGTATAGCACTGATTCGTTACCAGAGAATTGTCAGTATTCAGTAACTAAGAGGCTTCGATGGAGGTTACTTTCTTGCTAGCTATAGCCCAGTGAATGGGTGTGGGTGTTTCAAAGCATTAGTAACTCGAGGCTCTGCCGCCAAAGGAAAAGGATAAAAAAAAGTTACAGAAAAAATATACCGACCCAAACAATGATTCTTACCCTGATTGTATCTACCCACTACTGTCGCTAAATCCTCCCATGCTCCGAAATTTATCTCATTCTAAAAATATTTAAGTCACTCATCGACATAACTAATTAACAATGGGAGTTCCGATTAGTTCCTAGTGATAAAAACAAAGAGATATATTATTAAGATAAAAAAATAGGAACTCGAATGGAAAATGAAAAATTCAAAAAAGCAATGGCTGTTGCTGAAATCAACCGTGAACCTAATTGAGCCAATTAAAAGTGTTAATACTATTTTTTGTACACGATGATTTAGATAAATATGAAAGCGATTTTTGACCTTCAGATGGCCTAGGGAGGTCATGGAAAATACATATTCCCCTATGCGTTCTGAAATATGCAAAGGCATTCAGCTTATTCTTGATGATAAATCAGCTGTATCAGAAGATGATCGACCAAATTACAAACAAGTGCAAGTTGCTCATTTTACACTTACGCGAAAAATAAAATGCAATGTCCGTCTTGCTTGCGTCTGATGTGCTATGAATATCTGCGCCGGAAGTGAATAAATTATTTAATTATTATTTCAAGTCATGTAGTTATTAGAATAGTTACGTGTATGTAATAAAATATAAGATTTTCTTTAATGTTTTCACAAAAATGTTCGATTTTTATTGTACCTTAAAAACCACCTTTTAAAGGAACACATTTCAGGAATATGCGGGTTTTAGTCAGAAGCCCAAAATATTGAAAAATAATGAAATGCGATTTTTTCGAAAATTAAAAAAAAAATTATCATGGATTTTTTTAAATATTACGAATTTCGAGTTACGAGAAATGGCGACAAAACTCGATTGTGTAAGGCATTACGAGTTCTTGTAATTACGACTTGTTGTTGTTGTTTTACTCGTACACATTTGTAAGTACGATAGACAACTTTCAATAATTAAAAAGATTGTTTTTAAAGAAAATCTGCAAACATATTTGGAGTTCTCGAAACTCGTAATACGAGTGTTACATAATCGCATCCCTGATCGCACTTACCAATTTAAAATGGTAGACGGTCAAAAAGTGTGTAGGGTCAGATGGACCCAGAGTGTTCTCTGTGATTTAAAAAATAGGTGTGTTGTCGAAGGGTTAACGTTTCAAACAAATATTTTTAACTAAAACTTACGTTTTTTAATTGTATTCCGAATTTAGCTGGCATAAAACCGTTATTGATTACTATTCTTGATTTACAACCCAAATCTTAAAACGGTGCGGCATCAGCATTTTTACAATCAAAAAAATTACGTCCTCTGCTAGTTATAAATTATATCAATTTACTCCAGTTTATCAAATCGATTTGTCCCTCTGATTGATTGACGGATTGCTGATGAGTATGATATAGGAGAAAATCAACAACAAAAGATGAACCGACAAGGAAAACAGCCAAATAAAAAAATACAGCAAAAAAAAATGGGATGTATTGTATGCATAATGATAAATTGACTTTATTAAAATAACAACCAAATAAAAAATTGTATACACAAAACAGTGAACGAAAATAAATTGGGTTTTCAATTATAAAGTATGTGTATAATGTATATGAAAAATCGATCATATTGTTTTTATGCACAGACAGCACAAAAACCAGAATAGAATACACATAAAATGCTTCGAATCATCAAAGTTGAGAAGGGAACGAACACATATGGTCAAACATAAAACTTTTCCGAAATGTACGAGAGTACATAACTATTTTCACAACACACAACTTTTTGGTTTTTTTATTCGAAATGCTCAGATGCTATGCCAATTTTTTGTTGTTCTGTGTTGCTGAGGATACATCATTTTTATTCCTACTCCGTCGTACAAATATGAGTTCTACCATATATAAGTTGATGAACAGTAATAAATTTAGAATTTTTTTATTTTTCATGTTTTTACTGACTTGTAAAGTGATTTAAAAAAATACTTTTTTTTTTGTGTGTTCGGAATTTTGTCATTTACGTACATGGCTGTATACCATAAAATATATGTATGTTAAAATGATGTTGTTGTTGATATTTTGAGGAGGTTATACATTTAAACTTTTTCGTGTAGAGTACTTAAGTTAAGTGATTTACAAAAAAAAACTAATGGAGTGATAAATGAGTACATGTACGATGTAACTAGAAATCGAATAAAATTTTATACTCCATATGCCATTTATATTCTATCTCTAGAACTGATAATAAAAACCCGAAAATGGCCATAAATATATTAATATACCAAAGAGAAAATTCGTCCCTTTGAAAATGCTGAAAGGGGAAAAATTTAATATTTGCGTTAAGCTTTATTTTACGACAAAATTAAAATGATGAAAACAAATTTCCCAAGCTTTAATTTTATCACCAATAATTTTTTTTTAATGTTTTTATTTTATTTGAAAAGTAGATTAAAATGTAGATAGATGATAAAGTACCCAGTCTTTAATTAACGTTTCAGTTTTTATTATTGCATTTAATTTTATTATCCCTAGATGGAGTAAGTACGTGTGGGAGCCGAGAAGCAAAGTGGTCCTACGTTTACAGCGAGCAGATAAGTAAAATTTTTTTTGCATATTCATCTTTGGAAAGAAATGTAGTTGCTGCAAACCAGCAAAATTCGAAATTATAAATTTACATAACATTGAAATTATGAACCACTTTTTCACTTGAAAAAATGTTTTACGGTTCAATTGTTTTTTTTTAACGAAATTGTTTATATTTTAGAATGATAACAAACATGTTAAAAACAAAATTTATTTGTTTGTTTTACAGTGGTGTTCAATAAAATAGGACACTCGGTGATTTTTTTGCAAATTATTAATTAACTGAAAACTACTTATCAATTTTCAATTATTATTTTTTTTAATTTACATAGAATAAATATAAACTTACAATTAAATATAAAAAATTTAATATTTATTATAATTTAATTTATAAAATGAATATTAAAAAAAAAATTGAATTTTTTATTTTACAAATATACTGTTCAATGAAATAGCACAGTTAATTTCAAAATTAATTTTTAATTTTAATCTTGTTTGTATATGATTAAACCTAATATACGTTTTTATTGAATAGTGCTACCACTTCCCTGCATCGGCACATACCTAGAGCCCACCAGCCCCTGGAATTCGTGAACGGACATTTATTCCAAATTTGACAAATTTGAATTCCAAAATTTCTGTTTATTTTTAGAGAGTATTAAACAATTTTTTTTTTTTTTTTTTTTTTTTTTTCATTTTTTTTTATTACGACTGAGACGGCGCTCATCTAGCAATTTTTCTTTCAAATACAAATTTTTATATATCTAGTAAAATTCACGTTTGTTGGGGTGTAACCCACTGGTTAGCCCCATAATCAATTAAACCTATTTACTAATTTTAGTTTGGTAAGTTCACTAGGTCAAGTGGCCTCGTTCTTTGGAGTCTTCTTTCAACGACAGGGTTATCTATCATATGGCGAATATAGGGGTTTCCATGTTCCTGGAGCCTTATTTCGTGTTTTGCGGCATGCATTTTTATTTCCTCTTTGATGTATTCCATCCGTAGGTCCCTGTGAAGGTCTTCATTTCTTGCGTACCACGGAGCATTGACGATGCTACGAAGAACCTTGTTTTGAAACGTCTGTATCATTTTGGCGTTTGTTTGCTTGGTACATCCCCAGAGTTGTATACCGTAGGTCCATATCGGCTTCAAAATTTGCCGATATAGCAGCAGCTTATTGTGAATTGTAAGCTCAGAGCCTCTACCTATGAGCCAATACATTTTTCTGAACTTTATGTTAAGTTCTTCTTTTTTCTTTTTGACATGCTGTCTCCACTTAAGCTTGGCATCGAGGGTCATGCCAAGGTATTTAGCTGTATTTGCATATGGCACGAGTCGCGAGTTAATTTCTATAGGTAGGTGGTAAGCCTTTTGATAAGTAAAGTTAATATGCGTGGATTTTGTCTCATTAAGTTTGATTCGCCAACGCTTTGTCCAGTTACAAACCGCATTGGTCATCCTCGTTGCATCAGCGACATTATTTCCAACTGCCATAATTGCTGTGTCATCTGCAAAGGTGGCTATGGTTCCTTCATTTGTGGTTGGTATGTCCCTTGTATATAGTAAATACAGGATTGGTCCTAAGACACTCCCCTGCGGGACACCGGCAGAGATTTTCTTTAGCTCAGAGTATTCATCCTCATATTTCACTCGAAAGTGTCTATTGGATAAATAAGATCTTAGTATGGCATAGAATTGTCTCGGTAGATCTCTATGCAGCTTGTATTCCAGACCACTGTGCCAGACTTTATCGAATGCTTGCGCGACGTCCAGGAATATGCTTGAGCATACTTTTTTTACGTTCTAAAATTCTTTCAATTATGTTGGTGATTCTATGGACCTGTTCAATAGTAGAATGCTTTTCTTTGAATTCAAATTGATGTGGAGGAATTAGTTGTCGGTCCTCAATTATTGGTTTAAGTCTCTTTAGTAATAATTTTTCAAAGAGTTTTGACATAATCGGCAGCAGAGAAATTGGCCTGTATGATTTTCTATCGTTAGGTGGTTTATCAGGTTTTGGTATCATGATTACTTCTGCTACTTTTCATTGATTTGGAACATATTTTAACCGAAAGGTCGCATTGATTATGTGTAGTAGCTTACGAAATCCTTTGTTAGGTAGAGCTTTGATAATTTGGCAAGTAATCAAATCATACCCTGGGGCTTTTTTAACATTCATGTTACTTTTCACTTCTTCTTTTAATTCTTTGAGAGTTACTGGCCGTATTTCAAACTCATCCAGCTTGTGAATAGATATTATATTTTCATTGGCAGTTTGTCTTGGTAGGGGTTGGAAGGTTTCCTGGAGATACTCCGCAAATAGATCAGCCTTCTCTTTGTGGCCTCTTGCCCAGGTTCCATCATCCTTTTTAAGTGGAGGCACTTGCATTTTGGGTCTTTTGAGTCCCTTCGTCGCCTTCCACAGTGAGTAATCAGAATTTTTTTCATCAGTTAGGCTAACTAGATATCTGTTGATTGATTCATTTTTAACTTCTTTAAGAAGGGATTTGAGGCTGTTACATAAATTGTTAAGAATTGTTTTGTTCTCCGGTGTTCGATTAATTTGCCAGGTTTTACGAGCTCGTCGTTTTTCTCTTACCAACTCTCTAACTTCCATTGGGTAGGATATGTTAAGCGTCTTCTTATTTTGTAAAATGGGAGTGCTTGCCAATGCAGCATAGTGAATTATTTCATTGAGTTGCTCCAATTCGTCTTCCAACTGTCGAGAATTTCTTATCGGTACCTGGAGATTGATTTTGTCCTCCATTATTTCACGAAAGAGATCCCAGTTTGTTTTTGAATTTGTTAATCTGGGTGCACTTTCCCTTTGAATTACAGTTTCACTGACTGTCATGATAACCGGTGAGTGATCCGATACTAGAGAATTGCTGTTTTCAATGTGAATATAGTTCTGAGATATACCTTTTGCTACATAAAAGTCGATTAGGTCCGGTATCTTAGCTTCGTCACTGGGCCAGTATGTTGGGGAACCACCAGAGTAAAATTCACATTTTGATGTCTGGGCTGCTTGAAACAATTCTTTACCCTTTGACGTCGTAAGTCTAGATCCCCAATAGGTGTTTTTTGCATTAAAGTCTCCTCCAATAATAAAATCACGTCCTAATGATTTAAATAGTTTAATGTAGTCCTCCCTTTTCAAGTTATGCCGGGGAGGACATTATATTGCGGAGACAGTAAGCTGTCTGTGTTTAATGTGAATCCTAACAGTGGTGACTTGCATTGTTTCTTCTTCGATTTCTGTTTCTACATGGTGTTTTATATTTTCTTTTATTAGTAATGCTGAACCACCTCTTGCTCTTTCTGCTGGATGAATGGAATGATATAAGTTATAACCCCGGATTTTAACAAACGAAGATTTAACAAAATGGCTTTCGGATATTAGAAAAATGTCGATTTTTTCTGTATTTAAAAATATTTCTATTTCTGGAATATGTTGCATAAGTCCATTCGCATTCCAGATTGCTATTCTGAAAGTTGTGTTCTTACTTAACATTTTTTATCGGATTGCGTTGTGGGAGTTGCATTTTCTTCAGTTGATCAAATATCATGTTGTTCAGGTTACTTTGGTCATCTAGCCGCTTTGTAATAGCTTCGATGCTGTTCATAATGTTTTCCATAATTCGATTATTTTCAGAGCCCATATATTTAGTTGAACCCGAGCCTTTCACTACCTGAGCAAATGTTCTTCTTTGCCCTGCGTTGCTTGGTTGTGGATTTTGATCCATCTGATTTGATGGTTGAATCCTTCGAATTTCATGATTTTGCGATTGATTTCGTGATTTATCTCTTAATTTTTGTAGGTGTTTAGCAACCTCACAGCCCCGATAATTGGCCGGATGTTGGCCTTTACAATTTATACACTTAGCTGGTACATCTCTCCCTATTGTACATGCCTGGGTAAAATGTTTACCTGTGCTTTTTACACATCTCGGATCCCGGCTGCAATATTTTTGGGTGTGATTAAATCCCTGACATTTCTTGCATTGTGGTATGCGTGTAGTGGTTCTCCTCATAGGTTCAATTTTTACCTTCATGTGAAGAATTGCTTTTATACCATAAATATTTTGAACATTTTCTGAGTTATCAAATACTAGCATAAAAAGAGGGAGTCCCCTTTTATTGAAAGTTGGGTTTCCTTCTTGGTTTTCTATTCTCTCTTTTTTAATCATATTCACAGCATCTAGTATTTTAAGACCTTTATTTTTTAAGTCTTCCATTATTTCTTCGCTTGAGCAAGTGTGATGCAAACCTCTTGCCATAACTTTTATCGGACGAGCCTGTTTGTCCTCATAGGTAAACCACTGATACTTTTCAGCATTCAGCTTCATAGATAATGTTCTATAGGTTTCTGAGTCCAGAGTATTAATTTTCCAAACGTCATTGTTTAGCGCTGTTACCTTATATTCTTTGTCAGTAACCGATTTCATCAGTGACTGAATTATTGGGTAACTGGTTACTCCCACGATACTTATTGGTGGGGGGGGGGGGGGGGGGTTTCTTTCGGTTGCACCAGTTTTGGTGCAATGTTCTTGGTAGATTTACTACCTTTCGGTTGATTGGCCTCAGGTTGGACAACTTCCGGTTCGGTACTTGTAGTTCCACTAACATTTAGTTGTTCAACCTCAGGTGACGATTCAGCTTTTCTTTTCTTACCCTTCCTGGAATGTTTTTTTTTCTTCTTTAGGATCCAGTTCGTCTCCCTTTCTAATTCATCCTCATCAGTGAGATAGTTGACTTTCTTTGGTTCAATACTCTCTAATTCGCTTTGTTCTTTAGCATCCCGATTCATTTTTAGAAGTTCATTTTCTCGCTTTAGATACTCAATTTCTTCGCTTAGCTTGGCAAATGATTGCTCCATCTTCTGTAGCCTCTCAAAGAGATCCATATTTTCCTTTTCTAGGTCAACAGTTCTTTCACTGAATTTTACTGCTCGCATTGTAAAATTTCCGCTGGCATCACTACTTTCATGGAGTGTTTGGCCCTCCTCAAAATCCATAGGGCCAGCCTTCGAAGAGGATGGATCCCCCCGGATGTATTGTCCAGTCGACTGACTGGAGTACCACTTGGGGTAATAACTTTCTCGGACTTATGCATTGCATAGAGTCTTGCTGGTGATCGTGGCACTATGGAACTTCTTCCAAATGGATTTACAGAACTTATCACCTCTGAAGTATTGCGGTCATTGGATAACGACGACTGGGAGCCCGCTTGCTCACCCCTCAAAGTCGCCGGCACTGGGTATCCGTTTCCCTGCGCCGTAAGGTTTTCTCCATTAGAGTCCCCCATATTGGTTATTATATTCAGGGAACCACCCCAAGCTAGTTTTGGTCCACGAATGGTATTTTATTTCCCATTTACCCTCCGACAAGTCGGTTAGGGTTTCCTCCTATCCGCCACCTGGGGACGCGCCCGATGGGAGACTAGCAGCTCCACACGAGAAACAATTTTTGACAAAAAATAGTTTCCCAGAAATAGCAACTTTGGTCGTTTTCAAATTAATCGATTCAATTGCAAATTTGATGATAGCGACAATATCATTTTTTTGGGCTACTTCAAAAATTAACTTACCGCTCATCTTTTTTGCTCATTCTATAAGTTAAATTTTGAAGAGTAGGTCAAATTTGTTTAATGAATTATTTTAAAGGAATTATATCGCATTTATCGCTTCTAAATTGTGTTTTGTTTAACTTAATTCGTTGGTTTATACCCCTATTATGGTTCTTACCTCATCGGCTCTCTCGTCGTGACGTTTAGAGTCGTGTGAGTAATAATTTGGTATTATGATTCCCGCTTTATTTTGGCGAGAGATTGTACGCAGCGCTGTGCGTCATTTATTAAAATTTCATCGTCGTCAAGTTGGTAACCATTGTTTTTTGAAAAGTTTTGACATGTGTTTATAAATAATAAATCAAATTATTAATAGATTGTGTGTTTTTATAATTGAATTTTGAATATACTACAATTTATTTGAATACAATATTGTCATTATCAAATCAAATATGATGACAAGCTTTGATTTGTTTTTTGAAGACGAAATTGGGGAGGATTTTAGCGCAAACGCAAACCTTGCTTTTATCAGAAAAAACATTCGGAATAAATCTGATCCATTCACACTTCCAGATACCAAGTACGTTTGAAATAGATTTTGAATTATATAGATGTACCTAAGCATCTTCTAAAATATATTTTTATATTTTATACATTTTTAGATTTATTGGTATTTTTCGTATTAACAAAGATGGTCCTTCATACCTACTTGATAAGCTGAGAGCTGCACTATCAACAAAGCATCGGCGACGATTTCAACATAGGAATGGCACAACCTACTATTTCATTAGTTATAAAAGAAGTAATCAATTTATTTGAAGATCAGATGTGCGATAAGTGGATCAAATCCGAAATGAGTGAATCGGCTAAATTAGATTGCAAAATACACTTAATGAATCATGACTAATCACAACATCCCCGGAGTAGTCGGTTGTGTTGATGGGACCCACATAAAAATAATTGCACCCAAAAGAGAGGAACGCCACTTATTTTATAACAGAAAAGGAAATTATAGCCTAAACACAATGGTAGTGAGTACTTTTATAAAACATTTAATTTAATTATATACTTAATTGTATATGAATATTTTTTTGTCTTCTAGGTATGTGACCACAATCTATATATCAGGTATGTAGATTCAAGACATCCTGGAGCCAATTACGATTCGTTTATTTGGGATCACAGTGGTATTAAAACTTCCATGGCTCGAAAATATCAAAATGGAGAACGTAACAGCCGGCTTTTAGGTAGTACATAAAGAATTTAAGAATTTAATAGAATTTAATTCTATTCTATTTAATTCTAGTTCATAATTCTATTTCTGCTAATTTCGTTAAATTTAATTGCTTTGAGAGCATGGATGCTTTCAAGCTGGACTTTTTTCATGGCAATGAAAGGTATAGTTTTATTTGTTTATATCGCTTCCACTGGATTAGCTCCTCAGTATTCATATTAGAACTAAGTGATTTATTAGATAAAATCAAAACAAAAAATTTAATTTTGTTGGGGGACGTTAATATCGACGTCTTAAAAGTCACCTCTATCGTTGATGATTATTTATCATTATTGTCTAGTTTTGGTCTTGAAAATATTACTAAGGAGCCTACTAGAATTCAAAATTGTGCATCATCGTGTATCGATCATGTTTTCTTGCGTCTGAAGAAACAGTATGGTAATATTGTCAAATGTTCTATTCAACATTTGGGAATCTCTGATCATGCGTTCATTTCATGTTCAATCAATGCTACTGAGGTAAATTTAAAATCATCCAGATATAGCAAGCCAAAAACTTTTAAAGTTATTAATTATGTGGAACTGAATAATGCTTTACTGTTTGAGGACTGGAATCAGGTTTATTCTGAAACTAATGCGTCTAAGAAATTTGATATTTTTTTATCAATCTTATCGCAATATATTGATAAATGTACAGTTTGTCAAACAGTAAAAGTTCCTACAAAATTAAAACCCTGGATTACTTACAACCTAATCCGTAAGATTAACAAAAAGAAACATATTATTAACCTTGTCAAAAAACATCCAAACAATCGCAAGCTTGCCAAATTTTCACAAAAGTATTCGTCGAAAATTAACTTGGAAGTATCTACAACTCGGGAAATGTATTATAAGGATCAATTTATTTTGAACAACAATGACATTAGGAAAAAATGGTCCCTTGTTAATGAAGTGTTAGGTTCAACTAATCATATGTCTGATCAATTTTCGTTAAATATCGATGATCAATCTATAAATGATCCTGTACAAGTGGCAAACGCGTTTAATAATTATTTTTCAAATGTTGCAATCAATTTACGTTCGCAGTATTTTAATAATCCAGAAATGAATGATGTAGACAGCGCTCTTATTAATCCTGGGCGTTCCAATAGTTTTCATTTTATTCCATTCAGCTCTCTTGAAATCATCAAAATTATTACCTCACTCAGTAATAAGCGTTCGACGGATATATTAGGAATTAGTAGTTTTTGCTTGAAACAAATAAATTTTAACATTGCTGATATTCTGTCGCATTTATTTAACTCCTCAATTTTTTCCGGGGTTTTCCCTGACTCGCTTAAATGCTCCATAGTGCTTCCTCTACATAAAAATGGTCTAAAAACAGAATTAAAGAATTATAGGCCAATTTCATTGACGTCAGTGTTCTCTAAAGTATTTGAAAAATTAGTTAAAATTCGATTTAACAATTTCCTTGAAAGTAACCATATTTTTTCAACTCTGCAATTTGGCTTTCGTTCTGGTCATTGTACTGAAGATGCTCTGGTAAAGTTTTTGAATATTTTAAACCGTGGGATAGATCAGAAAAAATTTACAGCTAGCTTATTTGTTGACATATCTAAAGCTTTTGACACTGTTGATCATCGTCTCTTATGCATCAAGCTTTATAATTATGGCTTCCGCGGATTTGTTTATGACTGGATTGCGTCGTTTTTATCTGATAGAACCCAAAAAGTTCGGATTGGTAATCATTTTAGTGAACTTAGACAGGTTGAGTGTGGTGTTCCGCAAGGGTCCGTACTTGGACCATTGCTGTTCTTAGTTTATATTAATTCAATTTATTCGCAAGCTTTTCAAGGTTCAATTACTTCTTTTGCTGATGATATGGCTTTTACTTACGTTAACAATACCAGCTTAGCCTTGATCAATGCTGTGAATTCAGATTTGATCATACTAAGGAAATGGTTTGATGCACACTATTTGGTTTTAAGTGATAAGACCAAAATAATGTCGTTTAGTCTTACGGATTGTCGTGACATAAATTTTGATTTATCATTTCACAATTCCGGCTGTAATCATTCATTCTGTTCTCCGCTTTGTTTTAAAATTGAGCAGGTTACAAGTTTCAAATATCTGGGGATTACATTTGATACTAGATTGAATTGGAAAGAGCACGTTAAAGTTTTAAAATCTTACTGTTGGTTATTCATTAAGAAGTTATTTTTGTTAAAAAGTTTATGTCGTCCTGACTTGTTACGTATTATTTATTTCGCTCTTGGTGCTTCAAAGCTTCAATATGGTTTATCATGTTGGGGTGGTGTTTACTATTCTAATATTAAACCTATTGTGACTTTGCAAAAGTATATGGTTAGAATTTTATGTAATAAGACTAAACTAACCCATTCGTGGCCATTATTTGTTAAACAGAAAATTTTTCCAGTGCGGCATCTTTACGTTTATAAAGTTTTACGCCTATTTTATTTCAAAAGTGGTAATCAGAATTTTCGTGTTATTGATACCCACCAAATTAGAGGTAATGCCCAACATCTTGTGAATATTCCCAATTATAATACCACTTACATGTTTCGAACATTTTCAGTATTGGCCCCTACATTGTTCAATAAACTTCCCATTTCAATAAAAAAGTGTTACAATTTTAAATTCCTCAGAGAACTTAAATCCTGGCTGTTCACATTAGAAAATATTGAAGAATTTTTATTTTTGATTTAAATTTAGGTGATAGTTAAGATTTTTATAAGATTTTCTTAGTACACTTCATTTAAACCCATATTACCCCACAAATATTTGATTTTTTTTCTAGGTTTTGTGAGCTCGTTGATAATCGATACTGGTTTTTAACCACAGATTATCTCCTATGCTTATTTATTCCATCTTTACTTATAATTATTGTTTTTGTATATTGGCTAATCACGCTCAGACTATTGTGTTTGTGTTATGTTGTGATGAGCATGAGGCATCACTTTAAACCTAAACCTCTATTTATGTTTCATAATGGTCTGTTTGTGTAGCCTTATGTTTGTTTTCATTTCTCTTTGTTGTTATTATTATTTTAAGTTATAATTGTATTTGATGGATATAAATAAATAAATAAAAAAAAAGAATTATTATAATTTATGACATGCGTGCAAAATTGTAGGGTTTATATTAATATTTTATAGGGGATTCGGGGTACCCATTACAGCCTTACCTAATGACACCATTTAAACAGGCCGATCACGAAAGTCGGGAAGCCCGATTCAACACGGCTCACTCGTCGGCTCGGAATATTATAGAGAGCACTATTTGAGTGTTGAAATCTCGGTTTCGATGTCTATTGGCGGCACGAGAGCTGCATTACACGCCTGATAAGGCAAAACAAATAATTAATACTTACTGCGTGCTCCATAATATTTGTAGATTTTACAAAATTGAGTTCACTGAGGATATCGAAGAATTTACTGAAGAAGAAGAAAGTGAATTCGTATCTGAGCAATCCGAAGAAAGCTTCAATATGTTGCAGGAAGGAAAAAAAATAAGAAATGAAATTCTTAATTCATTTTAATTAAGAAACAATAATAAAAATAATTTCAAGTGACAATAATTCAGTTATGTTGGCTTTATCACAAATTTCTTTGTATTTACTAATAAAAATGTTAAAAAAATAATTCAGTCATATATGTTGTAAGTGGATCAAATAAATCCAAGTTATACTCAGTCACTTTCAGAACTGCTGGAATTTTGGATGCCGAATTCTCGCTCTTGTAAAGTTAGTTTTCTTTTTTTTAACTTTAATTTCTCCAAACGTAATTTTTGACTAAACAGTTCATTTTTATGTTGTCTCTCAATTTGTTGTTCAACTAGTTTGAATTTTTTACCTTTTAGCTCATATTTTTTTTTTATAATACTGTAGATTGTACGTGTTTTTTTTCGATCGTAGAGCACAATCTCGTTTTGTTTGCCAGTTTGTTGTTCCAATAGGTGTATCCGTTGTTTATCTATATTTTCTTTATTATTTTGGGTGTTTGGTTTAGAATTTCTTCTGTTTTGCTTTGCCCGCTTATAAACATTGCTTTGGTCCACTAGTACTACATCGACATTTGTAATGTTTATTGGTTCATTTTCAATGTTATTATTGTCGGAATTGAAGGATTCAATTTGATGGCCGGATTGTGACAATGTGGATTCAGTAAAATTTTCATCCACTCTTATTTGTAGGTTTGGTTGAGATAAGTGTTCCCTGTAAGGTAAAACCCCAAAACTCTTCCCACTAGGAGCACCATATTTTTCTAATTGAAGAACTGCATCGACCTGCTGCTCCAATGGATTTAATGGAATTTGTTTATTCTGGCCACCTCCGGTCCCTCGAGCCTCTCCATGATTATTGGCAATTTTTTGTTTGACGTTCCTCTTGAAGTCATTCCAAACCTACATAATTCATAAATAAATACGACGCGATAACACTACATACAAAAATACTATACCCAACCACCGATAATACCTAACTAACCACTACAGTAGAAATACTTAACTTTCTCCATTCTAAACTTTCTTTAACTGGTGGCCCTAAGCTATTCAGTATTACAGCTAAATTTTTCCAAAACTCGGTGAGATCAGATTTGTATTTTCCAATGTTTGGGAATCCCCGGACTATATCCGGATTTTTCTCCATCTCTTCAACCAATTTTGCGAATTGATTACTATTTGTAATCTTTGGTTTTGTCTGATAAGAAAAAAGAAGTGAGAATTATTGAATATAATTCCTACAAAAAATAAAAATTTGTACAAACACAAACACTTACTTGATGTTGGTATCCATTTTTGATTAGTTTCAAGAAAGAAAAACTTTATCTCGCCTCTACTCACCTATAAATTGTATGTGAGGATATTTGACATTTCTCTCACTCATTTCGCGCTCACGGCGAGACTCATAATACCAAAATTTGAATGCGGCGGCGAAATGTCGCCAGGTGACGCGTAGGTGAGAACCTTAATAGGGGTATTAGTATAGCATCGTCGAATATATTTAAGTGAATTGAATTGCCGATGCCCTCGCTATCGCTCAGCCTGCAAATTTCACTTTCGTATTGCAATGAGTCGTTTTCTTCACTTGTTATACAATATAGTATTAAAACATCTAATCGACTCAAAATTTGATTAACAGTTGATTCTAAAGACAACCAGCGTGCCTGCGACGGATTGTGCTTTTTGTGTGGTTTATAGTCGAGTAAAATTTGCAGTTCAGCAAACATTTCTATACGTTTAGGGCTATTTTGAATAAAATGATATATTTTTCTTGCTGTGCCTTCAGCGAAATTAGGTAAAACTTTGCAAGCATAATTTGCACACAGTGCAAAGCTGTGGCAAGGAAATTTAAATATAATTGCTTTTTTCCCAGTCATTACATTAACTCCATCTGCGCCGAAACCTACTAGTTCTGTTTCTAGTAAATTTATAATTTTTCCATAAATTGCAAAAGCATCGCACGACTGAATTTTAATTAAAGCAAAAAAAAAATCATTAATTGTTGATAAAAATTGAGTCCTAACCACTACACTAAGCAATTTTGTGGTTGATACATCAATGGATTCATCTACACATATACAAAATGGTTGATTTCGAATCAAATTACAAACCTCTTCGAATTGAGTTTGCCCGATCACATTCAACTTAAAATTGAAGTTCATTTTGTTCTACCGCAACTTATGCTTTGTAAAATAGATGAATCTTTAAATGCTGACTTAAGCATGGGGATCATGTGGCCCATCGTAAGAAATGATATGTTGTGTTCAGCGATGAATGCACTTACTTGAATTTCGGCTTTACTGACTCCTCTCGAATGAGTTGTCTGCTGATGGGAAGATACTGGAGGACAAATCGTCAACGCACGTTCTTTCTCCAATTGTTTACGCCTCTTACCATGAAGATGTAGGTCCGCAGTCCCAGCAAGTGCTCGTAATTATACCTAGCATATTTTGCAAAATGCGAAATTGTTTTACTTCGGCTTACCCACTTTTTGAGCTCAACATCGTCCTCCCATTTTTAGAAAAATTTCCATCAGCTTTGATTTTTTTCTTTTTGACCTCCACAAACTTGTTGCCAGTAGAAGTAGCTGGGGATCTCTATACAAAGAAACAAAAATTATTTATTTTGAAATAAATATCATCAAATTGTAGTACTTACTCTACGGGTACAGATCGCATTCGTGCTTCCACTGCCTAAATTTGTTGCATTAGATAGGACCACATTTCGATCTGTGTTGTAATTTATATGCTCGGTTGAATTGTTTTGACTTTGAGTCATTCCTGGCTGGATCAGATCTTTATACGCAAAGTGATTAATATAATTGCCATGTGCTTCGATGCTTGTATTTTTGTCCTCGACGTTGATACACTTGCTTTTGTTGATTGTTGCCACGATAGCTTGGGATCTCTATATAAAGAAAAAAAAAATTATTTAATTTGAAATAAATATCATCAAATTGTAGTACTTACTCTAGGGGTACAGGTCGGACTCGTGCTTCCGATCTGTTAATTTTTCTGCTCGGCTGAATTGCATTTGAAATAATTGCCACCTGCTTCAATTTTTCTCTTTTTTCTTCTGAGATCGAGGCACTCGTTGTCGTTTATCGCCACCACATTACGAGTAGTTTAGTTGCTCTATAAAACTAAATTATTAGTTCATTTTGAAATAAAACACTGTATTTGCAGTACTTACTTTATGAGCACTATTTAGAATTTCAGAACTTCCTGATCTCGAATTTTGATTTTTTTCTTAAATAAATAGATTAAATCAGTTTCAGGTTAATATAATATTAATATTTAAATAAACAAAGCTATTTTTTTTAAATATTTCTCCATTTTTGATATTTTATAGACACGAAACACAGCAATTAGCCCACACGAAAACACCACAACAAATTTAAAAAAAAACAAGAGTAATGGCACTTTCAATATAAATCAATCACAATCAGTAGAAATGTAAAAACAATCGAAAATCAGCATCAAAAAATCTCAATCTCGTTCGTTTGTTGTATGAATTGAAGTTTTCCGCAATTAGATATTTAGGGAAAATAACATTTGCTAAACTTTACTGACCCTATGAGCATGTCATTTAGTTTTAGTACGGAATACAAGGCTCCGGGAATTTCAGTCAAAAACATTTCAGTCAAAAACAAAAAGGAATTTCAGTCAAAAATTAAAAGGCAACTCAGTCAAAATAGTTTTAGACTGAAATGCCTTTTCAGAAGGAAGTTCAATCAAAAAACTAAAAAGGCATTCAAGTCAAAACTTTTTTGACTGAAATTCCTTTTGCATTTGTGACAGAAATACCTTTTGAAAAGGTAATTCAGTCAAACAATTAAAAAGGAATTCCAGGCAAAATTGTTCTTGGGGAATTCAGTCAAAAACAATTTAGGCAAAAACCAAAAGGCATTTCAGTCATAAAATTTTCCATACAAATATTATGACTAAAACTCCTTTTAAAAAGGAACTTCAGTCCAAAATATAAAAAAGGTATTTCGGTCAGAAAACAGTTTGACTGAAATACCCTTTGTGTTTTTGGACTGAACGACCTTCTTGAAAAGAATTTTAGTCACAAATTTTTGGACTGGAATATCTTTTGTTTGGTTAGTTTTTTTGACTGAAATGCCTTCATAGCCCTATATGTTGGCTCCGGCGCTCCAGTCAAAAGCATTTCAGTCAAAAACGGAAAGGAGTTTCAGTTAAAAATTAAAAGGCAGCTCAGTCAAAATAATTTTAGACTGAAATGCCTTTTCAGAAGGAAGTTCAATCAAAAAACTAAAAAGGCATTCAAGTCAAAACTTTTTTGACTGAAATTCCTTTTGCATTTGTGACAGAAATACCTTTTGAAAAGGTAATTCAGTCAAACAATTAAAAAGGAATTCCAGACAAAATTGTTCTTTGGGAATATAGTTGTTGAAGCACCGCAAATACAATAATCGATAATCACCTAAAAGAAACAGAATTAAAATTAGAATTATTCATGATTTATTAATTAAAAATTATTATACTTAGCTTTATGTAATATATTTTGTTCTGACAGCTTATTGGCATTGTCAACTTTGAATTAATTAATTAGCTCAAATTATGTTACATGTAAACACTAAACTTTAAACATTAATTCTAACTAGTCAATAAGAGATGTCACTGTATTCAAAGTTAATTAATATTAGGATATTAACACAGATAGCGTTAAGTTGTCAGTTGAGAATTATTGGCGGTTTAGAACCAGTTTGTTATACAAGAAAAAAGATGAATTTTTTATAATTGTCAAGAAGAGGAATTAGAATAAAAAGTGAATTCATTGAGTGAGCACAAAAATATCAAAAAAAGCATTTTTTATATTGGAAAATAAATTACTATTTCCATTCAAAGAGGCAATTTTTATTTTCTGAAATTACCAATTGGATACGGAGATTCAGCATTATCCATAGAAAACATTGGCGCCGAAACAGGGACCAAATACTGTAAATTCTGACGAACGGAGTCATCAATCATCATTTGGAATAGCGGTATTTTGGAAATCAATTATTTATAACAGAGATTGCAAGGAAAGACGCTACGCTAAACAAGAGCACGCGTAACGCTAGGCGATCACCTTAAATTATTGAAGTAAACCGATATAGACAACAGTGAGTAGAACTACATATTTATAATTTGAATAGATTCTCAGAGTGAAAATATAAATTATCGCGAGTTAGTGATTTAATTTATAATCGATCCGTTATTCGATAAGCCAAGCGTCCTTAGTGAATTGAAATTCAATAGACAAGCTCTCAGTGAAATTTACAATCGTTGGCTTATTCGCGAATCAGAATCTAAAGTTCTTGTGAAGTGATAAAATGGAGACCACAAAAAAAATGGAGAGCTTAAAAAAGCAGCGAGCCATAGCCAAGGGATCAATGACCAAATTAGTAACATATGTTCGTGGTAATTTGGAGAACGCTAACCTAGACGAAATATGTGTTAAGCAGGAGAGAGTACAGCGGCTGCTAAACGAGTTTCAAAGCATTGAAAGGGAAATGTTTGATCTTGATTGCAGCGTCGAATCAGACTTTCCCGATTTTGAAGACAACTACTACGTGGTTCATGCAGGATTGAATGCTATCACACGCAAACGCAGCCTTGATACACAAAGGTTATTGCTCACAGACAACATAATGAACACTACGCAGCGTCAATCCATTGAAGTTCGTTTGCCAAAAATAAATATTCCAGCATTTGAAGGAGATTACATGCAGTGGCAATCGTTCTTCGACCTATACAGTTCCACCATTCATGAACGAGAACATTTAACAGCGGCGCAAAAGTTTCAGTACCTGAGGGGTCTGTTAACAGGAGAACCATTAGCATTAATACGGCATCTTCCAGTGACTGATTCTAATTATAATGAGGCATTACAAAAGCTCATAAAACGATATAACAGAAAGCGATATGCAGTTAACGGATTCATTAAGATATTCATGGAGCAACCAAATATTACACAACCCAATGCTGCAAATATTAGAAAATTGACGGATTCCATCGACGAAGCAGTTAGAGGACTAAAGGCGTTAGGAGCGGATGCGGAAAAAAGAGATCCTTGGTTAATTTATATTACACTAAATAAATTAGATAACGAAACCAGATCTCTTTGGGCGCAAGAAACTACGGATCAGGACTTTCCCACCTTCGATGACTTACTAACATTCCTAGGGAAGCGCATAGATATGACAGAGTCACTAAAAAGCTATACCAAGAAAACTATGCCCAGTCGGGCGATAGCAGTATCACAAGCATATGCATTAGCTACATCATCCGGAGTTACCAACAAA
Source organism: Tipula helvola (assembly GCA_963556165.1). NCBI lineage: Eukaryota > Metazoa > Arthropoda > Insecta > Diptera > Tipulidae > Tipula > Tipula helvola. The sequence goes on along the minus strand of OY744481.1, from coordinate 193,574,865 downwards.
TGCGCAATATGCGAACAAGATGGACACCGGATATATGAATGCGATATTTATCAAGGCATGACCTCGGCACAAAGGTCAGCAGCAATTCAAACAAACAATAGGTGCTTCAATTGTTTAAATGGCGGTCACCGGGTTCAAGAGTGCAGATCAAGAGCAAGATGCTATCATTGTCAACGGAAACATCACACCACGCTACATGATTCATCAGACGCATCGAAGGCAGCCAAACAAACTAATCAACCGAGCGCTCAAGTCCACAAGATTGAACCAACCAAAGAGGAGGATACAAGTGAGACTGTAGATGTAGCAGACGTCAAAACATATACCACGTATCCCGAAACATCACTCACTATCCTGCCAACTGCGTTAGTGAGGATTAAAGACGTCAATGGTCACTACCAAACATATCGTGCGTTGCTGGATTCTGCATCTCAGGCATCCTTCATTTCTGAAGCATGCATGCAGGATTTAAAGCTGGAACGCAAAAACGCTAGGATTCTGGTAAAAGGGCTAGGTGAAGTGGGAATGGTGACAACGAAAGGTTCTACCGAGATGATTATTAAGCCAATTCATGGTAAAGGAACACTAGCAGCACAGGTATACATCATCCCGAAAGTATCCGTCATATCCAAACCATATAAAATATCAGAACGTGATGCTGAAATGCTGAAGGAGCTGCAACTGGCTGATCCAATGTTTAACAAGAGCGGACAAATCGACCTGCTTTTGGGAGTTGACATCTTCTTCAAGTCATTAGCCTCGCAGAAATTATGCTTGCCAAGTGGCTTAACAGCGCTCGAAACTATGTTCGGTTGGATTGTGGCCGGTGGAAGCGGCGAGAACCAGCAGAATAATACCAAGCTGACTAACTTTAATCTTCTTTTAGATATCGATAATTCCCTTCGCAGATTCTGGGAAATCGAAGAACTTCCGAAAAGTAATAGACGAACGCCGGATGAACAAAAATGTGAAGCACTATTTCAAACCACAACAAACAAAGCTGAAGACCACAAATTTATTGTAAAGCTGCCATTCAAGCAACCACCTAGCATGCTTGGAACAACTTATAATGCTGCTCTAAACAGATTAAAAGCCATGGAAAGAAAATTCGAGCGAGACGAACAATTCGGAGCACTGTACAAGGCATTCATGGCGGAATATGAGAAGCTCGAGCATATGGAAAGGGTACAAGGTTGCAACGTTGCTATTAAATATTATATCCCGCATCACGGAGTAATGAAGGCAGACAGCACCACCACGAAGCTCAGAGTGGTTTTTGATGCTTCTGTAAAGTCATCTACCGGGGTATCCTTAAACGACATTTTAATGGTTGGTCCCACTGTGCAACCACCACTATTAAAAATATTGTTAAAGTTCCGCCAGCACGAATTTGTACTGTGTGGAGATATAGAGAAGATGTATCGGCAGGTGTGGGTATCAAAGGAAGATCAAGAGTACCAAAATATTTTGTGGCGAAAGGATAAACATGAACAACCGGCCGTTTACAGACTAAAAACTCTCACATATGGCACGGCATCAGCAGCGTACTTAGCAACACGCAGTTTAAGGGAGATTGGCTTGCAAATACAACCGAGCCAGCCAGAAGCAGCACAGATTATATTGGAGGATATGTATGTAGATGATATGATGACCGGGGCTAGTAGTACTGCAAAAATCAAAGAAATTATGAAGCAGGTAACGACAGTATTGAGCAAACATGGATTCAGAATGCGCAAATTCCTCACAAATAATGATGAGCTACGATCATTTATTCGAAACAACACCGCCGAAGAAGGAGTAGTGAAAGATATAGGAGAACCCTCAACCGCCACAAAGGTGTTAGGTATTCGATGGGATTCTTACGAAGATATGTTCAAATTTACCGCAAACTTACCAGAACGAGCATTCCACACTAAACGCACCTTATTATCCGATGCCAGCCGTACTTTTGATCCTCTGGGCTGGTTATCTCCAATAGTGATTAAAGTGAAGATATTGTTCCAAAGCCTTTGGATGCAGAACTTGGCGTGGGATGATAGGCTCCCTCCAGCAATCTTGGAAGCCTGGCTAGAAATTAAAGGTGATATCCTTCGATCTACGAGCGTGCGAATCCCAAGGTGGCTGCAAACAACCGGCCAATTAAGTTTAATAGGGTTCAGTGACGCAAGTGAACAAGCTTATGCCGCAGTCGTGTACGCACTAATTAAGACGAACGATGGTTTAAAGGCAAACATCATAACAGCCAAATCACGCGTAGCACCAGTTAAACAAATAAGTTTGCCACGATTAGAATTAATGGGAGCTCTACTGTTGGCCAACTTAATGAAAATGGTGGAAGAATCGCTAACGTGCAAAATTATAAACATTTATTTATTCACAGATTCTAAAATAGTCTTAGACTGGTTGTCAGCACATCCTAGACGGTGGACTACGTTTGTCGCAAACAGAACAAGCGAGATCATAAAGATTTACAAAAGCGAACATTGGTTTCATGTGCCAACGAAAGACAATCCAGCTGATATCGCTTCGAGAGGTATGAGTACAACTGATCTTGTTGGAAGCCAGCTTTGGTGGTATGGACCTCATTGGCTAAGTGACTTTGACGAAACCAAACAATCACAATTAAGAGGCATTTCATCACAGAACTTAACAACCGAAGAATTACGACCCTCAAAGATGGACACATTTGTGGTTGTAACAAATGAATTCCTGGACAATTTTATGAACAAATACTCTAGCTTCATAAAGATGTGCAAGATATTGTCGCTGGTAAAACGTTTTATAAATCTCAAAACCAAAAGAGCAACGATCGAGGCTAACAGAGAAGAAAGGCAAGCAGCTAAATAAATTTTATTACGACATATCCAACAAAGGGAGTTTGCTAACGAAATTGAGGCACTGAGGACCAAAATTCCATTACCAAAGCAAAGCAGAATAGCGAGTTTAAATCCATTTATTGACGAAAGGGGAATGCTCCGTGTAGGGGGACGTATCCAAAAATCATTGGCTCCATTCAACACCAAACATCCAATAATCCTACCAATGAAGCACCACGCAGTTAAGTGTATAGTAAGAGATACCCACCTACTACACAATCATCCAGGTATAAGCTTGCTTACCAGCATTATTAGACGGAGATGCTGGATAGTAAAAGGGAAAGTGCTATCTAGATCGATAGTGCAGAATTGCATAAAATGCATTAGACAAAATCAAACTACAGAAGAACAACTTATGGGCAATTTACCAGCCGCGAGAGTACAATACACTCATCCGTTTTACAATGTAGGCGTTGACTATTGTGGACCATTTAAAGTTCAGCCAGTGAGACGAAGAGGACAAGTACCAATGAAGGTGTATGTGTGCATATTCGTCTGCTTGAGCACAAAGGCGGTTCATATTGAAACAGTATGTAATCTTACGAGCGAAAGTTTTATTGGTGCTTTAAGCAGATTCACGTCACGTCGCGGAAATTGCCATACAATCTTCAGCGACAATGGGACAAACTTCGTTGGTGCAAATAATAATTTGAAGGAATTGCTTCAGTTTCTCCAAACCAAGGCGTCCGACATAGCATCAGCGATGCTGCAATATAACATTAACTGGAAGTTTATTCCACCTGGAGCACCACATATGGGCGGCATATGGGAAGCAGCAGTGAAACAGGTAAAAATCCATTTGGGAAGAGTCGTCGGTGAGTCTATACTTACATTAGAGGAATTTTCAACTTTGATGACAAAGATAGAAGCCATACTAAATTCACGACCAATAGCTACCACACAATCTGAAGAAATCGATTGCATAACGCCAGCACACTTTTTAATTGGGCGAACATTTACCGACATAGCCGAAGAAAATATAAACGATAAGCACATTAGCCCAATGGCGAGATGGAAGCTTGTAAAACAAATGCAGCAACATTTCTGGAGACGATGGCATCGCGAGTATCTCACTACCTTGCAAAAAAGAAGCAAATGGACCAGCAAATCCAACAACCTTGAAATCAACGACATCGTTCTCATTGCAGAGAGTGGGCTACCTTTGTCTTGTTGGGCATTAGGTAAAATCGTTAAAACACATCCAGGACCAGACGGCAAGGTACGCGTTGTAGATATACGATTGGCCAACACTAGTAAAATAATCCAGAGGCCAATACACAAGTTATGCAGATTACCAGTTCAGTCATATGAATCAGCCGATTCATGGCCGGCGGAATGTTGAAGCACCGCAAATACAATAATCGATAATCACCTAAAAGAAACAGAATTAAAATTAGAATTATTCATGATTTATTAATTAAAAATTATTATACTTAGCTTTATGTAATATATTTTGTTCTGACAGCTTATTGGCATTGTCAACTTTGAATTAATTAATTAGCTCAAATTATGTTACATGTAAACACTAAACTTTAAACATTAATTCTAACTAGTCAATAAGAGATGTCACTGTATTCAAAGTTAATTAATATTAGGATATTAACACAGATAGCGTTAAGTTGTCAGTTGAGAATTATTGGCGGTTTAGAACCAGTTTGTTATACAAGAAAAAAGATGAATTTTTTATAATTGTCAAGAAGAGGAATTAGAATAAAAAGTGAATTCATTGAGTGAGCACAAAAATATCAAAAAAAGCATTTTTTATATTGGAAAATAAATTACTATTTCCATTCAAAGAGGCAATTTTTATTTTCTGAAATTACCAATTGGATACGGAGATTCAGCATTATCCATAGAAAACAATAGTCAAAAACAATTCAGTCAAAAAACGAAAGGAGTTTCAGTCATAAAATTTCGCGTACAAATATTATGTCTAAAACTTCTTTTTAAGAGGAACTTACATCGAAAAAAAGGTATTTCGGTCAGAAAACAGTTTGACTGATATGCCATTTGTGCATTTGGACTGAATAACCTTCTTGAAAGGTGTTTTAGTCACAAATTTTTGGACTGTAATAGCTTTTGTTTGGTTTATTTTATTAGTCGCATCGTAAACAATTGATCGTGTTACAATTGAGCGTGAATAGTTGATCGTAAATACAATTGATCGTAGAAACAATTGATCGTGGATAAAATTGATCGAATGAATCATTGATCGTGGATACAATTTGTCGTATGGACAATTGATCGTATCAACTATAGATCGTGGATCAATTGATCGTGTGGACAATTAATCATATGGACAATTGATCGTGGATCCATGGTCAATTCCACGTATTTATTTGGAACTACAAAATCTTGCTTAACAAAATAGTGTGATTAGTTTTTCTTTTTAGTAGATGTCATTAATAGATTCTATATAATCCGCTCCTAAGTGCAGCACGCAGTGCGACATGTTTGCTGATCCCGGCTCCTACGTCCCCCCAAGTTCAAATCTAAAGCCCCTCAGAGTGCTAATCGGAGGAAAGCGCAGCGACCTCCCGCGTGCCCGTGAGAGTTAACGAAGCCGTTCCCGTTAGCCTATACAATTCTATGTTAAATTAGTCGGAATAAGGCCAAAGGCCGAATGTCGAAAAGTCGATTGTGTCGAAAAGCTGAATGTTAAAAGGCTGTTTGTATCGAAATTGATTTTAATATTTCATCTTTTTATGAATGAAAATTTTCAAAATTTATATTTCTATGAAAACCAAAATTTATATTTTTATCAAAATTTGTATATAAAAATATTGAATAGTAAATCACCTTAAATATTAAAATCTTCTTGCGTTTTTTTATCATATAATTAAAAATTAATTAAGGATTCTAGAAAAAAAATACGGAAACTGAAAATCCAGAAACAAAAAACTCAGAAAAACAAAAATCCAGAATACTAAAATCCAGAAACATAATTATCAAAGTGCGGACCAAATTATAATTAAAATTTATAAAATCTCTATCAAATTTGAGTTTTCCGTAAAGTTCTTAATATTTATGATAATAGAAATTGCTTCTTCAACATTTTAGACACAGATCAAAGTAATCGTATCGCTCCTAATAATAGTCTAAAAATGGGGTTGGCCACGTATCACTGTTTTTCAAAAGACTGTTTACAAAAGACTGTGTCTAAAATCTTTTCTCCAAAATCTTGTTTTGCAAAATACATAGTAATGTTTTTATTAATCTTTTATAGATTTTACTTTAAAATAAAATGACATCGACTAATTAAACTTCGAATTGTAGAGGCTAACGGCTTCGGTAAATCTCACGGGCACGCGGGATGTCGCTGCCCCCCCCCCCCCCCCGATTAGACCTCCGAGGGGCTTTAGATTTGTTCTTCGGGGGACGTAGGAGCCGGGATCAGCAAACATGTCGCACTGCGTGCCGCACTTAGCAGTGGATTATATAAAATCTAATAATGACACCTACTAAAAAAAATAATTGCTCAATTTTGTTAAGCAAGATTTTGTAATTGCAAGATTTTAAAATGCAATATTTTATATCAATCCCAGAAAAACCATTTCACTAAATATTCATAATTTCACTATAAAATAATCAAAATAATTATTTCGGAAAACAATTTATACCCCCAATTATATCCCGATCCCCTTAAAAATGGCAATAAAATTGATTTTTTTTCATTTATTTTAAGGGGGGCACCTCCTCCAAACAACTGGTTTTTCAATAATTTTTTACAAAAAATTGAGAGCATTTATTGCAATGAAACAAATTGCATAATAATATTGACGTTCAAATGAATACAAAACAAAATTTTTATGAGTGAAAAAAAACAAAATGGCGGTGCTAGATCTTGGCTACTAGAGTTTGCGCCGTGGAACGCCCTGGTCCTTCTAGTTAACTAAAATCAACGAAACAAATTTTTTTCATTAAAATAATTCATTCCGATTTGCATGAACCTAAATGTAGTAGAAAATAAAAATAAAATTGAAAATTTGAGGTCAAAAGGTAAAAAAAAACACGTTTTTTTTTTAAACAATTCGTTAAAACCAATATTTATTTAAAAACTTAAACGAAATTTTAGGTTTGTGCAAAGGCCGATAAGCTATAGTATAGGTGTATAAAACTTCAAGTTGATTGGTCCATTACTTTTTGAGTTACATTCCACAGCCCGCAAAACAAAATGTTTCAAGAAAAACTCGATTGAAGTTTTCGTTCTTGAAGAGAACACATTACTTCGCATCACTTCGGTGACTTCCTAGGGACCTTTAGGACTTTCTGTTGGGCTTGAAATTTTGGAAATATATTCTTCAGATACTAAATGAATTTCTAAAGCAAAAAAAAAAATATCTGTGGCCCTATTCTGGTAATTCCCGGGGAATAGGGAATATTTTGTTTTACAGTAGTTATTCTCCAGATAAATTTTTCCAACTTTTTATTCACCATTTCCAAAAGTGCATTCTGCCAATTGGGTAATAAATATACAGGGGAAATAAATTTAGTTGTACGTGTTCTCCATGGAATCACATTAAAATAAGTAAAGATCTGCGAAGGACCCTAACAAACAATATTAATATGATTATTTATTAATATCAACAAATATTTTCGTTAAAAAATTTAATCCCCAGCAATTCTTTCATAAAACAGGTATGGAAGAACAAACGTCAAAACTGCTGTAATTGGGAATAATTTTTTCCCAATCAATTTTTTTCCCTGACACCAGAATACTGTAACCGGACAATTTTTTTTTTGGTTCACCCGATAAAATTTTCTTTAAAAAAAATAATTTGTACAAATTTCGGGTTCATTTGAATGTATTGAAACAAGAAAATCTGTTATCTATAGTAAATTTAAATTGTGATATTATGAATATAAAGATGTAATTGTAATTGGGGAAAATAAAAATAAAACGAATAAGTAAAATAAAATAATGGACATGGAAGTAATATGTATGAATAGCGGTACGAACGAAAAAAGTGGTGTTGGTGCGAATGATGATGGTGAGGTTGCAGAAGAAGAGGACTGTTGTGTTTTGTATTTTTTCCACTACTAGTCGTAGAAGGTACACCAACCATTAAGGGTTTTTGTTGATAAGAAAATTAATTTGATAAGAGAAACACTTGCTCTTTAATAATATTAACTATGTCGAAGTAGCCCGAATTTTATACTGAATTGCAGTAAGCATAAATTTAAAATGACACTGCATTTTGTTTTGTTATTTAAAGTTTTAATTTTGTTGAGTCAAATTGACATTCAACTAAAAAAAAAATGGAGCTTGATGATTTAATCGGCACCCCACCTGAAATATGTGAGATAGCCGAAAATATAACAGACCAGATGCTGCCCCTAAAATCGGGGGATATTTATATAAAAACATATGAAAAATTTAAAATTTGGTGTAATAATAAAAGGGTTAATAAAATCGCATTACATCTAGTGTTCATTTTTCATTATTAACTAGTGGTCAATAATAATAGTATGTTATTCAACGAGCATATAATGATAGCTGTTATTCAGGAAGATCAAGTTTGTCAACACGAGCCGATAGGCGAGTGTCGTAAATCCTCTGAGTGAATAACAGCCATTATATGCGAGTAGAATACAATACTTTGTCCACGACCGACAAATATCATTATTTAAACAATTATTTTATTGGTATAGGGCTCTTTTTGTTTTATTTTTATTTATTAATACTTGAGCTTTCAATCCCAATTCGGGATCATTTTCAAAAGCATAACGAGCAAAAAGAGCTCTATACCAATAAAATAATTGTTTAAATCAATATAAATAAGAATAATTAATAAATACCATTATGTTTTATAATCAAATTCTTTAAATACTCTTCAAATAATTTTCGTCGACATTTTGACATAACAGTTTAATAATAATGAAAATGGCAAGAGACTACTAGATAAAATTTCAAAACTTAAATAATTTACTTGGAAGTTTTGAATAATGAAAGAAGAGACTACTAGATAAACTAGCAGTGAATAATGGATATCATTATAATTGTAGAAACAAACGTATAATGAGCATATTATACGTTAGTCGTGGGCAAAATATTATTAACCACTAGCCGAGGAATTTTGTTTCTCAGGCTACTAAAACACATAATAATAATGCCTTCTATGACTAGTAATTTTTTTCAATTTTTTTTATTTTATATATATATATATGTTACATATCTACTATTTCTGGGGCTCAAGGCACTCCCAACTCTTTCGCAGTTAATTTTTACCGTCCTACTCTTTCGCAGTTAGTTTTTATCATAATACTTTTTTTCTGCTTTTATTTTTTTTTATTCATAAATCGAAAATAAAACATTATTATGTTACAATGTTTCTTTCTTTGGTAAGCTAATTTTTGAAGGAGCACCCATTTTTTGACTGGGATCCATTTGGAATAGAATACAAAGTTTAAAGGGATTTGGAATGGACAGCGACGACATTCGGGATGAAGAAGTAGAGAATATTATTGACCATTACAAAATGGGAAATATTGAATTCAATGCAATAACATATTGTATTCTGGAACGATAAAATTCATGTTACATTAAATTCTTAGAATCGAGTCTATTAATGGGGCCGACTCTGCCTTCCAAAATGTTGTGCTTATGTTATGTTTGTTTTCCAATACAAATTCATATAGAAAGCGGGGAAATAAAATAACATAAAATGAATTTTATGGTTTCAGAATCGGGTCCATTAACATTGTACAAAAACATTATTTATATATAACTAAATGAAAAGGAAATCAAAAATGTAGGTTCGGTGGAGTATACATTGGTGATGAAGGTGGTTATCATTATTGTCACTGTATAGCTGAGAATTTTCATAAAATATAACTTGCTAAAAGTTAAAATGGTTTTAACAAATAGTTCATGTTTAATGAGGTTTTAATGGTTATATAGTACATGTTTAGTTAGAAAATTGAATTAGCCATATTTGAATTTTGATTTCAAACTTAGTTAACTACTTAAAATTTTTATTTTTTGTGATCTGTCTAGTTTTTGAAAATTCGCACGTTAAAATTGACCATTTGCAATTTTTCCTAATAAGAAATAATATGAAAAAACGAATTAGGTTCTCAATATGCTTGTAGCACGGTTCACTCCCTTCCGGAAGGAATCTAGATACCTTTTATTGCGAATGTTTGGAAGGTACTTAAATACATTGACTCAAGAGTATTAATTATCAGTCTTGCAATTACAGCAAATTCCTCTGTTGGAACCTTTAATGAGCCGAAATTACATGTGCCCTTTTTGAATTTTTGTCATTTATAAATATATCTCCACTGCAAATTTCTTCATCAACTTTAATTAACTTTAGTTTGCAACGTTCGCACTCTATTTTTTTATAAATACAAGACCCAGCGTAGTAATTTCCCATTTCGTTGTTGTCAATAACATTCTCCACTTCTTCATCCCGAAAGACGTCGCTATCCATAGCAAATTCATTTAAATTTTGTTTATATTCTATTTTAAATGATATTGTCGCTATCGTCAAACATACAATTAGAATACATTGAATTATTATTTAATAGTTTAAATGTTGCCCGATGTCTTTACTGGTAGGCATATAATTAAAGCGGTTCTAGGCTGATTCTTCTCAAACAATTCATCTTGCAAAATTATTCTCGCACAATTGATCTCAAACAATTTTTCCCACACAATTCTTCTCAGGCAATTCTTCTCACACAATTCTTCTCGGACAATTATTCTCAAACATTTTGGCTCAAGATTATAGTGGATGTTCACAAAACACCGGCGCGCGCCGGTGTTTTGTGAACATCCACTATAATCTTGAGCCAAAATGTTTGAGAATAATTAGACTAATTAACTCCTATAATATTAAAATTTATAATAAGCAGTTTTTGGTTTATCTACACGTTTTGACCAATTTTGAAAATTAGTAATTTCTATTGAAGGTATATTCAACAATTGGATATTGAACAATTTTCCATGCTAAAATGATAATTAGTTTTTAGTGTAAGTCCACGAAATATTTTCACTTGGTGAATATACACTAATTTGCCACGAAAATGAATTTATATTTTCCAAATTTCCATAGGAATGGACAGTTTCCTGGATAAAATTTAAATTGAAAATGGTCGCTAGTTATTATGCTTAAAGTTTAATCAGAAAGTTTAAAAGAAGAGCAAGCACGAATAGAGCTCATTTATGAGCAAACGATTGCAGGAGGACCTATTGCTCCAAAAAAAAGTGTTATAAGGATTTGGAGATGAAGTTAGAAAAAGTGGTAAAGAAAATAAATGAGATGGAACCTGTGGACTATTTGCTAGTGATGTTCGAACTGAGTCGAACCGAATACTTTTAACCTGATACTCAAAAGGTTCGAAGTATCAATTGAGTACTTTTAAAAGTATCAGGTTAAAAGTATCAACTAATACATTTGATGTTAGAATGAAATACAACCAAACATTTTGAATGGTTTATTTCCTCATATAATTTGTTTTGCGAGAAAGAGTGAAGTATATATCGAGTAAAAATATTTTGGGTTGTTTTCTGCTGAAAAATAGAGATAAATAGCTATGTATACATCAAAATAATATGTATACCTATTAATATATGCATCTCTCAATTTTAATATATGTATTCATACCTAAATGCTTCTCATTCTCATTCTTACAAATAATTTTATTAATGCACCAAAAGAGATCAAACATATATGAGTTTATGTTTTCCTTTCACAATGAGCTGATACTTATACCGAATTGATACTTTTAATCGAATACCGAATAGATACTTTGTACCGAATTGATACTTTGTATCGAATTAATACTTTGGATCAACTGATCCTTTTAAGCTATTTTCATGATACCTTAGATAATTTTTACGATATAATTTTTTATAAATTTTAACCAAATCTTCTCGATTCGTATTTCTTTAAATTATCTATTGAAATTAAATCGTAATTTTTGAAATAAAGATTTAATTACTGAAACAAAATTTAACTGACAAATATTCACTAATCAATCTTTTTATACAATATGAAAATTAATTTAATTTCATTAAATGCTTTAAATAAATATGACTAGAGAATCTAGGTTAAATTTATAAAAAAATACATCATAAAAATTATCTGAAAGTATCAAGCAAATAATAATAACTCAAAAGAATCAATTTATACAAAAGTATCAATTCGATCCCAAGTATCAATTCGGTGCAAAGTATCAATTCGATCAAAAGTATCAATTCGGTACAAGTATCAACTCGGTTGGAAGTATCAATTCAGAATTTGGTTAAAAGAGTAAAAGTAAAACCATACATGCGCGAATATCAATTTGAAAGCAAGTCGTAACCTTATATGTTTGTCCTTTTTTGGTGCATTGCTGATATTGGTTAGTGAGAATGAGAAGTATGTAGGGAATTAGGGATATAATAAACACACGTTGAATTTTTATTATTTAAAATTCAAAACTAATGTATTGTACAATAATATTTTGCATATTATGTAAAATTAAATAATTATGTTGTTCTATCCATATTTTTTCCTGCCTTATTATTAAGATTTTAAGAATAATTTATTATATTATAATTCTGATTTAATTTGTCACATCAAACAAATAATTTTACTCGTTAAAATTAGGTTAAATAAAAAATTCGGAAAAAGTATCAGGTTCGAAAGTATCAGGTTAAAAGTATCAGGTTCATGGCTCAAAAGTATCAATTGATACTGATACCGAAAAGTATCGAATAAGCCCATCACTACTATTTGCGTACCATTGCACATAATATTAAGGTGCAACATATTTAATAAATAGTAAGTATTGTCATTGTGTTATAATTTTATCATCGTTTTAGAGATAATAAGAAGTTATTTCTAGTATAAAAAACGATATCTCTGTTCATCCTTAACACTTTTTCGAAAATTGAACTTGTGTTTTTTTTTTCAGGTTATCATCCTTCTGTTTTTTTATCAAATTATTTAACATGAATTAATAAAAGCAAACTTTTAAAATATCTAAAATTATGGTTTTAATTGCTTCAGTTTTTACTAATAGTTTGAAATTTTAGGAAAATAAAATCTTGAGAAGAATTTCCTGAGAAGAACGTGAGAAGAATTGCTCGAGAAAAATTTGTTTGAGAAGAATTGCCTGAGAAGCCTTGTGTTAGAAAAATTGTTTGAGATCAATTGTGCGAGAATAATTTTGCAAGAAGAATTGTTCGAGAAGAATCAGCCGGGAGCGAATTAAAGCCACCTTTCCCTCGAAAGTGTGAAAAAAGGTCCAGTGCGTCTTGGTTGGTTCTTCCTATCAGTAAGAATTCAACATTATTTTGCGATAGATAATCAAACAGGCCGAGCTGAGCTATAACAGTTATTTGAAATCCTTTTATAAATTTAAAATAGTTTTCTGTTTTTGATAATATTCTTAAATATCCTAATATTTCAATACTTTTTTTCTAAGAAATCGTAAATTTTGGTTTCTTTATACAGTGCGGTTGTCCGTATGGGGCTTTTGAGGAAAAATTTCTTGAATTAAGGCAATCAAACAAATTATTGAAAAATTCGATATAATTTGATGTCGCCAATACACTGTCTAAATGATTTTGAAAAATTTCGGGAGAAACTTTTAAAGTCGTCTTTATAGCACGCGATACAGTCAAACTTAGAAGTTGTGCTGCTACTTTAACATTCATTTTTTGAAAGCTGTTTGGATTTGTGTTTTTTTGTGATTTTTGGCATTAGTTTTACTATATTTTTGTCATCGTATTCAAACAATTTTCGGACGATGTCGGAAACTCCAAATTCGCTTTGCATTATTTTATTAGTGATAAATGCATTTCTTGCAGACCCTATAGCGTTTCTGTACCTTTGTGTACGTGGTACGTTTGCAATAAAACGCTGTATTTATTCACGTTAAGTTAAATGTTATTTTATTTAACAATTTATTTATTTACGATTCAATTTACAATTTTTAATACAAAATGTTTATTTAATAAATTTCACCAGCAAAACTTTTGGGCGATTTACTTGCGTTGTAAAAAATGGCAACGACGTGACGTATGTTGCCAAGGAAAAATGTCGGGTATCACAATGTTAATTATTGCACTGATTAGAAATCGTCGAGCGTATATGTAATAATGAAACACCCATCAAATTACAATTTTTTTCTTTTTCTTCTCTTTTGACAACGTAGCGAAAAATCGTATTTCCCGATATGAAAACAAAATATAACCCGACGTAATTTTATATTTACTTAAGATGGCAGTGCCGGCAGTTACAAATAATTATCTCTGCTGCCTCGTAATGTTATAGTGATGGCACGTCGTTTATTTCCAAACTTATGTCATGTAGACAATTATTTATACGGTGAACGAGATAGTTTATGTAGTGGCGATTTAAATATTTGATAAATATTGTAATCAGCCGCTACAACTCTATAAGGAGGGGAGGATCAAATAGAGCAAAGATCTTGCGATCGTTTACAACAACGTAAGGTTTCTGTAAATCAATACCAAGAAGTTTGAACGTTCCATAATTTGTTGGTGCCTGGTCGCATGTTATCATTACCACATCAACAGTTAATATTTCTTGGCAGGTTCTTATATTCTCAATAATCAGTTTATATGTATAATGATGCTGCAACCATATTATTTACAAGCACATAGCTTAAGACGTACTTCCAATTATTATCGATTCCTTCCCTTAACATAAAAAATAAAACAATTGATGCCAAATCATTTGTCCGAGTTATCCCATCATCGCAGAAATCATCAATTCGCTCTGTTGATAAATTTCTCGTCAGATCCTTTTTAATTTTAATCTTGTCAAAACTTAAAATATATATTCTTGAGTTTGGTGACATGTTATGAAATAATCATTTTAATTGATTTATCAAAATGTTATTTGTTCCAGGTGGCACGAAACTTATTGGCGCCCACGTATATATAGTAGATACAGGGCGAAGTTTAAGATAAAAGTTGTTTTTTAAATATTTGTTTACTGAGGAGGATTGCACTGCGCAATGTTCTTATCACTTTCACTGTAAGTGTTTAAGTTGTTTGTAAGTTAGTATTTTTATTTTAGCTTAACTTAAAAACGCAAACACAAAAATTGTTTAATCTAAAAAAATGATAATAAACATTTTTACCTAGGTAGTTGAATTATTGGAACTGATGATGGAAGAAATATTCCGAAACTTATCTTCCAAATTAAATGTTGCGCCAGTTGAATAAACTCCTTATTGTTCCGGGCATAATTTATGTTGTGTAGCTATCTGAGAATTATTATTGTAACATGTATCAAAATTAATTTGTTATTAAATTATTAAAATTTCATGACTTACCCACAACTACTTGCAGCGTCTTTCCCGATAAACGAAAATCGCTTTTAAATTGAGCGTCGGTGTAGTTATCAATTACTTTACAATATTTTTTAATTTTCGGATGAATTTCCTTGAACGCGTTGTACATAATTTATTTAATTATATTTATTGCCTATGTATACAATACTAAATTTTATATTTCTCATTTCATTACGCCACAATAAAATGCCGTTTTAAAATAAAAATAAAAAATTTGATCAATCCGGCTCCTCGGATAACACTTTCCTACAAAGCGTTCGTTAAAGATCGCCAAGCCAACCATTTATATTTTACAAACATTTTCTGGTATTTTGGCAGGCATTTTCTTACATTTGGAGACCTTGTAACGACGTGACCTTAACAATCACGCGTTAGCAGACATCCGGAAGTCACCACCTGCAGCATTTGTCCGGCTTTCACTCAGTCTGGGGTGTGGGGTTGTGGTGGTGCCCTTTTCGGATCAAGATAGCTGCGAAATAATGTTGCAATCTACGTTACCTTAATACACACACTCACTACGATGCTCATCTCCCGAATGTTTTTGGATTTACTCCGCCATATCAATAAATACGCACAAATTTATCCTTGTTACAATTACAATCATTACAAAAGATTTATATTTTTTATAATAGAAAATTGACTTTTTTACAGTAGAAAACGTTGATGAGTTTTCGATATTAAAACAACCCATAAACAAATTGAAAAACTAGGTGTGTATATGTAGATACTAGATGTACGGCCTCTGTCCACAATCAGTTAGGCTAATATGCGCACCGTTACGTGATGAAGGATACAGCTGTGCACCCAGAGCTCTGCGTGATACCAACCTGTACTGCAAAAATTATATTAATATTAAAGAAAACAGAAACCCTCGTCTGCCGACAGAAGGTAGTTAAGTTTTATATATACAAATACACCTGTATCAAATCAATTCACATATTCCGGTTTAAATCGAATCACAAAAAAAAAATTAATTAACTGATAACAAGACATCTACACAACAATGGTGATTGCAATAAAGAAAAAAAGTATTTATTTAGAAACAAAAAAAAAATCTTATACCCAATGTCACACCTGCGCTACGGTTATCCGATTCCCGTTGCTCTTCTAATACCGAATTGCGGTAATTTCCATTTGCTGGCCCAAATTCACCAGTTATTGATGGCGAGGATTTCTCTACGCTTGCTTCCGGCTTCACTCTAAATGGTGTTCTTTGACGATATTCTCCTTTTTTTTTGTTGTTTGGTGGTTTTTGTTTTGGTTGGATAAAGTACCACAAAGAGCCAAATAATAATGGTTGCTAAAGATCCTGAAACACCTGATGATACAAGGTGTATCTCGTACTGGATTTAGGTAAGTTGCCCATTTGAGCCAACCCACATTCACGAGCAAAATACGTATTACAGTACAAAATACGTACAACAATAGTACCCGTTAACACAATTTGTTTTGTGTTAATTTAGGATTTTTCGTAATTTTTTTTTGACTTGTATTACGCCTTAAATTTATTATTACATCATATTATCGTTTTTTTACTTCCTTTTACGTAAGTAAAATAAAGTAAAGTAGTCATGGAAATTTTCGACCTTGAGATTATTGATGATTTATCTGTTTTAAGGTCCCCTGAGTCCGAAAAAGTGGGTTTTGGAATGATGTCTGTCTGTCCGTCTGTCAGTCTGTGTCCACTCTACAGCCAAGATGGCTTAACCAATCGAACTGAAACTGCAGATTTAAGCTTTTTTAATAAATTGAGAGGTTCCAGTGAATTTTACTCGAAATCGGTCAACCGGAAGTGGCCACTCCCTTGGGCCAGAAAATTTGTTTTGCAAACATCTTAAAAAGTATAAGGTTTACAAAAAATTACTAATACAAAATGTTTCCAAAAAATAAAAAAAATAAAAATAAAAACATTAAAAAAAAATTAAAAAATTTTATAAAAAAAATTAAATTGATGTGTGGCCAACACATTTCTTCTACGAACAGGGAATTTTGAGAAACCAATTACGCAAACATCTTACAAATTTATTATTTTTTATTACTTACTTTTACATCAGTAAAGCTTAAAATCTAAAGTTTTTGCTCGATTGGTTAAGCCATCTGGGCTTTAGAGAATACAAAAATTGACAGACGGACAGACAAACGGACAGACAGACATCATTTCGAAACTCACATTTTCGGACTCAGGGGACCTCAAAAAAGATATATCTTCATTAATCTCTTACATAATATTTGGGGTTACAGTTCCCAGATTCCGTGAAACAGAAAATTTATTTTGCAAATATTTCAAAAATATACAATTTACAGAAAACATGAAAAAAATAAAAACAATCTTAATTAAGTTTGCAAGAAATTTGCATTATACAAGTTTCTTAAAATTCGATGTTCGTAAAAGAAAGTCGTGTGTTGGCCACACCTCAATTTTTTTATTTATTTTTGTTTTGTTCAATTATTTTTATGTTTTTTCAACTTGACTCCTCCAATGATAATCTTTGACTCCTTGGTTTTTCTTTTTTTCGTGTCAAGCAGGTGACCAACGCGCTTAATCGATAACATGTGTCCAACACTCGTACTACACATAACCATAACCCTCGGTTGCGTACTCCATGCTAAATGGGTAATTTAAATTATACCTCACTTCATGGTTATTATTATTTTTTTCTTTTAAAATGACATATCGCTTAGATACGCAATGAAAACAAAAAAACGAAAAATGTAATGAATTATTTGTTTTAATAATATTTGTGTTGTGTAGAATATTTGTGTTCTTTAAAAATAATTTATTTCATACTATACCGAAAATCAATGTTTACGTGATTGATTTCAGTCCGGGAAATGAATCATTACGTCAGAGAACAAAAGTGTCCGGAAAACGAGCTATTACAGTAGAGTGGAGTGTAAAACCAAAAAAAAAAAATAACTAGGGTAACTTGATAACTTAAAAATCATTTGGATTGATTTTCTTTAAATTTCAAATTCATGTTTTTACTATAAAATTCAATTTTAAATGAAATAATCGAATTAATATCCCATGTAGTATGAAATAAAACGTTGTACGTTACACGTACGTTAAATGATCGTTACAGTACTCGTTCAAAATTCTGGACTCGGCTCCTTCGTCGCCTCGTCCATAAACGTCGAACTCGTACTGTAACAACTCATTTACCGCCCTTGTGACGTAAATAACTATTATGTGTGTTCTATGACTAGGTCGTACTAACCTCTTCCCCAATATCACAATTGATCACGACAATATAATCTTTTACTCTCATACCGCCAAATCACAGACTCACAAATAATCTTACAACCGTTGAAAATCTTTAAGAATTTCAATTACTTCGTCTAGAGAGCAGAGCCTCCACAATGTTCAAAATTTATTTTCTGAAAATTTGTGCCCTTTTACAATATTATGTGAGCAACGTCAGAATTGACCGAAATGATTCTTTACTCAGTGTTTGGCATCACTATGTACCATTCGAGAATACATATAATAAAACAAATAATACAAAATCAGAATTAACGTTTGTTATCTTTTGTCACCGAATCCCACCTCCTCGTCACATACCATTTCATTTTATATATATTCCCAGCGCCTTTCTCCAAAACTTCCAATAATACCTCTAAACGCGATTTTAATAAAGCAACTCACAAATAATGTGTCGATCAATATATCGTTGAAATTTCAATCATTAAAATGTCACAGAAAAACAATAAAACGTCGCAGAAATGGGAATCCGGCTGTCCACACGAAGTTAACACTGCAACACATCATTTCCTCGTTTCTTACATCTTCGCCTATAAACTAACTGGATGGGAAAATATTCTTGTTGCACTTTTTCAACGTAAATTTTAGGTGATAAACAAGTTCCAACACACAAACATAAATATAAAAAAACAACGGGCGAGTTCACGCTTAACTCGCAAAAAAATTATGTGAAAACTTTTAACTATTGAATCATTTCAAGTTTGTTCGATGGGCCTGAGAAACAAATGCAGATAGACCGCTGCTGTTCGCTCAGTATCTAAATTACGGTACAATTTTGGTTTAAAAGTCAATAAGTTATTCTATTTTGGATTTGGAGAACGAACGTTACCGACATTAATTGTTTAATTGAAAATTGAAATTTATAACCGAGTATATTTCAGTATAGCCATGTCTTGGTGAGCTTGTGAAAAGTACAGTTATCTTAAGTTAATCATCTAAACCTGCCCTGGGGTGCGATTCCGGTTCAGTGATAAAATGATATGATAAATTTGAATCGGTGTAAACAAAGCAAAAAGCAGAATTTATTGTTTTTCGTATTATGCCTACTTTGAAATTTAAAAGTTTGAATTTTATCAAGAAGTAGAGCAAAGGCAAAATAATTATTCATTATGCTAGGTTTACAGCACGACACTGTAATATTGTATGAAGTATTCTACAAGTATTCTACACTATAAGCTGCAGTTGCTATATTTATGTCATTCAATAGATGAGCGGTAAATTCAGACATTGCTTCTACGAATCTATTTACGATACCTTACCTTCTTACTAATAAATTACACCGAAACGATAAATATAGAGACATACAAAGCATCAACATAAAAAGATGATAAAATCATAATAAAGTTATTTATCTGATACTCACTTATTATGCTAGTGCATATATACACAGCAGTATGTTCTCTTTGCTTCTCCCAATACAAACATTGTGAAAGAATTTGTATAGTTTGCGACAAATGAATGATGAAGTACCAAAATGTTTTTGAAGGTTGGCCCCCGATGATGGCTTTTCTCCTTGGTATTTACGTCTGAGCTCTGTCAAAACCAACCTAATCAGCGAAATAGTCACAAAAGTTTGATTTGATTGGATTAGAGCACGAATGTAAATAGAACTAGGCCCTCTAGAGTAACAAAACCTTTCTCATAAACCAATTTTCGAATCTCGATATTCTTTCAAAGGATACTTAACGTCGTTATCGGAATATATTCAACTGATGAGTTTGTTAAAAAAACCCAATATTCTTTTAATTTTTCAGAAAGCATTTCAGAAGATAAAGGTGGTAATACCACAGAATATATACAATTAATTATGTATAGTATAAGCGACATTGGACCGGCCACATACATTTTTGCCCCTACCTGTTTTTCACGTGTCGAACGAGAATTATTTTTCGAATTCCAAACACTCAGTTCGCTTAACAACAATTTAATATTGACGATTCTTCCTTCGTCAACCTGACATGAAAAAAATTAAATCGAAATTCTTACACACAAAACCCGCATTGTGTACTATAATGTAAGGCCAATAAACCTAACATTAATTCTTCTGAAGAATTCTTAAATAATTTATAAAACCATGCTAATCAGATCACAGCACCACAAGCTAAATTAATAAGATGTTGTATTATTTTTATTTTGCAAAATATTTCTTTATAGTTTCTTTAAAATGTGTTAAGACTTTTTAAATTTCCTAGAGTAGATTTTCCGTTAATTTTGAATTTGCAGTTGCTCAATTACACAAATTATTTAGATCCTAAAAAGTTACTGAGAGAAAAACGTTTGTAGGTACACAATATCCAAATGCAAACACATATTTGTTACATCACCTTTCTTAAGAAATAATTTATTTGGAAACTAATTAAATATTTTCTACATACTATATTTTAGTGACCATTTTTGTATGTGTACACATTTTATCATTGGCGACAAAAATTTTCATCGACTAAAACCAGTCTGATAAATTTATTGAATTTGTTTCAAATTCATCATAAATTTATCATTCGTCGCTTACTTGTAGTCGCAAAATACAGTGTATAACAATGATATAATTTTATCAGATTTCATTATCATCGAACCAGAATCGCATCCTAGTGCAATAAGGCATGCATAATTTTGTTTTGGGCAATGAAAAAAATTAAAACGGATGACTAGATTAAAATGAAAAGTTTTTTTATCATTTAAAATTATCACTGAACCAGAATCGCACCCCTGAATGCTTTAAAATTCACCATTACTCATACACGGCAATTGTTGAAGATTCCATATGTAGACTTTTGTGAATGGTCACAGCAAACCAGGTGAACAAAGCAAAGTGGCATCGCTGATTTGATTGATTTAAACTAATGAAATAAGGCGGTTCTATTAAACAAAGGCGCTATTTTGACTGTAAAATCATAGCAGCTAGAAAGACGGTAGCATGTCTCCCTGAGGCTTCTTCCTTTGGCCTATGTTTTAAAAATAGCATTTGAATCTGTTTACCACTATTATAGTATTTGTTTCCTATATGCCCCACATAACCAAACTCAGCAACAGCATGAGCATTTGAGCAATACTAAACATAACATATCGATTAAACAATTTCAAAATTATTATTTTATTATGTATCAATGTAGTATAAGTGCCGTTTTCACAGCTCGCTAAGATGTATAATATTTAATATTTAAAATATAGGTGCATTTGTCTTTGTTTAACGTACTTTAATTTCAGTTTTTTGAACCAGTTACACATTATGCATGTGTAATGCATACTTTTGTGCCTTATCATTTTAATCCGACGGAAATTCTAATGCGAATTAAATAGTATTCAAGTTCGGTGCATTTTGTGTTCGTTTTTCTCGTATATAATTTGCAATTTCGGTAGTACCGGTATTTCCGTTCCTTTTTTTACATGAAATTTTTGACTTACCCCCGCTAAAGATGTTTTCACATCAATAATAAAACATTTGAATGCGGTTCTTGTGGAATGTGGATTTTTATATTTGGTAAAACATTTAGGGTACTAGTTTTGGGTTCATGTTACACGCTGCGTTAGAATGTT
Source organism: Tipula helvola (assembly GCA_963556165.1). NCBI lineage: Eukaryota > Metazoa > Arthropoda > Insecta > Diptera > Tipulidae > Tipula > Tipula helvola. The sequence continues at coordinate 193,552,875 of OY744481.1, read as the reverse complement.
ATGTTAAATGTTGCGTTAAAATGTTGCGTGTCATGTGAAATGTTATCTATGATATTATTATAATAAAATTATTTGCGTTGTCCGCACACCCAGAGAATAAAAATTAAAACTCAAACAAAGTGTGCTTAGAACTTTAATTTCGAAAAATAAAACTCATAATATACGAGTACATATACATTCATATTATTCTTACATATCCATTCATATTGTTCTACTAAGTTTTGTTAGTGGAAATGTGTTTAACGAAACACAAGGAATTGCATTATCTGAAACATCCACAGGTATTGCAGCTACACTTTTAGAGGGTGGTAGGACCATATATTCACTATTCAAGATTCCTTTAAGTACCGATGAGATAATATTTTCAAGTATGACAAATCGAAGCCCTGATTGGAAAACTGTTAAAAATGCAAAATTAATCTTATTAGATTAATGCTCAATGTGTCATAAAAAACGTTTTTAGCGATTGATAAATTACTAAGAGATATTATGCAAACTGATAGTCTAATGGGGGGGCAAAGAGTTTGTTATGGGTGGTTTTTTTCGTCAAACCCTACCAGTAATTCGGCATGGGTCTCGATATGATAAATTTAAAATATGTCATCTTAAAACAAATATGAGACTTTTTACACTTTCTGCCGTAGGCACTTGGCGAAACACACTTAATACACACATTTTTAAAATTTTTTAAAAACACTTGTTAAATATTTCGCAAAATTACAAAACGTTTAAAAAATCACTCGATCGATTTCGGATTATTAGGCCATCATCAGGAGTATCTACCCGAGTAGATACTCCTGATGATGGCCTAATAAGCCGAAATCGATCGAGTGATTTTTTAAACGTTTTGTAATTTTGCGAAATATTTAACAAGTGTTTTTAAAAAATTTTAAAAAATGTGTGTAACAAATATGAGAGTTCGTAACGACAACGATTTTTCAAATTGGTTGCTAGACGTTGGTGAAGGTAAAATTAGAACAGCATTCTATTTTGGAGAAAATATAATTGAAATGGATTATTCCCGCTGCATTAAAGAAAATTTGGTTACACAAATATTTGGGTCTGAATTTACCCCGGATGATATCCATCTATATCAAAACCAAGTAATTTTATGTCCTTTAAATTATGATACGTTAAAAATGAATGAAGATGTATTAAATATACTGAAAGGCGATGTGAGAACATATAATAGTATAGACTCTATAAATGTAGATTCTACTGATCATGAATCGATACAACTATTTCCGGTAGAATATATACATATGTACATCAATTAACACCATCCGGAATGCCCCCACATATACTTACTTTGAAAGTATGAGCTATAGTCATGTTATTACGAAATTTAAATACTAGAAAGGGGTTATGCAATGGTACTAGATTAGTAATAAAAGATATGGAAGAAAATGTAATCTTCGTTGAGATTTTAACTGGTACAGCAAATGAAACATTTGCTTTTATACCGAGAATTACGCTTATTCCAACAGAAAGGAGTTCAATTTCCTTTACGATTATCATTTGCTATGATAATCAATAAAGCCCAAGGTCAATCGTTTGATAAATTCGGTATTTATTTACCACAGCCAGTTTTCTCGCATGGTCAGTTATATGTAGCTTTATCAAGAGCTACCAACAAGGAACATCTTTTCCTGAAAATAGAAGATACAAATAACCAGGGAGAATTGGAACCAAACAAAATCTATACGTTAATTGTGTGCATAAAGAAGTTCTTTTAATTATTATAAATAAAGAATGTATAATGTCCGAAAAACGTTTAAAATTTTTGTTGAATTTGGGTATATTTCAATGCATCATAAATCATAATATATTCATCATTCAATGCCGCTGAATTTACTCTTATTGGTGCTGTTTAGTAATTTTATGAAAAAATTAATAAAAATCAAGATTTCAACACTTATTAGTTTTATTTTATTGAGCCTATGATTTAAAATTAAAACAAATTTTTGAAATATTGGTTTAGGGCTCTTTTTATTTTAAAAAACTTAATTACAGCTTTAGCTTTCGATTCCTATTCGGAATCATTCTCAAAAGCGTTACACTTATATGTCGTCGGAGGCGTCTCGCCGCGTAGCGGGCGCATTCCGCTAGTATTAAATAAAAATATTTTCTCTTTTATTTAACACATTAAAACAGAAACAGAAAATACAAAAAACTTAGGAATAGTAGTTCCAGTGTTCATGTTACATGTTTGCTGTGTTAAAATGTCATGACGACATCTTTGAGGCTAAATATTTCTGTGCGTCCGACTTTTCTCAATGTTATATAGCTAATTGCATACCATACATTTTCAATGATCATCATTAAATACAAAAAAAACAAAAAACAAATCATGTCATATAGCAAAAATATTGTTACGAACTGGGCTACTGAGTTCGTTCGGATTTTGAAATTAAAAAATAATTCTGTCCGCTTGCTACTGGTGGGGGCTATGACAACAGATTTATTTCTTTATTTAACGATTTAAAATAAACCAAAAACTTTCTCTGCTTGCCATCGGTCATGTTTATAACACTTAACCATCTAAGCTATTGCTGTTCATAACGTGAGCTTGTTGTATGATGGCCAAAATCGCCACAATATTTACCTCTATTTTTATACTTATGTTTTACCAAACATTTGCGGTACAGGTGGAACTTGAACCCCGTTACTTTTTTTTATTTTGTAAACTGGTTTTACTTCTAATTTTGACTTTAAACAATAAACTCCTCCTACAAAAAATAAATACACAAAACACATACATAGATAAGTAACAACAGTTTTATTATTTCGTCTAAACGCGAGGAGGTGTCGTGTTGTGTTGCAGTGTTAACTTCGTGTGAACACCCCCATTGTCTTGCTATTAACAACCGCTTACTAGACATAATTTATTTTTAAATATTGACGATTCAAATGACGTATTAAATTAAATTAGTTTCCGGTCACCTGGGAACTTTGAAATCCCATATCTCGCAAACCTAAACAATTTTAGGCCTCAATTTTGCGACTGTACATTTATCTAGGGTTGCATAGGTTATACAGTATATAAATTTAAAAATTGTACGCAATATTTTACATAATGAAAATAAAAAATTGTTGAACTTATTTATTTTTATTTTGTAGCTTTAAATCAATATGGCGTGCGGCATGTTTGATCAAGTTCATCACTATTTAATTAAAATTGAAATTAAAATGCATGCAAATAATTTTTGTTTTAATTTTTTTCAATCCAAAAATTTGTATTTAACTTGATTTGATTTTTACAGATTTTAAAACATGTCATTTATATTTATCCAGAGACATTGCTTTCACCAAATAAATTTCATAAATACGTCAATTCCATGACGCGCATCATCACATTGAAATTTTGGTTTACAATGCCTGTCAAAAATGCCCGGGTATTTTCTGTAAAAAAGCAATCAGTAAACATACGGACTAAAGAAATTTGATGATCAATTACATACATACATAGTCATTTTGCGTACAATAATAAATTATCTAAATCCCTTAAAACAATCCAAATAGACAGACACAAAACTAATCGCGAAATAATCCGGTTTTTATGAAAACCGTGTAAAACCAGACAGGCAAAAATCGTTTAATAATCTAGAATTCGCGATTATTCGGTTTGAGTCTGTCTACGGTATTACAGAAATTTCTTTACAGGCTTTCCTATTTAAAGATTTTTTGATATGCAAACCAAAATATGCACACAAATTTCAAAAACACACAATAGGAAAAAATTAAATAAATAATCCACAGTGTAAATATCTATGTGTGTGTGTATGTATTTTTATCTTGCCACAAATATTAGCTACGTAGCGTTTTTTATTTAGTTTCATTCATTTTTTCGATTTAAATTTATAATTATTGTATTGAAATTTCGATTGTAAATTTGGCCCATACAAGATCCACATCTGTCTATTCTTATCTGTGATTAAATCTTAAATATTTATTCAAGTATTGTTTCATGCTCATAAGTATAGGCCTCGCGGTTCTAACATAATTAAATTGTTTTGATGGAGTAATTGTTTGAGTATATCGCGGATTACTCATTTTAAATAATGACCAAAATTACATAACTATATTGTTTAAATTCGCGTGCTTTTCTGGCCAAATTCTGTCACTATGTGAATGTTGCCTATAAACGCGCCTTTACTTTATTGGTGTTAGAAATTTCATGTAACCAAAAATGATAATCACAAAATTTTAGGCCAAAAAACAAAACAAAGTGTTGACCGTTTACTACCAAATAACTTTTAGTGACTATTAGGGAAACCACTATCAAATTTTGAAGACAACATAAATCATATCAATTAAATTCTTTCGGCTTTTTATAGATAAAATACATTAACAATAATGACATTCATAACATTTTTCGATTGGTTAATCAGAAAAAATGAAGAGGCCAATCATTTATTATACATCTACCAAAAAAGTAGAAATATCAAAATTCCCCCCTAATTTAACCCAAGAATCATACAAAGTGTATTAACCCTGTACAAAACATGAGAACCCTCCTTGAGTTCTCTATGTTGGTAGTTTGGCTTCGTACCGAAAAGTTCGGTCTACTCTTCAGGTAGCTACGAACAAACTACAAAATACAATTCTCACTTCATACATAAAGTAGGAGGTAAGAACGTACTGATTTAGCGAATTATATTCACTAAATCAAAAACACAAGGAAAAAAATGTATGTCATTATTGTTCGGTGGGATTTTAATATTTTCACTTTTTTGATAGATGTATCAGTATTCAGTGTTGATATTTGGAAATTTAAAATTGTACTTAAAAGTAATGTTAATACTTAAAGTAAATAGTACGGAATTTTTTGTTTTAGAAAAATATCATTTTGTTTTCAAATAAAAATTATATTTATTCATTTAAAATTAGCTATGCCACAAAATTATAATAAACTAATTCTGGTTTCTATATTAGAAAAATATAAATAAAAAATCGCAATCCATACCATTGGGAACGGACCATTTTAATTCAATTAATCCAACAATTCCAATTCCATAACCAGTGAGGCTGGTTTTAAAAAAATGGTTTGGAATTTTAAACTGTAACAAAAGTCATTCTTAATCAAATCTTTCGAGTGTATTAAAGATGGACACGTACCAACGTGAAGTCGATTTCGGCATTTCGTTTTTATTAAATTTTGTATGGAAAAGATACGTTCTACATTTACCAAAGAATAAGGAATAGACAAAATGCCTTGTACAATTCGGTAAACATTTCCAAACATTGGCTCATTCTTGATTTTTGATCGCGCTAACATTTGCCGAAAATTGGTTTATGTTGATATTCATTATTTATCTGCTCTGCATTTTTTAATTCGTTATCATCAAATAATTTTAATATTATTGGAAATATGTTATTGACTTTTCCCGAAAAAATATTTTCTGGGGAAAATAGAGGCAACAAATTCAAAATTTCATCGTCAAAATTAATCCGCTTAAATTATTGAACTTTTGTTTTAAATTCGATTATATCCTGTTCTGGCAGATTTTCTTGATTAAAATAAAGTTCAACTTGAAGGTTGATTTACATATGCGACGTGCGACGTGTGACAAGTGAAAATAAACGTGACGCTTTTTTGACAACAATTTACATTTGTGACGAGTTCCGCAATGCACACTTTATAAAATTTTTTATATTTTAATTTTTGTTCTTTAAAAAAGCATTGGCAAAGCCTACTATTTCGTTTTATTCATACAAAAAATTGTATGTGTTTGTGCGACCGTAACGGAAAAGATAAAATTAAACCATCTCTCGACGTGTGGCGTGTGCCGTGTGACGAATACCAAAATATCTGCCTCTGATTGGCTAGAAGCTCCCGTTACACGTCGCACGTCGCATATGTAAATCAACCTTGAGCACCACAATAAATATCTTGTACCGGAATTTTATTTTGATTTAAATTTAAGTTTGAAATAGGTATGCCGTTTAATGAATCTTTTGTAATAAAATTTCTAGCAAATTGGCTAAACAAATATTTCAGTCTTGGAATAAAAATATGCATTCCCGCCTCTTCTGACTGCATTTCTCTATTAACATTATTAATAATGTCTAATGCGTATGATAGAAATAAAAAATAACATTTAGTCAACTTACTTTTTAAATTAAAAGAAATAAATCCAATATTTTCACTGCCGTAAGTTATGAATCAAAATTTCCCAATTCAAAGTAGTAGAGCAGTGGTTCTCATTGCTCGAGAATTCTATAAATGGGAGCCTACACATTTAGGTAAAACTTAACGAGTAAATACCTATACTTATTGGAGTTATTTACCTGGCGAGACAACCAGCGTGTCGCAGCAAACTTTAATATTTGGTAAAAATCTGTGCAGTGTGCCGAAGTACTCTTGAAATTTAAAAAAATGTTGTTTTCTACTAGAACTATTACAGCAGTGGTGGTTTATTTACCTTAATTATTTTTCAATCGTATTTGGTAAACTACTTGCTGCAGTCATGGAGATCAGATTGATGTTGTGACAGATACAACCATTAACTACTAACTTGGGAACCAAATCTTCTAGATTTGCTTGAACACCTTGAACACCCGAATTTTATTCACCTTCAGTAGTTCGTTCAGGTATCCTGGTTCGAATAAATCTTGATATCCAGTAGAAAGTTCTTCTGCTAATTGAAATAAAAAGTCCTTTCTGGTAATATTTGTTCCCGTGAATTCTCTGTACAGTATCCCCAAGCCTTAATTTTAGCTATGTCGAGGATATTAAAAAAACTTGTCAAGGCCATCTCCGAGATCCCGACTTAACAGTGTATTTTTTAGCCATTTGGTCCATTATATCTACACAAAATTTGGTGCTGTTGTAGAATGAAATGGTTTCCGGAAGCTTTTTTCGGTTTTGTTTAATTTTTGGGGAATTTTGCTTAGAGCTAAGTAGAGGTACTTTCTTAGTTGACTTAGCTTTGTATACCGTTAGTGTGCAATTATTAGATTTTTAAATTAAACTTGAAAATTTAGACAATTTATCTTTTTCTATTTGAACGAATAGTTCCAACTAAAGTCGTATTATTTTCTAAAAGTTTTGAAGCCAGTGATTTGCTTGTGAAAAAACTATCCGTTGTCACATCCTACCGCAACCAGTAAATGGATTAGAGAAATTAAGAAGAATTCAGAAGAAACTAGAGAATATATAAAGCCGTTATAATACTCTCTAGAATTATTTGAAAATATTCAATGTAAACTGAAAAAATACAAATATTAGCACTTGAAATACCAACAGGTCATTTTGGCCGGTTGGTATACTAAGGTATACCACAAACCTGTCTCAGAAAAAATAATGCTAATAAATAGAAATATTTACAATAATTATCGGATATAACATATATAAATAATATTTTTCAAAATACTACATAAAAATTAAAATTAACGGAGAAAATTTAGGTGACAATTTGTAAACCGGTCATTTTGACCGGTTGGTATATCTAGTGTTAATAATATGCCACTTAACTTTTGTATTATTAACGTCCTTGTAGAATTCATACTCATAATATTGATCTCGAGTTTTGTTCTCCAGGTTATGAACAATTTTTTTTTTAATTTATAGGATTGTTCCAATTTTTGGTTATTCTTCGGCTTTTTGTATAAATTAATTGTTTTGTTTGTTTTATAACTTAGCTTTTCGACATCCAAGGTTTCAAAAGTTACCAGTAGGTTTTAAAATTCGTTTTTGTTATTTTGAATGTGTGTTGCCAATATTGAAGTAAAGCTGAAAAATCTGTATCCATAGATGCCGAGTTTTAAACATCTAGCTGATTTTATCTGGCTATTATAGAATGTAATGATTGCTATTGACACTCTGCCTAACAAATAAATAATCTAAGCAAGAAGTAGAAATGCTACGAGTTATTTCGTTGACCATTGATAGAACACCAATTTGAATCACCAATCACAATTAAATTTTTAGTTTTTATATTATCCAAAAAACTGGCAAACTCTTCAAAAAACATATTGACGACATGAGTGTAGTCGGTACAAACAGATTATAGTTTCAAACTGATTATCTTCATGGAAATCAAGATGAATGCCATCAGCCGTTTGGAACGAGAGGTAAGAAACTTCAAAATCAGAAACACTAGTATCAGAGACGTAGACAGAAACGCCTATATATGAGGTACGGCTTGAATATTTTGATGTTGGCGTAAAATGCTCGAGCATATTAAGCTGACGATTGGCATACCTTGATACCTTGCTTATTGAGCCACTGCTTTTAAAGGCTGGCACATATAAACCAATTTTGACGATATGCCCAGGTAAGAGAAGACGTTCCATAACGTATCCCTTGTAGCGGTTCACCCAATGCACCACTACAATTATTCCGGTTCAACCACAAGCTCGCCACACATTGGGTGCCACCTGTCCAACACATTGGGCATTATGTCACATGACATAGAACAACGAATCGCTGACCGGCTTGTCCAAAATAACAAGACAAAAACAACACACGATACACAACACAAAATAAAAATAAAATATAATTAATCAGTCTGCTCTCGATCATCAATACGGCGACAACACATCGCTCGTCGTGTTGGCCGCCCAAATATATTTTCCGCGACACAAAATGGTGAAAAAGATAATAAATTATTGTGCTTAATATTAATTTCAAATTTTGGGAAAATAAATTAATTTTTCATTTGAACCTTTTAAAAATAAATTTATTTCAAATAAATTGTGTATTTATTTATATAATAATTGTTAAACCCTCTTAAGGGGGTAACCTGGTGTAGCGGCTTCAAAAAATCGATTTTCTTTTTTTGCTTAAATCGATAGTATATTATCCCTAGAATATGCCCCCAAAGCGAAAATGATGAAATAACGGCTTTTAAAAGTGCAGGTAAATTTACAATGATAAGCTTTCATCAACCTCTCTCCTTGTTCGGAAACTTTAAACGCGTTTTTCTCAAAACCATGTTTTTGAAACTGGCGAGCAGGATAACTCAAAAAATTCTCGATGGATCAAAATAATTCTTTTTTTAAATTAAAGGTGATTAGTTACCTTGAACCTATACCACATATGTTGTACTAAAAACATTATTAACCCGTAAAGTGCGTTGTGAAAAATGTTGTATGAAAAGAGTGGTGTTTTCCAGCGGACCGCAATTTTAAATTAATTATTTTTTATTCAATTAGAACAATGCTAAAAATTTCGATAAGAAAGATATTAAAAATTTCAGAAAAAAATTAAACGGAGTGGAGATAATTTGATTTTTTGAAAAGTAGAGCGGTCCCACGGACCGCACAACGCTCTTTACGGGTTAAGAAAAAGTTATAAACAAAAGAACGTGTAAAATTTCTGGAAAAAAACGGATTTTTTTTTTCAAATCATGATTTTTATAATTTTTTGTAATGAATAATTAATTTGTTAGGTATATCTACAAACTACACTCATAAACTATAGAAACATACATATATTTTTGTTTTTTATCGTATTATTCTACGAGATGCTAGAGTGCACGCCGCAAAGAAAGAATATTTAGAGGCACGTTCATATTTTTTTTAATAACTTGCTTAAACTCTCAATATAATAATATCAGAACCATCTTGATGTGAATAGAGCCGGCATGTGAAAAATGAACTTAAAATATGGGATATAGAAACACTAAAAATTCATTTTTTTCATAGTGTTTGTATGAAAAAACGCGATTCCGATTGAAGATAAAACATGAATTACAAGTTAAACCCAGTTAAATATTTTTTTATAAAATCGCTAACAAACAACTTAATGTCTTACTCATTTGAAACACAGATTTTCAAATTTCCCTATTTTCCAGCAATAATCAAAAGAAAATAAGGGAAATTAAATTAATTCTACAACAACAACAATGCGTATTAAAAAGAGACAATTCTGTTTAATGACGTCATCTTATGTCCACATCTAAAACCAATGGTAAGAAAAAAGACAAAGCGTCCCGCTCAACAATCAAAATAAAATAAATCAGAAAGAGCCAAACAGAAAAACATAAATCAATACAATGAGTACGAAGAAAACAAAACAACAAAACAATCTAGCATGCTTTGCAAATTCAAAATATGTAACTACACAAATTACAAACATATTCAAATTCAAATTTGAATGAAGGCAATGAAAGAGATGATTATTGTGTTGTTTATAAATTTCGAGTTATGTTGATGACGTATAGTACAAAAACAACAATATTGTAAATTTCAAAAGTACCTTATTTTTCATGACGATTTTCACTAAGAAATAAACATTTTCAAGACTCGATTTTTCAATCAAATAATATTACATGTTTCATGAACATTTTCATATAAAAACAAAACAAAAGCTCGCATTTCTAATAAACTAAATCTGTAAAAGAAAACAACCGTTTTCTCATATAGTTTCATAGTAAAGAAAAAATTGTTTGTACCTTATTTTAAGCTTATTTAGTAAAAAATACAGTCGATACTCTCTTATTTATACAGTAGGCTCTGATAAAATTAAAAAATTAATTTGAACTCTTCAATGGGCTACATACTCGATACTCAGATAAGCAGTTATTTTTGCGAATTTGCTAGAAATGTTATACACGATAATTTAGCAATCCAATTTGTTTCTGAATTTCAGAAAATGGGCTACTTTAATGTACTTTAACGTTTGTGCTGAATACAAAAATATATTTTACTTTGCTAAAATAATCGAGTAGTTTACGCATGCAAATTTTCGATTAGCAAATCCGCCATATTTGCAGAGTTGCGGATTGCTAGAGTATCGAGTATCTGGCCCAATATGTACACAATAAACATTAATAATTGCAAAAATAAATATTGAATAGTTTTATTTACTTTTATTTTATAAAAAGTGCTTGTTTTTGGCGTTCTACACCATGTATAATACCTTAGACTGTGCACAGTGATATCCTTTTCATAGCACTTCTCCAACACTATCTTCAGAGTAAAAGTTTGATCGGTTGTTGATCTATCTGGACGGAAGCCACATTGATAATCATTAATCAGTAATCACCCAAGATTTTGTCGTTTTATGTTGACAACTTTAGACCAAATTATTAATATGAGCTCAAATATGCGGTAGAACAGATAGTTGCCGCTTTATTTGAACATTTTGTTGCAGATACCATCCTCACCGAGTTTCTTGCAATTTTTTATCTGCGATATCACGTTAAGCACTTCGTCATATGACGGAGGAGGTGGTGGACGACGTTGATGTCGCATTAAAGTAGGAGAGGTTGTTGCTCGGAAGGAGGTGTTTGTCTATTCAGAAGCGAGGATAAATAATTCTTCAACATTTCGAGGGCGGCCTTATTCACTTGATTCATTGCGAATTTGAGAATAACGCTGCTATGCGAATAAAAGTCCGTAGCTATTTATCTTATGCTACGGTATTTATATCTCAGGTTAGAGTGTTGGATGTTGCATGCCTGTCGCTCATGCTATTCTCATTTCTTCCTTCTGTATAGCCGGTTGGACTTTTCCCTCGCAGTCATGTAGGCGTTATGAGATTGTCTTGTTCTTTCTTACAGATTCCGTTGGTGTTCGCCATCTTTCTCCCGAATAGCACCAAAACAGTCATCGTCCAGATAGTCTAGATAGATTTTGGCTTATGGTGGATACTGCAGCATCGCCAACTGCCGTTTTAGTGATGTTCTTCTTGAATGGAGTCAATAAGAGGTTTATTTTTCAAGATTCCTGATACAGTAGTCTCGAAGGGGTCCGGGTAACTTGATTGTTCAATTCCACAGTGCTCCAAAGAGTGATGCACTGAAAACGATAATTGTATGTGGTGGAAACATGAAATTTCAATTTAATGACTACCATGTAGTGCTTTGAATCGATGTTAGCTCCACGGTTAATTCCGGAGGTCCCGGGTCCGATTCCCGGCGGGTGATGAAAAAAAGAATGTGGTCGATATGGTTGACGCTTGTCCCGTGGTTTGATTTCCATATGGCTATTTGAATACGCTTACGTGGGTAGTATTTGCTGGCAACCACTAAGTTGTAGAGTAAAGCAAGCTCAATGGTGCGTATACCGTGGTTGTTTGATTATTTTTGCCTACACCTTGCCCAGGTGCAAGGAGTTTGGGCCGATGTTGTTAAGGCATACACTGTCCGCCCCGCCAATTTGAGTATTGAAGTCGCCCAGAATAGGACGGTTTCGAGCTGATGCTTTCGTGACTACATTAGGATATGTTTTTTTTCTGGACTATCCTATTATTGGCCAGCCCATCCCAAAAAAGCTGTTGGAATTAGCCAAAAAAAAATATCACGTCTTTTTGAAACTGCAATTGTTGAGATTAATTTCACGTCCTGAGCAGAACATCGAACAACGAATATATTCAGAAAACAAATTAAAGAATGTGTAGTGGTATTAGGTGCCGTAATAAATCACTTGGCCCTAATCCCGATAAAAAAATTGCACTTTTACTTTTCTATTAAATAAACTGACTCCAATTTAATCACCAATACTTAAAAAAGCAATTCCAATCGAATATCTGGAATACGGTCTAGGCCAGTGATCGCAAATACCTGGTACGCGTTCCGGCACGTCAAAAAAATTTTGAATTTTAAAAATGGACCTTTTTTGCTGTTATTCTCACAAAAAATGGAAAAGATGTTTCTAGAATTTCGATAAAACCCAAATATGTATAGAAATGCTAGGAAATGGGAATCCGTAAAAGCAATTTGTTCATATAACCAAGTTTGGAATGAATATCCCATATTTTTGCCAAACACGGAAAGTCCGAAAGAAAATTACTTGGTTATAAAATGTACATTTATGTACATGACATCATCAAAAAATTGTCAATATATGTATATAATTTCGTAGAATGTTGTCCAATTGCCCCAATTGGTTTTTGGTTGTGTTGGTACACTTTTTCTGACGTTTCATAGCATTGTAACATCCGCGCACCTACTCCGCGCAATGTTACTGATTACTGCGACCAACTATATTGTCTAATTTTTTTTTAAATTATTTTATGTCAATGAATGGATTGAATTATATTGTGATGTGATCAATGAATCATTTACTACGTTTCCATGATGGAGTTAACCGGGATTAACGTGGATTATCTCATCATGGAAACATGTCGAGTTTAGGATTTTCGTTAAGTTTCTTAATCCAACTTAACTCAACGAAAGTGGTAGGGTTAGAAGAGATTCTATCTGTCAAAACAGAAAATACAATTATACCAATACAAAATGAAATGGTTGAATGAATTTTCCCTCCGTAATACTTTAAACATAAAATTTAAAAATTTCCACCAAACAAATAAAATTTTCAGAAGTGACTTTTAATTGTTGTGAAATGTTAAATTGCTCTAGAAATTATAATTGCATGGAAACGATATGGATTAGCGCCGCCATGTTATTAACTCAACGAAACTCTTAATTCGGGATAACTCTGTCATGGAAACGTAGTAATTTTAGCTGTTCTATTTTATGTTTCCCCTGATTACTCTTCGAGTAGATCAGTTTGTGAATGGTGTTTTGGCAGCGTATATCACTACAGAATTCACTACACATCACATTTAGACTTAAAAATTATATTATGGATTTGATTATTATAAAAATGTAAACATGTCATTAAAATTTCACCATACAAGCAATAATTTAGTAGTAGAAGCAACATTGTATTATTATTATTACGTTCAAATGATTTTTCGATCAATTTATATTTTTTGTTTGTATTGTTAAGTTATATTATTAGAGTAACCAATTTGAAATTAGCCCACTTTTTGGCGATTGATTTTCTTGTTTTTAAACTTTTGTAAATACTAGCGCTAGCAAAAATACCGGTGGTATTTTAAATTATAAAAATGCAGAATAATGTTTTATTGTTCATTTTAAAATTAATTATTATCTGGCTTTCGAAGAATAAGCAACAAGGGCAACAGAAAATTAATTATTGTAAAGCTTAATAAAAAAAAAGTGAATAAAGTTTATAAGAGTTGAAATTTGCATTAAAATAAATAGCTTTGTTTTATTGAAGCGATTAACTATTTTGAGTGGAATCTAAAAGTAACAAAAGTGGTTGTGAATGTTTGTTTTGGGGATTGAGAAAGCAAGCTGCCCCATTACAATTCGTAGCAGCAGAAGAATTTCGATTGGAGTCACAGCCGTGATAGCAGCAGCTCAAACATTGGTCCTTCGAGCCGGATCTATCCGGTTTAGCACAAAGAATTTTGATAGAGAAGCATCTGGAATCGGGATCCGCTATTCGAGAACAAAACAGCACGCGGATAAAACGCGCCAAATCAGATAAGTGAAGCCATTTTATTTTACTATATTGCCATATATTTCTAATTAACTGCAATAAAGACTATTTTACATAAGTGAATTTATTATAATATATTGTGCTCGTATAAGAACATTTATTATTACGATTTATTTGCAAATATCGAAGCTTTACCTTGTGTTGAACTAAACGTGTGCTCGTTCTCGGTTAGTGTTCTTTGCAATACCTGAAAATATAAAATAGTTATTAGCAATCAAATTTGGCTTGCAAAATATTCATAAACATTTTAGTGCAAAGTGATATAAACTTAAAGTTTTCTAAAGCAATTACGTGTAATTAGTCTAAGCGCGTGTTAGCAATGACTGAACTAGAAAGTTTAAAGAAATTGCGCTCTAATGCAAAGGGCAGCATGACCAAATTATTAAATTATGTGAGTGAAATAAAAAGTGATAATATTCAAGATATCGAGCAGCTCAAAACGAGAGCAAAGCGGGCACAAGAATTTTTTGAGAATTTCATACACCTTGAAGATCAAATTATTCGATGCAGCCCAGCAGAGCAGTCTGACCTTGGTCCATTTGAGGACAACTATTATACGGTTCTTTCGGGATTAAATTCGTGGATTAGAAAAAAAAGCATATCCGAAGGAATAACACATCATTCAGGCAATGATACTGTTAACCAGTCTCATAATCATGGAGCCGATGTCAGACTCCCTAAAATCAATATCCCTATTTTTAGCGGAGAATATAAGGAGTGGCAAACATTTTTCGATTTGTTTACGTCGACGATACATGAAAAGGATTATTTGACCTCTGCACAAAAGTTCCAGTATTTGAAGAGTTTTCTGAGAGGGGACGCAGAACGATTTCTACGCAACACAAATGTGACTGAGGCCAATTACCAAGAAGCTCTTCAAAAACTTATAAAGCGGTACGACAAAAAACGCCACACCATCACATCACACATCGAAGCATTTTTGAAGCAGCCGTCAATTAGCAACCCAACCGCAGCAAATATTCGATCACTACTTGACACTTCGGATGAAGCACTTCGTGGTCTCAAATGTCTAGGAACTAAAGCTGAACAGCGAGATCCTTGGCTTATTTATATTTTGCTAAACAAACTAGATGGGGAGACGCAAGCATTATGGTCACAACAGAGCATTGAAAATAAAGATTTTCCTGAACTATCAGAATTTTTTGAATTTTTGGAAAGCCGCACAGATGCATTGGAGTCATTGAAAGCTTATACATCTAAAAAATCATCTCCAAGTCCGCCGACAAAAATAGTTAAATCGAATGCATTCGCTACAACGAGCAGCAGTAATACCATCACACTATCATGCCCGCTGTGTAAGAGCAACGATCATAAGCTGTTTGAATGTGAAATGTTTAAGGCTATGACCGTATCCAAACGAAGAGAAATTGTTAAGGAAGAAAAACGATGCTTCAACTGCTTCAACTTCAATCATAGCGTTTATGCATGTCGATCAAAAGTCAGATGTCGTAATTGTCAACGAAAACATCATACGTTGTTACACATGGATGAACAAGCAAATATTAGCCCACAATCACAAGCTACAACCACCGATTCAAATCAAACTGTTTCATCGAACAATTACCAGGTCATGACGACATCCCAAGTCGTCTTACCTACAGCTATGGTAAAACTAAGATGCAGCGACGGAGATGAGATAGATTGCAGGTCGTTATTGGATTCTTCATCACAAGAATCTTTCATCACTGAAGAATGTGCTCAGAAGCTAGGATTGCCGAGAACAAATGGGAGGATGTTAATGAAGGGCCTTGGAGACGCGAAGCTGGGTCATTCACGGGGAAAGGTGCATCTTTCAGTGCGGCCAATCAATAAGCAATACCCACAATGGGAAGTTGAAGCATACGTTGTGCCAAAAATAGCTTCATTCATTCCAGCCAATGATTTTGATCCATTTGAGTGTGACCAACTAAAAGGATTGACTTTAGCAGATCCGAAATTCAACAGAAGAGGTCCAGTTGAGGTTCTGCTTGGTACCGAGATTTACTATGGCATAACTGGAGGCAAAAGAGTACATTTGAATAATCGTTTGGTCGCAGAGGAGACATCACTGGGCTGGGTTTTGGCAGGAAGATTCGTTGAGCATTAGAAAAATTCAAAGAAAGAAGTAGAATCGGTACCAACCAAGCCACAACTATCTGAAGACGAGCACAAGTGCGAAGAGCTATTTTGTACTACGACTACGAGAAGCCCAGAAGGAAAATTTGTCGTCAACCTACCATTTTCTGAGCCTCCTACTGACATTAGTTCAACATTTCAGGTAGCAGTAAATCGGCTAAGAGCAATGGAAAGAAGATTTGAGCGCGATAATCAATTTCGGGATTTGTATATTGCTTTTATGAAGGAGTATGAAGAGTTGGGCCATATGGAGAAAATAGAAAATGATCAACTATCCCAGCGGCAATATTATCTCCCACATCACGGCGTTCTCAAATCCTCAAGCTCGACAACTAAACTACGGGTCGTGTTTGACGCATCAGCCAAGTCAAATATCGGAAAATCGTTAAACAACATCTTGCGTGTAGGCCCAGTTATACAATCCTCATTAATGGATATCGTTTTGCGTTTTCGTCAACATCAATTTGTCTTGACTGGGGACGTCGAAAAAATGTACCGTCAGGTATTAGTTAATCCGCAGGACGCAAAAATGCAAAACATTGTTTGGCGAAGCAGCAAGGACCATCCGATAAGTCATTATCGTCTGAAGACTTTAACATACGGTACAGCTCCAGCATCATTTTTATCAACAAGGTGTCTACAGGAATTATCTAAATTGAACCAAGAACAGCATGAAGCAGCAGCAACAGCAATAGAGAAGGATATTTATGTAGACGATTTGATGACAGGAGCCGATTCGAAGCAAGAACTAGTAGAATTACAAATCAGGATCTCCAAAATTCTACAGTCAGCCAAATTTAATATGAGGAAGTGGTCATCAAATGACGAGGAAATTCGTCAAAAAATTTGCGGCAAAGATGACACGCCAGGGAGCTTGACAATCGCAGAGCATCCAGAATCAACAAAGTTGTTGGGTTTGGAATGGAGTCCTAAAACCGATAAATTTTTTTTCTCAACGAATTTTGAAAATCTAACAACCCATACTAAAAGAACGATGTTGTCAGAATCAAGTCGAATTTTCGATCCATTAGGATGGCTTGCTCCTACAATCGTTCGAGTCAAAATCTTATTTCAGAGCACCTGGCTGCAAGCTATTGGTTGGGACGAAGAACTGCCAACACCAACACGAAACCAGTGGGAATGTCTACGTGGCGATTTAAATAATTTGAAATACATACAGATTCCACGATGGCTAGGGTCTCGTAAAAACATTGAGTTGCATGGATTTTGCGATGCGAGCCAATGGGCATATGCAGCGGCCGTGTATTGTCGTATCACCAACGAAGACACAGTCATCACGCATCTTATAGCCGCCAAGACAAAAGTAGCGCCGATTAAGCAGCTAAGCATACCTCGTCTAGAACTTAACGGTGCATTCTTGCTCACAAAGCTAATGCTAGTAGTCCAAAATGCCCTGAATTTAACTATTGAGAAAACGACGCTATGGACAGATTCAAAAATCGTTCTGGATTGGCTATCCTCACATCCACGAAAATGGCCAACGTTTATCGCCAATCGCACATCGGAAATCCTCAATCATTTTAAGAGAGAACACTGGAAGCATGTACGTTCAGATGATAATCCTGCCGATTGTGCGTCCCGTGGAATAAACTCAACTGAATTAGCAGAAAATAAGTTGTGGTGGAATGGCCCACAGTGGTTGAGCAAACATGATGAGTGTTGGCCACTCCAACTTGTGTCATATGGTACAAGTGAAGAAG
This sequence comes from Tipula helvola, assembly GCA_963556165.1. Lineage (NCBI taxonomy): Eukaryota > Metazoa > Arthropoda > Insecta > Diptera > Tipulidae > Tipula > Tipula helvola. The sequence goes on along the minus strand of OY744481.1, from coordinate 193,534,756 downwards.
CGAAAGTGGAGACGTTTGCGTTCAAAGTAACTGTAGAGAATTACGTCGTCCAAGAAATTATTGACCGATACTCAAGCTTTTTCAAAATGTCTAAAATATTAGCATTGATGCTTCGGTTCTCACGTAATTGTCGGATGTCGAAAGAGCAGCGAAATGTTGGGCCATTACTACCGTCGGACATCGAGGAAGCATCCCTGATGATAATCCGGTTTGAGCAAGCTACAGCATTTGTTGAAGATATCCGGCATCTGAAAAATAATTCACCAGTACACAAAACCAGCAAAGTAAAAGCATTAAACCCTTTTATGGATAAAATTGGGGTTTTACGAGTCGGCGGAAGGCTAAGAAATTCGGCAGCTCCGTATATCACAAGGCATCCAATAATTTTACCACATAAATCTGTAATCACCAAAGCTATTGTTCGAGACTATCACAACAGATTTTATCATGCCGGTATCAACTTAACCAGTAACATATTACGCAGCAAATACTGGATCGTACGAGCCAAGGATGTTGTCCGAGAAATTGTACACAAGTGCGTGCAATGTGTCAAGCAAAGGCCAATTATTGAGTCCCAAATTATGGGTGATCTCCCAGCAGAGAGGGTGACATATGCTGATGCATTCGTAAATGTCGGAGTGGATTATGCCGGCCCATTTAAGGTCACACCTGTGAGAAGAAGAGGACAGGTGTCAGTCAAAGCATATATTTGCATATTTGTATGTCTTAGCACGAAAGCGGTGCACATAGAAATTGTGTGCGATTTAACATCACAAAGTTTTTTAGCAGCTTTGAGTCGCATGACGGCAAGACGAGGACTTTGTAGAGCAATGTTTAGCGATAATGGTTCTAATTTCGTGGGCGCTAATAAATCATTGACAGACTTGTACAAATTTCTAAAATTAAATCAAGCTAATATAAGTTCCTCTCTTTTAAGGCAAGAAATTGTTTGGAAATTTAACCCGCCAGGTGCATCACACATGAATGGGCTATGGGAAGCAGCTGTAAAGTCGGCCAAGACTCACCTTAAACGGGTCGTTGGTGACACCATTTTGTCTCTTGAAGAATTCGGAACTCTGATGACCGGCATAGAAAGCATACTCAACTCTCGTCCTCTGTGCGCAAATGATTCACCATCCACTGATATAGACGATCTGATTTTGACGCCAGCACACTTCACAATTGGGCGAGCACTTCATGTATTACCAGAAAATGATTTGGTAAACACAAAATTATCAGCCAATGCCAGATGGGAGCTAGTCAAAAAACTCAAGCAGCATATTTGGGTTCGATGGCATCGTGATTATTTAAGCAGCCTGCAAAGAAGAACCAAATGGATTAATAAACAAGAAAATATCAAGCTGAATGACATTGTAATAATAAAAGATGAAAATTTCACTACCTCGCAATGGGCTATCGGACGGATTGTCAAACTGCATCCTGGAAATGATGGTATCGTGCGAGTAGCTATGATCAAAACAGCAAGCGGCACATACAAGCGGCCAATTCATAAGTTATGCGTTCTCCCAGTGAATTAAAACGATGTTTCAACGCCGGCGGTATGTTTTGGCAGCGTATATCACTACAGAATTCACTACACATCACATTTAGACTTAAAAATTATATTATGGATTTGATTATTATAAAAATGTAAACATGTCATTAAAATTTCACCATACAAGCAATAATTTAGTAGTAGAAGCAACATTGTATTATTATTATTACGTTCAAATGATTTTTCGATCAATTTATATTTTTTGTTTGTATTGTTAAGTTATATTATTAGAGTAACCAATTTGAAATTAGCCCACTTTTTGGCGATTGATTTTCTTGTTTTTAAACTTTTGTAAATACTAGCGCTAGCAAAAATACCGGTGGTATTTTAAATTATAAAAATGCAGAATAATGTTTTATTGTTCATTTTAAAATTAATTATTATCTGGCTTTCGAAGAATAAGCAACAAGGGCAACAGAAAATTAATTATTGTAAAGCTTAATAAAAAAAAAGTGAATAAAGTTTATAAGAGTTGAAATTTGCATTAAAATAAATAGCTTTGTTTTATTGAAGCGATTAACTATTTTGAGTGGAATCTAAAAGTAACAAAAGTGGTTGTGAATGTTTGTTTTGGGGATTGAGAAAGCAAGCTGCCCCATTACAATTCGTAGCAGCAGAAGAATTTCGATTGGAGTCACAGCCGTGATAGCAGCAGCTCAAACAAATGGGATGGAATGTTCTGGATGGAATGAATTAGAACACACACCATCATGGTGTTCAAATAATTTTTTTTTTGGTTGAAAATTTTTTTTGATGGGCAGTCGATGAGAATTGTGCAAAATAGACGGATGTACTATGTATATCAGTAGTATCAGTACCTAACAAAAAAATATTAAAGTGAATATAATTCGTTTGCCTAACAAAAAAAAAATATTAAGTGAATATGGGAAGTTAATAATTCCATGGTATTGAAGTTTTGATAGAAAATATTGTTTTTTTGTTGTGAAAGTTTTTTTTTGGTAGTTTTTTTATAGTAATACATATATATACGTTTTTTTTTACCGGATAAAATTGTTTATTAACGGTGAAGGTCACCAATTGTACATCCTAACGGAGATTAATATATGAAAGCAGCTTAAGCCAGTCTTTTGGCGGAATATTTGTTTTTTTTTATTATTATCATTGGCTACTAATTTACTATTATTATTTTGTTTAGTATAATTACTATTATTTTGTTTTGTTGTGTCATTAAAATTAAACTTCTACTATTATTATAACGTAATTTTTTTTTCTCTTTCTTTTATAAGTTTTGTTATTGGAAGTAATTTTCTTTTGATTTTCAATTTTTTTTTTATTTAATTAAAATCATAATAAGCTGTAGTTAATTAACCATATTATAGCGGGTTATTTCGGGAGGTGGTGAATTAATTTAAATATTTTAGCAGGATCGAGGCCGTTGGAAGCGCTTTCGCAGTCTACGGTTTTGCAGGTATGTGATTAATTTTTTTTATTATATTTTGTTCTGGGATAAACTGTCATTATATCCCTAAGATAATTGGATAATTAACGGTAGCATTGAATTAAACTATAAAGGAAATCTTGTGTTTTTCCCTTTCTGCTTCCAAATTCATTTTTTTGTTTGTTTTCTATTATATTACCAACAGATGAATGTAAATGATTGTAAATTTTGATTATTGGTGGTTTTTGAATTAAATTAATTTATTTTTAAAACTCAATTACTCATTGGATATTCTTATTGTTGTTATACTTTCCATGAGAATGAGGAGCTAAACAAATTATTTGACCATGGAAGGTGAGTTGAGTGGGTTGGTATTGTGAAGGTGTAATTCAGTATTTGCCATAGCGCAGCTGTGATGTAACCTACCATCCACGACCAAAGACATATACCTCAAACGACTGAGTCGGGTGTGCTATGGCATATATTTTATTTTCTGCATCACAGCAACCATTTTTTTTTATGTATTCATTAGACCTGTGTTAGACTATAAAAGATCTTTGACAAAGATATTTTGTAAAATATGTTTGTCAAAGACTTTTGATAGTGTAATATGCATATTTTATAAATTTTTTTGTTTTATCAAATTTTTTTTATTATATTTAGCTTCTTGCGGCTAAATATGATAAAAGATTTTAACGTTGCATAATAAATATTGTTTTTAAAAATCGTATTTTATTGTAAAAATGGCGGAAAATAAATTTAATTGGAGTGATTCAATAACCAATTGTTCAATAAGTGAATATGAAGCAAATGCATTTTTATATAATACAAAAAGCCTAGAGTATAAAAATAGGGGAATTTCCACTTTTTCCCCGTCAAATATCATGAAAAAAATGATAAAATCTTTGACGAAGTGTAATATAGCAAACTATTTGTTACAAGTTCTTTTATAAAATAAAATACATGAAAATATTTTATAAAATATATTTGTCAAAGATCTTTTATGGTCTAATACAGGTTATTGTTTTAAGGCTAATGTTACAGCATTTTGAGTTATATGGATGCTTAGTTTATTGTTGCTTGTAGAAAAGGTTACTCAGTTTTGGTGTGCTCAGTATCATAACGGTGTCGATTTTGGCCAAAAAATTTACTAACAAGCAGAGAAGTGTGATCAGATGTATTATCGTTATATAATGGCCATGAGTTGTTTCCCCACAAATCCAGATGTTTCGTTCGGATCTCTTCACGCAAACAGCGTATAACTTCCTGGAAAATCGTATAATTTCGCTTATTAATCGAACGACCTAAGAACTCGTGTTACACCACTTGGCGAGTTTTTTTTTATCTTGCGTCTTTAGAAAGCTTTTAGTGGGACGATTGAGCCTTACTTTCGGTGTCATATTCGGAAACTCCTATTTTATCACCAGTTTTGACCCGTTTGAGCAGTTCTGGATCGTCGTTGACTTCATTCAGCAACTTCTGCGCTTCGGCACTGCTTTTGCTCGAAATTCAACAATTTCGGAGGTAGTTTTACTGTCACACGTTTCATGCCTGAAACCCATTTGAAATTATTTTTGTTAGATACCGAAATGTTTCAAACCGAGCAGCCACAATAAATCTTCGCAAATTTTTATTGCGATACATTTTTATTAATTTTTTCTTCATTGACTTATGTAGTTTAAACTCAGGGTATGCGTTGGTATTAGTTACAAGAAAAGGATAGCCAATGGAAGGTGTCACTAGGGTGACTAGGAAAAAACAACTAAACTTGAACGAAATCTAAACAAATTTGAAAAAGTCGAACATTTCGGCTTAAAAAAACCAGGACAGTTTTAAAGTCTCGAATTTTCTATGCATTTGATAAAAAAAAAGAAAAAATTGGTTTGGTGGCGACGACCATCAGAAAACAGATTTGTAGTTAAATCCCTTAAAAGTTTCAAAAGCCGCCACCTTGATTCATCATTTTTATGTGCTGAAATCAATTCATTTATCATCAAATTTGTTGATTAAGTCAGATACCAAATTACAATGGAATTGGTGCACAAATGCAAAAGTTCCGTTTCGGGCAGGAATGGAGGTTCTTAAATGAAACATAGCCGGAATTCAACAAATATTCCAACACATTGCTAATAATGCTTTGGTACATAAATACAAGCCATAAATCAAAACAAAAAGTTTGCTAAAGAGAAACTTGTTTTTTAAATACATGACCAATTTAGGCCTTTTCTACATTTCCAGCGCCAAATGGAATACGCACGTTTGTCATTAAATTTTAGTGAAATTTTATCGTATCATTTCGGGTCGGATTTCTTAAATAAAATAAGACCCAAAGTCAAGAAATATTGCGGAACACCTCTACTGATTTTACATGAACATGTAGGACCGAACTAGGCAAGTTTGTGGATGTATTTTAATAAAAGTTTACATCTGAGATTTGATATGTAAAGTCGATTCTTTAAGTAGTTCATAATATAAAATTTCTGGCTCTGAAAAATTCCTTTGGCCATTTCATCATGCTTTAGTCGATATCTAAAATCAAAAATTATATTCGCCAAATTTATTTTTACATACTGAGCCGATTCAGACTATCTTCTTAACTCTAGCATCAAATGGAACAAGCTCATTTGTTGACGGATTCTAATGAAAGTTTATGTCTGAAATATTTTGTTGTTTTTAAAAATAGTTCCAAATGTAAAACCTATTATAACATCGCCTGAAGGATTTTTTCGGCCCTAAGGTTGAGCTAAGATCAGAATTTAGAAATTAAAACATAGCCCAACGGCAAAAAATATTTTGAAACATTAAATCAGATTATTAGATAGCATTAGATTAAATCACGTCTTAAAGAATTTTTTGGGCCAAATGATTTGGGCTGCAGTTTGATTTTTTAATTAAAATATTTAAATTGCATGGAAATTATTATTTTTCTGTCCTTCCTCAGAAGTTTGAAAACCCAGAACAAGTCCGGAGAAACCAGGACGTCTGGCCACTAGTAATTGTCACTCCTCTAAAATGACAAATTTATTCATTCATATTTGCATATCAATTTATTGAAGAAGCATTGAACCAAAAGATCTAAAGAAACTACCAGAGAAATATGATTAGCAGAATGGTTAACTCACATATTATAAAAAAAAATAAAAATATTTTACGGAATTAGTTTGGCACGCAAAAAATGCAATTATTAAAGAAATAATTTTATTGGCACGCCAATAACCAACTACTTGCGAACACTGGTCTAGGCTATCTGAAACAATTTTCGGTTTTAGGAAAAATGGGAAATAGGGAGTTTAGGACAATTATGTTTGATGCGATGTCTTATAATGTATCGAACAATGAGATGATCCTGTAAAGCTGAAACCACAATGACATTTATATAAAGTTGGCTCATGGCTATCCGAAACAATTTTCAGTTTTGGAAAAAGCAGAGAATTCCGATGCTCAGAACAATCATGTTTTATGTATTTGATCATATAAAATATTGAACATAATAATAAAATAATTGATTTTTCGAATTTTCTTACGAAAATCCTGCGAAACTGACCCCATAATTAAGACAATGATGTGCAATGTTGGCATGAGTATATGAAATCGTATCAAACATGTGTAACGAATTTGGATGGGCATGGCGGTATAACGATGCTACTCGTTTCCTAAATAAGTAAAATGCCTTTCGTCACTGAAATTTTGTTTTTTTCTTTCAACCATTCAGAGCTTCGGCTCATTGCCGGCTTTTCATTGCCGGCTAAGGCTCAGGGTGGGTGTTCCCGAAGAAGAATGGAAGCTTGCTTGACCACATAAGATATTTGAAAGGAAAAGGGATTTGGATAGGACCAGACCGGTAATACCCACCTTCACCCTGTTCTAACTTACCCACATGTCACACTCTCAAGCACTATTATCCGACGACTCCATCATGAGATAATCACTATTTCACAAAAATGAGCGAAAATATGAATCTCACCTCCATCGGAGTACCTATTATACATTTGTTCGGAATATTATTCAAAATTGTTTAGGGTCGCCTAAACCCCATGCCAACTTTGTAGTTCAATACGGTATCAACTTCCCTATTCATTTGTTCTATACATTGTATGAGATCGTATCAAATATGGTTGTCTTAAACACCCTAATCCGCTACTATTTCCTCCAATACTGAAAATTGTTTGGAAAAACAGGATTATCACAATTTATAGCTCAACAATCTAAATTCAGTTGCAGCAACTCGATAATCATCAAACTCAATAAAATGAAACTTGAAATGGGATAAAAGAATAATTTAGAAATGTTGATATTAAATAAGCTTTAATCTTAGAATCAAATAATATTTGGCACGATGCAAATGTCATTTATAACTACAAACCGAATGAGAACCGGTAAAATTAAAAACGTTATTTTTTTCCTGGTTTATGTGTGTCATCATATGTTGTAGATCATGATCGTCGATTATCGCGATCACGTTTATTTGTATCTATACTTTATGTGTAGGCGACTTTTTATAAAGTCGTTTATGGTGCCGCCTTCCTAGAATTACTTCAGGAAAATTGGAAAAATTATTAATTCATGTGTGTGAGATAGAGATAAATAATTTTCTTTTCCTGTCGTTCAACTTGGAATTTTTTGTAGAATAAATAGTAATTTGTATCAAAGTTTACACTCTTGTTTGCGATTTTTTTCCGGTTAATTTCAAGAATGCTACCCTGATATCATAACGGATTCACGGATGACACTGATATTGTCCCGGCTCGGCATTGATGTGATTGAATGAACTATAACCGTGAACGATTTCTGCCTCTACTTTGAACGGCTAATTGAAACTAGTCAAATCGAACAGTTTTTCTTTCTTTCTTTACTTTAATTAAAACTAAGTAATCTAAAAATAAAAATGTATGACAATATTGCTGCTGGACACTTTAAAAATGTCATATGAAATTTTTGATGTTGACTCCGAGCTTTTTAAGCTCAAATACAAAATTTACAAATATCATAAGTATGTGGCGTAGCTCGGTTTCATAAATTATATTGTATTATCTATAATCAAACATTATTTCATAAAATAAAGGAAAGCACAGAAGCATCAACATGAAGATTTTTTAGCTGCGCGTACCATTCAAACTGTATATCGGGGCTATGCCGTCCGAAAATGGATAAAATATATGAATGCAATGGCAACTGTTATTCAAAAATATTTTCGAAGATATTCAGCTCAAATTGTATATTTCCAGTTGCTTCAAGATACGTTGCAAGAAAATTTGGTGAAATATTATAATTTGCAGGCGCTTATTATACAGAAAACGTTCAGAGGCGCTCAATCACGCAAAAACATTTTCGATTATTACAGAATGAAGAAATGGATTAAACTTGTTGGTATGGTTACCGTTTTGTTACGAATTTAAATTCAAGAAATTACATTTTTTCCTTTCTATATATTTACAAAGAGATTAAAAATAATGAACTGAAAAAGGAGTCAATCGAATATTTAAGAAACGAACATTACCAGAAGCTAATGGAAGATTGTAAAGGAGCTGAAAAAATATTGGAAGAGATTGGAATCAAAGTTCATCATATGTTGCGAACTTATTGTCGACCAGGAGTTTATTCAAAAAAGTTTTCACAGTACTAGCATAATTGTTCACCCGTATATTGCGTTTTCTAATCCATTTTTATTTATCTCTTAGTGCTTACTCCATAATTGAAAAATTTCTTGCTGCGATGAAATTTAGGGCGTCCGAACAGAAATCTCGTCAAAAATATTTAAAACAGAAAGCCGAATATATTGATTTAGTCAATGAAAAATATGACCGCGTTCAAGCTATTAAAACGCCATTGAAACATTGTGATCCATACTGGCGGTACAGGCATGTCGATTTAACCGATTACGAACCGGACATTGAGTTAAAAGAGCGTAAATTTAAGTTTGGCCAAATTAAACATTCGCAACCAAAAAGTATTAATGCCGGACAACGGTACACTGATTTGAAATGGACGGATTTGGCGCGTGTTTATGGATCGAATAATAAAATAACTGGCGGCGGTGATGTTAAAGATTTTAATTTGAGCACGCGATTGACAGAGGAGAAATACGAATTCGTTGAAGAATTTTTGATTGTATTAAAAAATTTTTGTAGGATACATAACATTGTTATGAAATAAAAATTATTTGCTTGTAGATTTGAGAATAAGAGTTATAATACTTGTAGAGCGCTATTAATATTAATATCCATAATTTCGCGCCATAAATTTTCCCCAAAGTAAATCCAATTATTTTATAAATTTCGTAATCAAACAATAAATGCGACGTATAAATTTATCTTAAGTATGAGAAAATATTGATGAAAAAAAATTTTCACAATTCTTGCTAGTGTATCGTATGTAGCTTTCCAAGTTCGTTATTTTATCGTTAGTTTTCTTAGCAAAATTAATGATCATTTGAATTTATTTACTACGAAGCAAATACGTAGCCGGAGCTGTAAATAAATTTAGCTATGTAGTAGCTAAACACACATTATATGTACATAAATTATATAAAATGGAATTAATATTGATGAAAAATTATTTTGTGTGCTTTGTTGTTGGCTTTTCATAAAACAAGAAAAATCTATTTTAATCTTACAAAATCTTATTTAAGACTTAAACAAACAGAAAAACAACTTTACTGTGCTTTCTTTATGACTTGTTGTTATTGTGATGAATTTTGTTAGCGGTGCTGTAAAATGATAATCTATTATTATATTTATTTACCACGAAGATAATGTAAAATTAATTTAGTTTTTTATTTGTTAAAAATGTATAAATCTATAAAAAAATGTATGGATTTTGGTTTATGGAAAAAACTATTTGAGTTTACAATTTCTACACCATTCATTAAATACAACAACATGTTTTTGACAGATATAAACATTATTGTGTGTAAAAGCGTTCGTTGGGCGGCCACCTACACCTTTAATAACAATAGTAAAAATAAAACTTTTGTATCTTTATAAAATTCGTATATGTATACCAATTCCTCACCTTACTTTAGCTCGAAATTTCGCTAATCGAGTTTTTACTTTTATTTTGGGTATTTCACGAAAAACTATAAATTATTTAATGAAAACAATTGTTAATAATAATTGTGTGAAAATTCTTCTTTTCCAAGCTACATTTATTATGTAATGCCGCCCCTGTGGCACAGTGGTTAACATGCTTGCTTTAAGCTCCGGAGATCCCGGGTTCGATTCCCGGCGGGTGATGAAAAAATCACGGCTGGTTAATGTTGGATCAATGAATTAATCATTCATTACCCATTAAAAATAATAATTACGAAACTCCCTAATGAAGCGGCCAAATCTCGCTATGCTAAGCATGCCTGTATCATTATCCTGAGGTCATTTTTTATTGATCGCGTATCGGCAACCACGTTATCGATACCCGACACATGTTGCAGACCGTTGTAAATTGGCCTATTAAATCCAGTTGTCTCCTTTGTCTCGGTGAGGTTTTATCTGAGTTCTGTTTCAATGCAAAGGCTAACGGTTTGTGGTGAGTAAACAATGTAAAATTTCTACCTTCGAAAAAAATCGAAAATATTTAATGCCTAGATAGGCAGATAGCAGTTCTCTATCATATGCGCTATATTTTCATTGTGCCTCCGTAAGTCTCACCGAATAAAAACCTAGTGGTTGCCAAGAATTGTCCACATATTGCTTGATTACTGCTACAACGACTACGTCTGAAGCGTTGACCATAACGGATAAGCGGACTGATACTAGCGGGTGTACTAACAATGTTGCGTTACACAACTTATTTTTACATTCCTCGAACGCAGTTATTGAATTATCTGACCATTCAATTTTAATTTTGCTATTCTTGCGATAGCCCTTTAAAAAGTCGTTCAGAATGATTTAATTTTGGGCCGCTGCTGGGACGAACCTACGTTAAAAATTAATCATTCCTAAGGATCTTTTTAGCTGCTGTTCTGTTGTTGGTCGTTTATATTGTTTGATAACCTTGACCCTGTCAAGATGGCAAAATCCCCTTCGCGTTTACCAGATGCTATAAAAATTTGACTTCATGTTGTGCGAATACGCATTTGTCGACATTAATTACTAGGCCAGACTCTGATATAACCTCTGAAAAATTGTTTCTAGATGTAAGATATGATCGTCCCATGAACTGGACGCAATTGGTATGTCATCTAGGTACACAAAACAAAAAGGTAGTCCTCGTGACACCGTATGCATTAGCCTCCGAAATGAATGTGCCGCGTTTCGAAGGCCAACGTCATTCTACAGAACTCAAATAAACCAAAAAGTATCGATAGAGCTTGTTTTGGTATATCCTTGGGCTCTATAGGTATTTGATGATATGTTCTAACCAAATCCACTATTGTAAACACACTGTATAATGCCCGCTGAAACGAGAAATCTTGTAGATGTGGATAATAGTCAGGAATTGTAATGTGATCTAATGCGTGATAATCACCACACGGCCTTCATTCACCACACTTTTTTTTTCACGAAGTGTAGTGGACTGGCCCACGGATTCTTGCTAGGTCTACATATCCCCTGCAACTTCATCTGTTCGAAATGCTCCAATTAATTTGTCTGGAGCTAATCTACGCGTAAAGCACATCACTGGTGGGCCTCTAGTCTCGAGAAAATGTGTAATCTTATGTTCAATATATGTAGAGTTTAAGGTTTCTCTTTTGATATCTGTGAATTTGTCAATAATTCCAACACAGTAGTGTGGACCACGGATTTATTAACGAAAATGCAGTTGTTCAAGAAATAGTGTCAACTTCAACGACAACGGAGTTAAATACTGTTGCTCAAACACAACAACCAGACACATTTAACGTAGCAGAAACACAGGCAACGGAAGTACGTCACAACCCACCACGCTACAGCTCAATTTATGGCGGTAGAAACTAATCCGGGGATGTTGCAACAGGCATTTCTGTTCGACCGTTAACGTTAGAAGAATTGCAAACTCAAAACACGCAATTAGAGCAACAGGTTGCGCACTTAACAGGGTTAATGCAACGCCTGCTCGAACAACAAGCGGTACATCAGCCACATGCGCAACAGCAGACGATGTACCAGCCACAGATGCAACCACAAACGATACAGCAGCCGGTACAACAGACGCATACGTCACGCTCAATCGACATTATTACGATCGACTCCCAATACCTACTTTTAGTCGAGATAACGTTGAAATGTGGTTCTTGCAGCTCGAAACATGGTTCAATCGTCGCAATATCGCAAATGAAGATGCAGCAAAATACGATACACTGGTTGCAGCCCTAGATACCAATCTTCTGACTCAAGTAGCTGGCGTGTTAAGAAGTGTTATTCATGGCAACAAGTATGCACCACTAAAAAAAGCCATAATAGCCAATTTCGCCGACAGTGAAACCCAACAACTTCGTAAGTTACTAGCCGGAACTCCACGAGGGACGAACAAACCGAGAGCCTTGCTCAACATTATGCGGAATATATTCAGAAATCCAACGGCAGAGCAGCTCAGTTTAATAAGGCATTTTTGGCTTGAACAAATGCCAACAGAAGTTTGTGCAGTTATAGTGGGGAACAAAGCGAATGCCGTGCATCCTCAAAACGTGTCTCTCGACGACGAGGCAACGCTCGCTGACGCCATTATTGAAGCAGTGGACAGCAGGAATACACATGTTGCCCAAGTATCTCAAGTTACTGACAAAAACGAAGTTCAGCTAGCCATTGCCGAGCTTACGAATAAAGTCGATTAATTATATCATCGAGAAGATAGAAATCGCTCAAACAGTCGTTCAAGCGTGGGTTACGCAGACGATGCATGCGAATGTCGAAAAGGTCATCGTAGCCCAAGTCGAACAAAGCCAACCACTTGTGTATACCATCGGAAGTATGGAATGGATGCTCGCAAATGTAGAGATCCCTGTAATTTCCATACCCCTTCACAACAAAAAAGCCAATAGGGCGCAGGTTACAGTCAGATAACCTACCAGCCCCCAGCAACGACGGCTTCGAACTGAATCGGATATTCATTAAAGATTCGGAGTCAAAGTAGATATTTTTAATCGACACCGGCGCTGATGTTTCAGTCTTGCCGCCAGCACAGCAGTTGAAGTCAAAACTAAACCCCAAAGCCATCAAACTTTTTGCAGCCAATGGTACTCCGATTGACACCTACGGCGAATGCGCCTTGGCCTGCGGAGAGATTTTCACTGGACGTTTGTGATAGCTGATGTGAGTCAACCAATAGTCGGACCCGATTTCCTGACCCATTACGATCTCCTTGTCGACGTAAAGAATAACGCTCTCATTGATAAGTTTACGTCACTCGAGTCGACGGGATGCCGGTTAACAAGTGCTCCACTACAGCTCAAAACGTTCAGTATAAACGATCCAATCGCCGATCTGCTCGAAAAATTTAAGGATGTTTCCGAACCAACGTCATCACTACGCCCGATCGATGGTGTGACATACCACATCGTCATCAAGGGTAACGCAGTCTTCGCTAAGGCACGTCGTCTATCACCAGACAAGTTCCAAGCTGCAAAAGACGAGTTCGAGTTCCTGTTAAAGCACGGCATATGCAGACCCTCAAAAAGCCATTACGCAAGCCCACTTCACATGGTGAAGAAAGCAGATGGTTCCTGGCGACCTTGCGGCGATTTTAGAGCGCTGAATGCAATAACAGTTCCGGATAAATATCCCTTGCCGTATATCCCTTTCCGGTCCAAAAAAGAAAATTTTTCTTGTTAACTAAAGGTCAAGCGTAACATTTGTGATGGTTACGATCAAAGCCCGATGGTTTTTGTTATTATTTTTTACTTTTTATATTTTTGTCACAGTTTAAGCCTAACCCTCACTTTTGTTACATTACATTAAAGTATTCAATAATGGCGGTAACATCACAATTGTAACACTTGGTTCGAGAATGTTATGTTAGTTTTGTTGAATGGTTTGCAAAGAAAATAATTTCACAATTGTGAGAGTTGATCTGCATTGCATATTAAAATAATATTTTTTATGGACTCTTCTTCATACCCTCACAATTGTATTGACCGAACCGGAAAGGGATATACAAGACTGTGCTAACGCAGTGCGAAATAAAAAAATATTTTCAAAAATTGATTTGCACAAGGCATTCCATCAAATATCTATAGAGCCGACAGACATACACAAAACAGCCATAATAACACCATTTGGGCTGTTTGAGTTCGTATACATGACCTTCGGCTTGTGCAACGCCGCCCAGACATTCCAGCGGTATGTTGATCATGCTACAAGAGATCTGCAATACGTGTTTGGATACATCGACGATTTTCTCATCGCTTCGGAAAACGAGCAACAACATCGTGAACATCTTCGAACGTTTTTCCAACGACTTCGGGATTTCGGACTTCGAATAGACATCGCGAAATGCGAATTTTTCAAAGATGAGATAGAGTTTTTGGGTCATGTGGTCACACCCAAAGGTCTGAAACCACTACCAAGCAAAGTCGAAATCGTAAAAGAGTTTCCAAAACCAACGATCGCCAAGCAGCTAAAAAGTTTTCTAGCAATTGTAAACTTTTACAGAAAGTTTATCCCTCATGCTGTCAAGCACCAGATTACCTTACAAAAAAGGGCAACGTGAAGAACGACCAGAGTAGCGGAAGAAGCATTTGTCAAATGTAAAGAAGATTTAGCAAAAGTAACCTTGCTCGCATATCCCATGCCTAACGCTCAATTGTCACTAAACGTTGATGCCTCCGACTATGCGATCGGCGCGGTGCTACATCAGACCATCGATGGGCAAGCTCAACCATTGTGATATTATTCAAAGAAATTGACCGACACCGAACAGCGTTATGCCGTCTATGACCGGGAATTACTGGCCATATATCAGGGCGTTCGCCACTTCAAATATATGCTCGAAGGTAGCAATACCATCATATACACTGACCACAAGCCGTTGGTGTATGCTTTCATGCAGAAATCGGACAAGGCCACTCCGCGTAGAATTCGCCATCTGGACTACATTAGCCAGTTCACCACTGACATACGGCACATAAGAGGAAGATATAATCACACAGCAGACTTGTTATCGAGGATTGAAACAATCGCACAGGAATGGAGTTACGACGATATTTCGATTGATCAAACTACCGATCCAGAGAGGATATCGTTGCCACTCCAGCTGAAATGTTATTCGCGGAAAGCTCATCAACCAATCAGCACGAATTTATCAAAATCCTGAAACAAAATATGAGCGCGTTGTAGCCTACATCCACAGCGCATCACATCACATCGCAGGATGTCTTCGAGCACCCAACGCTTCGCCAAACTGAGTTCGTTTTTGTGCAAAACGACGCGGTCCGACCACCTTTGTCACCCGCATACGATGGCCCATACCTCGTCAAGGAACGACATGACAAATACCTCGTACTGGAAGCAAAGGGTCGAGAAACCAAAGTTTCAGTGGATCGACTGAAACCAGCGCATATTTTGAAGGACGAGCAGTTAGTTCAACCATCACTACCAAATCCAGAGCTGCTACAAAGTCCGTAAGAATCACCACAGGGTCCGGAACCACCACAGATCCTGCAGAAATCGCCCAAAGTCACCAGGTTTGGACGTACCATAGTCACACCCAAACGATTCAAGAGATGAATTCGGTCTGGCGGGGGAGTAGTGTGGCGACCTCATTACAACTACCCAAAAAAGGGTACTAACCATTTTTTGGTTGTTTGGGAGAATTATATTCCACCATAGTAGCTCAAGGAAAAAAATAAAAAAAGACAGTCAGATTTTATATAGCTCGCTAGAAGTAAAGGCGCGTACCAAAAAGATTCAATCAAATAAATAAATAAGTTTTTACCATTAGATATCGGTGAATTCGCCTAACCTCCACAATCTCTTCAATGAGCCTTTTCGGTCGAACACTTTTATTTATACGACTCGAGCTGCGAGTTGTTTCCTCTTCAATGTCCTTCAGTTGGACCTTAGATAGATTTTCAACATCAACACGATGTGGTTCTCCCTCAACAGAATTATCGATTCCATTGAAATATAATTCGCTGTCATGATAACTCATACTTGTATCTGCATTGAAACTAGTATCTTCTACGTAGTTTTTACTTCCACTTTGCGATGTTTCCGTCACGTTATCTTCATTTTTCTCATCAAAATATGCCAATTGTCGAATTTTTCGACAAATTTTACGTCACAGCTGATAACAACCTTTCCATTTGATTGACTGTAACATCTGAATGCTTTCGATTCCTCGTCGTACCCAACATGGATCTAATAGCCTTCGAATCCAGTTTTCGCCGCTTCTCGTCTGGCACGTGTACATAGCAAATTGCACCAAATTTCCGAAAATGTGAAACACTTGGTTTTTTGCTATACCAATTTTCAAATGGTGTCTAATTGTAACCATTTCCTGGCAAACGGTTTTGAATATACTTGGCCATTGTAACCGCTTCACCCCAAAATTTTTTTTCTAGCCCCGCATCGATGAGCATTCACCTTGCCATCTCAACTAGAGTGCGATTTTTTCTCTCTGCTACACCATTTTGTTCTGGCTTAAAAGGCGCCGTTCTTTGACTCTGTATTCCCCCTTTCGCCACAAATTTCATAAAATCTTGATTGATGTACTCATCACCTCGATCTGTTCGACGAACCTTTACTTTGCGGCCAAAAATATTTTGCGTCATTGCAACATATTCCGTAAATCTTCCCCGAACACTTCATTTTTATTTTTCAGAAGATAGATCACTGTGTATCTTGAGTGATCATCTATAAACGTCAAAATATATCGCTTATCAGAGGGCGTTTGTGTCTTCATTGGCCCGTAAACATCTGAATGAACTAGATCTAGAACAGCTTATGCGCGATTTTTAGTTTTCGATGGAAATTTTATGCGCGTCATTTTCCCTTCAAGATATATTTGACATCTTGTGCCAATAATGTGCGCATTTTCTCTGATGTTCATCAACCTTATATGCTCATTCAGCTTCCTTTAGAATGTATAAGTTATCACGCATCTCTCCAATTGTCACCTGCTTTGATCCAAAACCAATTTCACAGCATTGATCCGAGGTGAACGAAACATCAAAACCTTTGGCAATTAACTTGCGATCAAAAAGTAAATTTCCACTTATTGATGGGACCCATTATAACACGTTTTGGATTGTCACTTTATTCTATTCACCTATCCGATTAATAACTTCAATTGAAACCGATCCTTTTCCGTTGACATTTGCTTGCTGTCCATTAGCAACGAAAATTTTTTCACGATAATTTGAATCCAACTCGGTAAAGATATTCTTGTTTGAAGTAAGGTGACAGGTTGCACCGGTGTCGATTATCCAACCATCTTTCAATTTTGAGGTTACAAATAAAAATTCTGTCGAGCCGCCTTCAAATAAATTAACTTGTTCTTTTTCGGGGATTTTACCAGATGTCTTATTGTTTTTCAACCATTCTTTAAACTTCTCGCAATTTCCGCAAAGACCGTTGGGTTTTTCTTTATGCAGTTATCAACCGACCGTTGGTTTTTATTTTTATCAGTTACCAACCGTTGGTTTGGTTTGCGTTTCGTTTTCTTAATTTCTGAATGGCTTAGTTAATGGCAACGCAACAAAATACTAGTATTATAATACCCTAATCACATCGAGGTCATCTGTTTGGGAGTTCTTGTGGTGCATGGACCACCATGCATGTGTATGTTCTGGGATCTTATGGTTCCCGTGTAGCTCCCTACTCTTCTTCGGGTGTTAATTAGTTCGTAGCGGTAAAGCCTCGGCTTTGAGCTTCAAAGATAAAAATGTTTTATGTAATTGGTAACGTTTAACTTTATAGAAATACATTCAATTGGTTGAAAAATAAATTATTTTTAAGTGATAATTTAAAAAAAAATCAAAATATATTGCAAGGTAGTTATCTAGAAAGCCAAGGAATGCGTTCCACGCTCAATTGCAACATTTTAAAGTATGTATCATGCTTCTCTTGTCCCAATGTGTCCCAATTAACCAGAATCTACTGTAGTACAAAGCGAAGTGATTTATGAACATAACCTACAAATTACATTTTTTGATAACTGTTTTATATTTACCGCAGAACCTAGCTTATATGTACGTTCCAAATTCAGAATATCTCAGTTCTTACTATAATTCACGTGTAAAATGGGCCAAAATAAAATATATGTTAAAAACCGAATGTTCAAAGCCGACGCCACCGGTATCAAAGAATCTAAAATGTTGTCATTCACTTATTCAAATATATTTTTGTAAAAGTTTGCCTTTTACAGAACCATGTCTTGTTTAACAACACTATTTATCACTTCAAATCGCTGTTTTAAATTAAAATCATTCAAACTTCGAGTCAACTTTCTAGCAAACTTATTCTTCAACCTAATTTTATTAAGTAGTGGAGGTGTAATCCAAGGCTTAATAATTCTATCCTTTGATTTAACTTCAATCACCGAGGTATTTTTAATTATATAAAATTTCAGCCAAAAAAAAAATTCTAAAGCTTCAGACACATGTGCTTGTGAATAAACGACGGACCAGTTTTCATTAGACAGATCACTTGTTAAATTTGAATAATTAATAATAGTTTTGGGCAAAGATTTAATTTTTAAAGGTTTAGGAAAATATGAACGACTCGGCAAAATACAACGGATGTCATGCAATGATCAGTTATATTAAGATTATGAACATTCGCAGAATAATTGGACTTAAAGTTTAACGAGCATCTAAATCTAAATAATAAATGCTCTAGACTTGTAGAAGAATTCTTTGAAACTCCAGTTGGTGTATTAATTAACTATTTTGATCCATGTGAAACCACCTTAAATAAATAGTCATCAAGAATATTTATATTCATATTACCAAAGACATTAAGATTTTTTGAATTGACACCTGAAAGAACATTACTAAATTCATCAACAAAGCCAGAAGAATCGAAAGCATGAAATCTATAAGTACAAACATCCGAAAAAAAAACCGAATCAAACTTAAAATTAAGCAATAGAAAGTCAGCACTAGTACTGGTATCAAAATAGGAGACGCTAGTGTTCTGAATGCCATCATCAAAATATACAATAACACGACCCGCTCTTTAAGTAGAATTACACTTACCAAAAATACTAAAGACCGGAATGTTGTAGCTATTCAGTTCAAAATTTTCAATTCAAATCTCCGACAGTAAAATTATTTATGGAGTCTATTAAGGGCAGCAATAAATAAAAATTACGACGAATACTTCTAATATTTTGATGTACCCAACAAATAAGGAAGGATCATTTATATTATTGTTCCAGACTGGTTGATTGGAGCAGCCGGTGTCCAAATTTTTACCGGAGAAATTGTTGGAACTCGAAAAAAGGTCATCACTAATTCTACTTTGAAATTCTATGACCTGAGTTCCTACTGGCCAATCACTTAGATTCATCAAGTAATAATCAAGTAATACAACTGCATCCTTACTTATGATGTTGCACTTAAAAACTTTAATCTCTTTTATAGTTATACGCAAATTGGGCACTCAAATACTGTATCAAATCATTCTCATTTACATCAGAATATAAATACACGCATACGTCTCTCAACAGTATGCAACACATTACCATCATTACTTGTTCCAATTATTACTTCATTTGGTTGCGACTTAAGGAGGATCTGAATACATCAGCACACTCCACCCCACTTGCAGCAACTTCGTCACTAGTAATTATAGTTGCATTCAGATTTGTGACAGCATTGACATCACATTCATCGTTACAAATGACAACTTCATCCCGACTATTAGTACTTGTAAGATTTGGAACCCAACTCTTTACCATTATATCAGGCAGTCAGGCTGCCCTTATTTCGTCACTAGCTTGACAGTAACTTGATGATTCCTTACACGTCAATGACCTGGTCCATTACTGGTGTAAATTGAGAATTATTATCGTTTATATTCATAGATATTTCGATGTTTTGCACATACATGGTAAAATTTTTGGTGTAAATCAAATCCTTTTCGGAAGATAAATCAAATAATAATTATGTAATTGATTTCTCAGATTTAAACCAAATTTCAATAATTTTTAAGTAGTGTTTGCATATTTTAAAACCTAAGAATGTCCTCAATAAATTAAAACCAACTATATTTTTCGCTATAATTAATTAAAGTTTGCAAAGTCTGGTACAAAAAACACTTTTTTGAACTATATTGCCATCTATATAAAACTAGCCCAACTAACCATACTAAACATTTGTCGGCAATGCAGTTTAACCCAAATTATATACGCCGGAATGTATACTATTAGTGGTTTTTTTTACAAATCATAGATGGAAAAAAATCAGAAAAAGGAATCTATTCAAATTGATTTTATTTATTTATTTATTAACTTCTAAATTTTTAGGACACCCTATTTTGAGCATTAGCTCAAGTAAAATATACACAATAATGTGAACAACGTAAAAGTAGAATGTATCGTATCATCCAGCTTAGATCACGGATTCACGGCACAATTTCTCGGACAGCAGTAAAACTTCCATTCGATAACAGTGTAACTTCCATTCATTCGTTCCCATGGTATTACATGTCCGCTAATTTGAGGCTTATTAATGTAGTCATAATATAATCATAGTATAATTCGTAAACAAAAAATTTATATTTTTCAATCATGAAAAATTAGAATAAAACGTCCGCCTTACTAGAAAGTAAGAGCTTTCTCTGAAATTAAAGTTTGGATTCTTAAAACTTTAAATGATAATAATTATATTATATTTATTAAGTAGTTTTTTTTATCAAAATATTTATTTTTTATTATCTAAAATAATTCTACATTCTATTTACATTACAATCCTAAAAAAATAGGTAAAATACTACAAAAATAATAATTGCACAAAATACTTGTTTACGTATAGCGAAATTTTGTAGCTACAGTGAAGCGAGCAAAACACTATTGGCTATATATAAACTAATTATTATGATTTCATCACTGGTTGGGTGTTTATCCGTTTTTTTAAAAGTTACATTTGTGTACGTATAGTTACATTTTTTAATTAAAATGTATTTGCTATTGATTACTGAACACACTGTCTGAGTAGCCGTGTGTGTAGTTGCCTGCTCCATTGAATAATCTTGGAAAGGTATTGTGGTCCATTGTCGGGCTGACTGGGAGGACAGGCATTAATATATCTCTGAAAAAAAATAAAATAAATAAAATTTGATTATTGTTTTAGAATGTTCTTTAATAATTTTATTGTTATTAATATAAATCTTGTGTTTATAGTGTACGCAAATATAAAATAAACGCTGAGGACAGGATTCGAACCTGCGCGGGTAGAACCCAATGGATTTCAAGTCCATCTCCTTAACCACTCGGACACCTCAGCTATGGGTATTTATTTATGATAAATTAATGTTGAAATTTGATAAATAATAAACTGCAACAGTTTCTTTAATGTGGGTGCCAATAATAATTAATATCTTAATATTTCGGTTCGTATATGTAGATAGAAATCTTATCATAAATTGAAAGAATCAAAAATGTAAATAGTACACTAATTTACTGCCTGTTACAAAAATCAGCAAGAACACAAGAACTGCAATCATCTTATCTCCCCAATTGGGGTTGGAATGATTCTCTATTATTAAACCTTCTATCTAAATGTAGGCCGACATATTTAACTTTTTGGTGTTGTGGTAGAATGATTTTGTATAGTCATACAGGCGGAAAGGTAAGTTTGCGGATTGTGAATGTAATGTGCGCCGATTTAAGCTCGGTGACCTTAATTCTCCATTTAGTCAACAATTTTTCTATTTCGTCTAAATGATCTTGTAGATTTCTTGATGCTATCTTGGGATTTTGATGCGTAGACATGATTGCTGTATCATCTGCAAATGTTGAAACTTTGATCTGCAGTATAGATCAAATATAATAGTGGCCCTAGCACACTGCCTTGTGGAACCCCAGCGAGGATTTCGTATAAATTGGTGGATGCGCTGTTATATTTCATGATATGATTTCACGAAAAACTTTTGATTAAGCAGATAATTTAGTGATGTTAGAAAAGCTTCTTGTGTTTAAGTCCTTTATGCCACACTTGCCACACAATTTCTAAAAACAATGCAGAGCAGTACTTTTTTTGTTCTAGGGCGTTCCTGATTTCAGAGACAATCTATGAACTAGTTCTACGGTTCCGTGTTCTTCTCTATATCCGAATTAATAATTTTTTTTTGTCGTGCAGAGTTGGTTTAAGTTTTTGCAGGAGCATTTTTTTGAAAAGCTTAGAGAAAGTTGGTAGTAAACTGATTGGTCGAGATGAGTTTACTTTTGTTTCATTTTTACCATGTTTTGGAATCTGTATGGTTTGCGAAATTTACCAGGTTTCAAGAAACCTTGGCACAACTTGTATTTAATTAGCTGGATTTTCTCAAATTCTGTACCATCAGGTATAAATTCAGGACTTCCAATTTGTTCGTTGGGTATAAATACCTAACAATGATATTGAGCAAATATGTTTGCTTTATCTGCATCACTTCTTGTCCAGTTTCTGTCAGTGAGACGAATTGAAGGACATGAAAGTGTTGGTCGTTTCAGCCCAGATAACGTGGAGCCAGGAAACTCGTTTGACACAATGCCGCAAGCAATGCGGAACTTTGAGACGTAGCCTTTGAAAGAAGTTCAGCTAGATAGGTTTGACCTAGGGTTCCCAACCGTCCTTTTTTGGGAAGGACAGTCCTTCTTTTGTGAAATTTGTCCTTTCCGCTTTCTGTGAGCTAAAATGTCCTTTATTTTGTGGAAATGTCCTTTTTCCGTTTAATTATATTCTTTGTTTTTTAGTTTTGGGTATTAGTTACAAAATATATTACGCATCCCGCAATAATTTTAGCCAAAGATAGCTATGGGCATATTTAGCATAATGGATAAATTGCGGGATGATAATCTGTTAGAAAATAGATTATATGGTTACAAAATAAAGAAAAAATTTAAAAATCCAAGACACTAGCAAATCACTGGGTCAATAAGGACTTGAATACTTTGTAACAGAAATCTTTATAAAATCTTGAAAAAAGATTTAATTTCGTTGATTTTGGGTTGATTTTCGTTATGTTTTATCGTTATCAAATAATATCTTTCAGAAATTTCGAGCTAGTCTTATCAAGACTAGATAATTCCAATTTAAATAAAAGGGGATCACTACTTATGCGTGAAAAAAATACAGAAATTTTAAAATGCAGAATAATTGAAAAGTTAAAATCCAGAAATTACCAAAAAATAAATCCAGAAAAATTATTTTGATTAAAATAAATAAAAAAAATCAATTTTATAGGCATTTTATACTTTTATCACCACTTGAAACATTTGGGCTATCAGTAAAAGCGATACTATTCCGTTGATGATTTCTGCAAGGCTTGCGAAGCATTAACTTGACACAAATCCGTGATTCGCTCCAATACACTCATTGATATCATACTAACCCAACGAATTAAGCCAACCACAACACAATTTGAAACATTTATGGTAGAACTATCAGTGGAAGTGATATTAGGGACACAATTCCTTTGAACTGTGCCTGCAAGGTTGACGAAGAAATATTCATTACGACAAATATTAAAAGTTCTAAAAGTATTAAATTCTTAAAACTAAAATTTTAGAGACATTTTATAAATTTTAATTTTAACTTGGGCCACACTTTGTTTACTGTGTTTCTAGATTTTAATTTTCTGGATTTCTTTTGTTCTGAATTATTTTGTGTCTGTATTTTTTTCTTTTCGGGATTTTTACTTTCATTTTTTTTTTTTGCAAGGTAAGGAATCCAAATACTACCCAAATATTTATAAGGTAAGGACAGTGATGATCGAAGAGACTTACAGAGCATTCTCAATGCAAAAACCTTTTACCTTTTACTTACAGATTTGTATGAATTTCCAACATAACGAACAACAATTTTTGTTCATTATGTTGTAAATTCATACAAACTTGTAAGTCAAAAGTAAAAAGTTTTTTCATTGTGAATGCACTGCCACTCTTCATGAATAATCGAAAAGAAGTTTTCAGTTGATAGTCAACAAAAAGGGGTTACAAATTTTTCTACTAAGGGTATTGTTGTGAAACCGCGTTTAATTTATGTTGTTTAGGTTATTTAAATAGATTATGCTCGGTTCCACAAAAAAGACCAATCACCAGTAAATAATTTCGCCTCTTTCTTTTTTCTGAAGTTTCATAATACAAATTCAATGCAAACAAAGTTTTATTTCTTTTTCAAATGAATTTTGTAACTGGAAAGTTAAATATTTGACTGAAAGACAAATAGGTTAGGGTGACTGTCCTAAGAGACCGGCACAAATAGTCACAAATTGGTCCGTTGCCATACCACGTAAAATTTTTCTCGGCTCTACTCACGGAACCATCCAGAGCTTACAACGAAATGTTGAATACACCTGACGTCCATCCCATTGAGATCCGCCAGGTCAAATATGTTTAAGTAAAAATATAATCAGCTTGCTTTGAATTTGTATTATGGAGCAAACTGCAAATTTCATAAAAGAAGAAAGAGAGGAAATTTTATTTAACTTGAGATTACCCTTTTTTTAAGAAACCTAGCCTAAGTATTTTAGTTAATTAAAATTTTTTTAAATGTCCTTTCTTTGGGAAACGAATAGTTGGGAACCCTAGTTTGACCACATGCCGCAACACGATCAAAGGAAAGAAGATAGTCGATGCAAAAATGTGAATTGTAAAGGTCGTTCGTACTTTACCTGTGATAAATGTATGCCTTAATAAAGGCAGAAATTGTTTGCTGAATTTCACCGCAAGAATTAAATTTTGCCAATTTTTTTTTTATTTCATTGAGAATTTAAGGCTATAATTTATGTTCAGATTGTGAGAATTACATGTGATTTATTTAATTTATTTTTTTTCATTTTATATTTATAAATAAAAATGTCAATAGACATAAATTAAAATTTTAAATTTATAAAATAAATATATTTTTCTAACTGAAATCAGTCAGTTTTGTATAAATTTTATATGAACTCCAATTTGAATAGTAACAACCATCAGTTCGGAATGTACATAGAAACGTACATACTCCAAAATCATCCCTCATTGATTTTTTAATTTTTTTTTACAAACATGACTTATTTAAGATGTATAAGTACTAATTTAGACAACAAAAAAATTGTTCGGCCTTCTAGAAAAAAACCGAATGAAAGGGTTGAAAGAAATATTGGTTAGAAAAATATCGTGTCCTTCCGTCCTTCCAGTTATACATTTTCATATTTTTGGTTTGCCACCCATTCTAACAAATATCGATAGTTTTGATCAAAATTTTTTACATAGATAGATTTGAGTAATCAGCAGTTTGTGTTAACTTTTAGGTCCGTTCGAGTCTAGAATAGAAGGGGCCGCAATGTAATAGAAAACTGACAAACTGGTAATATTATCTTTATGCTAAAAAAAAATGATTTCGATATTCAGTTTCAGTTTGGACTTACAGGTGTAAATGTGTTTTTGATAAATAAAAGTGTTTTTTTTTGTTTTTAAAAAATTTTTAATTGTGGGTTTATAACTATTCCAGGTATTTATTTTTTTATGGCATTATTATCTATATGAAATTTACTGTTTTGTTACGAATTATATTTGTAATTATTGATATGCATGGCACATATTTTTTGACCGCCATTAACCTTCACTCTGTGTATAGCTTACTATCACGTTGTGTGTGACCCCATGGATAACTTCATATGTATATTCATAGGGAAAGTAAATACAAATTGTTTATGTTCTTAGTACACATTTATATTTTTATTGTAAAAGTAACTATGTACATACATTGCAAAAAATCACATTTTAATTAGTCAAATTAATGTTTTAACCAGATGCGTCATCTGAAACCACTTAATCTTCATCCGAAACCATTTCCTATTCTTTGATGCATTCTATGCATAGGATTTTGGTGTGGTTTGGACAAGATGGCTCATTACAAAACTGACATCTTGTTCTGAGGCGCAAGTAACATCTTCGTGGATTTCTAACGGTCTTAGCCGCCAGCCGCCACTTATTCGCCTAAGGATAATAATCGACCTAATAGGTTATAGTAACTATTAGGTCGATTGCTATCCTTACATTTTTTTTAACTTTCGAGGGTTGTAGAGCTGGGTTGCACCGTTGCATAACCAATTCTTTTAGAAACGATTTTCTTTAGGATAAAACTTTCAAGTGTTAGGTTGTTATCAAAACTAAATTCTTAAGAATTTAGTTCTCGTTTTTTTTTAAATTTTTTACTTGTACTAAGCTCTTTAGGCAAATCGGGTTTGATTTGTAGGATTGTTCCAATTAATGTGGATTTTTTTCTGAAAAAGTTGCTCGGCTAAAGATTTGTACTTTATATGTGGAAAAGTTGTTCATAGTAATTGTTCTTCCTATGTTGACGTAAGGTTCGGATATCCGATAGACTAAATTCAAGGCGTAATTAACCAAATGAGGCCTCCTTAGTTGCCCATCAACATACACTTCTTCGTTCAATGGGTAAAAGATCTTTGCGTCACGTAGCCAGAATATTTAATTCCATACTTCCCTGGTTTTTATGGTACGAACTGTTGGGAAGAACAACTCCCTGGTGTTAGAACCAATTGTTTATCAATGGTTAAATTTGCTGACGGTTTATAAGGTTCTCAAATGTTTGCCAAGAATATTTTCCATACAATTCGGAATGCTGCAAATCTTGGGAAGGGATTGGATGTATGAATATATGAAAAGGCATCCTGAACTAAGCTTAAGAAACCTGAGAATACAAGTTTAGCTAGAGCTACTGCTTTCAATGCTACAAACGTAGGAGAATTCTTTAATAATTATGTGACATTATTAGAACGATATAAATTCAATGCTTCTAAGATATTTAATCTGGATGAAACTGGCATAACTACTGTAATGCAAGCTCCAAAAGTAATCCTTTAACATACCTATTATTAAAAATTAAAATTTATAATTTAATTGTTTTCTCTTTTGTAGGTTATTGCAGACAAATCTAAAAGACAAGTTGATCAAATCGTTTCTGGAGAACGTGGTGAGTTGGTAACGTTCACTGCAATCGTTAATGCTGCGGGAAACTCTCTTCCACCAGTGTTTATATTTCCGCGTGTGCGCTATAAAGAACACTTTTTACAGGGAGCTCCAACTGAGAGTTTAGGAATTGCTTCGAAGACTGATTGGATAACTGTCGAACTCTTTCCTGAAGTTCTGAAACACATCCAAAAGCATTCGCAATGTACCAATGACAATCCAATTCTATTGTTGATGGACAACCACAACAGCCATTGCTCATTGCCTGCGATTGATTTTGCAAGAATGTGGGGAATTGTGCTCCTCTCATTTCCACCACACTGTTCGCACAAATTACAACCACTAGATGTTGGAATTTTCGGGCCCTTTAAAAGCGGTCTTAAGGTGGCATTCAACGATTATTTGCTAACACATCCAGGAAAATTAATAACCATCTACGATATTCCTCAGCTCGCAGAGCGTGCTTATGAAAGTGTATTTGTTTCCCGAAATATAATTTCTGCATTTGGACCGCCTTGCATTTGATGACAATGATTTTGCTGCTTCGTACGTAACGGACCGACCATATACTCAACCTGACTCAAATGATGCTGCTATTCCAGATACTCAGCTTGTCACAAATGCAGCTATCATTCCAGATATTCCAATGAATACAAGCGATACTGCTATCCCAGATACTAATCCAGCCACAAGCGATGCTGCTATCTCATATAAACAAACAATTTTACAGCATCAAATCCAACAACCATCAACTTCGCGTGATACACCATTAAACTCCATCGCACTAGAACTTATAAAACCGTATCCAAAAGCTGAACTTCAGAAAAAGCGACAAAATGGCCGCGAAAGAGGTAAATCGCGTATATTCACAGATACTCCCGAGAAAACCAGAATCGAATTAATAAATCAAGCAAACCATGATAAACGTTATAGAAAAAGAAAACCCTCAAAACCTGCACCACCTGAAGAGCTTGATGAAACGTCGGAATCTGAAACTCTTATAGATTTGCCTGATTCCGACGACTGCTCCATATTTTCTGAAAATGACGAAAATTTTCCAAATCTTTTAGTCGATAGTGACGTAATTAACACTGAAGATTTTGTATTAGTAAAATTTGAGCAACCTAAAGGAAAGCCAGTTTTTTATATTGCTAAAATTGAACGTGTATTCAATATTTACGATTTTGATGTTAAATTTTTAAGGAAGCATAATAATTATTATGTTTTCCCAATAATTGATGACATATCGCAGATCAATAGAAGTGATATTGTTGCAAAATTACCCGTACCAACTCAAATACCTGGGACTCTACGAACTAAGGGATACTACAACTTTAATATCAATCTAAATGAATACATCATTACATAAATACGCTAATTTAGAAGATAAGGTAGCATAACCAATGAGGTAAAAGTAAGCGGACAACATGTTTTTTTGTAATCAGTTATTTGAGTCCACCAAAAGCATTTTGTTTGTGACTATTGGCTATTCCATAGACAAAACTTTAAAAAATAGTATGTATATTTCAATATACGTAATATTGAATCTGTTAAGCAATTGTTATGGGAATTATGATAAATGCTTACTTTAGCCCCACCTCCCCCTATACATAATTCATCACATCACCCTTATCAGCATAGAATAGCCGCATACCACCATATAATTAACCGCCTCAATAGTATACCAATGCGGAAAGCGGATTGTGAAGATGAATTAAATACTATAAAGCACATAGCTGTTAATAATGGATACCCAGAGGACAATATAGAATGCATTAATTTCAAAATTAAAAATAAAATACAATTACACAATCTAACCACTTTACGTAGTGAAGACGATACCAACAACATAAAATATGTTTCAGTCGGATATAACCACGTTCACACTTCTAACATAATAAAACGAATTATGCATCAGTATGGCTACACCGTAACATTTAAAACAAACAATAAACTTTCCCATTTATTACGATCACAAAAGAAAGAACAACAGGAAAGCGGAATTTACCGACTGTCATGTAATGATTGTGGAACATTTTATATTGGCCAAACGGGACGTTCGTTTACAGTACGGTTTAAAGAGCACACAGAAGAACTTAAACAGGCGCGGAGCAAATATAAATCAAACTAGGCACAACATCTAGCGGATGATGGCCACACATACACTAATCAAGACACCAACCTGCAAATTCTACACAGATTTAGTAAGGGCAAATTTATGGATCGAGTGGAAGAATTTGAAATTTATCAACAGCGCTACAACCCTTTAATTTTAAACGATCAAACTAACTTTGTAAATAATAAAATATATGACATGGTTATAGAAATACGACAATAATTTTCATCACAATTTTCACACAAAAAATTATTTAGTTGCACAATCATACTGATGAAGAGCGAAGCTCGAAACCGGTCTACAATAAAATTTTTAA
The DNA here is from genome assembly GCA_963556165.1 of Tipula helvola. Lineage (NCBI taxonomy): Eukaryota > Metazoa > Arthropoda > Insecta > Diptera > Tipulidae > Tipula > Tipula helvola. The sequence continues at coordinate 193,505,334 of OY744481.1, read as the reverse complement.
CACATATCACGATAAAGAAAGAAAAAACATTTTGTAACTGAACAATAAAGTTTTGTTCTTTTAAAATTGATTTTAAATTATTTAAAAAAAAAAAAAAAAAAAAATTTTAAAAATTGTTTTAAATTGTATAAATAACATTAATTGTCCACGACTACACGTATAATATGTTCATTATACGTTTGTTTCATCACTTATAATGATATCCATTATTCACTGCTAGTTTATCTAGTAGTCTCTTCTTTCATTATTCAATACTTCCAAGTAAATTATTTGATTTTTGAAATTTTATCTAGTAGTCTCTTGCCATTTTCATTATTATTAAACTGTGATGTCAAAATGTCGACGAAAATTATTTGAAGAGTATTTAAAGGATTTGATTATAAAACATAATGATATTTGTCGGTCGTGGACAAAGTATCGTATTCTACTCGCATATAATGGCTGTTATTCACTCAGATAATTTACAACACTCGCCTATCGGCTCGTGTCGGCAAACTTCATCTTCGTGAATAACAGCTATCATTATATGCTCGTTGAATAATATACTATTTATTATAAGCATACTAGATGAACAAAATTTTAACTATTTTGATTGGTTTTTTTGTTTGTGTTAGTGAGTTGCAATTCGTTCACCACATAAGATTTTTGTTGAAATGATGCAACACAAAAATTACCCCTCCATCAAAGTTTGGTGGCAAAGAAGTATCAAACGAGGAAGTGTTGCGATGCGCTGTATTTACAAGTTGTGAACAGGCAACAGGCTAATAGATGTTCACTCATCGAACGTCAAACTAAAACCACAACCTTGCTTTTTCATGTCTGAGAGATTATTTTTAATTACATCGCGAATATTTTGACCGTAATTTAAAATGATTTTCCGAATTGTACTTCACGATATTGGAATGTCTCGAAATCCTTTCGATGCAAGCAACGGTCTTATGATGTAATGTACTATCATTTAATGTACTAACAAAAAAAGGCAAACCATCTTTCGCAATCCTGCGTGATATAACCGCTGCCAAGAAATCGTCACTTTTATTAAGAAAATATCCTGTGCTGTAACTTTATTTTTAGAAGAAGAAGATTTTTGGATAAATCATAAATAGAACCGTATCAGGGATTTACCCAGTTTCACAAATCAAAATAAGGAGAACGAAAAAATGGAATAATCGAAAAATAGAAATAGAAAAACATGTACAAAACCGGTTTTTCGGTAAAGTAAAATAGCTAAAAAACCGGGTTTTCAGTTACCGGAAAAACCGGTTTGCAATCACTAGCCAGACCTGCCGAGTTATTACGCAAGAGGTGCTACTTGATCATCTGGTATTCGTCAACTTACTAGCTTCCTCCTGAAGCAGCAATTTGCATACATCGAGCCAGTTCATGGGCTTTTATATTCCCTGTACTAATGAAATGTCCTGGCAACCAAATAATATGAATGTTGAACTGATCTGTCATCTCTGAAAGGAAACTTCTCAAGGATTTTCAACAGTATACTAGAGATGTATAACTGGATTTAATTGTTAAAGTGCGAAGATAAAAAATAGCGAATGCATTTTAACTCCTGTGCAACTGGTATCAGTTCTAAATAATCTAACATTAATCGTGAGTCTGTGATTTGGCGGATTGAGAATAGGAGATTTATATTGTTATGACCATTTTTCATTGAGAAAGTAGCCTCCAAATTAAAAAAAAACCCATGACATCTTTTAAGTACCTTGCTCAAAACAACGGAAAATGTATAAAAAATGTACATGGTTGGTTCATATTTGTGGGAAAAGATGAGTCGGATAGATCGTAATTTTTTTCGTTTGATTTCGAAAGACAAAAAGTTGGGGGATGGGATAGTGTTACCTTATGAACATTTTTATTTTTTCGGTGATGAAAATCTAGGATAACTTCACATGCTTATATTCTGGTTATTTAGAACACTACGAAAAGCTGATTCGTTATCGAAATCGATGGGACCTTGCTAGATTGATTGCAAAGTTAGGGCCGGTGTTGGGAAGCATATTATTAGTATGTTATTATTGTTATTAGTACTAAAGACAGGAGACTACTCATATCAATGACAAAAAAGTAAATATTAGTATCGTTTTGAAATTTAATTGTTTCTACTTCCAATAGTGTCTTTGTAAATTTGCTGAAATGAAGGCAAAATACAGATGAATATCCAGAAAAGTTTGGAGAAAAACGCTTGTTCTGTGTATTAGGCACAAAATTTTCATAAATGATTACAATATCCACCTCAATTACCATAAACCAGATTGGAATTATCAATAATAATGCTGAAAAACTGAATTCATTACTCGTTGCTAATCATTATCTGGTGATGAAGAAGATAATGTGTAATTTCGAAATGAAAAATCAAAAATTTACTCAAAACACTCGACCTGAGGCACAGATCACTTGGTACATAGGCAACAAGTATTGGGTTATAAAATTTGTAAATCAACGTCTTAAAACTTAAATTGAAACTTGATTTATTTGAATTAAATTCGAATTTGGAATCATTACATATCTACATATATGTATATAAAATACACTGTCAATGTACGGCGCAAGTTCTTAAAAATAATTACGCGGTAGCCTATTAAGATATCCAATATCGAGTGTAAATATAACCAGTAGACATGAAAACACAAAAAAAAAAATACTTTCAATATCAATGAACTTTATAAGAAACGCATTCGTAAAACGTCATTAATTTGTAAATAAACTTTTCATTGCATTTTTTACAAATCAGTCAAAACAATACGTGCTTGTGCGTTATGTTGTATGCCATGTAATACAATCATTTTTTTGTATGTAAATAAATTTATGAATTTTAATGTTTATTTCAATTCTTTAATGAGATTTTTAATGTACGCTATACATAATTGATATTTTTACTAACAATTATTTACGAAAACCTGAATCAACTGAAATTCGCGGTACAATATAGATATGCATATACATACAAAAATAAATCTTTATACAGTGCATATGTTTGGCAGTTAAATCAACTAAAGTAGTCTTTAGTACTCCGTGAACTATATATAAGACGAGCACATGTGTACGAAATAAAATTATGTTTGCCCGATGGTATCCAACCGAGCACATAACGATAATGAATTACATATTATAAAGGCCAATAAAAATTCTTTTGTTTCTGTTGACAAAAATCATTACAAGAGACCCAACTATGCATATACACATACTGGTCAAAAAGCATAAAATCGTTTTATGATGACCTTTTTGTATAAATATATATGCCCTAAAATTCATACTAATTTTATGAATTAAAGAGTAACTAAAAATTCGGTACACATGTGTTTTACTTACGTTCTTGTTTGTGGCGTACGATCCCTTTGTCGACGATTTTTAAACCAATTTGATACTTGAGTCAATGTTAGCCCAGTCTTTTTTGCAAGAATTTTTTTCTCATCTGGTGTTGGGTATCTAAAATCACAAAAAAAAAAAAAATTTTGTAACTTATACAAATTACGGTGTATCGTTTAGCGTAATGTGGCATATGTGTATACTCTACATACCGATTTCTTGTATAACAATCTTTTAATGCGTTACGACTTTTTTCCTTAAAACAGTAAACAGTTTCCTCACCATCCCATATTGTTTTTGGCAGAGGATGTTTTTTCCTCAATCGATATTTATCCACAGCACCCAATGGTCTGCCTCGTATTTTTTCCGCCTCTTTGTAATGTGCTTTAAACCATAAATTTTGTAGCTCCGGATGATATTTAATCGAAAAACAATGATTTTCCAACAATAAATATAGCTCGTGAAATAAACCGCGATGATATGCAACAATGGCACGAGCTCTTAAAATTGTTTCATTCGTTTTGAGCAGCTCATTAGATGGCAGACTCCATAGAAACGAAGCCAATTTTTCTACATCACCTTTTTGCTGTAATGCCTCACACATACATTGTATTTGTTCGGAACTAAAACTAAAACATTTCCGATTATCACCCAATAAATTATTATTGTTGTTATTGTTATTATTATTATTATTATTATTTAATCCATTTCCAATATGGCTACCACTATTATTATTATTGTTTACTATAATTCCATGATTTAAACTATTTAATGTATCGCCATTATTATTATTATTGTTATTACTTGCATTATTGTTGTTATTATTTAATAGCATCAGGGATTGTATTGAATGTGTAGAACTGTTATTATTGTTACTATTATTAAAATTTGTGCTGTTACTATTTTCACGATTTTGTGCTGCTTCAACTAAATTTTTTGTCGCTGCATCATAATAATCTAAGTCATGATTTAATTTTAAATCATAATCATTTTCTAATATTTTTCTATCCGCGGTTGTCATTTGATAGCATTGCTGTAGTTTGTCTGGAAAAATTTATAAATATTTTTATTAAAATTATTTTAACATTTATAATATTTATATATGCAGTTATGTACGTATTTGATATGGCAAATTATGATAATAAAAAATGCAGAGTTGTAGAATTTTACGGAGATTAGATGGATATGACACGTGAAGTGTAAGTTTATCGTTAATTTCAGATTACCCTTGTAATTATGATGGTGAGCATAACTTCGTCTTCGTCTTATCATTTAGTATAAAAAAAATTAATTGATTTAATCACGAATACAAATTAATTCAACATTTTGAAATATTTAACGAATTTCAAAACTATAGAACAAAATACCTCCTTCAACAGTATGGAAATCTTTGAACTTTGAGTTTCAGGTTTAAAAAAAACTGCGTTTTCAATATTATTTCAATTTTGACGTTTTCAAAGAAGAACAGTTGAATGAAGGTTAAATTATGTCTGTTCACGAATGATTCAAGATTTTGAATCCATGTTTAGTGGCGAAGGTTTCGCTACGGAGCCATTGGTTTTAACAATTTTTGTTTTCTAATGAGGATTTCTCATGGTTTGGTCTGGCAGAAATGAATTCATAACAATATTTTGTATATTGAAGAATTGTTAACCGTACACTGAGAGAAATAATTCGTTGGCATGAGGTCGCGAGAAAATACTTTACATTGCGATGAACGAAATGTAGTTGCTAAAACATAATTTCAATAGCACCAATTGACATGAGATTGGTACAAACAAGCTACTGTAGGCACTAATGCACATATAGTTGCAACAACTTCGTTTCCAAATCTTCAACTCCGATGATACTAATTTCCTAGACATTCGTTTTCAGAACCGAATGAGCCTCATCGTTTTTAAAGTATCAACCTAGTATCAATTGCCACACACGTAATTTTGTTACACCAATTAAACGTAGCTTTTGTATCAACTGCGAACATACCAAACTGACTAATGCTGTTGCGAGAACAATATTTTAGTCCAATGTAATCATTTCATTCTGTTGTTGTAGCAAAATATCAAAGTTGATTAATTCATTTTGAAATTCCGTTGCTACAACTATATATTAACTACGAGCGGTTCAGTTTCATTAACTCCTACTCGTTTATTGTGATTGAAAATGTACTGCCTAAAATGTTTAATATGTTGTTGGAATACTCGTAAAACAAAGTGGAGAGGGCATTATATGAAAAGAGGGTTCACTGTTTCAAAAAATTACAAAATGATATGTACTCATAATGTTAGTTTTACCTAAACAACTAAACTACAAACAATTCTGTAATATTTTATGAAACTTAGGACAGAGAGAATTATTCTCATCTTTTCATGTCTCTTTATAGTTTTTATAGTAAACATTTATCTCGATCTTTAACGAAGTTGCGATAACCGAATTATGGTGTTAGGACTTAGGACAGACAACTATACCTTTTCGATTAGTCCAAACGAATTACGCGTATGGCAAACTCTACCACAATGATAATAAAAGAATCAACATTGCGCTTTATTGTTTTAGTGAATATAAGTTGCTAAGGCAGTACGTTCTGCTTGATACTTAAGGTATTAAGCGAGAATTGTATTTTTGTAGTTTGGTGCTACCTGATGAGTGATGAGTAAACCTTACTTTTACGAACTACGAACATAATTGAACTCAAGTAGGGTGCTCATATTTTGTGAGTCGACTCTGGGGTAAAGTATTTGTATTGGCATTTCAATAACATTAAATGAACTGGCAACAATCCTATTTGGTTGGAGAAAACAAATGAATCTAGTTGTATCAACTACTTCTGACTGTGTAGTAACCGAAATAAGATTCCACTAACCGTGCAAAGAATGTTGTTTTAATAACCAAGTTTATTATTATAATCGATCAGTGGTACGACAGCTATATTTTATAGTATTCCTAAACCAATAATCGATTAATTCAATCGAATGATGGATAAGCTCAACCGATGGTCGGTCATGTAATGCAGTATATTTCGTTCTTTGTACAAGCTAATTCCTTTAGGCTAACGAAAAAGTGACAGTCACAACTTCCTTCTCAGTTCTGATTAGCAAGTAAAAGAGGTTATCGTAAAGTTTAATTAAAATTTATACAGGACCGAATAGTTCGGTAGGGCAATTTATTCGGTTGTCGCGAACGGGTAGTTCTCTGGGTGTACAAATCATCGCTGTAATCCGATTCACCTAAGGCACAGAACAGCGGGAATGTTAATAAAATATAAACTTACTTGAACATTTCTTAAGAATTCCGGACATAAATCCGACCAAATAACTATAAGCCATGCTTGGCGGTCAACTAGCGAACATTCAATACTATTAAAAGTAAAAGCTTTAAAAATGTATGTTTTCCCATTCATTGAAGATCTTGATGAGACATAATAGAGGCCACTTATATTATACGGTGTACCAGATAACATGTACATGGAACCAGCTATTGTTAAAAAACTGAAATGCATGAAATACGGTGAGCGTTGAATGGGCATCAATTAACATCATCTGATATCAAAAGCGCCGAACGCGATGGTTTACAACCGGAAAACTTCAAAGATTGTCCAGAACTCGGAGAAATAAACGATCTTGAATATCATTAATAAATAGAGATCTGTATTGTAAGTTTGCCATAATCAATACAACAGGAACATATTTCACTGTGAGTTCTATTTTACATAAATTTGCTATAATCCTGCAGATTATAGGTCCAGGTAATAGCCCAGCATTTACTATCAGTGGAAGTAAGAATTCTTAAGTATTTATTTGTCAACGAAAACTAACTGTAATTTGTGTTAGAAAGTTCTGTGTGAAAACTAATGTTCTGCTTTCATGATATAGACGACGGTGTAGAAGATGACACTGAAGTTGCTGATATGGTTGGTAAATCAAGAGCAACAAATAATAATGATTGGACTACACAAACTGATGATAGCTCTGGTGGCACTGATACTACCAATGCTTCGATTCAGCCAGATTTGCGTTGGAATTACGAGGAAATTTTCCAAGCAAGTGGTTACAAGCAGAAATTCACGAATGGTTGAGAAAGAGGATCCGAGTAAAACAATGACTAATCGAATACTATTTCGAGGTGTGTGAAATAGCCAAGGGACAAATAGAAGAGGAAAATATAATTTAACATAATCATGGGCATGAACGAATACAAATTAAGTTCAGCATTAAAGTCGATCAGAATTACCACCCTGAAAGAATTGAAGGAACACATGGAGTCGCACATTAAGATGAATGGGAGTGAGGGAGATAACGGGAAGAAAGTAAAGAGACAGATTATTAACCAGGAAAACAAAACGTCTGCGAAGTAACACAAGGAAGTACGAGAACAAGCCAAGCCGTATTGGGTGAGAAAAAGAGAGTGTTATAATTGTTTTCAACAAGGGCACACATCCACCAATTGTACATTACCCAAAAGCAAACCGACGTATGAAAGATGCAAGAAAATTGGACACGTCAAAGAACAGTGTAAAGTAAAACTGGAAAAAGAAATCTTGTGCATGAGTGGTCCAGCAGAAGACGTAGAAAGAGACGCAGAAAAAGAGTTGATAGTGGATGGCAAAAGACAGCTGAAAGCTATGGCGATTATTGAAGACAAACTGATCAGCAACTAGTGTTAATACAATCCGGCAGTAACGTGAAATGAAGAACGAAAATGTTGTCAGAATTAATTGGAGTGAATTAATAGTGTTAGGTAGTTGGGAAAGTAGTATCGTAACAGAAAATAGAATTTATACGGTTAACTGTCCAGTAGTGCCCGATAAAACAATGGATATGAGTATAACTCTGGGAAGAGATTTTTTAAAATTGAACGGAATTATTGTGGTAAAAATTAAAGGTGAATTTGAGGAGTCAAGAAATTCCTCTAGACGTGGCCAAAATTCTCAGTTTAGATAATAAATGTTGCTTAGCTTTTAGTAAGGATTCTGTTCCTTATAATAAAATTGTTGAGGATATGTTATAAGTACATATGAGAGTGGCATCTCAAAATTAGATGAGGAAACTCGATACTAATATTAGAAATAGAGTTATAAATATTTTGCTTGTGCAGTAACATTTCAAACAAACATTTTTTAGAAATTGAAGGAACGCAAAAAATTCGGGATTCATTTAAGGCAAAAAGGTTTTTCAAACAAAACAGCAAAATTTATGTATTAAAAGCTGACAAGTGTAACACAACGGTTCTCATGAACAAAACTGAATATTTGAAAAAAATGAACTTACTTTTGTCAGACAACAAGACAATATATTGTGAAATTAAAAACTTTGGCATTTCTTCAATTCAAACTAATTTAAATTTAATGATAAGCTGTTGGGCACGTTTAGGGAAAATTGACAGTGTAGTGGCGAAAAACTTAAAAAATTATAATGGTAACAATCCTCGGATGTATAGTTTACCAAAAATCCACAAGGATGGTTGTCCACTGAGACAAATTGTAAGTTATTTGGAATCACCACTGCACAATTTATCTAAATTTTTGTCTAATATTCTAAATTGTTTTACAATTGTTTTAAAAAACGCGGAAGTTTTACCTCAAAATTGAATCTTTGTTTACCAACGTAGACTCGTTGTTGGTATTAAATTTGGTAAAAACATTTTGGAATGACATAAAATTAAAACGCAACACTAATTTAGATTTGAATAAGTTTTTGGAAGGATTAAAATTTGATTTGAATCATACAGTATTTAGTTTTAACGGAAGATGGTTTAAACAAGTGTTTGGCTCTCCAATGGGATCACCAGTCAGTCCAACAGTGTCCAACTTGTTGATGGAGTATATTGAGACTGAAGTATTGAAAACATTATTATAGACCGTTAAATAGGATTGTTGGAAGAATTTATTATCCTATGCCGGTAATAGAAGATGTTATTCAATGAGTTAGTGGAAAGAGATATTTCTCTACGTTAGATTTGCGGAATGGGTTTTACCATGTAGATTTAAAAGAAGACTCTAAAAAATACACCGCCACGAAACAGGGACAGTTTGAATTCAATAAATTACCATTTGGCTATACTAACTCACCGGCCCATTTTGTAAAATATTTACAGCTTGTTCTAAAACCTTTAATATATGATAGTAGGATAATAGATTTTATAGATGATATTCTTGTCGCGGCAGAAAATCTAAAGGAGCACGTAATCATATTGAAACAGTTACTTAGCATCTTGGCGGTAAATGAGGTTAAATTGCGTGTTAGTAAATGCCATTATGTTAAAACGAAGGTAAAGTACTTGAGATACAATGTGAGTTCGCTTGGAATTACTTTGAGCGACAAACACATAGAAAGTATAACGAAATATTCCGTTCCTGCTGATGCAAGAGCATTGTAAAGGTTCAATGAACTGGTTAGTTATTTTCGAAAATTTATAAAGGGATTTAGCAGAATTGCTGCTTCTTTAAATGAGATGTTAAAACCGGATATTGAGTTTAGTTTTTTAGAAAAGCATATGAAGGTATTTAGTCTGTTGAAGGAGTTGTTGGTAGGTAGGCCCGTGGTGAGTATTATATTCATTAAGACGTGAGACACAATTACAAACAGATGCCTCGAGTTCGGGGTACGGTGTGGTACTGATGCAAAAACAAGAGGATGGGGAATTTCATCATGTCATGTTTTTTAGCAGGAAAACAACGGACGCTAAGTTGAAGGTGCATAGCTTGAAGTTAGGCCGTATTTGTTCGGAATGCAATTCGCGGTAGTCAAGGATTGTAACGCTCTAATAGTGACGTTAAACAAGCGAGACATGAATAGTAAAATAGAACAGTGGGCGCTATTTTTAGAGGAGTTTAATTCTGAGGTAATACATAGAGCAGGCGATAATATGAAACTTGTAGACGCACTAAGTAGACCACTAGTTTATTATATGGAATCTGAAGAGAAAGACTTATTTTTAGAGAAAGTATATATTAGACAGCTTGAGGACGAAAGTATTCAGATACAAAAAAAAAAATACAGCAACAGTGGTTAAAATTATATGAGTGAAGGTACGGCATAGTATACAGAAAAGACGGAAATAAATTGCAACTGTTAGTTCTAGAAAGCATGATTAGGTCACTTATGTATAAATATCGTATGGGGCATATGGGAAGCGAGAAAAATTGTGAATTAATAACACTACAGTTTTATTTTGAGAAACTGAAGGAACGGTTAACGCGACAATAAGGCAACAATTAAGAAAATCAGTAATAAACAACGGAACCATATTATTACCAAAAGCGTGTAAAAGATAATAATAAAATAAATATTAATATACAGGAAGGTATTTTATTATAAAATATATCAGCTCTTACAATTCTTTGATTCGATTCTTGATGGCATTGGCTTCCAGGTATACGACTTAGACATTGATCAAATGAATGCAATTACGGTTTTTCTGTAGGGCGATGTTGAGGATAAAATCTACATGCGTTACCCGCAAAGTAGGCAATTTTTGGATTAAAGCAAACAAGTCATCAGTGAAACATCAAACTGAACAATGTAATGATCAATTTTGGGTACAAAAGGTGTGAAAATGATGAGTGCATTTACGTTCGTCGTGAGAAAAACAATATGGCTTTTGTTGCTGTTTATGTGGATGACTTGTTGGTTTTTTTCGAATAACATGGAAAAATCAACTTAAGGACAAGCTCAGGAAACATTTTAATATGAAAGATTTGGGACAAGCCAGCACTTGTATTGGTGTGCGCATCACTCGTGATAGAAAGGCGGGTTACATTGGATCAACGGAAATACACCGTAGCAATACTTGAAAAGTTACAAAAAAAATCCGATTGATTCATCGGCAGCCCAAATTCTAAGCTAACCAAAGTTTGTCGTTTTGGTAAATCGGAAGAAACTTGCCACCTGTGCTTAGTTTTATCGCTTCTCGCCTCGAATTATTTATCGCATCGCTTCTCGTGTGCACGCTGGCCACGGCGTTAGGTTTTGGACTTTTGGTTAGCTTTTAGATTTTTGTTTCTGTTTTATTATTTAATTTTTAAGGAAATATTATTGTAAAAATTCTTCACTTGCTTTAAGTATTGTCAAATGATTATTTTAATTATACATTGTAAAATAATTGGATTTAATTGGATTCAACTAAATTGCCCCGTCTCAGCAATATTTCTCTATCGGTTATTCCTCAGTTCTAGCTCCATTTTATGCCATACTGTTTCGATGATACGATAACTTCCGATATTTCCAATGTTTCAAACACAATAGTTTCTGATTTATCAAACCAGATCCATAAATATATCGGCGACAAATGAATTTTGGCTTTGCAGATCCTTTATGTAGGTTCCCGGTTGTAATCGAATCATAATGAGTTTTTTCTTGATTGTAATTTATTCTTGCTTTCTTTCAAACAATCAATTTAAGGTCTGCGGTTTTGATCACTATTGCATTGTTTAGCACTTAATCGCAAGTGGCTTACCGTTACGTATGCGTTTATGCGTATATGCTAAATTTAAAGTATATGTTTCATATGTAGTATATTCGTATCCTCAAGCATACTTAGTGTATGTTCTATTATCACCATGAAAGTTGAGTATTCTTATATGTACAAGCAGATAAATACAGATCATGAGCGAGTATAAACATTTTTGTTTATTAAGAATTTATTATGCGGTTTACTATAATGTAGCTGGATTATTATTATTGTGCTTTGTAGTGGCAGCGTGTAATTGTACTTTTGTCCGTACGCTGTCCAACTTTTGAAATAATAAAAAAATAAATACAGTTGTTTTAAAATTCTAAGCTCTAAGTAGGAACTGATTTTATTTACTGTGTTGCATATGATTTAGGACGGCATATTTTCCTAAACTAATATTTATTTGCGTTAACCAAATTCATGTCAAGTTTATTGAAAATATTTTTTCTTAATTTGATAGTAATACTGCTTAGCAGGGGATCTGGGTAATTCTTCAATAAGGGGACAAAATGAGACTTTTTTTAATTTTTTTATTCAAATTCAGATAAACTTATAAAAAATATTATTTTTTAATTTGTTCGTTTATATATTAATCAAATACAATATCATGCTGTTTTAGGTTTATTTTACATTTTATAAAATACATATTTTCGAATTTGCCATTCTGGGGAATGACAACTAAATTCAGGGGAATGATATCTTATTTCAAGTAAATGACATCTTAATCGGGCATGCCATATTACAGTTACAGATGAAACTTGAAATTGCAAGTAAACATAAGTAAAACAATCTTTTTAGTTATTCATAAATCACATTTAATTCATTTAACAAAATGTTTGTACTTGTAAAAGTAGTTATTACTATACAAGTCAGTTCTCTTTTGGAATATAAATAAAAAATAATACTTCAAAGTATAAAAATAAAAAAATAAAAGTATTTCAATCAAATTCAGTTTATTTTTGACAAATATATAAAAATTAAAATAGCTCGGTCACAGTCTGTGTTCCTTGATTTGGCATATGTATATTAATGCTTTTCCAATACATCAATCGTTTCGGGATTTAGGTCGGATTGACCTTCTACCCTTGCACTCTCAATGCAAATTTCAAAAAAGCTCCCCCAACCTGTTTTCGCATATACATATTTACGTTCTTTTTGTACCTTACTGGAAAAACTTTATTCCAGAGCCACTTTCTTGTGGTTTTTGGAATAAAGTAGGGTATTCTACTAAAACAAAATGTTGTGCAACTATTCGGTCAGCTATTCTTTTGCTCGTCCTGCCAATTCCATCAGGTGTTCCTTTTACATGACCTTCCTCAGAATAGTTCCAAGTGAATTTGTCCATCGTAGTTGTAGGATAGAAAATTCTAAGTTTTTCTACTTTTATATAAGACAATATTTTATTTCGATACTGCGTTGATGGACTATCGCTTACAAAATTTAACTTTGTTATATTCCTACAGACGGCAATCGCATCTAAAATTGGAAGTAAGTGAGCCCATATTGCAAAAACAATATGACTGATAGATTCAGACAATTGTTCAATAGCTCTGAATCTTAAGATGTTCCTGTTTTTTTTTTTTTTTTTTTGTTAAATAACAACAGTGTGCATTGTTATTTGTTTCCGAGATCCAATAATGAATGCTTTATATTTCTTCGGCATATTATATGGAATAATTCTCACTAAAATCCAACTGTTTCTTTTTCTTCAAGGCGCCTCTTCAGTTTTTTAATTTTAGTTACCCGGTGTATATTGGTTCCTTCCTTTCCTGAACTATTTCCTAAATTTTTCTCGGTTTTTTGTCAAAAATCTCTTCTTTTGTCGTTTGCCATTTTTTAATATTAAGTTTCATTTAGCCCAATCAAATTCTTTCAAGGAAGCTTTAGATGATTGATAAGCCGAACACCTCCGTAAAAGACATTTTGGTTCTTTACTGCGGCATATAGAGTTGGCTCGTAGATTTTTCTTCAATGATGTGGTTTAAATTTAAGGATGAAACCAGAAATTAAAAATTGGCATATTTAATACACGTTTCTGTCTCAGTGGCGCTCATTTGTTTAACCCAAATGGGAAAGCATTCGCAGAAGAAGCTAGAGCTCACATTCATGCTGGGCAAAGTTTTCAAGAATTTTTGGGGCAAGTTTTTTAACTTGTCAATTAAATATCGTTTCTGTTTTATTAAACTAAAATCGCAAGGAACAAAATCTTTCTTCTTTCATTTCATTATGTAGGTCTAGTTCGAGTAACCGCTCAACTGATTCTCTAGAAGAAGTATCTGATATATTTTGTCTCATCATAACAAAGAGTAGCTCCCTTAAATTTCAGGGATGAAGTCCGCTTGTAACTCAAAAACTTGGAGCGCTGAATTTGAATTCTGCATTTTTATATTATTTTTCCGCATATTAATTTTGTAAACATCTGTCTCGATTTATCAGAATTTATACTCCAAATAGTAGATTTCTTTTCTCCAAGATTTAGATTTCAACTTCTCCAAATAGTAGATTTCTTTTTACATCAGCACTATTTATTCCGGGATTGCTTAAAATTATCTAAACTTCAGAATTCGGGCTGTCCTTGTTTATATTTTTTTGCTTTTAAATCTTGTTTTAGACGACTAATTGTTTTTTTTATATTTTTCTAATTTGGTGTTTAGTTGCTTGATTTTTAAATTGAGGGTATTTTTCTCTGTTGCGCGAATTTTTCTATTTCTTGCAGCTAACTTAAATTCCGTTTTTTGTGTTGGGTTTACTTGTACTTGTACAGTACCTAAAATAATTTGAGCTTCTGAAGTAAGCAAGTAGGTATTTGTGCACCTAGAACTACTTGTGCTTAAAACAGCAGATACTTGCGCTTGTTCAGGTTGCTCATTTTTTTCTGGAGAGGCTGGTGGAGAATTATTGTTCAAAAATTGTTGCTCTTTTTTTTAATATGTGATTAATGGTATTTTTCTGCATTTCCGTTTTTCTCGCAAAGTTTAACACTTTTATTTTTTTTTTTCTTTAAGTAATTCAATCATTCCTTCTCCTATTGTATTTGTCATTTTACTGGGCCATTTTTAATACTTCCGTGTATCGTTTCTTTTCCGCTGCATGTTTTTTAGTAAAATTTCCGCTTTTATTTTCTCTTTCATTGTTCGTGCCACGCCTTGTACATAAACAATTTTAATTAATATTATGTACGTATCCGTCACACAGGGGAAAACCAGGGGAGTGACGAAACTGCGTATCACTCTTTATTTCTGATTAAAACACAAAAAAAATTTTTTTTACAAAAAACTGCATAAAATTATTAAATAAATGTATTATATATAAAATAAATTAAAATAAAACGAACAAGCCCCACTAGGGAAATGAAAGTTTTGTGTCTTCCTTTGAATTCACTGTACTAACCCGACTACAAAACACAAAACCTCACTGAAACAAACACGTGCGCGACTGATATTTAACCCATTTGATCCCACTGTACCTATACGGATACAGAAAAATCACTAACTTTACCACGCCACTACTGCGGTATTTAATGTCAAATTTCGATATGTATTTTACCGTTATATATGGTTTTGAGTGTGATTATCATATTTAAAAAAAAATCAATTTCGGGAAAGGATTTAGAGTGATATAAAATATTTGAAGTACAAATGTTGTACATAATTTGTTATTGGTGTGGGATCAAATGAGTTAAACACAAATTATATACATAAATACCAAATGTATTCGCTCTCCGTATTAAAATACTCAGGTACCGATTTTCACAATTTTACCGAGAAATAATGGTTCACAGAAGTAGCCAATATTGGAATAATTATAAAATTTAACACTTCTCTATTATTTTATCAAAAATATATTCCTAGAATTCCTTTAATAATAATTCATATTATTTTAAAATAATTAATTAACATTTTCATAGGTAAATAAGTTGTTTTTGTTTCATAGTCGTGGTTAGGGAAAGCCAGAGAATTTCATTTGGGAAATTCAATATAAAAAAGTCATTTTCAAAAATGCAGGATTTTTTAGGAACCAAATAGATAAAAAGGTAATTATTTACTTAGTTACAAAAAACATTTAAAAAATGTCTGTAATACAGTCAAACTTGGATATAAAAAATCGGGATATAACGAAAGCCTTGTTATAGGGAACTTATATAAAATCCCAAACTTCGATAAATGCGTCGAACTTGGTTATACCGAACCTCAATGCACTAAAAATGTTGTTCGTTATAAGGAAGAAACGTTAGATCAAGAGATCAATTTACCTACATTTGTATGTATTGTACATATTTCTCGAAGCTTGGGATTTTATATAAGTTCCTTATAACAAGACTTTCGTTATTACACGATTCTATATATCCAAGCTTATATGCAAATATAGATAAATTGATCTCTTGATATAACGTTTCTTCCTTAAAACGAACAAAATGTTTAGTCCCTTGAGGTTCGTTATAACCAAGTTCGACTGTAGTTATTTATGGTACTAGTGAGCAAAACGAGATATTATCCATGAGGGATAAGTTTGACCCATGAGGCGATAGCCGAGTGGGACATTATCTCGAGTGGATAATATCTCTTTGCTCACTAGTGGCATACAACGTTTTATCCAATTTTGTTGAAATAAATGTAAATAATCGTAAATTAATAGGAAATAGTTTCATTTTGTGTTTTCACACTGTAGCATTGAATTTTGAGATACATTAAACATAGTGACCGTGTTTTAAATTTATGTGACATGTTTCTTTGACGTAAATTACAAAATCTACGAATAATTTTCCAATGACTACTCAACATTTTGTTATACAAAATATAACTCACGTTGCACCTAGCAGCGTGGGTTATACAATAACAATGGGTGATTTTACATTTTCTTTATTTGAAATTAGTCTAGTTATCGGGCTTTTATGTATCAAAATTGGATAATAGTATATTGTACAACAAGTGAAGAAAACGAGTCATTGCAATACGAAAGTGAAATTTTCAGCCTGCGCGATAGCGAGGGCTGCAATCACTTGAGTATTGCAATGACTCATTTTCCCACGAGTTATACACGCTATTTTTTCTACGATACAATAGCCCTGTAACATTTATAAATAAGTAGAAACATAAAAAATTACAAACTTGTACGGATCAACACAAATTTATTAAACCATTAAAACATTTGGGTTTTCACAAATCGTGTAGCAATACATATTAAGAAATCGTTGTGTAATGAGAATATTTCCACACGATTTTAGTATACGAAGCAAAGGCTCCTTTTCTTATATAATTTAAAATCAAAAATCATCATCGAAAGTATAGGTTACTGCACTATCGTAGAAAAAATATTTTTATCTAATTTTGATACATAATACGATTTATTAATTTATGCAACTAAAATGGTGACACTAGTAATGTGAATGTGGATTAAATGTCAAAACAAAACTTTTTTCTAAGAAATAGGCGTGTAACATTTTATGGCCAAATTAATTAATGGTTTTCTTATAATTTTATTTATCAAAAGTTTAATTCACAAGCTATTTCGGCGAATGATTTTAATAATTTGAAAGCTTAATCCACATTCACAGCGGTAGTGACATCTACTTTTGCTTATCGCCATAAAGCGTATAGCCCGATAACTAGACTGATTTCAAATAAAGAAATGTAAAATAACCCATTGTTATTGTATAATCCACGCTGCTGGAGACAACGTGAGTTATATTTTGTTTATCAAAATGTTGAGTAGTGCTTGGAAAATTATTCGTAGATTTTGTAATTTACGTCAAAGAAACACGTCTCATAAATTTAAAAAACGGTCACTATGATAAAATGTATTTCAAAATTCAATGCTACAGTGTGAAAATACAAAATGGAAGTATTTCTTATTAATTTACGATTACTTATTTACATTTATTTCAACAAAATTGGATAAAACGTTGTATGCCACTCGTTAGCTAAGAGATATTGGGCTAGATACTCGATACTCAGATAAGCAGATAAGCAGTTATTTTTTGCGAATTTGCTAGAAATTTTATACACGATAATTTAGCAACCCAATTTATTTCTGAATTTCAGAAAATGGGATACTTTAACGCACTTTAACGTACGTATAGGAAGTTAGCACGAAATTTCCATCCCGAAAAGGCTTTTTTTTCAAAATATGTGTCTCGGCTAAAATTAAAGGAAATTGTCACTCCATCCAGAAAAAAACATTCAAACTCTTATCCAAATGGTATTCATCCCGAAAAATAATTATAAAGAAATTGATTAAGATTTAAATGCATTATAGTAAAATAAATATTAATTGATAGTTTCTTTGGACACAATTTGTACATTTGTACACAGTATGTACATTTATACTGAATAAACACTAAACTGTCAAATTTTAATTTCGAAATTCCTTGTGCCGCTCTCAGAGATGTCCCCGTAAAATGATGTATGGTGTCTGACTTCTCAACACTTATGCAATTATAAAAACCTACCCTCATTGAGAAATCACGGGGATTACGGGTGTAAATGAACCGAAACGTAAATCTATTACGAAACATAATACTTAAAATTAAAAACGGCCAATTTGGAAATTTCTTGTGCCGCTCTCAGAGATGTCCTCGTAAAATGATGTATGGTGTCTGACTTCTCAACACTTGTATAAAACTGTGCTATGTTTAGTATAAAACTTTGCTATATTTGAGCAAGAAACTACTAAAGGAGCTATAAATTCTAAAATAGTTTTAATATAGCTTTAACACAAAATAAAATGTTTCTAATACAACCATTATACTCTAAGACACAACGTGCTCTATATAACAACCTAGTTTAGCTCTAATTGGGGTTAGAGAGCTTACTAATTAAGCTTTATGCTCTACAAGCAAATTGAGCTAAACTCATAAAGAATCCATGAATTAGATCGGCAGAAATACTGTGTAAAGCTGAAAGCTATAGATAATTACGTTACAGAATTGTTATACCACATATCCTCTATTTTAGAATTGAAATAGAGCTCAACGTTGCTTGTAGCTCTAACAAATGTTACTTGGGGTTCCTTCCCCAAGTAACAATTTCAGCTCTAAATATTTCAGCTCTACAATTTCAGCTCTAAATATGTTCAATTTTTTTTAAAGCTTGGAGTGTCTATTACCATGAATACAGCACAAGTAGCTGCGTGATTGCTTCTGTAGAGCACTAATAGAGCTGATCGCTACTGATAGCTCTAACGAATGTTTCTTGGGTCCTAATTGGCCATATTCCAGAACTTCTTCCAAATATCAATTTAGAATCCCATTGCCATCGTATTTGTCAAAATTCATCATAATCGGGTAAGAAATAACCGAGTTCCATATTCCAGAACTCGAAGCTCCACGTTAATTGGACACATTCCAGAACTTCATCCAAAAATAATTTTAGAATCCCATTCCAACCGCCCATGGCAAATTTTATCATAATCGGCCATTCGGCCAAGAAACAGCAAAGTTCCATCTGAATTCTTTCTCAATTACAGAAAGTACACTAGCATAGATAATCTACAATAAATCATTTATCCACATTTAGCAACGTTAAGTGGCAAAAGTGTACATTATCCAAATTTATTAGGTAAATGTAGGTTGAACTCACATTACCCAAAGTAGAAGGCGAATATGAACATTTACCGGCGGATGTACACATTCGCCGCTCTGTGCACATTAGCCGTAACATTATACATATTACTAAACAACCACTTATGTGTCAGAGTATATTATTCTGAAACACATAAATATAATGCTAATAGTAATAAGTTCATCGAGAGTATTTAATTAGTGGCCGTTTTTAATTTTAAGTATTATGTTTCGTAATACATTTACGTTTCGGTTCATTTTCACCCGTAATCCCCGTGATTTCTCAATGAGGGTAGGTTTTTATAATTGCATAAGTGTTGAGAAGTCAGACACCATATATCATTTTATGGGGACATCTCTGAGAGCGGCACAAGAAATTTCCAAATTGGCCGTTTTTAATTTTAAGTATTATGTTTCGTAATAGATTTACGTTTCGGTTTACTTTCACCCGTAATCCCCGTGATTTCTCAATGAGGGTAGGTTTTTCTAGTTGCATAAGTATTGAGAAGTCAGACACCATATATCATTTTATGGGGACATCTCTGAGAGCGACACAAGAAATTTCGAAATTGGCCGTTTTTAATTTTAAGTATTATGTTTCGTAATAGATTTACGTTTCGGATCATTTACACCCGTAATCCCCGTGATTTCTCAATGAGGGTATGTTTTTCTAATTGCATAAGTGTTGAGAAGTCAGACACCATACATCATTTTACGGGGACATCTCTGAGAGCGGCACAAGAAATTTCCAAATTGGCCGTTTTTAATTTTAAGTATTATGTTTCGTAATACATTTACGTTTCGGTTCATTTACACCCGTAATCCCCGTGATTTCTCAATGAGGGTAGGTTTTCTAGTTGCATAAGTATTGAGAAGTTAGACACCATACGTGGCCGTTTACGGGGCCATCTCTGAGAGCGGCACAAGAAATTTCGAAATTGGCCGTTTTTAATTTTAAGTATTATGTTTCGTAATAGATTTACGTTTCGGTTTACTTTCACCCGTAATCCCCGTGATTTCTCAATGAGGGTAGGTTTTTATAATTGCATAAGTGTTGAGAAGTCAGACACCATACATCATTTTACGGGGACATCTCTGAGAGCGGCACAAGAAATTTCCAAATTGGCCGTTTTTAATTTTAAGTATTATGTTTCGTAATAGATTTACGTTTCGGTTCATTTACTCACCCGTAATCCCCGTGATTTCTCAATGAGGGTAGGTTTTTCTAGTTGCATAAGTGTTGAGAAGTCAGACACCATATATCATTTTACGGGGACATCTCTGAGAGCGGCACAAGAAATTTCGAAATTGGCCGTTTTTAATTTTAAGTATTATGTTTCGTAATAGATTTACGTTTCGGTTTACTTTCACCCGTAATCCCCGTGATTTCTCAATGAGGGTAGGTTTTTCTAATTGCATAAGTGTTGAGAAGTCAGACACCATACATCATTTTACGGGGACATCTCTGAGAGCGGCACAAGAAATTTCGAAATTGGCCGTTTTTAATTTTAAGTATTATGTTTCGTAATAGATTTACGTTTCGGTTCATTTACTCACCCGTAATCCCCGTGATTTCTCAATGAGGGTAGGTTTTTCTAGTTGCATAAGTATTGAGAAGTCAGACACCATATACCATTTTACGGGGACATCTCTGAGAGCGGCACAAGAAATTTCGAAATTGGCCGTTTTTAATTTTAAGTATTATGTTTCGTAATAGATTTACGTTTCGGTTTACTTTCACCCGTAATCCCCGTGATTTCTCAATGAGGGTAGGTTTTTCTAGTTGCATAAGTATTGAGAAGTCAGACACCATATATCATTTTATGGGGACATCTCTGAGAGCGACACAAGAAATTTCGAAATTGGCCGTTTTTAATTTTAAGTATTATGTTTCTTAATAGATTTACGTTTCGGTTCATTTACACCCGTAATCCCCGTGATTTCTCAATGAGGGTAGGTTTTTCTAATTGCATAAGTGTTGAGAAGTCAGACACCATACATCATTTTACGGGGACATCTCTGAGAGCGGCACAAGAAATTTCCAAATTGGCCGTTTTTAATTTTAAGTATTATGTTTCGTAATACATTTACGTTTCGGTTCATTTACACCCGTAATCCCCGTGATTTCTCAATGAGGGTAGGTTTTTCTAGTTGCATAAGTATTGAGAAGTTAGACACCATACGTGGCCGTTTACGGGGACATCTCTGAGAGCGGCACAAGAAATTTCGAAATTGGCCGTTTTTAATTTTAAGTATTATGTTTCGTAATAGATTTACGTTTCGGTTTACTTTCACCCGTAATCCCCGTGATTTCTCAATGAGGGTAGGTTTTTCTAATTGCATAAGTGTTGAGAAGTCAGACACCATACATCATTTTACGGGGACATCTCTGAGAGCGGCACAAGAAATTTCCAAATTGGCCGTTTTTAATTTTAAGTATTATGTTTCGTAATAGATTTACGTTTCGGTTCATTTACTCACCCGTAATCCCCGTGATTTCTCAATGAGGGTAGGTTTTTCTAGTTGCATAAGTGTTGAGAAGTCAGACACCATATATCATTTTACGGGGACATCTCTGAGAGCGGCACAAGAAATTTCCAAATTGGCCGTTTTTAATTTTAAGTATTATGTTTCGTAATAGATTTACGTTTCGGTTTACTTTCACCCGTAATCCCCGTGATTTCTCAATGAGGGTAGGTTTTTCTAGTTGCATAAGTATTGAGAAGTCAGACACCATATATCATTTTACGGGGACATCTCTGAGAGCGACACAAGAAATTTCCAAATTGGCCGTTATTAATTTTAAGTATTATGTTTCGTAATAGATTTACGTTTCGGTTCATTTACACCCGTAATCCCCGTGATTTCTCAATGAGGGTAGGTTTTTCTAATTGCATAAGTGTTGAGAAGTCAGACACCATACATCATTTTACGGGGACATCTCTGAGAGCGACACAAGAAATTTCCAAATTGGCCGTTTTTAATTTTAAGTATTATGTTTCGTAATACATTTACGTTTCGGTTCATTTACACCCGTAATCCCCGTGATTTCTCAATGAGGGTAGGTTTTTCTAGTTGCATAAGTATTGAGAAGTCAGACACCATACATCATTTTACGGGGACATCTCTGAGAGCGGCACAAGAAATTTCGAAATTGGCCGTTTTTAATTTTAAGTATTATGTTTCGTAATATATTTACGTTTCGGTTCATTTACACCCGTAATCCCCGTGATTTCTCAATGAGGGTAGGTTTTTATAATTGCATAAGTGTTGAGAAGTCAGACACCATACATCATTTTACGGGGACATCTCTGAGAGCGGCACAAGGAATTTCGAAATTAAAATTTGACAGTTTAGTGTTATTTCAGTATAAATGTACATAGGTACTGTGTACAAATGTACAAATTGTGTCCAAAGAAACTATCAATTAATATTTATTTTACTATAATGCATTTAAATCTTAATCAATTTCTTTATAATTATTTTTCGGGATGAATACCATTTGGATAAGAGTTTGAATGTTTTTTTTCTGGATGGAGTGACAATTTCCTTTAATTTTAGCCGAGACACATATTTTGAAAAAAAAAGCCTTTTCGGGATGGAAATTTCGTGCTAACTTCCTATACGTCTTTAACGTTTGTGCTGAATACAAAAATATATTTTACTTTGCTAAACTTATCGAGTAGTATACGCAAGCAAATTTTCGATTAGCAAATTCGCCATATTTACTAAGTTGCGAATTGCTAGAGTATCGAGTATCTAGCCCAACTCGGGATAATGTCCCTTACAAACTTATCCCTTGTGGATAATATCTCGTTTTGCTCACTAATACCATACATAAATATAAAAAATCAGGAACAGCATATTGTTCCCTTATTTAAGATTTACCCATAATAATTTATTGATGCCATTTTTAACGTTTAATGAACCAACAAAGTAGCTGACATCAGTTGATCAAAGCCTAAATATAATTTACTAAATAACGAAGGAGGCCAAAATTGTCAAACATTTGATTTTAACAATTTTCTTTCCCTTTCTAGACGTAGAAACCAACGCCGCCTAAATTTAATGGAAGTCCCCAATAACATTGGATACCCTGCGATTTAATAAATCAAATTTAGCTAACCTCATTCAAGTATTCTAAGCATATAAATGCGGTTAGCAAAGATTGAGGTTGATATACTACGACAAATAACTAAATCCGTTTTATTAAATCACAGTGTTCTAAAAGTGTTAGGCCCTAGACAGACTATGGTTTAATAAATCTGATAAAGTGAATTTTCGAAATTTGCCGTATAGTTAGATTTGCAGTATTTATACTTTATTTTGAGCTTAGTGAGCAAAAACGATGTAAATTGTAATCAGAGTGAATTAGTTTGACAAATATTATGAAACCAATAACAGTTTAAGTGTATTAACCGTAATTTAAAACGAGTTTAGCTAAATCGGATTTAATAAATCGCAATCTGTCAAGGGTATTAGACTAGAGTATTATGCCAAGAGAGCAACCAGTCTTTGATAGTGTGAAAATTGCATTTATAGGTTTTTATTGAAATTCTGTAGATCTACCAATTTTTACTAATAGCCAAAAATAAAGGACAAAAGAATAAGAAATTTTAAAAAAGATGACAAACGAGGACGCAATTCGTATAGAGAACGAACAACAAAAATAGAAGACTGCCCCTATAAAAGAGATCATTATCTCCGCTTAGCTTCCTGATACAATTAGGAGTGAGTTGGCACAATAAGTAAGGGTTTTAAATTAAATCCTGATTTATCAATTGCTTTTACTTTCATCAAATTTAAAAAGAGGTATTCTTTAACTTATTACGGAGATGAGTTTTGTAAATGTTTTGTGAACTCTGTCGAGACGATTTATTTTTACTAAACTTTTTTTTTTTGTAAACATTAAAATTCTAGTACCTATATGCCTACTTACCACAGCTAAGCAAGTTCCAATTGTAATGCTCGAATAACTTAAAACATTACGTTATACCTTACAAATTTGTTTCACTCAGAGAAAAAATATGATTGAGATAATCATAAAAGTGACCATCATATTTATGATTAGATGCAATGATTAAGAAAAACATATCTTGGTGAATGGAATTATTTATAATGATTGTATCTACAAATAAATAATGCGCGTTATCATGCAAAATATTATTGAATTAACCATAACCATGATTACAGATATCGTTATTATATTGGAATGCATCAATGAATTAATTGAATTTATTACATGGACCTGATAAAGACAATCAGATTTTGTGATAGTTGTTATCATATGAATTAATGGAGCACACTGCGGAGTCTAATAGTAGGTATCATACCATTTGTACAATATTATATATACAGTGAAACCTCATTTCAATGAACAATCACTTTAAAGGACACCTCACTAAAACGGACACACTTTAAAGTCCCATGCAAAATTGAAGTGTTTTCATGAAAACCTCCCTTAGTTAAGCATACACTTTATTAGAGCGGACGCGGACAGACATTTCTGCGATTATGGGAGCAATAGTTAGTTCTGGATATGGCCAATCAGAAAGGAATTTGGCCATTTCTTCTCCTATGTTGATGAAATTGAGCATGTACTATATAAATGGGATTCTAAAATAATTTTTAGATAAAGTACCGGAATATGGACAATTAGGAAGGAATTTGGCTATTTCTAATCCGATTTTTGGACATGGGATTCTAAAATGATTTTTAGATGAAGTTCTGGAATATGGCCCGGTAGGATGGAATTTGGATATTTCTTCGAATTTTAGAAAAAACTTAAAAATGCCATGTACGTGGGAAATGGGATTTTAAAATGAAGTTTTGGAATTTGGCCAAGAAGAATGGAACTTTACTATTTTTGAACGGATTATTGTGAAATTTGACATCTGACATAAAGTTCTGGAATGTGACCAATTATAAAAGCACTTGTCTATTTCCTAATCGATTATGATAAAACTCAGCATGTACGATGGAAATTGGATTCCAGAAAGATTTTTAGATGAAATTCTAAGATATGGCCAACTAGGGAGGAACTTAACCATTTTCTAATCGATTTTGATGAAGTTTGGCCTGTACGATGGAAATAGGCAACTAAAATGGTTATTTCATGTATTTAATGACTTGTTGTATAAATCATTTGAGAATACCATTTCCATTGGAAATCAAAATCGAATAAGAAATAGAATCCCAATAAAAATTTTATAAAAAAAAATTACAAATCCTCAGTATAAGGGACTACAACGGACAACTTTTTCGGTCCCGTCGATGTCCGTTAGTGAGGTTTCTCTGTATTACTTATTTTTTATTAAATAACAAAGCATATTTTATAATTCATGAAATTTACATTTACATATTCTAAATTAATTTATCGCTTTTATATTGTACATAGAATAATTATATCCAAATTAGAGGTTTATATGAAATTATATATTATTTTTGTATTTTTATTTGAAACATTATTTATAAGTAAATTCTTTAAATTTTTCATGAGACTTTTAGTCAATGTGATTGTTTTAAATTGCTCAACAAACCCAATTTCAAAGACGTAATAATGATAATTGAAACCTAAGGCCCGATTTTATGAACGAGGATAAATGATTAATCCTCTGATTTAGCGTAGTTTGCCTTGTATGAAACAATGCAAACTACGCTAAATCAGAGGATTAATCATTTATCCTCGTTCATAAAATCGGGCCTAAATTTTCCAAATGTTGAGCTGAACACAATTAAAATATCCCATTTTATATTTTAGTACATGTTTAACAAGAACAAATTTAGGAATTCCATTTGGATACCAACTATCCTCAGATTCGAAGGAATACACCAACCATTGCGGAATATTGTTACTAAATATGAGGATAAATTATTTTATTCTTAAACGACCTTCATATGTCAATATTTGGGTGTTTTAGAGTAGCATCAATGATCATCTGGAAATAGCAGAAAAATATTTATTAATATTGTTATAAGACGCAAGTAATTTATGCTAATTCTATATTTAAGTTAATTCTATAAATATTACTTTTTTCCAACGCTTGTAAAGCTCATCACAACCATTGACTTGTTATTTTAAATAGTCAATGCCATCATAGAAATTGGTATGATTGAAAATAAATTCAAGTAAATATTAGCTCAAGAGCTTTATATCAATTTACCTAAATACGATATTCACCATTACTTGAGATGGTTGAGGTAGTAGTTGATAACATCGATCATCTTTCTATTAATTCAGTACAACAAGGGCAGCTCTGTAATTATTCGAAACAATGAATAGTTTTCCTGAAAATAAAAATAACCACATTGAGCATACATACACATAATATATTTTAATGCAACTAACATTGTATTACCTTTTAGGCAGTGCAACCTCGCAAAGATGGATGATAGTACGTCTCCTGTAGCTTTCTTGAAAATAACAACAACAAGTTTCGTAAATTTTGTAAAATCGTCCTTAAAAAGCCTAAAGAAACCTGAACTAATGATTTATGTTTATAATTTAATTCTAATGAAACCTTTTACTTATTTAATTATCACCACAGATACGTTGGTTCCATTCCTCTGTCTTAAAGCTAATTTGTTTGCCGATTTTACTCGAAATCGCAGGATAGTTTTTCAATGAAATTTTTTCTAAGTCCTAAACATTTTTATAGTCGAATAAAATTTTATATGTAATTAATTATGGTTTTATATTACTTCTTTTTAATCTATTGTAGAAGATTAAATTTGGGTTGTATGTTAGTGCCTGCATTGAATATTACAGTAATTCTCAAAAACTAATTGTGTACAATAATTTTCTTAAAATTGTATTCTCTACACGCATTCAATAATTGGAACCTTTATTTTAATAATTGAAAACACTGAACGAGCAAATATTTAGAAAGCAAAACGGTTAAGTAACCAATACGATAATCAATTAATTGTTCCAACATTCAGAATCAGCAATAATTAAAAATGTTTAACACGAAGCACTGCAAAACATTTTTGATTCTAACTTTTATTTTATTTTATTATATTTCGTACTCAAGGGACTATAATGAACACTGAGTGATCGAAATTAATACATATATTAAAACAAAATAAAAATCAGTAAAAATTCTGAAGTGTTTCGCTTTAAAAATCTTTATTCAATACGGTTTAATGCTCTGTAGTATAAAATAAAATGTACTTACGCGCCGCAGTTTTCCACTGCAAGGCAGAATTACCCTATTATAGGATTTTATCACTACATATTTACTAAAACTTCACTTTAGAACTAGGTTTTAAAACTACGCATATCACTAAAACATTTTCTTAATTCACTTTAATTTAGTTATTTTAATTAAATAAAATTATTTATTTTTAAGTTGTTTCTCGTTATTTAAAATTTGTTTACGAGATTAGCTAACAATTTTATCTTGTTAGAATAAAAATTCAATTCGATATGACCGTAGCAAAGACGAGGGGATATAAATAAATCCCAATAAACTGTTATTTTGTTATGATAAACTCAATTTTATTACGGTAGAACCAATTGTACTACAATTGCTTTAACCATATTTAGATATTGCTGATCATACATAAAACCATACCAATAATTGGCTCAACCATATTAAACTATATTGCATGATTGTTGCAATCATTAAAGGTTAAAATTATTGCAGTTATCAAAATTTAATAAAATCTATCATATATAATTCTAGTAATTAAATAAATGGTATTTATCATTAAAATATGTTAGGATATATCAAATATAGTTGAATATGATTTCCTGAATCATAATACAATAACTGCAATCAGTCATTTATCATATTTTTTCTCTGAGTGTACAAATATCATCTGCCGTCGCAATTGTTAAGTTCAATTAAAAATGATAATTTAATGAATGTCCAAACAATTAAATCAGCCTGTTTTTGTATAGCTTTTATCTCGAAAGATCGGAATTGAATACACTGCAAATAATTGCTTCAATTCGCTTGATATAAATATTAAGACCAGCACAATCTGATTTTTTAAATTTTGAACAAAATGTAACCACAAAGTCAGGGGTCAGATTAAAATAGCTAAAAGCAACAATTAAGAATAGAAGGGGTTCATTAATCTTAATGGTGCACATATTTTTGTATAAACAGTAACCAATGATCAGTTCAGTTTATATCTAAATATTGACAAATAACATTCATCGTCATTAATTAATAGTCCGACCCCTGTCTTCTTTCTAATTTTAAAAAATATAAAAAATTGGTTAAATTAAAATGAAAAAGTTGGTTTTAGATACACTTTTGTCATAAGCTACTCTTCCTGCTTAAGAGTACGTTTTCGCCACCAAATTTGAAGATATTCTCGGTTTGGAACCACCTTTGAAGCTCTAAAGATAAACCACAACCGTCCTCAAAGCATTGCATGCTCAAACAATCAACAACAAATGATTGAGTTAATCTATTGTAAATAAATAGAATTTTAAGAACATTGTAGAAAATGCAACTCTTCAAGGCAGTCTGGAGTTGCAGCATATAAACAATGAAACCTCACCCTACCGAGACCAAAGGAGCAGAATAGGTTTATTTAGTTATTTTATTTGACTAGCTTCCAAATACATATATAACAAAATTTCCCTTTCAGTGAATGAAAATTTACTATGAAACTTCATTATACAATAAGCAAAATTTTACATTCTGAAACACTGAAAAACCTGCTGTTTTATAACGACAAACAGAGAAAATTTATTTTAACACGGAGCATTTAAAGCGTTTATAAATGTAATTCGTTCAAAAAGTTGTTAAAGTCTAATTTCGGTGTTAAATTCAAAGGCATTCGTTATTTCCCCAAGTGCTATAATTTGTCATTTTGTTTAGTAAACTTTTGAAGTTTTCATTGGCTACCTGTAACTTAAATTTTACATTTAAGATAAACTATTATAGATTTCGCTATATAAATATGATTATTTGACTGCATCACTCATGCCCGATTTCAGAACAAAACAGCGATTTTTCAGTTAAATAATATTTCGTCTCATTCTTCTTTTATGAAATTGCAATTTGTTTCAAAATTCAAAATCAATGCTACCTGATTATATTTTTTTATTACATGAGCATTTTAATGGGTGAATTGGGGGGCGCGTAGACAAGAGAAAAGAGATGCAACAACTTCAACAATGATGTCAAGCAACATTTCCTTAAGTTAGTACAAATTTGGGTGAAGGCTTGGGAACATGATGATGGAACAAAATCTCGCCCCTCTCACCGCCCAACCGCCGATGGAAGCACACACACACATACACACACAAACACAAAATTTAATTGGTTTCAGAATCTAAGATTGTTCCACAATTAATCATTCTTAAAGGGATTAAATTTAATTCTAATATTTCAGTAACAAAGTTGTAGCCAGACTTAACGCTCCAGGAACAAAGCAAGCAGTTAACAATCATGTAGTTTAGAAATTGTATTGTTTTGTGTTGTCTTATTTACTAATTATCAACTGCCATGGTGTCTGGAACCGGTTTGATTCTCTATTACTAACATACCTTTCCTTTCCCTAGAAGTTGTTATTCGTAAAAGGGGTGTACGGTGGCCATTGCGTATTCCGGGAAACTTGCCTTAGGCTTGGTCGTACACACTAAATCAATCAATCAATCAATGAGCATTTTAACGGGTGAATTAAATATTTGGATTTTCAATAGCGCTCAAATAAATATTTAATTCACCAGTTACAATGCTTATGTAAAATAGAAATATGATTAGTGCCCGATTTCAGAACAAAACAGCAATTCACCAGTTAAATAATATTTTCTCTCTTCCTTCTTATATGAAATTGCAATTTGTTTCATAATTCAAAATCAATGCCTACCTGATTATATTTCTTGTTTACATGAGCATTTTAAAGGGAGAATTAAATATTTATTTAAGCGATATTGAAAAGTCAAATATTTAATTCTACTGTTAAAATGTTCATGTAACAAAGAAATATAATCAAGTAGGCATTGATTTTGGATTTTGAAACAAACTGCAATTTCATAAAAGAAGAAAGAGACGAAATATTATTTAACTGAAGGATTGCTGTTTTGTTCTGAAATCGGGCATCAGTAAATTATAAAAATCAAAGTATGCCTGGTTTTTCTTAAAGTTAAGCAGAAAATATACTTACATCGGTTATACTGTAGTGACCATTTTTTTTTTTTTTGCTTTGGAAGTGGAGTTGCCAAGTAGGCGATTTTAAATTAAAAAGCTCCGATCCAAACTATATAAATGGTTTAAATTGTTTTTGCTTCAAAATTAGATCAAAGCAGTCAAACAAAGTTGAATTCACCTAGTGTTAACCAAAGCGTTTATTTTGGTGAGATATCACATTAACAAAAAAAAATATTAAATGTTGATTCAATCAAATATATTCGAAAACTATTTTAGATTTGATGAAGATCGCAGTTTTTCGAATAACTATTAGGAAATTTTAACAAGATGGAAATTTATCTATCGAAATGTTAAGGGAGGCCTCATTCTAAAAATTAGAAAATTTGATCATTGCCATCGTGTCTAAAGCGTAAAGAAATCCCACTTCCAAGTCTATAAAGGAGTTATTCTATTCTGGAAGCGGTGTGGAGAAGGCCGCAATTGAATAGAATTAGCTCTAATGAAAGTGAGGTTGTATTGTCATATAAATTAGAAGAAGGGCTACCCTTTAAGGTATACAATATCGGACATTATTTGGTATTTATTTCATTCGATTCCAGTATACGTATACCTGAGACTGTCGTTCCTGTACATAGCTTTATCCTTATAGTAGGATAACTATGGCAGGAAATATCAGAAACTCAGTTGAAATGGCTAAAGTAGTATTTCAAAAAATAATAAAATTTCGTTAAAAGTTCTAAAAACCTAAAATATGGAAAGCTCTGCATCAAAATGCCTTAACTACAGGCCTTGCCTGCCTTCGGGTACGTAACGACAATTTTTTCAAACCCTTCTCATGCAATCCAGCAAAACTATAAAGAAGAAATAAATATAAGATTATGAGATCGAAGATACCAACATTGCCTGAAGAAGTTATGTGGATGTGCCGTAGCTGTTGGTTTACGTTTATGCCGAAGTCTTACAATTACTTACTTATTTTTGTTCTGACGCCCTATTGTGAATGACCTCTTTCTCAAAATAAGGCGTTCCAAAATCTTAGTAAACAAATAAATAACTAAGGTAAAACTTTAAAACTAACATTTTGCACACGAATAATCAACTTATTTCAAGTTACCTCGGATTAAGCAAATTCTTTTCAAAAATTTTCTCAAATGTTCAATTTGCAAGAAATCGTTAAGGTTCTTTAGTTAAGAATAAACCATTGAAATTTTAAATTAATGAATTCGGATAACTTCATTTGAAATTTTTATCTCAAGTAACTTTGTCTAATTTTTTTTTTAATACTTGTTAAAAACCAAATTTTATTTTAATTACAAAAACTTAGAAATATTTGAAACAATTAAAAATTTGAATTTTTTTGTACAAAATTACCTATTCCAAATTTTTTTTTTTTTAGGTTTTGAACTACAAATTTTGGAATAATCAAACCTCTTAAACAAGTTGGTATTTGAAATTTCAAATTGAGTTATGGTACTATTACGGTTTTCACATTTTAGTCACCAGATGACTTCAGCTCACCAAAATCAAATTTTGGTATTGTGGTTGTCACGTTTGAGTCACCAGGTGACTTCAACTCGCACATTCAATTTTTGTGTATTCTCGCGGTGAGTGAGTGCGTCTTATGTCAAATACGCTCATCTACAATTAGTTGGTGACTCCAAAATAAAAAAATAATGTTTTATTGAAAAACGATGTGACTGAATTAATTTTACGTACATCACTCGGATCTAATCATATACAACTAATTATTTAAAAACATCCAAAATTAAATATTAATATTAGCATACTACTCACACAAATAACAGTGAGAATCATAATACGAAAATATGATTCACACCGGTCAAGAAGTAAAGTTTGAAATGAGAACCATAATAGGCGTATTAAAGTATGATAACTTTTTGAAATTACGAAATACCTACATTTTCAATAACCAATTTTTTAAAATTTCATACTCCTAACTTCTTAACTTTTACTTCAACTATTTCCGCGAGTGTACTTCTGTTATCGACCTCAATTCAGAATATTAATTTCTTAACTCCTATTTTTGAATTTCGAATTATGCCTCAATTCCATGGGAAAAATTGACTGACAGTCAAAAAAATCGAAAAGAGAAAAATGATCTGATACTGCATATACGAGACAAAGACAACGCTTTTTTTTGTTTTTTATTTTACAGCAAAACAATTTTGCAATAAAATAAAAAACACGTTGCCTTTGTCTCTTATATGGGGCATCAAATTATTTTTCTCTTTTCGTTTTTTTTGACTGTCAGTCAATTTTTCCCATGGAATACAGGCATTATTGTAATTCTTCAAGAAAAATTGTAAAATCAAAGTTTTGTTTTGGATGTGGTAAAAGATGAAAATTATGAATAATTGTAGGAAATTATATGGAAATTTCAAAAATTTTGATTTATACAAGGCAAGAGATATGAACATTTTGTTAAAACATTTTCTTGATTAAATTATTAAATATTTTTATATTTTTAATAGAAAACCAAATAATTGTATTGGACCAGTTGCATTATAACTTTGTTACTAACATTTACGACCAAATATATATTTTGACTCAAAAATACGAAATTATTTGATTCAGTGTGCGATTTGATGATTGTGGCATCCCAATCTATAGGAGAAAATTAACAAATATATTTTTAAATTAAACATTTCGTTATTTTATAAATTAACCGCTAAAATTTTAAGCTAAATGGCTCACTATAACTATTCGGTAATTTGTATTACACTAAAAATTTTTAATAATTTAATCAAAAATTGTTTTAACGAAATTCCGTATCACTTGTCATCTAGCCCATTAACCATCATAATAGACCAACCAATTGCATAAACCTTAATTCCTTAACCGATTGCTATCAGATGACGTTAATCCGTTTTATGTCCTGAGCCTGACCCATGTAGTCTACCTGTATACAGCAAGATAATATGAGATTAGCTAAACACAAGGGAATATTCAATTGGTTCGTCAAAATTCTTTTGGAATAAGAGCATAAGTGTCACGGTAATCAAATTGCCTCTAAACTCTCCGGCAATTGCCCCAAAATGCTACATCCTATATCGTAAACACAAAATATACTGACATTTTTAACGACAACATGGTAAATTCAAACTGCTAATTGGTAGATTTAAATTCAGGCAAATTGACCTTTAAAGTGAATTCAATTATATTGTAGCTTAAAGGAAATCGACCGATTTCACAATTGGTCAAAATATTACCTTATAACATTAAATTTCTGTATCTGTTGGGTCCCACTCACATATAAACCAATAAAATTTTAGAAAACAACAAAAAGAATGAAAGCTCCTCTAGAATCCACAAATGTTTTGGACAAGATATCAATCAAACATATTCCGTCGACCGGTTATTTAATCGCATTAATAGGCGTAATATTTGCCATTGGATTACTGATTTTTGAAACATACTAAACCTTAGTCAACTTTAACTACTTATTTACTTAATAAAACCACCTTAATAAATAAAGGTAGAACCGGTCAAATTTCTAGGAGTTCTTCAAAGCACATTATACGAATAATCATAATTCCACATCTTTAGAGTTCAATTCAAATCGAATAAATTCTTCTTTTTAGTTACGGGTTTATATTTTATTGTATTCGAAAAAACTGAACTATTCCGAAAATAAAATTATTTAATTTTAATTGAAAAATGTTATCAAATAATTCCAAGAATTAATTATGCAGGTATTACCAAAATAACTTATTAGTAATTTCAATTTCAAACTGAATTCACTAAATTCTCACATCACCATCACTACACAATATTAAAATTTAAAACAAAATAATTCACCTGTATTGTGGCTTAAATAAATCCCATGATTAGTCTGGTAGTTATTATTATTAGTCGTATGATGTATAACGCCATCCGACGTACCAGAACTGGTTGAGTCCATATCACCCATCGGTGATAATCCTGAATCCATTTTATAATCTTTTTTTTTTAAGATTTATTTAATCACACAAAACAAAATCAAAAATTATACACTGATTTACCACTTTGTACACAAATAATTCGAAAATTAAAATAAACCACACAACAA
This sequence comes from Tipula helvola, assembly GCA_963556165.1. Taxonomy (NCBI): domain Eukaryota; kingdom Metazoa; phylum Arthropoda; class Insecta; order Diptera; family Tipulidae; genus Tipula; species Tipula helvola. Next base: position 193,470,824 of record OY744481.1, on the reverse strand, counting down.
TTTAATTATAAAAGATCACACGGCGTGATCCATCCTCGACAAGTTGATTGGAAACTAATATACACCGCACTCGAACTAAATAAACAAACAAATTCTAAATAGAAAACCCAACATGCAATTAGTTGTATGTACTCTTATGTGGTGCGAAGATTTTCTCTCTCACATTGGTTTTCGGATGGATTTCGTTTATGTTGTATAGAAATGAAATAAAATTTAACAAAAAAATCATTATGTTATACGTATGATCATACATAAGTATAATAAAAATACACTCCGCCCACAAATCATATCATATAAGAAAATTGTATATGTTTACATATTTTCCGCTGACGAGGGAAAATTCTAAGACTGAATACTAACTAAAAGAAAAAAAAATGTTGTTTGTTTTTCAAATGTTTTAATTAAGTAGTTGATAAGAGAGCAGAGATGAAAGAATTTGTTTTGCTATTTGTTATCCACAATTATTGAACACAGTGCTTGAATATTACGCAAAACGTTTTATTACAAATTTGGCGGAACACCCTGTCCGAAATAAGGATAAACATAATCGGATTTTGATTGGCTTATGCAGTATAAAGGGATGTTTAAGTGGGGTGTGGCTTAAAATATAAATAAAATACAAAAAGGAGCAAATGACCTAGTTGAGCATAAATAAAATTATGGCACATCCTTATCAAACATGAAAAATCTCATGTTTGTCTAACGCTAAATAAAAAAATTTTCAATGGAAAGGTGCAAACAGAATTAATTGATAAATCCTAAATGATAAAAATCCTTAATCCTTACATATTTGTGTAAAAAAAAAATAAAAACATATTTTGATCTAAATTAGACGATTAGTTTGTTGGAATTTTGAAATTTCCGGAAGGATAAAAAAAATCGAGATAAAAAAAGGTGAATCCTTAACAATTTGGTGAGTTTTTTGTTGTGTCTTGTGTGAATTTGGGTTACAAACGTAGTTAGATCGTTGAAAGAAGATATTACAAAAAAATAATAATAAACAATAATTTTGTCTTGAACACAAACTCATTTACGATGATTAATAATAATGTTTTGATTTTTGGTGTTCATAATTCGCGCGCGTTTATTTTTTAATAACATCGTAATAAATAAACGCGAAAATTTTACTATCACGTTCATTTATAGCTCTGTGTTTGAAATAAGAAACTTTATGACAATTTATTCTTGTATACGCGAGTAAGTATTGAATTGCGCGCATTTTTTTTTTTTTTGTTTAATTTAACGTGTTAGCATTTTACATAATTTATTACATATTTTATGTAGGTAAGATTGAATGATGCAATTATTTTCGTTCATAATTTGGATATGCAAATTGTCTTTGCAAAGTGACATGAGATTTAGCTGAAATTTTGAAAAGTTTAGTTATGATTTCGGGAAAAACAAAGTTAGAAAGGAAAATATGATAAGGTAATTGTGTTTGACGATACTCATTAAAATAAGGTAAAACAAATGAGTGAAATGAAGAGTTCTCGGTTTCAATAAAAGCCACGCAATTCGCACGTAACTTATGTAAGAAGCAAATTTATGATTTATTAAAAGTCTTCAATTTAATAAATCATAAATAATTAATTGATTGATTGAAGTACTAAGCAGGTTTCGCGTAGATCACTGGGTCCCTTCCTTCGATTACGCTTACTACACATAACATACATATAGCAGAATGGTAGAAAGGTATGTTAAAATTGTAGACTTCACCCGGTTATAGGCGCCTAAGTAGGTAATAGTTAGTATTTCGTTATTAAATTTGTATGTGAGAAAATAGCATAAGACAACATAATTTCTAAACTATACATCCGCTGAATGTCCGAAGGCACTGGAAAGCTAAGTCAGGTTCGTTCCACATATATGTCTGAAAATCGAAATCGAGATCAAAATCAAAAAATTTCTATCTTGGAATTTTGGAATATAATTGCGACGTAATAATTCTGACCGAAACATGGCTTACATTATGGATTTCAATGATGCGGAGTTTTTCCCTTCGGAATTTTGTGTTTTCCGTCGCGATCGGTATAACCTTAGTTCAAAACGTGGTGGTGTGTTTTTTGCAGTTCGGAAAATGTATTCTTGTGAATTTTTATTCCCCGACCCCATCATTGAGTTCATTACTGTTAAACTCAAACTAGGAACATTTTACATAATAATTAGCACAGTTTACTTTCCTCTAGAACCAACCTCGCCATTTTGTCAAGATTTTATTGACAAGATCTCATGTAATTTATTACCTTTTATTTCTGATAACACTGACTTTGTTATTTTCGGCGATTTCAATTTTCCAGATCTAATTTGGATGATGGTTGACAATATATTCATTCCTGCTAATACGAACGATTCTTCAGCCTTAATTTGTGATTTTATGGCAAACATGGGTACTTCACAAATTAACAGTGTACCAAACAGCAAGGCATTTATCTGGATTTGGCTTTCTACACTAAAAATAGGTATTTTAATGTATCTTCATGAGTTTATCATACCCCGGTTTCATTTCAGTTGTTCTACGAAACTTCTAATAATTTGAACTTTACTAAAAATTGTACCGTTTTCGATTATTCGGACGCCGATCACAGCTCATTAAATGATCTTTTAGCTGAAGTGGATTGGGCTGATACTCTATCAAACATTGATATTAACAATTCATTAGATACCTTCAATGTATTGTTGAAGGTTGCTTTTGAAAAAAGTGTTCCTAACAAAGTAATGAAAAAGTCTCATACCCGGAACGTCCCATGGTTTACTAAAGAACTCAAACAGCTAGAAGTCCTGCGTAATAAATGTCATAGGAAGTATAGGCGTACAGGGATCTCAACCGATTCCTGCACAGTAAAAAATAATGATATTGATACTATAAGTAAAAAGTATACATATATAAATCCTTACCAAAATTGTTATATGATTTATACCATATGATCTTAAAAAATTTTATAACACGATTTATAATTTCCATAATAGTTGGTATAGAAGCCTGGTATGCCATCCTCATCCAAATGTTATAGTAACTTCATTGAAACCCCTTTATTTATACTATTTTTATGGACGTTATACATTCAAATTACAGTTCTTATACCATGAAATTATAAATATTTTATATAGGTACTGTATTCATATAAAACTGATAAGTATAGTTAGCTGGTATATTAGGGTTTAATAAATCACACATTTTTATTTTAATGAAACATTAATTTTATTAAATTTATCACAATTATTTATTCATTTTAGCACTTTTTACGTACTTTTGTAATTAATATTTAAAACTAAAGTATAAACGATTTTACATAATACATAATATAGCATATATATTAAATTTGATTTTAGAATAATATAATTTTTGCTCGTTTTACGCGATTGCGTAATATTACAAGTTACATGTTTCTTATAACTAATTAAACTTAAAATTAAAAAATTATTGCGATTTTCAAAATCATTTATTTCATAAGCATTATGAAAAATACAAAAATATATAAAATGATAACTATTTGCGTAGCAAAAGATGAATTCAATTTGATAAAAGTTGTTTGATAATTCTTCATCAGGAGAAGTTATTACTAGACCAGGCCGATAGTGTGCAAAATACTTAATCCATGATACTTCCATGATTTGATTATTTCCTGTTACCTCGAAAATATTTTCACATAGATTAAATTTATCTAACAACTGAACAGAAGCTAGTTTGTGCAAACCTGATTTAATATCTCTAATCTCTTACCAAATTTATAGTTTCCCATAAACTACTAAATTTTTGTTGATGCCTATTGGCTAAAGTTTGGCAAATATTTTTAAAAAATTTCAAATTTTTGGACAAATTTTTAAAGTATTGATGCTTTGACTCATACCGCATTGCTGAATAAAAACATAATGGACCCATTTTTGAAATAATGCCTGGGTAATGGGTCAACAGATGATGTTTCGGAATCAATCGCCCCTGAAATTCTAATGCTAAACATCTTAAATGATCGATAATTTCTTCTCTCAGTTCGTCTATTGAAGAACTGGAAATACTTTTACCAAATACAAAATCTAAAATTTTTAAAAGTGATGTTAATATTATTGCTATTTTGATTCATGGCAACTTATTACATCACCAAAAATAAATGGAAAATGTATAATTAGACACCAACATTGTGAAGCAGATAAACTAAATGAATCTTTACTAATAAGCGCTGTTGGAATAATCTTTCAATACAGAAATCCATAGTCAAAAGAGTGTATTCTGTCATTAATTTGTTCGTAATTTAATAGTTTATTATCAATCATGAAATTGAAGAAAATTTTTATTGCATACAATGCATTTGGTGCAACGCCTTCTAACAAATCGTGCATGACATCCACAGTGCCATTTTGAAATATGTTGTAATGTCGTAATTTATTTAGCACACAAATATGTTTAACTCCACCGTTAATATTAAAATTTAGTATCGTTAAGCTGCAGGTATTTTTCCGTTTATCCCAACGTTCTTAAGTTAGGTTGATATTCATAAAATAAAGTTTGTATTTGATTTTATGAATTTCACATATTCGGCAAAAAATAAAATGCATTAAAACTACCAACAAAACCAAAAAGAGAATATGCACCAACATTGTCATGCACTACGCTTACCAGAGTACCTAGTATTTTTAGATTATTAACTAGAATACCATTTGATTCTAGTTTTTTTAAATCTTCAACAATTGGTTTCATGATTATGTTGTGGTTAGCACTACACTTAATATCGTCGTATATTGCGCTAAGTTTGTGAATACCTTTGCGACTATACCTAACGGATTCGAAATCATCATAAAATAGCTGTATCTGAAGTGCTTTTACGTTACTTTGAAATATATTACTGCTTTTGTATACACTCCCGCAACAAAAATCAAAATATTTATTAGGGATACATAAATGCTTATTTTCAAAGTATAGATCATAGAAGCTTGCATTAGAAAAAAGAGCTTTAATTGTGTCTAGAATAGGTATATATTGAAAACAGTTTTGAATTAGACATTTTTTGTATGATTTGGATTTCGTACAATATTTTCGATCCCACCGTGTACTAATGACTAGAGGGCGCGATTTGACATACAATTTAGAAGATTCGAATTCTCTTTCTCTTTTATATTTAGAAGCAAATTTACTAAAACTAGTTTTGTACGAATACGACATTTTTTTCATATTAAATAAAATAGAAGATGGATCTATTTCTGTTCCAGAATTTTGCATTAGAGAAATAAATTTTGTGGTGACGCTATTTACTAAACTTAAACTGTAATTCATGATTTTGATAATGGTTGATTCAGGGATGCCTAAGGAATTTATGTCTTGAATAAAATCGGATATAATTTGGTCATTGGGTATATGCTCATGGGTGGTGGCATCAACGTTTAATTTTACTGGTGAAAACGAATTCGAACCACGATCTCTATTTTCAGTTGACTCAACTGGTTGAATATTTGTTACACTACACTCGATCAATTTTTGCTGATGTGAATTGTATTTAATAGAATGTTTCTTCAAACCACTATATGTCCTAAAAGTCAAATTGCAACTTTTATTTGAAATACATTTTAGATTTAGAAATTTAGAATTAGTTAAACAATGTTCCAATTTTTAATATTGAAAAATTATATTTAAATTAACCGACTTCCAGTCGCACAAAAAACAATGGTAATTCATTTTTTTAAATAATGTTTTCAATAAAGATTTACGTTTAATCTAATTTTCTAGAATTGATCTTTCAATTTTCATATTTAATTCAAGCATAATAGAAGTTACAGGGCAATAAAAATGAATGAAATAAATGAAATTTTGCAAATAACTCCAAAATAACCTTAAATTGTGATCATACCTTATTCCAAATATAAAATTAAGCTTAAAAAGTATGTCTATAGCTGCAATTATATCAAATGAATCTGGAAGCGGTAGTAAGTGCCCATCGATTACAATCATAATTGGGAAATATCAGATTTATTATTGCCTATGGCCACAATATAAGGAGATTTCTTCTCGGAGTTAGCTAAATACTCATTGTTTGTAAGGCCAATCTGAAATTAAAACAATAATTAATACCCCACAATTGACAAATAATAGATAAATGAACTTACTCTTCGAAATGTAATTATTAATTCAATTGCCTGCTCATCCGTCAAACGACTAATTCGTTTCTTTCCATTGGCTGGAGATGGCAACAATCGCAGCAAATTCAAAATAGAAATCGTGGCTGTATTCCAATCTAAAGCCGAAAAAGATAATTTATATATCGTTAAGTAAGTTAAATTTAAAAATTTATTTGAAATACCTGATTCTCGCTCGTTTCCGTATACAGAATTTTTTTGCCTGAAGACTTAACGACGTTGAAGATGGTTGTTTTAATTTTTCTGGCCACTTTTTAATTAAGCTGTCACTCGAATTCTTATAAGAAAGATTGAAATCGTAAGAAATCTGAGAAAATGCTATATAGCTTGCTGATTTTAATTTATATAAACTTCCATTTCTACCAGAATTGGACAGATGAAAAAGCACCTGTATGCTTCAAATATATTTATTAGGCTGATTTTACTTGCTTTGTTCCGGCGATAATTAAGCGTTGACTTTAATATTTTTTTGGCCAAGTCAATTTCATCTGGCAAGATCGCAGAGCGCAGTTCGTACAATTGTTTTTCGATTTCTTGTGAATCAATTGGATCTTCAGCTATCGTATTTTGTTCCGCCAAGTTAAATTGGTTTTCCAATTTTCGTTTTCTGCTCCTGTCGTTTTTAAGCTTGATTTGTAAAAACCCTGTTGATCTTTTATTTACCAATAAATCCTAAAAATAAATAAAACGGTTAAAAAATCAAAATAAATGTAATCAGTTTCAAGCAAGGGAATATATCAATTACGGCTAAAGCGACAGCAGTTTGTTGCTCCTGTGTGGGGTTAAAACTGAAGGTTTCTTCTAGAAATGTAGCTGTAAAACAAATAATTCTGCATCTTTGATACTCGGTTAAAGTTTTTGTTTTTTCGTAATTTTGTATTATTTCATCCCCGCCAGCTTTTTTCCATATGTACGACTTAAGAGCATATAATAAAAAAGAAAAGAAATAAACGAAATTTAATAAAATTTAATTATTTAATGTAGGTACTAATAGAACAAAAAATGGTGTGTATTTGAATTCGATAATCTATCCAGAAAGTTTTATAATCCAATTTGAAATATGTACACAAATATTCAAACTAGTTAATTGAAAAATATATTATTTGAATGATGTGAGGGGAAATAATATGAAATTTAATATGAAAATTGAGTTAAGTGAAAAAAATTACGGTTTGAAACTCAAAAAAATGTGGAGCACAAAGGATATAATAGCATGGATTTGACTGACACATGCCGCATTTAAGTCACTATATGCTTGTGGTCTACTTCTCTAATATTTTATCGATCATGAAGATGTAAAACCATAAATTTATAAAATACATATACATATATAATAATTTTTACTTACGTTTGGTGTAGCTATCATGCTTGAACCGAAGCACGCATTTGATTTGAATACAGGTGAAGCGTTTAAATTATCTGGGGATTGCAGATGTATCTTTTTATTTACTTCGGTGAAATTTGAAACATCAAGGTTTACAACAAATTTTGTTTTAATGTTCAACATAAATAATGGGTGAGAAATATGGTGTGACACATATTCTAAAAAAACGTCTTCTGAAATTATTGCACAGTGATAATTTGTGAAACACTCGAAATCGTCAATTGAATATCCACTGTCTTCTAAAGCTAAGTTACAATTACAAAACAAACAATCACAAAAGTAATATAAAACACGCAACACAATTTGATATCAATTTCAAAAAAATTGTATCAGTTAATACCCACTCACCTGAATATAAGAAATCAAAATAATTTAACACCGTTGTATCCCCGAAGCTTTTAGTTTTTATTAACCTTAACCCTGCATTACTAACGCTAATTTATGTTACATGATTACTAAACATGGGTCCAATCGACCCATATCTTAAAACTCAATTTATAGAGAAACCTTGGCGCCCAAAATATACATTTATTAATGTTTGGTAAATTGAATAAAACTACAATTAAAAATTAAAAAAAAAAATCTATTTAGTTTGTTCACAGGTAATTTTATTCAAAAATAAATAAAAGACTTCATATTATCACATAAAAATAATAAAAAGGTAACGAACGGTTCGGGAAAATATCTCACAGTGCCTAATTTTTTCAGTCGCATTTTTCAGAACGAAGATTTTGAATTAGAGCATATTAACCAATTCGAGTGCGGTAAGAATCGATCGAAGTGTTTCTTGTTCCCTTTCAAAAATGCACATATGTACTATAAAACAACAATTAATAAAAAAAATTACCGGAATAATAACGTGGGTCCAAATCACCCATAAATAATGCACACTCGATACTAACGTGGGTAAAACAGACCCAGACACATTTTGCAAGAGATATTGTTGACACTTCGACTGACAAAACACTAATGAAATATATTTTAAAATGTGGGGAAATACCGGAATTTAAATTACACTTTGACGTGAAGTTGGTTACAATTACGGAACATTCGTTTTTTGAAAAGCAATTTTAAATTGGGTCCATTGGACCCATAGATTAGTAATGCAGGGTTAAATCACGCACATTGTAAGACCAGACTTAAAAAAAACTTGCCACACAGCAAATAAAATCAATACACTCCAATTTATTTATTGCCTCAATACAACATGATACGTCTTTTCCTGGTACTCTTCTAAAAATGGCTTACCACGGCTAACACACGTGTCTCCAGATTATTAAAAAAAAATAAACATATAAATCTGGTTTTGGATTCAATTTATATTTTGAATTTAACCAATGCAAAAAAAAACACCATCAAAATCACTGATCCCGTATTTTCTTCACTCAACAGAAAGTTATAGGTATATTTATATTATTTTTTGTCTTTTGTGACACAAATAATCATAAAAAAAATCCATACTTAACTCAAAACCAGTTGTTGTACATGCAGCAATAAATTTACTATTGTTTCAATAACCAGATGAATTGTCCAGTGTCCATATCCCTTGAAATCACGTTGGTCAAGTCAAATCAATCAAAACTCGAACATGTTGTATCCACAAAAAAATCAACGATAATCCAAAATAAAATACAGGTCATCCTTGAGATACGTCGTAGATACGTTCTTGAAAACGAGACGTAAGTCAAAACGACGTAAGTCGGAAAAAATTGAGAAATAAATAAAAGCAATACCGAAAATAATGTACACTTTAACTAAAAATAAAGAAATTTACTATATACTATGTGTGTATACTAACAAAAATGTATGTACAAGGTCCTTTGATCGCTTATATCACAAATACCATAAAAAAAAAAATTAAAACTGGTTCTTTTGTTTTGTGTTAGAAGGTAAAGGAAGGAAGAGAAAATAATATTAAAAATTTACTATTGTTTTCTTTTTTCTTCCTTTATCTACTTCATATTACAAAACATTAGAAAATAATATGCGCCCATAAAAATATTCAAAAATGGTCAGATAAGATTTTTTTACGACGTAACTCAAAGCAAAATATGACGTAACTCAAATCAAGGAAGTAATTTATAAACGACGTAACTCGAAAATGACGTAAATCAAAACGACGTAACTCGAGGATCGACTGTATATTTATTTTCTCTAAAAAGTGCTGGTCCAAAACTCGAGATGTGTCTCGCTCAAAAATCCAAATCCAAGAGACCAAATCCAATCACACAAAATTAAATTTACCAATTTTGATCTTCTTCTCATTCCATTTCGTTCTTCATCTCTTGGGTTACCCCTCCAATCTATTCTTATTTCTTCTCGTTCGCAATACAAAAAAAAAATTGGGTTCGCGAGAGGTATACATACATATATTGGAAATGGGGAAACGATAAACATTTTCATTTCTGAAGATGATCATTTTAAAACAAAATAATTATTGCGATCGTATACAATTACAAAAAAAAATTCGCTTATCATCCAACAAATAATTCTTTCAAATCAGGGCTTTGAAACCCAAAACAAAACAAAATATTTGCTCCAGAGACTAAATTTGTCTGGTTCTTTTTCAACCCGCTACAACGTGAGACCGTTTATTCCGTTGGAGTATAGAAAACGAGTGTTCGACGCAGCACACAACTTATAGCGCATCCGGGTACTTCGGCATCAGTAAAGCTGATTTAGCAAGACGTGCGGAAGATGGTGCAGTGCTATATACCATGTCAAAAAGCGAAAATAAACAGACACACCAAAAGCCCGCTGGGCGAATATAAACCGGTCAGCGCAAGGTTCACCGAAGTACACCTGGATATGATAGGACTACTGCCAAACCTCGGAGGGTCAAAGGTATTATGTGACCATAATAGATCGGTTTACCCGGTGGACGCAAGCAGTCCCTGTGCCGGATATTCGAGCGGAAACTGTTGCTCAAGCGGTACTCACGCATTGAATCGCACGTTTCGGAGTCCCAACGTCTATAGTAACCGATCAAGGCTCACAGTTTGAGTTCGAGTTGTTCGCGGAGTTCGCCAAGACGTTGGGATTCGAGCGTAAAAGAACCACGGCGTACAACCCAAAAAGCAACGGTTTGCTAGAAAGATGGCACGGGACGTCAAAGGCAGCCATTATGTATCAGGGGGGAGCGGAGTGGACACGGACGTGTTCTTTATTAAATATAATTATTATTAAGATTTATTGTTTGTAATTTATTATTCAATAAACGATTGAAAGAATTATGATTTTTAGTACTACTAACGCAGAACGGCTTTTTTATGCATGCAACTTCCACCACTGGGTCAACCACTGCAATTGCAGTATCACTGCTATGACCGAAATGTCCAATAGATGATGTTATGCTTTATTGTGGGCTCCCACTGATTTAGCAGTGCTATTAGCAAAAAAAAGTTAAACATTGCAAACAATTCCTGAAAAAATTTGATTCACAACACTCCAATCAGAATTATTAATGCGCAACCATGAAAGTGTAAATACGAATATGTGGCTAATAGGTATGTAAATGTTATATTTATAAAAATTGCGTTACATTATTGTTGAAATTTATTTTTATTCTTCAGGCAACAGCTAGTACGAGCAAAGACCTTGGCTTATGACTCCCATAAGACATACATCAAATGCATCGGAGGATGCTTACAATATAGCCCAGGACTGGCAAAAGCGTCGACCGCGGTCGACTGGTCGACCGATTAACATCGAAAGTCGCCCTTGCTTAGAAGATGAGATAATAGCATTGAAATGCGACATATTCATCAAATCAAGAGCTACAACCAAAGACAAGTTTTGGAATCTTCTTTCAGAAGAAAAATATCCAATTTTGCGGAGAGTGGCTGGATATATGTCCGCATTTTTTGGATCCACCTATCTTTGCGAATCAGCTTTTTCTTCAATGAATGGCATTAAGACAAAACATCGATCTTGTTTAACGGATGATCATTTGGCATCATGCTTGCGAATCGCCATAAGCTCATATGATCCAAAATATGAAGAACTTGCTGATAAGATGCAGTGCCACGTATCAGGTGCAAGTAGTAGCAGTAGTAAATAAACTTATATTTAATATTTTTAAAATTCTTGTATTATAAGTGATATAAAACTTTCTAATTTTGTCTTGAATTTAAACAAATAAATGAAATACAGTTAACAATTAAATATAGTTTCTCTGGTAGACCTCCAGATTTAATTTAGTCAAAAGTCGCCCGCAAGACTTGAAAGTTTTGCCACCCCTGGCCCATAGATCTGCGCGAAATTGCGTGAAACGGTGCATCATTGTGCTTAAGGGGCGGTTCTGTATCTTAGGGAGAGATCGAATACTGAGGTATGGTCCTTAAAACTCGAACACAATCTTAAACGCCTGTGCCGTACTTCACAACATCATAATTGAAGCAAATGTTCCATCAAATGACGCCTTTGAGGTCATGTAACAAGCGATAGTATTGACGAAGAAACTCCAAATCTTGAAACTCCGAACAATTTTGTAGAAAGGGAGATAATCGCAAGGAAACAATTAGTTTCCGAATATTTTCGTTAAAAATAAAAAAAATTAAATCACATTTGGCTAATAAAAATTAATTTACCTATTAATCATTATTTTTTAATATTCATCTATTGTTGCAGTTTATAAATAAAATATTGGCTTATAACTTCCAAAGCTGCCAGTTTCCGCTTTTCCCACTCATCAATTTCCCGTTGCAGTTATAATTTTTCCCTCTCCTGTTTCTTGTGGAATTCAAACTTTTCCTTTTCGAAATTTATATAGACATCTAATTTTCCGGCAGTCTCTTGAAATGGTACGCAAGGAAAATTTAATAACAGAAACCTCGACGACCCCTTCTTCCATCGAATATTCTGACTGTGAATCCAGTACATCCATAATTATATGAGACGAGCTGAGCCCGGTTCGCCTTGCTGGCCCTAAGTCCACCGACTTCATTTTGCACAGCTTGCATGATGGTATCATATAGACATGTTTTTGATGGTCATTTAATTTGGGAACATTCAAATTCACAAATGCTTGCAATTCATTGGGATCATACTATTGTTCACGTTGCAATTCTCGATCCAATAAATCATGCATTGGACGATTGGGTGGTGACAAACCTAATTGCCCTAATGCTTTATTTGCAATCGTTAGGCACATATCTTCAATCGCTATCAATGCCTCATTATACATTTCCAATGAAATCAGCAAATCAGCGTTTCTTGTGTGATGACGCATTCCAATCAAATAGTCTTCTGCCATAAAATCTTTGTATTTATTCCACAATTCAAATGGATTTGATGGAAAACATGTTGATATGATTATGGCATATAACATACGTATTTGATGTGGAGAAGAAGCAATCGATGCATCATGAAGCGTTAAATCCCAATGCGCATCATTTTCAAGTAAACCTAATTGCTCACATGCTTTACGATACGTCACACATAAATGCCCATTTACTCTTCGCAAATGTTGAAATGAACGTGGTCCAACTTACTAACAACAACCGCAAATAATAACATTCTGCATTGTTTGGATGAACAGTGTATAATCTTCCCATGGTATCTGCAAAAAAAACACCCGGATGGGAAAGGAATAAATTCTCCAAAGAGCTTCATTAGTGCTACTATTGTAGCGCCCCATTTGATATTGGGCGATTTCATCATTGCTATTGTCACCAGTTACTCCAAAAACAGCCATATCACTGCCTTTATTCACATATTTGCAAATGTATTTAATCGACTTCACAGAATTACAGTACTCAACATTTATGTGAGCCTGAAATACTTTTGACAATAGTGGAGAGAATAAGGCACAATCCAACGATTATCAACTTCAATGGCTTGATTGCGTATTTTAATTGTTGTTGTATGGCCATTATCCTCCGATGACCGACGTCGGTACAACGGGTGGGTATTCGCCGTCACCTGTAATTGTATCCGAAGTTAATGCTCTTGGATACCGTTTTGTACATTTTCCATCGATCATGCATGGTGAATTCATATTTATTTGACCGCAAGGGCCATGGATCATATTTTTCGTGACAACTTCAAATTATTCTGGATCGCTGATTTCATCTGGAATTTCAGCTGATATAATGTTATAAATTTGATCGGGTGTTATTTTACGAACCAGCCATATCAAGATGTGCGCGTGCGGCGGCCCTCTCTTTTGCCATTCAATCGAATACATCCAGCAACGCACCTCTCCAAAAATGCGCAATTTGATAATCAAATCCATCAGTGCTTTTACTTTCTGTCGAAATACACGTGCTCTTATATCGTGTCGATCTGTTGGATTCTGACCATCAAATAAATTGTTTTTTATGTCAGCCCACTGTGGATTGCATGTGAATGTTATGAATAGGTCGGGACGACCATATTTGCGAACGTATGACATTGCATTGATGGTATTATTGTTAAACGTCCGATATTATTAACATTACCATCATTCACTATTGCATCTCGCAAGTGTATGTATTCTTTCGATCGCAATTTGGCTTTATTGAATCGAAGGTAATTAATGCGTTCTGCTTCAATTTTCGCATACATGTCAACAGCGTATTGGTGGACAAGTTTGCCACCTCGCATAATAAAGTTGTCTTCTTGTGGGCGAATCTCGAATCTATACGAGTAATAATTCATCCCACTAACTTTATTTCTACCCCACGACCTATGATGAATACATTATCAGAAAATTAAAATCATGCCTTCTTGTTTTTAAATAAATAAATTGAATTCATATATATTTTACCGGTTCGTGGATCTATCATTCGTATATTGATATGATAGCCGTCGTCACCTTTCCAGTGCAATAATGGATATTGTAATGCATCATAGCTGCGGTGAAGCTCTGAAAAACGTTGATGGCTACTTCATCAATTGTTGGTGTATTAAATCGTCTCGCATGCTCCCCAAAGGGCGTTTTGTCAGCCCTGATAATGATTCTGTGATCATCAGATGGCATACGATCGAGAGCGGTTTTAAACAATCGAATTAAATCATTGTGCTGATGTAAGAATGTTTGAAGTTCAGAAAAATTTGTCGCCTTGCACGCGCAGCAATTGTACAACGCCGATCCAATTCACGATTTGCATCTCCGACAAAATAGATTTGCAAAAATTGATGATCAGCATCAGGATATGGCAATAAGGAACCAGTTCGATGATAAATCTGACCTTGAATATGTAATATTTGTGAAATGTAATTAGATGCTGGATCAGAATTCTTGAACACATCAAAAAAGTTGCTGCTCAGATCGCATTTTTCATTTGATATTCTGCATGAAGTAATCACCTTAAACGTCGGCATGAAATTGTCTCTTACAATTTTGGTCTCACCAAAAGAAGTTATTTGAAATGCCGCATTGTATTCTTGAATGTGAGACAAAAAATGCTTAGACATTTGCGACGTTCCAAAAATGAATGAATGAAGTGGATCGGGGGGAGATTCAAATGCTGGCAGTCTCACTTTGCTATTAGCACAACACATGCCAGGCGTTTCACCTTGAAATTTGGCTGCATCACAATGTGGACATCTCACCGTCATTCCACCAATATTGGCATGTTCACTATAATCATTTTAATAATTATTGTAAGCGAAAGCAGCATATTCCATCTCTTGCACAGCACGACATGAAAGTCGCAGATGAAGGAGCAGTTTTTAAAAAGGTGGAAACTCCTGAAATGCGTTACGGAACCGTAGAAAGCTTACGAAAAAAATATGTCACTAGTTGATACTCTGACGCAGCAAATTGTTGAGATTTTAAAGGATAATCGGCTTTAAGAAAACGTAAACACGAGGAAAAGAGTACGCATACACAATCATGTAATCTTCTAGAGTCACTGGATGAAATGGACATGTTCTTTCTAAGTATGTCAAGAATGACAAAGCAGTTGCCAAAATTGGAACAGTCAAAAATCAAACTGGATTGGACATTCGGTGCTATCGGCAGAAATAAAATGTAATGAACAATCGCTTTCTATAACCACTATACCACAATACCCCTTTAATGATAATCCTACGCCACAATAATTATGGGTTTCATCTACGCCTAGGACAATATCCGTACAACTGGTAACGTTACCCTCAGAATATTACAGTCAACGAGATGAATATTCAACCATTTCCGGAGAAAGACAAACATTATTTGAAATGACGACTCTCGTCTCTGAAATTCAAAGTACAACATCGTGAAAGTAACTACTTTTCGTAATCTGTAAGTTATCAGCAAAACACAATCAGTCAACTGTAAGTAAATGAATTAAGAACGGCATTAATTATTTTTGATAATTCTTGAAACGATTTACAAATCATCTGGTAACGGCCAATTTTTTCAAATGGAGAGTGCAAATAGTTCGTTGTGCACTAATACATAAGTATACAATCTCAGGGAAAACTTCGTTTGGCATAAATAATCCTTAAAGGCTAGGCAGACCCTTCTACGATGGCCGTCTAAAACCTTATTTAAAGAAATTTTTGTGAATTATAGTTTTACCTCCAATTCCAAGCTCATTTCCTCGAGACTACGCGACAATCGCAAATAAACAAGGGTACGATTACTTCATTTTTGTTTTGTTTAGGACAGTTTTATAAAAATCATAAACTCAAATCAAAACGTACTAACTACTAATTATGAGATAACGGAACGTTCTAATCGAGATGCTGCGCATTTTCGCTTACCAAATTATCTGTATAAACTGTCTCAAGATAGTTTATTTTATCGCGGATTAAAACTGTTCAACCAACTTGAGCCTGTATTGAAATGTTTGCCACTTGGAGCCTTTAAAACGAGTATGAAAAGTCGCTTATTTACTGAATTTGTTTTTGAATATGAATTAAACCACTGATTTCTTTGTTCATTACTTGATTTGATGATTAATTTTTGTTTGTATGTACTTATGTACTATAGTTATATTATTTGATACCTACTATATATATATTTAATGTTTAATTGTATTTTTACTTCTTTGTTTGTTTAACTAGATTAATTAATTATGTTGAATATTGGTTAAGGAAAAAAAATAATATTTGTATACATTTTATTTCAATTATTGATGTTTTCCAAAATAAAAATGTATGTTTTTCGGAAAATAATAAAAAAAAAAAATAAAAAAAAAAAAAAAAAAAAAAAAAAAAAAAAAAAATAAGGATTAACTATACCTATTTTAAGTGAAGTAAAAATCCTCTTTAAAGTCTTTTTTATGTTTTATTGAAACGAATGAAATTCGGCATCGAAGACCAAAAGCGCGATTAAAAAAAAACAATGCAACCTCCTGTGAACGTAAAAACTTATCTAATTTTTTGGTATGGAGAAAACGTAGGTCCAATATTATTGTTTTTCCTATGTGTAGTAAGTAGTATCTATAGATTTGCTATGATATTCTATTAGTTATTTGAGTAGCAAGCAGCGGCGAGTAAGTTTTGTTTTCAATGTGGATGTTTGTACTCAGAGGCGAAGCCGAGGGGTTCAATTTCATTATGGAAAACAAAAGTCTTACCCGAGCATTACGTATAACGTTTCTTTCACTACCAACAGAAATGGCAATAGTGATAGGCCTAATGTAACTGTACACCTAACAATAAACAGTAGTCTACGTCAAATGTCCTTTATATTCAGAAGAGCATTTACTATTTCAATGCAAAACGTTTAACGAAATAGATCTCATTAAAAGACGGGAATAAGTGAATAGCAGTAGAAGGTACTCCAATTGGTTCAGCACCACACACGATGGGTTTATGTGCCACTTTGAGCGCCGTTGTTAACAATGTAAGAATAACACCACAGTTTAGGACATTTAACTCCAGAGAATGGAAAAACTGTTGACCAACCTAAGCCAAGTACAACAGAGACCAACCCAGTCCTGTGAGCATAATCACAGGGGTTTGTTCTCAAAGGCTTGATCTGAGAAGGAGAAATGATCGTTCGTCAGTATGCGGACTCGGACAAGTGAAAACAAGGCACATTAAACAAGCGGGGATACTCCAACTGAAACTTGTTAACAACAAACACTTTAACATATATGCATTGGTCATTCCAACAATCACATCAAAGTAGGCACTCCAAAATATGAGCTGTTCATTGACATTAACAAAAGGCCAAAAATCTATCTTGCTGATCCTAGTTTTAACAAATCAAGTCAAATTGAAATTTTAATCAGAGCTGATTACTTTTTCAGTCTATTGGAGGACAGTCAAATCAAATTTGGTGAGGATAAACTCATTCTTCAGAAGATGGTTCTGGGCTGGATTGCCTCAAGAAGAGCTAGTGAAAAGTCAAAGATTCACGCATTTTCATTGATTGCCTCTACTGAAAACAGGGCTATCAAACATATTGTCCAGACATTAATTACGCAGGTTAGGGAAATAGAATTAAGAGCAATTATGTGAAGATACATTTTCTAGAGGTTTACAGGAGACGAAAGATGGTCGATTCTGTGATTTAAACGATCGTTCGAAAGCATGGAGTCGCGCTTCTTCATACACGACCCCGAATTTATGAGTTTATCTTTATATCAAACATTCACGTTAGAATAAAAGATGCTAGGCCACATGAAGGATATTCCACAGAAAGAAGCCAAGGATTCAGGGTTTCACTTGCCACATCATATTGTGCTGCGCCAATCCACTAACACGACAAAACTAAAGGGCCTGACTAAACTACTTATTTATTTATTTCAGATATATAGTCGACAAATTTGACTTGACTATATATCAAGTAGAGTAATACTTAAAATTAAGATACAAATAAAAACTTTAAAAGAAAAAACAATTAAAACATTTTTTTGTGTTTTTGGTTAAAAAAACGAATTAAAAATTGAAAATATTTTCAGGTCGGAGCGAAATGTTGCTTCAACCTGCGTTTAAAGCTATCGTTGCTTAAGTAAAAGTCGAAGATATGGTCAATTTTATTAAAACTCTTGGACATCATGTTTACTGGTTCATTGTCACCATAGTTTGTTCTGTGTTTATTCAGATGAAGGAACTCATGATCTCTTAAATTCCTACTCGGTGCCTTTTTTTTAATTGATTCCAGTATAGACGGTGCATCGATTTGGTGTAGTAAAATATTTCCAACAAACAAACACTTTAAAAGCTTTCGTCTATTTTCCAATGTTGTCATTTGATAGGTTTTGCATCCAGCAAAATATTCAATCACTTTAGGTTATCACTTTAGGTGGCAATCGCTTTAGGTTAACGTGGTACGGTAAGTCATGGTCGTAATCCCATCCGTCTTTCCACGTTATATACCGTATAAACTTTTTTTGAACATTCTCAATATTTTGCATATGTTCATCGTAAAAAGGACACCAGACACTTACAGCAATTCAAGTTGAGATCTGACATAAGCATAATACAGGATCTTAATTGTTGCTGGTATAATCCAATAATTTAATCAACACTATTTGCAATCCTGCTCAGGTTCAGGGCATTCTTTCTATTTTACCATATTTACTTTATAGATGAGTCATTCCATCATACTTCGTGGGACCTACAAAATTCATCTCTTAGATTTCCATTTTTTTGTTGTTAATCTGACCAGATAAAAAGACTCAGCACAATAGCATCCCATCATCATCGTCCGAAAACATGTTGTGCTTGTAAATAACCTGTTCATGACGATATCAGCTCACTGGATCACTGTAACACAAAGTCAAATTAAATATCAACATAATGTGAATTACGAAATTGGAAACTTATCTGAATCCAATTAGATTTAGTAAACTAAGAACTGTATAAACTTTAATCTTAATTCTTATAATTTAATCTTATTATTTCAATGATAAACAGTCAGTCTAAAGTTAATTTCAATTAATTTAACAAAATTTATTTCTGTTTATGTTCAATCTTACTGTTATTACAGGAATTTGACAGAATTATTGTTATTATTGTTTTCTTCTTATTATTGTTAATTGTTAAGGCTGTTGTCCAATCAGTTATTAAATTGTAAAAGCAGAAAGGTATTACCATAAGTATAATTAAATTGTACACGGCGAATTCGATGATTTGAATATTTTTGTAAAATTTATCTCTGGTAATTTTGTATAATTTGTATGTAAAAATAAAATAGCCAAGGCACTTGCCTGTAAACACTGAACGGATTCAGATAGAACTTGAATAAATCATATAGAGTATTGTTGTTTGAATTATTGTGTATCATACGAACCTACATCGATGTTTTTTTTTGTTAATTATTTGGTTGTTCAATAAATCTTAAATTAAATTGAAAACAATAACAAAATATTCAAGTACTTGAAATTAAATCCATCTATAATATGATTTTTAAGTGCTTGTCATCGTTCATTGGTGCTTCGAGCCGGATGTGAGGAAGGAACCTTACACAATAATAGTACTGCGTACAGCGTAATTGGGACTGCCAAATTGCAAATTTTTCGTGTTTATCATCGAGCACATGATCGAGAAGTTTCAGAAGTTTCAGCTGTAAGGACATCCACGCTACGCAGAAAGCAACAACGGTATATACTCTACTCAACAGTAACCACCGTTAGGATTGGAAATAACAGGAGAGACAACCTCATTGGATTGCTGATACAGATAAGTATACTCTTTGTATATCTAATTTGAATAAATTTTACATCGAGTGTGCTAAAAAGTGTGTTGTGTAATTGATTAGAGGAAAATATGGAGGTGCTCACTCGAAGAAGAGGTGTAGTTAAAGGCACCATAACTAAGTTAAAAACTTATGCTAAAACTGCAAATAGTGAAACCGGTTATGATGATTTAAAGGTTAGACTTGACAGAGTTCTAGAACTAAAAAAATAATTCTCGGAAATTGAAAACGAAATGTTTAAATTGAGTGCAACTGAAGCTAGTGACGAGGATTTAGTATCGTAACAGTACTACTATATCGTGGCTAGGTTGAATTCGTTATTACGAGCTAAAGGTTCTAATGCGTCGGTAAATTTAAATGAAAGTTTTAACACCACCTTTTGTCACCCTCCCGTTTCTGACTTTAAACTGCAGCCATGTACAATACCTTTCTTTGACGGCAAATATGAGGAATGGCAATCATTCCACGATCTTTTCAAGTCAACAATTCATGAGAAAAATGGTCTTTCTCCTTCTCAGAAATTCCAGTATTTAAAAGGCTTACTGAAGGGAGAAGCAAGTGCGCTAATTCGCCATTTTAGAGTAGACGATGCAAACTACATTGAAGCTTTTCAGCGTTTATGTAAACGGTATGACAAGAAGCGCTACATAATTAACACGTTTCTTCAGGCTTATATCGATCAGCCATCTATCAACAGAGCCACCTCGGCGAATATAGCAAAAATTCACGACAAGTGTGATGAAGTAGTGCGGGGTCTAAAAGCAATAGGATCACAAGCAGAAGAACGCGATCCATGGCTAATATATCTAGCTCTTCAGAAGTTGGATCCCGAAACGCAACAAATGTGGCGGGTTCAGACAGCGGAAACAGATTTTCCTAAACTCCAGGATTTCTTTGATTTTCTCAGCGTTCGTATGGACTCCCTTCAAAGTGTAAAACAAGAAGTCAAATCAGGAAGTAAAGAAGGTAGTTACGATAGAAGAGTTGTGAAGGTACTTCATAGTGATACAGTGGCCACTTGCTTGGGTTGTAATCAAAATGCCGAGCACAAGCTATATGGATGTCCACAGTTTCTAAAACTCGACATTGTACATCGCAGACAGTTGGCGAAGTCCAATGGTATTTGTTTTAATTGCCTCGGTTCTAAGCATCAAGCCTACCAATGTCGATCAAAAGCAAGATGTGTGGAATGCAGCAAGAGACACAATACACTTCTACACTTACAAGACGTTCAAAGTTCATGTGCTACAACAAATAAAGGCGATAATCAAGATAAACAAGGCAATGCATCTGCAGATGGAAAAAGCGAATGTCACGCAACCATTTTACAAGTTAATACTTCCGTGGTAAGAGCATTGTTACCAACAACTGAAATTCAAGTCAAAGATGTGGGTGATCAGTGGTGGACATGCCGCGCGATGTTGGACTCTGGGTCTCAAACCTCATTTGTGACGGAATCTTTGGTGAATCTTCTGCGTCTATCAAGAGGTAATTCTAGGATATCGATAAAGGGAGTAAGTGAAACCAATGCAGGTGTCTCCAGGGGTATAACCGAACTGAATTTGAGTTCGCGAATTAACAATAAATTCACCTTAACCATTCAAGCGTTAATACTTCAAAAGATCACAAACTATGAGCCACCAGGAGTATTAGAATCGTCTAGTGCTAGTAGGTTAACTAACTTAAAGATGGCAGATCCAGGATTTCTTGGGTCAAAGAAAATTGATGTTCTTATAGGAAGCGATCATTTCTTTAATCTCATTTGTGATGGGCAATTACGAAATAGTGATAATAGAGTCATAGCGCAAAATTCGAAGTTGGGTTGGCTAGTGGCTGGTGGAACAAACGTAGAAGAAGGTGATTTAGCAGTTCAAACAAGTTTGCTAATTGATATTGATGCCAGTTTAAGACGCTTTTGAGAAACAGAGGAAGTACAAGATGCAAGGATTATCACGCAAGAAGAAATTATGTGTATTGAAAAATATAAGGAAACAGTTTCAAGGCCACCAGATAATAAATATATAGTTGGGTTACCATTTCGCAAAGGGTTCCAGCTAGGAGAGTCGTAATATATGGCGCTAAAACGGCTAAAATCATTAGAGGCTAAGCTGTCAAAAAACCCAATCTTGGATCATGAATATAAAATATTCTTAAAGGAGTATGAAGACCTAGGCCAAATGACTGAAGACTTAAATCCGAGGTCCCAGGGATACTATTTGCCACATCATGCAGTCTTTAAACAGTCTAGTACGACCACGAAAGTACGAGTCGTGTTTGACGGGTCTGCTTCAACAACGAATGGAAAATCACTAAATGACCAGTTGCTTGTCGGGCCAACAATCCAAGAGCCATTATTTAATATTCTAATTCGTTTCAGAAAACATAGGATTGTCTTTACAGCGGATATTGAAAAGATGTTCCGTCAAATCTGGATACGAGAGGAAGATAATACTTTTCAAAGAATATGTTGGCGAACAACTTCAGAAGAGAAGGTGAAAACTTATCATCTTCGTACAGTGACATATGGAACATCATCCGCACCATTTTTAGCGACTCAAACTCTACATCAATTATCTGAAGACTATGGAGCAGAATATCCTAATGGCGCAAAAATTGTAAGAAGGGATTTCTACATGGATGATCTGATGTCTGGTGGAGAGACTTTGGAGCAAGCTCAACGATTGGTTGCTGAAATTATCGCGTTGATGGCTAAAGGAGGGTTTCCACTAAGAAAATGGACAACAAATGATCCGAATTTATTGAAGTCTATTCCCGCAGAGCTACAGGAAATAAAGGCCCGAAGTATTCAAGAAAGGGATGACGTGACAGTAAAGGTATTAGGTCTTGAATTCAATCCAATACATGATTTCTTCCAATTTAAAGTAACATTAGCTAACCGTATCACACACACTAAAAGAGCACTATTATCTGAAGCGTCGAAGTTGTTTGATCCAATGGGGTGGTTGTCTCCTACTACCATTGCAGTCAAAATTCTGTTCCAAAGTTTATGGTTGGAAAAACTAGGTTGGGATGACGAACTACCTCCAGAAATACAAGCAACATGGATTAAAATTCGCAGTGAAATGTCATTGCTGCAAGACATCAAGATTCAGCGTTGGTTAAACCTGCAGTCATTTAAGGAATTTGAGCTTCATGGGTTTTCAGATGCTTCGGAAACCGCTTATGGAGCTGTTATATATACCAGAGTCAATATTGGAGGAACGTACAAAACGAATATTATTGTAGCAAAAACTAGGGTTGCTCCAATAAAGACTGTAAGCCTACCAAGGTTAGAATTAAACGGTGCCTTACTGCTTGTTAAGTTGATGCAAACCGTAAGAATATCTTTAGCAACAACTACTCAACCAAGAGTCTTTTATTGGACGGACTCACAAATAGTACTCGATTGACTTTCCAGTCCACCAAGAAGGTTGAAAACCTTTGTTACAAATCGAACTGCTAAGATATTAGAACTCACTAATCGCAATCAATGGTTTCACGTTGAATCGTCGAGTAATCCTGCTGATTGTGCCTCTAGAGGCATGATGCCGTCAGTTCTGAAGGCATTCGACTTGTGGTGGAAGGGTCCAAAATGGCTGCAACAACCCGAAGATTTATGGAAGCAATCAAGCGAGTTTACCTTAGGAGAAATGAATGCAATGGAAGAAAGAACCAAGGTGGTCAATCTTCGTATAATAACACCGGAACATGTAGTCCAGGAAATGTTTAAAAGGATTTCAAGCATCAAGAAGATTCAAAGAATTGTGGCCTGGATACACCGTTTTGCTAAGAACGCAAGGTCCAAGGGCAAGGTTCCTCGTATCATAAATTGTGACATTCACAATTGCGATGCCCTAAATTGCGAGGAAATGGAGAAGGCATTAAGCAGCCTTATAAGAACAACACAAGAAGAGTGTTACGCGTCTGAAATCGATGCACTTTATCGAGGGTTTCAAATTAATAAAAAATCTAAATTAATAAGTTATTCTCCGTTTTTAGACTAATCAAAAATTCTCAGAGTTGGTGGAAGACTGGAGCATGCCGATTTACCATTCGGAGTCAAACATCCTATATTGTTACCATTTAAACATAAACTAACAGAATTGATTATCAGAGAGGAACACTTAAGAAATCTGCACGCTGGTCCTACCTTGCTGATAAACATCTTGAAGCAAAAATACCACATTTTTAGATGCAAGGATGTGGTCAAATCAATTATACATTCATGTATCAAATGCAGGCGATTCAATGCGAAACGTCAGGAACAGATAATGGGGGAGTTAACATCATGCCGGGTTACACTTTCGAGGCCATTTTTGGAAACTGGCGTTGATTACGCTGGCCCTTACTTGATAAAGGCTTCGAAACTCAGAGGAGCTAAACAGACGAAGTGTTACCTTGTAGTATTCGTATGTATGGGGAGCAAAGCTGTACATTTAGAACTAGCAACGGATCTATCAACCGATTGCTTCTTGGCTGTATTAAAGCGTTTTCAGTCAAGGCGAGGAATTTGTAAAGCAATTTTCAGCGACAATGGGTCGAATTTTTTAGGTGCAGCCCGAGAGTTGAAAGAAATTACAAAAATCATGGCGTCATCTACAATACAGCAATATTCGGCAATAAGCGGTACATTATGGCACTTTATCCCACCGGCTTCCCCGCATTTTGGCGGAGTTTGGGAATCCGCCGTAAAATCGATGAAGTATCATCTAAAACGAGTGATAGGAGAGTCGATACTTACCTACGAAGAACTACTTACGCTTTTAGTACAAATCGAGGGAATGTTGAATTCACGACCATTATGTCAGTCGAACGATGAACTGGATCCTCTGACGCCTGGACATTTTTTAATTGGCCACCCTCTAACATTGATGCCAGAACCAGATCTAACTCAACACAAACAATCAACATTGTCTCGATGGCAGAATCTACAACAAATGAGTCAGCACTTTTGGCGGCGATGGAAAAATGAGTATCTACTCTCTCTTCAACAGCGACATAAGTGGAAAACCAGAACAAACAATTTACAATTAGATGATATTGTGATTATTATGGACAATACACTTCCACCTTCAAAATGGATGATTGACAGAGTAATGGAGCTACATCCAGGAAAGGATTCAGCAGTGCGAGTAGTTACACTTAAAACAAAAACGGGAATGATGAAACGGCCAATTAGCAAATTATCCTGTCTGCTGCCACAATTTGACTCAGCCGAGTCAACCACGCCGGAATGTTCATGACGATATCAGCTCACTGGATCACTGTAACACAAAATCAAATTAAATATCAACATAATGTGAATTACGAAATTGGAAACTTATCTGAATCCAATTAGATTTAGTAAACTAAGAACTGTATAAACTTTAATCTTAATTCTTATAATTTAATCTTATTATTTCAATGATAAACAGTCAGTCTAAAGTTAATTTCAATTAATTTAACAAAATTTATTTCTGTTTATGTTCAATCTTACTGTTATTACAGGAATTTGACAGAATTATTGTTATTATTGTTTTCTTCTTATTATTGTTAATTGTTAAGGCTGTTGTCCAATCAGTTATTAAATTGTAAAAGCAGAAAGGTATTACCATAAGTATAATTAAATTGTACACGGCGAATTCGATGATTTGAATATTTTTGTAAAATTTATCTCTGGTAATTTTGTATAATTTGTATGTAAAAATAAAATAGCCAAGACACTTGCCTGTAAACACTGAACGGATTCAGATAGAACTTGAATAAATCATAGAGTATTGTTGTTTGAATTATTGTGTATCATACGAACCTACATCGATGTTTTTTTTGTTAATTATTTGGTTGTTCAATAAATCTTAAATTAAATTGAAAACAATAACCAAATATTCAAGTACTTGAAATTAAATCCATCTATAATAAGATTTTTAAGTGCTTGTCATCGTTCATAACCAATGTGCGTAGAATACAGTACCACTATTGTAATTGTAAGATGCCTAACGTACAGAGATGGGCGACGTAGATTACGTGATGTAATCTACGCTGTTGTCGACGCGTAATCTATTACGTAGATTACCTCGCGATTTTTTGCGGTTTTGGCGTCGACAACGTCGACAACCTACGAAATGATTAATTTCCTCATTTATTTAGCCGGTCTGATCATATTGCTGTCTGTTAATAAATGAGTCATTGTATAATTAACCTAGGGATCAAAAAAGGTTACATTTTGATAATAAATCACATAAATTACTCATTGGTACATGAACTGACTAAGTGACTATCATAGTTATTTTTCATTCGATTCTATACAACAATATAGAATGCACAATTACTAAAATACTTATATATTACACAACAATTTGACATAATTCAAATTTGTGCACTCAATTTTTAAAATAAAAATATTGGGAATAAATTTAAAATATCTATTCAGCTAGTGACATCTATCTAAAAATAGAAGAAGAAGCGGCTACTCGATATTTCGACTGCAGGCATAAAAAAGTTGTCGACGTTGTCTACGAATAGTCGACGTTGTCGACGAGTTGTCGACGTTGTCTACGAGTTGTCGACGTTGTCTACGAGTTGTCGACGTTGTCGACGGTTGTCGACGCATTTGCGTAAAAATTAGTAGTCGACGTGTAATCGCCCATCTCTGCTAACGTATGCATATAGTAAATTTGTTTGTAAAGTGTGTAAAGTTTTTGTTATTATTATTTTATTAATTATTGCATTTTTTTTTATTTTAATTTTTCTTGCTTCTGTTTTACTTGAAAAATAATAAATCAAATTTTTATGGTAATACAGTGTTTAAAAAACCAATACATCAAGTATTTCTTTGGTTACCCATAGTAAAAATATTTAAACAAAAAAATTTCACCTTGAACAAAATTATTATCTAGCTTCTGTTCGAAAATCGATAAAAAATAATAATTTTGAAGCATTTGAAAACGAAATAGCAACCCGGGTAGACGGTTATAGGCATAAGGGTTAAAACCCTATAAAGCAGCTCTTCAATTAGTTTGGCCACTAACACTAGAGGATGTCAATAATGAAAATGTTATTTTTTAATTTATTTTTGTTTAAAATGAATAGATATGACGATTATTTATTACACGAATGATTTGCAACATAATGCTTGAAATTAGTTCACAAAAAAAAAATAAATAAAATGCGATAATAGATATTTCTTTTCGAGTTAAAAAATAAATTTACAAGTACCTAATCAATCGTTATTCATAAACGAGTTTTATTTATAGTATAATTAGAGAATTGGAAAACATTTTGGTGTTAATAAAATTTACATCGCTGTTTGGTGTTACTTGATAAATTGGTCGGGTTTTTTTAACTGTGTTAATATTACAAAATTTTTTATGTCGTAGCTTTTGGGCCCCTCCGTATTCTGATTTAGATACATAATCAAAACGCTTTTCCTGGTTTTGTTTTTGTAGATTCTGGGAAGCTGCCATATCTGTAACTGACGAAGGTGTGCAAGCGGAGGTGATTGGTGGCAAAGGTTCGGCTGCTGGAATTTTTATAATTAATACGTTGTTCAATTTGTATAATATTATGCTGCATTTGCCACAAATTTTCTGATTAAATACATATATCGCAGATTTTTATCAGCAGTTCTTCTTGAATTCGCACAGCTCTCATTTTAAATTTCTATGAGTTTCTAAATGAAATGGATTACAGCACAGATGTATCATCGTTTGATTTACTTTCATTTTTGATTTATTTTGATTTAATTTCACTCAAAAAATTTACGAAAAACATTACTTTTGTTGGAAATAGTAGTGGAACAGGTGTTGGCAAATCATCAGTCGTAATATTTTGTTACCAGTAATTACGCATAATTTGATTACCTTTAGTTTTATTAACCTCTGCAGTTATATTACCACTAATTTTATAACCTTTAGTTGTATTACCCCTAATTTTATTAGGCCATTTTAGAATATATAAATAATTATTTGTAATACTGTCATACTCATAAGTTTCTAATACAGTGTTACATTTCTATATTTTTTTTCACCGAATTAAGATAATTTATTGAGCTGAAATGCATGTAATCTTCAAAAACTTCAAGATTTGAGATGTGAAAGTCTTTGGGACGCGTAGCGAAATAGGATTGCTTAACATAATAATGTGCAAATATAATGTGCTGCTATATATTCAAATAAATTATTGAGTTACAAACTTGATTCTACTATTTTACAGATCGATCGATAATTCATTTAAATCCCAGCTTAAACCATATAAATTCCTAGAAAACCGTAAACAAAACACCAAAAAGGAGCTACAAAAAAAATTCAAGTAGCAGTCAGGTGATTATAAAAACTATTAACGACCAACAAAAAAACGTGAAACAACCAATTTACAACTGTAACCAACACACATTCTTTCGTGTAAATGTCCCAAAATTATGATTTATATCGATCTTCTTTTTGTTCAAGCATATTATAAATCCAGATCTTTATATCGTTTTTTTTTAAGAACATAATTTTCCGTAAGTGTGTGTTGTTGGTTTATTAAAAGGTGTCATGTTAAATGTAGCATTATAAAAAGTGTCAATATAAAAAGGGTAACCTAATCTTTTTTTTTTGGTGTCTCGACAAGAGTGCATGCATCTTATTTTTTGACAAAATTAATTTGGGCCTTTATTTTGACATTTGACGTAATTTATTAATTTATGAGATTTTTAATTAAACAAATTTAAGATTTATGCTTTTAACTTCGTTGAATGTGAATTATTTGTTCCCACCCACATAAAATCAAATTTTACTACAACATAATTATAATATTGTACCTAAGTATGATCTAATCAATTTAATGTTGGATAAAAATAATCACAAAACCAATTAAAAATCTCATTATCTTATCAACACAAAAACATATTAGCGAAGCAAACGAACAATTATACATTTTAGTACTAAAAAAGTCTTTTGTGACAATGTACGTTAAACTGAGAATATTTTTATTATTCGGTCTATTAATGATTTGTGAAGTTTTAAGCCAAAATCGCTTATCTAACGCTACGTATCCGATTAACTATAATGTTTGGCTAAATTTTACAGATCCATTGAAACAAATTTTTTACGGTATTGTTACGATCGAGATGGGCGTTAAAATGGATACCAAACAATTCCAACTAAACGACTTGGGCACAGTCATCGATCAAGTAGTGTTAAGTGAAAAAAATAAAAGTATCGAAATTCCAATTGTGTTATCGAACGGTACTGAAACCAAAATTATCGAACTAGCAAGTGAAGGAAATTTATTAGAAGTGGGCAAATTGTATAAAATAAAAGTTAGTTATTCAGGTTATTTTTGGTTACTAGCAGGACAAAAGAAATGGGAAGCACCAGATTCAGATGATTTTGTCGTTGCTAACAACGTGTTTCCATTTAATGTACAGTACTTCATCCCGTGTTATGATGAACCGCATTTAAAAGCCACATTTGAAATTTCAATACTGCATGATCTCGGTACAACTGCAGTTTCAAATATGGCTGCAGAAAGTATTGTGTCTGGTGAAGGATACCTCTTGACGACATTCACTAAAACTCCACTTTTATCGACGTATTCCGTCGCGTTTGCAATTAGCAACTATGGCCGTGTTCAAAACCACGGCTTCAAAACTATAAACGCATTTTACGGAAACTTATACCAACCAAGTGATGTCGAATTTGTATTAAATGTTAATCAAAAAGTGGTGGAACTATTGGTGAAATATTTAAATGTCCAATTGGATGTCGACGAAATAAATTTGGTGCCTATTTATGAGCATCCAACCCAAACTTTTGGTACACTAGGATTATTAGTCAATCGACATTCGTATTACTATTACAATGGGGACACAATATATACGACATTGGACCAGGATAATATTGTACGATACGTATCCCAATTTTATGGTAATCAATATTTTGGAAGTTTAATATCTCCCGAATGGTGGCCTCAAATTTGGTTCAATCAAGGCGTATCAAAGCTACTTGAGTACACCATCTCGAGCGGAATTTATCCCGATTTACAACAAATGGATTTATACTTCTATAAAATATTCACCCGCGCAAATACATCGGCTGGGAGCGCAATTGAGCCAAATATTGAATCACGCCTAGATATATTAAACTATTTGAATGCCGAACCCTCATGGAAAGGTGTGTATCTCTTAAAAATTATTTCGCTGAATAATTATTTTATTTAAATTTCAGCAACTGCCTTAATTTATATGATACGGAATCTATTAACTGAGAAAGTGTATAAATTAGGCTTAAGCCAAATAATTAAGGAACGTGCATATTTGCCATCAAATACAAAACACATCTTTGATATTTTAACTCGAGTTGCTATCGAAAATGGTGTCTTGACTGAACAGCAAGATTTGCATAAAATATTTCATGAATGGATAACAAGTGCGGATTTGCCATCGCTAAATGTGAACCGCGATTATACGACTGGCCTTGTAACTATAACGCAGACTGCTGTGGATCGAAGTTCATCGGTATGGGTAATTCCTTACAATTATATGACTCAAACGAATACTATTAATTGGAATGTTACGACACCGGATGGTTGGCTAGACAACGTAAGCTCTGTTGTATTAGATTTGTGTGCAGAACTTAAATCAACTGATTGGATAATATTTAACCGTGAGTTTTCCGCTTTTTATCAAACAAATTACGATACCACAAATTGGCTCCTACTAGCGAAACAATTAAGGCGCGACCATGAGAAAATTCCAAGACATACTAGAGGACAGTTAATGCATGATGCATATATATTCTGGACATCGGGCGCAATGTCCTATAACATCATATTCTACTTCTTTAGTTATTTGCACCAAGAAACGAATCCAGTACCGTTTCAACCTTTTCTTTTGTACGTACGCGATTAAGATCCGGAATTTTATGGTACTAAAATGTATGGCCATTTCACTAAATTTGTAATAAAACAGCTCAGACCTGTTTTTCATCGGGTTAGAATTACGGATCCGTCTGCTAAACAAAATCTTTCTATATTTGATGAAATAAATCAAGATGAGGTGTTAAAATATTTGTGCCGAATGAACTACCAACCATGTTTGGAAGATGCACAAACTTTGTTGGATATATATCTGGAGACAGAGATAATTGATTCCAGTGATGAGATACTTATCTACGGATTTGTATTAAGCAATGAAACCCAATTCTGGGAAGTATTCCACCGGGTAAATAATGTCGAAAATAGAGATAAAAAATTACTCAATATGCTTGGATTGACACAAAATTCTTTAAATATTGAACATATATTAAATATTTTACTTACCAAAAATGGTGAAGACTACCAAAATGTAACAATTAATCTGGAAGTTTATGATCGCGTTACAATATTTGAAGCACTTCAATTGAATAATCTCGCGGCGGTTGATCGGGTTTATGATGTGGTCGAAAATAAGTCAGAAATTATAAAAGAAATGTAAGTCATGATTTTAAAGCAACACGCGTATTACCTACTAATGATATTATGTTTGTTTGTAGTTTGGGTGATGAATTTCATTGGATCATATCGAGCTTAGTTTTGCATGTACCAACCGAACAAAAATATGAACAAATATTGCGGATTGTGCCGTTATATCGAACTGTTGAACGGGATTTTGAGATTCATACTGGAATGGCAAAATCAAAATTGATAACTATTACAAATTTAATTGAACTAACTGAAGAGGTTTTAGCCTATTTATTAGAAAATGAAGTTGACCCGAAAGAGGAAGAAGGAGATGGCACGGATGTACAATGTGAAGACGAAAAAGACAATTCTAATGGAAACAACAATCAGAACGATGATGATGGAGGTTCAAGCGCGCTAGCGATTTCTGGATCAATTCAACATTACTAAATAGTGCTGTAATCTTTTTTAACTAAATGTCAAAATATTGGATTGTAATTTTTGTTGTTTTTAATAAAAAGTATTTATAGACTTGTATTAACTGAAAGTCTCTTATACGGGCGTGTAGCAAATGATTTTACGGTTTTACCAATCATTACAGGATTATATTGATTTCTGTACTTAACAAAGGAAGTAATAATCGAACAAAACAAATGGTGGAATGAAATGGAAAAACAAGCTTTTAGTTCTGAAAATAACTTTCTATTCTTCAGTATTCAGTTGCCCAGCGATTTTCCAATTCATTCATCCCATCTCTGAAGTGATTTTCCTGAAAACCTTCAAAATACTCCTTTACGGCAGCTATAACCTCGTCGTTCGATGAAAAACCATATGTAAACAAGACTGATGTTCCAGCAATTCGTATTGCAACTCCTTCAATTCGATCATTGCAAGAACTCCTTGCCGGGTCTTGTCTCACGAATTTATTCATCCAGTTCATCCAAAAGGTTTGAATAATACCCAGTTATTGTTTTACTGGTTTGAAGGTAATCAAATAACAAAATTCCTCTTGCATTCCAAAAAACTGATGGCATAACCTTCCTTGTCAATTTTGCCTACTTTGGCTGTTTCGTAGCAGAAGTACCGGACTCAATTCATTCTGCAGTTTGTTGACGCAATTTAGAATCATAGAGGTAAATCCAAGTCTCATCCAAAGTTACAAATCGCCGCTTAAAATCGGTTTTATCCTTTCGAAAACGATCTAACTGTTGTTGAGAAAGTCGAACTCGTAGTCGTTTTTGATCCAAGATTAACAAATGCGACACCCATCTTGTCAAACACTTTCTCATAAATTAATTTATTAAAATAAGAAACACCCGTTCAGGTGAGATGTCCATAGCCAAACATTTTCAGAATTAGTCAGTCATCTGTCTTCAATAACCATACCATGAACAGAACAATCATTTCATCGGTAGTAGCAGTTTTTGAACGATCAGAACGAGGATCATCTTCATGGCTTGTGCGAACACATTGAAATTTGAAAGTCCTGAATTTTGAAGGAGCTGCATCAGCTAATACTTTTACATTACATTATAAATTTCCATAGCCTTTAAACGTTTTTTGACAAAGAATTTAAAGACGATGTTCAAGTTTTGCCGTTTAAAAAAAATACAAAAACTACTTTAATCAGCTGCCTGAACAAAACTATTCAACAAATCAACTTGAAATTTCGTAACCATTCATATGAAGAGTGAATGCGTTCCATATATGATGCGTTTTTTATTCGCTCCCGATAGCTGCTATCGTGAGCAGTCATATAAAAAGTGGCTCCCGATAGCGCTCCGTATAAATCGGTAGAGCCAAATATTTTTTATTTCTTGTTTTCGCTAAACAATTGAATTAAAATGATAGTTTGATGATAAAAAAATTTAGTTTACTAATAAATAGCGCGTCAAATTTAAATTTGGTCAAATATGATGGCTGTGGATAGCAGCTATTGGGAGCGAATAAAAAATGCAGAAGTATGCTCCACGAACTTTTCAAATAACCTAGTATAATGGAAACACAATCTTATACTTGAAAATTGGAACATAATGAAGACTTGATACGTTTGTGAGGTTCATTTGCACACATCGACATATTTTGAATATGAATCGGCAAAAAGTAAAATCGCACACGTTGTTTTCTTTGTTAGCCGTAAGAAACGTGCACGATTCCGATGTTAAAAACCCCCGTGTTTTCGTTTATAAGAAAAAAAATTAGGTCTAATAGCCACATGGAGATATAAAAACGAACGATTTAGTTCGTTTATAGCAAAAATGCGCCACATATGAGAAATGATATATCGACGGTAAAAATTGACGTCACACAAACATAATGACATTTGGCTTTAGCGTTTTTCAGTTTTTAATTTGATAACTAGTGTGAAAACAAAATCATGGTGCGCTCAAAAGGAATTAAACTAAAATTAGTTTTATATAGTGCATTATATATTATTTATCTACGAAATCGCAGAAGATGTTGAGTTCATCTAATAAATAGTGCCAGAAAACGTTTGGGGAAATATTACACATTAGTGAAGTTATTGGAACGGTATCCTAATAAATATTTTAGTTATTTTCGGATGTCAAAGAGGCATTATACTCGTATATATAAAATGATTTTACCCGAAATTAAACCAGCGTCAAACGCATTTCGAAGAGATACCTTAACAGCTAAAGAAAAATTAGTAATCACTTTGAGGTTAATAGGTTTTATTATTATTACCTTACGTCAATAAAATTTCAAATCAATAATATTTTTTATAGATTTTTGGCTACTGGATGCAGTTTCTCCGACCTGAAATTGAGATTTTTAATGGGCAGATCAACAATTGAAAAATACATTTTCCAAACCATCCGGGCAATAAATAAATGCATTATTTCAATCGGACTGCCAAAATTAAAAAGTGAGGATTGAACCCGTATAGCAAATTATTTTTTTGAAAGGTGGAATTTTTCCAATTGTCTAGGTGCCGTCGATGGCAAACATATAGATACGTTTGCTCCTAATAATTCTGGATGCTTGCACTTTAATTACAAATAGAGATTTTCAACAGTGCTGATGGCGGTCGTCGATGCGAGGTATAAATTTATAAGCGTGGATATAGGGGCATATGGTTCAAATTCGGATTCCTCTATATTTTAAAACTCGGAATTTGAACATTTGTGGTTAAACAACCCTGAAAAATTGAGTATTCCAGCTGACGTGCGTATGTGTTGGTAGGAGATGAAGCTTCCTCCTTGAAACCAACTCTCCTGACTTCATATCCAGAGAGAAATTTGACCCAAACTCGTCGAATATTTAACTATAGGTATGGACGGAGATTAATGAATTTTACAATGCTGTATAATTTCCATACCACATTAATAGAAATATTTTTTCTTTCTAGACTTTCACGAGCAAGAAGGATTGTTGAAAATGCCTTCGGTATTTTGGTAAATAAGTGGAGGATCTTGCTGAAGAGGCTAGAGGTAAAACACAAACAACATCGTAATGGCATGCGTAATTTTGCACAATATTACAAAAACGGTCGTCGACATTCTCAACAATTTAGAAAATAACATAAATGAAGCAAATCCAATCAATAAAACAAATTCGCCTAGGGTTCCTGCCTCTCATGGATATGACATTAGAGAAGTATTTGCAGACTGGTACATTAAAGAGGGAGATCTTTCATTCCAACACGATATGAAAAAAACACAGATTATGTTTATAAAAATATTTTTTATACTATTTGTAAATAAATAAAAATTTATTTCATTTTAATTCTAATTTTTTTTATTGATTAATTTTATTTACATGATACTTAATTCAGTGTTCGTCTTGCTATTTGTATTATATGTACCTATATCAAGACATCTTCAAGTGCATGCAATCATTTTATTTGCATTTGTAATTTTTGGGACTCATCTAAACTTTCCGCTTACCGAGCTAAATAATTAAAAAGTTGTTCTCAAGCACTTGGTGATGGTGCTTGGAATGGTACATTTAAACTGGAGATTGCCTCGAATATTTTTTCCCCAATATCTATGTATATTGCGCCGATTTTTTTTTTGTTGGTGGTGGAGTTGGTCTTGGTATCGGTGTCGGTGGTTTTGGTACCTGCAGTCTTATTTCCTCTTCAACATAATTTTCATCAATTTCCATTAGCTCATCAAATAAATCTCTGAAATTTACCATTATATTTTTGTTCTTCTCCATTTGAGGCCCAATCAACAAACAAACAAAATATTTTTTTTAGATTACCTGAAGTGCGTTCGTCTGTGGTGAATTAACTGAAGTGATTCGCCCGTTCGTTTGGTATGCTTCACTTCACTTAAAAATATTGAGCTACTGATTTATCTGAATAATAATTTTGCTTGTGTAAATAATTCAGATAATTGTTTTTGTTGTTTTTTGACATTATTTTGTTTTACGCAACGAAGAAGCCAGGATATTTTAAAGAATTTTAAATTATTTTTCTGTTATAATGGATGACGATTTGATCGAATATGTGAGTTTCGCAAATCACGAAGAATTTGCAAATGTGAAAATGTAATGTGACACACAAAAATAATTGATCCTAGAAAATGGTTGAGTAACTTTAAATTTTAATTATTTTATAACACAAGCCAATTACTTTTTAACAATTTGACATTTATAGGAATTGTAGCAAACGAACGACCGATTCACTTCAGTACTTAATTATCTGAATAATAACTCAATTAACGGAATTGTAACTCAATATCAATTCAGTTAATTCACCACAAACGAACGAGCTTCTGGTTTCCCTACTATTGCAGCAATTTTAGTCCAGCTGTCTGCGTTCATGTTTCGATTTTTGTATAATGCTTTTGTTTTATCGTACCATTTATATTGTTACTTACTTTATTCATGGTAGTTACTAAACTTTAAAATAATATTATTTAAATAATAAATAAAATATTAAATATATTATTATTGATCCAATTTTGATACATAATAGCCCGATAACTAGACTGACTTGAAATAAAGAAAATGTAAAATAATCCATTGTTATTGTATAACCCACGTTGCTATAGGGGCAACAAAATTGTATAACAAAATAGTTGAGTAGTCATTGGAAATTATTCGCCGATTTTGTAATTTACGTCAAGGAAACACGTCACATAAATTTAAATAACAGTCACTATGATGTACTAGGTTGTTCTGGTGTGTCTTCGGCGCCCGTTTACTTTGTTCGAAAATCTATCTATAATATAAAGTTCTTATGCCCGATTTCAGAACAAAACAGCAAATCCTCAGTTAAATAATATCTTATCTCTTTCTTCATTTATGAAATTGCAACTTGTTTCGAAATTCAAAATCAATGCTACCTGATTATATTTGTTTATTACAAGGGCATTTTAACGCTAGAATTAAATATTTGACTTTTCAATATCGCTCAAATAAATATTTAATTCTCCAGTTACAATGTTCATGTAAAAAAAAAATTTAATCAGATAGCATTGATTTTGAATTTTTTGAAACAAGTTGCAATTTCATAAAAAACGAAAGAGATGAAATATTATTTAACTGAAGAATTGCTGTTTTGTTCTGAAATCGGGCATTAGTCTGTCACATGAATTTAGTTTAAAACAGTATGCTATGCTGCCAAAATAGATTGTACACTGCGTCTGCAGTACCTTAACGCGATAAAATTATCCGGTTTAGTATGTTACACTACCAAAATAGATCAGAGTGTCTCTTGACCTATGCGTCCGATGCCTCTTTTTTTAAGCGATTAGTTGAATGCCTGTATTCCATAAGAAAAATTGACTGTCAGTCAAAAAAATCGAAAAGAGAAAAATAATCTGATGCTCCATATCAGAGACAAAGACAACGCTTTGTTTTATTTTTTATTTTATGGTAAAACAATTTTGCTATAAAATAAAAATCACGTTGGCTTTGTCTGTTATATGGAGCGTCAAATTATTTTGCTCTCTTCGTCTTTTTTGACTGTCAGTCAATTTTTCCCATGGAATATAGGCATAACGCAATTTGGTTTAATTGAATTGTTTTATTCTGAATCATGATTGCTATGATCATTTTTAATTTTACCGTTCTTTCAAATATTTTTTTTTAATTTTTTTTTTTTTATTTTAAAACCATAGTATGCATTGAGCGTTACGGAATCAGTGACCGACTGACCTGGGCTTTTATTATTGTAGATTTCTAAATTAAATGTTACAGTGTGAAAACACAAAATGGAACTAGTTCTTATTAATTTACGATTATTTACATTCGGTGAAAAATACGTGAAATCACAAATTTTTGTAAGTCATATATAAATTTTATGATTTTTATGTTTTGAATATGTAGCCTTGATTAAAAAAAAAATTTTGAAATGCTTTTTTGTTTTTTGTTGTTGTTGTTAAAGATACAGGGTGTCAAATTTTGAGAAAAACGATAATCATGATGTTGTATTTATGGCAATAAAAAGTAAATATTTATCGGATAATTATGATTTTGAGCTCATTTTAAAGGTAAGCTAATAGTGATTAATAAAAAAATATAAAAATAGTTTGTTGTTTCATTCCTTCTTTTTTAAATTTCCCGCCAAAATGTTCTTTTTCAATTTTCTCAAAAACCTATTTTTTTTTTTTTAAGAATTTGACAATTAATATTTATTATTAACATATCTAAAAACTGGAA
Organism: Tipula helvola; assembly: GCA_963556165.1. Classification (NCBI taxonomy): domain Eukaryota; kingdom Metazoa; phylum Arthropoda; class Insecta; order Diptera; family Tipulidae; genus Tipula; species Tipula helvola. Next base: position 193,432,719 of record OY744481.1, on the reverse strand, counting down.
CACCGTTATTTTTTGTAATCTTGCAAAATACGTTTTAGTATGACAATCTACAAATTTATTATATTTAAACGTATTTTACACGAAAACGAAACGAGATGCTGTCCTGAATTTTTAGGATCCCTATAATAGAACTAAATGGGGAAAAAGATAATAAAAAATAAAAATAAAAAAAAAGATGCAATTTTGAGAAAATTGAAAAGAACTGTTTCGGCGGCCATTTTGAAAAATAACAAATGAAAGATGGTACCATTTTGATAATTATTTTATAATCCCTGTTCATGTATCTTTAAAATGAGCCCAATCTTATAGTTTTTGAATAATTAGGTTTCTTTCTATAGCAATAAATACAATACCAAGTGCATTGAATTTTTAAATATTTGACACCCTGTATCTTAAAAAACAACAACAACAAGAAATTTATTTTCCATAAATGTTTTGTTTAATTAGTGCTACACATTCGAAACATAAAAATCTAAAAATTCAAACATGACTTCCGGTCACATAGCTATAAAGATATGCAATTTGACATATTTTCCTCCAAAATGAAAAATTCGTCAAATTAAATTTTTTTTGAAGTCATATTTTCTAAAAAATTACAAATTATTTGATTTTTTTGATTTAAATCAACTTTTTGTTTTAAATTAGTTTACCGATTATTTTTAATTTTTGGATTAAAGAAATATAAATTTTACAGTAAAATTTAAAAGTATGAGGAATTGTTCTCATGATTTCGTATTCGCGTTAAAACTACATAAAGCTGGCCATAAGCAAAATCAGATTCCGGCAAAAACAACCCAACATTATCGAACGATTGTCCCAGAGCCTTGTTAATCATCATTGCAAAAGACAAAATGATAGAAAATTGTCGTCGCTTCATTCGAAATCCTAAGCTATTCTCGCTTGGATATATATTTTTTAATTCGCAATGAAATGCCGTTATAAAATAAAAATAAAAAAATAGCTCAAAACGTCCTTGGTGAGGATCGAATCTGAAAGCTTATTGGAAAAAATTGAATATCGAAAAACAATTTGCGGTATTAGCCTTAATGTAGAATACAGTTTTACAAAATGTGTTATTACATATTACATATAATTCTTACAATACAAAATTTTATGTTTTTCAATTCATATTGAAAAAATAAAATACCGTTACCGGAAAAAAAATTATTAAAATTAATAAGTATTTCGATGAGCAACAAACCCGAAACATTTTCTATTCAAATTTTCTTGTTTACACATACATCACTCAGACTACTCAGTTATAAAATTCAAGCATCTAAATTGAAAATATAATAAAATACATAGCGTTCCGCCGAACACTGTGAATTATATAATGTAGATGAACTATTGGTATTATTTATTTTTATACTGAATTTAAAATTTATTGTTTATTATTATTTTTTTTATTGCTTGTAAATACATTACTTATAATAAAAGATTATTTAATGTTTTTATTGAAGAGACTGCTACGTAAAACAGAATGTAAAACTCCGCATAACTTCGCATCTATTAACTCTGCATATTTTAACTCTGCATCTTCTACCTCCGCATCTTTCAACTCTTCATAACTCCGCTTCTATTTACGGCAGGATAAATTTGGTTGTCTTTTAGATTTTAGTAAGCTGTTACGCTACCTGCCCCTCTACAGAAAAATAGTTAGCCTATCACTCCCGAGTCAATTTTGCCGAATTGGTGGAGTTCCTATTCTATGACTGAAGTGGCGAGAAGTTGGTGGAATTAATCTTCGATGTGCGTTAAATTATAGGTTAATGGTGTTAAATTTTAAAAAATTTTACGCTTACAGTATGTGAATTAAATATTTGCTTAGAATGACAACTCTGCTTAGAGCATGACCTATGAGATCTGGGGTTACATAACCAGCATTTTTTTGGTTTAGCCAATTGTGTAGGCATACGCATGATTGGACGATATCCTCCACTAAAGTAATATCCGCTAAAATTGTTGTTCAGAATATTCTCCATCTAGCTGAAAGAATGCCGAAACAATTTTCTATTGTTCGGCGAGCCCGACTAAGCCGATAATTAAAAATTGTATGCTTCTCATTTTGAATGGTGGTAAACGGCTTAAGCATATTCCCGGTCATAGCAAAGGCATCGTCGGTCACGAAAACGTAAGGCACAGCAGTGAATGTATCGTATCGCTGACATTTCTTGGCTCAGGTATCCTAAAAAAGACAATAAGAAAATAATAAGAAAGGCTTTTACAAATTGGGGGCTTCCAGCTTGTGTGAAATGTATTCCCGGTTTATAATGTATTCACTTACGGGAGAGTTGTAGAATAAAATTGTTTGCCGAAATTAGTTTCTCGGAAAATTCGTCCATCACCCTGGCGTCCGGCAGACCCAATATCGCACCAAATAAAGTTATACTTATGGTCGCATATTGTCATTAATACAATGGATGAAGTTTTTTTATAGTTGTAAAACTCCGATCCAGATTTTTTGGGGGCCTAAAATACAATATAAAATTATATTTAATTGTAATTTAAAATGTTTAATTGTCTTACTTGAATAGCGACGTGTTTTCCGTCGATTGCTAGTCGATTTTCACATCGCCTGGTCCCGGTTTGAGATTTGCCTGTATTATCAATTAAAGGGGGGATCAGACGATGTGAAAATCGACAAATGTTAGTGATATGTATATACGAGGGCGGAGTGAGAAGTCTGGTAAAAATGAAACAAGGACTAATATTTTCGGGCAAAAAAAAATTATTTTTTAACGTACATAGTCGTCTTTTAGCTCGATACACTTAGTCCAACGTTTTTCAAATTTTTCGATCCCTTCCGAATACTACGATATCTCAAACCCTTCAAAATAGGCGTTAGTTGCATCGATGAGCCTCATTAGAGCCAAATCTCTTTCCGCCGAGCCATTTCTTCAAGTTCCAGTTATGAAACGATGCAAAAACTCCTTTTTATTTTGCTTGAACATCGCCAAACCTACCTCTGAAGTTGTCACACGTGTGCGTTTTTGGTCGATTGTAAGCAAACGCGGAACTCAACGCGTGGATAGCTTTGTCATATTCAAATGTTCGTGTCATATATTGCGCACACGGTGGTGACTTCATTTGGGCGTCCTGAACGATCTAAATAAATAATAAGAATAAATCAAAAATTAATAACTTGATATCTACAGGCTTTTTAATATTTTTAAAAATGAACCTGAATAAATAAATATATTTTTAATTTGGAATACACCAAAATTGTCATTGGATGTATCGTGTGTAGGGTACATTTACCATGTGTAAAACTTGCACAAATATACATATATGCACCAATATATTAGTCAATTCTCGCACCGTCTGGTCCCGCCTTAATATGATTAGTTCAGCTTTATTTATTTATATATTATTTTTAATAGCATTCTAGATTTGGTCAACATAATTCGATAAATCGTTACGTTCTTACGTATAAGGTGGGAATTGAATTTTTGTAGTTTGTTCGTAGCTAGCTTTTTATCAGTACGAAACCAAACTACCAGGAGCTTAAGGAAAGTTCTCATTTTTTGAAAGGGTATAATACATCGTGGGGGAGTGAATTTCTACTTTTTTTGGTAGGTGCGTTATGAGTATATATCCTCTTTATTTTATTGACTAACATGTCGTAATAATAGGAATGCTATTAAAAATAATATACTTTGTTTTTATAAAGCGGAAAAAATTATATTAATTGCAATATGTAAATACAAATCTGAAACTTCTGAATTAAAAACGACGTATAAAATAAGCATTCATTTTGTGAAATTAATTTCAATTTTTAAATTGCCGCCAAAAAAAACGGCACTTCCAATGATCTTAATTTCGACTTTTCCGAGCTCAGGACACTCCCTTCAACCAGGTTCACTATGATTTTTTTTAGTGACCAAATTTTTCATTAAAACTGATTTCCAGCACACCGTCACCCCATATAAGAGAATAGCCAACTGAAAGCAAAGGACAAAGTGTAAAAATTCAAATTCAATTAAAAAATGTTCTAAAGAGAGTCCGAATAGAAGAGAATGTCAAAAGTTTAGAAAAAAAAAAATTAGAATTATAAAAAAGAACCACAATAAAAATTTAAATCACACCACGATGTTCACCACACGAAGTCTAAAAAGCAGTAAACCAGCCACTTTACACTTGCTTTCTTGCATTACGTTTCTCACTTTGTTCCCTTCCTCTGTACCTACAAACTGATTTCAAAGGTCAAATTTTGTAATTCTTTTTTCAACAATTTTTTTTTGTGATTCTTGTGATTCTCTGCACTAACACAAACAGAAAAGAAATATAAAATATTTCAAGGTCGCATTGTTTTTTTTTTGTTTACAAATTTTACTAGTTTAACCTTCTCTCTGTGTATTGGGGTCAAATTTACCCCAGTCGGTTTTAAAATGAAAAAACTACGTTTTTTATTATTTGAATGGCTCATGCCCTAAAAGAAAGCCTCAACTAATATCTTGTACACGCAATACAACGAAAAGCGGGCCCAAATTACTTGTAAATTTGGTAATTACGATAGTCTGAAATGAACCAAGCGCATTTCTGTGTACTGGGGTCAAAATGACCCCAAATTATTTCCATGTAGGTACCTACTATTTTCTATATAAATCAAAAAATGACTTAATTTTTATGTTTATGAATGTATTGTAAAGTATGTCTGTGATGTTTTTTGCATTTTTTTGTTAATTAGTAAGTGAGACTGTCAGATGAAGGGGAAATAGCGAACGATAATATTGAAGTGGATTTTTCAAAATGCGACGAGAGTTGAACATGCTGAGCCGATAAACGTCTGTGATTACGATAAGGATGAACATATTGAGCCGATAAATTTTGATGATGATGACAATTTTGAACTTTGCGCTGACGATCGAGAAAATGAACAGGGAAATGATGAAACTGCCTCTTTTGAAGATGAAGAAGCGGTTACTGGTATATGGTATTATGCCCAAAATAAAAAAATGTTTCCGAAAGTGGAGCCTAAATATTGCAAATGTGACCAGAACATGCGACTTTCTACTACTGCGGGAAATGGAAGGCTTCACAGTGCAAACAGCAAAAATTCTAATAACTCAGTTATTAGCTTTCCAAAAAACCATCACAGAAATATTGGTGAATATTATCGTGGCTGAGACCAATAGAAAAGCGCGGCAGTTTTATATAATGAATAATAAAATAACAGAAAAACACCGTACTATGTATGATACTAATTCGGTGGAAATGTTTGCATTGACCTGCATTTTAATTTACTCTGGCGCTCTTAAGAACTGGGACGACCGTTCATTTTATCGAGCTATGATATCCGGCAGGAACCGCTAAAAACAGATAGATTGGTAGCATTCTGAACTGTATGGAAAATGTTCTTGGCAAACATTCGAAACCCTTATAAACCGTCATCAAATTTAACTATTGATGAACAATTGATTCTAACACGAGGGAGATGTTCTTCCCAACAGTACGTACCATCAAAACCAGGGAAGTATGGAATTAAAATATTTTGGCTACGCGACTCAAAGATCTCTTACCCATTGAACGCAGAAGTGTATGTTGATGGGCAACCAGGGAGGCCTCATTCGGTTAATTAAGCATTAACAAAAGAAGAACAATTATTATGAACAACTTTTTCACTATTGGTACTTTAGCCGAGCAACTTTTGCAGAAAAAATCGACACTAATTGGAACAATCCTACAAATAAAACCCGATTTGCCCAAAGAGCTTAGTACAAAGTAAGGAATTAAAAATAACCGAGAACTTAAGTCTTCAAAATTTAGTTTTGATAACAACCTAATACTTGAAAGTTTTATCCTAAAGAAAATCGTTTCTAAAAGAATTGGTTATGCAACTGGTGCAAGCCAGCTCCCCAACCCTCGAAAGTTAAAAAAAATGTAAGAACAGCAATCGATCTAATAGGTTATAGTGTTACTAATAAGACGGGAATCAACAGTAAAAAAAACCAAGTGTAAAGTGAAATAGATTTCTTGAAAGCAAAGAAACGTAATGCAAGAAAGCAAGTGTAAAGTGGCTGAATTTAAAATTTATAATTTCGATTTTTTGTTTATTTTTCGCTCCTCTCCTTTGTTTAGTTGTTTATAAATAAATTTTGTTTCCTCTCTTTAGAAAAGAAATAAATCGATCGCTATTTCATTCGCTTCCCTTTATTTTTTATACGAGGAGAGATATTTTATTTTTTAGAATTTCGTTCCCAGGGAAAGAAATCAAAAAAAAATTTTTGTTTCCTTTCACAGAGAGAGAGATTAAAGGAGAGAACGAAATATGAATTTAAACACTGCTAAAAAGTATTAACCCTTGTGTGTGTACCTATACCCAAAAAAAATTACGCTAAACGCTAGTACACACCCGACCCACCCGGGTAGCCAAGTATATTTTTTCGGGTTTTCCATCCGTTAAACCCAATTTTTTGCCGAGTCCGCAATGTTGCTGCATTTATTTTATAAATTTAGTATTTTGGTGTTTAAAAACTAAAGAAGCTAGAAACGACTAACTTCAAAACTGCAGTCACCACAAATATGTAAAATTGAAATGGCCACCCGGGTGGCCGGGTATACACACAAGGGTTAAACAAATTCAGAAAAAATTTCCTTTTATACAAAACTATTTTTTTAACGTCTTTAATTTTATTTGGTGTATAACTGTACAGTCGAATTTTTAAGTCAATTTTTTACACACTCCAACCTCGTGCAAACATTTCTTTTGTCACCTCTCTAAGTACAAATAAAATGACGACATAAACAGAGTTCGGGAGTGATGATACGATTGACTGTCATTGGCCATCAAACAGCAAACTACACTTTTTTATGCTAGCGTACAAAAAGTAACTCAAAATAAAATGTAAATCCAACCTTAGACAATATTTAATAAAAAATAATCCACATAAAATATTAGATATATTTTTGTTATACTCTTGTTCTGGATAAACTGTCCAATTAGACAGATTTTACAGAACTACATAGCACATTTCATAAAAACTAACGAATTTTTCGAGTAGATTTTTTTTTGTTAAATATAAAAAACGTTACATTCGTTAATTCAAAAATGAGCAATATATGATTTTAAAGTGCATAACTAAATTCTAAAAATTGCTATCGCGAAGACTTACCTATACTACAATAAAACAGGCTTATTGCCATAAATACTTGTTTCACATTAACTACTTGTTTAACAACATTAATTACTTGTTTAACATGTTGTTATTTGTATTAGATTTAGATTATTGATCTAATGAAACTGTTCTTCGCCACATTCACCACCTCTACTCGTTGTATTAGGTAAATTAAAATTAAAAATAAAGCAGTAATGGTATATAAGCGCAGAAACGAATGAGAAATTCGCTGCCCGAATTCAATACATGGTAATTCAACAGGCTATAGAATAAACAAAATCTTCGAATTTAAAGTGTTTACACGTGTTAGTATACGAGTACGTTCATAAATTGTCTCGCTTTTACCTGTAGAGACAACTAATAAGGACTTTTAGTTTTGTTAGCGAATAAACTAACTAAACAAATATCGAGTAGCATTTTAAATCAAGCTACAGGACCTACAGCTACATCAGTAACAATTCTCTAGTGATTTACAACTTAATTAATACGATTGTGGCGCGTAGTTGTTTTAACACAACGCATTGATTTTAGTTTCTCGTCACTTGTAAAGTATAACGTAGGGTGAAGGTTCAATTAGAACTTAAAAAAATTAAATATTCTAGGTTCTTACGAGATTTGAACTCGAATCGCTAAATTCACAGTCCAGAGTGGTAACCATTACTCCATTAATGAAACGTTTAATTTGCCATTTTTTTGTCTTGTCTGTCTTTTAACTTGTTTATCGTAATTATGTATTACTTTTTGTATTTCTCCTAGTAGCATATTTTCTCAAAATATTACGCTGTATCACCCCTTTAATAATACAGTTAGTGCCGTATATTCTGTGGTAGCGATTTCCTGTGCAGAAAACACTACAAACAACAGACGAATACAATATTTGGACATAGTCCGGGTGTTGCTACAATAGTTTAGTGATAATGAGGTTCGGTGTCAGTTTTTTATTCTCAAGCATTTACCTGACTTCATTATTATTTATATTTCTCGCTTTGAGAATTCCTTTATGAACAAATGCAGTGTTCCACTATTCTACCCAGTAGAACTACTTCTTTTATACACAAGTGAAAACTATCTGGTTTTAAAAAACATTAAAGCTCTAATTTGCCAAATCAATAGAACTATGGTTTCGTGCTGAATCACTGTTGCTAAGAAGCTTGCTGAGTGTACATACATCAAGTTGCTACCAAACAATTCATTTTTGTTTTGCAATAAATCTTAACTGTATTCTTCTGTATGGGGTAACAGTTTGGTGGCCTGCTCTGGACAAAACTGTCAACCTAAAGTTGTTGACAAAAGTTCAGAGAACAATCTCTCTGTGGATCAGTGGTGCAATGAGGAGCACATCCACTCAGGCACTGGAGACTCTGCTATTTCTAACTCCTCTAGATATCATGGGAAAACAGTGGGCAGCTAGCACTGCCATACGACTGAAATCCACCTTAATGTGGACCTGCAATAACACAGGGCACTCATCTATACTTTGTAACAAAGGGCTTCCCAAGACCACCGACTATACTGTCCCGTCACTATCTTTTGATAGAAAGTTCCGGACTATTATACCATCTAGAGAGGACTGGATGATGGATACAGTTTTGGAACCAGGAGTTTTGAACTTCTTCACTGATGGTTCAAAACGGGATAGAGGAGTAGGGGCTGGGGTATTCTGCGAGGAACTCATGTTAAACCTCTCCTTTCGTCTCCCTGACTACTGCAGCATTTTTCAAGCTGAGGTAACTGCGATAAAGGAAGTCGCGGACTGGTTGAGGTATAATGTAATATCGACTAGTGATATTCGCATATATACGGACAGTCAGGCAGCCATTAAAGCGCTTCAATCACACCTTCTCACGTCGAAAGTAGTCCAGAGCTGTCTCTCATCTCTTAACGAGATGACAGATCAGTTCAACATCCATATCATATGGGTGCCAGGACATTTCGTTAGTACGGGGAACATGAAAGCCGATGAACTGGCTCGACGTGGTACAACGGACCACATTTCAAACAGCAAAAAGGATATTGAAATTCCTCTTGCGGTATGTAAACTGCTGCTTCAGGAGGAAGCCAGTAAGTTGACGAATGACAGATGGTCAAATAGTACCTCATGCGTAATAACTCGGCAAATCTGGCCAAAGTTGAACTTGGCGAGATCCAAACAGCTGATCTCACTTCAGCGGAGTCAGATCAGTGTGGTTGTTGGAGTGATTACGGGGCACTGTCTCATAGGCAGACATGCAAGTAGACTTGGTTTCTTCTCACATGACTACTGTCGTAGTTGCGAGGACGAAGAGGAGGAAGAGACAGTACTTCATCTTCTTTGCACCTGTCCTCGTCTGGCACGAAACAGACTGAATTTTCTAGGGGCACACCTTTTCAACGACCTGGCGGAGCTCAGCGAGAAGGACGTCAGGAGTATCCAGCGCTTCATAGCAAGCTCAAAGTGGTTTCAATGAGTTGGAGGAAAAATTTTTAATTTGTGGTATGGCTACGGACCTTTTTGTGTCTATGCCTGGTCCTGGTGGACCGCCACCCAAACCTAACCTAACCTTAACTGTATTCTAATAAAACATTGTTTTAAATTATTATTAAAATGCCAATCCAAACAACATTTCTCGTCAGGCTATACAGTATATAGTACATAAACCTACATACTATACTGTCAGTTAAATTTTTCAATTTTATTCAATTTTTTGTATTTTAGGTGTTAGATTTCACAGAGAGAAAAAAAAATTATTTTTTTCCCTATTCTTGGTGATGACAATATGACAAAGAAATACATGGCAAATCTACTCAACATCCACATAGTTGTTAGACGAAAAAATAAAAACAGATTTTTTTTTATTTATCTAATAATAACAATAAAAATAATAGACAAAAACCATTTCCCCTTTAAAGATTCTCATTTTTATTTTGTGCGCTGTTGATAAATCCGTACAAAACAAGTCGAAGATTTTACTATGAAATCTGGTAATATGATTCTTTCAATTAAAGAAAAACCTTTAATTCGTTGATTTTGCTAGAAAGTATGTGATTTTGTAGCATATTTTTTTATTTTGTACATATTTATTTGGGGGGAAGATCGGAAGATTCTTTACATTTTCTAAAACTGTTCATAAAATTTGCAGAGGCGGGAAAATAAAATTGTGGAGACGCGTTTACAATGCAAGTGTAAATTTTCACCGCGTTGAGTTAGTTAGCACACTCTCAGATAATTTTTTTTTTCATCGTGATTTATTTTAAATAATTAATTACCAAAAGGGGTTTCCATTTCTAGAAATGTGATCTGAATTTCCTGAGTTAATTAGAATCCATAATGTGTACATACATAAGTATATAATTTATTATATAAAGTTAACATAAATAAAATAATATAGATAAAGTCAAGCATATGCCAGTTTATCTTGCAGCCAATGTAAATTTAATAAATCGTCATATTCATGGTGCAATCATCGCATACATAAATGTAACACAACATTTTAATTGGGCTCGCACTCATATTTCATTTGTCAACTTTAAAATCGGCTCGCCTCCTTCATAACGTAAACAATAAAATTAATTACAATTAGCCATAAAGCGTATATACAGAGCAAAAATAGCAATCACATCATTAAATTTATGTTTAGATCATATCTTCGTCCTAATAAATATTTTAAAGTACCCCATGAGACATAATTATATGATTTTTTGAAATGATTAGGGTTGAGAAATATATTCATGTTATCTATGTACATGCAGATCCCTTTACGGGATAACAAAATTTATTATCCTTGCAATGTTCTTTTATTGTTATTTATAAAATAATAACCCAACTAGATTATTATTATTAAATTTGTGGTGTTATATATTTTGGGATATTATGGTTTGATAAAGCAAGTAATTTTAGTAAAGGGTTATTCTGATAAGATTTAATTAGATTCTATTTTTACGTTATAGAAAATTGAGTGATTTTCAAGGGTTAACGCTTTTAGATTTATAAAAATCATCCTAATCAACATCAAATCACAACACCCGAACTAGAATGATTCAATTCTAATCAAATATAAATTGAGCAATTGTGGTTAAGCCTTACAATTATAGATACAATTTGAGAGTATTAATTAACAACTCTCAATTCCACGACATGTCAATAACCCTGTGATCGTGAGATTTTTAAGATTGGTCGAATTTGTCAAAAACAACGGAGGAATATGAAATAATAGCAAAAGCAATTTTGATCCAAGTATTTCGCGACATGATTTAAACCTGTTAATCGAGCGAGGGAATTCTTAAATTTTTATATAAATCATTACAAAAAAATGATAATTTATATAGTTCGAACTTAAGAAGAAATGTTCCAGAAGCTTCGCTCAAAACACAACTGACTCGTACAACGATGCACAAACAAGAGAGCATTCAATTTATTAAGCAATGCATATTATTACAACATCAAACTTAAAGATGGGTGATGCGATCTTTAATTGTCAGAACTGTGAATTACCGTTTCACCAACCCCATTCTATGTAAACTTAATAATTATATATTGTTGAAGAGGGGCTTGGTTAATTCATCCGCAATCATCTGATCAATGCTAACTGATTTCAATAGAATCCCCCGTTCTTCAATCCGCTGGTGAAGTAATGGCAAATATCGATATGCTTTATCCTAGCGAGATACTCATCAATTTATGCTAAACTTAACACTTCTGTTGTGGCAGTAAACCCTAGTAGCATTCTAGAGTTAAGCTCAACTTTAAATCAAGTTGAAAATTTCGCAACCATAAAGCTTCTTATGCTGTGACTGAGAGTGCCATGTACTCTGCCTCCTTTCTGGAAAGAGCAACCGTTGACTGTCTTTTGTTATTCCAATTCCTTTTGTTGTCGATCCTCTATCTGAATCAGAACAGCCAATCTGAATTAGACTAACCAATTATCCTATAGATTTACTAGTGTGTCAGCAGGGTTGTTAGCGTATATCCGGACGAGTAATATGAGCAGCGAACGTGGTACTTCCAAGTACTTCCTGATAAGGAACATTTTTCATTTTTTCAGCTTCATTATCAGATTTAGATGACATACTTTCGTTAATTTTTGATTTACAATCCATATATCTTTGCGCCAATTCATATTTTTCCAGCTTCACGATCCCAAGTGATTTGTACTCTGAAGCACTATTTTCTCCCAAGTCCTTCGTTTTAAGGTATTCAATATATTTTTTACTATGAATCTTTTAACAGTTTGTTATTCGAGAACAGCAACAAATCATCAAAAGACTTCATGGTCCACTAACAAAGACTTGAAAACTCAAATACGAAACGACAGTCTGTTATCGTATACCTTCTTTTCGCATAAAAGTAAGCATGCATTTATAAACAAACCTCGAACCAATATCGATGCGTAAGATTTTCAACTGTTGCCGTGTTTGCTTTTTGCGTATTATTTGAAATGCTTAACAGAACCAACGACTTCATCCTTAGTTTCCAAAAAATAAACAAAAACCTTCTACGAATAATCATCCAAAAATTAGCAACTTCCGTTAATAAATTTTGTTTGTATTGGACCGCACAGACCCGAAAGTAAGAGCTCCAGAAAACGATGTGCTCTTTTTTGGAATTTTGAAATGGTTGCCGATATTATTTGCCTTTCGCGCAGCCTGAAATTAACGCCATTAGCATATTTAGCACATAAATGTTTCATGCTATTTAGATTTAGGTGGTCTAATCGACGGTGTCACAAATTAAATGGTTTAGATACCACCTGTGCGTAAAAGGAACTATTGCTTTTATCATCCTGTTTATCCAACTAATACAAATCATTTACATGGCTTCCCGTTGGCAGAAATGATCCATTTTGATCGATTAGTTTTATGATAGTTTTGCCAAAAATAACTTTATTATTATGATATCTCTTATGTATTGTTATGGTGTTAATGGTGTTTACCAAGTTCATGTTATGTTATTTTATTTTCCCGCCTTCTATATGAATTGTATTTGTAAAACAAAATAACATAAGAGTAACCTAACAATTAGGCCCGTTGCACATTTCAGCTAAGCTAAGCGAGAAATGTAGTTTTCGTTAGCTTAGTTAGCTCGCCTAGCTCACCCCTTTGCTCTTTTCAGCTGATAACTAGCCTTATACACACACACATTGTTCAGTTTATATCTTCTCATTAAAATTTTTTATTTTCAACCGGGGGATAAGAATTTAGCTCACATCGCTTAGCTTAGCTTAGCTCAAATGTACAACGGGCCTTATTGTAATATGAACGAACTTATCACTTTCGTCATTAGAGGCGAAAGTTAGCGTTTCGAGATTTTCTCACACTACAAACAGAAATAACGTTTTCGTCGGAAGTATCCAGCTACCGAAGATATCTTTTCTTAGTGGGTCGTAGAAAAAAATATTTTGTGCAGATTACATTTCGGCTGGAATCGGCCATAAAATTTCCTCAATTTATTAAAATCGCGGTTAATAGAAGAGGTTACATGGGTGATTTCCAAAAATCCCACCTTTTATTAACTTTCGAAATAAAACAAAGTGTAGGTAATATTCTGGCCAAGATTCACGTTTGTGCAGATTACACTTTAGATAGAATCGGCCATAGGACATCTATAATGTATCAAAATCGCGGTTTATCGGAGAGGTGATGTGGGTAATTTCCAGTAATTCCACATTATTATTAACATCTGATTTTAAACAAAGTGTGGTTAATATACTGGCCAAGATTCATGTTTGTGCATATTACACTTTAGTCAGAATCGGAATTAGAACATGGAAGAGGTTATATGGGTGATTTCAAGAAATCTCACTTTTTATTAACATTTGGATTAAAACAAAGTTTAGATAATATTCTGGCCAAGCCTCATATATTTACTATGCCAATCATTATTTTTTATCACTCATGCTTAATAAGATCTGCTGATAATAATAAATTGAACAGGAGCTATGGTCTTAAAATTATCTTATAATAAATATTTAATATTATTTAGTTACCGGTCTGTGCTTTGAAATCTGTGCAAAATATAAATAACTTAAGGATATACTCCAAGATTTTATTAATTATATTTTACAGTCAAATTCTACGACGATAAATGCTGATAAATGTTCTTCAATAGCAGAATTTATTTATTTTCTCGTTTCAATGAACCGGAATGCGAAAATCTCGTTCAGAACAAAGTCTTATCCCACAAATAATTCTACACAATCGGAATCTCCCTACAGGAACCGATTTTATTTCTTTTACGTTCGATGCTCATGGAACACAAAGAAAATATTCAAGGTGACTGTTATTTCTGACGTTTGCCCCTCTTAAGTTCAACAATCTTCGGTGGTTTGCATGAGTTTCGCTGCATATGCGGTTCTTTCAATAATTAAATTTGAGATTTCCTCGCATGCCCCATTAGTATGTGTTATCTAATTTGAAATCAAATATTGTAAAAGTTTTTAATTATTATTTATTTAACAAAAATGTTCACGTATTTTTTTGTATAGAAGTAGTAACGAATTTGACAATATTTGATTTTAAATTGGATAAATTCGATAACTATCTGTGGCAAACTGGTGCCACACTGAACAAAAAAGCGCGTCAAATAAGAACAATGTCAAAACTGGATAACAAACCGTGATAGAACTACTTGAATCTTGATAGAACAGAACGGTAAGGAGAACTGAGAATCATTTGTAATTATTTGGCATCTGAAAAAAATTAACCAAATTCTTTTTATGTTCTTTTCTGATGTTAGTTTTGTTCTGTGATAGAAACAAATCTTCTGATACATATATCACGAATTCAATGCATTATTTTTTTAGGTCACAACTCAAACTAAAATATGAGTACGTTTACGATATCATTCCCCAATCTAATCATCCGACAAATTTGTGATGCATTCTGTAATTTCATTCGGTGAAATACCAAACCCCAACAAAACAGTAAAAAATCGATCTCCCATCTATTAAGCCACGAACCAAAACCAAAAACAACAACAACAAAAAAATCTGAAATAAATCATCTTCATTTGAAAATTTGTTTGTTAATTAAATTTTTCCGAATAATTAAATCGAATTTTTATTTTATTTTTGTAACATTTTTGATCCAATATATTATAAATTTAATTAAATTTAATTGTAATTACACATCTCGAATAACATGTTGATATAACAATAACTATGGGTATGAATTGTTTGAAGAGGGTACGTGTAACATCAAGATTAGCTGCTAAGCAACACTGATATTTGGCGTTTTTATTAAATGTTCTAATGAGATTTAACTATGGCAATTGGTATTTCATTGAAATTTTGTCCGAATGGGTTATGTTTATTTATTTAATGATGTTTATATTTTACCTGATTAAGAAGTGTCGTCAAAAGTGAACAAAATTATACAGAAAAAAAAAAACTTATGTCTTTTTTATTTACATGATAATCCCTAAAATTGCATAAAATTAGCAAATCATTTGGAATAAATGGTTTATTTTGTTCAAATCATAACAATAGGGATTTATCTCAGAAAGGGTAACCCAAAATTTTGTAAATCCGTTTCACCCTCTACTATGTATTGTACTAAACATAAACTGCAACAGAAACTTGCAGCGCTATTATTATTTTCACACCTTTTAGCTGTTGTTAACATTTTTTTGGACAAATAACTCAAAGATTTAAAAAAAAAAACATAATTTAGAATGAGAACACCCCTAATCCGAATTTGATGACATTTTCCTGCCCTATTTTGTGTAAACTAAAAGTAAACAATAAAATTGTTTTAAATTTAAAGATTTTGATGTAATATGACAATAAATAAATAAAAATTACGTACATTCTACACAATGTGACTTAATACTATAGTAAACTGTTGCTATTAAACCTACAAAAGACCAAAAAGGACAATTGAAGCAAATGGTAATACATGTACCATATATAGAATTAGGATTGTAATGATCTGAATACGTACAAAAGTTGACAGATTATGGGAATAAATTGTGAAGGAAACTCAAATCAAATGAAAGTGTTTAAAGGTCCTTATACAAGTACGTTACAATGATTATCATTATAGATAATTGGTGCTAGATTATGGTATCATTACATCGATTATTGTAAACAGTTATTTCAAACATTTTGGTCCATTAGTCTAATTTCAAGTGACGAGTGGTATTAATAAATCTAATATAAATTTATAGAAATTTTCCAGGAATCTAAATAAATTTTGTCAATAATTAAGATAAATCAAACTTGCACGATAAATGAAAAATATCACACGTTTCTCAATGGGGCCGGAATCTACATTTAAAATCTAGTATAATACTGAATACAAAATAATTTATTGTACCTGTAAGTCATATACAAGCTCATAACTAAATGTAAATCTATAATTTGTTGTCGTCTGTTTAATTTTATAGTATTTGAGTCCAGCAAAATTTCATATTTTTTGGCTTAAAATACATTCATCATTACATTACGTCATTACATTAAACTATCACAGCAAACCCCTAAAAAGGGATAAAAGGAACTTGTTAATTAAATTAGCCTGGCTGTAAACTACCAGTAGGTATTTAATGATTGACTATTTTATTCCCTGCTTTGAAAGAAGATGGCATAGTCATTACAGTTATTATTGTTTTTCATTAATTCTTTAGTTCTTGAGATGATGAAAAAATTCATTGAGCATAAATCTCCCATTTTATACAGAGAATTTATATATGGATTTTCGGTCCAATTTATTATTCTGTTTGAGCGTTTGGCAGCTAATTGGCCGGCTAGCACCACTCCGAAAATTTTCCGAGTTTCATTCACCCGTTACAAGTAAATTCACAAAAGTCAGGAGGACAAAAATGTCCATGACTATTGATTACAATTATACTTTATTTTACTATTGTTGTCGAAAATCGATAAAGTTTTTGCACGACTTTTTAGACTTAAGCTTAAAGTTCAATAAATTTTATTTTTGTGCAATTTGATTTTAGTAAATTAGTTTTATTTATTAAATAATATTTTATTGACAAAAGTTTATTTAGTTACAGAAATTATAATTACAATAATTTATATTTACGCATTTTTTCGCTCAGATATTGGGGCAAGAAGAGCAAGTACAACATTTATTATGTGTATAAAAGTTTCACAATCATTGAATTTAAATGGTACATATATAATATTTTTGATATAGGTAGTCTTCATTCTATGTGCGTTCGATTGAGAGTCAAACGCATTCAATATTCCACTACTACATATTGGCAGTGCAATTTTACATAATATAAACAAGTGGATTTTATAAGTTAAGTATTTACAAAATGAATATAAAAATCAACAAACATTAAATATAGAATTGTATCTTAATTTTAGGATTTAATAGGACATCAATTTTGAAGATAAGTAGTAGTATTCAACCAAGTACATATTTGGTTGAAATATGCCCAGAGTATAATTTGCTAATTCATATAATATTTCTCTTACAGATTTTATGTTACATTGATGTTAAACATACTCCCACCTGTTAGGGGCGAGCTCACTCGTTACACAGTTGTACAGATAGTCTGATGACTTTCGATAATGGCCGCTTATACAGGGTGTCCGGGTTTGGGATGCTAATCCGTTAAGGAGTGTTTCCTTGGTTCATTCTGAGAAAAAAATCGTAAGGGAAGGGGCTTCCATTTTTGATATCCTTTGAGATACAGGGTGTTTAAAATTTTGGGTCAGAAAAAAAGTACACCCAAATATTAAACTGTAACTTCCAAAATATTCATCGAAGAGCAACCAAATTAGTCTTATTTGAATGGCAATTGTAGACGCTATTATTAAGATTTAATTAGTTATCTTGCATCTGCATCCGTTTGAGAGCTATAATGCTTTAAAATAAAAAAAAAATATTTTTTTTTTTTATAAAATTAAGTTTCTCTCAAAAAATACCGTTATAATTTTTCTTTTGTTTTATTTAATTTTAACTCGCCATCATCTCCCCTACAATCGCCTAATACCAAGTTTGGGTCGAGGAGTTATAGAAGGTGCTCAAAATGTTCACCCTGTGATTGAATACCTACAGGCAAATATTCGTTTAAGTATGCCTTTGGTTATTTCAATTCTTGGTAATTCTTCCCTTATCTGTTGTGCTGTTGTGTGTATTAATTGTATAAGTTCTTCTTTTGTGTCAATTCATCCATCCATAGAATACGTTTCACAAAACTTGCATTGTCCAAATTCCTTTCCATCAACCAATTACAAAACTCCAATCTTTTATTGTAGTCTATCGATAATAGTTCTTGAACGGGTATTATATGGTATGGATGAAGATTCTCCTTATGCAATACTAGATGAATTCGGTAGCGGGAGACGTACAATTGTAAGCGAGCTTCGTTTTGCTAAAAGAAGGATTTGCTGTTACATTACGAATTATTTCTTCGTCGACATCCAAATGATTTGGTGAGACTGAATGGGACTCCGCCCGGGTATTTGATGTTGTTACGATATCTTGCAGTTTTCTATGAATATTTGTAAATACTCTTGCCTCAGGAATGCGACGCATTGGCGATCTGCGTTGATATTCATTGCGAGCTCGTGATGCATTACCATTGCAAAATCCGTAAACAAAATGGATATCAATGTACTCCTCACCTGAGAGCTGTGTCATCATAATATTAATTTTCTTAAATTATTTAACATTTTTGATTCACAACACTAGGCAATTTCTCGAAACTAATGACTGAATCTACATCTGCATGCAGAAATGAGGAAGTGTCGCGTAACGATGCATGCAGGTGTAGACTTTAGAATGAAAATATTTAATTTTTGTTTTTTCAACATTATTTTAAACAAATGAGTTGATTATCATCGCTTACTGTTTTAGGCCGCCCCTAGACATAACGTTTAACTGTGCAAATTTAACTGCACAAATTAATCGATGCAATATATTTGAACATGTAAATAAAAATTTTCCATTCAAATGTTATGGATGTATTGCATATACGTATTATATTTGCAACGCATTCTAAAATCATTGCCTTATAAAATACACAACACAACGATACATTGGAATTATCAGAAGTTTTTGTTTTTTCCTTTAGTTACTATTAAATGAGAAATCTAGTATGAATGTCTATGATAAAACTGTGCAGTTTTTAAATATTGTGCAAGTGACTTCTGCAATACAAAAAAAAAATGTCTTTTTCGCTTTCGCTTGCACAAGTTCATTTGCAAATCGTTGCGTGTAGGGTAAATTGGTACAATTTTATTCAGTTTTGATTTCGAGGCGCGTTTGATTATATACGTCAAATAAAAAAAAGAAAACAAAAATGGCGGAGACACTAATTTTGGATGAATTTATTGAAATTTATAGAAGTGAACGATGTCTATGGATGATTCAAAATAAAGATTATCATGATCGAAATTTAAAGCAAGCGGCTTACGATAAATTAATTGAAAAATTCAAGGAAATTGATATATTAGCGAATCGTGAAACAGTGGTAAAAAAAGTAAATAACTTGCGTACAAATTTTCGGAAGGAGTTGAAAAAGTTATTGCATCGGAAAGATCGGGAGTTGCAGTTGAGGATATTTACGTTCCAACATTGTGGTACTATGATTTATTGTCTTTTTTAACTGATCAGGAAAAGGTTAGAAAATCAGTAAGCAAAATACCAGAGAAAAGTCCAATAAGTAAAATATTATGAATTTTCAAAACAAAGATATATTTTATTTTCAGTTAAATTATACATGATTTTTTATTGCAATTTTTAGTGCACAAAATTGTGTTACCATGGTACTTGGCCTTCGTTTACAAAATATTCTTTAAAATTATCTCTAGTTGCATTGGCATCGTGGCTTGAATTCCTGATATTGCCAACATGTATGTCTTGCATATTTGAATCCCTTGCTCTTAACCCTTCCGTAATAGTACCATTAGGATTTTCGACGTCCATACATTCCGTTGGGCCATAGTTTGATGATGTTTTAATTAAATAATTGTGTAAAACGCAACTAGCCATCATCACAGAATCAATGTTTTCAGTTTTCAAATTGATTGCTGTATGGAATATTCTTAATCTGGCGGCCATTATGCCAAAAGCACTTTCAATAACACGCCGTGCTCGTGAAAGGCGATAATTAAATATTTTAATTTCAACGTTTCGACAATGTGTGTTGAAGGGTTTCAACATGTCACACATTAATGCAAAGGCTTCGTCGCTTATAAAAACGTACGGCAATACACGGTCAGAGTTCTGTAATTTCGTTAGGGATGATAGGCTTAGTGATTTGTTCACCAGTTTGTCATTAAAATTGGTATGATAAAGTATTCCACCATCAGAAATCCGGCCATTTGCACCGAAATCGCACATTAAAAATTCACATTTTGCATTGGCAATAGCCATCAGAACCATACTATGTCTTTTTCTATAATTATAAAAATATGAACCACTGCCCATTGGAGGAATTATTTCCACATGTTTGCCATCTATGGCACCAAGGCAATGTGGGAAAATCCATTCTAGTTGGAACTGTTGAGCAACGTTTTGCCATTCGGTTTCCGATTGTGGAAACTGTAAATATAAGAAAACATCAAATTTAATTCTTATGGAAATACAAATTATGCTATCGCCTTCAATGATATTTTTAAAAATTCAAATTTATTTTTAGGACTCGGAACTTGATGTTAGTATGACTTCAGAATCTCCAATGGAAGCTGAAATATTAAAGTCATCTTCGAACGAGTCGCAATCTTCATCAACTACCACAAGTCGACCTAGTACAGTACGTTTTAATACATC
This sequence comes from Tipula helvola, assembly GCA_963556165.1. NCBI lineage: Eukaryota > Metazoa > Arthropoda > Insecta > Diptera > Tipulidae > Tipula > Tipula helvola. The sequence continues at coordinate 193,411,888 of OY744481.1, read as the reverse complement.
ACGAACACCGCCTGCTCGAAAGTCTAAATATGATTTGGCGAATGACGTTTTAGTTTCTGTTGGTGAACATTTTAAAAAACCGCGGGAACCAAAACAGGACGACCGATTTGATATTTTTGGTAAAAATGTGGCTTCAAAGTTACGTGAAGTTGAGAACAACAATAAGCTTCAAAGAATCCTGGCGGAAAAACAAATTAACGATGTATTATTTGATGCTGCAATGGGGAATCTCACATCCTATTGCCAAACCGATAACCAACGGCCAAATGAATTTGTGGAATAATGATTTGGAATGCTATTCCATAAGGAATGTAACATATCTATATCTTGTTTTGTTGAATGAACATTTTCATTTTTGTATTTGTATATACTGAAAACTATTTTATTGAAATTGCTGGTAACTTACGTGCAAATAAATTGTTGATAAAACCTTGTAAATTGCCTTACAAGTATCCGGTATTATTATGCTAAGAGACTGAGGAGAAATTGCTGCCGAAAATTTTAGATCCTCATAACTACGCCCCGTGGATAAAAACCGCAAACTTAAAAGAGCCTTTCGTGCGGCGTTATCGCCTTTCTCATGATCGTATCACGTTTTTTTATTAAAGGAGCAACCAAAGACAAGAGGCTTTAAATAATTTGTCTCGTCCATTCTTAAGTAATTATGCCAATCTTTAGGAAATACTTTAAATTCGTTTAATAAATTTGTATGAGAATAAATATTTCTCTTTAGCAGCCATTCTTTGCACCACATCCGACCATGTTTAGAACCACTGTTGTATTTATTTTTTTTACAATACCTACTGCCACAATTGCTAGTGCAAGATCATCTTCTTCAGACGATATGTTTTCCACTGAATTATTTATAAAAACTGAGCTAAATTTAGAATGATAAGTTTGTATAGCGTAGGTGATTACTTGCACAAGCCTGAGACTTGAACGACAAACTGTGCAGTTAAATTTGAGCAGTTAAACGTTATGTCTAGGGGTGGCCTTACAGATAAAAAAAAAAATTGGTACAATATTGACATTATAACATCTCTTAATTAGATTGAGAATAAACGAAATACGACGAAAACGATGGCACGTAAATACAAATAATGTATTGGGGGATTGTAGGGGAGAAGATGGCGAATTAAAATTAAGTAAAAAAAAAAATTATAACGGTTTTTTGAGAGAAACTTAATTTTATAAAAAAAAAAATATTTATTTTTTATTTTAAAGCATCATAGCTCTCAAACGGATGCAGATGCAAGATAACTAATTAAATCTTAATAATAGCGTATACAATTACCATTCAAATAAGACTAAGTTGGTTGCTCTCCAATGAATATATTGGAAGCTACAGTTTAATATTTGGGTGTACTTTTTTTTTAACCAAATTTTTTAAACACCCTGTACCTCAAAGGATATCAAAAATGGACCCCCCTTCCCTTACTATTTTTTTCTCAGAATGAACCAATGAATCACTCCTTAACGGATTAGCATCCCAAATCCGGACACCCTGAATACTGAATTTGGTGCAACTTCAAAAATTAACTCACAAAAAAGAATAAAAAATTAATTATGAAATTATTTAGTTTTATTCATTTTTATATGCTCTTTTCAACTTGAAACATTTGTGGTACAACTAGCAGCAGAAGCGATAAGAGTTATACAATTCTTTTGATCCTCAAGTTCGCAAAACGCACCAGTATATTCGTCGATGCTATACTAACCCAACGTAACCCGGTGTTAATGAATAATACGTACTGTCATCACTTGGTACTTGGCGTAACGGACGAGAATTGTCTCAATATCACACAATAACGTGACTATTTCTTCTGCTGTTAAATTGGACTTTCCGGAAGCTTTGAACAAATGATTTTTATCATTTTGACAGCTGATTCGTAGAGTCCACCAAAATTCGGTGCTAACGGTGGATTGAAAGGAACATTGTTTAATTCTACGCCCAGTACTGTAACACTTCATCCATGAAATCTGGATGACTCATCGCCTCTTACAAAGTTTGAATAGTTGTAGTAGCAAACGAATCGGCTATATATGCTTTTAAGAGCTTAGCTCCTCGTCGCCGCTTGGTTGCTATTGTGATTGGTCCCGCGTAATCTATGTCAATATTTTCTTGTATATAAAAGGCACCCTCCAGTTTTATTTAGCATTCCTGTAGTAAAGCTGGGTGACCTACAGGCGACTTTCCATTCCCAGCAACTCGTAAGAGTAATATCAAAACTGAAGACGAGGCAGGTGTAGGAATATACGGGAGTGGATCTGCCCTCTCGAAGTCCTTGAGTACCACCAATTATACCGTCTTTCTTACAGAAGTATATGCTACAATAAACATCTAGGAGGAAGAATAATGAGCCCAGATAGAATTGTATGTATCGCGTACCAATCATGAAAGATCTTGTAGGTCGCAGTGCGAGGTGGCTGAACGCCCACATCGCCGTTCAATAATAATAAAAATTCAACATTTTTGAATGGCCTGGCTCTTGTCACTCGCATCTTTGGAAGTTCAGCCATCTTTTACTCTACAACTGTTGCCACATATCTTCCGCAAATGCGACAATAATAAATACATTTTCTCACGGTATTACGACAATTGACAACCCAGTAGCGTTGTCGAAATAAGAAGGAAGTTAATGTTAGACCAGAATGATGATTGGATTCATGGATATGATGAATAAGAATAGTACTGATCGGATGGAAACTTGGTAATATCATGTTTTTCACCAAAGGTAAGTTCCGCATTCTCCAGTCTGCATCCGACTTAAAATTTCATCCTTGTCCAAAACGGAGATACATTTTTTAACTTGGTTTTTTAAGCATGGTGCCGTCCACACCAGTATTTTTAACAACCGTAGTCACCCTCGTTTCTTTACCTCTCTGCCAACAAACCTAAATTTGTGGTGGAGATTTGTAATGTACTTTTGCATTATGAAATTTCGTATTCTCGTATTGTTACACACTAATCCAATTATAACATTAAATAAATAAAAAAAAATTGAATGTGCATTGTCACGTGTTTTTCTATTGTTTTGAGTTGTGCTGAAGCGAACTATTTTTAATTTTGCAAAACAAAGCAACCCAAAATTCCAAACATGAAGTAAATTTACACATACATAAAGAAGAATAATAATAGTGCGAATAAAGAATGCTGTTGTTACGGTGTTGCTAAAAATACTCGTGTGGATAGGCCCCATCAATTGCATATAGTCGTTTTTGGTGCACAAGTTTTCAATAAAATGCTCATCCTGGTTAATCGGTAAATCCATGGTTTCTCTCCCACTGGGGCCCGAATTCCGGTTCGATGAAAAGTGATAATGAGAATAGACTTGATTTTTTATTTCAACTAGTCGGTTGCATTTTTATTTAGAGTAGGCGAAATAAAAATCAAGACATTTCTCATTTTCATTTATCATTGAACCGGAATTCTGGTGCAGGTCTAGACTCTTCCTGTGTTTGGATTGGAGTAGTGCTCACATTGCTGCTTCTTTTGGTTTTGCGTAAAAGTTTCCTTGAAATGGGTTTCTGTTGAATGTTCCTCTTCTTGTGACTGTTGGTTCGGTGATATTTCTTCTAGCTACCAAATCGCGCAAGTGTTTGATCAACGTTCATATCAAGGTTGAGATGGTGGAAGATAGCTCCTGTGCTATTAGCTGTTTGATTAACTCCGGAAATAACATCCACAAAGTGTATTTTGTGCAATCAAAGTGTGGCTGATTGTTTGCTTTCCAGTTTTTAAAATTGTACAAAATGAATCGGCGCCAAATAAAAGCTCGATTTTTGCCGGTGTATCGAAACTAGGATCAGCAACATTCAAAGATTTTAAACATGCTAAATTAATCCCGAGTTTATTAGATGGGATAATGACTAACGGAATTGTTTCTAACATAAGTGCTTATACATTAATTTTGTTTGTTTCATTAATTCTAGAGCAAACCTCAAGATTTATTACGCCTTTAGCAATAGTAATTAAGTTATCTGCGCTAGGCCGTTTATGACAATACGCGCATTTTTCTTTTTCAACAGCATCTTGTTCGATACTTTGTCATCCATGAATGTTGCTTATAACCCGGATTCAAACATCCTTTACCTTCACTAGTGCCGTTGCTAAGATAGAAACCAATAGATTCGTAGTTCCTAGCTGTTAAAGCTTTGATTTCTACATGAGCATTAGAAGGGCTTGTGATTAACTGGGCAATGTAGACTGATGGGTATTTTCTATATGCAGTAATGTGTTGTGACGCCGTCGAAAATAATTTCATGCACATCAAGCAAAGTTTTTATGCGCCACAAATCCTCTTCTTTCAGTTACACTCGTTTTATTGAACCCATATAATGTTGTTCATTACACTTAGGACAGGATATACGATTTGTTGTTGTTCTATATTAACGTTGAGGTTGTTTACAGGAAGTTTCTGCATATTTCGTTTAATTTGAATTGTTTCAGCTCGTTCAAATGAATTACCTTGTTTTACCAGAAAATTGTTTAATGTTTGTAGTTTTGGAAATGTCTCTTTATTTTTCAACATCCATGCTCGCCTTGTTTCCTTATCACATTCCTGCAGCAAATGGTAAATGATCCACACTTCGCGTGTCTCAGCTTCCTCTCCCAGTGATTTAAGACCTCTTACAACCTCATCTACTTAATCTGCTAATTATCTTACGAGTTTGGGTGAACCATTTGAGTTCGGTTGCTCCAAAAAATGTTGAATTACGCGCTACAAATATGGCCTCTTGCATTATATCGTTATTCAACGTTCACCCACGCTTTATCGTAATTTCCATCGGTTACATTAATGTGTCGAATGAGATCAACGGCTGATCTCCTTAGTAGACTTTTTATTTGAATTTGTGAAATATAAACTCAGGATTGACCATAGTCTATTCAAGTTAGTGACGTCAACCTAAAAGTAAAACATGTGATACTAATTGCGGGTGCCGTAACAGTGAATCAATTTAGGCAGCTAGCAGATAGATATTCAGACATCAACAAAATATTCCGCATCATCAGCTATTGTCGGCGCTTCATATAGAAAAGTTTAAAGATACAGGTTTGGAACTCAAGGAAGCAAGAAAAAAATTATACGGTATCAAAATACAACAAGAGGAACTCCAGAAAGAATTACATAAACATCTCTGTCTCAGCAAAACGCCATCTCTTATCGTTTAATCCATGTATTGATGTACAGAAAATTTTGCGCGTAGGAGGTCGCATCGCAAACAGCACCTTACATTTCGACGCCAAGCATTCAATTATATTACCTTCAAAGTACGACCTAACCAAGCAGTATAAAAATAATCCCAAAGCCTGGCAAGGATCCTACCAAGGTCTTGTCATATAGACCAGTAAGCCTACTACGAATCATCTCGAAAGTCTTCGAAAACACAATTTGGTTTTAGTACCGAGCATGGAACCATTGAGCAAGTGCACCGAGTAGCTTCAGAAATAAGATCAGCACACGAGGAAAGGAAGTACTGCTCTGCAGTTTTCTTGGATGTTGCTCAGGCATTCGATAAAGTTTGGCACGAGGGTTTGCTTTATAAAATTAATTTTAAATTGCCAAAAATCTACCATCTTATCAAGTCATATTTGTCAAATCGCAGATTTTATGTAAAACACAATACCTCTACATCGAGCGAGAAAAACGTCCTGGCAGGAGTACCACAAGGCAGTGTGATTGGCCCAACCTTGTATTTAATTTTCACTTCTGATCTACCAACATCTTCGAAAACTATGACGTCTACTTTCGCTGATGACACAGCAATCGTATGTACTCATAAAAATCCACAAATAGCTTCCACAACCCTGCAACAACATATAGATGACATCCGGCACGTAACATTCACTTTAAATAAGCTTACGTGTCCGCCGATCGCAATGAACGGAATACAAATTCCTCAGGCAAACGAACTAAATACCTAGGCGTCCATCTAGACCGACGATTAACCTGGCGAAAACATATTGAAATGAAACGAGGCCATATCAAATTAAAAATGGATGGAATGCACTGGTTGATGGGGGAATATTCAACCCTTGATTTAGAATACAAGCTTCTACAGTATAACTACACAATAATTAAACCAATCTAGTCGTAAGGCTGTCAATTATGGCAATCAACTTCTAATTCTAATATTGACATTGTTCAAAGAATACAGTCAAAAATTCTCAGAATGATTACAGGGGCACGCACCTGGGGCCCTATTATGAAATTTTCGATAGCGTTTTTTTTCCGATACTACACGGAAAAAAAATTATAGGAGACATTTCTATAATTTATAGGAGCCGCTAGATATAAAATAAGTAAACGAGTTTTCAGTGAATTTATTTTTAATTTTGTTATGATAAAAAATTTTAATTTAAAAATAATTATGTAATTTGAAACTAAAATAAAAATGATTTTCGATATCGATTATTTCATAATAGCTATTTTCGATGTCATCGAAACTCTCGAAATTATCGAAAAAAGAACGCTATCGAAAATTTCATAATAGGTATTTTCGACGCTATCGAAACACTCGATATTATCGAAAATATACGCTATCGAAAATTTCAAAATAGGGCCCCAGGGGTGACATGTTGTACCATCACTTTCGATTCATTTTCGATTGTGTTTTGTCTCTTGTATCAAGAACAAAATTGCACTCTATTTCGCTTTTTCAATTATGCTATTTCTAAAGCTTTCTCAGCTTACTCAAATAAAACAACATTCTATTTCTACTTTCATTCATCACTCTTTATCACAAAAAATTTTGATTGCGATATTTTTCGATGTGAAATAAAGGAAAAGTATACAGAAGGCTGAGGTCGCATTAGAAGAATTGTAATGAAAGAAGAAAATAGCGTACAATTTTGTTCTTGTTACAAGAGACAAAACACACAAACACAACATGTCACTCCTGGTTTGTAAAAAACAAAAATAAGTGTGAGCCATTAAAAATCCGTTTCTATAAGCCTTATTCTATTTGACAATTTACAACAACTATTGAATTCCTGATAAGAAATTCTTCGAATTTTTGCAAAATTAACGGAATTCAAAATCGGATTCATGGTTTAGTTTTCCTACTTTACGCTTGGTGCGCTACACACTTTTTTTTTAGTACTTTAGTTTGACTTTGTGAAATTTATTATTATTTTGACTATTTATTTGACAATTAAAAGTAAAAGAATATTTACTATAGACGCTAAATGTAAACAAATCCACATACTAATATTTTATTCTCGAAAAAATATGTATTTCGCCACAAAAAAATTCAAAATGGTACAAACCTTTGAAAACCAATCGAATTCCAAACGACGAATTGTATGGCTATTTTATTTGACCAAAATTGAATTCTAATTTCAATTCCAATTCCTTGGTCAAATAAAATACGACTATAAAAAAATTCGTTTTTTTTTGTTGTGTTTTGTTAAAGCGAAATTTTGTGTAAGATTATCAAATTCTATGTTTCCGAAAAAATGGGCGGAAAGCACATTAGCGACAAAGAAAAATCTGGTGCAACCGCTGTCATTGAAACTGGGGAACAACCTTATAGTGCCAAAGCCAGAAAACTGGGCATATATTTTCTAAACTTAAACACTGTAATCGACTTTTAAAAAAAAATATTTATGTGGTTTCCTCAGGTGTGCAAGTCTTTTGTCCAACGACTGTAATGCATTAACAGTAAATACTTAAGTGGTTTTGAGCGATCGAAATACTTATACATATATATTATTCACTAGTTTCGCTAGTCAGTTTACAAATTTGTTTGTTTACATTTTTTTTATACGGAGTAAAATTGCAAAATTCTTAATTAAAATTATCTCAATATAAAATTGAAGATCAAACCTATTTGTAAAAGTATTTTACATATTTTTTTAAGACAGTATGTGGCAAGTTTGATTGTGTCAAATGGTTTTTTTGTATACAAGGAAAATTATCTCAACATTAGCAGTTTTAATTTAGCTATTAGTACATTTTGTTAAGCTACTGTAAATTGCATTATATAATTGGTAGGTAGTAAATCCCTGAGAAAAATAAATAACAATTATACAAAGTGATATACGTAATGATGAGGAAAAAAAAATCTTGGATTTTTATGGCGTTAACTGAAAAAAAGATCGAACGAGGGGGATTAGAGTTTGGACATTCGAAGTAAACGGATGAAATTAAAATAAAATAATAATTAAAAATTGTTTGGATAATTTTGTGGCACATGGTTGCATAATTTCTATTTATCCTTTAAAAAAAATGTGAATAATGGTGTAAAATCGCTATATTTAAAAAAAAAATAAATAATATTTCTTAAAGCGATTAAAGTTATTAAATAAATCAAAATAATAAATTTAATAAAAAAACAAAACTAATTATGTACATCTAATATCACAGTGCGTATATGTAACATACAGTTAAAGCTTAGAATGGCTAAAAGTGGTTGACTCAATAAACATAGTGGTCATATGAATGATGATAGTATTATTTAATCAGTGTATAAAGTTAATTAGTAATTAAATTAATCATATACAAATATAAATAAATGATCCTAATAAGTGGCTTAAAAAAAAAAGCACATAAACAATTAAATCCTAAAACGGCTAACAGTATATAATATCACAGTGCGTACTACGGCTTATCACTAACAACTTCTCTAAGTGATATCATCGACATAAATCAATACGCGATTATTACGGATTACGCGAATTTTGCATCGTATTTACATATGTCATCAGCAACGGCAATTATGGGAATTGGATCCACAACGCTGCGCGCAGATGAGTACTCATAAATCATTTTTTTTATATACACTATATTGTTACCTTTATTATTACCTATTTGTTATTTTTTTTATAAGGATTTCATCCCTTACGTATTTTCTTAAATCATTAATTAAATTTTTATGACCGAAATAGTCTCATTAGATATAAGTAAAGCTTTCTGTTTTGTTAAGCTAAATTAAAGCGGTAATTTTCTTTGTATGTGTTTATATTTCGTTTTGCTTTATATAAAATTTTCAATAAAGATCGGTTATTGGTATGAATTATTACTCAATGAACTTTGTGGTATTTCATTAATTGATTTTCAGCTATGAGACACATCATGTTTGCTTAATTTTTGTTCGTTTCACTGGAGATGTATTTAACTTGACCATACCCAACAGTAACATTTCACCCTTAATGTAAGTAACATCAGCAGCTCATCTAGCTCTTCTTTGGTCCATAAACAACCCCCCCAGCCACTGCACGCTAGCCGGCTGAAAAAAGCTGCATGGATCAAACCAAAGAGGAGTCTGTAGCAGTTTGTGTGATTAATAATTTTCCTTGTTTAGTGAAGACATTACAGCTGGGAGGGTTATTAATGTGACAAATTGTTACAAGTATAATCCGCCGGCGCGGCGTCCTATATACCAAGAAAATTATACCTAAAAATAGATATTTTTCATATTTGTGAGGTTATGCCTTTTGTTTTGAAGTTCAGTTTATTCATATGTTTATCAAGCTTCTTCAGTAGGTGTAAAGTTTATTGCAAAATAATAATAAAAAATTAAAATTAAAATCAAAAAAATGAGAATTTGTTGAGAAACACTGTGAATTGGGTTTTCACAATTTTTCAAAACTTAAAAAATATCGTGAAGCGTGGTTGTTTCGCCTTCGAATAGCCAAGAAGTCAGATAAAGCAACATTCGCGTATGTTTGCAGCGATCATTTCTCTTCAGAAGAATATGAAATGTCTTTAAAAGGTTAGTTCATTTAAAATAAAAATTACAGCAAATATGTAATGCCAATAATATACATAAAATGCAGATGATATTTTACGATTCATTCCTTCTAAAAACTTGCCAAAAAGGACCTTAGACAGAATTGATGAAAATAAAGTTATACAATCGCATTTGCACTAAAAGACTCGTAATCGAGAACTCACCAGAAGTTACACTAAATGAAGTGAATAATCTTGACATTTTTTATCAAGAGAGAGGAAGCACTTTAAAGGCGGAAGCATCCAATCGTATTGCTGAAAATAGGGTACAGATTAAACGCTTAAATTATTGTTGAGAGAATAATTTTATTTAGAGCACATATATTTTAGGGAACAAAAACTGGATTTGTTGCAGCTTCAGTTGGAAATCAAATTGTCATAATGGGCACTAATCTGTCATCCTGCTTATATCAAACTCTAAGTAACGGCCAAATCAAATATTTAACTGGCTTTGGCTTCAATCGGTTCAATTTATTGTTCACTGCTTTGAAAATTGATCTTGTGTCCAATGAATTTGAAATGCACCTAAAACTACTGGATTCATGTATAAAATTTGTAGAATTACGGTTTCAAAAAATATTTCAACACCTAATAAAAACGCTTTGTAAATATTTAAAGTCAATCGACTTTTGGGGTCTGAAATACGACAATTCCACTTCATATACTGCAATAATAAATTGCACAGAAATAAGAACCGAAAGAAGTCAAAATCCACAAGTGAATCAAGATCTTTTCCCATTACTAAAATACATTCACTCTTTAGTATCTTGTTGCTATAGATGAAAAAGGATTAGTAATTTTTTGTTCAAAAGTATTTGGGGGATCTACAAGCGATAGAGCTACCATACTGGAGAGTGGTTTTTTATATGAACTAAAACCCGAAGATGTTATTCTAGCCGACAGAGGTTTTGATATATCAGATATTTTAGAAACACGGAAAGTGGTATTTAATATCCCACCGTTCTTAAGAGGGAAGAAACAACTTTCGGAAGATGAAGTTATGGAGACTCGTGTTGTGGCCAACAGAAGAATCCATGTTGAAAAGGTGATTGGTCTAACAAAAAAATTTGCTATTCTAAAAGGTATATTTCCAGAACATTTATGGAATTTGGCTGATAGTATAATTTAGACAGTAAATATGCTTAGCAATTTTAAAAATAGCGTTGTTGCCTAAAAATATCAAATTGAAAAAGAAATATGTATGTACATATTATTTATTATAATACAAATAATGCTTCAATACGAGTGTATAATTCATTTTTATTAATTCTTATTTTACAAAGTGAGATTTAATTAGGTAAGTCAAACTTGTTTAACTTAATACAAACTTCTAATCATAAAGGTAATCATTTTTGTTATTTATAAATGTATAAACTCAGGATACCAGAGACTTAAACCGTAATAATTAAAAAATCCGACAGAAACCGAAAATTAAACGAAAATAAATAAAGATTGTTGAACCGTAACCGGTACGGTATTTTGATTCAGTTTATTTTGTGCTTTCGGTTCGACTTTTTGAATATTTACGATTAACAATCGTTTACTTGATGAGCCTGCAGAGAAAAACGGAACTTCGTAAAAGAAGAAAGACCGAACAAATGGCGCAATGGTTAAAGCTAGGGCGGTTGGATCGGGAGGTACCGGGTTCGAATCCCTATAGGGACGAGATGCAAAAGGGATTTTTCATCATCTGATTACGATCGGTGATGACGATGAACACATCTATGACCCCCTGTTGAGAGTGCGGAATCCATGGGCCGACCCACCTTTCATGTCAGTACTATAGGCTGGCATGAAGCAATGCAATGTGCAGGTGGTTTAAACGAAAGCGGGTCTATAGCCGTACGTCCTCGACTTGGCTGGCAACGGCGTAAGGTAGGACGTTAAAAGGGAACTGCGAAAGAGTTGGGAGTGCCTTGAGCCCCAGAAAAAGATTGCAGAGATAGAAATAAACAAACAAACAAAAGAAGAAAGTGAGAAAAGGTTTGCTAACTCCTAACTAGTGACTAGTTTGATATTGTGAAGACTGACTGACTGGCTTATCTGTATCAAAACTATTCGTAACATCGAATTGCTTACAAATATATAAAAAAAAAGTGAATTAATAGACCTCAAATTCATTGTTATAATCACAATTTTATTAAAATTAATAATTATTATTTATTTTTTTTAACAATAACTACTCTCCAATTAATTTTTTTAAATAATAAAAAAAAATCGAAAACTTAGACTGTTAATAATTACCAATTTAAAAACAAATTAATAAATAAACCACTTTTTACTTATTTTAAGATAATCATTTTTTTTTTTTTTTTTAAGTACTAGGTTCACAGAATTTTATAATTTTTTGAAATATAATTTATTTATTTTTGTTTATAATATAATTTTTTGTCTTTATTAATTTTTAATTTAATAATTTAGTATATGAATATAAATTAGAAACAAAAAGAAATTAGTAAAATCTGGCAAATTTTAGTTAAATATATAATTAGGTAAAATTAAATAAGTTATGGAAAATAATTGGCATAAATATTTATATATTTAGAATATTTAAATAAATTGTTAATAATTTGTGTTTTTTTTTAATAAGGAGCAAATTTTGGTATATATAGAGATAAAATTTGAATACACACATATAACTTTGTTTTTAAATAATTTATTTACATTAACACTTGTTTAGTTTTTTTATTATATTTAAGTATTTATTTTATTTATTTATATAATAACTATAATTTTTTATTTTGTTTTAATTTAAATTAATTAATAATTAAAAATGGAAGACTTAATTTTTCAATATTAAAATTTTAGTATATAAGTTTTTTCTTTTATTTTAATATCGCATTTTGTTTTTATTTTTATTCGAATTAAATTTAAGGTGTTAATATTTAATATTTTTATCACTTTGATACTAGTTTGTTTATTACTGTTTTAAACGTACTCTCCATCTAAGCAGCTTTCAGCTTTTTATTTTGGTGAACATTTTTTGTCCTTTTACTACTGATACATCACGATTTTCATAACTTAAGTTTCGAGTTAGCTTTGTTTTCAACGAAGAACGTTTTCATTAACCTCCCTTGCAATTAATTTGATTACAATTATAGTATGTCACCTATTTTCATTTGGAAACAAAGGTAACAGGTTTCGAAACTTTGGTTGCGAAAGCCAAGGTGTGTCAATACTTCAACATTATTAGACATAATGCCGTAGACGGATTATTAGTTTGAGGATATTACTCGAAATTAAGATATGTATTTTTATAATTATTATTTATGAATTTTGAAAATTTCATATAACATAAATGTATATACAAGATATTATAGGTACATACTGATACTATATAATGATGCTGTTTTCCGAGTAAAAAAATAATTAATTAAAAATTAATCAATTAATTAAATCTAAATATTAAGGTTGTAACTAGCGGATTGGATATTATGAAGGTATGCAAATTTTGAGCAAAAATTTGAATTCATATTTTTGATCAAAATTTTACTTTTTGGTTTTATTAGTTTATTTTCTAAAATTATTATTATGTATTTAAAAATTAAAATAAGGATTCCTTTTGTTTTGTTTAATTTGTAAACCACTACTTTGACACTTTATTCCATTGGTTTCATTTTATGGCGGCTGATTTATTGCATTGTACCATATTGCACTTTCTTAACTTTATAATATCTGAAATTAAATAACATAAATTAAAATTAATTAAATATTTATTTTAAGTGGGACAGTGTGTTAAAGGAATGGTTAAAGGAATTACTGAAGGTGAAATTCTAAAGATTTAGTAAGAATTGCCGTCTTCAGACTATTATTAGCCATGTTTTCCATGAGAACTGCACTAGAACTCGATAAACTTTAAACTCCTTTTATTCTATGTAAACTGAAAAATAAATAAATTCAGAAAGCCCGAATGTGTAGTGCATTTAACATAAATACATATTTTAAGTTTAAAAATTTTCCCCTTAAGTTACTTCATCAACATTTTCTTATTTCTTGCTGACGTCATTACACGCGACTACACTCGATAAATTTTCGGGTTTAGCAAGTGTAATTAAAAAATACGCTATACCTGTAATTATTTATTGCTGTAACAGCTAAAAATGTGAATTTATGTTAAATGCACTACACATTCGCCTTTTATCAATTTTTTTTTCGGTTTACATAGAATTAGAACGAATTTAAAGTTTGTCGAGTTCTAGTGCAGTTCTCATGGAAAACACGACTATTATGATTTTATCAATCGATATCTAGTAAATAATTTAAGGGCAACGTTGGAACGATAAGATTTCCTTAGGTACCTTCCATTGTGAGATAATGTTTGGGACATTTTTTTATTTGGGAAATGTTGCAAGAAGCTCAATGTTACCGGATTCAATTTTACATGACAGAAACTCGAATAACAAATAAAGGCTGCGTCTAATCAATATTCAAGGTGTTGATCTTGATGGTTAAGCAACTAAAAACTACATATCAGATAATTGGAAGTAACAAGTGTACTCGATCGATATCTCCTTTTCAAATATCACCAGAAAAGATTGGAGTTGTTACGATTTTCAAGCAAAAATTTGAACTTGGGGGGAAAAAATCATCCAGGAAACATTGTGTAATTTCAATTTCGATTAAAAAAACCTTGTTGCAAATCGTGAACCGTGAACCTCCAATGACGAGGGGAGTTCAATAAGTTCAATAAATCTATATGAAATAAAGGCATTAAACAATTTTTTTTATTAACGACCAAAAAAAAAATTTCATGCAAATAAATTATTTCATTTAATTTCTGTAAGTGATTTAATACACACATATTTTGAAAATTAAAAAAATGGAAACTATTGAACACCGTGCTGTGATTAAATTCCTTGTAAAGGAAAATAATACTTTTGAAGATATTAAAAGAAGAATAAAAACTGTTTACAGATGATCTTATTCGTCTTTTGAAACATTGATGAAGTGGGTTCGTCAAATCAAACAAGGTCACTAGAGGATGACCATCACAGCGGAAGACCGGCAGAGGCTGTTTATCCGAGGACCTTATATTGGAAGGCAGACGAATCACCATTTCAAAATTAAGTAAGATATTAAATATATTTATTGGCGGGGTCAGCACCAATTTACACAATCATCTTCAACCGTTAAAAGTTAGTGCAAGATAGGTTACCCGAATGTTGACTATGGAACAAGAAAAATATCGAACGAACCGAAAAATTTTGAGGTTTAACCATCTGCGGGTAAGAAAATGGCAACATGGGCTTATTATGCAGGGCTTTTGCATAAATTGAAAAATGCTATCAGGGAAAAACGACGAGCTCAAGTCAAGCAAACAATATTGCTTTTTCATAACAACGCACCTGCACAACAAGCAGTACAAGATTGCAAGTTCAAGGAAATACCGCATCCACCGTACGGTCCAGATTTGTCCCCAAGTGATTATTTCCTTTTTACAAATTTGAAAAAAAAAATAAGCGGACTAAGATTTTCAAATGACAGTGAGGTAATCTTCGCCGTAGAAGAGTATTTTGCAGAAAAGGAGAAATCATTTTATTTTGATGGTTTGTACAAATTAATTGGCAGATGTAATAAGTGGATTAGCGTGGATGGAGATTATATTTAAAAATAAAAATATTTGTAAGTAGGTAAGGCGTTACTTGAGCCAGACAGTCTGCTGACAATGACGTCATACATGTGCTGACAATATAGTCTTTTACATATTATTTTAGGCTAACTACTCCTAAATGACGATATTGAACAGCGTGTTCAATACACAGCATTATAAGTTCAATATATTGTCAGCGAATTAGTGGTTTGTGTCAATAAATTAATCTGCTATTTTACTATTCGCCGCTAGATGGCACTAAGCACAACGAAATTCGCTATTTTGTGTTATGCTATTCACCACTAGTTAGCGCCATATGCACGACAATATTCAACATTTTGTTGTAAGTTATTCAGTGTATTTATTGGTTTTTACATCTAATTTTAAGTCCAATATATTATCAGCTAATTGCTAATGGTTTGTGTCAGTGAATTAATTAATCAATCTGCCATTTTACAGTTCGCCGCTGCTAGTTGGCGCCACGCACGGATGATATTCGCTATGTTGGTTTGAACTTACCAGTAGTTACTGCCACGCATGACAATCAATATTGGAGTGCTTTGAATAATGTTTATTTTATTTGTCAATTAACGATAGTCTTTTTAATAGAATGTAATTGTCTGTTTATGATATTAATTAATACTCTCCTATTCTATATTGAATTCCCTTAATGATAATAAATAATAAATTATGGTCTTTGCCGGGGATTGAACTTGAGATCGCTGAATGATAGTTAACGGTTCTAACCATCATACTATGAACGATATTCTACGAATGCATGTTAGCTATGGGTTTTATAAAAAAAAGAAACACATGCATGTATCATTTTTGCACAAAAACAATTTATTAAAATCTAATAATAGAATTTCAAAAATGTATATTACAAGCTTGTTGTTTTGTTGATAGTACATAATTTCAAAAATGAATTGAAAAATTCCAAATCCCCCAAATGTAGATTTCATTTTATGCATATAGATAGTAGTGTCATTAAGATCATTTTTTCGAACGTAAATGTGTGGAATTTACTTATCTCCAAGCATATGCATGATGATATTGAATGTACAATTCATATTTGAGAGTAATGCGCTTTACATTGATACATAATATAAAAAAAAACAAAACTCAGAGATTACGCAAGGTTATGATAGATAATGGGCACATACTCGATAATTTATCAATTTGCAATCTGCAACTCGATAAATATGGTGAATTTTCATACATCAAAATTTCTTGAGTAAAATTCCATACTCGATCGTTTTCGCAAATCAATATATTTTTTTTTAGTCAGCACGCAAATGTCATTACGCTGAATAAAAAATATTACCTCTAAACGTGAATAATTGAAAGTTTTTTTTGTTCTGTTTTTAATTAAATATATAAAACAACAACAACAACAAATAAATATATAGAAATAACGTCAATAAATTTAAACCATTTTAAATTTAAAATATTTAATATGTTGAAAATGAGTACGAAACCTAAACTGAAATCAAAAACCTTTTTTTAAATTTTTTTTTATTTTATTAACAAAAAAAAAAACCGAAAAGTCGTTTGAAAAAAGTGATACCAAGAAATTTCAAAAATTTTAATTGAAAAGTTATGATTATAAAATAACTATACAATTTTTATTACATAGTTTAGTCTAAATTAATTAAATTTTTTCCAAAATATGCATCATCACCAATATAGAGTTCCTCGGTTATTTCATCATCCATTTTACAGTCTGATGATTCCTCATCGTCGTCAACCTTCAATAGACTTATCAGCTGTTCTAATTCATTCACACTCGATTTATTCATTTCATTACAATACAATTCCTCTTCCGAATATTCTGGTGCATAATCTACCAGCAACTGACTGAACGTAACACGCTGCAAAGTATTCGTAATTGTTATATTCTCCTGTGGATGAGGTGTCTCAAACAATTCCTGATTAGCCAATTTTATTTTTTCAACAATATTGTTTGATCTTAAAACTGTATCAAATAAAATTCAAAATTATTAAGAATTTTATTGTAAAATACCAAAAACTTACAAAACATTTCACAGTCATCTTCGTCTGAATCTTCATATTGTAACATTTTTTAATATTAACAAAATAAAGCGAATAGAAATTAGAAAATTGTATATTAGTTTTAGGTATAGGTATTACACATTACTAGATTTAAAAATGTTGGTTGTTGTTTTTTCACTCCATAAAATTTCTTAAGTAATTTTGATTCGCGGCGCGGGGGCATGCGACGTCCCATTTTGAAAAGTTCATGGACATGTTTTTTGTTTATTAGCCATGCGACGTCCCATTTTGTTCATTGGCGAAGCCCCATTTGTTCAAATATTTTATTAATTTAATGCAACAAAATAAATTTTTTATTGTCCTTGATAACATTAGAACTTAAATTATGATTTTATCCATTTTCTATCATACATTTTCTAACATACTATAAGTATATTGTAGCTGATGTAAATTTTAGCGGTGTTTTAGCTGTCCATAATTTTTTTTATGTTGTCGATAAAATCATTACTTCCCTCTTAAAACCTTACTTGAGATGATTTTTGTAAAAGATGAATACCAGATAATTTATATTCTGAGTCAGCCAACATCATTTGACAAGTTATTTTTAATTGCATTGTTGTGTTTTTCGATTTACAACTTATCTACGTTATTTACCATTTCTAGCTGTCTTGCTGTTATTTGATACAATTCGTACTGTGGATTTGGATAGATTTATCGAGGGAACAACTCCAAATTTAAGGCGTTTTTGACACCGTGTATCTTTTCTGTAAAGACAGTCCATTTATTATTAAACATATCCATTTGTAACCCAATGTTTTTTACTTACGTGGGAGAAAATCTTCCTCAGAAATATGAAAACGCGCTTACGCACATATGATCTGCTATTCGTTTTCCCGACTTTTAATACATGGCCCTATTTTTCCTTAGATTTCGGTCCCTTGAAAATGCTGTAAAACTGCATCATTGCCTCTTTTATGAGAGTAACCATATACTTTTATTGTTTATTGTAACACAAACTACGTCGCTATTTATCACTTTAAGTGAGACCGTATACAAAAACACAAATGAAATCAAACGTCAAATAAATTGTTTAGTACTAAAATTAATTCGTTAAAGATGGCGACCCTCTCGCTGAAAATCGCCAATACATGCATATATCGGATGATAATTTAACGGATAATGAAATTTCAATTTTACATTCAACTTTTAAAAAGCGAGGTTTAATTTATTTTCATGACATTCAATTCATATTTGCACAATGTATTTACAACAAAAGATTTTCGCAAAACAAGATAGATCGCGATCATTTTGCGAAAAAAATAAAAATTATTAAAATATAACGTTTAAAACTGAAAAGAAAAAAATGTATTGTACAACAATACTTGTATTTTTTTTATTCACTAATACTAAATATACTGATGACGTGCGAATCACATTAACGCATCTCAATAATAAATATTACTAGTATTAAGTGTAAACATTTTGAAAGTTTTGATATTATAAAAAATATTATTCTCAATCATACATGTTTGATCGTGTTCGCGCAATGCAAGAACGATATCAATACACGCAATTGTATACGTCATTATATTATGATCGTTTTTCGAACGAATATTAGAGAACTTGTATAAATACATAAAAAAAAAAATTAAAAAAAAAAAGATATGTAGCATACATATGTATGTATATGTATAATTTTTTATTTTTTATTTTTAGCGTAGAAATTGACGTGTTGTGTATACAATAATGAATTTGCAATAAAAAAAATTAAAACCTACCGCAACAACTACAACTCACACTTATATTTTTTTTATGAATGACGTATTAATTAAAATACTCAGAGTAAATGTTCATATTGTATAAACTGACCTACACAACTAATCAAATACGAACATTAAAAAAAAATTCTTCAGTGCAAGTACATACATAATATGTATATGTACAATACATGTTTTACTATACAAAATAAAAAAACATGTTCCACTTATGTGTCATATAATTTTTTTTATTTCTTAATTCTCTTATTAAATATATGTGGTATTTTGTTAATCATATTATATGAATTTAAGTTTCATTTTTATCATTTGTTACATTACATACATACATCGTGTCTTCTATACTTGACATTTTTTTTGTGATTTTTAAGATTTTCTTAACTCTATCATTAACTCTATTTCTAATTGCTTTTAATTCTGGTGGAGATTCCTCAAAATAATCTACAATATTTTCAGTATATTTGACTTTGTAGAATGCACCCATTAATGCGTGATCTTCCAAATTCATTAAAATAGGGTTTCCTGGATAATACTGAAACTTTGTTGCATCAAAATATGATTTTTCTTCTTTCTTTAAATATGTTTCAGTGATAGCTAGCAATTGTCAACTACAACTCACACTTATATTTTTTTTATGAATGACGTATTAATTAAAATACTCAGAGTAAATGTTCATATTGTATAAACTGACCTACACAACTAATCAAATACGAACATTAAAAAAAAATTCTTCAGTGCAAGTACATACATAATATGTATATGTACAATACATGTTTTACTATACAAAATAAAAATAAAAATCTTCATTAAATACATAATATTTTGTATGCAGAATAATCTTCCTTGCAGTGCTTTTTTTTTTTTTTTTTGTAGAATATAGGTTGCCTATATATGGTGGTAACAACAGATTGCATTTTCATTTACAATTAGAAACTTGCAGTGACTAGTCGTATAAGAGTGTTAATATCGTAATAAAAAATTATTCTGGTTTATTTAATTATTATATTACCAAAAGTTCATAAAATTTATAAAAAATATCAATTAATTAATTAATTACAATTCTTTTTTAAAAGTAATTCACAAAAACTGTTTTTGTTGATTAATTGCTTTAGTGAGTTGTATATAAAAATTTATAAAAAACAATGTCTCGTTTTATAATTGCTAAAGATATTCAAACTAAGGTTAAACGTTTTAATTTAAGTGGTCGAAAACTAGATTTTAAAATAAAAAAGGTACCTGATAACGAAGAACCTATTGAATGGATCGAAGGTGCCGTCCAGGAAATCATATCTCAGGCGATCCAGGGAGTAGAACCCAGTGACAAAATAGGTATAACATTTTGTGGGGAGAGCTTTAAAGAGCATGGCCCTGGTTGGTTACCCTTTACCGATGCTAGTCAGCTTACGATGAAAGATGTGTGGGAAATGATTTCTAAAATTTTTCAAAGTAATTCCGGTGGTATGTACTTAATTCATTAATAATTTAATAAATATATAAAAAAAAATTCTGGTGACAACATTTTTAAACAATACATTTTTTTAATTTGTTTTAGGATTAAGCGCAGATTCATTTTGTCTCTCTGCAACGACAGTACGCTTACCGAAAGGGTCCGGAAAGCAAAATAAATATAACTCTTTCGATGAAGAATGCGCCAAGCGACAAGGGATTGTGTCAATAAGCAATAAGGACAATCTCTGTCTGCCTCGAGCTCTGGTTGTATCAATAGCTGCCGTTATGAAAGATGTAAACTACGTGAAAATAAGAAAGGATACAGGTAAAATGCAAACCATGCGTACGACAGAGCTGTTAACCTTATCCGGTGTCGTTATTCCAGCAGAAGGTTCAGGTATCATAGAATTAGCTTTATTTCAAAAATACTTGATAGATTTTAAAATAACCGTGTATCAGCATAGCAATAATAATAAGGGAAGGGATATAATGTTTGAAGGACAAAACGAACACGCAAAATATAATTTAAACCTTTTATATAATAAGGGTCACTATTGTGTTATAACGTCCCTCACGGCCGTTTTCTGCTGTAATTATTATTGTGAAACTTGCCATAAATCATATGATCATAAAAATAAACATAGATGCGGTGGAACGTGTCCTTGTTGTCAGCAAACTCCAGCATGCAATAAATACATTGCTAATATTAATTGCACGGACTGTAACCGATATTTTAGAGGTCGAGTTTGTTACGAAAGACATCTCTCTTCTGGATCTCTTAATAGTGGAAATGTTTGTAGCCAGGTGAAAAAATGTCCTGAATGTTTAAAGACATATAAATGTATTGAAAATGCACACATATGTGGTGAAATATTTTGCAAATTGTGTTGTAGAAATATGCCACAAGAGCACTTCTGCTTTATCAGACCGGACAACCGTAAACCGCCAAAGAAAGGTATTCTCTTTCTATTCTATGATTTAGAAACACGTCAAGAAAGAGTTATAGGTGAAAAAATTGTGCAAGGTAATATAACAGATATAAAACTACACGAACCAAACCTATGTGTTTTCCAGCAAAGATGTGATCAGTGTATCGATAAGGATCAAGTGATATGTAATCAGTGTGGTGTAAGAGAACATGTGCTCAAAACTAAACCTATTGAAATGTTTATTGAATTTATTCTCAATCAAAGAAAACAGTTTACAAAAATAACAGTTATTGCGCATAACGGACAAGCATTTGACCATCAATTTTTGTTGAAAAATATACTACATAAAACAGATTTGAAGCCTGAGTTGATAATGAGGGGATCTAAAATAATTTTAATGAAACTAGGAAATATAAAATTTATTGATAGTCTCAACTATTTTCCGATGAGTCTTTCGAAATTACCAAAAGCATTCGATTTGCCGGAAATTTATAAAAAAGGCTATTTTCCTCATCTGTTTAATACTATTGAGAATGAAAACTATATTGGAACTATGCCTGAAAAGCAATTTTATAGTCCTGACACTATGAAGATCGATGATCGTCAAGCATTTATTAAGTGGCATGATGAAAACCAACATGCGCAATTTGATTTAAAACGCGATCTTGTGGAATATTGTAGAAGTGATGTAAGAATTCTAACAGAAGCATGTATTAAATTTAGAAAAATTATGTTAGATCAGTGCAACGTATGCCCTTTCACTGAGGCTGTTACAATAGCCTCTGCATGTAACCTGGTCTTTCGTAGAAATTATCTTAAAGATTCCTTAATTGGAGTAATACCCAAAAACGGTTATCGAAATATCGATAATCAATCCAATGTGGCTATTCATTGGTTATTATGGGAGGAAAAAACTCGCGGAATCGAAATAGTTCATAGTGGTAAACAAAAGGAAGCAGTTTTACATGGTGTTAAGGTTGATGGATATTGTGAACTTACAAATCAAATTTTCGAGTTCCATGGTTGTTATTATCACGGGCATCCAGAATGCTTAAAATATAACCGTGACGAGCCTTTACACGATAATCCAAATGACAACATGAATCAGCGTTATGAAAATACGGTAGCTAAAACAGCACGATTACGTTCATTTGGTCATGAGGTAGTGGAAATGTGGGAATGTGATTTTTATAGATTGGTAAAAAACAACAAAGCAATAAACGATTTAAAATGTCACAATATGTTTGTAAATACACCTCTAAATCCTCGGGATGCCTTTTATGGGGGAAGAACAGATAATACAAGAACGTATTATAAATGTAATTCAAGAGAGAAAATTAAATATATTGATGTGTGTTCTCTTTATCCATGGGTTTGCAAGAATGGTAAATTTCCAGTGGGTCATCCTGAGGTTTACGTTGGAAATCAAAAATGTTCTAAAATAGACTTAAACAGGACGGAGGGGTTGATAAAATGTAAAATTTTACCACCACAAGAGTTGTATCATCCTGTTCTTCCTATTAAACAAAACAACAAATTAATGTTTACTCTATGCTATAATTGTAGTAAAGATAAAACTCAGGGTGAATGCATCCATACTGAGGAAGATCGAGCATTAACAGGAATTTGGGTACTGGATGAAATAAGAAAAGCTATCGAGAAAGGTTATAAATTATTAGAAACTTATGAGATATGGAGTTACAAAGTGGAACAGTATGATAAGCTCACTCATACGGGGGGATTATTCACCAGTATGATGAATAAATTTTTGAAAATGAAACAGCAAGCTTCTGGGTGGCCTAGGGACTGTTCTACTTATGAAGAAAAGGAAAAATATATTGAACACTTTTTAAATAGTGAGGGCATTCAATTGGAATTTAGTGAAATTAGTAAAAATCCGGGGTTGAGGTCTATGGCTAAATTAATATTGAACTCATTTTGGGGTAAATTTGGCCAAAGAGAAAATCAGCCGAAAACATCAATTATAAATCAACCTGCTGAATTATATTCGCTTCTCACTAACCCATCTATTGAAGTCTTACATATACTCCCTATCAATGAAGAAACTCTGGTTGTAAATTGGGAATATAAGGAAGAAGCTGCTGATTCTCTTGCTACAGTAAATGTCTGCATTGCTGCTTATACTACGGCACAGGCTCGTCTTAAACTATATGGTTATTTAGAATCTCTCGGCAACAGAGTACTATACTGCGATACTGATTCAGTGATATATGTTAGTAAAGACGGAGAATATGATCCTCCTACAGGAGATTTAATTGGAGACATGACGGACGAGTTAGAAACTTATGGGCATGGAAGCTATATTACTGAATTTGTGTCTGGTGGGCCTAAAAACTATGCTTTAAAAATATACAGTACAGACAAAAATAAACTGGAGACGCTGTGCAAGGTTAAAGGTATTTGTTTGAACTATGAAGCGTCAAAGTTAGTTAACTTTGAATCAATAAAAGACACAATTTTAAATTTTGATGCAAATAATGATCATATTCCCATTATTTCTACTAACATTCGACGTACCGAACAATACGATGTAGTAACAAAGTCCGAAGTTAAAAAATACAGACCAAACGCTGAGAAACGCAGGTTTTTAGAAAACTACGATTCAGTACCGTATGGTTATAAAATTGCGAAAATCGAACAATAACCTTAATATCCTACTTCTTTTTTTTTTTTTAAATTAGTAATGATATGGTGATAGGTAGAATAATGAAGTACTTTAAGTTATTAAATAAAGAAACTTGTAAAATTGTAAAATAAAATCGAAAAAAAATTGAAATGTTTTTTATTTAAAATTAGCTTAACACCAATACTAAGCTCATTTTTACAAAACCTAAATTTTTTTTTGCCAATTAAATTACTGGTCAAACATAATTTGATATATAATTCGAATCTCTTTCGGTTTTGTGAGTGCCTTATTTCTTATGAAGTAAATAGCAATCTGAAGATTGCCTCAAATACCATTAAACTTTTGCAAAGATCAGTCACTTAGGAGTATTTCGTTCGAATTTTAAATAAAAAAAAAATTCTTATCAATCGCTCTTGATGATGTCTATCGTTAAACATCTAATAGCCAGCCTCGTCTCTGAAATTGTATCTTCAGAGTTCATTCAAGAAGAAATGTTTGGAGTATGTCTGCCTGCATCTTTATTGCTCTTCGACCATTTAAAAAATGTAGGTACATATTCAAATCAAGTATGGAAAGATGGTATTGACGATTGGAGCATCATGGATTCCACCTAGTGGAAAATTTTTAAACTGATGTACTTGATAATTTGACGTTCGAAATTATTGTAAATAATTCCAAATTTTGAACTGTAAACACAATTTTTACTTACCGGATTGCTAATAATTGTAAATTATTCCAATTTCGGACTATAAAAATAATTTTTAATTACCGCATTGCTAAATTTTCTTTCGTCGCATTTGGGACAAATGTCATTTTATCAGGTGCATCATTTTAACTATTGTCCTCGAGAAGCGCTTTCTCTACTTTTACAATCGTCAATATGATAATTTAATACTTGCACACATATATGGACAGAAATTGATGGTGTAAAATACGATCCGACAATTGCTAGCTATCACTGAAACATATTTAAAGAAAGAAGAAAAATCATATTTTGATGCAACAAAGTTTCAGTATTATCCAGGAAACCCTATTTTAATGAATTTGGAAGATCACGCATTAATGGGTGCATTCTACAAAGTCAAATATACTGAAAATATTGTAGATTATTTTGAGGAATCTCCACCAGAATTAAAAGCAATTAGAAATAGAGTTAATGATAGAGTTAAGAAAATCTTAAAAATCACAAAAAAAATGTCAAGTATAGAAGACACGATGTATGTATGTAATGTAACAAATGATAAAAATGAAACTTAAATTCATATAATATGATTAACAAAATACCACATATATTTAATAAGAGAATTAAGAAATAAAAAAAATTATATGACACATAAGTGGAACATGTTTTTTTATTTTGTATAGTAAAACATGTATTGTACATATACATATTATGTATGTACTTGCACTGAAGAATTTTTTTTTAATGTTCGTATTTGATTAGTTGTGTAGGTCAGTTTATACAATATGAACATTTACTCTGAGTATTTTAATTAATACGTCATTCATAAAAAAAATATAAGTGTGAGTTGTAGTTGTTGCGGTAGGTTTTAATTTTTTTTATTGCAAATTCATTATTGTATACACAACACGTCAATTTCTACGCTAAAAATAAAAAATAAAAAAAATTATACATATACATACATATGTATGCTACATATCTTTTTTTTTTTAATTTTTTTTTTATGTATTTATACAAGTTCTCTAATATTCGTTCGAAAAACGATCATAATATAATGACGTATACAATTGCGTGTATTGATATCGTTCTTGCATTGCGCGAACACGATCAAACATGTATGATTGAGAATAATATTTTTTATAATATCAAAACTTTCAAAATGTTTACACTTAATACTAGTAATATTTATTATTGAGATGCGTTAATGTGATTCGCACGTCATCAGTATATTTAGTATTAGTGAATAAAAAAAATACAAGTATTGTTGTACAATACATTTTTTTCTTTTCAGTTTTAAACGTTATATTTTAATAATTTTTATTTTTTTCGCAAAATGATCGCGATCTATCTTGTTTTGCGAAAATCTTTTGTTGTAAATACATTGTGCAAATATGAATTGAATGTCATGAAAATAAATTAAACCTCGCTTTTTAAAAGTTGAATGTAAAATTGAAATTTCATTATCCGTTAAATTATCATCCGATATATGCATGTATTGGCGATTTTCAGCGAGAGGGTCGCCATCTTTAACGAATTAATTTTAGTGCTAAACAATTTATTTGACGTTTGATTTCATTTGTGTTTTTGTATACGGTCAAACTCAATAAATGGTTTTGCTCGCACAATTAATGTTAAAGTGATAAATAGCGACGTAGTTTGTGTTACAATAAACAATAAAAGTATATGGTTACTCTCATAAAAGAGGCAATGATGCAGTTTTACAGCATTTTCAAGGGACCGAAATCTAAGGAAAAATAGGGCCATGTATTAAAAGTCGGGAAAACGAATAGCAGATCATATGTGCGTAAGCGCGTTTTCATATTTCTGAGGAAGATTTTCTCCCACGTAAGTAAAAAACATTGGGTTACAAATGGATATGTTTAATAATAAATGGACTGTCTTTACAGAAAAGATACACGGTGTCAAAAACGCCTTAAATTTGGAATTGTTCCCTCGATAAATCTATCCAAATCCACAGTACGAATTGTATCAAATAACAGCAAGACAGCTAGAAATGGTAAATAACGTAGATAAGTTGTAAATCGAAAAACACAACAATGCAATTAAAAATAACTTGTCAAATGATGTTGGCTGACTCAGAATATAAATTATCTGGTATTCATCTTTTACAAAAATCATCTCAAGTAAGGTTTTAAGAGGGAAGTAATGATTTTATCGACAACATAAAAAAAATTATGGACAGCTAAAACACCGCTAAAATTTACATCAGCTACAATATACTTATAGTATGTTAGAAAATGTATGATAGAAAATGGATAAAATCATAATTTAAGTTCTAATGTTATCAAGGACAATAAAAAATTTATTTTGTTGCATTAAATTAATAAAATATTTGAATAAATGGGGCTTCGCCAATGAACAAAATGGGACGTCGCATGGCTAATAAACAAAAAACATGTCCATGAACTTTTCAAAATGGGACGTCGCATGCCCCCGCGCCGCGAATCAAAATTACTTAAGAAATTTTATGGAGTGAAAAAACAACAACCAACATTTTTAAATCTAGTAATGTGTAATACCTATACCTAAAACTAATATACAATTTTCTAATTTCTATTCGCTTTATTTTGTTAATATTAAAAAATGTTACAATATGAAGATTCAGACGAAGATGACTGTGAAATGTTTTGTAAGTTTTTGGTATTTTACAATAAAATTCTTAATAATTTTGAATTTTATTTGATACAGTTTTAAGATCAAACAATATTGTTGAAAAAATAAAATTGGCTAATCAGGAATTGTTTGAGACACCTCATCCACAGGAGAATATAACAATTACGAATACTTTGCAGCGTGTTACGTTCAGTCAGTTGCTGGTAGATTATGCACCAGAATATTCGGAAGAGGAATTGTATTGTAATGAAATGAATAAATCGAGTGTGAATGAATTAGAACAGCTGATAAGTCTATTGAAGGTTGACGACGATGAGGAATCATCAGACTGTAAAATGGATGATGAAATAACCGAGGAACTCTATATTGGTGATGATGCATATTTTGGAAAAAATTTAATTAATTTAGACTAAACTATGTAATAAAAATTGTATAGTTATTTTATAATCATAACTTTTCAATTAAAATTTTTGAAATTTCTTGGTATCACTTTTTTCAAACGACTTTTCGGTTTTTTTTTTGTTAATAAAATAAAAAAAAATTTAAAAAAAGGTTTTTGATTTCAGTTTAGGTTTCGTACTCATTTTCAACATATTAAATATTTTAAATTTAAAATGGTTTAAATTTATTGACGTTATTTCTATATATTTATTTGTTGTTGTTGTTGTTTTATATATTTAATTAAAAACAGAACAAAAAAAACTTTCAATTATTCACGTTTAGAGGTAATATTTTTTATTCAGCGTAATGACATTTGCGTGCTGACTAAAAAAAAATATATTGATTTGCGAAAACGATCGAGTATGGAATTTTACTCAAGAAATTTTGATGTATGAAAATTCACCATATTTATCGAGTTGCAGATTGCAAATTGATAAATTATCGAGTATGTGCCCATTATCTATCATAACCTTGCGTAATCTCTGAGTTTTGTTTTTTTTTATATTATGTATCAATGTAAAGCGCATTACTCTCAAATATGAATTGTACATTCAATATCATCATGCATATGCTTGGAGATAAGTAAATTCCACACATTTACGTTCGAAAAAATGATCTTAATGACACTACTATCTATATGCATAAAATGAAATCTACATTTGGGGGATTTGGAATTTTTCAATTCATTTTTGAAATTATGTACTATCAACAAAACAACAAGCTTGTAATATACATTTTTGAAATTCTATTATTAGATTTTAATAAATTGTTTTTGTGCAAAAATGATACATGCATGTGTTTCTTTTTTTTATAAAACCCATAGCTAACATGCATTCGTAGAATATCGTTCATAGTATGATGGTTAGAACCGTTAACTATCATTCAGCGATCTCAAGTTCAATCCCCGGCAAAGACCATAATTTATTATTTATTATCATTAAGGGAATTCAATATAGAATAGGAGAGTATTAATTAATATCATAAACAGACAAGTACATTCTATTAAAAAGACTATCGTTAATTGACAAATAAAATAAACATTATTCAAAGCACTCCAATATTGATTGTCATGCGTGGCAGTAACTACTGGTAAGTTCAAACCAACATAGCGAATATCATCCGTGCGTGGCGCCAACTAGCAGCGGCGAACTGTAAAATGGCAGATTGATTAATTAATTCACTGACACAAACCATTAGCAATTAGCTGATAAATATATTGGACTTAAAATTAGATGTAAAAACCAATAAATACACTGAATAACTTACAACAAAATGTTGAATATTGTCGTGCATATGGCGCTAACTAGTGGTGAATAGCATAACACAAAATAGCGAATTTCGTTGTGCTTAGTGCCATCTAGCGGCGAATAGTAAAATAGCAGATTAATTCATTGACACAAACCACTAATTCGCTGACAATATATTGAACTTATAATGCTGTGTATTGAACACGCTGTTCAATATCGTCATTTAGGAGTAGTTAGCCTAAAATAATATGTAAAAGACTATATTGTCAGCACATGTATGACGTCATTGTCAGCAGACTGTCTGGCTCAAGTAACGCCTTACCTACTTTTGTAAATAAAATTTACCGTTATTTCAACCGATTGGTTGATGTTATTAGTAATGTTTTTATTGAAACTTGAGCAATTAAAATATAATGAGAATTCATTCAATTTCGTAGCTGGCCCATGAATGCAACGCTTGCGTTGTAATTCTGATAACTTTTTCAGCGAACCATAGTTAATCATCAATAAACGGTTTGCCTTATTATTTCTTCATCCAGAATTCAATATTCTCATCTTATGCTTTACTTGTCACATTGTGATAACTAACTTATATTTTTCGTTTTATTTTCATATAATCAAACTACAAAAACGCAAAACTTATATTCGCTGTTTAAATAAAGAAAATATCAATAGGAAATTATTTGTGCCTCTTCGACCAAAACATTGTTGTAGTAACTTTTGTAGCTTGGGTCGATTGGTTAAAAAAATGTTCAACTATTGAAAAACAATTTTTTTTTTAAATTTTGTTTCATCAAGATTTTTGGTTTTCTAGTTCAGAAAAATTTGCTAAAAATCCAAATTATTTTAAAGTCACCTCATCAACTGATTAAGAAGAAATACTATTTAGGGGACTATAAAACGGGCCATTTATCAATTTATTTGTGTGTAATTTAGAACAGTTTACAATATTATCAAAAAATCTCGAGTCATATGAGAAATTTGCAATAATCTCGATGAATTACTGAACATCCTCAACAGTTTGGAATAATCTGTGGCATAATTCATAACAGTAAAGGTTCAAATATCGAAAATTAAAAAAAACAAGATCGAATAACCTTCAACAATAATTCCGAAAATTATCGAAACACGAAAACCTCGAAAAGTTCGAATAATCTTAAAATTCTTAGCGTAGGTAATCTCGATATTCAAAAATAATTTGGAATAAGTATTCCCGAAAAAATTAGACATGAAAGCCTAGAATAATATGAAATAAAGTTGTGAATAATCAATAAGAATGAAAAATATTATGACGACATCACAAAACCTCAAATAACTTCGATAATTTCGAATAAGTTTGACGCCAAGTAACCCCACGCTATTTAAATTCAACAATCTAGATTAATCAAAAAATCTCGAAATTCGTCTCTGTAGCATCATATAGCTAAGTGTTAAGCTTAATTCAATTCTATAAGGCTCCATTAATATAAAATTTTGAAATCCTGCCAAACAAAACGAGCAAGCTTAACTTTCAAAAATCCTATAAAATATTGAAAGATCCTAATTCTGTCATCCCGCAACTCTAAAACCTTGCAAAATTATTAATTATTGGGAAACTCGATTAGATTCGAATAATCTCGAAATATCGAAAATTCCCTAATATAGATTTTACAGTTCAAATTGACTCTTTTGCAAATGATATTCGATTTTTTGTAGTTCATTCACATTTTTTTTCATCTCACCTTCAATTTTTTCCAAAGGCAATTAGTGTTTTTTTCGAAGTAACTTCAATTAAATGTAGAATAAATTTAAGATTTTTAATAGAAATTCAATTTTTAGAAGGAGAAGTTTGTTTGTCTGTATTAAATCAAGAGGATTCTTTACGATACCGGGTGAGTTTTTTAACTTGATACACTCAAATATCTCGGAAAATAAGCACTCTACGAAAAAAGTGGTAGAGATCAAAATTTAATTATTCCGCGGGGGAAATACATTAGTGTTAAAATTAGTACCCCCACCCCCTCCTTGTAGGTTGGGCGGGGGGTAACTTTGAAACTTAGATAGGAACCCTTATTTTTTATTGCAGATTCGGATTCTACGGTTAAAAATACGTAGGATTTGACTGAAACATTTTTTCGATTCATGATAGATGGCGCTGTAATTGACGATATTCAATTTTTTTTATTTCTCCTACTGAGAACCTACGCAAACAATTCTGCAATACGTCTGCAATGAAAATACCATGGTTTCGTTGGAAATATTCGAAGTTAATTTTAAACAATTTGTACTATCGTATTCATATGTATTTGTGCAGTATATTTTTTTAATACAACGCCACACAAACTTGATTAAAATTGATATAAATAAAAATCTTTTTGAAACTAACAACTTTTATTTAGTTAGCTTAATTATCTTGCTTTATAATTCATTTTCTTCATTTCTTCTTTCAAACTTTCATTTCTGTGTGTTTCAGTTTTCCTTGTGTTTTTTGATTTAGTGAATTTATAATTCACTACATTCGCTAAGTCACTACATTCTTGCCTCATACCAAAGATCATAGTATATTAGAGATGAGTCATTCAGTACAAAAAATAAAAAAGACTAGGAAACCCTCCCCTTTCTTTATATACGGTACTTTTGCATAACACGTAGAAGAACAGAAACCGGCACATTAAAGTTAAACTATTTGCATATAATTTGTACGCAAAATATTTACGTATATATCAAAGGAACCCAATATAATGCATCGGGGGGACCCAATTTTTATATCATATTTTTGTACTGAATGAATCATCATTATCATTGCTCATACTTAATGTATTTGGATGGAATTGTATTTTTGTAGTTTGGTCGTAGCTACCTGATGAGTAGATCGAACTTTTTGTTTTGAGATTATCAGTACGAAACCAAACTGCCACAGGAAGCTCAAGGAAAGTTTTCATTTTTTCAGAGTCAATACATTTTATATTGACTCTCGGGTTAAAGTACGGGGGAGGATTTTGATATTTCTACTTTTTTTGGTAGATATATTATAAATGACTGGCCTCTTCATTTTTCTGATTAACAAGTCGAAAATGTTGTGAATGCCATTATTATTAATATATTGTGTCTATAAAAAGCCGAAAGAATCTTATTGATTCAATTTTTAATATATCAAGTTTATAGATGTTAACATTTTAAATTTTTTTGCAAATCAAATACAATTCTCGTTATATTATAAGCATAATTGAAGAGATGCCCTTGGAAATCGCGACTAGCGAAAACGTGATTCTTCCTACGCTTTGGCCGAATTCCCCCAACAACTGGTTCCACCTGATGGAAATCCAATTCCAATTACACAGCATAACGTCGCAAAAATTGAAAACTTACCTCTTACTTTCGACCATCTCCCCTGATATCTGTGATGAAATTTCAGATTTTTTTACAAAATCCACCACAACAGAACTATAGTAAGATATTTTAAAACAAACGTTGTTGGATGATTCGTGCCATCAGACGAACGATAGTTAGATGCCCTCCTCAAGGTACCTCTAATTTAATCGTAAATTCAACACACAAATAAATCCGCCGCTGAACTGCTCATCATCGTAAAAAATAGTGCAATGTAATGTGTCGTTTCTTTATCAGCTGTCTAGAGTTTATAGAAGGAATATTAAAACTGAACTGCTGTTATTTGGCGTGGTAAAGCATACGGCTAAGGAAATATGGCTGTTACTCTCGCATCAGAAGTTTGAGAACTAAGCTTTTGAAAAGAAATATGAGAATCAAATCGAGGTTGAGGATATCAAGCGGAGAACTAAACATCAGCCTTTCGGCAGATGAAAGTTATTTAGGAATGTATTTTGAAAGTTTTAAAAGTAGTAATGCGGAAATTCCTCCTTTTAATTAGATGTAATTAATCAGCATAAAGTATAAGTACTGTGGCGATCACAAGAAACAATGAAAAAAAAATTAAGTACCATTTGAAAATATTATGTTACAGACTGTAATTTAAATTAAGTTACCCGTATTGAAATTGTATAATTGCCATATAATTAGGATTACCATAATAAATAAATTAAAAAAAAACAAACAAATTAAAAATTTTGCGAAATCGAGAGGAGATGAAGGGGGAGTCGAAAATTTGTTGTGGTCAAGTTATGATCTATTGAATAAAAAAATATAATATATAATAAAAGTTATGAGAGAAGTTAGCAGCTTCAAATTTGTTCTAGGAAATTAAAAGAAAAGAAGCCTCAAGTAAGTGAGATTGCGGATATCGATGCGTAACGTTAAAGGCAAAACAAGTTGAATATTCTATTTTCTAGAATTGTACATATTGCTGGTCGGTTTCAGCGGCTAGCCAATTCCTCTCCAAAAAAATATCGAATTCAATCTATCTATACACATGTTAAGCGCATGAGATACCGTATTAGAAGCTATTAAATGATATTTGATTGAATCAAAAGTATCGGTAGACGATTTTGAGAAATCTGCTTTGGAAGCTTTGGATAGGCCTACTCCAGTGTCAGATCCGCAACCAGATACTGGTCCTGAAATGACTGACTCAGAGAAAGATGAGGTTACTAACATTGAATTCCTACCTAGTATTTCTAAAGCCGCAATGGAAAGGTAAATGCATAAGAATCATAATAATGTACCTAGTGATTCGTAAGATACGTAATTCAACATTAGTAACTGCTTCCAAAATAAATGTAAAACCATTTTCGGCGGAAGAACTAGCATATTTTGTGGAAATGGCTCGCCAAATTTCATTACGGGACACAAAGTTACCAGATTTACCTGTCAGTAGTAATGCAAATGACTACAATCAAATTAAGGATATTACACCAAAGGTAAATCTCCTAATCAGGATCGCATTTTAATGCTTCTCGTGGTGATCCTGAAATAAACAATAAAGAATCTCAGTAACAAAAGCCGGAGCAATTTAAATTTCAAAATGACTACCGATCGTCGCTTCTTCCAGTTCATAAGTGGAACATAATATTCGATGGATTCCCTAGTGGACAGTGGTCCACCAATCGAAAGATTTTGATATCGAGTAGAACATTTGGCCGGTTCCAATCAAATTCCTTTTGGAGAAATGGCAAATGATTTAGACATTTTATTGAATAAGAACGCTTTGGAATGGTATTGGTCATATTTGCAACATTGTGGTTTTGTACAGTGGGAACAGTTGACATTGACATGAGAATTAGATTCCAAGACCGGTGAACAGATTTGAAAATCCAACAATCCATCGTAGCTGGGAAATAAAGAACGCGAGAAAATTTTATGGATTTTTATTCCGAAATTTTGGATTCCACCTTATCGTTAAGTCAGCCATTGAAACATTATTACCAGAAATCAAGAACATTACCAGAATCAGAAATATTTTTGTATACTGCATCAAAACATGAACTCCCATTTACAACTGAAATTAGCCGGACGGAGAATATTATCGGTTCCGGAGTTGGTTAATCAGTGAATCGATATTGAAGACACATGAAAACAGGTAAACCAACATGATATACATCGCAAATATCTCCATGAGGTATGTTGGTTTCACGGGGTCCCACATTCCTCAAAATTTCGGCTCAGCAGTTTCAGAGTCAGTAAATCATAATAATCTTTATTACGGATATGTCGAAGAACAAGTATATCCTCCTCTTGATGTTAATGCTATATCAGGCGATCGAGGGGTTCGTCAATCAGCGTTCACCAGATATACACGACAAGGTTATGGACCTCGTTCCACTAGGGTTGATTCATGTCTTGAGCTGGGAACTTATTGCTGTGGATGCAGTCCACCCAATGTGTTGAAACCAGACTGTCGCAATTGCAATACTACAAATACGGAAAATCAACCGAGGGAAGTGAAGAATCCTGGGGTTCATTTTTCCCAAGAAACACACAATACCAGGAAAATAATGGAGGAAGTAGCCTCATATACTTACCCCGAGATTTATCGCAGGCAGATTTAATCACTCCAGATATTCATACTTATACCATGTCCATAACCCACCTATAACCGACAACAACTTACATATTCATTCTCAAATGCCATTAAATTAATTAGGCGTTTCGCCAAAAGATAAGTCCAACCAATCAACTCAAACCAAATCAAGAAAACAAAAGTTAGATCAAACCCAGGCCGAATTGATCCCAAACCTATTCGATGCTAAGGAAACAAATTAAGAAAATGATCTCTGAATCTCATTTTAGTTTTAAAGAAGCCAAGCAGCCTTATGCCAGCGTGATAATTAATAGTACTCCTTTTACTGGTCTATTAGACAGCAGGGCGAACGTCAGCGTTCTGGGAGCTGGTTCCGAATAATTTCGTAGTAATTGGTCATGTAGTGTTGCCTGTTTCGTATCAGGCACAGTAAAGCGTCTTCGCTTTCATATATGTAGCTAGTCATATATGGTCTTGTACAACCCTTATATCTTGGAATAGATTTCTGGGACTTATGTGGGATCATTCCAAAAATAAATACGCTGGACGTGCTGGAACCCTCTGCTTTACCAAATGATCGTCACGAGCTGTCGCCTGAACATGAACATCAATTGGGAAAAATTATTGAAATGTTTCCTTGCTCCACCAAAAATGGGCTAGGGAAAACAAACCTTATCTCTCACACTATTGATGTTAAAAATGCGATGCCTATTAAACAAAGATACTACCAGGTATCACCGGCAATTCAGGTAGAAATAGACAAGGAGTTGGATAGGGTGTTACAGTTGGGGGTTATAGAGGAATGTCAAAGTGCATGGAAAGAATACTGGCAAAATACTGGCCCTTTGTACCAGTTCACTGTAATGCCATTCGGGCTATGCCCTGCCTCACAAACAATATGCAGATTAATTCACCGAGTGATACCATACCATTTGCATAACCGAGTGTTTTTTTTTAAGATTTATTTATTTAGATATACAAAAATTTTGTGTTAAATACCACCCTCATGCTTCCACTTTCGGCTTTGAGCATATGCTCATTCACAACAGATTGTGGCATATGAAGTGGCCTTACATAATAAAAAGTAAAGGATTATAGACCGGATCACAACTCAGCTGTTTAAATGATTTACATCATTCGCTTAGATTTCGTCGTTTCTCATGCTTCACTTGAAATTCTGCAATTTTACGTTGGGCGATATCAGCCATGATATCCATGTAATGATATCATTCTGCCATTTTTGTGCTCGATCCGAAACTTTAATTTTTTTTTGGTTGAAACTTTGAATTAATTTAAGAAAAAAAAAAAAAATAAAAATAAAATCAACTAACTGACTCGAAAGTCAAAGCATAGTTTTTCTATTTTTGGCAATAGGTTTTCACCAACAAATCATAAAAAACTATTGTTAAACTAAAAGCTTTTGAACCTTTTATTCGTTTACTTGGACGACCTACTGATTTTTTCAGCGGATTTAGACGGGCATTTCTCCGTTTTGATGAAAGTTACCAGATTGTTGAAGTCCGTCCACTTGACAATAAATGTGGAGAAAAGTCGGTTTGTTTTAAAGGAAACGAAATACTTCGGTCATGTAATTGGAAATGGTGTCATTCGAATGGATCCCGAAAAAGTGACCTCTGTAACGGACTAACCAACTCCCAAAACCACTCGACAGTTGCGACGTTTTCTTGGAATTGCAGGGTATCACCATTTTATATGCAACTTCGCATCAATATGTTCTCCTCTCACCGACCTTCTGAAGCGAAACCAGAAGTTAAACTAGAATGATGAAGCTCAACAGGCGTTTGAAAATCTAAAAACAGCCCTAACAACAGCACCAGTCCTTCGAAATGCAGATTTTTCCAGGCAGTTTTACATCAAGTATGATGCGAGCGCTTATGGTATTGGAAGTGTGTTGTTTCAGCGTGACGATGATGGTACAAAATAACCAATTGCGTATTATTCGCATAAATTAAACTCTGCCCAACATAAGTATAGCATTACCGAGCTGGAATGCTTTTCAGCGGTAATGAGCGTAAAGAAGTTTAGGCCATATGTAGAGGGGTACTGTTTTACTATAATCACCGACCATTCAAGTCTCCGATGGCTCATGGACGAAGGAAATTTGTTGGAACAACTGGCGAGGTGGAGCTTAAGGCTCCAAGGCTTCAATTTTAATATAGAGAACCGTAAGGAGACACCCAAGAGGTTATCAAGACGAATTATTAGACCTTTCTCTGTGTATTAAATTTAATACGTAAAGCACACAGTGCGCCAACCAGTGCCCATCATGTATTTATAAAAACGCTTGAGGTGTTACAGCGACAATTTGATTGGCCTTCAAGCCACGTGACGTTCGAAATTACATCCAAAGCTGTGATACGTGCAAGGAAGTTAAACTTGAAGTACACCGGCCATTTCAAAGAGTGTTTTAAGATTTTCTTGGACCTTATCCGCGGAGTAGAAATGGGAACACTTATCTTTTACTGTTTCTTGACCATTACACTAAATTTGTATTGTTTGAACCACTAAGAAATGTTACCGCCAAGGACGTAGTTATATTTTTAAAGAAAAGGGTTTTCGTATATTCGGCATCCCTGATTATCTAATATCTGACAATGTTAAATAATTTCAATCAAATTAAGTACTCGGAGAGGGTGAATCATACCATAATTTCGGCCATTCGCGCCTTCATTGGAGATAATCATAACCATTGGGATATGCGTTTAGACGAGATTGGTATGGCATTAAGGAATGGAGTACATTCATCAACCGGATTTTCGCCGTACTTTTTAACGTTTCGGCAACAAATGGTGTGCCACGGTCCCTCTTATCGGATAATGAAAGATTTTCAGCTGTTAAGTGCTCGTCATTTGAGAGCAGAAGACAATATTGCTCGTTTATCAAATGCGCAGGAACTAGTTTTATCCCATCTGAAAAACTGCTTATGAACGCAATGTTACTAATTACAATCTTCGTAGTAAACATCAAACGTTTTTACCCGGAAAGCAAGTATTCTTGAAAAACTTTGTCCAAAGCACTAAAGTTTGTCAAAGCAACCATCATTAGGAAAATTGGCACTGTAACTTATGAACTTAGTGGAATGAATGGTAAAAATTTAGGACTATATCATGTTAAAGACCTTATAGGTAATTGGATTCTTATATGTACATATTTCATTTTATCATATAAATTAGGCAAGTCGGTTTCTTATATAGGGTGTCTGTTATATGTATATGTATGTCTATGTATATATAGAACAAAAAAATCCTCTTTGTTTTAAATTTGTTTATTTTTTTTTTAATAGCAATATAATTATGTAGATTCAAATGCTTGGCTTGAGATCATCTCAAGGGTGCTGGGTCTGCCCCACGATTTGTGGCGATCGCAAGATAAGAAATAAAAAAAAATTAAGTTATACTTTGAAAATATTAAGAAATTTAATTAAAAATTTAATAATAATAATTTTATAATAATAATATAAAATTAATCGTAACTAATTAATTAATGAAAAAGTTACTTGATAATAATAAAATCATAAAATTTATTGATAAAAGTGCAAAAAAAAAACGTTTATAAAATTATAATGGTGGTTGTCCAATATTGGATCGTGTTCACCTGAAAAAAAAACATAAACAAACAAAACAATTATAGTGAATTAAAAAAAAAATTAAAAAAAACAAAAACGTTACTCAAAATCGTGATAATTAAAATAATAACGCAAGTTTTACTAATAAGTTATATTTTTATACCATATAATACAAAATAATAATAAATAAGCTATAAACATAATAATTACGATTTAAAATAAAATAAAATTAATCAGCGTTTCTTCGCAGCGGTCTTAAAAAAACAGCTGTAATCGGATCCGCAACGGTATAATAAAATTATGAATTTTTCTTTTATATGTATTTAATTAAAAATTAATTAGTTTTCTTAGTTTTGGTGATTGATTTCTCTTATTTCTTTTTGTTTAGAAATAACTAAATTTTAAGTTAATTTCGTTAATTTGATTAATATTAAATAATATATTAATCAAGTTAATATCCATAATATTTAATTTGTTTTCATTTTTCTTCTGGGTGTTGGGTGCGTCTCAATAGGGTAGGGGTTGACCGTCTATAGCCATGTATCTCGTGGTCTATATTCC
The DNA here is from genome assembly GCA_963556165.1 of Tipula helvola. Taxonomy (NCBI): domain Eukaryota; kingdom Metazoa; phylum Arthropoda; class Insecta; order Diptera; family Tipulidae; genus Tipula; species Tipula helvola. The sequence goes on along the minus strand of OY744481.1, from coordinate 193,372,686 downwards.
AACGCTGCAACTATGTAGAAACCACCAAATGTGTCTAGTATACCTCCAAGTGGTAACACCCGGGCAACGATGTGAATACGTCGGCTAAATACTAGATGCGAGTGCAGTACACTATAAATGAGCAATGAGCGGAACGGATATGGAAAATAATACCCCAGGTGGTACACCTGTTAATCAGGTAAATCCACCCTCTTCGGAGGTCGGTCTCGTGGATTCTGGGGGAGACCAGCCATTGCTAAACTACAAATATTTTAACAAATCACAAGATATGTTGGTGAATAAACAAGCTCAACTGAGCGAATCAGAAAATAATATTATAAATCCCTTCGATAGGAGTAATAAAGTATCGTATTCTCCGATAAGAGGCCGTAGTCCTTCCATTGGGGCCAGTAGCAAGAACATTCGTTCTACAAACGAAGAAAAGCTTCACAATGAATTGTGTAGAGCTAATAATGCACTAGTTGAAGCCAACAATATTAACAAACAATTGAATGATACAATTGCATTGATGCAGGAGCGTATGAAAATGCTTGAAAACGAAGTTAAAGCTCTTAAGCCAAAGGAGGCAATCTATCCTACTCCTAGCCAGACTACAATTGAACAAGAGTACCATACGGATGAAGACGAACTAGCTCGAGAAACTGAGTGGATAAGAGTTAAAGGAGTTAGAAGAAAAAAAAGAAAATTGAATAATACGCCCTCCCCACCTCAATTAAAGGATGATGTTCCTAATATTATCCAGAAACCATCAAAAAAAATACCTCCACCACCACCAATAGTAATAGATGAAGTCAAAGACTACGATCTACTCTATGAGAAATTAAAAAAAATTACTACAACTGATAAGTTTAATGCAAAGGTGATGAATGGAAACACCATCAAAATAAACTTGGAAGATGGTGAAACTTACAGAAAAATGACAAGTATGTTAAATGAAGAAAACCGTGCTTGGCACACGTTTGAAGATAAACAAACCAGACCAATAAGGGTTATGGCTAAAAATCTACACTCTACGTGTAAACCAGAAAAAATAATTGATGATCTGAAAGCAAAAGGATTTAAGGCTACTGAAGCATCAATTAAGCTAAAACGGAGAGGCAAAGTACCTCTCAACATGTTTATGTTGACCTTCGATAATGATGAAGATATCGAAAAAATTTATCAAATTAAGTACATCTTAGGCTGCAAAGTAGTTATTCAGCCTCTAAGACGGTCTAAACTTATACCACAATGTAAACAATGTCAAGCCTATGGACATACACAAAAATATTGCAGCAGGGAACCCAGGTGTGTCAAATGTTTAGGTAAACATCATACCAAAGATTGTGTAAAAGATAGAAATGTTCAGCCTAAATGTGTTCACTGTGGAGAAAACCATCCGGCTAACTATAGAGGATGCAGCGTTGCCATTGAACTGCAAAACATCAAAAATAGGAATGTGATTGCTAAAAATCCAAGATTATTCAGGCAGCAGGCAGTTAAGATGACCCAACCCGAAGTAAATCGTAGAGAGTTGGGAACTACTCATGGACAATTGGGTAAAATGACTTATGCTCAAGTAACGATGAGTAACGGAAATCCAGGGAAAACTGGTCAAAATGACGAAATAAGTCAAACACTTAAATTAATTTTAAGCAGGCTCAATACATTTGATGAGCGATTACAGAAATTAGAATACAGCACTAAGGGAGCCATCCCTAAACAGAAAAATGGCAGGTGATCTTAGAATCTTATGTTGGAATGCCAATGGACTTATGCAACATCAACAAGAATTGCAAGTGGTCCTGGACACAGAAAAAATCGATGTATGTCTCATCACGGAAACACATTTCACTAGACAAACAATCATTAAATTTAAAAATTATCATATATATCATACCATTCATCCGGAAAACACTGCTAAAGGAGGTAGTGCTGTTATAATCAGAAATAGTATTCATCACTATGAAGAGTTAAAATATGAAACAGAAGAAATACAAGCAACTGCTGTTAACGTCAAAACCAAAAATGGTTCTATTTGTATTGCTGGTGTGTACTGCCCACCGAAGCACTCGTTGAAAGAAAAGGATTATCTCGAGTTCCTCAGTAAATTAGGAAAACGGTTTATACTTGGAGGAGACTTTAATGCCAAAAATGTCCACTGGGGCTCCAGATTAACAACAACTAAGGGTAAAGAACTCCTAAAAGCCATTAGGAAATGCAGTTGTGAAGCTCTCTCAACTGGAAAACCAACTTACTGGCCTACTGATCCAAATAAAGTACCAGACCTGATTGATTTCTTTATAATAAAGAAGATATCTGTAAATTATATACAAGTAGATGAAAGCCACAACCTAAACTCTGATCATTCACCGATACTTTTAACGTTAAGTGAAAAAATTATTCAGAAAGAAAGGAACCCTTTTCTAGTAAATAATCACACTAATTGGGAATGCTTTAGACTATCGCTAGAAGAAAAAATTAACTTATTGGTTCCATTAAAGACCGAGGAGCAATTAGACAAAGAAGTTCACAAATTTGTAGACGATATACAGCAATCAGCTTGGGAAAATACCCCTGAGGTTAAAAAGAAAATCAAGGGAAACAACTACCCTTTGGAAATTAGGGAACTCCTAGCAGAAAAAAGAAGAGCGAGAAGAGTATGGCAACAAACAAGGGCCCCTCAAGATAAAACAAATTTGAACAATCTCACTCAACAATTAAGAAGAGAAATCAAAGAATTGAAAAATGAATCAGTCAGCAACTATTTAAGAAAATTAACTAATGATAGCAGTACTGATTATTCTCTTTGGAAAGCAACCAAAAGAATTAAAAGACCAATAATACAGAACCCTCCAATAAGAGTAGCAGGTGATAAATGGGCTAGGAATAATGAAGACAAAGCTCGAGAATTTGCTGAACATCTTGAAAAAATATTCCAGCCACATCAAGATGAAACATTAGAAGCCGAGATAATATCTGTACAAGCTGTCCAAGAAAGTAAAGAAATCCTACCGACAACACCAAAAGAAGTCGCGTGTGAGATAAAAACTAATATGAATATGAAAAAAGCTCCTGGCTACGATCTTATTACAGCAGAAATCTTAAAAGAACTGCCAAGGAAAGCTCTGGTAAAGCTCACCAATCTTATAAATGCAGCATTTAGAATCAAATATGTACCAAGCTTGTGGAAAATTGCAGAAGTAATCATGATCCCAAAACCTGGGAAACCACCACACATAACCTCATCTTATAGGCCAATTTCGCTATTGCCAGTCATGTCCAAACTCTTTGAGAAGCTTCTGGTAAAAAGGTTAAATCCGATAATCGAGAGTAAAAACTTAATCCCAAATCATCAGTTCGGTTTTCGTAACCAACACTCAACAATTGATCAAGTTCACCGAATAACCAGTATAATTGAGAAAGCACTAGAGGAGAAAAAAATCTGTTCAGCAATATTTCTAGACGTTGCCCAAGCATTTGATAGAGTGTGGCATGAAGGACTTAACCATAAATTAAGAAATCTTCTACCAATCCAATTTGCTAATATACTGGAATCTTACTTAAAAGATAGATTCTTCAGGATTAAGTTAGATGACACTTTCTCTGAATTGAAAGAAATCAACGCAGGAGTTCCACAGGGCAGTGTATTAGGGCCGGTTTTGTACCTAATATACACTTATGATCTTCCTGTATTAGAAAACAATACAGTGGCGACTTTTGCAGATGACACGGCGATCTTAGCTGTTGGCACAAGCAACGAAGAGTCAACACAAAAGTTACAAACAGCAATAACTAAAATTTATAAATGGACAAAAAGTTGGCGAATAAAACTAAATGAAACTAAATCAGTTCACATCAACTTTACAAACAGGCGATTCGAACATATCCCGATTACCATAAATCAAGAAATAGTACCGTATGCGAACACAGCTAAGTATCTCGGCATGACCCTGGATGCTAAACTGCGATGGAAAGCACATGTCAAAAAGAAAAGTGAAGAACTAAGAATTAAATACAGAAAGATGTATTGGCTGATGGGAAGGAACTCTTCTTTATCAACATACAACAAGCTGCTACTTTATAAGCAAATATTGAAACCCGTTTGGACGTATGGTATTCAACTTTGGGGTTGTACCAAACAGAGCAACGTAAATATCATCCAAAGATTTCAGAATATGGTATTAAGGAACATCATTGATGCACCTTGGTATGTCAGGAACAATGATCTCCATAGGGACCTTAAAGTGAACCTCATCGTAAATGAAATTCAGGAGAAAGCGCGGAGACATGAAGAGAGGCTCCGGCATCATGTGAACATTGAGGCAACTCAGCTTCTAAGCAACACGAATTTAATACGTAGACTTAAAAGAACCAAACCTTTTGAGTTGGTGTAATTGTTAGCTTAAACAGCATTGTGCTGTGTAAAGCCCACTACAAAGATGTGGTTTAATTCAATTTACCAGACTCTATGGAACGCCAATGGGAAGAAGCCATAGATTAATATTAAGTTAGTAAATTAAGTCAGAAACAAATTGCTCATTAGTCCAGGAGACTAGATTGTAATAACATTAAATAAATAAATAAAATTTATTTGAACAAAAAAAAAAAAATTAAAAAAAAAAAAATTTTTCTTCTAACAATAAATTTAATTCAATCATTTGCATTCATTTTTTTTTTTGTTTCTAAATAAATGCTTTTGCTTACTTTTTAAAATTGTAGTAGTTTTTTTTTTTTGAGTTATATTGGTGATGAAACGGTAATGCTACTGTTTCTTAAAGTGATGTTTTTTTTAATTTTGTTATCAATTTCAAGAACAGCATTTTCAAGCTCTCCTGTGGTCCAGAAGTAACCCCCCCCCCCAATCCACTGAAACCTAGCCGGTTAAATTCATGCTGTCTGGATAACCACTTGAGAGTCTGTGGTGGCTTTCGATGAGAAATCAAATCTTTGACTTTCTTCGAAAGTTATTACAGTACAATGACATATATAATACTATCCTATTTAAAATTGATTGTGGAAGCTAAATTTTCAGTGCAACGTAAAACAATTCTCAATGAAATCAGAAAATGTTAATTGTAAATAAAATTAATTTAATTACCCTGCAAAATTTTGCCCCTGGACAATGAATAGTTGTTTCCGAGTAATTTTTCACGCTGAAACCGAATCCGGGCTCAGAATTGCTCTATCACGTCAGGTTTATGAGATCTTCTAACCTAAAAGTGCAAAAACACTGTTTTTTGACATATTTGAGGTTATGTAGCACCGCGATTTTTTCTGTTCCGAAGAAGCCATGTATGGGATCTTATAGTACAAGTCTCCCTCTTTCAAATGCCGTTGAGTTTGCTCAAATATCTTTTTTTTCGCCGAGATATCGCATTTTCAAATTTGCATATTCGTGAGTTTTTCGATATTAAAAGTGACCATAAAATTTTCGTTTTTATTACGGTCACTTTTTAACACACTAAGATTTTGTAGTATCTAATAAACTGTGAATATATAAAAAGGGTTTAATGTGTTCCTTAGTTTTGCCAAAATAAATTGTTTAGACAAGTTGTTTAAACTATAGGCACAGAGAAATATATACAGAGGAGTAAAGTTCATACTACTCAAATGTATGTATATGAATGATATTACTTACAATTTTCGTACTGTAGCCAGAAGTAACACCCGAGAACGAGAGGTTTATATCGTTTACTTTATAATGTTTTCTCTTTCTACTTTCACACAATTAAAATGCAATCGCGCTTGCGGTCGTATGATCGTATTTTTTAAATACATAAATAAAATACATTTGTTCTACTTTATCTCATGTTTTCATGTATATAACCAAAACCTGCTAAAATTCTCTCTTGAGAAAGCCCAACGGAATGTATACTAATGCTATAAAAATATATATCATGGTGAATGTATTTGTGAAATAATATCGTATATATATATGGTTATGGTATTGATATTAAGTAGTGTGTGATATCCATTGGAATTAGTAGTGGTAATTTGTATTTTTTTTATATGGTTTTTCGTAGCGACCAATACACTAACCATGATATATTTTTAAATATGTGTAAGAGAGCTATACAACGCAGTCAGGCTTTCTCAAGAGAGAATTGTAGAAGGTTTTGTATATAACCATTTCAAACATTTCTTTTTAAAATACAAGAATAATTTTATATTTGTTAATTGTTGCTGTTGGTACATTTAACGTTTTCATAAATTTCGGGGTATTTAATACAATAATATTTTAATTTAGACAATCACAAAACCATTTCAACAAGTTTATTTAAAAAATAATTATTATCCAAACAAAAGGTAAATTCATTATTTGTAATAGATTGATAATAAATTAATATATTATACATATCAATGTTTTAATTTATGTGAAGAAATGTACCAACTTTCTTCTCGATTTTTGTATGATTTCCATTTAATAACAGTGTGTGTGTGCTTCGTTCACAAGTGTACGTTTGTTTTATGATTTCTGTTTTATAAGAAAACCGCAAGGCTTGAAGAAGATAGACATTTTGTGTACATACACTTTTTTAGTAGGGATTTTCCATTCAAAATGATTCATTATGTATACCTGTATGATCGTATGAACCTGTTTTTGAAGTTTCTTTTAAGCGTTTTAGATCGGCTGTCTTCCAGGCATTTGGCTAAGGTTAAGCACTGAAATCTACATAAATCTTGTGATTTAATAGTAGATTTTCTTTACAATAGTGTATTTCATTTTCTTAATTAAGTATTTACTTTATGTTTTTGTAGTTTATTTTATATTTTTTTTTTTCTTATAGTTTATTATTGTTATATTTTTGGTTTTCTTTTTTTTCTTATTATTAATATTATGTATTTCTTTATGTATTATGAAAAATGTAGTAATTTTTTATATTGAGGCGACACGTAATTGGACTTGTTCTGTGTGTTGCCCTGTCTTGGAATGAATAAAAATAAAATAAAAATAAAATAAAAATGATGTAACAAAAATCATTTCCCATATATTTTTGAAATCAACATTTGTATTTTATTTTGGAATCTATCTTTTATTTTTGTTTATGTGTACATATTTAGAAAATTTGTATGTATTTTAGCATTGCTAACCTTGCATACATCTAGCCATAATCTGCCATATACATTTATGTATGTGACTTTGGAAAAATAAATATTTCTGGTTTTTAATTTTTATTTCTATTTTTACGAATTTATTAATGATGATGAGATTGGCTCTCAAAAACCAAGGGACGTCGAGAAGTAACTTTCTTACTTTTGTTTTTAAAACAATAAAGGATCTTTAATTTTGATGGCCAATCTAGAGGGACGGTTTCTGTTTGCAGTTACATAATCAATTTAATAATTTTCCTTGTATTTTTGAGTAAAATTGATTTTTTTTTAAAGAGGTGTTTTTTAAGGATTCGGGATTTTAATTTATTTAGAATAATAATTCTGGGCTCAAAAGGTAAACCATCTTAAATCGAATTAAGCTGTTTTTCCTTTATAACCCTCGTCAGGCCGCATATGTACAATTGTACCTTTTCGCGATTTTTAAATTGCAGTAACTTTTTTTGTATAAGCCATATAGTATGGAACTTTTGTAAGATTTATCCATTTTTGGTCTAGATCATATGGCTACGGACCTCCTTTATGTATCTATACCCGCGGTCCTAGTGGACCGCCACCCAAACTTAACCTAGTCTAGATCATAAAGAAATGCATAAAGGGAGGAATGCTTTCAGGAAGGAATACATACAGAGAGTCTGTTAACGTTGTAAAATTATGCCTTAGGACGAGGGTTAAATATTCAACGTTTTCTATCTCTCATCTAACCTCACCAAATTTGATTTAAAAGGTAAAGCCTTATGGTCATAGGCTTTGATCGCAAGCCGTAGCAACTGTAGTCGGCATAAGTGAAAAATGAATATAGCATACAACTTTTTCTAACTCTCTAGAAAAATTATGAAATTTGAAATAAGCTGTTTTACCTTTTGACCACAGAAATTATGAGATTAGTCTTATACAGGTTTTATACTCCAAATTGAACCTTTTTCACTTCAAATTGAACGCTTTTTACGTTTGAAATTGAACCTTTAGCAAATTATTTGTATGTCTAATTAGAATGAAACTTATCTATTTCTTCACTGATGTTAATACAATTTGACATCCGCCTTGGAAATGGATGATTTTTCGTAAAGTTCCGGAATATCGCCAATTAGGATAGAACTTGGCTATTCCTTAACCGATTATAAAGAAATTTGACATGTGCGTTGGAAGTGTATAATGGAACTTGCCTATTTCTCAACCGATTACGATGAAATTTGAAAAGAACACTGGAAATGAAATTCTAAATTGATTGTTCGATGAATTTCTGGAATATGGCCAAGTATGATGGAACGTGTATATTTCTCAACCGATTATGATAAAATTTGATAAATGTAGTGGATAAACTTGTTTCTTTTCCAAAATAATATTCCAGTTTATGAAGCGATACAAATAACATCGAATTTATTACGAAACAGCAATGTTGGAACAAAAACCGTAGATGAGGTTACTAATTTATTAAAAGTCATCACAAAACAAAATTATTTCGAACATGACAGTGAATATTATTTACAGCCAGAAGGTTTGCCAATGGAAAGCCCTCTTTCAGGAACTTTAGATAATATATACTTAAACCACATTGAGAAGGAATACATTTTAAACACGAAGAACAAACTTCTAAATAATATAATTTACTGGCACAGATATGTTGATGATATCTTAATGCTATTCAGAGGTATCGTCAGGCAATTAGATCATTTACACCGATATATTAACAACATTCACACAAACATAAAATTCACGCTGGAAGTAGAATCAGAGAGATCTTCCAAAACATAGACCATAGACACGCATTCAAAATATTCCGAAAAGAAACTCAAACGGATCACACTATTCACAACACATCACATCACCCGTTTCAACATAAAATCGCAGCTTATCGTCATATGCTTCATCGTCTCAACCATATCCCGATGACTACCAGTGATTATGAAAATGAATACAATACGATACAATATATCGCCAACAATAATGGATACCCGGAAAATATGATCTACAATTTAAATGCCAAACGATATTTTTAAATCTAATTATGCACAACACTTAACGGACGAGAAACACTCATACACTGATATTCACACCAATTTAATCATATTACACAGGCTGCAAAAGGGAAATATAATGGACCGGTACGAAGAGTTGGAAATTTATAAACATCGCAACACACACTGATTTTAAACGAAAAACTAAATACAAAAACAAATAGATTGTACGACAGGGTAACAAAAATGAATTAGAACAACAACCGGGAAAAGCAACAAAATACAACAAACAACAAAAACAATTTTTAGTAGTTTACAAAAAATTGACAAAGAGCGAAGCTCGAAACTAAGTAGTATTTTGGAAATAAAACACATAACATAATAACACAATAAAAAAAATAAAAACTATTTAAATTATTAAATAAAATATAAAATTAAATTATAAATGTAGTGGAATGGAAATGGGATTCTAAATGGTTTTTAGTTGAAATTCTGGAATTTAGCCAAGTATGATGGAACTTGCCCTATTTCTCAACCGATTATGGTGAACCTAAATAGTAGAACTTGCGTCCCGGGAATTCCCGGAATGGAATTCCCGGGAATTTAAAAAATTTAAATTATTCCCGTTTCCCGGGAATGTTGTGAATATTTCCCGGGAATGCAAAATCCAATTTAAAAACTGCTCAATAAGCTGCATTGAGGCACATAGACGAAATTCTGTTATATGGCCAAATAGGAAGGAGTTTGGCTATTGATTAACCGATTATGATGACATTTGAGATTTGCGATGGAAATGAGATTCTAAAATAATATTTCTAATTTAATTGTAGAATACTGGAACGTTAGTAGTTTCAATTCTGCGGCACGTGTCCTACACACACAATTTTGTTTAAACATGGCCAAACTTACCGTTGGGATAGCAATTACTCAGAAAACGCAAGCCAAAGTTTATAGCGAAGGATTGGCGAGAAAAGTTTTTTACTCAACAGCTGCATGTTTGACAGACACCTCAACAGACAACATTATAGAAGCCATATTGGCAAATTTCCCATAATCTCATCCAAAAATATTTGTTAGGTCAAGGGAAACGTCAAAATTCATCATAATCGGTTACAAATAGCTAAGTTATATTCTTAATAATATTACAGAATTTCATCTTAAAATCATTTTAGAATTTTATTTTCACCGGAAATGTCAAATTTCATTATATGTAATTTGTTAAGAAACAGCCAAGTTGGCCTACTTGGCCATATTCTAGAACTTTATCCAACAAATTTTATAGTCCCCATTTCTATCGCATATGTCAAATTCCACTTAAATCCGTTTGAAAATAGATAAGCTCCATTGTAATTGGCCATATTCCAGAATTTCATCTAAGAATTACTAATTAGAATCTCATTTCCAACGCACATGTCAAATTTCTTCATAATCGGTTAAGGAATAGCCAAGTTCCATCCTAGTTGGCCATACATACATCCTAATTGGCCATATTTACAGTCAAACTTGGATATAAAAAATCGGGATATAACGAAAACCTTGTTATAAGAAATTTACATATATAAAATCCCAAACTTCGATAAATACGTCGAACTTATTTATAACGAACCTCAATGCACTAAAAATTTTGTTCGTTATAAGGAAGAAACGTTCTATCAAGAGATTGATTTACCTACATTTGTATGTACATATTTCTCGAAGTTTGAGATTTTATATAAGTTCCTTACAGCAAGACTTTCGTTATTATCACGATTCTATATATCCAAACTTATATACAAATGTAGGTGGGGCATTTGCATTTAAATCTCACATGTTTTTGTCCCTAAGCATTTTTCTTGTCCCCTTAGCAATTTACAGATAATTTTTAACGGGTATAAGTTAAGTACTTGATCACAGCTTTATGAAAATGTATTTTTTTGAAATTATGTTGGACTTTTATTTTAAAAAAAACGAGTTTTTTTGTCATGAACGTTACTTTACTTATTTTAGATAAATTGTGAAATTCAAAAACATGAATCCAATTTATCGATGATTATTCACATTGGTGATATGTCTACTTTAAAATGGTATATTAATCTTTTGTATTTTCAAATTAATAATTTTAAAAATAGCGTAAAACGTATTTTTAGGTAACGTTCATGACAAAAAAAATTAAAATAGCATAAAATATTATTAAAAAAAAATGCAAAACCCAATTCTGCTCACGCCCAGATTTAAAAGAAAAATAAATATGTTTCAAAAATTATATTGTAATTTTTATTTTAATTGGTTTATTATGAGATTTGACAACATTCAAATGTGAAATTTAAATGAAAATGCCCCAGGTAAATTGATCTCTTGATATAACTTTTCTTCCTTAAAACGAACAAAATTTTTAGTCCCTTGAGGTTCGTTATAGCCAAGTTCGACTGTACCTATAACTTGCTAAAGGTTCAATTTGAAATGTAAAAGGTTCAATTTTAAGTGTAAAAAGTTCAATTTGAAGTGAAAACTGTTCAATTCTTCTTTAAATGTTCAATCTTCTCGACGTCCCTTTGTAGAACTTTTCTACAAAATTGAATTTTGAGAACCAATCTCATCATCATTAATAAATTCGTAAAAATAGAAATAAAAATTAAAAACCAGAAATATTTATTTTTCCAAATTCACATACATAAATGTATATGGCTAGATGTATGCAAGGTTAGCAATGCTAAAATACATACAAATTTTCTAAATATGTACACATAAACAAAAATAAAAGATAGATTCCAAAATAAAATACAAATGTTGATTTCAAAAATATATGGGAAATGATTTTTGTTACATCATACAGGTATACATAATGAATCATTTTGAATGGAAAATCCCTACTAAAAAGTGTATGTACACAAAATGTCTATCTTCTTCAAGCCTTGCGGTTTTCTTATAAAACAGAAATCATACAACAAACGTACACTTGTGAACGAAGCACACACACACTGTTATTAAATGGAAATCATACAAAAATCGAGAAGAAAGTTCGTCACGTGACTTCTTAAGTGTCCTACGCGCCATTTGGAAAACTGTTGAGAAATCGATTTTTAAAGTTTGAATGAAAATATACTCACTTTCCATAATACATTTGTAGTGTTGTTGTTAATTTTTATCATAAATTGACATATTTCTTTGTTTAGAACTAATCAATAAATACCGTTAGTCCTTAATTTTGAGAGAAACACTAATAACTATGAAAAATGCTAAAAATGGATATAGTACATTCCCCATGTAAATGCCACACAGACAGTTTTAATTTTTTTTTCCTAGGGACATAGGACACCTGGACACAAAGATACAAAAATTGAATTAAAAAATCTTTTTTGATAATTTAAATAATTTTTATTTTAATCAAGCCTTTTGGGTTACATCGCCATTCTGAAGCCTTACGGCAATTTTAAAGCCACTTTGAAAAATTCGACTTCCTCATTATTAGGCATAAAGGGAAACATTGACTGAATGTCCTTAAACTTCTCTTTAGAAATCATACCAGGGGTATTTAGCATTGCCACTCTTGGTAACTTGGTGAGATTTGAGGTTTTTGTTCTTCGATTTCCTTGTACCATTAGAGGCATTGACGTGTATTGTTCACTTTCAATATAATTTTTTTTCAATTTGATAACAAAATTGTCAATCTTTTCGTGAAAGAGCTCAGTTGCCAACGTAAACTTAACGCTGGAAAAATTAAGCCCAAGGCTTGCTTTATTATAATTAAAGAAATTTGTTGATTTCATCTGCATCAATTTAAGTGATACGTTATCGTATCTCATTGCTGCAAGATGTCTGACAAGAGATACGGGGCTGTGATACTCGATCGATGTTTACTCGCCGAGAGTGATATAGGAAAACTGAATAAATACGACATGAGCTCGTTTCTTTTATATTGTTTCCAATCAATGTTATCTATGATCCATTTGATATAGAACAAAAATAAAATAAAATAAATTTTGCTTATTTAACACTAACTTTATAGTTATATAATTGTCCCATATCCATATTTTTAGGATATGCAACAATTAAATATAATATGTATTACAATTTTTCCAATTGGTTAATTTTGTCCTAAATCCATATAAAGTGGATGTAGGACACTTAAAAATAAAATCGAAATTATCAGATAATTTCATATAAAAATGTCCTATTTCACAGAAATTTGGTTTGTAGGACAATTAAGAACTGAAAAAATATTTTAAAAATACGTTTTTATGGTCTTTAAGACAAAATGAAAACACGCTATCTCGAAACATATTGGACTTAGGACAATTTTGATTAAAGATTCTGAAAGAGCGCAGTCGAATTAGTAGGAATCCACTCATAACTCATTTTCGCAAAAAGTGGTCTATGGGACACTTAAGAAGTCACGTGACGAGTTGGTACATTTCTTCACATAAATTAAAACATTGATATGTATAATATATTAATTTATTATCAATCTATTACAAATAATGAATTTACCTTTTGTTTGGATAATAATTATTTTTTAAATAAACTTGTTGAAATGGTTTTGTGATTGTCTAAATTAAAATATTATTGTATTAAATACCCCGAAATTTATGAAAACGTTAAATGTACCAACAGCAACAATTAACAAATATAAAATTATTCTTGTATTTTAAAAAGAAATGTTTGAAATGGTTATATACATGAAAACATGAGATAAAGTAGAACAAATGTATTTTATTTATGTATTTAAAAAATACGATCATACGACCGCAAGCGCGATTGCATTTTAATTGTGTGAAAGTAGAAAGAGAAAACATTATAAAGTAAACGATATAAACCTCTCGTTCTCGGGTGTTACTTCTGGCTACAGTACAAAAATTGTAAGTAATATCATTCATATACATACATACATTTGAGTAGTATGAACTTTACTCCTCTGTATATATTTCTCTGTGCTATAGGTTTAAAAAATTTTTTGCAAATATGTTTTTTTAATTAATGCTAAAATCGCTTACTAACACTAAAAACATATTTATAATATTGAAAATCACAAACCACAAATCTCCCCTTAACCTATAAACTCGTAACCAAAACATCCCTAACTTACAAATCTCTCCCCACATACCGTAATTCTATGAACTCCGAGAAATTCACGAACATACAAATTCGAAAATGCGATATCTCGGCGAAAAAAAAAGATATTTGAGCAAACTCAACGGCATTTGAAAGAGGAAGACTTGTGTTATAAGTGTCTTTTGCACTTTGAGGTTAGAAGATCTCATAAACCTGACGTGATAAAGCAATTCTGAGCCCGGATTCGGTTTCAGCGTGAAAACTTTCTTCAGAAACAACTATTTATTGTCAAGGGGCACAAAATTTTTAAAATTATGCAGGGTAGTGTTATTAAACCTTTTATTCCTGTTGGAATATTTTTTTTTAAATATTTTAGTATAGTGAAAATTCGTTAAAATAAAACTTTATTCAAAATTTGCCGTGCGCATTAACAATTAGACTAAAAAATAGTAAATTAATTAGTGATTTAGTCAATATTAGTTTATACGCCGTTCGTTAGTTTTTATTACCTCTTTGTTCGTCATTTAACATTTTTGAAAAGGTCTCTTAAATTCTTTGCCATACATTTCTAGGACACATCTATGTGATAAGGTCTAAGGACATACCTTAGTTTACCTTCATCTTGACCGTATACACCCGGGTGTAGATATTTTTTTTGTCATACGTTTTTCATGGAAATAATAACTTTCATAATTAGGCTCATCTTCCATATTAGGATATTTCACAAATATTGCACGAAGATAGATATGAACATTTGTCTATGTTCTTATGAAAATGATATAAAGGCGTGGGAAGTAATAAAATATGAACATAATCCATTGGAATATAAATTATAGAAAATTATGGAATTGGCGACTGTTATGGTGTACTCTAGAGGACAATATTGAAGTAAGAAAATGGTGTAACAACAATTTTCTCTATGAAGTTATATAGAAATAACGCCTATTTTATTTTAATTTTTACTTATTAAAATTAAAGTGTAATTTTGATAAGTTTGATTAATTTGGAACAGTTGTATCGTTACAAATGCTATAAAACTGTTTATGCAGAATTATAATGTTATGCTCACTATTTAATATTCAACGTTTTATATCTCTCCTCTAACCTAAGGTCGCAAGCCATAGCAACTTCGTCGATACACTTTGTAATGACTCTCGGGTTAAAGTACGGGAGGGATTTTGATATTTCTACTTTTTTGGTAGTTGGATATAGTATTATAAATGATTGGTCTCTTCATTTTTTCTGATTAACTAGTCGAAAAATGTTGTGAGTGAACGCCATTATTATTAATTTATTTTGTCTATAAAAAGCCGAAAGAATCGATTGGTTAAAATCACTCCAGCAAAACGTTTTTCATTTCTTCCACTAAATTATAGAGTTTGATTTTAGTGGGCAAACTGAATCCACCAAATACAAACTCAGCGCATCTTTGTCTCCGTCTTTGCCAGAACGCCTTTTTCGATGGCCGTGAGCTAATTTTTTGTAAGTCATAATGGTGTGTATTCATTTTTTTTTTTTTTTTTTAAATAAAAAAATAATTTTTTGTATTGGCTCCAAAAATCGTATGAGGCTGAGGGCTGATCTCCTTCATCATTTGATTCAGACGAAGATGATGTGATATCAGAGGCGTTCATTATTTTTCTGACGGATGAAATAGCACGGACACCAGCTAAGGTATCTTTAAAATAATATTTTTGAAGCGTTGATCGGGACCGTTAAAACAGTCATAATGTGGGTGTTCACGATTTCACTGGCAACAAATTGGCGCGGCGGTTCAACACTTAACTCCTCCACAACATAGACGAATCATTTTTCGTCGTCTTTTCCTATTATTGATTTTATTTGTTCCCTTAGATAATTGAGCCGTTCAGTGCACACATCGATTAACTCCACTTTTTGAAAAATCTTAAATTTAAGTGTCAAAGCACTTGGTATAGTCATAACTTTTTATATTTATAATAATTTTCCTGAATAATAAAGATTAACACCATTAAACTGAAAAAAATTTTTGGCCATTGAATATCTTCATTTATTACTTTTTTCAATTGCCAAATCGATTAACTCCACTAGTCACATAAAAATTGTAACATTACTGAGGATTATTTTTTGGCTATTCATTCTTATTAATTTGATATACCGTTATGAAAGGTATATCTATATTTATGCATTCTACAATATAATTTGAATTTACATTATAAAGGGAATTTTAAAAAACAGTACATTTTCTCATCGCATTTCTCAACATTTTGTTTTATGGAGTTAATCAATTTGTGCACTGAACGGCCGATGGGTGATGAAAAAATCATGGCTGGTTAATGTAAGGATCAATGAATTAATCACTCATTATCCTGCTCATTAAGACTGCTCAATAAACTGCATTGAGGCATAGTCGTGCCCCGAATCCTAATACTGAGCAGATATTTTAAAGTTTTTGAGTTGTTTTAATTTTTTATTCATGGCATGGACTAACGTTCGATAAGATTTTAGTATTTTTATTCTTGAAATATTTTGTGTCTACTGACATACAAACAAACAAACAAAACATTTTCTAGTAGATGGATGCGTAACTATGTGGTATGTCCGAGACCAGGGCAAGGCTTATAAGTGACGATGCGGGAGCTGTTATAGGCTGTGCCTGTGTGTTACACACGTAAACCAAACGTCGACAATTATAATGACAATGACAACATAAAACCCTAACCAAAAAAATACAAAAGATTTAAATAAAGAGTTTACAGGACAAGCATCATTTCGGGCACCAGAGATAATTTTACCAGCAGATAAAAGGAAAAATCCTCGCAAGGTTTTCCAAATTTTAACGGTTCATAGCGGTGGGTTATTTATATCTGTAACACACACAAATACCTGTAACAAGCAATCATAAATCATTAAATATACAAACCTCCATATTCCATAACCCGTAACAGTACACACAGCTGCAAAAGCTAATGCTGTCCCAACAATAAGCGGAGCTGTTTCGTCCCGATACGTCCCAGTCGCACTACATTGAAACGTTGGCCCCCAAGTACTAGCCGCCTTATACATAAAACTCTGCATTCTTAAATCACGTAAATATAATTTTGCTAAATGGCCTGATTTATCGTTTTCATCCTGTGAATACATCGTAACAACTTTTTCATTATCACACGTATACGATTTACCCACTGGGGTTGGAAACAGCAGTGTACCGCTTGGTGTCGATAAATGTACATTTAGTCCACGTCGATCAATATGTTCAAACAGTTTATTATTCGAACTATAAGATAATTCAACCATTGTTATGTACCACCTTTCACCTCCTGGCGTCTACAAAATATGATTAAATGGATAATAAAAAAAGGAAAATAATTAATAGTAATATTCATAATAATAATCATAATAATGAAAAGAAAATGAAAAAATTATTGTTTATTTTTAGGTCAAAATACAATTATTATTATTTTTATATTGTTATTATCCTCCACACCTTTTTGTGGGTTTTTTTAGTTAACTGAAAAATGAAAATCAATAAAGTTTATTATGTATAATTCCTAATAGTTTTTAGAAGCGCCTGCAACCTACAATATAATATACATAGTGTACATAGAATACAGAATTTTATGTCGTTTCTTTGAGGAAACACACAAAAATTGGTGGTGTGAAGTTTATGACAAATTGACAAAAAAAACCTTACAACAGCCAAAAGTGTAGCAGCATATTATATTTTTATTTGATATTAATCATGATTTTGTCGTTTGTTATCTGGATAAACCTTGGTGTTAAGTAGGATTTCATGAATAATTGTGCCAAACGATATTTTTGCGCGACCCTCAGGGGCTGAGATTTTTGTTTTAGCAAATTTCCCTATATAAAAAAATGCGTAGCTGGAGTTTGATGGCCATTGACAAGTAATCGTAGAGATAGGTACGCAGATCTGACTATGCCTTAGTGTTCAGTAGGATTTCGTGAATATTTGTGCCAAACGATATTTTTGCGCGACCCTCAGGGGCTGAGATTTTTATTTTAACAAAGTTCCCTATATACAAAAAATGTGTAGCTGGAGTTTGATGGCCATTGACAAGTAATCGTAGAGATAGGTACGCAGATCTGACTAGGCCTTGGTGTTCAGTAGGATTTCATGAATATTTGTGCCAAACGATATTTTTGCGCGACCCTCAGGGGCTGAGATTTTTATTTTAACAAATTTCCCTATATACAAAAAATGTGTAGCTGGAGTTTGATGGCCATTGACAGGTAATCGTAGAAATAGGTACGCAGATCTGACTATCAGACTATGCCTTGGTGTTCAGTAGGATTTCATGAATATTTGTGCACAAATATTCATGAAATCCTACTGAACACCAAGGTATAGTCAGGTCTGCGTACCTATCTCTACGATTACTTGTCAATGGTCATTAAACTCCAGCTACACATTTTAAACTAAAGCTACACATTTTTTTTATATAGGGAAATTTGTTAAAATCAAAATCTCAGCCCCTGAGGGTCGCGCTAAAATATCGTTTGGCACAAATATTCAAGAAATCCTACTGAACACCAAGGTATAGTCAGGTCTGCGTACCTATCTCTGCGATTACCTGTAAATGGCCATCAAACTTTACCTACACTTTTTAGTGTATACACTCTTCTGTTGTCAGGTTTTGTTTTTTTTGTCATTTTTAGGCATCTCAACTCAAGCGAAGCGCTAGAGCGAGAGAGATGCCTTATATCCTGGCTATTGATGTCTGTTAACAAGTATTAAGTCGAAAAGTACTTATCCGATTTTCATGAAACAAAGACAGACTTATAGACCTTGATGAGATAAGAACAAAATGGTATGGCTAAGCTCTTTAGGTGGTCGGGCTCCAAAGTTATAGATGCTTAAAGATTTCCTTTACAATACATTCACGTAAAAAACAAACAAAAAACAATGAAAGTTCATATAGAACCAAAAACGAACAAAAATGTTTATACATGTTCAAAATTTTTTTTTCCTTTCAATGAATGAAAATGATTTTGTTTGAATGTATGTATGTATATAAAGTAGTGTATATAAACTAGTAAGTATGCAATGTATATAAACTATTTTTCTGTAAGGGTTAGTTATATTTTGTACTGTTTTTGATACAAACTACAATTTAACACTAGAACTACCGACCGGTTAAATGACCGGTTATACATTTATTAAATTCAATTTTTTTAATTATTATGTTAATATTTTTGTGGGAATCTGTGTAATGACTTTTAATATGACAACAAAGTAATTATGTTAAAATTCATCATAAACTTCCAAAAACATATTAACATAATAATTTAAAAAATTGAATTCAATAAATGTACAATTCGTCATTTTGACGGGTTGGTGCTTCTAGTGTTAAAATTGAAATATGTAAAGATTATACGGGGTTACGACAATAATACTTACAGAAATATGTAGTAAGTTTTATGTTGTGTTTATACCGCAAATACTATGGCTTGTATAAAAGCGTTTGTTTTTAATTACGATAGCTAAAATATCGTGTACATATAATGTATTTGCTAAAAAATAAAAAATTTCAATTTATCGTCTTAAATTAAAAATTATCAACGATAAATTGAAATTTTGTATTTAAACTGTTAAAATTTTAAATTCTGTTGTTAGTAAATGCACGATGTCATGGCTATCGGTTATTAAAAACAAGCCCTTTTTATTATTTTAATCGAAAAATCGTTCTCGACGCTCCTTCTCAATGTGTACCGGCCTTAATGGTATATGTAGATACATATTATATAGATGGAATTGTTGAGATGCCGGTAATGCGATTACATCCTGTAATGGGTTTCCTACTTTTTTTTTTGTCATAAACTTCACTTTAGTCAAAAATTATATATCTGAAAGGGCGACATAAGCCTTTTATAAGTTTCTAAGTTGAATATTGAAAAATTTGAATGATTTTGAAAATTTTAAATTATAGAGAATACATCTAGTAAAAATATTTCTGTTTTAAAATTTTTGAATTTTTTAAAATTTTAAACCCGCAATTTGGGTCAATACTAAAAAATATAGCAAAAAAACTATCACACAATAGTTAAGAAGACTTGCTAAAATGTTAGACTTTTCATTTCTAGACTACGTCACGCTACTGCTAGGTCTTACTTTTCAATTTAGTTGACAGTTATAGAGAGACAGCAAAGGAGCGAGAGAGTGCTTGGATTAACATGTATTGTTTAAACTTTAAACTTGTACAAGTGTTCTGCGGAATGCTAATGGGTACCCACGAGTAATGAATTCATTCGTCTACCATTAGTTTTGGTAATAGTATATTATTCAACGAGCATAAAATGATAGCTAAAGATGAAGTTTACCGACACGAGCCGATAGTCGAGTGTCGTAAATCATCTGAGTGAATAACAGCCATTATATGCGAGTATAATACGATACTTTGTCCATGAACGACAAATAATATTGTATTTTATAATCAAATCCTTTAAGGGAGAACACCACTGTGAGATTTTCAAAAAATCGATTTTTTTTTGCCTTTAAAAAATCCTGTAGACCCTCAAAAATATGATACAAATTCGGTTATTTTTAGGAGGTTTTCAAACATTTTCCTGAGAGCTCTTATTGAGAAGTTATTGATACCAAATACTTTAAACGCGTTTTTCTCGAAACCTGCACGCAGCAGAACTCAATCAATTTTTGTTCAATCGACTTGAAATTTTAACTGTAGCTTCTTAAATAGATTTAAAATTGAAGTACCTGAGTTTTTTAATTTATTGAAAATTAAAAAATACAACTTTTTATACGAAAATTATAGTCGAAAAATGAAACTTTTTCTTCAAACTTTTCTCCATTTTTTTTTTTCTTTTCGAATTTTAAAATTTCCTCAGGTACTTCGATGCTAAAACTAATATACAGTGAAACCTATATATATTGGACAGCGAAGGGACTGTCCAATTTATGGAGGTGTCCAATATAAGGAAAATTTCTTCTTTTTTTAATAAAAAATTAATGACTTGCACATCAACATTTTTATTTTGAATTCAGATTAATTTCCATAGTTAATTCAACATTTTCGCTGTCTGATTACTTTTGTTGTTCAATTTTCAATATATAAAGGTTGCCCAATATATAGAGGAAAAGGAGCATTTTTTCAAGGGACTGAATGAAAGTGTCCAAAATAGAGGAGTTTCCAAAATAGAGATGTGTCCAAAGTAGGAGGTTTTGCTGTATTTCATGAAAATATATAATTTTTTTGTTCCAGGAACAAATTTCAGAAACTTCTACTGCGTGCAGTGGAGAACTTCTAAAAATCACTTCTACTAAAGCTACTCTTGCGCCGCCATTTTGTATTTTTTTTTATAAAGGGTTTTTCAATAAGGACTTGACAACTTTTTTTTGTAAATTAATCGCAAACCATTAGAGATATTTCAAAAACTTTATTATCGGTTTGAAGTACAATCAAAACATTTATGAATGGAACTCTACTTCGTTCAAATGACCACCGCGGGCACGTTTGCAGCGGTCGATTCGTTGGACCCAATTGTCGATGACTCGGCCACACATTTCGGCCGAAACGGCCGCTATTTCGCGTTCAATGTTGGCTCTGAGCTGTTCCAACGTCGTCGGCTTGTTGGCATAGACCAATGACTTGACGTAGCCCCAAAAAAATAATCAAGAGGCGTTAAATCGCACGAACGAGGCGGCCATCAAGACGCTCATCAAACTTGCTTTTCAGTAAATCGATTGTAACATGTGCTGTGTGGCTTGTGGCACCGTCCTGTTGAAACCACATGTCGACCAATTCCATAACTTCCAATGTGGGCCAAAAATAATCGGTAATCATGGCGCGATAACGATGGCCATTCACAGTAACGTGACGATCGTTATCGTCGACGACAAAATACGGCCCAATGACGCCGCCGGCATGCAAACCGCACCAAACAGTTATTTTTTGTGGATGAAGTGTTGATTCATGAAGCACATGTGGATTTTCACCCGACCAATAACGCATATTTTGCTTATTGACGAACCCATTGAGCCAAAAATGAGCTTCGTCACTGAAGATGATTTTGCGATGAAATTCATCATCTTGGCGCATCTTATCCAGAGCCCAATCGGAGAACGTACGTCGCTTCAAATGGTCCATCGGCTTCAATTCTTGAGTCAGCTTGATCTTGTATGGGTGTAAACCAAGATCCTTATGCAAAATTCGCCATAAAGTGGTCTGGGCGATGCCCAATTCTTGAGAACGCCGTGGAATTGACTGTTTTGGATCGTTTGCTACGGACGCCTGAACGGCAGCGATATCAACTTCGACCAACCCGTTGTCTGACTGGCACGGCAGCATCACACAACGAATATGTAGACTCAAATTTTTGCACTAAACTTGTTACTGCCTGTCTACTAGGGCGAGAATTACGACCGAAAATTGGAGTTAACGCTCTTAAAATTGCGGTCACCGACTCCGAATTTCGGTAGTAAATTTTTATAATTTGCAGACGTTGTACGTCCGTGTACTTTACCATGATGATAATGTTGAGTTTACTGAATAAATTGACAGTGACAGTTCGATGATTAGTCAAAGGGTGTGTTCACAAATTAAATTCAAAGTTGTCAAGTCCCCATTGGAAAACCCTATATAAAATAAAAAAGCCAGATCATTTAGTCGGGTCCAAAATGTTGCCAGGCGGCTTCAAACTGGAATTACATAAACTTCTAAAAAATATATTTGAGGCAAGCTAAGACTTATACAGATAAATATATATACCTAAAAAAACATAACTTCAAAAAGACAGGTAATTTTGGTGGGACTTTCTACCTGCCAGGTGGTCGGAAATGTACTGAGTTCTTAAGAGCTGTTGACATAATTCTACTTTGCACTTTTCTGTTTTGCTTATTCTATTACATCTAGTTATCATCAACACTACTTCTAAAAATGTTGTTCTCGAAACACTGAAAGAAAGTCAAAAAATAGCTGAAGAAGTACTGCAGTCTCATATTGAAGTTACTCACGATTTAGCTATTGCTAAAGTGGCGATGCAAATCCAAGCTAGTGAGCAGTTATTATTTGATAACATATATTTATTCATTTTGGATCTTTTCATATTATCCTTGCATATGCATATTCCAAAGCTGTCGGCCAATGAATATTGCTGTTGAAAGTGACAAATAGCAAATGGATCTGTTGACTCATTCCTTTCTGGCAAGCACTTTAATAGATGTAAACGATTTCACCCACTGATGGCAGTTGGATTAGAAATTTTGCATTTTCAATTTTTCTTGAAAAATGAAAAAATATCGATTATAGAAAATTTACGTACAGAGCTGATGAAGTTTAATGATGAAAAATTATCTTATGGTACTTTAATACAAAATAGTGATGCCTCAAACTTCATATCTTCATATCTTCAACATGAAGAAGCCCGTTTGAATGGAACTTATCGTAAAAAGCCTCAATTTTATGTGCCGTGCATAAATCTCGTCAATTATTGTCAGAAGTTAAGCCGCAGTGTACGGACAGGCGATATTAATCTATTTAAATTTAGTAACCAACAATGGCCAATCTTTTCTTTGTATTTAATCAGCCAAATTATTCACGTTGGTTGGTTAAATATCACGAATTAATTAAACTAGTACAAACTCATCCACGATTACAAGAATACATGGAAAGAAGTTTTTTTGGAATCCAAAGAACGGACAAGTCATTCTGTAGACAGCCAATTGATCTGACTCTGGAACAGACAATCAACGCAGATATGCTGAAAGAAGATTAACCGGTGCAGTACATTTTATTAACTATATTTCTGCTCGGCAGCGCTGTTGTAAGAGCCACGAGATTCGATCAACTGTTGTATCATACACATATGAGGCTACTTGTCTACGGAAACGGCAACATGTTACAGCTGATTTGGAAAAATATAATTTAAACAAAGACACTAAACAAATTCAATTATTTGTCAATGCATTTTCCAAATTTATGAATCCATTCGATACTAGCATCGACCAGCAACGACTTTTCAATATTTCGAGTGGAAAAGCAGCTTTAAATGCAGAATAAGATTTTTTGATATTGAAGAAGTAGATACAAAATTACGTGAAAAGTTTATTTCTGAATGTAACGAATCTGCTGATAGGTTCGAAAAATCTATTTCAAAGGTAAAAATTATGAATTTTTCTGCTTATATAATGAAAAAAAAACTGTTGAAACTGGATATAAGGTTCAAGAAAGTAGTGTTGATAATAACTAGATGTAATAGAATAAGCGAAACAGAAAACTACAAAGTAGAATTACGGCAAAAGCTATTAAGAACTCAGTACATTCCCGACCACCTGGCAGGTAGAGAGCCCCAACACCAAAATGACCTGTCTTTTTGAAATTATGTTTTTTTAGGTATATATGTATATTTATATGATCAAACTTTAAATTATTTTGGTATATTCCAAATTGATTTTTATAAGAAGAGGAGAAATTGTTAAGAGTTTGCAATTCAGTTTCGATCTGCGAATTATGAAACATCGAAACTGAATTGCAAACTCTTAACAATTTCTCCTCTTCGTATATTTATATGTCTAAGTCTTAGCTTGTCTCAAATATATTTTTTAGAAGTCTACAAAATTCAACTTTGAAGCCGCCTGGCAACATTTTAGACCCGACTAAATGATCTGGCTTTTTTATTTTATATTTTATTAAATACTAAACTAAAAGGTAATAAAATTTCAGAATGCCTCAAATACATTTTTTGCAAAGCTCTTAGACTATACTGTTCGACTAATAGGTTGTGGTTGGTCTTGGTCACATAATATATAAAACATTCTTATAAAATAATATATTTTTAAAATTTATACAAAATTACAATGGCGAAACGTATTGCAATACTATTGGGATATACAATTTAAAATAATTTGACATAAAACTAAGTATTTTCCTTATATTTTGTTCTGGCTACCCGGGTGGCCGGGTGTGCGTTAGAAGGGTAAAGTAAAGTATTCACACATAACTCTATCAAAAAATAATTTTTATCCAATTTCTATACAAAAATCGAAAACTAATAGTCATTTCCTGGATTTCAAGGAGC
Source organism: Tipula helvola (assembly GCA_963556165.1). Lineage (NCBI taxonomy): Eukaryota > Metazoa > Arthropoda > Insecta > Diptera > Tipulidae > Tipula > Tipula helvola. The sequence goes on along the minus strand of OY744481.1, from coordinate 193,347,574 downwards.
TAGAAACGTCTAATTTCAAAATTGCAGTCCCCACAATTATTTAAAGTTGAAATGGCTACCCGGGTAGCCGGGTACGTACACAAGGGTTAAAAATAATTTTTGAATCCCTTTTCCATCTTTTTTTTTTTTTTTCCGCTGGCGCTACATCCCATAGAGGGATTTGGCCGCTTCATTTTGAAGTTTCGTAATCATTTTTTTGTTAACGGATAATGAGTGATTAATTCATTGATCCTACCCTTAACCAGCCGTGATTTTTTCATCACCCGCCGGGAATCGAACCCGGGACCTCCGGAGCGTAAAGCAAGTATGCTAACCACTGTGCCACCGGGGCACCGGTTTCCATCGTTCATGCTGAATTTCATCAAAATGAGATAAAAAATGATCAAGTTCCTTCCTAAATGGCCATATTCCAGAACTTCTTTCAAAAATCATTTTAGAATCCCATTTCCATCGTGCATGCTGAATTTCATCAAAACCAATGCTGATAAGGGTTAAACTATCGAAAACTATCGATAGTTATCGATAGTTTCCGATAGTACTATTGGAAACTATCGATAGTGCAAACTATCGATAGTTCTCCACCTCTAGTGATAACGCCTGGGAATAACGACTGGGATCCCCTTTAATCCTAGTAGTTCATTTTCTATATTGTTTTATGTTGGTCGATTATATTTGCTCTGCGATGAATGAGCCCCTGCTCAAAATATAATGTACTAAAATTTATGTAATAATAAAAATAAATAAATTAATTAATTTAATAACAATACACTACGTTAAAAATCAACTTATTCAAGTTATTAGCGTTTGGAATTTTTAATCTCTTGCAACAAAACATTTTTTTTAATAAAAGACTTACTTTGAGGAGGCTCTCACATGCAAGCATTTACATGCGATTAAAAATATTTGCCGACCCTTGCAAAATTACAAATATTTGAAATGGTCACTTTTTTCCAATAACCATGTTGAGTTAAAAGCTTAACAAGACATTTGAGGAGAATCATTGACCCTGGCTTCTCCAACAAGATGGATCAAAAAATATTCAAGTTTAATGAAGGATCATTATTTGTTGTATTAAATATATACATATAATAATAATGATTAGTTCGGGGATAAGTTATCCGAATGTAACGGTTAATTACAAACCGTAATAATTCAGTCCTTATCTGGCATGTTTTATTCAATTGAAATATGTATATCGGAAACCAACAAGTTTTACTGTAAACAAAGCAAAACTTTTAAAATCGTTTGGTAACATTCTTGGTACTAATTAAAATTAAATATCACATCCTACAATCTTGTCGTGCTTGTCCGAAAAGGTGAAATTTATCATTAGAAATATTTTGTAATTATATTCCTGGCATGAAAAATTTTATAGAAATAATGGTGACACAAAAGTTGCTGTGTAATAAATAGCATAATTATAGAATTTTATGTTTTCTTGACGGAAGTATGACGATAAATGATGAAAATCATGATATGGTGCTAGTGGTAAAGTAAAGAAAAATGACTGTTTACTACGTACAAGAAAATTATATCGATGTCCACTTTTCTATTTTATTTTTTTATAATTTGGTGTTGGCCGTTTTACCTACATACACATCAGTATTTAGATATAAAGATATTGTTAGCTTGATACACATACGACATACAACGGATAGTTTGTTTGTAATTTGATTACAAATTATTGATAAAAAATGAAATCGTAATTTTCCATTTACAAATTATTTATAGTCGGTATAGATATAATTATAATATTCAAAAATGTAACCTCATAAATTAAAGATGTACAAGTATAATTTATTTTTGTACTAAACCTGTCATTAGACATGCGATAATGGCTACATAATATAGCCACGTCTATTGACCTCTACACGCGAATAATATTACTCAGTCTCTAAAGCATTTTCTGTTCATGTAGAATTCAAATCAACAGGCATTATGCAAATTAACTAGCACTATAAATGTAACACCAATAAATTATTCAATTCATGAGCATTTTTCTGTCAGCGTTTTGATCTCTTAGATCATAGAAACCCATTTATACCTTCCTGAGAGTTCTTAGAGAAAGTGTAAGAATCCTAAATATATTTTTTCCCAAATTGATGAGTTATACCTCTGAAATTGGATTTATAATTTTACCTATCTAATAGGGGTCGGCCCCTATTTTATAAGATAGTGCGTAAAAAATGTATATCAACATTTCTCACGTCAACCTTTCCCGGGAAAGTTTCAAATATTTTGTTTGCCTTTCGAAAACCTGTTTTTGAAGCGTAACAAGCAACATGTGGCTCAAATTTTGTGAACTGGTAGATTATGGATTGTCAAATTTATTATCAACATAACAAAAATATCGTCCGTCCCGTTTTTGAAAAAATGTCTTTTTTGCAGTTTTCTCTTCCCTTGCGACCCCCTCTATTCTAGACTCGAATGGACCTCACACAAACTGCTTATTACTAAAATCTTTCTTTGTACAAAATTCCAACCAAAACTATTACTTGTGAGATTGGGAGACAAAACAAAAATAATAAAAATGTGCGACTGGAAGGACGGACACGACATTTTTCTGATCGGTGTTTTCGTTTGTTGATAAATATGAAAATCTGGAACAAAATTTTTACGATACTTCGTTATTTATTGTGGGCAAATTAAAAACCCTAAATCGAAACGAGTCTGGTTCGGGTTCGGTTGGAAATCCTACATTAAATAGATATTTTGACAATTTTTTATTTAAAGTATCAAAGAACTTGATTTGATAGTTCACTTCAGTTATACGATGTTACAAACTGTATTGGACGTGCGTACACCTTCTTAAAAATTAATTCTTTTGCATCTTCAGGGGACTGTTAAAAAAATTTCGATTCGAACTCCCTGTGACGGCACGGTCATTTCTATGTGCATTAATAGTAAAAGAAGCCTTACGATACTAAGGGTTACTCAAATTTGTGTAAAATCCTGTCAAAAATCTATTCAGATTTTTTGATTAAATGAAGGGTTTATAAATAATTTTAAAAATATGGAAATGACATTCTATGTTAAACATAGGGAAAAGTCTCCGGTTGTGGGCACAGTTTTATTTTTGACCCATAATTTTCCTTTGAGTCCATATTATGCGGAGATATGAATATCAATGGAAAGCTAGAGGCATTAGCTAACTGTTTCTAAAGTAACTACATACATTGATTCCGTCAACTAGAAAAATTTTACGACCAATTTTGTGAAGTCATCTTTTATGGCAAAAAAATCGTAACCAGTTATGGGCAGTGGGCACCCTTCGAAAATTCGCTGAAAATGGGAATAGTTGAAGGAAAACGAACCTAATTCAAAATAACTTCGAGGTTTATTAATTTTAAAGACCGCCACTGAATAAATAACAAAAAAAGGCTCTGTTAAAAATTATTTATCGTCTTCCTCATCTTCCAAGTCAGAAACACAATGTTTGTATGTGAAATAGCTGGAATGCATGTCAGCGCACTTCAAATGCACGGGCCGATCACGCGTGTTGCACTTGATGGAATTTGCAGCGGTCAACTTCGATGGCAGGGGCTTCAAACAGGTGATGCAGAAGTCGATATTATCATCAGATGGTGCAGTTGCCTTCTTTTTCTTATTCTATTCTATCCTAGGTGTCACCGTAACAATATGTTATGTCGGCATAAACGATGATATCTGAAAGTTTTCCAGTCAAACAGACGCTTTAAATGAAAAAAGAGGGTGTCTACAACCGGTTACATTTAAGTACCCACAACCGGAAATCACAACCATTCTCGGAGTAACCAAAAAAAAATGTGATGCGTCATGATTTTAATATAAATCGATGTGGCATCCCAAATAACAACGAAAATACTGTAGATATATCGATAATACTCACCTGTTTGAGATTATTCACTTTGATCTATCGCACTTTTAAAACATTGGAAAATTGCAATTGCGTTGATTTTAACGGACTTTTTTTTAATGTGATCACAGCAAATGAACAAGCTCGTCCATTCACTTCGATATTAGCTAGAAAACTGCGTACTGTTGAAATACAAGTACGACAACAGTCAGATCAGCATTCTGTCAAAAGTTATGCAGGAGTACCCACAACCGGAGAGTGCCCACAACCCAAGACTCTCCCCTAAAAATATTCAGATTTAATGAAGAATTCACAGTTTTTTGGAATCGTTTGATTCTATTTGTCAGACCCTTGATAGACTTTACACATTTGGATTTTCTTTAAAATTTGTAATTTGGTTCAGCTCGAATTCAACAAACTGCACTCAATCTGTGTAAATTGTAGAAACGAAATCCTAAGTTATCAGAATTACCTCGGGTGTTCTTCAAGGATCGCACATTGAACCCTGGATATTTCTTTTTTTTATCGACCGATGAACAGACGTTACAAAAATCTAACATGCTCATCAATTCTTTGAACAAGCATCTAATCGTTTTAATGTAATTGTGACTGGCTGCATGCCTGTCAGCAATCGGATTTATAAACATAGGTTTCATGAACGTTTCATTAACATCACATTTGTGTTTGTGAACGTTCACGGCTTCACGCCCTCACCGAAGTGAAGCATGATCAAATAAAAGACGCTTCTTGCGCGTTCTTCCCCAAAATACATTTTTCTAGCCTCACAGACTTCAGAAATAAACGTGAAACTAATATTGATTCAGACCAATTCCTGGTAGTTGCTGAATTAAAATTTCGCCTATCCACTCGTTGGAAGACTGGGACATTGAACAATCAAGTTTCCCGGCCAACCCCTAGATTACTGTATCGTAAATCTTGGAAAATAGACCATTTCCTGACCCGATCAAGAACAGTGAGACATCATCAAAAAGGAGGTAACCGATACCTCAAAGTTCACCATAGACCAAACTAAATCTGGGCCTAAACATCTATGGTTGAATGATGATTGTTTTGATGCTATTCGGGAAAAAGGTCGCGCATGCCAACGAAATATATCACTAAGAACAAGACAATCTCATAACGCTGAGAATGCGAATAAAATCCCCAACCGGCTATGCAGACGAAAGAAATAAGAATGGCATGAGCAACAGGCACGCAACATCCTAAATTCAAGCCGGAGAGATAAATATTACAGCATAAGAGAAATAGCCACGGATTTTCATCCAAATAGCAACACTATTCGCAACGAATCCGGTGAATTAAAAATGGATCTAAAACCGTCCTCGGAGTGTGGCGAATTATTTCTCTTTACTCCTAACTAGACAGGCACCACCTTCCGAGCAACAACCTTTCTTGCTTCAACGCGATTTCTAAGTCGAAATGACACCACTACGACTTCCATCATATGATGCAGGTGAAACATTACAAGACACCCGGTGAGGATGGTATCTGCAACGAAATGATCAAATATAGCGGTGATTATCTTTTCGACCGTAAAATTGAGCTCATATCAATAATTTAGTCTAGAAAAGACATCCCGGTAGAGTGGAAGACGGCTCTTATCTGTCCACTTGACAAAATGGGAGATCGATTAAGCTGCGGTATATAGCTTTGCTGAACACAGCCTTCAAGGTTTTGCCAAAGTAGTGGTGGCAAAGTTATCAACTTATAGTAGGATGATTTTGGATGATTATTAATGCAGTTTTCGTTCAAATATGTAGATCAATGACCGATAAAATGTTTATACTGAGAGTGGTGCAGGAGAAACGTTTTCATAAAGACATCCCAGTACACAGTCTATTCGTAGACTTCCAATATGCGTACAACAGCACTAAGACGAATACATTATGGAACGTATTGTCCTACCTGGGCATACCTTCAAAATTGGTTTCAATGTGCCAGCTTTTAATAGAAGGCCAATTATGAAAGGTGCTAATAGAATGCAAAATTTCAGATGCCTTCGAGATAGTATCTAGGGTGCAGTAAGGAGACCTAATAGCTCCAACTCTTTTCAACTTATCATTGGAGTATATCAATCGTCAGCTCAATGTGGCGCAGTGCAACTACCTGTATTATAAACAACCCAGCTATTATTATGTGTACCGAATGAAATTTGTGATTCCCAAATTTATATTACCTCATAGGTTACTACGCAAAAGAAAAAAACTGGTACCGTTATTTTGTAGAAAAACAATTTAAAAAAACGAATAAACGTCAAATTGGGCATTTGCTTTATTTGTTTCGGAATCAATCTTTCTGTATCACGCAAGCCCGGATCCGGAGAAAAATCAGGTGCTCCAAATAAAATGTTGGATCAGAAAATTGTAAGAGTCATTTCGAAACATCCCTCGATGTCTGTGCGAGATTTTGCCAGAAAAACCAAAACAACCAAATCGATTGTGGAACGAGCTAAAACCAGAAATAATCTACGGACATACAAGAAGTCAAAAATCCCCAAAAGAAGTGTTGACTATTTAATAGAGGGATCGATCGAGCAAAGAAACACAATAAATGGTTGAACGAAAGAAAAGATTCTTGTTTCGTAATGAACGACGAGACCTACGTCAAAATGGATTTCTCGACACTTCCAGGTCCCCAATATTACATCAAAAAGAAAGGTAAAGAACTGGACGGAACAATTACTACCATAGCTGTTGAAAAATTTGGCAAAAAAACATATGGTTTGGCAAGCAGTTTGCCAATGCGGCTTAAGATCACATCCATACATAATAAATGGGATTATGAAAAGGTGAATGTTCGCCGTAAAATGAACAAAAAGTTTGAATGAATACGATTATTTAAAAACTGTACAATATGTGCAATAGAACAAGTACAGAAAAATAATGATTATATATTGCCGTTTAGTTTTAATTCTTCATGTACAAATCACAAATTTCATTCGGTACACATAATAGCATACATTAGCCACATCATCTCTCTGAAAGGTGTCCTCCTTCCGTTAGAATTAACCGCCCAACAAATTGGGAGATCAATGTAGCATCATAGAAAATCAAACATCGATATACATAGGTGACTAAATGTTGAAATTTTGAAACTTTTTACAATGATCATGACTTTTACAACAAGGGTATAATAAAATGTTCTTGGATTCACCTTGTAATGAGGTATTATTTTTTTTGTTGGTTTTCGATTTTACAAACTTTCTAATGACCCGTCCGGAATCGGTAATGATCAAAAGGTATTTGTTTTCTCTTCATATGTCGCATCTTTTCGAAGACATTGGTCGTGTGGACTTAAAATAAAAACAAAAAGTTACCGTAATAATTAGGTGGATCAACCGGAAACATTTAAAAACTTTATTTTACAATATTTAGAATTTCTACAAATTTGTAGAATTTTAGCAATTCTTTAAGTATTGCCGAAATTTCCTAAAACAGTTCAGAAATATTTTATTATGTCGGATTTTTATTTTTTATTTTTTTATTATTTTTTTTTTAATATTTTAGATCGTCCCGCAATAAGTAGCAGCCAAAATACGAAAGCATTAGTCAAAATTTCCAATTAATGTTTTCTGCGGAGGTGCGATAAAGAATCTATAATTTTTAAAATCTTTTGTTTCGCTGTTGTTATGTATAAAACAAAATTATAATTTGAGGAGTGCCAAAACCACTGGTTACTCATAAAATATTTAAATCAAATCCGTATAAATATTTGCGCTGTGATTTCTACAAGATGTCAATTTAGTTAATTAATTTTACACACGTGTATTATATACTTTTCCTATTTATATACGTAAGATCTTAAAATACACTGACTTAATAATTATTTCCGAACCACCTTGAATATTCCCACGAGACATTGATAATAATTAGAACAAAAGTAATTGTGTCATTAAAGAACGATTTCATTTATCCTTACAATGCAAAGGAATTGTATTTTATACCCATCCATACATACAGGTCAAGGTCGAGATTACACGGAATTTTCAACATTTTCATTTTACTTTAGTTTTCTGCTTTATCTTCTTCTTCACTATTTTTCTCTTTAGTATATAAAATTAAAGATATGTATGTATGGAGGTACCGAATATACTAATAATAACTACATCTACATAAATATAGTAAAAAAAATTAGAAAATACTTACTTTTTTGAAATAGATCGATACTACGAATTCATTAAATTTCAATGTGATACTGCTTTCATCCTCATCGCATTCACCAGATATTTGCGGATAATCGGGTAGAAATATATCCGCTTCACGATCCTCATTATAGATATCACGATATTTAATACTTAGTAATGCATCCGTTCGAATTAATATGCATGTAGCACCAGTTCCATTTAAACGGTATAGAGATGAAGTGGCAGGTAGTGGTGTCTAAAAATGCAACAACAACAAAAAAAGAATGAGAACAATCCGAAAAAGATTTTTATTAATAAGAAGAAAACGTGCATATTGTTAGGTAAGTAAATGACTTACTGTAACACCAGTTGGAGATACCGTAAATTTAGCTAATCGTGGTTTTTTCGAAGCTAAACCTTCTAATTGCAGCCCAAACGCAACCGAAATTAATGCACCGAATATTAATAAATAATTTAAAATTAATTTTTCCATAATTTTATTACACTGTATTTAACTTTTTTCTCTTTGTTTCTGTTGCAAATAAAACAAAAAAAAATTATTTTCCTAAACCTTTTGCACTTACAAACAGTAGAACTTTTAATTTAACTAGGTACAATTATAATTTAATAAACACTTTTAAATTTATTAATGATTAAAGATTTTGTGTTTTAACATTAAAAATAAACTAAATTCTTAATTTTCTTTTTTTTTTAATCGTCTGTTACTTTTAGGATCCTCGTGGAAATTGATTTCAAATACTGAATGGACTAACATGTACGGGCACGTACAATATTTTTCTTTTTTCTTCGTTCGGCCGATTTTCCATGTTCTTCTTTCTGTTTCTTAAAATACGCACGCGTATTACGAAAAATCTATAAATTGGGGAAAAATTAGAATGAAACAAATTTACAAAAATAAAAAAATTGTTTTACTCTAAACTCAAAAATTGAGAGAAAATAAGTTACAAGGTTAATACATTATTTTCAGGGTAAGTTAAATTGAGCCACACAGCCACACACACACACACACACAACAAATAGATACAATAAAGATGTAAAAAGCAGGAAAAATATTAAAATTTAATTGCAATGCAATTTCGTATCATCATCATAGAATTTAACTCAAATAAATATTTTATTCTGGGCCAAGTTCAATTTGAAAAATATAATTCCGTCTGATGTACAATTGTGTTTTTGTGCCGACGAAATGGAAATTTGTTTTATTTTGGTTGCACACAGAGAGGGGAAGGAAAATTGCATTTTATATTCAAGAATGACGTAGTCTGTTTTGTACGATAAATATAAATTTTTGTGTAGGAGCATCTTCCGTGGGTGGTAAGATTTTCTATATACCGCTTAGTAACACATTTGTTTGTAGTTTTCCTTCCGCGAATCGAGTTGGTCTTGTTCCAAAACGAACTTTAGTTTGTTTTTCTTGTGACGACGGAAAATTTGTTAAGTACTTTATCAAATGTTTAAAATAATCACGTACTGTATTCCATTGAGTTATAATTTTTTTAAATACCTTCGCAATTTAAATTGACGAAATGTAAGTTTGCCGTTTTGCTATTATTACTCGGAAATGGTAAGAGCCAGGGATTCAGAGAATATACTGGTTCTAGTCAATTGTGCCTGAGCTCCGTTAAAGTGGAGAAACTATGAAAACAGTAAGAACTCGATTTAACGGACTAAAAAAAAAAAAAAACATATAGTTGTGTGTGTATATTTGTCTACGACTATTTATAACCAAAGATAATCACATATTAACATACTATGATCTTTGCTATAACATACAATTACTTTTGTTTCCTCAATCATAATGATATCCATTATTCACTGCTAGCAGTGATTAATCGTTAATCACAAATCACATATAAAAGATTACGCATTCCTGTGTTTCATTTTTGTATTCTACTGCGCATTACGTCATCTATGCGATGTCGGTAACCAAATATTTTTATTTTCCTATGAAACGTAAAAATATCATATGGGATTTTCAAATACATTTTTTTATATCGTTTTTATTTTCAATTTACATGAATATTTTTAGTTACAAATATAAATAATATGTTATTAAATATATCGAAATGCAATTTGTGACCAATTTTGATTAAAATTAATAATCATTTAATAGGTAATTTAATCATTTTTTTTTAATTTGGGACGTCAAACATTAATTTATATTTAAATTACTGTGCAATATCCAAAAGAAAATACTACACTACTAAAAAAATATTAAAATATGGAATTTTTCTATAGATTAAAACATTGTTTTTAAAATATTATCTTCATTGTTTTTATTTAGCGCTTCAAACATCAATATAATTTCTTTATTCTTTAAGTTATAATTTTTTTATATTTACGTTTCCTAGATTTTGATTCAAGAATTGATTTATTTAATTTTCTTATTCGAAAATACATCCGCGCTCGAAAGAATAATTTTTTTATTTTTATGTCACAATCGATGCTTTGTGCCAAATCTATGAAGTGCTTCAGATAATTATTTTTTATTAGAAGCTCGTCTCCGTTAGCGTTATTAAAAATATTCTCTAAACATGCCATGTGTATCATCACACCTTGTGTTGGTTTTGAATGTCCACCTTCATTAAGATGATCCACCCATGTTGAACATTGAGCTTCATTCGCAGCAAATGCGGGATCTACTCGAATATTAGGTACTTGGCCATGTAATTTGTGACAAATATATCCAGCTAAGTTTTCGAGGCCGTCGTATTACATTGATTTAAACTCGTTTTCTTCTGGGCACTCTTAGGAATTTACGTTTAGTAGTGAGAAGTTTTAAAAATTGTTCCTAAAGAAGTAAAGAAATTTTTAAATAATAAGTTTAAAAATTAATGCCACTCTGTTACCTGTGAGAGTTGATTCTTGGCATTCCAAATCGGGGGTGTCATCGATGCCAACGTTTGCATTTTGAGATATTACCCCTACATTATGTCCTAAAATGTACGACCTTAAACGAAATTTAAATTCCTGTATATCAGGATAGTCGTGGAGACCACCCTTCGCTCGGATGGTACCGAAAAAAATTTCAAGAACATCTTGATTTAGTCTGTATGTCAAAATATATTTGAAATTTAACCGTTTTTTCATATCACGGTAAAGCAATTTTATTGCGTTATTTGATTGAATTATACCTTTAAGAAAAATTTAAAAAGTTTTTGTAAATTTCTAAAGCTAAATCAGTTTGCTTACCTCTTTGAAATGGCAATAACGTTTCCTTTCCAAATACATTTGTTTCCGCCATCAGTTTGGGTATTCGGTCTAAAATATCATCTAGAACATCAATTGCCAGTCCGTAGGCCTTTACTCGATCTCTGGAATCCTTAGCAAATAGTCTAACGTTCATTACGTCAAACCAATCATTCGTCTAAAAAGCAATAAAATAAGATAACTGCACATAATATCGAAACTTGCTAATTTTACTAGCTTAAATAAATTGTAGCATTCCTCCCAATTATTATCTTTTATCAATCCTAAGCTGACTACTCTAGAGAGGGCTTGTGCTACAGTATGTGAAAACAGCTTTGTTGCCATTTTTACTTTTTATCTTTCAGCTCCTGCCACGCTCAAATGATTAGTGGATATTTTATGAGTCACACTCAGTTCTGTTGATGTACAGGTTAAAAGTTTCACGACAATTTCCTTTTTCACGCATTTTCCCTTGATGACAAGTCCATTATCAATAAAATGATTTCTTAAAAGCTTAATTAAATGAGGGACGTCCGCAAATACATAAATTTTATTGTTATCAAATGTAAACCTAATTAAATTAAATAAATAAATATTAAATAAGTAATGAAATTATAGACACTCAGAAATTATATGTATCTTACCATGGTTTATCAACTTCTATATTAAGCTCTTTGTACAGTCCTCTATTACCTCCGCCAAGATCACTGGTAATAGCCGCCACGGTATACCCACAAACTTTAACACTTTCTAATATTTCAAATAAAATTTGTTTTGTCGTTTTACGGTCAAAATCGTAAAAAAAAGGTTGCTTCCATTTACACATTAATCCTGAAATTAACAAAAATTGTTAAAATTAGATAAACACATTCATTATTTTGACAAATAAATTCATTATCTCTCCTCAACATTACAACTTGACAATATTTCGCTGGGTAGTATGTGGTGTCAGATAATTAATCATAGCAATAAGTTTCTCTGATCTTCATTTCGTCAAAACTTAAAACGCACACTTTTTGGGATCTAGTTAGTTGAGTTGCCGATTTCATTATTTTAATAACAGGATCAAGAATACCGGGTGAAATTTCAATTTTTTGTGCCCACATTTGTAGTGTACGGACGGCAGGGAGAGGAAATTTCTTATTTCGCAATAATTTATATGCTCTAGGGCTTGCCGAATATAGAGTAATCGATTTATCAATATCAGCTTCCGTCCATTGCAATCGCTTGCTGCCATTTTGAAGTTTTTTGATTTGGCCCAAAGTAAATATTTCAGCTAATTTATTCTCCATATTAGTCTTTTCGAATTCACTTTTCTGTAAATTTATTTGAAGACTTTTGGCTTCGTTTTTCAACAGTTGGACTTCTTGTTTTGATTTTTCCAAAGTTTCTTTAAGAAGCTGATTCTCTCGTTTAAAATTCTCCCTAAATTTGTAAGATGACATTAATCTTTAATAGAAGCTGAAGCATCATTTAAATACATACATTTCTTCCTTTATAGCGTCATATTCCATTCTACTAATTAGTTGGCCGGTCTCTTCTTGGTCGGTTGTATCAAGGACTTTGAATAAACACGCCTGTTCATTCAAGTTGAATTCATACGGATCCGGCATTTTAGATGTCGTTTCATTAATTAGAGTCGCAACTAATCTTTTATTATCCCTTGGTATACACCATGGGCCGTGGCATTGAGTGCGGAACCTCTGATGGTTCCAACCAATTTTTAATAATAATAAAAATCCCTAACTTGGATTCGATTCATTCGATTTTGATCTCTCATCATACTCTCGTGGTTCACCTTAGATACTGGATGTAAAGATGGCACAGCACTAGGCTTTAAGCGCAACAACTTTGTAAATCCTTAAAATAATTATATGTATGTAATTAAAATTTAAGCATTATTCAACACTTAATATCTTACCCATTTCAAATTCTAATTTATTTTCGAAGTCCTCGCCAGTAAAATGGATGCCACACATTCTCGCAGTTTTAAGGTTAAATTCGTCCTTTCTCTTACAAAAATTTAACCATTTTTTTAATCTTTTGTTACTTTTTGGAAATAAATGATAACTGACCACACATATTTTTTTAGTATCATTGTTACTGCCACAACTGAAAACTGCACACCTCATTTTTATTTAAAAAAATAAATATTTTCACACAAAACAACACAACAATTGCAAAGATGACGTAATTTGACTGCTATACGAATTGAAGTGCATAGCAGGTGTGGTGCGCAATGCGTAATCTATTTATATGTGATTTGTGATCGTTAACCACTATTTTCATTTTTGAAATTTTATCTAGTACTCTGTAGTCTTTTGCCATTTCCAATATAATTAAACTGAGACGTCAAAATGTCGACGAACATTTTTTTAGGGTTATTTAAATGAGAATACAACTTTCACAAAATATGCCATGGGAAATTTTACGAAAAAGCGATTATTACAGCAATAATATTTAGATTGCCATGCAAAATACGTACCACAACACGTTATTATAGCGATAGTTTTACGATTTTCACCATAGCAACGCGATAATTTTACAATTTTCACCATAGCAACGCGATAATTTTATAAATTTCACCATAGCAACAAGAAAATCCTAAACAATTATCTCTAAATTTGTAATTGTGTTTCAATTTCCTTTTATTATGATTGAATTTTTTATACACACCAAAGGAAAAGCCATCCAAACAAAAGCTTGTCAAATAATTTGCATACAACATGACACGAATGAATGAATTGTGATTTTGTGATTCAATCGCTGACGGGAAAGTTGTATTCTCTTACTAAATACAACACGTGCTGTAATTAATGATCGATAATTTTTTACTCGTTAAAACCGACGCAGATAATTCAACTCGTGCTGCGCACTCGTTGAATTTTCAGCGCGGTTTTAACTCGTAAAAAATTATCGATAATAATTGAGCACTAGTTGTATTACGAGTGAAAATTTTTTGCTAAAATAGCAAGCCTGTTAAATCAGTCTATTTTGAGTCACGTGTATGAAATAAACCAATCAAAATAACATTAGACTGATAACTTCCCTAGGGAAATTATCAGTTATTATGGTTTTAATTGGACTATTTTGTACACGTGACTCGAAATTGACCGATTTAATAGGCTTGCTATTTTAGAAAAACATACTCTGGCTACTAGATGAAAAGAATTTATAGTTTTATTTTACAATAAATACTGTTTCAAAATGACAATTTCATAGTACAATTTACAATCTAGCAGCCTTACTACTAGGTAGTAGAATAAAATAAAATTGCAAAAAAAATTCTCTTCGAATATCCCTCGAGCATTGATAAATACCTCATAATTTTATTAAATTTTTCTCAGGCACGTTGCTTTTAGGTAACAGCCCTCAGCCTCCGGCTTCGGGCTGTTATACCAAGCAACGTGCTTTCGAAAACTATAATAAAATTATTTCGGGAAATTATCAATGCCGTTGGGATATTACTGCTGACAATTTTATTTGTCGGTCGTGGACAAAGTATCGTATTCTACTAGCATATGTATAATTGCTGTTACACAGATGATTTACGACACTCACTTATCGGCTCGTGCCGGTAAACCTCATCTTCATGAATAACAGCTATCGTTATGCTCGTTGAATAACATACTATTGTGTGGTTTAGTTAAGGAAAAAATAAAAACGAACGAATAACAAACAAACAAAATGGGAAATAATTAAACGGAAAAATTTGGTCCGTTAAATCCGTAGTCCGTTAAATCGTGGTCGGTTATATCGAGATTTTATCATTAGTTTAGCCGTTAGGTAACTCAAAAGTTGAAAAAATCTAATTTTGATCATTTTTTTTACATTACTATTTTTGTTAAACGAGTAGATAACGCTACCAGTGGAATTTTCAGTTCTGAATTTGACAAACTACATACATATCTCTAGTGGGAATACTGCTGACATATTGATATTATTTATTTTTCCGTTGGATGGCTTGAATTCTAAAGTGAGAAATGAATTAATTTTAGAGCATTAAAATCATTGCAATTTTCGGCACTGACTTAGGCAATGAACTGATATTTTTATCATTTTATGATACAAAAATGAGAATGAATCACAATTATCAACGGTTGTTACTGGCTGCACTTTATCAACAGTTGTTTCATCTAATGCCTAGCTAGGATGATTCTTCGAATACTTGTACATATTTTGTATATTTTTACACTAACATTTTAAAGAGTACCCGGGATGCGATTCCGGTTCGATGATATGATAATCAAAAATCAAAAATATCATCGAATTTTTCAATTAATTTTGTCATTTTGCTTTCGACTTTGCTTTTTATTTTTTTATTCTATTTGATCATCAACATATCAAAGCGATTCTGGTTCGATGATAATAAAAAATGATAAAATTATTATTCTTGAAAAAGAGTTTACTCTCTTGATAATAGTAAATATTGGTTTCGTTTTCGTTTTCTAAAAAAGTGGTTTTGAGCATGCGCACTGCGCATTCAAATTTTGTCATGAGAGTTTCTCTCTTTACAATCATAAATACAGTCAAACCTGTTTTTGTGCGGTCTTTTTTTATTCGATTTTTTTTATTCGATTTTTTTGTGCGATTTTTTTTTTATGCGGTATATGAATATCGAGATTCTGTTCGCCATAAGTAAGTTCGCCGCGAGGTTAGGTCAACTCAACGGTGTTGGCATCACTTGTTTCAAACCTCAACCATTTTCATAGCTATTGCATCATCCAATTTCATTAATCATTAGACAAGCTCAATATTCTTATATTCCAGCAAATTTCAATATGTAATTAAATTACCTAATATCTTGCACACAAAGAATATAATTTAGTTAAAAGAAATGCTTATTTCACAACTAACGAAATGCAAGATATACAGAAAATAAGGTATAATATTGCGCATGCTGTTGCTATCCTTTTTTCACAATTTGACGTCACGTGAAGACAAAAATGCTGATATTTATATGGAGTTTCGTGATATTTTTATTAATTTGTTAAATAAATGGAAAATAAATGAATTTTTTTTTATTTTTGCCATTAATTATTTTTCGACTTTATGTTAAAATTACACATTTCAATTTTGATTTTAGTTATATACTGCAATACTTTCGGAATTAAATCGCGAAAAGAGGCATGTTTTAATATTCGTGTCTAGAGCAGACTGTTTGAGCACATTGCATAACAAGTTTTGGAATTTATGAGTATAATTTTTCTGTTAAATGCAGAGAACGATTTGATTTTAATTATTTAATTCAAAAATTTGGGAGTGTTCGATTTTAAATATACTAAATTTGAATAATTCCTATTGCAACAAAACTATCAATTGTACTTCTGATAAGAACACATATAGAACACTAAACAGTGAATGGCTGTTTTGATTTAGTTGTAGCGAAAACCATAAGGCAATAAATGAAATAAGCCAGAGATTTAATTTTAATTTATAGTTTTATTTAATTTCCTTTTTTTACAATTTATATTTTCCATTACCTGTGGCCCTATTCTGGTAATTCCCGGGGAATAGGGAATATTTTTTTTTATAGCAGTTATTCACCAGACATTTTTTCCCAATTTTTTATTCCCAAAAGTGCATTCTGACAATTGGGGAAAAATTTATTAGATTGAATACTAGACAACTTCATTGTGATTTATTCAATTGTGATTTTGTGGTACATATTAACAAGTTTATTGTATAATTATTAAATTTGTTATAAAATAGACAATCACAAAAAATCAGGATCAAAATGTCGCGGAGAATTTTGCTTTATTATGATGACGATAATGAAGAAAGGCGTTATAATTTACGTATCCAGCGACAGCGTTTGCGGTGCTCAGCTGATCCGTTTGATTTGTATGAAGAGGAATTCATTCAAATTTATCGAATGCCTCAAGAACTAGCATTAAATCTGCTAAATTTGGTTGCCCCCCACATGGAAGTCACATTTATTCCAAAACCATTAAGAATGCTAGCGGCGCTTAGTTTTTTAGCGGAAGGTATTTATTTAGCCATTATTGTTTTAATTGATTTTTTTTATAAATAACAAGTAAAACATTTATAGGAACATTTCAAAAGAAAATTGGGGTCAGCTATATGGCTTGCATGTCACAATCGACGGTAAGTCGATGTATTAAAGAATTTTGTACCATCATCAACGACCATTCAATGAATAATTTCATTAAATTTCCACAAACATTTTCCGAGATGAATCAGATTAAATTACAGTGAGTTTCATTCAATTTTTATTTTGCGACGTAATAATTGTTAAATAATTAATTACAGATTTTATGAGAAATTCCATTGGCCTGGGATAATAGGTTGCATTGATTGTACGCACGTGTCACTGTACAGGCCAGCTAAGCGTAAAGAACATATATATTTAAATCGGCACCATTACCACTCAAAAAATGTTCAGTTGGTAAGTAATAAACACAAGTTTGCTGTATTAAATACGCCTTATATCTAATTTTCATATTTACAGGTTTGTGATTATAATTTAAAATTTTTAAATATAAATGCATCGTACGGGGGATCTAATCACGATGCTACCATTTGGCGGAAATCATTGTTAAAAGCGTTTCTTCATAACAAGTACAGTGCAAGGGAGTTATCAAACACATGGTTGTTAGGTTGGTATAACCAAATACGTTTAATTCATTTATTTTATTATTAAAATTAAAATTCACAGTCACAGTAAAATAGGATTTTAAATTCAGTCTTTCACAGTAAAAAATCAAAATTAAATTCATTTTAATACTTAAAATTAAAAAACTAAACTAGTTAAACTAAATTAATCATCTTCTAAATATACCGTTTCCAAGTACTCTGGCGACGATGCATTAGAGACTGGCATTCTGTAACTGAAAATAAATAAAAGTTTTATTTGTATTTTATTTATCATTTAAGGTGACAGTGGTTATCCGCTACAGCCTTGGTTAATGACACCAATTGACAATCCAACTGATGAATCGGAAGAGCGATACAACATCGCACACAGGTCAGCCCGTAATTGCATAGAGAGGTGCAATGGTGTCTTGAAATCAAGATTTAGATGCTTAGCCAAAGATAGATGCATTAAATATTCACCTTTTATGGTGGGACAAATTATTAATACATGTGCTACATTGCACAATTTTTTAAAAATGCACAATTACCACGACCGACATGACTTAGTGGAACCACAAGTCAATGAAAATGATCCAGAGGCGTATGAGGATGATGTAAACGAGACAGATGTTGCATCGGAACGGCTACTAACAGTATCTCGAGAAATAAGAACTTCTATTGTTGAAATGTATTTTAATAATCAATAAGTTTGAGAAATAAAATAGTAAAAAATTTACCCACTTGTTATTTTTCAAAATGTCCCTTAAAATTAAATTTTTTTCCGTCATTGCTGCAGCAATGCGGTTTAAGGCAGCAACCTTCTCCTTCTCTATTTTGTTGGATTCCTCTAGTAGCTTATCTCTAGTATAAGAAGATCCTAAAAATGTAATAATAATGAAACTTTAGTGTTACGTATTTTTACAAATAAAATTAACATTTTTAAATTACGAACCTCTTATTCTTTTGGTTCTAAGAGGTCTGCTGGTTTCAGGTTCGCTGGTAACAACGTTACTAGGACTATTCATTGGGTTAGTATTGCTTGGCCCGGCTGTCAAATTACTTGAATTCACCTATATATAAATACAATTTATTATTTATTAGTTTGTATTTACAAACTTTTTTAAACGTTTTTAGTTGTACCTGTTGCGATGGTAATTCTATCCCACTCTCTAAATTCCCCGTCCCTTCGCACGCTTCTTTTGTTGTAATATTTAGAATCCGCTCATCTAACGGACTCAACTGGTTTGGTCTTCTTGACGGTCCCTCCATTCCTAATCCGGTTCTATTATCGTATTCTTTTAACAATGTCCATTGTCCTCGCACATATTTTCTACAAAAAATTAATACTATTTGTAAATACATACATATACAAATTATTAATGTGGTAAATTTCTACTTCATGTCGATCCAGGCCCGTCGCCATTTCTCTCCATCTTTTCTTGCTCCAACAATGGAATTTAGTTGGGCTGAAATTTCGATCCATTTAGATTTATTGGCCTCTTTGCCATTGATACCATCAAAACTGCAAATTTATATTAACAACAAAAATATAATTATGAAGAAGTACATACTGAAAATGATATGCATAAATTCGAGAACTTACCGATCATTCGCTAGATTTAAATTTTCCTCCATCAAAGTGACCATCATCAATTTTTGGTCTTTAGTGACATTTTTTCCCTAAACGATAAAAATATAAATAACATTCAAATAAAATTTTTAAATTGGAAATTTCTAAACTTACTCGCGACGTAGATGCAGCCATATTTAACATAATGTATTATATTTTTATAATAAATTAAAAAATTTTATTATTTATTAAATTTACTAACTGTCTATTTTTGTTGCGGCCGTTAAACTGAATTTTAACATTCACCAAAAATCACACAACACTTTTCCCCGAGTATTCTTTTCTAATACTGTTTTCCAGTTACACAAAAAAAAAAAACCCGGGCGAAACTAATCGCCCCGAAAAATTTTACCGGGCGACGAATGACAGCTGCTATCGCCCCGGTTTCGCCCGGGTTTTTTTTTTTTGTGTAACTGGAAAACGGTATAAATTAGGTATGGAAAAACAAACGTCAAAACTGCAATAATTGGGAATAATTTTTTCCCAACAAACAATTTTTCCCAAACACCAGAATACACTTTTGGGGAATAGGGAATAAAACTGCTATAAAATTTAAAATTTCTATTCCCCGGGAATTACCAGAATAGGGCCACTGGGCGTTTAATAATTTGTGAACTGAATTTTTATTTAATATATTTTTCCATTTATATTTAACGTTGAATATGAACATAATATTTGAATAGGTACGTGGATACCAATAATTTGAAGCCAAACGAAAATAGATGGCAAAAATTTGAGTACACAACGTAAAAAAATAAAACTTTTAGTAATTGGTACGTAAATGACCAAAAACATTTAATAATTTAATTGTTTTATGTTATGTATTCATAATTTTGTTTACCTTTTTTTCCATTTATCTTAGACATTATACACCCGAAAGAATTATTTCTCAAATATTTGGACCATAAAAAAAATATAAAGCATAAAAAGGGTCTCGGTGAACTATCATTATCAATTGTAAATAGACGGTTTGTTAAAAAAAATTACGATTATTCTTGATTTATTTAAAAAATTAATCAAAAAACCGCCAAATTTCATATAAATGTCTGCTTTTTTGTCTTCAAGTGACGTGATGCGCAAAGAAAGACGTAAATGAGACACGGGAATATACTACCTCTTTTTTCTGTATATCTTGAACGAAATGCGTAGTAATAGCTTTGAGTATATAATATACTCAAAGGTAATAGCCATACTGATTGTTAACCTTGAACATAAACTAAAAAAATATACATAATGATGTAAGAACAAAGGAAATTTACCGTTTTATTTTAAAATGAGAAATTACAATTTTCTTAAATGTTTCCATATGTAATTTAATTCCGTAAAACTTTGACATATTCTCTAAGGGAGACTTTTTATGCGGTCCATATCGACAGCATAAAAAAAATTGTTTTTTTTAAATTTTTGTCCAAAATTACTTATTATAGCGATTTATGAAGTTTGTGAATATTTTTTTTAGCGTTTTTTTGGACGGTCCCTATCTACCGCACAAAAACAGGTTTGACTGTATTCATATTGGTTTTCGAATCGGAAATATATATTTTCGTCATTAGTCGTTATATCGAATAAGAAATAATACCCCAAAAATTATTTAAAACTGTTCAATCTTCTTTAAAATTAAGATCTATTTTAAAAATATTCTGGAAAATGGACATTTAGATTTAAAATTAAAATGAAAATCTCCATTTTCTAGAATATTTCAAAGTTAAATCTTCCTTTTCCATAATTATTGGTTTTAATTATTAAAAAATCAGTAAAACTATTGTATTAAATATTATTTTCTTAGAAAATTATTTTTAATTATATTATTAATTAATATTTCTTGATGATACCTATGAGTTGTTTTAATGATACCTAACAAACATTTTAGAACCCCATTTCCAACGCACATGTTGAATTTCATCGAAATCAGTCAGGAAATGGTCATGATGATCCATTGTTTGTTTTGCACATTTCATCATCCAGTGACAACTCCATATATTTTAGTGTGGGATTCTTATTTGAACATGGACTACTGCGTTTATTATTTACACAGAGATTGATTATACAGGGTGTACGGGTTTGGGATGCTGATCCGTTAAGGGGTGATTCCTTGATTCATTCTGAGAAAAAAATCGTATGGGGGGGGGGGGTCCATTTATAATATCCTTTGAGATACAGGGTGTTTAAAAAATGTGGTTCAGAAAAAAGTACACCCAAATATTTAACTGTAACTTCCAAAATATTTATCGGAGAGCACCAACTTAGTCTTAAGTATTTAACTGGCAATTGTATAGGAGCTATGATGATTTAAAGTAAAAAAAAAAATATTTTTTTATAAAATTGAGTTTTTCTCAAAATAAACCGTTATAATTTTTTTATTGTATTTGAATTCCCCATCATCGCCCCTACAATCCCCCAAATTCATTATTTGTATACCGGATTTTGCGATGGTAATGCATCACGAGCTCGCAATGAATATCAACGCAGATTTCCAACGCGTCGTGTTTCGGACGCAAGAGTATTTACAAATATTCATAGAAGACTGCGAGATATCAATATCATAACTATATCAAATACCCGGGCGGAGCCCCATAACAGCAAATCCTTCTATTAGCTTAAGGAGGTCCGCTTTACAATTGAACGTCTTTCGCTACCGAATTTATCAATATTGCACAAGGAGAATCTTCATCTATACCTTATTTATAACAGTATACCCCCCCCCTTCAAGAACTACCCCGATAGACTACAATAAAAAATTGGAGTTTTATAATTGGTTGATGGAAAGGAATTTGAACAATGATTATTTTGTGAAACGTATTCTATGGACGGATGAATTGAAACAAAAAAAGAACTAATACAACTAATACACACAGAAGCACAACAGATAAGGGAAGGATTATCAGGAATTGAAATAACCAAAGGCGTACTTAACGAATATTAGCCTGTATTCAATCACAAGGAGGACATTTTGAGCACCTGCTATAACTCCTCGACCGAAACTTGGTACTGGGGAATTGTAGAGGAGATCATGGGGAATGAAAATAAAATAAAATAATGATAACGGTTTTTTTTACTTTAAATCATCATAGCTCTCAGACGGATGAAGATGCAAGATAACCACTTATATCTTAATAATAGCCTATACAATTGCCAGATAAATAAGACTAAGTTGGTTGCTCTCCGATAAATATTTTGGAAGTTACAGTTAAATATTAGGGTGTACTTTTTTCTGAACCAAATTTTTTAAACACCCTATATCTCACAAAGCATATCAAAAATGGACCCCCCCCCCCTCACCATATGACTTTTTCCTCAGAATGAACCAAGGAATCACCCCTTAACGGATCAGCATCCCAAACCCGGACACCCTGTATTTTTGTCGTCACTCGATGACGACATGGTGCGCGTGAGCATATCTTATTTATCTATATCGTGGTCATGATTCATCCTACTTGCCCATACTCGAGAACTTTATCCAAAAATCATTTTAGAATCCTATTTCCATCGCATATATCAAATTTCACTAAAATCGATTCACACTTGTTTTTAAGAAAATAAAGTTTCAATTAATCGTTTAATATTCTACCATTAATCAATCAATTTTAAACGATAGGTTAATCGATTAATCTAACCACGCGCTAAAAACACGATTAAGCGAAGAAAATAATGTTTATCATCGGTCACAAATGTTTTCAGCGACAAAAACAAAATGAAAAAATTTTCATTTTTTTCACCAATTTTGGCATAGGTTTATCATACAACATCAAATCGGAATTGATATTTGTATTTCATCGATGATAATGATATAATTTTTAATTATCATCGAACCAGTTTATTATGGTGAGGATAAAATACAATGATAAAAGCAAATGAAAAATCCGATGATATTTTTGTTTTTTCATTATCATATCATCGAATCAGAATCGCACCCCTGTACTTGTTTTATGATCTGAGTTGCAAAGTTTCCCACAAAAACCAAATAAATAAATTTGATTGTATGGATGTATTACTGTCAGTTATGTGTACTTGTCATATAAATAGTGGTACACAGTTTACCACTCGTTAGTCGCAATTTGAAAATGTTATTGAAAATGAAACTTATTGTTGAGTGATATGAGTTCCGAGTAATATTAAAGAAAAAATACAATATGTTCCACCCGAAGTGTTGTAATCCTTTTAACTTAAAAAATCACAAAAACCTTAAAAATAAATCTAGAGCTGTTAGTGTTAAGTTAGCCATAAATGCTAAAAATTTCGTAAACCGCGGAATAACTGGCGAAAGAGTTTGCGAGAAGTGCAGTTTTACGATTTGAAAGAAATGCAAATTTTACCAAATCTACCGATTGATTGAAGACTTTCACAGTTTTGTTTAGCAGCATTACGTAAACACGATTATATACAGACAACAATGAAACTATCTACAGATAGTAAAAGGTAATCTTCGAGATGGGGAATATGTTCTAATTTTCGATTTTTCGGAGAACTAAAAGTTTGTCACACAAAATGAAATACAAGCAGCACACATACAACAATCTACATTATTTCCAATCGTTGCTTACTACAAATCAGCACTTGATAAACCAAATATAATTTCTTATGCCATAATATCAGAAGAAGAAACACATGACATGATACTGTAGCTGTATATGGTTTTCAAAAGAAATTTATAATTTATTTTATAGAATTTCTAGAAAGCAAATAGCCTGTAAATCCAGCTACAAAAACAATTTATTATTTTCCGGATGGTGCTGTATCAAACAACACAATCAAGTATGCAAAAACTGAAAAAACACTTAAATAAAAGATTTTCCAAGCTTAAACAGTTAATAATACTCGACAAATACATCAAGTAATGCCAACCTTGGATAAACCGTTTATTAAAACTAAAATGTATTCAAATTCTGATATTGTAAATAAATGTTCTTTATACTAAAAACAAAAACAATTGTTTTAAAATTTACTCCTGTTAATTTTAATCATTTAAAATATTGATAGTGCAACTATAGCTGACTCATTTCCAAATTTGTACTCAAAACATAAGTTTATTGTATACTAACATAATATGTACTGAAAACTGCATTAATCGTCTTATCTACGACTAACTGTTGATTATCAAAAAATTGGCAAACTAAATTTATTTGAACTTTCATTAGCAATTTAGGAGTCAAACTATTGCTTTTAAATAATAGTTGTTTATTAAAATCTTTAATATAAATAGCATTACTGTGATATATTCTCTCTTTTGTATACCAAAAAATAATGTGTTATTCCAAATTTGAATCTACCTAGTGGCCTAAATATGAATTAAATATTTAAGCTGCTATACTAGCAAGAGGCTTCAGATCATTATCTATTAAATACAGGCAGCAATTTCTCGTCTTAGCTTCCATACACGTAAAAATAAATTTATTATAATTTTTAAGCCATCTAACGGAAGAATAAGACCTATGTTTGCAGTATTCTTATTCCTAATAGAGATATGTAGTCTGTCAAATTCATAACTGAAAATTCCACTGGTAGCGTTATCTACTCATTTAACACAAATTGTAATGTAAAAAAATGATCACAAAATTGCATTTTTTCAACTTTGGAGTTACCTAGCGGCTAAACTACCCCTCTCCCAATAACGATTTACCACTTCTTTGAAAGGTTGAACTACAATATTATCTATCAAATGCTATATTACGTTTTTCGATAGTTTGGTAGCTGTGCCCTCTACCGGCAAAAATATAAACACAGATTTATCTGCTCATAATTCCTTAGATAATGGTACTTTTCAAAAATAAATTATGATAGAATTTAGGATAAAATAAAC
Organism: Tipula helvola; assembly: GCA_963556165.1. Classification (NCBI taxonomy): domain Eukaryota; kingdom Metazoa; phylum Arthropoda; class Insecta; order Diptera; family Tipulidae; genus Tipula; species Tipula helvola. The sequence goes on along the minus strand of OY744481.1, from coordinate 193,322,361 downwards.
CTAACCTAACCTATGTAGTCCGAATTACATAAGCTTAGTAAATTACTCATCCTGAATATTAGTCATCGTTTAATAAACTTGATGCTTGAAATTTTCAAATGCATTGCTTTCTGATTATGGCCAAGCGCTTACTAAATTATTCTTAATTGCCGTAAACTGCAATAGTAAAATTTACTGAGCAGTACAAATTTTACATGTAACTTTAACTGAGTCCCATTTTGTAATTACTAATACTTAGCACAAATGCAAAGTAAATGTCATTTATTTTTAGCAAATATAGCAAATCTAAAAAAGTAAAAATATATGGAAGTTTCAAAGCGCAATGTAATATTTGACAAACAATATCTCCACTATTTAAAAAGCGGCTAGGTGGCGCAAAAGTTACCGTTTCTTTATCAATATTTGCCAAGCTTTTTTTAAATATCGTATTTTTTTTTTCAGTGTAGATTGTAATTACATAAAAAATTTAATAAAATTTATTTTAATGATAAAAAAGAATATTTACAAAAATTCAAAATACTAAAGTTCAACGACCAACGTACCTTTTAGTTCGGTTATTTCACACGCGAAAACACGAAGGCACTTCAGTTGTTGGATTCGTGCATGAAATTAGTAACCTATACTATTATCTCATAATTATTTGGAGAACTGGAAATAATTGCGTCTTTCAACACACAACAATGAATAAGAAAACTTCAAAAGTATAATTCTTGGATCATATTCATCCTATCTTATTAATCAAAATGAAATATCAAACAAGAATACTATTCGGGCAGCGACAAAAAGCAGGAGAATGTTTTTTTTTTTTTTTTTTTTTTCGGTAGGTATAATTTATTTATTTCCAATTTTACAATATATGGAAATTACAGTAATAAAGAGAACATATAAATGATACAAAAGTAACAAAAAAAATAAATAAATTAAAAAATATTTAAAGCAAACAAGCATAATAATATTTAATAATAATAATAATAATAATGATAATTATAATAATAAAAATAAAGATAAAGTGTTGAGAATGTATATATGTATGTAGCAAAATTAATAATTCAACAAAATTGCATGGTATTGTTAAATCAGTGAGTTAAACGAAGTTCACAGTATATGGCTTAAACTGTACTCGGTTAAGTATTCACTAAAACGTTTTTTCTTTAAGTACATTTTAAATGCAGCTATTGAACCTTCTTTAATTAAATTAGGTAGGTCATTAAATAATTGTTGTCCTCTATAGAATAAACTGTTTTGTGAATTTTTTAATTTATAATTAGGTAATCTAAAGTTCAGAGCATTTCTAGTATTTCGATTAGTGACATTGACATTTTGTAATGTAGCATAATTCGTTTTTATCAAATCTGCATTAATTTTAAAAATGGTCAATAAGTATGAATATTCAATTAGTTGTTTTATCGGTAACATATGTTCATTGTAAAGTAAATATGACGGTGTGAATCTATTTAAATGCTTAATACTTTTCATTGCATTGTTTTGTAAAAACTGCAGTGGCATGATATATGGCTCAGGAGCAGAACCCTAAATGGTATTTAAATAAAGAATATGCGACAAAATGTGACTAAAATATATAGAATGGGCAGCTTGCTCATTTAAATATTTGCCAATTTTTTTTAAGACTGCAATGTAAGGAGCTACTTTGTGTTGAATGGCATTAATATGATTAACAAAATTTAATTTTGGGTCCAAATGAAGACCTAAATAAGAAACACATTCTACTCGTTTTATAATTTGACCACTATATTTTATTTCTCTAAATATATTATCAATTTGTTTATTTTGAAAAATAATGAAACTGGTTTTCTGCGCATTCAGTAGAAGCTTATTTTGATCTAAATAAAATTTTAAAAGTTCCAAATCATCTTCCATTTGAACTTGTAATTCATCGTAAGACCGGCAACTATAAACTAGTCCAGCATCATCGGCAAACATTTGCAAAGCTCCATTGAAATTTACTTCGAATAAATCGTTAACATATATTAAGAAAAACAAAGGCCCTAAAATGGAACCTTGCGGAACACCCGATGTTACATCACGAAAAGGTGAGGAGCTCGATTTATGTCTAACATATTGTTTGCGATTCTCTAAGTAACTGTTGATCAATTTTAAGCAGTTTCCGCCGATACCGACACTTATTAGTTTTTCTATTAAAATGATGAAATTAACACAGTCAAACGCTTTTTGTAAATCAATGAATAACACTGCTGTGCATTTTTTGCTTTCAAGACTATTGTATATTTTCTCTGTTAAATTCAGTGATGCCGACAACGTGCTACTTTTTGGCAGGAATCCATATTGGTCTTTATTTAACAAATTATTTTCAATTAAATGCTCCAACAGACGATTGTGAATAACTCTTTCAAAAATTTTGGAGATTACCGGCAAGACTGAGATAGGCCTGTAGTTCGATGGACTTGTTCTTTCTCCTGATTTAAAAATCGGAGTAACCCGAGCTATCTTTAGCGAGTCAGGGAATAACCCATTAAAAAAAGACAAGTTTATCCAGGTCGACAGAGAGATAGATATCTTATTTTGCAATAATTTCAGCATAGTAACCGACATTTTATCATACCCCTTAGCACATGTACTATCTAAGCTGTCAATAAGCTTCGAAATTTCACTTTCAACAGTAGGATCAAAATTCATCAAACAATGTGAAGGCAATACTTTTACAGAAATGTAATTTGGGCGGTTTGTGACTATATTTTTAACTAATAAATCATTGATCGTATAGTGAAATATGTATTTAGTTCCTGCACTACAATTATGGGGTCAGTAATTATGGTATTATCTTTAAAAATTTCAATTTCTGGAACTGCATGATTATCTGTGCGGAGTGTATTAGGATTTCTTTTATAAGGGACCACATTATTTTTTGATTTGTTTGGCTAACTAAAAATTGATTTGAATAGTATTCCTTTTTTAACTCATAAATCTTTTTCCGAACTAGTCTTTTATAGAAATAAAATATCTCCTTAAAATAAATATTGTCTAAGTAACTTTTATGAAGTTTGTAGAATTTATTCCGCTCTTTTATAATTATTCTAGTATAGTTATTAAACCAAGGTTTTTCAAAGCTGGAATTTTTCGGTGACACAACTTTTATTTTTGTATTAGTCAAAATCAATTCCTGAAATACGCTAAAAAAAGTATCAAAATCAATATTATCAGTATTCAGTTCCCTTATACTATCTACAACAGCCCCTTTGTTATAGATGTTGTCGATGTTATTGTTCGATACATCTATTTTACCTAACCTAAACTACTGATTTGATGTCTATCTGTGTTTTATAGTTATAGATGGTGAGTGGTTACTATGGTTAGTTATAGAGAACCGACTCACAGGAGATATTTTATGTTAGTTGAATAATCTTAAACTAATAAATTTCTCCTTCTCAACTAATCAATTATTACAGCAATTACGCCGATTTTCTCTCAATTAGTTGGTCTAAAGAAATCTCGACCACGATTGTTAGTAGTTGCACGTTAGTTTATACTTACCAATTTGTTGGTGTTGTAAATAATCAGCTTACAAATTCTCGAGTAGTGATAAAATCTTGTTATTTTTCTTACTTTTTATTTAAATTACTTTTATTTTCTAAGGAGGTAACAGTGTCTCCAATTACGAATAATTAATAATGAATGACGAGTAATGAATGTATTTTTGTTACAATTTTTCGATCTTATTCGCCTTTAAAGCGCCGCAAGAGGCGCTACGATTTTTACGAGCCAAAGGTGATAACCGGTTATTTATTTACCGCATTTATATTTAAATTGAAATATTATTGATAAATTAATTACTTTTCTAAATGAATTTAATTTTTAAATTGCAAAAAACGATTATTTTGAAACAAATTCACAAAGAAACATGTCTAATTTATACATTTATTTACCGGTTGATCACCTTTGGCTAAGTTGTAAAACCGTTCACCAGATGTCAAATACTCTGCGTGAAAAGGCGAATATACTAAAATACTGTGTGTTTCCAACAACAACACATATACAAATATAATTGCTGATTTTCAATATTCCGAGAACTAGATCATAAATTTATTTTGGTCATTATATTGTATTTGATATTTTTGTTTTAATTGCATTACCCAATATTCTACTTATTTTAGGTCAATATATATTACACATATGTATGTCATTTTTTTACTTTGGGTTACATCATATATTGTTTTTATTAAAAAATGTAATTGATTTTATTAAATTCCCCTAAATGTTTGCACTATATTTGCTTATTTTTACAAATTGTGAATTTTATCATAATATGTACGTCTACGTATGTATTTGTTTTTTATTTTTATTTATTATTGTTGTCCCACATTTTATTATTACCAGACGTTTTATTTAATTTTGACAATTTTGTATTTCCTTATATTTCATTATCACCAGACTTTATTATGTATATACTTTTATGCATACGATATAATTTATTATTTGGTTCACAACACCTTCTTCAATAATTTCTATTCTAGTCTTGTTGTTAAGTGGTTTATTTTTTAAAATTTTTATCAAAATGAATCTGTGATCACTTATTAAAATATCATCCAACAGCATATACATTTTATTATTCAAATCAGAAATCACGTGATCTAATAGTGAAATTGTGGTTATTTTCTCGTGTAATGTTCTGAGCTAATATTATTTACAATATGAAAACCATTTATAGCGAGGACGCGATTATACTTTCCAACGCCAATTTTCTCTTTTTCAAATAAGTTAACATTAAGATCTCCAATAATTATTGCTTTGTGATATTTTTCTAGGATTGTATTAAAATAATTTAAGAAATTGTCTAGGTCAGTATGACCCGGCCTGTAAACACCTATTATTGAAACTTTAAGAAGCTTAGATTTTAAAACAATAACATCATTTTCTAAATAAGATTCAGAGTATAATAACTCAAATGACAATTCGCTTTTACAATAAATTGAAACACCCCCACCGGGCCTGTTATCTCTAGTTAAGTGAAATCCCCTGTATCCCGAAAGATTTAAAAATTTGGTTTCTGATTTGCTTAGAAATGTTTCAGTTAGAATAATTATATCTACCTTTATTTTACTTGAGTAAATCAATTCTTCTATATATTCAATTTTGTTCTTGAGCCGATTAATATTTATATACAATACGTCAATGCCTTCTATCGAACCCACAGCTCTCTTAAAGTGGTTTATATCTAGGAAATATTCATGATTCGGGTGAAATTCAATATCCATGCTCAACACAATAAATAATAATAGTAGAAATAATAACAACTATCAAAGAAAAAAAAAAAACGTTAATAATAATAAAATAAAAAAGAATTAATAATAATTATAATAACAAGGATGACTGCTTGCTATTTGATAGATGAGAAGTTGCTGTGTATTTGATGAAATGGATTGCACAGGAAAAATTTAATTTGCATCTGTTTGCTGCGCTTCAAAAAGCGTAGTTATCCCTTGAATATCGCCGTTGTTTTTGGTAATATAAATTCTACCGTTTTTGTACCCACTTTTGCTAATTTTTTTCAAGCTTTGTTGTTGCTTCAAATAGTTCAATATTTTAATATTTTCGCTTGTCAGCCTATCACAAACTAAAATTTTCATTCTAACAGCATTTCTTATTAGCTGGTCATTAAACAGAGGACCCATTTGGTACTTCTTCATTAAAAAATTCATTTTGGCCTCATGAGATACAAATTTAATAATTAGATTTGCCTTTGTTTGGTCTCGTTTTTGGATGATTTTATAACAATGTGACACATTATTAGTCCCAAAATTGTATAATTCATTCAGTTTCTGCAGAAGTTCACAACACTGCATACTATTATTAGGAATTTTCAAAACTATCACATCATTATTAAGCTTGTCTTGCTTCATAACGTTGACCTCACCTTGCAATGTATTTATAGTTGCAATATTTAAGTTGGCTGCTTCAGCTAAAGATTTACTTGCTGTTCCTTTAATTTTAATATCAGCAAGCTCAGAATCAAATTTTTCAACTACTTCTGTCAAAACATGTATTTTAGTTGTAAAATCAGTTAGCTGTGTATTTAACTCGTCTTGACGATTTGCAAAATCCTCCAAACATTTAATTTCTGTTTTGATGCTTTCTATGCCAGTTTCCAGGGTTTGCAAACGATTAGTATGGTGCTGTTGCTTCCTTTCCATTATTTCAAAATTCTTGGTTAATGAATCTATTGCAAAAAATTGACAAAGAGCGAAGCTCGAAACTAGTATTTTTAAAATAAAATAAAATACAAAAAATATCACAATAAAGAAAATTAAAAACTATTTCAAGTTTTGAATAAAATATAAAATTAAATCAAAGAATCTATTGCCTTATTATTCGAAGACATTTCAATAAATAATTCTTGTATAACCTGCATTAGATCTGCGTTGGTTGGTTCGTTCTCCGTTTACCAATTGTATAAATTATCCAACAAAAAGTCTGATTTTACTTCTTTTTTTTTTTAGTTTTCCTTTTCGAAAACTATCCACTTATCTTAACTGTTATTACCAACGCACCAGTTTCAATTTTTACGGCATTCATTTAACATTTAAATTATATTTTTCCTCTACAAAAATTTTCACAACTTACTCGCTAGACATAGCTTGCTCGATTTCCTTGTGTTATCATGTGTTATCAAAAGCTACAACGAGAAAATAATTACCACAGTATTCGAGTAGACCCTGTGTATTTAAATGAGATTGGTGCGATATCTGGACCATGATGGATTAAATATTTTTTTCGTATTATAATATTACTCTACATATATGTATTTTTGCACACACCAACTGAAAAAAATTTAAACAAACATGTAAAACTAAAATCGCCACTAAAGCCGGCTAACAATATTACATAAAATAAAAAAAACAATAAATAATATTTAGTTAAAGCAACACCAGTTTAGTTAGAGTAATCCATACAAAATTTTAGTAATGGATGGGTGTCATAACACCAGAATTAAAAAATCTTCTAATCTAGTACAGGATGATTAAATTATAATTATGGGCAGAACATTTTTCAGAGCGCTAAATTTTGGGCGAAAATATATTGTAAGCTCCCCATTTATCTCGATCGTACATTTATTTAAAAAGCACAGACATATTTTGAAATATGTAATCATGAAAATGGTTATCGTACTAGGCGTTTCAAATACATGAAAGCCAGCATTACCCAGAGGAATGTATCTGTGGCCATACGATTCTCATACGTTCAAAAACGTTTTCCTGACAAATGCGAATTTTAGACTTGTGCCATTTTAACTTGTGGCCTTATTACTTGTGAACTATTTTTAAATCCTTTGCTTACGGATAGGATACATATCAAGTGATATTAAAATTAACTAATCAATCAGATAGCTCTCGCACATTTTATGCTTTACTCCTTATTACTATAAATTTAATAAATTGACCGTTAAAGCAATAAAATGAGTAACTCAGGGCCGACGAGATAGCGGTGTGAACGGTGCAAATGCACAGAGCATCGCGCTTTAAGAAGGCCTCGCGCAAAAATTCCGAAAATATTTTTTAAAAATTTATTAAATTTGGATATTATTAAAAATACAAACTAAAAACTAAATAAAATAATTTATAAAAGAAACTTTAAAATAATCAACTGAGAAATTAATATGTATTACAGATAATTCGCTAATACTTAACTACATGGATATAGTAATCAATAATGTAGTTAATAATTCAGTCGCTATAGCGTGATGAGATTGGCTGGAAAATAATTAAATTTTTGCTGTTTCTCATTCAGATCGAAACTGAACTTGTAATTCTTAATAATTTCGCTCTATGTAAAAAATAATTATCTGGTTATTTACCAGAAGAACTTTAATTTCAAAAATTTTAAAAATATAAAAAATATTTTAAGTTTTTATTTAACATACTATACATACTCGTTTTATGTACTCGTTCGTATGTATATTAGAAAATTTAAAGTTTCCATTAAATTCCAAATATTCTGTTTAGACTCTGAGTGCTCCTCTAAGTTTAATTAGGTAAAGCTCCCAATTTGTTTGGTACTCTTCAGAAAATAATTTTCTGCTTCAACGGCACGATGGGATCTCTTAATAAAACATGTGAAATATCTAACACCAAAACCTCTTTCAGATACCAGTTGGGAATACCGTAACGAGACCGAGTGTCAAAGCTATATATCTACAAGTTAAATGCTTTGACTGAGCTTGGAAATACCATTATTGACAATAACATTAAACACGAAGTTTTGTCAATACACTTATAACCAGTTGGCTTCTTATGAGTTCATTGTAAGCATTACGATTTGGTCCGATTTGTTAGGTAAAGTTGGTTTCGTCAGTAAAATATTGCAATTGCAAAGCTCGACCATGCAAATAGATTTGGCAATAAAACATCTAAAAGGATTGTTATAATTTTTTGAAAAATGTAGAGAATCTGGTTTCACTCTCTTTGGATGTATTAGAATTAAATAATGACCAAATATTTAAAATCGAGCGACATAAGAAAATTCGACCATTATCATAATTTGATTATGAAGTTGGCGATAATGCCATAAATGATGCAAAAGAAAATTTTAAAGCCGATTATTTTTTTTGAGAATTGTCGATTCTGCCATTATTCTGCATTTAAGAAGCGATTCGAATCATATGAAAAGCACAACAATATACATATCGTCGGTTTGCGAGAATAGTGACACATCTCAAAATATCATATTTTTGAGGAAATCGATTTGAATTTTTTTTTGGTATAAAATAGTTGAATTCATCAAATTCAACGTCACATCTATTGAAAACTATGGGTAGTTTAGAAGTGACACTATGCCAGATAAAAAATTGTTACATATAAAGGATTTTTTTCCTATTATCTCAAAATTGGCCATTTTTGAGATGTGTCACTATTCTCGCAAACCGACGATATGTATTTGGATTTTTATATAATGTAGAAAAATTTAAAAGTATCAAAGAATTAGACATTTCTAGTAATTGCAAAAGTTTACATGCTATACTCGAAAGAGACTTTCCTTCCGTTGATTTAATTCAGGTTGTTGTTTTTTACAAATACATATTGTCCCAGAAAAATCTACTTTCAAAGATCCTTATTTTCCCTGAGCTAAATCTTTGAAATAAATTTGTTGAAATTTGACTTAAATATGTGTCTATGTACTTTTAACAAGTTAAAATATTTAATGTGTATCTGATTTATAAAAATATTAATGTCTCAGCCCTCACAAATCGTCGTGCATCAAGCCGGGCCTGACTAAAATGTTGTAACAAATAAGTCGGTAGTCAGTCAACACGGAAAGTATTATGATTACAAACTGGGCTGCGACCTAAGATAAGACATATTGCATTATGGAGATAATCGTAGAGTACGTTATTTAACTAAATACAAAATAATCAACTAAATATGTCAACAAACAAAAAAATTCAAAATAATTAGTTTGCACCAGTTCCTATGAAAATAAGATTTGTTCTTAAACAGAACGCCCAGAGTTTAGTTTAAGTTGTAATTTGATACTAAGTAGTAACATGAATAATTGCTTAGTTGTTTTGTTATTATTATTTGGTGCTATTAATAATATTTGCTCATCAAACGTGGATGCCGAGCACTATGAACAGTTACCATGTATTCGGGGTTCTCCAGGCCCAAAAGGCAAAAAGGGATTTCCAGGTGAACCGGGTTTAGCTGGCATGCCTGGATTACCTGGTTTACCAGGCGAGCCAGCTACGATAGATTGTCCCAATGCTCCCGATTCACATGCACGAGTTATTCGGGCTGCATATTCTGTACACGTAGAAGCATGTAGAGGAAGACCAGGTGCACCAGGTGAACCGGGCGAGAAGGGAGTGCGTGGCATCGACGGAAATTTCGGAGTCGATGGTCTTCCAGGCGTGAATGTTTGTAAAGATACCAGTACAACAACATTTACTTTAATAAAAAGTAAGTTTTTTGTTTGTGTTGATAGTATTAAGTTTACAACCTTAAACTGTGTATATTTTAGGGAGATCAGTATCAGAACCTGCGGGGTATCCTAGATACAACGAATTACCACCAATAGGGCCACCTGGTTTCCCTGGTGAAAGAGGTCCTCGAGGGCAAAAGGGCGATCCCGGTTATGTTGGATTAGAAGGTCGTAAGGGTCGTTCTGGATGATAATAGTTTTGTTATCACTCATAATACTTGTTTCGTTAAAACATGAGTCTTTATGTAAAATAAAATATTTATTAATTCTTTCCTTACTTAAGCTGGAGCTTGATTTCATGATTGGCTGCCTCAACGATGTTCCGACGATAGTTGGACTCATTCACCTTTTCATATCGTGTATCTCCGGGAATGAAGTTTCCACGCGTCAGCCTACACGCGTTGACCATGTATTTAGTCTTCGCTTCATTCATCTGAACGCCAGTTTATTGGACTGTTAATTCCAACGGAAGGCGGGCCACTTTCAGGGAGAAGATGTTGCGACCCATAATGCAAATATCGTTCGCGTATGCTAATGTCTGGGTTGATTTATAATAAAGGCATCTGCGCGGTGCGCCATATTAAGCTAACGAATGACATACTCCAATGGTTGGTTGAAGAGACTTTGAGCTATTGGGAGTGCGTTTTTTTATTCGCTATCCGGAGCTGCTATGAAGAGCCTTCATATAAAAGTTGCTCCCGATAGCGAATTTCATATCGGCGGGTTTCGATAACAGCTCCGGAAAGCAAATAAAAAATGCAATATGGGTCTCTTTGCTTTCTATTAGCACCTTATATGTTGAGCCATCCATTTAAAAGCTCTCATATTGAAACCAATTCTAACGGTATGGCCAGGTAGGACAATACGCTCCATAACGTATTCGTCTAATTGTTGTCGTACGCCTGTTGGAAGCCTTTGAATAGAATGTGCACATTGATATCTTCAAAGCATTTCTCCAGCACCATCTCCAGCGTAAAAATTTAAGCGGTCATTGATCTATTTTTAAAAAAGTCATATTTATAATCACCCAAGATCCTCTTGCTATAAGTTGATAACTTTGCCGCTACTACGTTGGCCAAAACCTTGTAGCCTGTATTCAGTAAAGCTATACCGCGGTAGTTCTTGCAGTTTAATCGATCTTCCTTTTTATGAAGTGGATAGATAAAAGCCGCATTTCATTGTACTGGGCGGTACACAACGACAATTACCACAGCTACACAATTACAATTTACTCTCGGAACAGAAATTGTCAAGGAATGCGAAACGTTATATTACTGCATGACAACGCTCGTTGATATACAGAAAAATCAACCTAGGAACTAGGGTTTCCAAATATCCGGACTTTCTGTAACCGCGGATATTGAATTGAAGTTTATGAAGTATCTGACGGATACCGGATAACCGTCAAAAATACACAAAAGTAGTTAAAGTTAAATATTTTTTTATATTTCATATTTAAATGTTTAAGTAATTGGTCTTACTAATGATATTTTAAAAATGTTAATGCATTAAGTGAAGTGCAGGAAAGACGGGACCCAACTTTAGTGCAAAATCACCTGAAACCGAAAAGGTTATTTTTGAATTTGTCGATATTGGCTTTGCAGTTTTTAATGCCTATAATAAATTAAGATTTGGGGTTCTCTTACCAGTTTTCTTGAAGCGGTTAAATTCTTGTTTTAAACTGCTCGGAAAATTCGATGTCGTTACATGTTTAACGGTCGTCGCATTTGAATTATAAGAATTTAATTTTTCAGTTAATGATAGTTTTATTTCTGATTCTAATTCAACAGTCAAAGCAGTTTCATTGCAATGAGCAATGATCTGCTTCATCATTCTAGGTAACTCGAGTAGTTTCATCACCGTAATATTGATGCATGAGGTTTGTGGCAAAACTCAAAATTAGTTTTGTTGGGTTCACATTTGGATCAACAAGGCATTTTCACGACTTATTTCGGAATTAATTGCTTCCATTTTATTTCTTAAAAAAGATAAAACACCTTAAGCAGCAAAAATATTGCCGTCTTTTCAGCCCAGCCAGTTTTATTGGATGTAGAGATTGGCCGAGATGTCTGATTATTGGAAATCAAATTTTTCCATCATGAAGTAAGCGTTTAAATCTTTTAGAGCTTGATTAATGACCGTATTTACCTTAATAGCCTCTCTAACATTAGCATTACCGAGTTCCAGCGAATTTGAATATCTAGTAGTAGTTCAAATTCATGGTTCAATTCTTTTTTAAGAGATATGAGTATGTGCGTTAAAGCGGTAGTGCTTCTGAATTATTGCGTTAAAATAAAATGAGCATGAAAAATGTGAAAAATACCCTAGTACATAGTTTCACATTAAACGGGGAAAGCGAGGAGAAATTAAACAACTAATGAGGAATGGTAATGAATTTCTTACTATATTTTACTAAATTTGTTTTAGTTTTATTTTAGTAAATTCTTCACTGAAGTATATAGATCAATGAAAATTTTACTAAAATATCCTAAACAAGAAAATTTTGCTACTCAATTAATGACATTTAGGGGTAATGTGTTTCACAGTATTATTAAAGTGGATACTGTATTTTTTACCAAATATTCGTAATTAATATCATTTAATTAATAATCTAGTTAATTCCTTACTACCAGGACCCATTTATAAGAAAGCATAATAGTAAAATCGTTGATCAGTCCTATCGCTATGGGTAGCAAAATTGGAACAAAACGCACGACGATTTCAAATATGTGTAGTGTTACTTTGGGAATTTTATAGCAACAATGCCGTGTATTTTCATTCCGTTCCAATTTCATCCCCATTATTTGGCATTATGGCATCACATAGACCATTGTCATGGGGGCTAAGAAATCTCACAAGACTCAAAATACTTTCTCAAATGAGTAGTTATATGAGTTTAGATGTTCAAAAGTCTGAAGAAAAAAGTTATTTTGATAAGAATTACAGACACTATCAAGGATACGTATATTGATTCGTTAAGAACACAAAGAAATCGTGATTGAAAATTGTTTAGTGAAAATCTCAAAAACTACAAATAAAATCATTTTAATTTCTTGCAAGTAAATAGATGCTATCGAGAGTAGTACTTCCTGAAAAAATAATGTTGAAAAATTGTTACTCTGCCGAGTTATGGGCCAATAAAATCAAGATATGTAGCTTTACGTCAACAAATTTGTCACTGCAAACTTACAGAGAATAATTTTCATTTATAGAGTCTAGGTACATTTCATAAATACCAATTTAGTACTAATCGGAAACTTTACGGTTATAGGGCGAATTTACATTTTGCGAATAGGGGCATAGATTTCTTCAATATAAGTTCATTTAACTGTAAGTTTGTTTTCGGTGTTGTTTTTTTTCAATTAAAAAACAGACACACGGCACTTAGAAGAAAATAATAAATAATAACTGCACCTTTTGATTATTTAAAAAAAAAAAATCGATATGAAATCGATACTGATCTATCTATTTGTTAAAATAAATTCAATCATAGATCAATATAAGTCAGTCATCAGTTAAATTTTTTTTGCATTTATTCGTTTTTGTATTGTAAATTTAATTGTAAGTAGACATAATATAGTTTACCATCAACTCGCAAATCTCTTTGAATTTATTCTTTCGATTTAGTAAATTCAATTGTAGATAGTTTACCGTTGAACCAACGGAACCTGCCTCACCTTGCTGCTGAAGTATCATATTTGAATGGCGCTACCTGAACTATTCAAATATGGTACATCAAATTACGAGATTTACGAGTCGATGGTAAACTATCTATGCACTTACAATTGAATTTACAATACAAAAACGAATAAATGCAAGAGATTTCGGCTGGTGTCTGACTTATATTGTATCTATGATTGAATTTATTTTAACAAATAGATAGGTCAGTATTGATTACCTCCTTCGTGAAGAATAGACGCAAAATCGATATGCGCTTAATAAAATTAAATTAAAATAATCAAAAGGTGCGGTATTTGTTCTTTTTAATTATTTATAACTGAAGAAAAGATGATTTATGTGAATGAAAACAAAAATAATGAGCTCAGTGCACCGAACTCATAGTCGACCAACAATATAAATTCTGATAGTGACCTCGGTCAGGGTAATATACAACAATTAGTGTAAAAGGGGTTGGATGGGTGTTTTTCTGTTCATACCAAGCGAAAATGAAGCTTAAGCAAACAACAGAACAGAAGCAAAGCGACAAGAATGGAAAAAGGGCGGACCAAATACCTGTCAGTAAGAGGTACTCCAGTTAAAAGTAGCAGCTCCAGAAGCTACAGCAGCTAATGTTAAGAACGAGAGCCGCCGTCAATTTACTTAAGAGAGGCCTTAAATAATAAACTTGTGGAAAAATCAAGTCGTTAGCCGATTTAAAATTCCATATTACCTTTCTCAAAAGGGGTAACTTAAACGAAGTGAAGACACAGCCATTCAGATTAATGGATTCACAGCCTTAGCTAATCATGTTAATATAAGAGGAATTGAGAACTATAGATGTAAGCGAGATACAGTCTGCTCTTAGTGAAAAAGGCTTTCATGCCAAATCTCTTACGAATATTCCAACCAACGAAAATAAACTCAACCTGTTATTCGCCTGGAACTAGAGTCAGATGCGGGAAAAGAGAAATGGCACGATTTACATAACCTAGAATATTTACTCTATCGCAAAATCATGGTCGAGGAACCCAAGAGGAGGACCGGACTAGTTCAGAGCGTAAATACGACCACCCCAAATTAAACAGCACCTTGCACGAAGTTTGTGTTATATGTGATAAATTTTACGATTTTGACAGTGCAAAATGGTGAAAAACGATCCTACAGTAAAACGCTGTAGTAACTGTGGTGAAAATCACCCCGTAAATTACAGAGGTTGCCCCGTATACTTGGATTTAAAGAGTAAAATCAATCCAAAATTGCGATATAAGCAAAGATTGGTCAAGAAAAAATTACAACCAAAGAACTTGGACGCCAAGAACTTCAATTGTTTAACAAACTGAAAATTTGGGGACAAATGCCAGCAGTTTAGCGCACCTGGGTTCTCTTCCTGGAATGTGCCGCTCAGAAAGCAAAAGTTAATTTTATTGAAGAAGCAGTATCAATTCATGCAACTGTAAACAAACTAACCGAAACGATAAAAAGTGCCATGATGTTGATGGAGAAACAAATGAGCATGATGACGCAAAATATCAACATACTAATCCAAATTATCGTCAAAAACCAACAATGATTGTCTTAAAAATATCTATTTGGAATGCGAATGGTCTTTCGCAGTACAAATCTGAGTTACAAGCCTTTCTTATCGCACACAATATAGTTGCCAATCGAGTATCAGAAACACGCTTCACGAATAAAACCATTTTTAAAATTAAGGGATATTCATTCAGTATACGACTCCTAACACCCGGACGGAAAAGCACACGATGGCACTACCATCTTAATCAAAAAGAGAAAGCATTAGGAAGACAGCAAGTATGAAAAAGAGAACATCCAAACAACTAGTATTTGCCTAGAAGAATGGTTTGAAAAATGTGTAATATCGACCGTTTATTGCCCTCCAAAACATGCAATTAAAAAGCAACAATTAATCGACTTAACCAGCTGGCCAATAAATTCCTTGTGGGTAGCGATTACAAATCTAAACATGTGCAATAGGGATCGATATGGCTGTCTCTGGATTATTTATCTGCTGGTCAGCTAACCTACTCTCCCTCGGATCAACAGAAAGTTCCTGATTTAATTGACTTCTCTGTAACTAAAGGCGTTCCACGTACGTATGTGAAAACAACCGATTGATATGATCTATCTAAAGATTACTCACCGTTAATAATAACAGTGAGTAACGACGCCCTAAAGGCATTGCCCCATGCACAAACGGCAAGCCGTTATTTCAAACCGTCAATTCCAATTATTGAGAAAATTCTTTGTCTTTCAATATGAAAATTATTAATCGATCTGGAGATCGATGGGATCTTCGGATAATTTACAGTTATTTTATCTAAGTTGTTCAATGTAAATTGAATAACACCCTACATTTAGTATTTCTTAGTAGGGGTAGTGAACCCCGTGACAACTTCATGAAAATTTGCACATATATTGTTAATCCAGTACACTAATCAAAAAACATTACGAGATCGATGGGATCTTCGGATAATTTACAGTTATTTTATCTAAGTTGTTCAATGTAAATTGATCTTTCATAATTATCTCAAAACACTTCGAAATACATGGTAATACACTTATAGGTCTAAAATCACATAACGATTTGGGATCTGAAACCTTCGCAACAGGCAAAACTTTCGAAATTTTCCAATTTTTCGGGAAAACAGATGTAGTTAAAATAAAATTAAAAATATCGACAATAAACGGATAGATATAAGGTAAAATAATCTTAACTAACTTCAATTGAATGCCATCAAGGCCAACAGAATTAGAATTTTAATGTTCATAAATGCTGTCCAGTCGCACTATTCTGGTTTTCCCGCGTAATTGGGTATTGGGAAATTATTTATTGTGATTTGTTTTAATGTATTTTGGCATGACACAACAATCTTCTACAGATAAGCTCAATATGAATACGTTGTCGCTACTATACAGGGTGAGGAAAAAGTATGGAAACCCCTAAAAATTTCGCAAATTTCGGTCCCAAAAAAAAATTGAACAAGGGTTATTCTTAGATAATTTTCAACAAGGAATTTAAAGGTGATCTTGGTTGTGACCTTGACCTTCATCTTCAAGGTCATTTATAGGTCAAGGCAATTTTTTTAAATTAGAACCCCTATTTTTGATGACAGAATCGAAAAGAGCGATCAATTCTAAGTCCAAATATGTATTTTCCATGACCTCTCAAGGTCATCTGAAGGAATTTACATTGCGAGGAAAAAGTATGAAAACCCATAAAATCTCGCGGAGTATGTCAAAAAGAAAAATGAGCAAGGTTTATTCTGAGGTAACTTTCACCAAGCAATTTAATGGTGAGCTTGGTTGTGACCTTGGCCATCATCTTCAAGGTAATTTTGAAGTCAAGGTCATTTTTTTATAGGGAAACCCCTGTTTTTGACATCGGATTCGAAAAGAGCAATCAATTGTGCGTTCGAATATGTATATTCCATGACCTCCCAAAGTCACCTGAAGGAATAATTATTTGCTATGAAAATTTAAAATAAAATTTAAAAAAATCATAAATACTGAACATTGTAATAATGCTTGAGTTGCTATGAAAATTATAAAAAAACAAAAAAAAAATTTTAAAGTGAAGAATTAATTTTTTTAACTTTTATTTTTTTTTAATTTTCATAGCAAATGATTATTCCTTCAGGTGACTTTGGGAGGTCATGGAATATACATATTCGGACGTATAATTGATTGCTCTTTTCGAATCCGATGTCAAAAACAGGGGTTTCCCTATAAAAAAATAACCTTGACCTCAAAATGACCATTAATATGCAGGTCAAGGTCACAACCAAGCTTACCATTAAATTCCTTAGTGAAAATTACCTAAGACTAAACCTTGCTCATTTTTCATTTTGACATACTCCGCGAGATTTTTACGGGTTTCCATACTTTTTCCTCGCAATGTAAATTCCTTCAGATGACCTTGGGAGGCCATGGAAAATACATATTCGGACTTAGAATTGATCGCTCTTTTCGATTCTGTCACCAAATATAGGCGTTCTAATTTTAAAAAATGGCATTGACCTACAAATGACCTTGTATATGAAGGTCAATGTCACAACCAAGATCACCATTAAATTCCTTGTTGAAAATTACCTAAGAATAACCCTTGTTCATTTTTTTTTTGACTGAAATTCGCTAGATTTTTAGGGGTTTCCATACTTTTCCTCACCCTGTATATATTTTGGTGAAACCAAGTTTTTTAATTTTGTTTAGTCTTATTTCAACTGTTCCAACAAATGCTTATTATTTGTTGTTCTTTTTTATTTTTTTTTGTATTCTATCTTTTAATTCATTCTCTTCTACAGTGTGTGAGTACTAGATCACATAAAGATAATCTGGTTTCACCATTTTAGTTTTCATAATAAACGTACGCTATTGAGCTTATCTGTAGAGGATTCCTGTGTCATGTATTTTGGTATCATTTTTTTAAAGCTTACTGTGGCGGTTGGTATTTTGTTCAAATTTTGGGAAAAAATAATTCCATTTTCAGACTATTGCCTACTGTGTAATTCCCAACAAAATTTTTAAGGAAAATACACAACAAAATTGCTTTGAAATGAAATCATATTTTCCCAAAATTGGAATAAAATGCCAATCCCAAAGTATGCTTTGAAAAAAAAATGATACCAAAATACACTAAAACAAGTCACAATAAATTGTTTCCCAATTCCCAGGGGAAAACCAGAATAGTGGCACAGTACATCATTACAGTAATTGTAACAATCGGGAGGTGGAATAAATGTCGGATTGCACACCAGTGTTATGTAGTCATTAAATTCATTAGGGTTAGGTACAAAATTGTTTGCTTTAGCTTTGGTGATCGCAAGATCTTTACAACAACTCCAGAAACCTGACGGGGAGTTTTTGCACCGCCTAAATTTATTACTATAGAATTTAAATTTCGCTTTTCTAATTAAACTAATTGTTATATTAGGAATCTTAATATAAATTGCACGCAATTCACTGGTACCTTTAAGCTTCAGATTTCGTAAAGCACTATTCCGCTCCATAATAGCCGATTCAATTTCATTAATTAACCACAGACGCTTACTTTTGCCAGAAATGTTAACAGTCGATATAGGGACAGAATTCTTAAATGAATATGTAACCATGCGAATGAAGTTTATCCTAAATTAATATTAGATTTTACAACAGCAACAAAAATGCGTATGTATGTGTTTAAAGAGTATACATTCGGGCGAATTTATTAAATGTACAAGAAAAAATTCATTCAAATCAAATATTTGAACTTAATGCTGAATTAAAAAAGTCCAAATATACAAGATTTATCAAGATTTAAACTATTTAGACGATCACAGAGCTAATCCTCTATAGCTTAATAACGGACCAAAGCGTTAACAATATATTAATCGATAATGTTTGACAATTTAAAAACTTAATATTACCAATACCTCCGAAAATCGATATCTCAAAACTTTCTTCTATCGGCAAACATGCCACTATGATTTTCTGATAGGCATATGTGTGTACTTTAATCATGATGAACCACTAAAATTCGTTATGGGAATTAAGATTAAAATTTTCGAATAACTATTTTACGTCTCAATAAATTTTGTGTGTTTTAATTTTATTTTAAATCTAGCATAAACTTCACATTTTTTCGCCCGAATGTATGCTTTTTGATAATTTATAAGCAATAAAAACGCATTAGTTAAATTAAAAATTAATGTAAGTCACCTTTCGAATAATCGATATTTCAATAGGTAAACCCCATAATGAAGGTTAGTAGTTCATCATGATTAAAGGACACACATAGGCCTATCAGAAAATGATAGTGGCATGTTTGCCAATAGAAGAAAGTTTTGAGATATCGATTTTCTCAGATATTGGTAATATTAAGTTTCTAAATTGTCAAACATTGTCGATTAATATATTGTTAACGCTTTGGTCTGTTATTAAGCTATAGAGGATTGGCTCTGTGAACTCATCTAATATTAATTTAGGATAAACTTCATTCGCATATGTAACCAAGGTGTTAAAAAGATCAATTTCATATTAATGTTTGCTATTGAATACAAATTATCCCACGGCAACTTATTAACACACACCAACAGCTTATCAAAATTCAATAAATTAAAATTTCTGAAAGAAATTGATTTAGGTTCCAACTCAACCGCCATACTATTAACATTATAAGAAAAAGCCAGTAAATCATGATCTGAAATATGACCTAAACCGAACTGTAGCAAATTTGAAATTTTCAAATTATCACTAGACGCTACAACTTTTTCGAAAAATTCAAAAGTTCAGCATTAACTTTAGTCAAACCATTATTAAAGTTGATACGAGATTCTGACAAGAAACCTATATGTTTTAATGTTAGGCTACCCATTTCTTTATAAACACGAAATAACTGGAACTTTTTGCTTCTCATATAAAATTGGACAACAATTGACAAAGTTAGAGGAGGTTTTACAGTTGAATTTTTGGATTTCAGAAAGAAAATTTTATAAATGCCAACCTTAAATCACATTTTAATACTTCACAAATCTTACAAAATATTTCAGTAGCAGATAACTTGGAATTAGAAGGTATTCCAGAAATAACAAGGTCACTTGCACGTTTTTTAATTTCCATGTCCATTAACTGGCATCCAAAACTGTTAATTTTATCATTAGACGCAGTTATTTCACATTTTAAATTATCAACTTGGTCACTTAAATCATCCAATTTAATTTTAAGTTTATTATTAATAACAAAGCTCAAACTTTCCACTTTAAGTTCAAGATTTAAAATGCGTTCTGTTAGATTATAAATATTTAACGCTAACTTATCAAGTTTATCGGATAGCGACATCACATAAGCGTTTATTTGATAAGGCGCACAAAAAAAACAGAAATAAAAATTCACAACCACAAAAACAATTTACATGTTACTCTTTCGACATACCGAATAATAATCCAAACCGGAACCTAACCATGACCGGGTCATTTGACCCGTTTTTAAAATTTCGATTAAAATTTCCTATATTCAACGTAATTCACTGCCTCAACGTAACTACTTTTTCAATAATATACACTTGCGTGCAAAAGTCTACACACACTTTAATTGAACTTATAAATCAATGGTTTTCTCATAAATCCAAATAAAAAACAATTTTCTTAGTTTTTGTTTAATTTCAGTCTATTTTTACCTTTAAATAAAAATCAGTTTTATTTAATGATTACAGCTAGTTTTTAGAATAAAAACCAAAAAAAGAAAATTTCTCTAAATTCTTGTTGCATAAATTAACATACGCTTCAATATTACAAAACAATAAAATGAATTTTGTAACATTTTCGTAGGAATCAGTAGGAAGTTGAACCACCCTTATATTTGATAACCTCTTCCATCTGTTTAGGCATAAACATCACCGACTTTTCGGTAACCATATGCCCTATTTTGCTCCATTAGGTTTGCAAGGCGTTTTTCAACTCAGTTTTGCTTCTGATGTTGTGAATCCGAAGAGCAGTATAATGTAAGCACTCCATCAAGACCAAGTTGCTCAGCACTTATCTTCAAATTGTCTTGTAAAATATTTCAATACCCAAATCGGGTCATCGTTGTATCCAAAATAACCAGTTTTCCGTCTCCTGCCTGCGACATACATACATTCAAACACCATAATAATACCTCCGCCTTGCTTAACTGTGCCTACTATATTTTATGTTTGCTGTTCATTATAGTTCAGTTTGTTTTCCGGCATAATCTAACCCTTCTGTCGGTCCCATAGATACTATACTTACTTACTACTCTCGCCAGACAAAATTACAGCGACCCAAATTCTTTAGGCTTACGCTCATGAGAAAATACAAAATTTAAGCGCTTATGCCGATTTTTGTTTATGTTTATAAACGGCTTCTTTCTGGCGACGCGGCTCCTAAATCTAGGTCGGTTAATTATTCTGCTAATAGCTAATCGATGACATTTCTTTCCTGCATTTACACACATCACCGCAGCTATTTCACTTGCAGATTTACGTGGATCAGCAGCTCTGATTTGTATTACAACTCGCTGCTAGTTCGTTGTCACGTTCATTGAGTTTTTGTGGTCTTCCCGACCATTGTTTTGATGTTACAGAACCATTTATTTTGTAATTTCTAATGATTGTTTGTACCATATCTTCTTAATAATTTTAGATATTTCGTTTAAGAATTTTCCTTCCTTCTTCAATTTCAACATCAACAAACGCTAATCCTCTCACACCTTTCGCGTTTATCTGACATTTTCAAAAACTACTTATTACACACGGAAATAAAGTACGATCAACTGCCAAAATAATATTTAGTGTTATTTTTCGAAATATTCGGTTACCTGAATTAATGTCCACTAAACCAAAAATGTAAAAGAAGAGTATGTATACATTTGCAACACCAAAATAATCACTTATGTATTTCTTCGTTTAATTACGAAAATACCGCTATTTGAAACAAACGATTTTTTTTGTTTTAAACGGAAGTGGAAAAAATAAAAAAATAATAAAAAGGATCTCCTAGCCAAATCCCTTTAGAGCAGAGGCGTCCAAGCCAAATGAGTATTTTTGGCAAATTTTCAAAATAACTACAGCAATAAAACTGCGATTAGAAAACAAAAACAACTAGACAACGCGGTAACTATTTATGTATCCATAGCCACAGAATTTATTACTCTCTGGTGAGTGTGCAGACCACCGCAATTTTTATTCCATTTTGATTCATGCGGCCCGCGGGCCGCATGCTGCAATATGTAGCAACTATTGCGGTGATCTTCACATCTGTTCCGGAGTGATAAATTCTTTGGCCCTGAATACATAAATAATTACCGCGTTGCCCAGGTGGCTTTTTATTCTAATCGCAGTTTTAATGCTCTAGTTCAGGGGCATCCAACCCGCGGCCCGCGAGTGTTTTGTATGCGGCCCGCTCCTGCTTAATTATTATTTCTGAAAAAATCATCACTAAATAATAATTTCATACAAGGTCTTTTACATACATACATGTGGGAATTAAGACGGGAAGTTAATAAAAACATAAATGAACGAACAATATTATTTGAAATTACATATAATAAAATATCTTTTATTTTTATTCCTCGTGAACAATTAAACAAACGCCTTATTCTTTTCCCATCCGTAATTCAACTAACTCCTTTATTTTTTCCATCGCTTACTACCTCATTCGTTTTGTTTTATATTTTATATTTTAAACAGGGTGATCCCATATCCCACATACATATGTATTGTACAAAAATCAATTTTTGTTTTATTTCTCTGTTTGACGATTGATAACATGTCTGGCATAGCTACTGATGGTGCACCAGCTAAAAATATCACCATCATACACTAAGAAAACTTATGTGCAAGGGCTTTCAAAATGGAAAATGTTATGTATGTCGTTATTAAGACCATGTAACCAGGATTAAATCATCGCCAATTTTAAGAGTTTCTCAGAAATTTGGATGCTAGCTATGGAGATGTTACTTACTTTACTTCGGTAAGGTGGTTAAGTCGTGTGAAAATGCTGAAGAGAATTTATAATATAAAAAAGGTAATAAAATGCTTTTTGAAATCAAAGGAAAAGGACATACCTGAATTGGAGATCAAACTTGGTTAGCAGATTTAGCATTTTTAGTAGATATCACAAGCCACTTAAATGATTTAAATGTGCGCCTTCAAAGCGAAAAACAACTGATAAGCGACATGTTTGAAACAGTAGCAGCCGTTGAAATGAAACTAAAATTATGGCAGTCCATTAAAACTAATGACTTACCTCATTTTAAAACAATGTCTGAATAAAAACACCTAAAAACTGAAAAATATGCCGAATTAGTTGCCATTTTATTACAGGAGTTTGAAAAAAGATTTGAAGATTTCCGTAAAAATCAAACGCAATTTAATATATTTGCTACATCATTTTCAGTTGTTTTCAATATCCTCCCCCCCCCCCCCCCCCCCCCAGCTTGCAAATGGAATGCATAGAGCTGCAATCGAATATGCAATTAAAAGAAAAATTTCTTCTAGCTGAATCTTTATTAGACTTTTACAAATTATGTGTATCTAAAAAGAAATACCCGGCTTTTCTGGACCAAGCATGACATCACTTTTTGGAAGCACTTATATTTGTGAGCAGCTTTTCTTGCGTAAGAAGCTTACAAAAGGTAAATTACGAACGAAAATATCGGATGTTTATCTTGAAAATACTCTTCGTATTGCTACCACTTCTATAAATGTAGATATTGGTGCACTGGTATCTATGATAAAACCCAAGCTCAATGTTCGCATTAAAAGAATTATTTCTGTATTATTTTCATATGTTTAATATATGTATATATGTTTAATATGAACAATAAATGTAGTTTTGTTATAAGAATTAGTCAAAAAAGATATAATAGTAGACTATAATAAAAATTAAATTTTGTATGTGGCCCTTGGCAGACTTTTTTTTGCTATGCGGCCCAGAAATTGTAAAAGGTTGGACACCTATGCTCTAGTTATTTTGAAAATTTGTCAAAAATACTCATTTGGCTTGGACGCCCCTGCTTTAGAGGTACAATTGTTTTGTGACCAAAATGCAATAACGATTGAAGGGTATGTAGAGTTTCGCACGTGTACGTACAATCAATTTTACAATATTCATTTCTTTTTATTATTAACTAGCTACTACGAAAGGTGTGTAGACTTTAGACTATGTTACAAGCCACACCAGGTCATTTGGTAGTGTTAAAAAAATCTATTTTATATACAAACAAAATCATTTTCATTTATTCATACGCAAAATAAAATTTTGAAAGTATTATTCTTTAGATAGAAACTCATATTTTTTTACAGTTTATTCAAACACACAAAATACAAAAATTAATTTGTTTTAATACAACATTAATTTGTTTCTTTTTTTATATTCACCACCAGCACCACGCGCGGCATGTTGCCGTAATGATATTCGAGAGCAGACTGATAGTGAATAGTGATTAGTGAATAGTGATTAATGAATATATGATTTTATTTTATTTTTGTTTTGTCATGTTGTTGTGGAAGAGAACGTAGTTCAGTTGTCTCTGTATTGGGTGTATTCCGTTTTGTTACGTTAGAATTAATTATGTGGTGGCGAATACGTAACTCAGCCGCAAGATAAAAATGCGTGAACCGCCACAATTCTATTATGTATATGTAATTATATTATTGTTTTGGTTTTTCACGTGTACGTATTATGAAGGAAATTTTTACGCGTCTATAACTTTGGAATCCAGCCAAATAGAGGTATTAGCCATACCATACTTTTCTTATCTGCGGTCAAGGTCTATTAGTCTCTCTTTGTTTCAGAAAATCATATAATTACTTTTCGAATTATTATTTGTTAACGAACATCAACAGCGAGGATATAAGGCAGCTCTCTCGCTCTAGCGCGTTGCTTACGAAAGGATAGGAACCGGACCGAATTGTCTTGCATCTACATCCGTTTGAGAGCTATCTATGATGCTTTAAAGTAAAAAAAAATTTTGTTTATAAAATTGAGTTTCTCTCAAAGAAAACCGTTACAATTTTTTTTTAATTCCCCAGGACCTCCTCTACAATTCCTCAATACAAAGTTTTTGTCGAGGAGTTATAAAAGGTGCTCAAAATGTCCTCCTTGTGATTGAATACAGACTAATATTCGTTTAAGTATGCCTTTGGTTATTTCAATTCTTAGTAATTCTTCCCTTATCTGTTGTGCTGCTGTGTGTATTTGTTGTATAAGTTCTTCTTTTGTTTCAATTTCTTTGGAGTATACAAGCGCTTTCATCGTTCCCCATACATAAAAATATACCGTAAAATCGAGGGATCTTGCAGGACCATTTCTTCCAATCCAATTATTTGGATAATTTTCGTTAAAAAAATTCTTAACATTATTATCGGAGTGACAAGGTGCACCATCATACATGTTGGTATGTATGCGAGAATCTACTTAAAATGGGAACATCATCAAAAAGGAGTGACAAATCGTATTGTAAAAATTGTAAATAACGTTCACTATTTAATCTCGGTGGTAAGATGAATGGTCCAATTAACTTTTCGCCAATTACACCAGCCCATACACCCAGAGAACTAAACGTTTGCGACAACCGAATCAATTGCCCTACCGAATTATTCGGTCCTGTATAAATTTTAATTAAACTTTACGACAACCTCTTTTTATTGTTTATCAGAATTGAAAAAGAAGTTGTAAGACCCTTTTTAGTTAGCCTAAAGGAATTAGCTTGTATGAAGAACGAAATATACTGTATTGCAACCGACCATTGGTTGAACTTATTGATCATTCGGTTGAGTTAATCGAATATTGGTTTAGGAATATTACAAATTATAGTTGTCGTGACCACTGGTCGATTATAATAACAGACTTGGTTATTAAAGCAACTTTCTTTGCACGGTTAGTGCAATCCTATTTCGGTTACTACATAATCAGAAGTAGTTGACACAACCGAATTTAGTTGTTTTCTCCAACCGAATAGGATTGTTGCCAGTTCACTTAACCAAATTAGTTTTATTAAGAAAAAAGTAATCAGAGTCAATATAAATTTATCGACTCTCAAAAATGAGAACCCTCTTTTACATGAGTTCAATTATATTGGTAGTTCGGTTTCGTACTCAAAAGTACAAACTACTCATCAAGTAGCTACGACCAAACTACAAAAATAAAATTCTCGCTTAATACCTTAATTAGCAAGCAGAACGTACTGACTTAGCGAATTATATTCGCGTGTGTATTTATGCCAACATGAATGATTAAGAAGCAAAAAAAATTCGTTTATCATGATTGCGGAAGAGTTTGCCACAAACGCAATTCGTTTGGACTAATCGATAAGGTAGTTGTCCCGACACCAATTCGGTCATCGCAACTAGATTAACATAAAATTTTCGAAAACTACATATAAAAAAAAATGAGAAACAATAATTGTATATCGTAGTTTCATTGAAATTCCATTAGATTTTTTTACAATTCGTCATAAAAAAATTGTTTTTGAAACGCAAGAAAACTATTGCGTTTGTTCGGGGAATCAAAAAATCTAAATTGCTTGTAAATTTCAATAAAAGTTTTCCAGGATACTTTGATTTACACAAATTGTTTGCTATTTTTGTTATATGCAGTTTTCGATCCGCCATTTATTAGCTCTCGCGGATTCTATAATCATCATGATTATTTTTACTTTCAGGTGTTAGTATTTCGCATACATCATAAAACAATTTATATTATTCATGTGGTGTTCATGTTTGCAAAATAATCACAAATCATTTTGTAATTTTTTCAAATAGTGAATCTACCCTCTCCTCATATAACACCCTCTTCATTTTGTATTAGGAATATTCCAACAACATATTCAACATTTTAGGCAGTAAGTTTGCAATCACAACAACCGATTAAGAGTTAATGAAACTGATACGATTATAATATTTAGTTGTAGCAACGGAATTCCAAAATAAATAATTCCACTTTGATATTTTGGTGCAACGACAGAATGATATGATTACATTGAACTACAATATTGTTCTCGCAACAGCATTAGTCAGTTAGTTTTGTTAGCAGTTGCCACAAAAGCCTCGTTTAATTGGTGTAACAAAATTACGTTTGTGGCAACTGAAACGAGGTTGATACTTTAAAAACTATTAGGCTCATTCGGTTCTGACAACGAATATCTAGGAAATTAGCATCAAGATTTGGAAACGAGGTTGTTGCAACTATCTGTGCATTAGTGGCTACCGTAGTTTGTTTGTACCAATCTCATGTCAGTTGGTGCTATCGAAATTATGTTTTAGCAACTACAATTCGTTCATCGCAATGGAAAGTATTTTCTCGCGACCTCATGCCAACGAATCATTTCTCTCAGTGTACGTTTCCACTGAATCGGTGCTGAAATGATGTTTGTTTTTTCGAATGAGGATTTTCAGCAGCCCACGTGTGTAGATTGTGAAAGTTTGTTATGCCATCTCTTATGAATTGAGATTCATCCGTCCATAGGATACGTTTCACAAAACTTGCATTGTCCAAATTCCTTTCCATCAACAAATTACAAAACTCCAATCTTTTAGTATGGTATATCAGTAATAGTTGTTGAACGGGTGTTGCATGGTATGGATGAAGATTCTCCTTGTGCAATACTTGATGAATTCGATAGCGAGAGGTGTTTAATTGTAAAGCGAGCCTCCTTATGCTAATAGAAGAATTTGCTGTTACATTACGAATTATATCTTCGTCGACATCCAAATGGTTTGGTGAGACTGAATTGAGCTCCTCCGCCCATTCGATGTTGATACGATATTTGGCAGTCTCCTATGAATATTTATAAATACTCTTGCGTCAAGAATGCGACGTGTTGGAAATCTGAGTTGATATTCATTGCGAGCTCGTGCTGCATTACCATCGCAAAATCCGTAAACAAAATGGATATCAATGTTACTGCTTAATTTTATTAAATTAATTAAAATGTTGATTCACAACACTGATACATAATATCTCGAATAGATAATATCTCGAAACTAATGACTGAATCTGAAAATATTGGCCCCTGAGATAAACTCGACGCGACCGACGTGACTAAGTAAAAAAAAAATTAAAATACATATATGAATTTGCACTAAAGTGATTAGACTCGACGCGACTCAGAATTAACAAAAAAATAGTTGGTTTAACTTTAATTTTTTGTTGTTGTCTAATGTTATAGTGCCATCTGACAGAAATTTTATGAGCTAATTGGGACATTTTTTGTGTTTTTTATTTTCATTTTGACGTTTCAAAATCAGTAAAATATTTCGTGTTTCTAGTTTGTATTTATAAATATACTGCCCTCAAAATGAGTTTTGAGGAAAAACTAATAAATGTTGTAAAGAAAAACGAAGTAATTTATAACAAATCGTCAAGAGGGTACAAAAATATAAAAGTTAATTTCGAAACGTGGAAGAAAATAGGCGAAGAACTCGGAGAATATGGTAAAATTATAAATGTATGGTTATGTTTTAATAATGTGTAGTAACAACATTTCTTTTTAGATGAAACATGCAGATTAATATTATTAAACGATCAAAAACAATATTTGTTTTTTAAATTGTTAAAACATTTATTTTTCTACAAGATAAATAAACAATTTAAATTTAAAACTAATTTTGAGAAGAACTTTCTTGTAGTGATAATTTTTTATTTTTTATTATTAAATTTATGGAAAACCTGGTTTCGGAAATTCTTCCTTCATCAGTTCCTTCAACTAAACTAATTACAATATAGTGGTTTCCTTAGTTTATACAAGAGCAGATTAAGGTGGAAAAGCCTTGGGGATAAATTTTCAAGGGAGCTGAAAGTATTACAACAATCGTCCGGAAGCGCTAATAAATATGGGCAAGGGTAGGAATTTTTTGAAGACATGAGGTTTCTCACTGATTTGATTTTATCAAAAGTAGAAAGTAAGTTAAATGTTTTATGAATATCCCGATATCAGAGAACGATTTGTTTATATCATGATTCTTTCAGAACTATCAGTAATTTTACTGATCATCAAGACGAGGATACTACAGAAGCGGACACAGAAGTATCAATTAGTATAGACGAATGGGAATCTGTTAGCCAGTCTACTAATCCTCGTAAACGAAAAAGAAGCGCCAACGAAGACGAGGAGATTGCAAATACAATTTAAACCACGTTAACGACTTTAAACAATATGCTGGCAGAAGAATAACTCAACAGTTCAATTCCGGTAATTAAAAATCCTGACGATGAATCTTTTAAAAGTTTAAGATCTGTGTTCGACGGACTGCAGGCAGCTACAAAACAGCAAACTCTCATCAATATGATGAAATATTTATGCGAATTGCAAATTCAAGATATTCAAAATGCCGGAAATGCTGTGCAGTATTGTAATATTTAGATTTCGGCGACTAGGTAATTTTCCTTTTTTATCTTTTTCTTCAGTTTCATTCGGTAATGGTAATTGTCCTGAGAAGAGTTTTTCCCAAAAACGGTTTGTGATAAAATCCCTAAATGAAAAATAAAGCATTTAGGATGTATTATAAACCCTTAAATGTTTATTACAAATACCTTCATAGCTTTGGCTTCCATAAGCTCCAATATCCACCATCGTAAATGTGTAGTGCGCATCACACGCAGCCAGAAAAAACAACACTAAAAAATTTTTTATAATTATAAAATTCAGAGCCACTGTGTGGTGGATACTGAATAGAAATGTGTTTCCCGTCAATGGCCGCCACACAGTTGGTTAAATTCCATTTATAATTGAATTCTTCCGCAATTTGCAGGTAATCTTGGATATTGAGCTCGATTACATAAAGTGGCGATAAAATTTGCTAAATAATTTCGCAAGTCTCTAATATGATAACGCGGGCTGTCGCCCTACCAATTTTGAAGCTCCACCCAAGGAATGGATGGCTTACGCCCTGTGATAGGTAGCTGAAATCAAACGCAAAAATATTTAGGTATACATATCTGAAATAATAATATGTAATATAATTCTACTCACGATAGGGTAATAACTAACCGTTCCTCAGCATTTATTGTCATACACGTACTGCGCTTCTTCAAACCTTCTTGCAAAAGTGAGAGCAACAACTCAAATGTTTCTTTTACCATTCAAGTGTATTTACAGAATTCTTCGTCATTATTTTTAATGTTTTTAAACGCAACTTCAAAAAATCCGTGAAATGTGCGGTCTGTATTATCTGGCCTTCTAAAATACCACCGATTTCTCATTTTCAACATTTTTTTTTTCTTTTTGCTTTTTATTGCGAGATGCGCTAAAAAGCAAGCCAATATCCCACTCTTAATTAATTTTAATTTTTTTACTCTTTCTACCTGATTCATCGTAAAATGGAAATACTATATGATTCGATTGCAATTAATTAAATGGCAAAGAAAAGTCAAAGACGTGTATCGTAAAGAACGTTTTTGAATAATACAACGTATGAGTAACGTCGAATATATCTTCAGCATTAGTTTTTGTTTTTTCAACATTTAAACAAATGAGTTGATAATCATCGCCTACTGTTTTACAGATCAAAAAAAAAATTGGTTCCAATCGACCACCGCAAGTACTTATAAGCACTTATGGTTCATGTCTTTGCTAAATTAACTGCTCGCAAAGTCGCAAGTGTTCTTTCTAATTTTTCATGA
Source organism: Tipula helvola (assembly GCA_963556165.1). NCBI lineage: Eukaryota > Metazoa > Arthropoda > Insecta > Diptera > Tipulidae > Tipula > Tipula helvola. The sequence goes on along the minus strand of OY744481.1, from coordinate 193,291,615 downwards.
ACAGTACAAGCAGTTACGTCAACATTCTCCGCTAGGTGATATTTAAAAATAATTTGCAACAATAAAGCTAAAATTTATTTTTTAAATATTTATTTTAATATTCTATTAACATATATTTAAAAAATTAAACCACAATCGCATTATTTTTTTGTATTATGCGAATTAAAAATTTAGAGGTTATGTTTTGCTCAAGTCATATTTTTTTGTGTGTTCCAATCGACATTTAGCCGAGACATATTTTTCACACTTATAAGTACTTGCGGTGGTCGATTGGAAAGCCACTAATATTAACACTATAACATTAGATTGAGAATAAACGAAATACGAAGAAAACTAACGCACGTGGGAACAAATAATGTATTGGGGGATTGTAGGGGAGAAGATGGCGAATTAAAATTAAGTAAAAATAAAACAAAAATTATAACAAAAAAAAATATTTTTTTTTACTTTAAAGCATCATAGCTCTCAAACGGATGCAGATAACCTCTTAAATTTTAATAATACCGTATACAATTACCATTCAAATAAGACTAAGTTGGTTGCTCTCCGATGAATATATTGGAAGTTTCAGTTTAATATTTAGGTGTACTTTGTTTCTGAACCAAATTTTTTAAACACCCTGAAATTCAAAGGATATCAAAAATGGACCCCCCTCATGTACGATTTTTTCCTCAGAAGGAATCAAGGAATCACCCCTTGACGGATCAGCATCCCAAACCCGGACACCCTGTATTTTTGTTACACATAAACTTAACTTTATAGGCGTTTTTATGCATATCGTAGAGTCTAGTTATCAAAATCCATAGAGTTACCATTTTATTATTCACCAATCTGAAAGGATAACTCTAATCTAACTAATAATTTAATCAAAATATTGTAATTTAAAAATACTTATCGTAAAATTCTTGTGTATACAGCCTCACCGTGATATCTGTCAAAATTGAAAGCTGGTGGTTGATTCATGTGTAATTTTTGTGTTGCAGTTTCGAAAAATATGAATACCGATGCGACATCTGTGTTATTTAATAATAAGCTATAAATATTCGAACATAATTTTCGAGACTGTACGTTTTGCTGTGTACACACTTAAACAGAATTTATGCAAAGTGTCATTGATAAAAAACCATTCGTTCAGTAATCAGCACAATTACCTAACCAAAAAATAAATAAATTTCCATATTAAATAAAATTAATGTGTGTGATTTAATTATTTTACCTAATAATTTCCAATTATACTTACCGTGTATAATTAAGTGCGAATATACCTACCGACCTACAAGCTATAAGCGATAATTATCACCTGTATTTTTGAGTTCAAGCAAAAGTACAAATAATGTAATTACTTTGCACCCAAAATCCTCGAATAAGAATACCAGGTGAGAAATGGGCTAGGAATAATGAATACAAAGCTCGAGAATTTGCTGAACACCTCGAAAAATATTGCAGCTACAAGACGACCAATCGTTTGGAGCCGAGATACTAACTGAACAGGCTGTGCAAGAAAGTAAAGAAATCCTACCGACAACACAAAAAGAAGTCATGCGTGAGATAAAAGCTAATATGAATACGAAAAAAACTCTAGGTTACGATCTTATTACTGCAGAAATCTTAAAAGAACTGCCAAGGAAAGTTCTGGTGAAACTCGCCATTCTTATAAATGCAGCACTTAGATTCTCATGTGTACCAAGCGTGTGGAAAATTGCAAAAGAATTATGATCCCAAAACTTGGAAAGGCACCCGACATAACCTCATCTTATAGACCATGTTCAAACTAGAAAGGTTAAATTCGATAATCGAGAGTAAAAACCTGAGCCCAAATCATCAGTTCGGTTTTCGTAACCAACACTGTTGATATTGAGCATAAAAAACTTCAACGATATTAGACGCTGCAGAAGCGTTTGATGACAGAAGATGACATGAAGTACTTAACCTCAAGTTTAGAAATCTTCTACCAAAGCAATTTACTAAAATACATACTACTAAGCTTGTTGGCTATCATTTTTGGTCGGTGATTGTCGCAACAACTTTACAATCTTCCTAATTTTGTTTAATTAATGGAAACAAATTATTGGAAACGTCGTTCGGGGCTGCAGAGCTATGAAGAATGGGCAGTCAACCCAAATCCGCTTCGTTAGATTCATATGCAAATTCACCATCACAGTATTCTTCCAATTCAGAACAAGTTTCATCAACTGTTGTCGTTGTTGTATACAAAACGTCGAAAACAGCCAACTGAATCGCATGCGCCAAACAAAGGTGCTGTTCGATAGCCATCAAACGGAGACTTTCATCATAACAGAAGCCTCATCGATAGTAATGCAAATTATGTCACGGTCAAATTTCAAGTTGTGTTCATTCAGTTTGCTTTCAATAAGTTTGATATACGCTTCTGCTGGAAGAGATCTATGAATGCGAGCTAAACACAAGTTCCAAAATCTGTTTCGGGATTGGACATTGAAATTCAAAAAACGCTTATTCTTTATGGACAACCACTCATCAAATGTAAGGTTGAATCGGATTCCTTTTAGTTGAAGGTCTGTAAGTTTTTTCACTACTATTTGTCGAACTTTTGTTACGTATTTCATAAGCATTTGACAAATGGTTTCGGCTAAGTGTGGAACTTCGAAACCCCATGGAACAAGCGATTTTCTTAGCTCAATTGAAGTTATAAAACTTTGAATGGAAATCCGTATATAGCCCTCATTTTTGCTAAAGCTTTAGCAAGGTATTTTCGTCTTTCTTAAAATAGCTAGATATTTTTGTTTTTGTTTCAGGAATAGGCAATTATTTTTGTGAAGTGTCGGCAGTACTTACTGCAGAAGTCGGAGTTGTGATTGCTTGAATTAAGTTTCGCTTCAATATATTTATATTGTGAAACGTCCTTAAATGGGTTTGTACTTTGTAGTAATCTACTAGTAGATGCTCGAGCTGATTTAATTTCTCTGCCAAATGTTTTACATTTGGAGACCGCTCGTCTCTTGTCGCGTAAAAAATAATGCCAAACTGGGCTTTTGACGAGAATTCGATTTCAACAATATCTAATTGTTTTTTGTTATCAGACATGGCTGTCTAACGTTTGGAAGTTCACAATTACCTGGAAGTTGGTAAAATATTGATGGAAGGGTTTGATAGTACAAACTTACATCACAAATTCACAAGCACCAAAGTACAACTTACAATTTTATAAAAAAACAGCCTAAAACACTTAATTTTTAAATTAACTATAAACCAGAGTTTCCAGTATGAATATTGGTTCAATAATCACTAAACATTTAAATACCGAAATACCGGTATTGATCGATCAATACCTGTATTGAAAAATGATCAGGTATTTCAGTTTCCGGTATACCGGTATTGGATGCCCTATACTATATATGTATTTTTGCACACATCGACTGGGAAAAATTCAAACAAAAATGTAAAACTAAAATCGACACTAAAGCCGGCTCACAAGTGAGTTAAAGTAATCAATACAAAATTATAGTTATGGATGGGTGTCATGACACCAGAATTAAAAATCTTATAATCTAGTATAGGGTGATTAAATTATAATTATAGGCAGAACATTTTTCAGAGCACTAAATTTTGGGTGAAAATATATTGTAAGCTCCCAATTTATCTCGATCGTACATTTATTTAAAAAGCACAGACATTTTTTGAAATATGTAATCATGGAAAATGGTTATCGTATACAAATTTAACCTAATTTAATGATTTAAATACTAGGCCTTTCATGTAAGATTGTAAGCCAGCCTTAGCTAGAGGAATGTATCTGTGGCCAAACGATACGTTCAAAAACGTTTTCCTGACAAATGCGAATTTTAGACTTGTACCATTTTAACTTGTGGCCACAGAAATCTATACTGAGAAACTATTTATAAATCTTCTGATTACAGATATGGTACATATCAAGTGATATTAAAATTAACTAGTCATCTGTCAAATCATTGAAAAAAACAGACAGCAACAAACCCTGGCTGGTAAAAACTTTAGCAAATGCAATCTACATATTGCTTAAATCGTCTGATTTCGCAGCCAATTTCATTATGCCATTTCTTCGTTTTGTCGAAGATAAAAAATTTAGATGAGCGGATCAACAAATCTCGCGGTGCTCAGGGGCCTGGAATCAACATTGATTATTGGCTAAATCTTAACGGATTAAAAATAATAGTATTCAGATAGCTCGCGTGCATTTTATTCTTAATTTCTTATTACTATAAATGTAATAAATTAACATTAAGACAATTCACAATCAAAATTTCTGCAAGATTCTTCTAAGAGAATAATGAAACTGTTAAATGTTGTTAAATGAGTAACTATAATGTTGTAACAAATAAGTCAGTAGTTATTCAACACGGAAACTACTATGATTACAAAATGAGCTGCGACCTAAGATAAGACATATTGTATTATGGAGATAATCGTACAGTACATTATTTAACTAAATACAAAATATGTAATCAACTAAATATGTTAACAAACAAAAAATTTCAAAATAATTTGTTTGCACCAGTTACTATTAAAGTTAGATTTTTGCTTAAACAGAACGCCCAAAGTTGTTAAAATTTAGTTTAAGTTGTAATTTGATACTAGTAACATGAATAATTGCTTAGTTGTTTTGTTATTATTATTTGGTGCTATTAATAATATTTGCTCATCAACCGTGGATGCCGAGCACTATAAACATCAGTTACCATGTATTCTGGGTTTTCCAGGCCCGAAAGGCGAAAAGGGATTTCCAGGTGAATCGGGTTTAGCTGGCATGCCAGGATTGCCTGGTTTAAAAGGCGGGCCAGCTACGATAGATTGTCCCAATGCTCCCGATTCACATGCACGAGTTGATCGGGCTGTACATTCTGACCAGGCACAAGCATGTAGAGGAAGACCAGGTGCACCAGGTGAACCTGGCGACAAGGGAGTGCGTGGCTACCCCGGAAGGTTCGGAGTCAAAGGTCTTCCAGGTGTGAATGTTTGTAAAGATACCAGCACGACAACATATACTTTAATAAAAAGTAAGTTTTTTGTTTGTTTTGATAGTATTAAGTTTACAACCTTAAACTATGTATATTATAGAGAGATCAGTATCAGAGCCTGCGGGATTTTCTAGATTCAACGAATTGAATGCATCTTATCCGCCAATAGGGCCACCTGGTTTCCCTGGTGAAAGAGGTCCTCCAGGACAAAAGGGCGAATCCGGTTATGTTGGATTACCAGGTCCTCAGGGTCATTCTGGATGATAATACTTTTGTTATCACTCGTAATACCTGTTTCATTAAAACATGACAATCTTTTTGTAAAATAAAATATCTATTAATTCTTTCCTTACTTAAGCTGGCGTTACATCTCATGATTGGCTACCTCAATGATGTTCCTCCAAAAAGTTTGATCGGCCGCAAAAGAACGGCAGACACGGTGATTGAGTGTGTGTAGGCTCATTTCAATTGTGTCCATCCACCGTATAGGTGGTCTCCCACGGGGTCCTATTTTCGTTCGTGCCAACTCCAAGGCCTGTTTAGTGGTTCGATTTTGCGAACGAAGCACGTGCCTAAGCCATCTTAGCCTTGACGATTTTGTGAATATGATGATGTCGACTTTATCGAGATCATTTCTAATCTCTTGATTCATTCGAAATTTGTACGTGGTTCCCTCTTTAATAGGACCGAGCATTATTCGTATGATCTTACGCTCAGTTACAGCAATTTGCTGGATGTTTTATATTGTAAGTGTCGAAAACTCGCAACCAACGGTGATAACAGGTCATATCAGCGCTTTAAAGATGTCTAGTTTTATTTTGCTCGATATATGAGAAGACTTGAATATTTGCTATCGGCGTAAAACGCTCGGTAGTCTGCGGCGAACGTCGATGAAATGTACACAGAAAACGAGTTGTGATCAGTGATCCTAAGTAGTTGAACTCATTCACCTTTTCATATCATGTATCTCCAGAAATGAAGTTTCCACGTGTCCGCCCTTTCACGGTGACCATGTATTTAGTCTTCGATTCATTCATCTGAACGCCAGTTTGTTGGGCTGTTAATTCCAACGGAAGGCGGACCACTATCAGGGAGAAGATGTTGCGACCCAGAATGCAAATATCGTCGGCGTATGCTAATATCTTGGTTGATTTATAATAAAGGCAACTGCGCGGTGCGCCATATTAAGCTGACGAATGACATACTCCAATAATTGGTTGAAGACAGTTTGAGTTATTGTAAGTGCGTTTTTTATTCGCTATCCGGAGCAGCTATAGAAGTCTACATCTACTAGCCTGGTTGAATTCATCAGCAAAGTAATGAAGGAGATAGTAAAACATAATCAAATAGAAGTAGCTTATACGAATTTCAGTAGGGCATTTGATTCTATATGTCATCATAAAACACTCCAAAGTCTATTTGTATTTGGATTTTCATTAGAATACATTATATGGTTCAAGTCATACTTAACAAACCGTCTACAATATGTAATAATTGGAAATAAAAAATCCAACGTTATCAAAGTGACATCGAGTGTTCCTCAAGGATCGCATATTGGACCATGGATTTTTATTGTTTTCATTGATCGAATCTCGTGCGGAGTTGCTAGACTCCCATTGGGTGCGTTCCCAGGTGGCCGATAGGGGGAAACCCTAACCGACTTGTAGGCGGGTAGATGAGAAATAAAATACCATTCGCGGACCAAAACTAGCTAAGGGTGGTTCCCTGAATATAATAACTAATATGGGGGCTCGATACGAGAAAACCTTACGGCGCAGGAAACCGGATATCCAGTGCCGGCGACTTTGAGGGGTGAGCAAGTCCATATCCAATGACCACAATACTTCAGAGGTGATGAACTCTGAAAACCCATTTGGAAGAAGTTCCATGGTGCAAAGATCACCAACATCCTTAGCTAGAAGTGTAGAGATAGAAAATGCAGAACTACGCCGACAGCTGTGCAACATTGAAAAGATTACATCGGATTTAATGAACGAAGTAAAATCGCTTAAAATAGAAAATTAGAAACTAAAAAATTCTTTACAATGAAAGGAACCTGAGGAAGAGGATGCTTCAGAGTTCTGTGAGAAAAATGCTTTGCATCCCAAGAAACTAGAAGAACAGTGTGCTACAGAGTACCACACTGACGAATAAGAATTAAGAGAAGAAACTGACTGGATCCTAAAAAAGACCAGGAAGGAAAGACCTGAAAAAAATGAAGGCAGAATCTTTTCCAGAGATTGTAGCTTCAAACCGCACTTCAATAACTGGTGTATTAAATCAAAATCAGCAAAATATACCAGCTCAGGAAAGCCAACCTATCAAAATTAAGGAAAAGGCTCCACCACCAATCAACATTATTGGCGTAACTGAATATAATACTATCCAATCTTTAATAAAATCCGTGACTACAAAAGAATACAGAGTAGAAGTTCTGAACAATAATATTTGGAAAATCAATACAACAGATATTGAAAGTTATAGGGCATTGGCTTCAAAGCTGTCAGATGAAGGCAATGAATGGTACACATACGAGGACAAAAATGATCGACCGATCAAAGTGATGGCCAGAGGTCTTCACTCAACCTGAACAAAGCAGAATATCACATAAAGGGATTTGGCCGCCTCAACGATGCTCCTCCAAATAATTCGATCCGCCGCAAGATAACGCTAGACACGGCGACCGAGTGTGTTTAGGTCCCTTTCAACGTCGTCCATCCATCGAGTGAATGAATTTGTATTCAGTTGTAATATTTGTTAAATAAAAAATAAATAAAAAATTGATCGAATAACCAAGATCATAGAAAACTCAAATCTTCTCATATTTCCTGATGACGTACAAATGTATCGTACGATTGAACAAATTTGTGATGCTGATAAACTGCAGGATGACCTCAATAGACTTAGTGAGTGGTGCGACCAAAACTCATTACACTGAAACATCAAGAAGTGCAAAATTATGTCTTTTCATCGTAAAAGGAATCCGATAATAATTACATACAACAGCAATGATAATGTAGTTCAAAGAGTACAAGAGATTACTAATCTAGGAGTCACCTTCAACGAAAACGTTAGTTTTAACAGGCACATTGATAACTGTATTGCTAAAGCAACCTATATGTTTGGCTCTTTCAAACGATGGACTGTGGAATTCAGTGATACATAAACTTTATTTACACTATATTTCGCTTATATAATATCTCAAGTGGAATATGCTGTAATCGACTGGAATCCATATTATGATCTGTACATCAAAAGAATTGAAAGTATGCAAAAAAAAGTTGTTGATATGAACTGGCTGGGAATATGACTATAACAGACCTTTTTATCAAAATGTGGCTCGCTTACCACCATATTCGACTAGGTGCAAAGAATATGAAATTTGTACCCTTGAAAACAGACGTCTTCTTCTGGATGATGGTTTTATCCGAAACGTCCTACTTGGCCACATCGATTCAGCTTTTGTATTGGAAAATATATCCATAAATATTCCAAGCAGGATATTGCGTAATCACATACTTTTAGCGCTAGAACATCATTCCACCAATTATGGCGATAACAAGCCAATCAATAGATTAGCAAAATCATTCAATAATGCAGAGGATCAATTCGATTTTAATCTATCAAACAACAATTAATCAATTTATGATTAATATTTTAATAACACTGTTCAAATATCGAATCTAAAAAATAAACAAACCAGAAAATAAATTACATACATACATTATACGAGCGGATTTGATCCACTCCCAAACATCCATAAAAAGCAGCTGAAACATAAATTTATATTCAAAATATGTATTAATAAATTTAAACAAAATATTTGAAATCATACTCACATTAAATTCCAATTGTATTGTATCCATTAAATTTTCCATATTTATTTGTTCACTGTAATTCATAGTTTTTTCCATGAATAATTTGACATCCAGTATTACCTATAACCTAAAAAATAGAGAAAACACAAAAAATCATTTCATTACAATTTTTTTATCACTATTTATATTTATCTGAATTGGTTGGTCCATCGGACGTTCCTTTGTTTTCTCCTTTTCCGTTAATTTGTTATCTGAAAATAGAAAATAAGATATTTAATTTAAAGTTTATCGAGTAATTTTAACGTACCTTTGGTTTACTTTTATTTCTGACAGTTCCAATTTAAATTTAGGCTGTTTTCCAAACGATACTTATTTGATACTTATTGACTTATTTGGCCGCCATTTTAAATAAGTAAGTAAAGTCATTCCAATTGATTTAGCTTACTTATTTTGACAGCTGCATCAAAAGAACAAAAATGCGCAAAATTTACTGCACAGCGATTTTTTTTTTTTTAAATTTATTATTATTAAATTTATTATTCTTGGGATAATTTTATTTTAATTATATGTTGTAACACAATCAATTTTAAACACACCCTTGCTACCATGCCCGCCACCTACCTGGGTAATGAATTAATTAAATTATATTTTTATTCTTTGAGTGCTATTTAATAGATGGTACTAAAACTTTTATATAAATGAAATAAAATAAAAAAATTATTACTGTTATGTCTCTTGTCGAACCACGAGATACAAAAAATAAAAAAATAAAAAATAAAATATATTAAAATTAATAATAATAATCAAAAATTAATAGTGTACTTTTATTTTATACATAAACGCAACAAAATTCGATGAAACCTAATTTTGTGTATACGAACTAAAACAAAAAAAACAACGTGTAAACGACCCTAAGAAGAAGAAAAAAAAAGAGTAATGTTACACTGGCGCCCAACGTTGGGCATAAAATCGTGTGATTTCATCGAAATTATTAGTGTTCGAAATAAACTGCTTAACGTAATCAAATAAGCATATTTGTTTATAGAATATTTTATACAAAAACAATCAAAACAATTGTCTGCTGAATTTTTGCCATCGACATCACGCCGATTTGAGGTTATGTCATCTACGGCGTCCCTTCGAGTGAATTTTCTTGAGAATTGACGGCGCTCATAGCTCATTAATAGATAACGATCCAGTCATATTTATAAACGCGTTATTATACGTAAATCATTTTTGGGGATTTATCAATAAAATCTCGTGATTTCAATTATAAATGTAAATGCTATTTTGCATTAAGATCGTCTATCGAAGTTAAGTCGCAGAGCAGGTTATTTACGTCATTTTAATCAATTCAGCTGAATGGTTACAACAAGAAGCAGCACACTCAACAAAAGTATTCAAGCAGAAAAAGTAAGAAAAAACAGAATCCGACAAAGCACAATAATTACTCGAAGAGTAATCAGCAAAACAATGGCGACAAACGTGGTGATGACAGATGTCCAGTTCCAGGAATTAATTACATCAATAAGAAATGTAAACCAGGGAAGTGGTGCGTTAGGTAGTAATGGTGTTGAATTAAATTCACCCCGCTTTTCGGGGAACTTTGCAGCTTGTAAAGCTCGTTTCGATGGGAAGGCTAAATCGAGTGTAGACACATTTGTGGATGCAGTCCAGATTTACCGAGATTGTCTCGGTATTTCGGACGAGAATGCGGTCAAGGGTATGGCAATGTTGCTTGTTGATGAGGCCGCGGTTTGGTGGAAAGGTGTCAAAGATACTGTCGCTACATTTAAGGATGCCATCGATCTTTTTCTTTTAGCATATTCACGGAAAAAAAACCCATATCAAATTTATAAAGAAATTTTTTCCCAAGCCCAAGACGAAAATACAAAAACGGATCTATTTATCAGTAAAATAAGAGCACTGTTCGCACAATTGCCTCCCGCGGATCTTACCGAATCTATTCAGTTGGATATGGCTTATGGTCTATTGTCTCGTAAAATTCGTTACCGCATTAAGAGAGAAAACATTAAATCATTTAATGAACTTCTCCAACTTGCCCGGATCGAAGAAGATTTCTTTGACGAGAGGGTAAAACGTGAGGTTTCAAAACCAGATTTCTCGGGTTCAACGACAAATACCCAGCAAAATAATACGAAATTTTGCAGATACTGCAAAACAAAAGGGCATGACATAAACGAATGTACAAAACGGAAAATAGTTCCACCCCCAATCATCAAGAACGAGACGCCGGTGGTTGAACCACAAAAAGTAAAATTTGAATTATCATGTTACGGTTGTGGCATGAAAGGCGTGATTAAAAGTAATTGTACTCGTTGTAACCCAAAACCAACAACTTCAGTGTTGGCTATAAATACGGCAAGCGTGGAGGCTGACTCATTCGATAATGTCAATAGTTCATATGATGAGTACTCTCTTGCTCCGATTGATTTGTATTCAGTAACATCGGAGGGAAAGGAAATTTCTCAATCCAGACCTCAGTTAATCTTAAATATTTTTGGTAAGGATGAAGATGCTTTAATTGATACAGCTGCTAAGGTCAGCATTGCAAGTCAAGCGTTACACAAACATTTACAGAATAATAACGTAAACTTTAAGCAAAAATCCATGGCGATCAAATTGGCCGATGGCACTAAAAAATTGGAAAGTGTTCAGGTGTGTACTATAGATGTGATTCTTCATGGAAGAACAATACCCACCAAATTCATATCATTACCGAATTCATGTCCTGGACAAACCCTTCTTGGCATTGATTTTATTACTCGTTCTGGTTTGATTTTGGATTTTTCACAACACATATGGAAATTCTTTGATTCTGCAAAATCCCATCGATTGTGCTATGAACCGGAAAGTTCCACACAACAATCGTATGAAGGGTTTTGCCCTGTGGCATTGAAATATGAACATTTGAGGTCCGACGAAGGAAGTTCTCTAAATTCGGATCAAAGACAAAAGGCCAATGAATTACTTAATGGTCATGAAGACGTTTTCACAGTAGGGGGAGATCCAACTACATATGCTGAACATCATATTGATACGGCTGAGAGTCGACCAATTTCGGTTCCGCCGTATCCAATGTCTAAGGAGAAGCGCGAGATATTGAAGCTGGAATTGGAAAAAATGTTGAAAGACGACATTATAGAGGAATGTGAGTCTTCTTGGGTAGCACCGGTCGTGATTGTCCCGAAACCCGACAAGACGTATCGCGTCTGCATTGACTATCGGAAACTAAATTCATGTACTACTTCCGATAAGTATCCGATGCCGCGCATAGATGAAATACTCCATTTAGCTAAGAAAACCCTTTATATGTCCACAATTGATTTGCGTTCAGGATATTGGCAAGTTCCAGTACGAATACAAGATCGTGATAAAACCGCATTTGTGTCACAGTTCGGTTTATATAGGTTTAAAAGAATGCCTTTTGGGCTGAAGAATGCGCCAGCCACCTTTCAAAGGTTAATCGACCGATTCAGGAATGGGCTTCCGAATGTTATAATTTTTGGGTACCTTGATGATCCAATTCTTCTCTCCGAAACGTTTCAGGAGCATATTAGTGATCTCAAGTTAGTCTTTCAGAGGCTCAACCAGTTCAATTTAAAAGCAAATAGAGGGAAATGTGTGTTTTTTCGAAATAATATCAAATTTTTGGGACATATAATAACCCAAGACGGTATTCAAACCAATTTCGAAAAGATCGAAGGTATTTCGAAGATGGAAGAACCAAAGAATGTTCGTCATCTTAAGACATTTCTTCAGACGTGCTCATGGTATCGCAAGTTTGTACCGAATTTTTCCAATGTAGCGCATCCACTGACTGATTTAACAAAGAAAAAATCAAAATGGGAATGGAATTCTAGTCAACAAAGTGCATACGACCAGTTGAAGATGTTGTTAATATCGGCCCCAATTTTACGACAGGCTGACGAAACAAAACCATATATATTGCGAACCGATGCGAGTAACTATGCGTTAGGGGGAGTCCTCTTACAGGGCGAAGGGGATGATGAACGTCCAATTGAGTATGCAAACAGGTTGCTTACTCCAACGGAACGCAATTATAACACGACAGAGCGAGAGGCTCTGGCTGTTGTTTGGGCTCTTACAAAATTTCGAGGTTATTTGGATGCAGCTGAAGTTGTGGTTGGAACCGACCACCAAGCACTCAAGTGGCTGATGAGTTTACAAACTCCTGCAGGACGACTCGCTCGTTGGGCGTTGCTCATACAGTCTTATAATCTTAGTATTGTGTATACACCGGGAAAGGCGAATGTGGTTGCGGATACTTTGTCCAGGCCACCAAGCGCGGATGAGACTGTATGTGAAGTTAGTTCCATACAAGTAGATATCCCGAACCTTGGTCTCCATAACATGAGACAAGCTCAAATCGATGACGGGGATATATATAAAATCATAAAGTGTTTACAGACACCAGGTTGCGCAGATCTGGACAACTGGACCAATCGAGGGTATCTAATGGAATCCGGTATCCTTTATCGTTTTGTTCCTGAAGAAGAAAGTGAGAATCCCCAATTAGTTATTCCTGAAAACTCGAGAATCGAGATTTTACAGGCTTTCCATGATTCTCCTACCGCAGGACACTACGGTGTCGAGAGAACCATTTGGTGCGGCAAGGCAGTCGAAAACACGCAACATTCGAATGCCCGTACGTTATCAGTAGTTTTCTGAATCCTCGTCGAGACGAGCTTCGATTCAGAGGAGGAGTTTGTAACACAATCAATTTTAAACACACCCTTGCTACCATGCTCGCCACCTACCTGGGTAATGAATTAATTAAATTATATTTTTATTCTTTGAGTGCTATTTAATAGATGGTACTAAAACTTTTATATAAATGAAATAAAATAAAAAAATTATTACTGTTATGTCTCTTGTCGAACCACGAGATACAAAAAATAAAAAAATAAAAAATAAAATATATTAAAATTAATAATAATAATCAAAAATTAATAGTGTACTTTTATTTTATACATAAACGCAACAAAATTCGATGAAACCTAATTTTGTGTATACGAACTAAAACAAAAAAAAAACAACGTGTAAACGACCCTAAGAAGAAGAAAAAAAAGAGTAATGTTACAATCAGGGTTGTGGAGTCGGGGAAAAAATACCCGACTCCGACTCCGACTCCGACTCCGGTAAATATTTACAAGTCGACTCCGACTCCGACTCCGACTCCGACTCCTACAGAAGTAACGAAAATTTGTTAGAATAGCTGCAATTAATAGCGAAAATTTGTTGTTTCTTGCTCAGGTTAGATTAAAAATTTCATCACCATTCAAATTCAACAGAAATATAATTACATCTGAAGTATTCTTTCTCATTTCGCTCTATCGCAAAATAAAATTTAAAACAATATAGAGAGAAAGGAACAAAGTGTCAGAGGATTGCAAACTATGTATTAACGTTAATACATATTTCAGTAGAACATCATCTATTATATATAAAAATGTTAATTCCCTGCGCAATAGTTTTCTATTTCTTTCTATTTTATTGTAACGTTTTCTCATTTCTGTTATAGTTTTTATATACATTCATATACAACAAAATAATTCCTACGCATGCATGAAGTTATAAAACGAATTAGTGTTTATTTTTGTTTTTTGGAGTCGGAGTCGGCTCAATTTTGTCCGATCCGACTCCGACTCCGACTCCTGCAAAAATCGATTAAAACTTGACAAACTCCCGACTCCGACTCCCGACTCCGACTCCGACTCCACAACCCTGGTTACAATGTATTTTAAATTTATGTTATTTGTGTTTCTGGTTTTTACATACTTATATATACATACATTATATTTGTATTAATTAAAATATAAACATAAACCAACACCTTAACCCTTTCACTCGTACTGTACACCAAGCATGTCAAACTAGCGGCCCGCGGGCCGCATGCGGCCCACAACGTATAACTTTGCGGCCCACTCATAACTGACTCCACATATATTTTTCTTCTTCTTTCATTACTTTTTTTCAGTCGTTTCCTTCTTTCATTTATTTTTATATGTGTGTAAATTAGTCATAGAAAGTGAAGCGGCGGTGCATGCAAGCTATGTTTTGTCACAGTTGATAGCTAAACACTCGATTTTATCGAAGGTGATTTCATCAAAGAATGTATAATGAAGTCTGCAGAAATTGTTTGTCCTGGAAGTGTGAAGGCATTCCAAGTAATCTCATTGTCTCGAAATACCGTTGTGGAAAGAGTTATTGATATGGCCAGAAATTTAAGTGATCAGATTAAAGCAAAATCATCTTGTTTCGAAGCATTCTCCATTGCCTGTGACGATAGTACGGACATTGTGGGCGTTGCCCAGTTAGTTGTTTTTTTTCGAGCGTACGACACAGATTTCAACATTTACGAAGAATTATTGGAACTAGTAACGATGCATGCCACTACTACAGGAGAAGATATATTTAATGGCGTTTATGAACTTCTGCAAAAATTCAATTTACCTCAGTCGAAATTGACTTCTGTAGCAACAGATGGAGCTCCTTCAATGACCGGCAAAACCAACGGTTTTGTAGCATTACTACAAAACAGACTAAGTGAAATTTATGCTGGGTCCAAGATTCATCATATCCATTGCAATATTCATCAGGAAGTATTATGTACGAAAGTAATAAAAATGGAAAATGTCTTGAAGCCTATAAAACAAATATTCAATTTCATTAGAGCTCGAGGCTTAAATCAACGACAGTTCTCTAGGTTTCTAACTGTATTAGAAAGCGAATATTCTAGTTTGTCATACTATACCGAGGTATGTTATGGTTATCATGCTCCAAGGTTCTTAAACAATTTTGGGATTTGAAAGAAGAAATATGTCAGTTTTGAGTATCTAAGAATCAAGACATCACCTGGTTTTCTAATACGGTGTGGTTGCAAGATTTATCCTTCATGGTTGATATAACGAAACACTTATCCGATTTAAATTTGAAACTGCAAGGAAATGATCAGATCATTACCAACATGTGTGGCCAAGTTAATGCATTCAAGTGTAAGCTAGTTCTTTGGGAAAAGCAGTTGAAAATGAAAATTTAATGCATTTTCAGACATGCAACATGCATAAAACCAGTTTAGGCGAAACTGCATCATATGAAAAATACGCGGAAAAAATTTTAAGCTTAAGAACTGAATTCGAAACAAGATTTGCTGATTTTAAATCGTTGGAAGACAAGTTTTCCTTGTTTTCTTCAATTTTCTCAATAAATATAGAATCAGTACCTAACCATATGCAAATGGAGGATATCGATATCCAGTGCGATTCTAATTTGAAGGCAAAATTCATTGAAGTTGGAGTGTCTGAATTTTACAAATATTTACCAGCCAGATTTGAAAACACTCGAAGATTCGCATATGAAATTATGTCCATGTTTGGAAGTACTTATTGAAGCGAACAGTTATTTTCTCTTATGAAAGTAAATAAGTCTCCAATCAGATCAAGAATTACTGACAGTCGTCATCTCTGGTCAGTTTTAAAATTAATCACTGCAAACAACATTGCCCCGAAGTAGAAAAGATGGTTGCAGAGAAAAGATGCCAAATATCTGGGAAAAATATAATTTTTTACCTTTTTTTTATACTTTTCAAAATAAACCTAGTTTACTATAAACATTTAAGTTTTTTATTTTTTTGTGGCCCACATAAACTTTTAAATTCTTTATTTGGCCCGTGTTATCATTTGAGTTTGACATGCTTGCTGTACAGCACAATTGCGTACATCACTTTAAACCTAATTTTTGGGATTCAATGCACTAATAATGGATTTTTAAGTGTTATTATGTTGGCTCTTAGTCTTAAGCTACCTAAAAAGGATATTTAGCGCGAAAAATATTATAAAATTTCAGAAATACCCAGTTAAACAAAATAACAGGCGCTTTAAAATAAATGATGAATCAAAGGGTTAAAGTGTTTTTTTGACATTACAAATTAGATTTTTTGGTAAGAAAGAGATAGAAAATAAGTTACCTCGCCAAGTTATTTATTTGAATTAAACACGTTCCACAAATAATTATCCGTTTGGAATACAGCCTTAGTAACAAACTGAAGAATATTATATTAGGTGTATTCATTAAAATGTTGTACTAAAATTTTTTTTTGTTAGTTATAATAAGCGTGTTCCATTGGCGTTAGTAAACTACTCATAAGCACTTGTATCTACTCACAACTACTCATGCTCAAATGATTGTGTAGTTGAGAAGTAGTTACGCATAAAATTATCGGTAGAGCGATTTTAGTTCAAAAAATTCCAATAGATGGCTCTATACCCGTTTTGGTTGTGTGGAATGTAATTTTTTAACCCTAATCCAACCAACGTGTGCCTTTTTACCTCATTTGGTAAATGCAACGATTTTCAAAATATTGTTAATTTAGTTATAAATTTGTGTGTATGTATTTTATTTTAGAACATTTCTAAAATAATGTACTTGGCATTCTTTAAAAAAATTTAGTAAATTATTTGATTAGAATTTGAATTTACTGACATAACAAAAATATGTTGGATGTATTAGGTTCAAAAAAAATTTTTTTGTTTATGTTTGTGAGTTTGTGACGCGACACGGCAATTTTTAAATCGCAAAAATATTTTAATTATTTTGTTGTTTAATGTGTTATTACTTACTATTATTAATTATTATTAGTGGAACAACGTATTTTTTGTCAAAATCTAATAGTTTTATTTAAATTGAGGTTATGTTTTACTACTGTAACGAAAATTTGCGTTCCATTGAACATCTACTCATAAGTGCTTAGCAGTAGCAAATTGTTTCCAATGGAACACAGTGAATATCTGAACCCAGATGAATTTTTTACGTAAAACGTATAAAAGAACCAACCGTAATACAAAATAATGATTCGATAAGTAGGAGTCGTAAGAATCAAATCGTGTATCGTGAAAAAGTACTTGTTAAACTCCCAATTTAATTAATCCAAGTTTTATTATTACGTAAAAGTGTTGATTATTTTTATTTTATTAAACCAGTGAAGCCAAAGTGAATATTTAATCCAAATAAATATCTACCAACATTTCAAACATGTTATTTCTGGTCCTTCGAGTCGGATCAGGCCCGCATCAACATTTGTATCCATTCTTTTCCTGGTCTTTCAAATAACATCAACCAGCGTACCACCATTGCAAACAAACACCATTTTAACTTTATTTTAAATTTTGACTTAATTTAATTTTATTATTTTTTAAATTTCTTGTTTTTGTTTTATATTATCATAATTTTAAATTTTAATAATTGGTGATTATTTTTTTTTGATAAGCAATCATAAATGATAATGACAAAATGGATTTCTTTACTTTAATAAATAAAAAAAAAATATATAAAAATAAAAAAAAAGACGTCGGAATGTCTGTTGAACGAGTTCGAAATTTTTTTGTCGACGAGGCTGACGTATTTACCGAAAATACAAGCACAGGTTCAATGAAAAATCCAACACTGAAAGACGCTGCTCACGAGAAACGAAATACTACGTCAAACCATATTCGACATACTGCATAACATTTCGCATCCTGGAGTCCGTGCAACTTGTAAGTTGATTTCTGCTCGCTACTTTTGACCTAACATAGACAAAGACATAGGCAATTCGGCTCGGTCTTTATCTCAGTCCTGCCAACGTGCCAAATCGTCTCTCGATATCGATAATTGATGTCCTTGGCTCTTCAGCAACACTTGTTCTAACAGATTCAATATTTTCACTTGAACGACCACTACGATAATAAATTCTGCTTCTCTGATCTTAAACTGAACCAGTTTCTTCAAATTTATCAATGATAACTTTAATAGCACGGTTTGTCGGAACATTTTCTCTACCGTATTTTAAACGAAATTTTCTTCCAACTTCTAAATAACTTTCACCATATTTAAAATAAGTTTTAATAATGAAAACACGTTATTCATTCGTGTAGCGATCCATTTTAACTAACCGGAATGTTTGTACTTGTCATCTGTCAAATAACATATGTACAGAAAATATAAATGGTGGAATATTTAACAAGATACCTCAAATTTCAACACCTTTTAGAAGCATTAATTTATGTTGCATACGAAGCGCTGTAAATTCGATAATCGAGCGTAATTTGCCGAAGGAAATCACAATAGATTTTAATATTGATGGATTGCCAATCAGTAAAAGTTCGACTAGCTGTTTTTGGCTTATACTAGGAAAATCGTCAATCTCCAAATACATTTTTGTGGTTGGTATTTATCACGGATACTATAAACCGAAGCTGTTCGATGAGTTCCTCCGGCCATTTGTTGATGAGATAAAAAATTTAAGTGACCATTACAGTTTGCAAAATCAACCCATCACGATCAAAATAGGAAACTTCATTTGCGATACACCTGCTAGAAGTAGCATAGTTTGAGTAAAGTCTCATACTGCATACTTTGGCTGTAATCAATGTATACTCAGGAAGGCGAACATATCAAATCTAGGATGACTTTCCCTGAAGTTGATGCGGTTAAAAGAACTGACTATTTTTTTAGAAATAAATCGGACGAGAATCATGACAACAACACAACAATATTGGAGGAGCTTTCCATAAATATGATAGATCAATTTCCATTTGATTACCTTCACGTAGTTTGCTTGAGAGTAGTGAAAAGATTTCTTCGCATGTGGATGGTCGGTACATCCGAATCACTTTTATCACCCCATCAAATAGAAACAATATCTACAGGGCTAAAATCAATTGCATTGCTCCAACCAAGTGAATTTCAAAGAAAACTGCGCCCATTATCTCAGTTGTCATATTTCAAAGGAACGGAATATCGTGCGTTCTTGCTTTATGCAGTGCCATTCGTCCTACAGGACGTTTTGTCAAAGGACAAATATTATCATTTTTTACTTTTGCATGTTGTAATACGGTTGCTTCCCACTAATGATGTGCCTAAAAAGGTAATTCAACTTAGTCAAACAATGTTAAATGAATTTATATTTGGAGTGAAGCAGTTGTACAGTGCACATCATATCGTGTTTAATGTACATGCGCTTACACATTTGCCTGGAGATGTTGAGAGAAATGGGAATATTAACATTTTCAGCTCATTTCCGTTTGAGAGGTTCATGTATCAAATTAAATCCCTGTTGAGAAAGAACAGCCAACCGCTGTCCCAAATTTATAATCGACTAATGGAACTCAGTGATACTCCTGAATTAGAAATTAGAAATCCAAATGAATATCCAATTTTAAAACGCCAAAGTGAAATAACTTCAACACTAAGAAAAAAAATAATATATGCAGAAATCGTTTTTCGAGACTTTAGAATAAACAACACAAATCGTGATTTCTGGTTTCTTACAAAAGAAAAAAGTATTTTAAAGTTTATACACGCGAGGAAACTGGACAATTATGTATATATACATATTTGGATCAAAAGCAATAGGAAAAAGAAGTTATTTTCATCTTCCCATTTCTTCAGATAAGCTTGACATATACCAATCGGACATTAACTTGGCTGAACCGACGTATTGGAAGGTAGATGAGGCGATCAAAAAACTTTTTTCAATGGAGAACCAAGAAGAAAAATATCGTGTATATTTTTCTCTAATTCATACGTAAATCATTTAGGTACGTTGGTGCGTTAAATTAATGTTTGGTTAAAAGCTTATGGACATAAGTACCTGTATATATAATTATTAAAACTGAATTTGGATCTAAATTTTGTTTGACCTTGGCTATTTTAGATTACAATCATTATTTCATATTTTAAGTTTAGGTCCACATCACATTTAGAGTGAACGCGACCTGCGAATAAATTAAATTTTCCTATTTTTCTGGAAATGGAATAATTTTGGGAAAGACATGTTGATACCAGAATATATGTTTGATATATTTATTCTTGGATAAATATAAATATGTATATTTTAAAAACTTTAAAATGAAACTTAATTCGCGGCTCAGTCCGTAAATTGCCCGTAAAGGTACGAGTATATTAATATTCACCCAAGAATAAATATATTAAACAAATTCTGGTAGTATAGTACCAACATATTTTTCCTGAAATTATTAGATTTTCCAAAAAATAGAAAAATTTAATTTATTCACGTTGTGTCGCTAAATGTACATACATATTTCACTATTTTCACCTTAAATGTGTAGCAGCATCTCAAAATAATTTGATTGGTTTATTAGTTAATTTATTTAATTTTCAGAGATGTATGCGGTTATAGAAACACTCGACCAGAAAGGTGAGAGGGAGGTGGCGACAGTATCCATGAAATGGATTCAGGGATCCCATGTTTTATGGCCTGGAAAAAATTATAGCAAATATTTGCTTGAAAACCACACGCTTCCAGACAATTCCTGGACAAAATATAACTTTAAAATGTTGCAGAGCGAAATTGGTAAGTTGTATTATTTGAAATTAACTATAAACAAATAAACGTTTAACTTTAAAATGATTTTCTAGATACTATCAGTGAGGCCAAAAGACAAGAAAGAGTATATGAAAGGTATTCAAATTCGGAATCGGAGGCAGCCCATGATAACTTAAGGAAAAGGACTAAAAAAGATCGACTTAAACGAGGAGTTTAATAATACAACATCTGAGGCGAATGAACAGCATGCAGAAAATAATTCGCACTTTAATAATATAACATCTGAGGCGAATGAACAGCTTGCAGAAAATAGCTCGCTAGATAGCAACAATACTAATTTAATAGAAGTGCATTTTTCGCAGAAGTGCATTATTATTTGTAGGTACTGAGAATATTAGCGACGTTACCGTCGAATATAACATAATGACCAATTTAACGTCAAAAATTAAAGAATTAAAAGTAAAAATAGATTCAATGGAGAAAACAGTGCGACATTTTGCAGATATTTTGCCAGAATTTCTTAGTCTCATGAGGAGAAATTCAAACAGCATCATAGAAAAAGACTTGTCTTTTATCGTCCCTCCTCTACCATTACTTACGGTAACCTGTGGTTATGTTTAATCAACAATTAATCAATAAAACGTTTGCTGAACAAATGGTACGTAACTGATGTGCAACTGAAATGTATTCAATTATTCAATTAATTTGAGGAATCCATGTACATATTATTCCAGATTCTTGTCCTGAAAGCAGATGTGGATGGCAAGAAAATATCTAAAAATATTAGTAATGTCACAGAAAAGCTAATTGATCTGGACATCTTACATAAGTACACATGGACAGGGGCTATAAACATTACAAAAGGTAAATTCATCGTAATCATACATAGTTACGGTAAATTCTACAGCCCTCTAGCAGAGGAGGCGACCATTTCTCAGATCATCAAAGGGATCGCGGGCCGAGTAAAACATGATTTAAAATAAATTTAAATTCTCTTTTCAATGATACTAAACTAGTTGAATCTACGCTATTTATTTTTCAAACATTTACTATGCTGAAATCATTCGTATTTAATTTCAAAAATATAATTATATAATGCAAGAATATTCAAATGTGTGATTTATTTTATTTAAATGAATATTGAGTAAAGTAAAAACGGACATAGGTCGACTTACGCCCTTTTAGTTATAGAGTCTAGATAATATTAATTTGTGGCAATAAGTCATAGTAGCTTATGTCGACTTAAGAAAAAATTGAGTTTTCAATCTATCATGTGAGAAGAAAATGTTTAATATTGAAAACTAAATTTTTTCTTAAGTCGACATAAGCTACTACGACTTATTGCCACAGATATATGGTATATATATAATAGTTGTGTAACACCCATGTAATATATATTATTTATATAGCTATGTATTACTAATAATTAATAATTATGTTATATGACCTGCATAGTAAGAGTAACGTTAATTTTTAGAAAAAAAGAAATTGCCGTTTTCTGAGTTGACCAACGTAATCAAATTGGTTGAGGATACTATCAATTATCGGTTCAACGAGTTAGGTTATGCTGAAATCAGCAAAGTGGATCTAAGGAAAAATTTTGTAGATTTTTTAAAAAGAGCCGCAGAGCGATATAGATATTCAAAAAAAAAGATAATACTGACTATACAACTCATTGGAAAATAAAGCAATCAGATAGTTGAATTTTCCTTAGTTACGCTGTATAATATCGGTTGTTTGCGTTGCTAAGTAGTGTTTCGCGAAACACCACTACCTAGTGGTGTTTCGGCCGCAAACAAATAAATCATATCTTCCATGAATATAAACAAACAATTAATATTTTTGATATTTGACATGGTTGATTCGTTGTATAGTCTTAACATATACAACTCGAGCTTCGAAAATCATCTGAATATATAGTTGAGGACTCGATGTGTTGCCTAAGAAACACAACTCCACCTGCGGTGTCGTTGTGTTTCCTAGGCAACACAACTCGTCCTATAAACTGTATACATATTCGATTATTTTCGAACCTCTTGTTGTATAACTAGTGATTATAATAAATAAAACTTTATTATGCCTACTTATTTTGTTTGTAAAAGTACATGTAACACAGTGAATTATTATTATTATTAATTATTAGGAGTATTAATATTTTGAGTTGCCCTAAATTATTTATTTTTGTAAACTGAAAGACTTATATATATTTTTTTTTTAATAAAATTATTATTTAATGTGAATTACAATCAAAAAATTAATGTCGTTTTATTACAAAAGCAATTGGATATCGAATGTGTGCCTTATTTGGAGGGTGTAATTGGGCTTTTATTTACCCTCCGATTCATTGTACTATATTAATAAGCAAACGACATACGTAAGACAGTCTGAAATGGTTTGTATTTGCTTGTCAATGTGGACTTACTATTGACAGTCGAAAATATAATAATTCGGCTCTCGCATATCTCTAGTTCGATTCGTCCAGCTAATGTTGAGCAAACGTGACGAACAAATGACCTACTGTTCCGTTCTAATAAAATCATAAGCAAATGCCCTACGTATGACCGTCTGAACTGGTTTGTATCGCGGCTTGTCAATGTCGACTTACAACTGTCAGTCGGAAATATTATAATTAAGAGTAGTTCGATTCGTCCAACTAAAGTTGGCCAAACTTGGCAAATAAATGACGGTCGAATATTCTAAGACGAAATTGACTAAGATTTTCGTCTCAAATCTGGCAAGGATTAGATGCACAAATGACTGAACATTTGGTGGTCATCCGTCCGAGTTTTCACCTTAAGGGTCAATAGTCAATTTTCGGCCATTTTTCAGACAAAAGTATAAAAGTGGTTTTACGGGCTACTTTCGTTGGTGCCAACTCCAAGGCCTGTTTAGTGGTTCGATTTTGTGAACAAAGCACGTGCCTAAGGCATCTTAGCCTTCACGATTTTATGAATATGATGATGCCGACTTTATCGAGATCATTTCTAATCTCGTAATTCATTCGAAATCTGTACGTGGCTCCCGCAATTTTCTAGATGTTATATGCTTTAAGTGTCTAAGACTCACAGCCAACGGTGGAGAGTTGAATATTTTGCTATCCGCGTATAACGCTCGGTATACATACACAGAAACGGAGTTATGATCAGTGATCCTAAGTGGTTGGACTCATTCACCTTTTCATATCGTGTATCTCCGGAAATGAAGTTTCCACGCGTCAGCCCTCTCGCGGTGACCATGTATTTAGTCTTTGCTTCATTCATCTGAACGCCAATTTGTTGGGCTGTTAATTCCATTGGAAGGAGGACCACTTTCAACAAGAAGATGTTGCGACCCAGAATGCAAATATCGTCGGGGTATGCTAATATCTGGGTTAATTTATAATAAAGGCAACTGCGCGGTGCGCCATATTAAGCTGACGAATGACATACTACAATGATTGGTTAAAGAGAGTTTGAGCTGTTGTAAGTGCGTTTTTTTATTCACTATCCAGAGCTGCTATCGAGAACCGCCATTAAAAGTTGCTCCCGATAGCGAATTTCATATGGCCGCTCTCGATAGCAGCTCCAGAAAGCGAATAAAAAACGCACTATGGGTCTCCTTGCCGCACTCCAGATGTTATCTGGAAGAAATCCGAAATTTTGCCTTCTATCAGCACCTTATATGTTGAGCCATCCATTGATAAGCTGGCATATTGATACCAATTCCAACGGTATGGCCGGGTAGGACAATACGTTCCATAACGTATTCGTCTTATTGTTGTCGTACGCCTGTTGGAACTCTATGAATAGAATGTGCCCAAAATTTGAGGTGATTTCTTAAAAGGCAAATTTACAATAAACCGGCCTTCTTGGGATTGTTTGACGTTTTCAAAGAACTTTTTCGACAAAATGCTTCTTCGGGAGACATCTTTGTTTCTAAGCTTGGAATTGTTTCTAATTTCCAAAATTTGCGTAACGAGCGATCCAAATCAATATCGAAGTTATTGTTGGTTGCAACCATGGATACTAACTTGTCATTAAAAAACGGTTTGACCTTTTCAGAAACCACCCAACCTAGTGTGAAGAAGCATGAAAAAATAATCGCCGATAAGAATATCTATGTATGTGGGCACTTGGGCAGATTTGTAGAAACATTTGTCAGGTAAGTGGAATTCGGGCCAACAGTTCATTTGAATATCTTTAATTGTTTGATGAGGCAAATCTGACATTATTTTGTATAAAATTGAAATGGAAACCGTAACCAAACATTTTGTCGAACAGTCACTAAAATCTCCTAAACCAACACAGGACAATCTACTATTTCTCTGCATGAAGCCAAGCCGCTGTACACATTTTTTTTTTTTTTTTTTTTTCGCTGGCGCTACATCCCATAGAGGGATTTGGCCGCTTCATATTGAAGTTTCGTAATCATTTTTTTAACGGATAATGAGAGATTAATTCATTGATCCTACCATTAAACCAACCGTGATTTTTTCATCACCCGCCGGGAATCGAACCCGGGACCTCCGGGGCTTAAAAGCAAGCATGCTAACAACTGTGCCACCGGGGCTGAACACATTATTCTGTAATAAAGCCGTCTTAGGAGCCAGAATCCAATAAAGCACGACACGAAACTAAGTTCCCGGAATAACCCATTACATCAATTAGTGCGGTTGGTAGTAAGGAGTGCATTGCATTGCTTTGCGAATAATAATTGGAACCCACTGGTTATGTCGTATTTGGTGGTTGCAACAAACTATGACGCTTTTTTCAAAAATGTGTTCAAGGTGCATCAGATGCTCGTGTACGGATTTCAATTTGATGATTGTTGAAATTAAAAAATTGGTATAGACCTCTGCTCAAAATGGCGAGCACTTCGATGAATTGCTCAATAAGGCGAGCTCAGATGTATTAACATTCGGTTCAAAGAATCACTGATGTTCGTACAATTACCAATTGCAATAAAAATAAAATATTGCTTTAAAATAATTACAATTACATACATATTATGTGGCTTTTTAGAAGAATATTTTTGGTAAGAATGATCAGTATACTGCTCTCAGATATTATGATAAGGATTTTAAAGTAACAGGTAATCGTAAAGATGGCTAAGTAAATCTGAGACCTTATAATTGGTTGTTTTTAAATTTTTTGAGCGAATTGAAAAAAAAAAATTTAAATATGTTTCTATTATTGAATTTAAATCGATAATTACTTTAAAGATTAATTATTTTATGTTAAAATCACCTAGTTTTCATATAAAAAATGTTTCGTTAATACTGGCGATAAACTCATAAATCCGCGAACATAGATGGATTTGAGCCAACGATCGGGCTTACCTTATTAAGTCATAGCATTATGGTCAAAGCATAAATATGACAAAAATCGATAAGAGTAACAACAATAAGTTAAAATGACTCTTGTTCGGAATATAATATCATCATACAACACTGACTCGTCTACATAATTTTTTAATTCACATTTTAAAGAAATCAGTTTGCACTATGTACTTTCTTATCAATATTTGATTTCTTGTGAAACATATGTGTATGTACATAAATCCAGAACTCTAAAAACAATTATTCAGTCTAAATTGTATTTTCAAACAAACAAGTGAAATGAACAAATGTTTAGTTGTTTTATTATTGTTTGGTACAATTAATGTTATTTGTACATCAAATATCAGTACAGACGACTACAAAAGTTTGCAATGTATTCCGGGCTTTCCAGGTCCAAAAGGCCAAAAAGGATTTAAAGGAATTAAAGGAAAATCTGGCTTTAAAGGTGTTCCTGGCATTCCGGGCCAAACAATTTGGTTAGATTGCGCCACGACCCATAATTCTTTCGGAAGGGTAGTTCGGGATACTTATTCTAATGTTGAAGCGTGCAGAGGTCGACCAGGCCAACCGGGTGAACCCGGTCAAAAGGGAGAGAAAGGATCACGAGGACAGGACGGATCGCTTGGAATACCTGGCCCACCGCCACTTTGTAGATATGCAGATACGTTTCCATCTCGAATAAATAGTAAGCCAGTTTTCCATTTTCATTATGTTAATTTTATAATCGTAAATTATATTTTAGAGAGATCAGCAGTTTCGGGATCAGAACCAGTTGGACCAACGACATTCCATGAACTGAAAGCAGCCTACCCAATAACTGGGCCACCTGGTTTACCCGGTGAAAGAGGTTTTCCAGGTCTACCAGGCAACAAAGGTGACGTTGGGTATCCAGGTCCACCCGGCCCTTAAAAATTTGTTCCTCCTTCAGTATTGCAGCCATTAGATAAAAAAATGTTACTTTTTACGACGTTTCGATAATTTTGGTATGTTAATCAGACCACAACAGAACACAGGCTACAGTATTTATATTAATTTATTAATTCAATGTTATGTACATGAATTTCTATCCCATAACATATCGTTAGTTACAATATTTTTAAACTATTTATTAATTTTAATAATAATTGTTTAAACACAAAAAAAACGTTGGCTAACTATGACTTTTTTGTTAAAAAAAATTGATTACCATAATGTGAACCGTTTTGAAAAATAAGCGGTTTTTAAAACCTTTTATTTATTGTAATTTGACATGCACCTTGATTGTCGCCTGTCACATTATCGATGTGTTTGTTTCAACTTTTTGAGGTCCTTTTAAACCAACTTCCACACCTGCTAGAAAGCTGAGATTTTGTGTGCAGATCAGTCTCTTCGATCATTGTAACCTAACAAGATAATAGGTAGACACCTTTGACCAACTTTCTCATGTCGAATTATTGGAAATTTTGGATGGAGTATTGGAGCGATATGATGAAGGTACGAAAATAATAGAGACTCGCAAAGAATTCAAAGTAAACGGCTTAGCAATGCCTTTGCAACCTAGCAAGAGATCTTCATTCAACAAATATTGTCAGTCAAACCAAGTGGTTGCAAATGTAATATAGTTTCGTTCAAATTAATTATTTATTGAAAAAATTATTGATTGAATTTGAGTTCTTGATTTTGTTTTACATATCTAATTGTGATTACAAGTTAAATACTTAAGTGTTCCAAGTCTGTAAAACAATTATTTAAATTAAAGAATTAGTATACACACTATATAGGATCAAATTTTCGCGCTAAAAATTGTAATATGACGGCATGCAAAAAGTGTGGGAAAAATGTAACTGGAAATCATTTGAATCCTAGTGTTCAGTATAGTGAAGTCAAAATATCGAAAGAGTTGATTGAGCGTCTGAAATATGGATCGATAAACTGGAAGTGCGACGCTTTTACAACTTTGGGCAAACGTTCCATTTTATTTGTTCCAATAGCGCTTCCTAAAATTAATATTCTTCAATAGCCAAACCGGTTCAAAAGATTAAGAGATTCAGATTTTTTTTCGATAATGGACAAGTTAGAGACGGCACAACTTAACTTGCTCATTAGTAAAACCGAGGGTGAGTGCAAAAGTCTTCGTGAAAGAGTAAAAATAGAATGCCCTAAAATGTTCGAAAATGTTCCAGAATGTCCTAGCAGAAGTTCTGGGCATTCGAAGGAACTTTCGGTTCCGGAATGTTCGAGAATGTTTCAGACGGTTCTGGACCATCGATGGGATTCCTGTTCCCGAACGTTTAAGCAAATTCTAGAAACCGGAAACAGAAGTCCAGAATCTTCTGGAACATTCTTGAATATCCCATTATCCTGTTGTGGGGATACATTCCAGCTTAGAAGGATACATATATGTATTGTATATGTGGCGAGACGCATGCATCAGTGCACTTTTGGAAATCGATTAGAGTGGAACAAGGAAAAGTGAAAGTGATGGAAAGAAATATATTTCAGGTAACATTCTTAAACGTAATAAGTGAAGTGATTTGCTAAAGTGAAAAGTATATTAAGTTTAATTTTAGTGTGCTAAGTAATATTAACATTTAACAGAGAAGATCTTGCCAGTGGTAAATCGAAAAGAAGGAATCAGGAAGAACAGCGAAGAAATGAAACATATGAGGAACAAAAGCACATTTAGCTTCCCATCGGAAGAGAATTAATAGACACTTAGCAAGCAGACATATAGAGAAACTGCTAAAGAAGCAAGATTGCGAAATGAACTAAGTAGAGTTACGATGAGTGTAGCTCGCGAAAGACAACGATCGCAAGCGCATGAACAAAACATTTATTAAGAGAAGTGTAAAGCAGAAGAAATACACTTAGAGACTACAGTTTGGCAGGTGAAGCATTCCGTTATGATCCCAATAAAGATTACAACAAACACAAACATGTTGTCATTTGCAAGATGGATCAAGTGGGCCAGTGCAACGAAATTCAAAAGAGAAACACAAGCAATGTATTGCATGAGTGAAAAATTCGATTAGCACCATTGGAAGTGCCTCCACCAGAATTATTTGATTGCTTCACTGAAGAAACTTTGGAATCAAAATATGAGACCGTATAATGCTTGCTTTCAAATCACATCATTTGGTGCTACTTCCATGAGCAGTGAAAAAGATCGATTCAATCCCGTGTTTTCATTAAAGGACAAGTCTATTATAAAGTGGGATCATTGTAGCCATTGCCAAACGAATCTTATAAATTTTTGCAAGTGTATTTCATGGGCGACGAACAAACGGAAGTCGATTAACTTTGCGCAAACATAAATGGATTAGTTAAAATATTTAGTGGATTACAATCCGATGAGTACACAGTTGAAGAATACGAACGTCGATTCAATGCTCTTCAAGTCAATGAAATTGAGTGAACAAGTCGTGATATAGATATTCAACGAAGAAGAGAAGGATTACAACGTATCGCAAAAACACATCATTCTCACGATCCACTTGAATATCCGTTAATTTTTATAAGAGGAGAAGGCGGATACCATTTCGGTTTTAAGCAAGTGAACCCAAATACAGGTGCAAAAATAAATCGGAAAGTAACTTCGAAGGAAAACGACTCTAGTTGGAGCTGTAAAGTTCTCGCCTCTGCTTAGACCTTGTTAGATTTACTAATTTACTAAGATTACTAGGTACTGGTGGGGTCTCAATAATCTTAAGAATATGGAAAACACACGATTGAAGTTAAATTTTATTCTGATTTTATATTTTATTTACTCATCTTTTTATACAAAATTTTGAAATGTGGTCCGTTGTACCACGTCGAGCCAGTTTATCGGCTTTTATATTCCCCGTACTAACGGAATGTCCTGGCACCCATATAATATGAATGTTAAACTGATCTGTCATCTCGTTAAGAGATGAGAGATAGTTCTGGACTACTTTCGGCGTGAGGAGGTGTGATTGAAGCGCTTTAATGGCAGCCTGACTGTCCGTATATATGCGAATTCCAAAACTGCATCCCTCATCCAGCCCTCTCTGGATGGGATCCTAGTTCGGAACTTTGTATTAAAAGATAGTGACGGGACAGTATAGTCAGTGGTCTTGGGAAACCCTTTGTTACACAGTATAGATGAGTGGCCTGTATTGTTGCAGGTCCACATTATGGTGGATTTCAGCCGTATTGCAGTGCAAGCTACCAACTATTTTCCCTAGTTCCTAAGATATCTATAGGACACAAAAATAGCAGTCTCCAGTGCCTGAGTGGATGTGCTCCTCAATGCACCACTGATCCACAGAGAGATTGTTCTCTGAACTTTTTTCAACAAATTTTGGTTGACAGTTTTGTTCAGAGCAGCCAGCCAGACTGTTATCCCATACAGAAGAATGGGTCTGACTACTGCGGTATAAAGCCAATGGACCATGCGGGGCTCCAGCCCCATCCTTTCCCAATGGTATTTTTGCAAGAGCACAGCGTTACCGTAGCTTTCTTTTCTCTTTCCATAATATTAGATTTCTAGTTTAATTTACTGACCATAACGAGACCCAGAAACTTTGCTTCATCTATAAAAGTCAAACTGAACCCATTTAAAGTGGAAGGATCAATATAAGGAAGTTTATATTTCCTGGAGAAGAGAACCAATTCGGTTTTGTGTGGGTTCACATTTAACCCACAACCATTGACCCATAATGAAAGAATACCCAGAGCATTTTGCATAAGCTCACTAAGTGTGCCGGGATATTTGCCACGGACACCAATAGCATCATCATCCGCATAGGCAACCACCTTAACACTAGGTTTACGAAGCGCGTCAATTTGACGCATTTTTAATTTCACATAGAAAAATTTGGAAATCGGTTAGATTTATCTCTTACTATTTTTACTTACAATTATGCATTTCGCGAGACGAATATTTGGCAACATTTCTTTTCTTCTACGCCTTCGAATTTCGAAGTTTGCTATGTGGTATACCAATCTCTACGGGGACGCGTCAATTTGACACAATGGTAAGGCAGTGCAAATACTTCATCATCTCACATCTCCAGTGGCTGTTGCAGGGTTACTTTATGTTCTTATGTATAGACTATTCAGTAATGTATGTAGTGTAGTCGTGTAGAAAGCAGAGATAAAAAACGAAACAAAAACAAAGCAAAAAGGTTTTTCACACATAAATGCGTGGATACTGTACAAAGAATGTACCGGATCAAATATATCCAGAAAGGATTTCATTTTTCAATTAGCCGAAGAACTTGCGGGTAAGAAAGAGAATGAAATTGATAAAAATATTGACCTTCAAGAGCCTCATACATACATCAGCACAGCATCAAACTTGTGAAGTTGGATTTTGCAAAAGAAATAAAAATAAGTATACTTGTACAAATTGCAAGATTGTTTGTGGAAAACGTACACATAAAATTGAATATGTATGTACATGTAAAAAATTCGCAGAATAAATATTAGTGTTTATCGTTTTTCCGTCTATTTTTTACAGACCAAATTAAAAAAAAAATTAATTTAAAATTCTTTACTCCTCACAAAAGGACCTATAAATTACCGTACCCTTTTTATATAGATACTAGCTGCGCTATTCCGTTTATGAAAAGGAAAGTTTGTATTGGCATGCGTATAATACAATTTACTCTTTCTTTGTTCTTAATTTCTATTTTATTTCTGCCATTTCCGCGTGGGTCGGTTTGTCAGTAGGGGCTAAAATAAAATTAATTTTTAACCGGCAGTAATATTTTCTCTAAATACCGTTGGAAAAGATGACTGAGAACGTTTGAGAACATGGGCGGACTTGCCTAAAAATATGTAATTTTTCTGTTTTGAGGTCCCCTGAGTCCGAAAAAGTGGGTTTCAAAATGATGTCTGTCTGTCAGTCTGTCCGTCTGTCTGTCTGTATGTCTGTCCGTCTGTCCGTCTGTGTCCGCTCTACAGCTCAGATGGCTTAACCAATCGAACTGAAACTTCAGACTTACAAAACCTTTTGTAATTTTGCGAAATATTTAACAAGTGTTTTTAAAAATTTTTAAAAATGTGTGTATTAAGTGTGTTTCGCCAAGTGCCTACGGCAGAAAGTGTAAGAAGTAGAAAATTTATTTTGCAAATATTTCAAAAATATACAATTTACAGAAAACATGAAAAAATAAAAACAATCTTAATTAAGTTTGCAAGAAATTTGTATTATAATAGTTTCTTAAAATTCGCTGTTCGTAAAAGAAAGTCGTGTGTTGGCCACACCTCCATTTTTTATTATTATGATGATTTTAATATCAATACATCTGTATGACAATGTTCCTTTAAAAATAAATTACTTAATTTACCAAATCTTTATATTTTTTAATACGCGTCAAATTGATGCGTACCGTAGAGATAGGTATACACTGTGTTTCATAAATATAGCACCACCATTATTTTCTCATTTTTTGTTAAAATAAACAACAGAAAACAATAACTGTCGTTATTATGCGAATATTTATTAATATGCAGACTACAAAATAAGGTTGTTTTGTGAGAATTTTTCTCAATACATTAAAAAAATTCGCACCAAATGTTATTTTACTGTAACAAAATTATAGCACCACTCACTGTTTATTACATTTTAGTTGCGTTTGTTTTATTTTGCTCTTGCAATTTGTGATTGCAATCTATAACTCTTGTTTAAAATGAATTATTTATAACAATGGGACGTGGTAAAACATTAACCGACCTCGAAAAAGATCAAATTTTAGCTCACCATAGTCAAGGGAAAAGCTTAAGGTGGATTGGACGTGAAATACACCGAAGTCGTAAGGTCGTTTCAAATTATTTGAATTATTCTGATAATTATGGATTAAGAAAATCTACTGGTAGGCCCAGAAAGCTTTCTGAGAGAGCAGAGCGACGAATTATCAATGAAGTGGCCAACACTACTAAAAGTTACCGTCAACTGTCAGCAAATATTGAACCATATGTTTCAAGGTAAACCATTTGGGCAATACTAAATCGTGCTCCTAACATTGTCCGTTCAAGATTCCGCTTACTAAATTAGTAAATGATCTACATATTTTACTCAGAAAGAACGCTTTGGAATGGTACTGGTCTTATTTGGAGCGCAATGGTTTTGTGCAATGGGAGAATTTAACGAAAGATATGCGGAGTAGATTTCAAGATAGACGAACTGATTTTGAAATTCGGCAAACAATAGCGGCTAGGAGACAAAAACCACGCGAAATGTTTTTGGATTTTTATTCCGAGATCTTGGACTCAACATTATCACTCAATCAACCATTGCCCGAGTCCGAAATTTTCTTTATTCTGCGACAAAACATGAGCCCGGACTTACAACTAAAATTAGCTGGTCGGAAAATTGATTCGGTTCCAGATTTAGTTAATCAGTGTGTAGACATTGAAGACACGTGGATGCGTGTGAGTGAGAATTTGTAGATACTTCTGTCCCAACCGGGGCATCTACATGGTCCACAACACCTCAATATTCTAACACAGTGGCTTCCAGTTTCCCAAGCGATCAAAGGTCAAATGCTAGATACGATGAAATTTGGGCATTACCTGCAATTAGTACTGTATCCATCGATCGAGGTGTTGATCATTCTTCTTCGCGCATGAATAAAACACTATCTACAAATGCACCAACACGACCTGGTTATTCGTTTCATCAGTACGAAAGATTTGGTCATTCTGGACCGGAAAAATATTGCTATGGATGCGGTGCACCTAATGTGGTTAAACCACATTGTCGTAATTGTAATCAGACAAATACGGATCACGAACAGAGGGAAATGAGACGACGTCGAGTTCATTTTGCCGAAGAAACCCAAATGCCCAGGATCCATTCCGATGAATCAGCTACGGAAAACTATCAGAGGGAAATGAGACGACCTGGAGTTCATTTTGCCCAAGAAACCCAAACGTCCAGGACCAAATCCGAGGATGCAGCTTCAAATACGTGTCCAGAGCTGTACCGACAGCAGAGGTAATTCCTCACAACTGACCATATAATCATCCTGCCAAGACTAATAATCAGGCATCCCAAACCATGACCCGGCATTTAAAACCAAAAATAAATTTAGATCGATCGATACGTTATTGGATGTTGAGAAAACAAATCAAAAAAATGATTGCTGAATCTGTATTTAATGTGCATGAAGATAATCGACCCTATGCCCAGGTCCTAATTGACGGTACTCCTTATACTGGTCTATTGGACAGCGGGGCCAATGTGAGCGTTCTGGGTGCTGGATCAGAACGATTTTTAGAACAAACGCAAATTAAAATACACAAGCTACCATCATTCTTACAAACAGCCAGTGGGGAAAAACAGGCAATTATCGGCCATGTTGTATTGCCCGTGTCATATCAAGGTACCATTAAGCGTTTACGCTTTCATATAGCTCCTGGTCTTTTACAACCTTTGTATCTTGGTATGGATTTTTGGGATTTATTTGGTTTAATGCCTGTCAAAGTAAATTCGCTGGACATACAACAATCCTCGGCAGTACCAATTAATCGACATGAACTTTCGCCCGACCAAGAAAATGCGCTAGGCAAAATCATCGATATGTTTCCGTGTTCCACCAAAGATGGGTTGGGTAGAACGAGCTACGTTACACACACGATTGACGTTCAAGGCGCAACGCCAATAAAGCAGCGGTACTATCCCGTGTCGCCTGCAGTTCAGGCCGAGATATATCGGGAGTTGGATAGGATGCTGGATTTAGGGGTTATAGAAGAGTGTCAAAGTGCATGGTCCTCACCCGTAGCCATTGTTCGAAAGAGTAGTGGTAAGGTGAGGCTATGTCTTGACGCCCGGAAGGTGAACGCGGCCACGGTAAAGGATGCATATCCATTGCCTTCAATAGAAGGATTATTAAGTCGGTTAGATCATACCCGCTATATATCGTCTATAGATCTAAAAGATGCCTTTTGGCAAATCCCGTTGGATCCGAAATCAAGGGACAAAACCGCGTTCACTGTTCCGGGCCGATCTCTGTACCAATTCACGGTAATGCCATTCGGTCTGTGCAATGCACCGCAAACATTGTGCAGACTGATGCATCGAGTGATCCCTTACCACTTACATGACCGGGTTTTCGTTTATTTGGACGATTTACTCGTGGTTTCAGCGGAACTGTAGGAGCATTTCTCTCTTCTGAGAGAGGTTGCTAGATTGCTCAAGGGCGCTAATTTAACAATTAATATTGAAAAGAGTTCATTTGTTCTAAAGGAAACGAGGTACCTCGGTCATGTGATTGGTAATGGGATCATCCGAATGGATCCAGAAAAAGTGAAATCAATGGCAGATTATCCAATTCCCAAAACTACACGACAGTTACGTCGATTTCTTGGGCTGGCAGGGTGGTACCACCGCTTCATCTCAAACTTCGCTACGATCACGTCACCTCTCACAGATTTGCTGAAACGGAATCAAAAATTAGCATGGAATGAGCGGGCGCAATGCGCTTTCGAGACCCTTAAAACTTCGTTGACGACGGCACCAGTACTTCGAAACGCCGATTTTAATAAGCATTTCTACATTCAATGCGATGCCAGCTCCTGTGGGATTGGAAGTGTTTTATTCCAACGATTCGATGATGGTACGGAATACCCGATTGCTTATTACTCTCATAAGCTTAACCCTGCGCAAAGGAAGTATAGTGTTACGGAGCTCGAATGTCTATCAGCAGTCATGAGCGCAAAAAAAATTCAGGCCTTACGTGGAGGGTCATGCCTTTACGATAATAACCGACCACTCCAGTCTGCGTTGGTTGATGGACCAAAGGGATCTGTCGGGGCGTCTGGCGAGGTGGAGCCTGAAGCTGCAGGGCTTTAATTTCAATATCGAATACCGTAAAGGGTCACAAAACATAGTTCCGGACGCGCTCTCCAGAATTAATCTTGATGCTTTGGAAAAATCCGATATCGAAGATGGTGATACTGGCTTAGAGCCTTTACATGTAGACCTGGATAATGAAGCATTTCTCGAGGATACTTATGTTGGCAGGGTTAAGGCGTTGCGGGAAAATACGAAAGGAAAAACCAATTACCGGGAAATTAATGGAAAACTGTACATTCTACTTAATGGTCAACTAGATGACTTATCTGATCTATCACGATGGAAGTTGGTAATTCCAGAATCTCTAGTCTCATCACTTATACAGAAAGCGCATAATGCCCCTACCAGTGCTCATCATGGATTTGCAAAAACTTTGGATGTCTTACAGCGTCAATTCTACTGGACTACCATGACACGAGATATTCGAACGTATATCCAAAACTGTGACAAATGTAAAGAAATCAAAGCCACGAATTATACAACTCAACCGGAAATAGGAAGTTTTCGAGAAGTACACCGGCCATTTCAGAGAGTATTTATTGATTTCTTGGGGCCATATCCACGAAGCACGAACGGCAATACGCACCTTTTGATTCTACTGGACCATTATACCAAATTTGTTCTCCTGGAACCAATTAGGAATGCAACCGCAAATAGTGTAGTCTCGTTCTTGAAGCAGCGAGTGTTTAATATATTTGGGGTTCCCGAATATTTAGTATCTGACAATGGAAAACAGTTTCAGTCCAATTTAGTACGTGATCTATTGCAAAGATATGGAGTCCAGCATCAGTTTACGCCAAAATACTCCCCGCAGTCAAATGCATCAGAGAGGGTTAACCGCACAATAATCGCAGCTATTCGTGCATATATTATGGATAACCATAAACATTGGGACCTGTACTTAAGCGAAATTGGTTCCGCATTGGGGAACGTGTCTCACTCGTCGACTGGGTTTTCTCCTTATTTCCTTACATTCGGTCAACATATGGTATGCCATGGGTCTTCCTATCGCTTAATGAGAGAACTTGACATGTTAGATGATCGCTATTTCACTACAATGGATAATGTTGTCCGATTGACTAATGCCCAAGAACTAGTTCTATCACATCTCAAAAATGCGTATGCAAGAAATGTCACTAACTATAACCTAAGAAGTAAACCTCGTAACTTGTTGCCAGGGCAGCAAGTTTTCGTACGAAACTTCGTACAGAGTAACGCTGGAATAAATTTCTGCGCAAAGCTAGCTCCGAAATTTATTAAAGCAACCGTCATACGAAAAATTGGTAATGTGTCGTATGAGCTCTCTGGATCTAACGGAGAGACCTTAGGAGTATATCATGCAAAGGATTTAAGGTAAATTGATTCTGGACTATTGGTTATATTTTGATTTAAAACTCAAGGGGATTGATTGATGTTCGTATAATGTGTGTATAGACGATGAAGACTAAGTGTATATAATTTAGGCCCGACTTTGAGACTATCTCAGGGGTGCTGGGTCTGCCCCACGATTTGTGGCAAATTGCACAATAATTTTGGTAAGGTTATTATGAGAAGCGAATTGAAATCGAGAACAGTTCATTGGATCACTGTATGCCAGTAGATCAATTTATTGTTTTAGTAATATAATAAGTATTTTTGCTATAATGTAATGAGAGTATGTATACCTTTATTTATGTAGACTGTATTATGTAGGAAAAAAAAAGAAAAATAATGATGACGAATGACGAAGAGTTTTGAACGGAGGAAGAGATGCAACGAGAGGGGAGTTGATTTTGGAATTTTGATAGCGTAAGGTGTTTCAAAGAAAAAAAAAAAAAGAAAAATTGGTGATCGTTTTTTTTTTTAATTAAATATAAGAGTCGGAAGTTAAACTAAAATTAATTATAAGAACATTAATTCCAACTAAAATAATAATATTTAATACCATAAAATGAACATTAATTACTAAACAAATTTATAATAATAATAAAAATAATATCTAAGTGTGGTCGAAATTAACAAGGCCAAAGGAAAGATAACAACGTTGAAATAAATAAAAACCGTTTACGAAGAATCAAACTATATTCTAAACGGAGCAAGTGCTTAAGTACTCTGACTGTGAAAAATCTAAGTATATGTGTATGCATTTGGTAATGTTATACCAAAATTCAGAATTCCATTTTTTTTTTCTTGAAAGTGCACCTTAAGAAGAAAACAAAAAAAATAGTATAAACGGACTTTCGATCAGCGCTTTAAGTCTTATACAGTTACGCATTCAACTTCTACGTATGAATCAGCGACCATCATCATTACAATTTAAACAAAATGAACGGAACCGCAACGGTGTAAAATAAGTTAAGAGTATTTCAATTATTTGATAATTATTTAAGTTTAATTAATATATTTTTTTATTGTTATTTTTTTTTTTTATTACTATCTTTAATTAAGGAATTACCAATTCTTTTTGTTCTTTTTGCAATCCAAATTAAAACCATTGGAAAAGGAACAAACAGGGTGGTATTTACATATGTTGATACAACATTAGAAAATTATTGTTATTGTGTTTGGATTTGTATGTTTATACAAATCAATTTGTAAATTAGGTCTTAGGTTTATAATTTACTTTTCTTTTTCTTATTATAATAAACTTTGAACTTGAGCTTCATTTTGTGAATTATCAATTTATAATTTTCTTATGAGTGAAATATTTTCGATTTCAATTTCGTTTCGGGGATGAATAATTAGTGGTTAGTATATTTCCATTGGTAAGCAGCGGCTGCACAAATTCCATACAGTGCCCGAAATTCTTATTTTTTTTTTTTTTTTATAATTTTTTTTGTGTTTACTTCATTTATTTTTAACAGCAAATTCTAGCTCTACCGTTGGTCCCAAGCGACTGCTACCTGGCCGGCTGAAAAATGCTGTCTGGAGTACCTCGGTAGAGTCTGCAACAGTCTTCCAGTTATTACGTATAAGGTATTTGGGAGATTGTTACAAGTCCTACGATTGTTGTCACGCCACAAATCGGCTAGGCTGGAATTTTCCAGACTAAATATGGACAGGAACTGGGAAAAGGAAAGTAGATAATTCTGTTACATATCCTTTCATTGTAAAATTTTGTAAAATTATCAGGTTATATTTTCTGACGAAAAGAAATTGGATTTGGATGGCCTTGATGGTTTTAATAGTTATTGGCGAGATTTACGGAAGGAGGAACAATACTTTTCCAAACGCGATTTTGGTGGCGGAAGTTTAATGGTTTGGGGAGCCATTTTTTCAAACGGATGTCTAGAACTCCAGTTCCCGTCAACAAAAATGAACAGTAACGAATACATTACAGTTCTCCATTGCAGTCTAATACCATTTTTACGTCAGAACTTCGAAACACAGTATGTATTTCAGCAGGATAACGCTAGCGTTCATGTTAGTCGAGAGACGAAATTTTGGTTGGAGTCTTCTGTTGGGGATTTTTTGGATCTTTTGGATTTTTTTTTGGGATTTTTTTTCTTGTTGAGGATTTGGATTGGCCAGCTTACAGTCCTGACAAGAATCCAATAGAAAACATTTGGGGAATTCTAGTTCGGCGAGTGTATGCAAATAATCGCCAATATGATACAATTTCGGACCTAAAGAAGGTTATCATTGAAGAATGGGATAAAATTGACCAACAATTGCTTAAAAAAACTGCTAAATGGAATGAAAGCCAGAATTTTTCATTTAATATGGAATTTAACGTAAACTATTAATTTTTGAAGATGGTGCTATAATTTTGTAACACTTAAATTTTAATTAATTTAGAAAAAAATACCATTTGTTAAGAAATAATTTCAAGAAATATTTTGATAATAATAAATTATTACTTTTTAATACTTTAGGTACAAAATATAACGAATAAATTTGAAATGAACTTCGAAACTTGCAATTTTTATCGTGGTGCTATCATTATGACACGTAGTGTATAAGAAATTTCCGTAAACCTAGTGTTAAAGCCACCGTCCTCCAGTCTCAGCAACAGGTCATTTATGACCAAGTTCCAAAGCAGGGGCAAATGCTTGCAAATCTTCTGGCGGAGGATTCCGCCAGACTGGCATTTAAGATCCTTCCTGCCTCTTAGCATTTGACCTATTCAGTCCTTGAGTGATTCATCCAGTCCTAGATTCGAAAGTGCCCAAGGTATAGCCCCTGGAAGCACGTTATTAAACGCTCTCTCAATGTCCAAAAAGGTTACCATTGCGTAGTCTCCGCATATTCGAAATATTTTTCAATAAAATATATAAGAGAATGAAGAGCGGTCTCTACAGATTTCTCCTTGCAATAGGCATGTTGAAATATAGACAGCTTTGCCGGCACAATCGTGCTTCTAATATGAGCTTCAATTTGTCTTTCCAGTATTTTAAAAAGGAAAGAAGACACGCTAATCGGTATAAGGACATAAGGTCTTTGGGACTGTAGTGTGAGCGTTTTCCCGCCTTAGGTATAAATATAACCTGCACTTCCGTCCATTTACTAGGAATGTGACATAGTTCTAGGCTGCTTCTGAAAATTACCTCTAAACAGGAAAAGGTTGGAGAAACCAAGTCCATTTCGAATTGAAGATAACAGTGATCAGAAAAGGAGTGGTCTTCCGACACATTCCAGTTTACTAGACTAGTCGTCAAAAAGTTTGAGACAAGTGTAATATCTAATTTTTTTTTTTTTTTTTTCCGCTGGCGCTACATCCCATAGAGGGATTTGGCCGCTTCATAATGAAGTTTTGTAATCATTTTTTTAACAGATAATGAGTGATTAATTCATTGATCCTACATTAACCAGCCGTGATTTTTTCATCACCCGCCGGGAATCGAACCCGGGACCTCCGGGGCTTAAAGTAAGCATGCTAACAACTGTGCCACCGGGGCGGTACCGGTAATATCTAATAACTCCTGTCTATTTCTAGTTATAAAAGTCGGCTTATTGCCTATGTTACATATATGAAGGTTAGTACTTAGAATGTAATCAAGGAGTAACTCAGTACTTGCCCAGATTGTGTGATGAGAATTTCCATCACTCCCCAGGATGATTCCAACCTTGCGATTTCAGCCTCCAAAATTAGCTTACCTAGAATGACTGGTGGATTATTCACTTCATCGTAAGCTAGTTATGCTGATATTAGCCAGAGGTTCCGTTTATCGACCTCAATGCTGACCGCTGCTACATCTTCATTGCTGAAATATGATAGCCGAAAACAACATAATATTTTTAACGAGAATGCACGATCGAACCCTACCTTCTTTTTTCGTGTGCATTAATCTATAACAGGATGTCTTGAGTCCAAGTATCCGGTCTTCAGTGACCCAAGGTTCTTGGATTAAGACAATATCTGTCCCTTCCCTTCCTATTTTTAAAAGGAGAGCAGCTGATGCTGCCTTTGAGTAGTGTAGGTTAATTTGCAAAAATGTTACCATTCTTAGACCTTCTTCTCTACCACTGTATTATCAGAATCCTCCCCTGATGTGAAGTCCTCTGAGAGCCTCTTTAATGACTTCAAGGAGATTGTCATCTCCGTATCTGTGGAGATAGTTTCCGCCTGGAGTCCCCTTCTTCAGGGTGCCCGGATGTGCTTTCAACAGCTTCCTCAGACTTCGGCGCCTCCGGCATGTTCGCGTCCTTCTTGTAAATTTTGAGTATGACTGCACTGAAACCATAGTTTACGGTACCAT
This sequence comes from Tipula helvola, assembly GCA_963556165.1. NCBI lineage: Eukaryota > Metazoa > Arthropoda > Insecta > Diptera > Tipulidae > Tipula > Tipula helvola. Next base: position 193,249,657 of record OY744481.1, on the reverse strand, counting down.
TGGTTACACACTAAGGCTGGATTCACACGGCATTGTACTGCACGGTTTTTGGCAGTATAATCTTATCGAATAAACAGTGGCGCATATATTCTATATAGAACCATTCACACGAAGTTTGTACTGCAAAAAACGTACACAGCTAAACACGTTTATCGAATACTCACCGGACTTGTCAAGCAAATCGAATGAACTCTGACGTATTCGTTTGCAGTGGTGCATAATATTACACCGCCACACGTTTTTTATCGAATAGTAATCGAACAAGCGTCTAGTGTTAAAATATTTTGGAGAGAGTGCGTATGTGTTAAGTTTATTATTACAAATTGGCCAATGAATCTTTTTTAGGTACCGATTTATTGCTTCAAAATCAACAACTGGAAGTAATACAATTAATAGTTATAATTAAAGTACATGGATCCACTATCAGCAGGTTTCAAAATGTTTATATGTTTTCCATTAATTACAACTAAACAATGAGGGAAATTAGTTTTATTTTAAAACCTTCTACTACTTTCATCCATTCATGTTCTGAAGAAGGCGTTCGAAGATATTCTTCGCGTGGAACTTCCCACAGAGTCCAACAAAAACCCCAGATGACCCCACTTATAGTTGATACTTCAATTTTATAAGAATAGTGCGTCTTTCATTGAACTTCCTGTTGTTAAGCTAAATACCTCAAAATAAACACTCTGTAAAGTACTCTAACAAAATAAAATAATTTACGCTAAGACGTCTATTCAGAGTTATTGCGGTATGAAAACTGTGGCTATTCGCTTTTTGCACGAATAAAAATTTGCCGTGTGAACATCCGCTGATTTTACGTAATTTTCAATCATTTTCTATCTTGTCGCTTGATGACGGCACGGTCGATTTATATGGAAATACTATTTATATGAGCGGCTCAGCTCAGAACCAGTGGCCTAACCCATGTTTTAAACATTTCGTTTAATCTGCCATAAATATTGTTGGAAATGGAATCTTTTCTACTAATTACACTGACCTCTAATTCCAGAAACAGTTTTTTTCAGGTTTATAATATGTATTTGTTTTAAAATAATTTACCGGGTTGGACACGGTTCACCGTCTCATGGTTTACCGCCCATGGTTTACCGCCCATGGTTTGCCGTTTAACAATTCACCGCGCACGGTTTACCGACAGCAAATTTCACCGCGTACGGTTTACCGACAGCAAATTTTACCGCCAAGATTTACATTAATTTCATCTCACTCACAGCCGCGGTGAATGAGATGAAATTAATGTAAATCTTGGCGGTGAAATTTGCTGTAATTAATGTTTATTGATATTTTCAGTGTTTTCAATAAAACTGTAAAATTATGAATATTTTTTTAATTTATTTCAGTTAAATAACAATTTGTAGCTAAACTACTTAAAATCTCAAATGTTGAATCATTTTTTCTTTCCAAAATTCTTTTGATTCGACTTTCTTTTTTAATTTTTGCAGCCGAACATGGTGGTTTCTCACCAATCTTGGCCTTCTCCACAATGATAGACATGTGAACATACTCCTTCTGTAGCACTTTTGCCAATTCGATAACACCAGCGTGTTTGTGGCCAATCGCAACTTGCAAGCGACGATACCAAGCTTCAATGTTATTCTGAGTTGTTGGCAATGCAAATTCACGTTGTTCTGAAATACTCCAGAATGAGGGAGGGTACGGTGATGATGTTTGTATGTAATTAATCTTTAGCCATTTTGCCAGTGTCATGGAATCCTTGCACATGTATGGTATTACGCATTTGAATGCTTTTCGTATTTCATCTGGATCCATATACGCCAAACATTTGAGTATTCGGACGCGGTTAGCAAACTCTGTATCACAACCGTATCTGCGTTGCAATCCAAGTGATTGTACTTTCCTCCACAGAATTTGCCCAAAATGAAAAAAGCAACCCTTAAATTTTGCGTTCTTGAAAAATTCTTTGCCGGCTAATGAAATTGTTTTTTCAAAATCGGTCATGATAATTTTTGGGTTCGGATCAAGTCCATTGAAGGAACACAAACCAGAAATGGAATAAAAAAATTTTTCATACGAACTTCTTTTTTTGCTCGACATTGGGCAATATATAATTGGAACAATCGTTTCATGAACCATAACGCAAATAGTGAGTAATTGCCTCATGATAATTGGAACTACAGCAAAAGTTCCATCGATAATCCAAAATTCCGCATTTGCCAAAAGTGTTAGACTAAGAAGCGTTCCAAAAATTATATTGCGTTCTCCGCCAAATTTGTCATCAGACAGAATGAAAGCTTCACCTTCAATATTTTTAATTTCGTCAGGAATAACGATATCAGCTAAATTTTGTGGCTCACTAAACACTCCCTTACGCTGGCGAGCGATCTTCATTTTCTGAGCAGCCTTACTTGGGGTCTGTTTACGGACATCAGCATTGCAATTTAGCTCGCTCGACAAAATTATTTTAGCCGGAATCATCGCAGTTGTCGCTGCCAATGTTCGAACTTCTGTATTTAGCATGTGCAGATGTTTTTCTCTAGCGTCAGGGTCATGAACGTGTGGTGATGGTCTTCTAGAAATTGTGTGACCGTCTTCAGTCAATTTCGTTGACAGGCGCCCCTTGCATAACAGCGAACACTTTTTATCACAAATCCAGCGATAGCAATTTGGCTCCACTTTTTTTTTCCATGTTATACACATAACCATCGACCACAAGCTTATCTTTACCGCGTTTCGATTTTACGACTTCTATTACCTCCATTTATTGGGCACTTTTTGTGTTTTTATTATGTCAAATTATATTATATTTCAGACTACTAAGATAAAAACAAACATACTATAGGTAAAGCCTATTTATACTAAATATATTGGCAGTTAATTTTAAAAAAAATTATAGTGAAAGCGATAAATCGTAAGCGGTGAACTATTATGACGGTGAATCGTAAAAACGGTAAATTAACCAGGCGTATAACGTAAAGCGGTGAGCTTATTTTCACGGTGAACCGATTCAATCCCTAATTTACCATTTCAATACATTTATGACCGATTAAATGAAAAAAAAATAAAAAATCCGAAAAATGGAGATTGCCGTGTTTGATACTGTTCAATATGTAATATGTACGTATGTATGTATTTTTAAAAGCGAAAAATTCCATTGCTCCACATTAAATTAATTAATTCGTTTTATTAATGCTTACTTTTTTCATTAAAATCTAATTTTTATTAAAATAATAATTATAATTAAATTAATCATTAATAATATATCTATAAATTATCAAATTAAACATATTTAAAAAATTTTCAGTTTATAGAAAGTAGAAAATAAAATGGAGTTAATTAAAAAAACAACATTCACACGGATTCTAGTTTCATAAAGCCTCCATTCCATTTTGTTGTTTACTTGTCGGAAGAAAAGGAAATTATATAATTATAATAAACGGCGGAAATTCCAATTTTTCAATGAAAGTAAATAATATTTAATTAATAATGGGTAAATTTTCTTCTTTTGTTCTTATTTCGTTAAATCTACTTGGGCAGAAAATGTAGCGGCAGCTTGCCCGGGTACAGAAAATTGTGGTCGGAAATTACCAAAGTTGGCAGCTGCAGCAACAAACCCTGGTAGCGCTGTTCCTTGAAAACCAGTTGGGAATTGTTGCATAACTTGAGCTGGGGTTGGTGTATTTCCGGCTGTTGCAGCTAATCGTGATAAAATTGATCGTTCCGACATCTGTAATCGCTGGGCTACAGGTGGAATTCTAGCTAATGTAGCTGGTAAACGTGAAACATCACTTTTCATGTCTGATAACAGTTCTTCTAATTGATTCAACACTTTGTGAAGAACTGCGTTGGCAGGTTTGTTACCTGCTAATGATTCTTTGCTCAAATGCTGATGTGACTCGGCCAAACATTCTACCTCAGCAAAGCGTGCGTTCAATGACATTGCTGGATGATTTGGATCTTGTGTTAAGTTCAAATATGCGGCACGTCTTAATTGTTCTTCAATGACGAGAGCCTGTTCTAGAAGCTTAAAACGACGGGCAAGGAATTTATTTTTAATTTCCAAGAAATTACCTTTACCAACGTCCATTTTAAAGGGTTCATTAATGATTGCAAATCGGATATCATTCTGAATATCTTGCCATCTACCATACCCGTGTGTTACAATACCGGCCAACAACCAATAATCATGACGTCTATGCCAAATTTCGTATTCACGTCCGGGCACTGCAGCCTTTTCTTCATTCAACCAAAGTGTATGCAACTCAGTAAAACCACCATCAGCAATGTTAAACATAAAATTACGTTTATGTACTTCTAAAGTTTCTTCAAGCCTTTTTTCTGCTTTGGTCTCTGGTTTAATTTCTGGTGGATCATCATCATCTTTAACCAGAACAACATCATCATCTTCCTCTTTCTTCGGATCAACTTTGACAGTTTCGGTTTTAACATCAATTTCAGCTTCAATTTTAGATTCTTCTAGAACCACGGGTTTTGGAGAATCATCGTCGTCAATCGGTATTGGTGCGTCATCCATTTTATCATCTTTAATGGATGTGTTCTTTTCTTCTTTTGGAATAACTTCTTCTTCTTTCTTATCTAAGTCGACATCAACAGTTTCTTTATCGGGAATTTGAATTTTTTCGTCATCCACTTTCGGTGCTTCTTCTTTGAGTTCTATGGTTGACTTGTCTGTCTCCTTCTTATCTTTAACTTCCTCATCAACCTTTTCATCTTCTTTATCCACAATGGGTATAGGACTTGCAGCAGCCGAAGTTGCAGGTGTTGCACTCGTGGATGTGGTTGCACTTTTCTCACCGTCTATTAATGATAAAGGAATGACAGGTTTAACTGGTTCACACGGTTTACGAATTAATTCGGGCATACTGTAATATCCATTTATATGCTCAAATTCCTGTACTTTTTTACGGATCAGTGACATTACACCGATTCGTGTTAATACGTGTTGCCTACTAAGCCCTTCACGAGGAACACCGTCGGCAAAAGTTTCAGAGTTATCAGCACCAGGTTCACATAAATGGCGCATGAATAAAGATACGTAAGCTTTGAAGTTTCGTTCTGACTTACCACGAAGGTCACGTACAAGCCACTGGGAATTGAAAGCATCCTGTGGTGGCATACCATAACGCATAATAGCATTGAGGAAACTTTTCCTTTGGCGCGCATTAAATCCAAGAACTTCAATATTACCACCAACTCTTGCCAATAATGGTGGTAGTGGACGATCTCGTTCACTTTTCTGTTCAATTCGGCGTTTACTTCTTCGACCAAGTTCGCCATTATCATTTTTCTCGTCAAAGTCATCATCTCCACCATCTTCATCAGACCCAGCCGAATAATCAGAATTATAGTCGGATACATTTTCCTGCCAATTGGTGTCTTCTCGCGATTCAGCGGTTACAACGCCTCCATCGGTGTAATTAACCTGTTTCCGAACACGTTTTCCTTTACCAAGTGTCCGACCCACATCTTCTTGGTGTTGTTCATAATGATGGCGCAACAACTTAACCCAGTAAGCAGGATCTGAATTTTCAGCTTCCTGTTTGATAATCTCAGTATCGTCTGCCTCGTCATTTTCTTCCTTCGTGGCGTATGATGCTACTTTGAATGAGGATAAATACTCATTGGCCCAACTTTCTTTTTCTTCAATACCCCGATTCGATCGATCTAGCAGCTCAGCTACAGCTTTATCATCATAATGGATAGCCTCTTCTTTGCCATCGTCCTCTTTGAATAGTTCTTCGGTACCGAAACGTAAAATATCATCAAGTTCTTGTTTTGTGAAATTCGCTTGCTTTCCTCCGATTCCAGGTCGAACAACCAAATGCGTCAACATCATTTTCCGTTTTGCAACTTGAGTTACTCGTTCTTCGACTGAATTACGCGTAACAAATCGATATATCATGACCTTATTAGCTTGACCAATACGATGAGCACGAGAAAACGCTTGGATATCGTTATGTGGATTCCAATCAGAATCATAAATGATGACAGTATCGGCGGTTGCTAAATTTATACCTAAACCACCAGCTCTTGTTGAAAGTAAAAACACAAATTGAGGTGCTCCCGGTGCATTGAATCTATCAATAGCATCTTGACGGAGTGATCCAGTAATACCACCGTCAATACGTTCGTATTTATAGCCTTCAATTTCTAAAAAGTCTTCCAGGAGATCCAACACCTTCGTCATCTGAGAGAATATTAGAACACGATGGCCCTGTTCTTTAAGCAACTTTAACATTTTTGCTAAAAGAACTAGTTTTCCGGCTGCTTTAGTCAATGCAGACCCCTCATAACCACCACCAGGTCCAAGTGGGGCTTCCTCGGCGGCCGATGGGAACAAATATGGATGATTGCAGCATTTTTTCAAATCCATCATAACATTGAGTAAAGAACAAGCTCCACCACCACCGGATTTCGAATTCAATGCTTCAAAGTTTCTGGTCAAAATAAATTTATAGTATTTCTTCTGAAGTGGCGACAGTTCAACACGAACAATAAACTCAGATTTTGACGGCATATTTTTCAAAACATCGGCTTTGAGACGCCGAAGCATATGTGGACCCAACATTTCATGCAATCGTTTGACTTGTTCTTCTTTCGAAACATCAGTAAATTCACCTTGGAATGCGGCTAAATCATTGAATTTATCTTTATTCAAGAAATTCAAAAGATGAAACAACTCTTCCAGATTATTTTGCAGTGGCGTTCCCGTAAGCAATAGTTTATAGGCGATGTTGTAATTGCCTAATACTTTGAAAAATTTACTTTGATTCGATTTTAAACGATGTGCTTCATCAACGACGAGAACAGACCAATCAATTGAACCTAGACATGCTGCATCGATTGAAACTAACTCGTAACTGGTGAGTAGTACATTAAATTTAATACTGCTTGAGCGAACTTTACCAGGCCGTGGGCCTCGTACCGCGCCTTCTTCGAATGATATTTCATGTTCTCGAATGATTGCACGAGAATCCTTGTCGCCAACGTATGTGATACAGTAGAAATCTGGCGCCCATAATTCAAACTCGCGCTCCCAATTGATAACAGTCGACAGTGGGACGGCTACCAAAAATGGCCCTCGACAATGACCTTCTTTATATAGTGAATATAAAAAGGTTACAGTTTGGATTGTTTTACCAAGACCCATTTCATCGGCCAAAATTGTATCAATACCTTGACCCCATGAGTATCTCAACCAGTTGATGCCTTCCAATTGATAAGGATGTAAGGACATTCCAGTGTCATTAATGAATGATGGTTGAACCTCGTACTTTTTCTTCAAATCGGTTGTTGGTTTCTCTGGCGGCGGTGTATAACGCTTTGGTTGAATTCTATCGTCGTCTTCCAATTCTTTCGGTCTTCCTTTACGACCTTTCTTACCCTTCTTACGAATACTTGTGTCCGCATTGCAAGCACTTCTTAAATCCATATAATATTCAATGGCAGTTTTAATGCCGGGAATGTCGTCACCTTCTTCCTCCCAAGTTGCTTGATCATAGTTTAATTCACGCCATTTCACCATGTAAAGAACACGTCCATCGCGCATTGTACGATGATTTATAACACGATGAACTAAAAGCCACTCAGGTTTAACGCCATATCGGTAGAACTTTTCTTCTAAATTGATTTCAATGTCATCGTCGGAGTGGAGCTTATGTTTCTGCATTCGTTTCCAACGACCATCAGCCTCATCTAATGCTTCTTCGAACTTTGGCGGTTCTTCCATATCGTATTTACGCGTATAATAACGAAACATCAGTGGATGATGAACGTCGAGTTGAAGTTCAGATATCCAATCACAATGCCAATATGATTGATCATGCCATTTAACAAAATATTCGCGATTTCTTGTTTGCATTTTTTTAGATGTGCCAGGTTCATTTGGATCAATTTCGGCCCAACGCCAACATAAAATCTTTGCAACTTTTCCGGCAAGCGATGGACAGCTGCAACGTGGACATTTCCAATCACCATCTGGAATTTCACTAAGCGGTGGTGTAAGACAGAATGTATGATATGCCGATGGACATGAATCACAACATAATAGTTCGCCTCCATCTTTACATAACCGACAAAATTCTTGATGTTCATCTTCGTCATCTTCGGCCGGACCTTCTGCTTCACATGTTGGGCAAGACCATTTACCTTCTGGTGCCTCTTCTAATTCGGGATCTAAGCACACCAAATGATACGCCTTGGGGCATGTGTCACAAAGGATAATTTCACCACCTTGTTGACACACCTCGCAATAATCTTGGTGCTCTTGTTCACCATCATCTCCATCAGGAAAGCGACTTGTGGTCTTAAGTTTACGCTTCTTTTTGGATTTCATGCCAATCTTAGTTTTAGCCTTCTTACGCACAGCCGGCTGACTAGTATCAGGTTCAGTTCCGTCATCACCCTTAACATCTTTTTCTTTGTCAGCTTTATCTTCATTTTGTTGAAGCATTTTTTCAAATTCTAAATCTGAATCACGTTCACTGCCGTTTGCACTGCCATCTTGGTCATCATCGGAACTAGCATTTCTGCGTTTCCCAAATTTAATCTTTAAAGTTGGAACTTTTCCAGATTTACGACCTTTTTTACCAGGTCCTCGTCCCCGACGTTTTTTTGTTTTCGGTTCTTCTTCTTCGTCATCCTCATCGTCGTAGATGTCATCTTTGTCTTTGTTAGAACTTCTTGACCGGCTCGGTTTTGGTTGATATTCAGGAGAACGCGGTGCAGGTTCCTCCTCTTCTTTGCGTTCCTCTTGCTCAGATTGTAAATAAGGATTGATTTCCGAAAATTCGCGCCATTTTGCTGCCACCAACATCATTAACTTCGACATTGGTACTTTTGGATTCTCTTTTTGTAGTATTGGTCGAACATGTTGCTGGAATATCTTGTACGTGATCAAATTTTGGAAATCAGATTCTGAGTAATCAATCTTGACATCGGTCAAATCAAATGTGGTGCAAACTTCTTCAATAGTTGGCATGCTTGAATCATTTGAAGAAGATTGTTGTGGGGCTGGTGCTGGAGTAGTTGGAGCTGAATTAGTTGCTGATTTATCTTTCTTCTTACGGCCCCGTTTCGGGGCTACATAATCAGAATCATCCGCCATTACATCATCCTTACCATAATCACTTTCATCTTCGCCACTTTCATTTTTCTTGCGCTTTTTTTTCTTCCGTCCCTTTTCTTTGTCATTTTTGGCCTTGCGCTTTTTACCTTTTTTCTTTTTGCGGCCATCGTCTGGCTCATAATCATCGTCCTCCTCGTTCTAAAAAATGATAAACGACAAAAACAATTTCAAATGCATATTTCGTTTCTTCGCTAATGCATGTTAATGCTTGTTACTATAAGATAATACTTACGGCTGGTTTTACCAGTGGCTCATCAGATTCACCCCCGTTGGAAGCTTGGTCTTCAGGTTGTTCAACAGTTGATTCTTCCAATTTACTTTCGTCCTCTTCAACTGTTGCGTCTGAAATACAAGATAATCTTAGAAATATTGAAATATTGATAAATTCGGAAAAAGCTAAATTTTTTTTTTCGTAATTTTTATAAAACAAAAATCCAAAATGGCAACCATTTTGATTCCACTTCATACACAGTGGGGTCAGGATTTTACACGAAAAAACATAAAACAAAAGTCTTCTCTTCCCCCTTCCGCGCACCGCATTTTTTTCTCGTAGTGAATTTTGCCAAGATCCAAATGGTATATTTAGCAAAATAATCAATAAATTGCGATTCAATACTAGTTCTACACGTTAATTAATCATTTCGGACGAAATTTTATCAAAAAAAAACTGTAGCAAAAAAAAACAAAAGACGGAACAGAAAAAAAATTCGCATAGTGGATTAAGAGAAAAATCTTCTTACCGGCAGCAAAACTACTATCTTCTATTTCTTCATCTGATGCCATAATACAATTACTGTTTATATGTTAAATTGTACGTAAACACTTAAATTAATCAGATCTCATTAAAATTGTTTTTAATTTTGATGATTTGTTTGGAAATACTTTAATTGTTTTGTCGATTTTTTTTTTTGTAACTACACTGCACGCACAGCACCACCGCTTCTACAATGTACAATTTTACAATCTTTTTTTTTTTTAATTTAAGTTCTTTCTCTATTTAGAATCACCGACACAGTGATAGAAAATTGAACTGCATTCCGTATATGTATACGATAATTTGACTGAAATTAAATCAGTATGGGTGAGGAAAGTTTATGAACCACTAGAATTGTAGAACGAGATGAATATATTTTGACACAGCGTTGTTTTATAATAAACGTGTTAAATCAAAAAAATAAAAAATTTGTTTTTAGTGACAGTTTGTGTTCAGTGGATGAGTTTGGTTGCTTTCATATGAATTTTACCTATATGTATCTATACATACTAATCTAATTACTTAAAACTTAAGTAATTTTTTGCTTGTTCGACGCAAAAATTTATATATACATATTTTTATTCATTAAAATCATTAAGGCATATATTTTAATCATGATAATAATATATTTTATTTAATTGAGCTCTCATTGTGAGCCAATTCTTGGTCCTTTCATCAGTTTCGTGATTCATTCATCTCACAAGATTAAGGAATAGATAATGCTGCTGTAACTTTTGAGATCCGATCTTGCCAAAGATTTTCATAGATTTAAGGCAAACACACCAAGAGCACCGTGACATGTCCCAAACAATCCACATTATTGACGATTGGGGCATCACGGATTCCACCTAGTGGAACATTTTTAAACTGAGCTACCTGATAATTTGACGTTCGAAATTGTTGTAAATAATTCCAATTTTGATCTGTAAACACAATTTTTACTTATCGGATTGCTAATAATTGTAAATAATTCCAATTTTGGACTATAGAAACAATTTTTAACTACCGCATTGCTAAATTTTCTTTCGTCGCATTTGTGACAAATGTCATTTTATCAGGTGCATCATTTTAACTATTGTCCTCGAGAGGCGCTTTCTTTACTTTTACAATCGTCAATCGGCTGATTGATGCTTGTATCTATCTATTCACACCACCGATTTATAACTCATGAATACGGCATAAAACTAAATTACAATAGAAAACAACAAAAACCGATGGTACAACTTTTTAATATATTCCGCTCACTTGAATTGTACATATACCTCTTACTCTAAAATCGTATTACCGAAAATATAAAGTAAGAGCCGACTGGAACAAGTTTATTTCCGAAAATTATTCAAAATCATTTTTTTTTCTAATAAACTTGGGATACACAGAAAGATATTCAAAATCTATAATTTTTTAAATCATAATTTAATAAATGAAACACTATCTGCCTATTTTCTGAAAATATTTAAATCATTTTCTATGATGTGTATTTTTCCCTTGAATAGGTACATATCTGAACTAAAAAACCACAACAAATGAAAAATTCGAATTACAATGTCAGCCAAACGTAAATAAACAAAGTTAATTATTTAAAAATTTATTGTTTATTTGAAAGTGTCTAATACAAATATTTATTCTGTACATAATAGCTATATCAATTAATTTCATAATTTCAAATCTTCTTTCTTTCTTTCTTTTTATTCATTACCAACTTTATTCATTTTATTTATCTACAATACATACATCATATATTTAATTGGTAAGATAAGTGCACTTTTAGTTCAAAAGAACATGCGTCAAGTGCACTGATTCATCATTGACAATCATTATTAAACATTAATTATAAAAAAAAAAAAATTTAAATTTAAATAAATATTACATATGTACATACATTTTCTCTTTCTTTTTCCCTTTTTCTTCCCTTTTTTTCATTTCTTTTTTCTTTATTTTATTTTATTTTTTTTAATATGGCTATTTCTTAAGTAACATTAATTTGTATATTATGTAAAAACATGACCCATCACTTTCATACTTGCAAAAAGGAAAGTACAAAACAGACAGATTGCGGCTATTACGAATATCCAATGGTAAATTATTAAAGATAATAGGTGAGAACACATTGAAAAAACTCTTCCGGAAATCTGTTTTAAAAACTGGAACATTTTTTTCCATTGAAAATTTGAACAAAGGCTATAACTTGCATGGCTAACAGTATTCCCACTTATAACAAAAAATAGTCTTAACACCTTAAAGACAAACATGTGTCTTAACGGAAGAACGTCTAACTCTCGAGCTATGTGTTTCTGTCGCACAAATAGTGGATTTAGAGTGGATTTGCACGCCCCTCCCCAGCACGATAGTCCATATTGTAAAATTGAGTCAACTAGGGCAAAATACACCATTTTCATTAGATAAAGCGGACAAAACAACCGAAGTACATACATTTTCCTAGACACCAGTAACAATCTAGACTTCAATCCTTCAATATGCGCCTTCCAATTTAGATTACTATCAATCAGGATGCCCAGATATCGAAGTTCATTAACCACTTCTACACGGAAGCAACCATTAGATATACAAGGTGGACATTGGTTACATCCAGACACATGGTAATTAATCTCAAGTAGCTCTGGATCCCTATTTCTGAATACGGACAATATAAATAAGTCATGCTCGATGCCTGAGACATTATCTTTTATGGTAGGGCCACTGTATACAAATGAAAAATCATCTGCAAACGCAGTCGGAGAACCACAAAACTGCTGATTGAAAATTCCGTTAACATAGATTAGGAATAATAAAGGTCCCAATACAGAACCCTGCGGAACTCCTACATTGACTGACAAATCCTCACTCGTTTCCCCGTTTATTCGCACTATCTGAGTTCGACCAGTAAGATAGGAAAAAAACCACTTATGGATTAAACCTCTAAAGCCACAACAATAAAGTTTTTTTAAAAGAGTTGAATGATCCACTCTATCAAATGCTTTTGTTAAATCCATAAACAAGGCGGATGCTTTTAGTCCCTGATCAATGTTCATGCCAATATGTTCCAAAAAACACAAAGTAGCTTGTTCCGTATTCCTGTTTCTTCTAAATCCATATTGTCGAGGTGATAGAAAATTATTCTTATCTAAGAAGCTCAAAATCCTGACTTTCATAGCCTTTTCAAATATTTTGGAGAATACCGATAAAAGGGAGATAGGTCGATAATTGTTTAGCTTTGATTTATCATTCTTTTTGAAAATTGGGATTACTACCGCTTTTTTTAATGCTACCGGGAAAATTCCGGACTCCACGCTCAAGTTAAAGATGAACGAAAGAATATCAACTAGAAAACAAGCCATTTTTTTACAATACTATTAGACATACCATCAATTCCAGGAGATGATTTATTTTTAAGTGCTTGAATAATACTGTATAGTTCCCCTGGAGATATAAAGGCGAAGACAAAGCTGCTTGTAGAATTATAATGCTCCGTGATTATCCGGTGTTTCTCAGCTATAGATATATGGTCAGTAGCATCCCTTGAGCCACCTACGTGTGTAAAATAATCATTGAACTCATTGGCAATGGCAACAGAATCAGAAATTGTATTTCCCTTTTGATCAATGATTTCTATTATTTCAGCTGGTTTTTGATGACAGTTTAATATTTCATTGATTGTTTGCCAGTTTTTTCGAGCATTTTTACCATTATTATTAAATTGTTGTTTATAAAACAATTTTTTGCTGGTATTTATTTGGAGATTTACTGTATCACATAGTTTCAGGCTATATGCTTTTAGCCTTTTATTATCATAAAAAATTATCATGAATCATTCGTGTTGGAAATGCAAAGAACAAACACGTAATTTTTCGTGCTTTGCTTGAATCCAATGGTTTGTTTTCTGTTACACCTGAATTATCGCACCACATTTTATTTAACGCTGTGAAGGTTGATTTACATTTGCGACGTGCGACGTGTGACAAGTGGAAATAAACGTGACGCTTTTTTGACAACAATTTACATTTGCGCCGAGCTCCGCCATGCACTTTATAAAATTTTTTATATTTTAATTTTTGTTTTTCAAAAAGGTTCACCAAAGCCTACTATTTCGTTTTATACATACAAAAAAATTGAATATGTTTGTGCGACCGTGACGGAAAACGAATGTCAAAATATTCGTCTCTGATTGGCTAGAAGCTCCCGTCGCACGTCGCATAAATCAACAGTGTTGTATTTTGTTGATAAAATTTCAAAAACAATTGCATTGCTCAACAATTGCTCCCCTACGTTTTTAAATAAATTTGAATTTGATTTCCGAAAATTCGAAATTCTAAACAAGGAAGATGCATTTTTACTTTCTCTGTCACACAGTAATGCGTGATTTACACGTTCCAACAATGTTTTTCCAACTTTTTTTGTTGGAGACTTAAGCGCATTGCCCATAGGAAAACCAAGATGAAAACGAATTTTACTTTTTTTACAATAACTTCAAAATCTTTAGCAAATTATAGTTTAAAGACTCTCAAACTTGTCCATTTAGGACTTTTTTTATTGCATTATTAATTTTTTGGGCTACATAAATTAAAAAAGGCTGAATTAAAAAAAGTGAATTACTGTTACTTTTTTTGATTCATTTTTTTCTGAAATAAAAAAGTATTCCTTTTTCATACAAAATTCGCCTTTTTTATTTCATTAATGAACACTTTTTTTAATTCAGCCTTTTAAAATTCGGTACAATTTTTTGTCAATAATTGTTTGTTATATTTAAATATTGTAATATTTTATTGACGATTGTAAAAGTAAAGAAAGCGCCTCTCGAGGACAATAGTTAAAATGATGCACCTGATAAAATGACATTTGTCACAAATGCGACGAAAGAAAATTTAGCAACAAAAATTGTTTTATAGTCCGAAATTAGAATAATTTTCAATTATTAGCAATCCGGTAAGTAAAAATTGTGTTTACAGTTCAAAATTGGAATTGTTTACAATAATTTCGAACGTCAAATTATCAGGTACCTCAGTTTAAAAAATTTCCACTAGGTGGAATCCGTGATGCTCCAATCGTCAATTATGGTGTTATCCTTTATATTTATTCGCCGCGCTATTTTGAATTTCAACTCTATTAAACTCAGGTATTTTCATTGAGTTCAAATTAACTCAACGAAAATCCAACTCAACCCCGTTTCCATCAACGCTAACCTACTTATGTGATTTTCCAGCTGCAACAAATTTGACAGGTAAAAAAACCCGGGCGAAAACGGGGCGACAGCAGCTGTCATTCGTCGCCCGGTAAAATTTTTCGGGGCGGTTACTAACACAATTACATTTTAAACGTCATTTAAATAAAAACTAAATATAATTAAATAAATTAACACGAAAGAAATCTTTCATTGCAAAATTAACGTAGAATTGTTAAAATAATTTGACAATTAATACATAAACACATGCAGAAAACAAAAAATTACGGAAACCGCATTTTTTGCTGTTCCAGTTGAAACGTCAAAACACTAACCCGGTTTTGCCCCGGTTTCGCCCCGGTTTTTTTTTTTTTGTGTAACTGGAAAACCACATTAGGTTCAACCTAGGTTGAACTCTGCATGGAAACAAAGTAAATGTCTTTGGTGGTGTGGAATTACATCAACCTCAACTAACTTCATTCAGAAAAAAAAACTAGACTTTCCGTCAAATTATTTCATTAAAATTATTAATTAAAATTGAACAAATAATTAAAATAAATTGCAATAATACTTACTTTAGAATAATTTTATAAATAAATTTACTATCTTTTATAATTTATATATTTTTATATTGTGATGTTTGACTTATAAAAATCGGCAAATCAAAATTATAAAAAAGCAACAAAAATTTGATTTGACGTGGGTCGTCTATTTTTTTTTTTCTGTGTGCCGATTTCTTGTGGCTCATTGTTGGGTGAAGCAGGAATTTTCTTATTATTAAATTGTATTTACTGTATAAGACAAATACCAAAATGACAGC
Source organism: Tipula helvola (assembly GCA_963556165.1). Taxonomy (NCBI): domain Eukaryota; kingdom Metazoa; phylum Arthropoda; class Insecta; order Diptera; family Tipulidae; genus Tipula; species Tipula helvola. The sequence continues at coordinate 193,233,801 of OY744481.1, read as the reverse complement.
GTGTACAGAATTATTAAAACGTGAATTTCCAACTATTGATGATGATTTACAACAGTATGTTGAAGGTAAATATCTCAAATGAATATTACATGTTCGTTTTTTGTTGAAAAGTGAGGTTAACGTATTGTTCTTGTGTTTTCTCTTTGCACAACCAAAAATTTTGTTTAGGTGTGCTAGAGAGTGGAGCAGATGACTTCGAAAACAGTGAAGAAGTGTATGAAGCTATTGGTGTTATACTACATGAAATATCAGCTGACAAATCAGAAAATGAAATTCGTGAGCTCTGTGATAGGTTTCTAGGGATTATGAAGCCTGACAAATCTAATACCAAAAATGGAACAAAGAAAATATTGGACGCTCCCATTAATCTTGGCCAAATGGCAGCAAATCTAGAAACAGAATCGATTGAAAGTAAATCGATTTGGGTTGTGTCGCGAGACGATAGCTTAAAAGTTGATTCCAGAAAGCTAGAGAAAGCCGAGCAAAAGTTGCAACAAAAGCTAGAAAAACGGCAGGAGGTGTCTAAAGCTCCGATACAACAAATACAGTTACAATCCGCTTCGGCATCTCAGGTCATTAGCAAAAAGGATAATAAATTGGAAGCTAAAGGTACCAATCGTGCAATGGATGTTCGAATTGAAAACTTTGACGTTTCATTTGGAGATCGCGTGCTACTACAAAATGCCGATTTGGTCATAGCTCAAGGACGACGATATGGTTTAGTTGGACGTAATGGTCTTGGAAAAACTACACTCCTTAGGATGATTTCACAGAAACAATTAAAAATTCCAACTCACATTTCCATATTGCATGTTGAACAAGAAGTTCATGGTGACGACACTGCAGCTTTGGACAGTGTATTGGAATGTGATATAGTAAGGCAAACTTTATTAAGGCGCGAAAAAGAAATCACGACAGCAATTCAAAATGGGACTGGCGATCCGAATATGTCAACTGAACTATCCGAAGTTTATGCACAACTACAAAATATTGAATCGGATAAGGCGCCAGCACGCGCTTCAATCATATTGAATGGTCTTGGATTCAACAAAATAATGCAGACTCGTGCAACAAAAACATTCTCTGGTGGGTGGAGAATGAGATTGGCGTTGGCCCGTGCTCTATTTTCCAAACCGGATCTTCTACTTCTTGATGAACCGACAAACATGTTGGATATTAAAGCTATTATTTGGTTAGAAAATTATCTACAAAACTGGCCGACGACCCTGCTGGTAGTATCTCACGACCGTAATTTTCTTGAAGCCGTTCCAACAGACATTCTTTATTTACATTCGCAACGTATTGAATCGTATCGTGGCAATTATGAACAATTTGAAAAAACTAAAAACGAAAAACACAAATCTCAGCGTCGTGAATATGAAGCCCAAATGGCACATCGTTCTCATGTGCAAGAATTTATTGACCGTTTCCGTTATAATGCGAATCGTGCAGCTAGCGTACAATCGAAGATCAAAATGTTAGAAAAATTACCAGAATTGACACCTGTCGAAAAAGAAGTGGAGGTGTCTTTAAAATTCCCGGAAGTGGAACCATTGAATCCACCAATTCTCGTATTAAACGAAATTGCCTTCAAGTATAATGATGAAAAAGTTATCTTCAATTTAGTCAATTTGAGCGCAGATCTTCAGTCCCGTATTTGTATTGTTGGTGAAAATGGTGCCGGTAAAACTACTCTTCTTAAGTTAATAATGGGAATGCATTCACCAACTGGTGGCATGATAACATCACACCGAGGTTTACGTTTCGGCTACTTTTCACAGCATCACGTCGATCAACTGGAAATGAATATTTCATGCGTGGAACTTATACAACAAGCGAACCCTGGTAAACCGATCGAAGAATATCGAAGACAATTAGGTAGTTTTGGTGTATCGGGTGATTTAGCATTGCAAATTGTTGCAAGTTTATCGGGTGGGCAAAAATCTCGGGTGGCATTCGCAAAAATGTGTATGGGCCGGCCGAATTTCTTAATTCTTGATGAACCGACTAATCATTTAGACATTGAAACAATCGAAGCACTTGGCAAAGCGATAAACAAATTCAATGGTGGTTTGATTCTAGTATCTCACGACGAGCGTTTGATACGGATGGTGTGCAAAGAATTGTGGGTGTGCGGTAACGGTACAGTGCAGAGTATAGATGGTGGTTTTGATGAGTATCGACGAATAGTTCTTAAAGAGTTGGCAGAAGCCGCAGCATCAAAATGATAAAATTGTATTTTTGTTGTTTTATTCAATTTTTATTTTTTTTTTATTTCTGTAGCACCAACTTACCAATTTGGGTATTTAAAACAATTATTTAACTTATTATTATTATCTGATCTATATTATTAAAATGAGAATAAAATTAAGAAATAAATTGTTATACGAAATTTATTTAGAATTTGTTTTTGTGATAAGTGAAAATAAACGAAGTCAATGGGAATTCGAATTTAGTTGAGTAAAAGGGGTTATTTCTGTATTAAAATCGTTAAAAGTCATGATGTTAAAAGAAAGTTTCGTTTTAGCATAAAAAGGTAAAAATATGAGGTTATTATTTGTAGCAAATATGAAATATGAAATTTGTTTTGAAACCGTTTCGGGAAAGATTCAATTTGAAAAGAAGTAGGTATGATGTAATTCTCTTAATATAGGTTTTACACTTCAAATTGAACCTTTTACACTTCAAATTGAACCTTTTACACTTCAAATTGAACCTTTTACACTTCAAATTGAACCTTTTACCACAGAATAATAAACAACTGTATTCTGTGCTTTTACACTTCAAATTGAACCTTTTACACTTCAAATTGAACCTTTTACACTTCAAATTGAACCTTTTACACTTCAAATTGAACCTTTTACACTTCAAATTGAACCTTTTACACTTTGAATTGAACTATTTACACTTCAAATTGAGCCTGTTACATTTCAAATAGAACATTTAGCAAATTATATGTAGACATAAACTTATCTATTTCGAAATGGGATTCTAAAACGATTTTTGGTCAAGTAGGATGGAACTTATACCACATTTACATTAGTAGAATAAAAGTATGCAGCAAAAAAGTATCGTAATGTGAACTCAAATTTAAATGTTTTATCTCATACGATAAAATATTTAAATTTGAGTTCACATTATACGATACTTTTTTGCTACATACTTTTATTCTACTAATGTAAATGTGGTATTAGCTATTCCTTAACCGCTTATGATAAAATTTGACATGTGCGTTGGAAATAAGGTTCATGATTTGTAGATGAAGTTCTGGAATATGACTAGTTAGAATGGAACTTGGCTTTTTCTTAACCGGTTTTAGTGAAATTTGACTTCTGCAATGGAAATGGGATTCTAAAATGATTTTTTGATAAAGTTTTGGAATATGGCCAAGTATGATGAAGCTTGCCTATTTCTCTGTAACACAAACCGAATAATGCGAATCTATATTATTAAAAGATTTTTGGCTGTCTGTCATTACACGATTTTCACAAAAACAGGATTATTTCGTTTTCAGAACGCGATTTTTGACAATCGCGATCAATTTTGTGTCGGCCTACGGTATAAGATTAGGAAAAAGTAGAGAGTGTTATAAATAATTAAAATAATAAACGGACTCCATTTGTTTTCGATTCCGAAATAGCTCTTCGTATTGTCCTAAACAACCAGAAGGTACTAAATCGTTCTCTACGCCGAGGAGCCATAGTGGGTGAGCTCTCGCAGATCGCTGCAGCATTCTAGCTGTCCTTCGATTTTGGGCAAAAATCAGGAATTTTCATTAAACCATCATCGCAACTCTCACACCCATACATGAGATTGGGCCTGAACAACACCAGCTTGCCGGCGTTTGCAAGGCATTTAGACTTTAACAGTTGACGCAGATAAAACAAGCGGTTAAGTACTCATTGATTTTCAGACCAAAGAAAGTTGAAAATTGTACTAGCAGATCAAGTAGTTCTTTCACTCTGTTGTCATGCAGTCAAATCACATTGATATCATCTGTGTAGGCAAGAATTCTGAGTAGACTGCTAAAACGAGAAGCTGTTCAGAATAAAAATAGTATAACAACCTCAGCAATTGATCTTATTAGTTTATTATGGTATCATAAAATCTAAACAAGATATAATAACTCAAAGTGACGAATTTCAAATGAAAGGTTCTGGCTGGACGCTAATACAAATAGAATATATTGAGAGTTAATATAAATAAATACTACATGGGCTGAAAAGTTTCCTGAATTGATTTTTTTTTGTTATAATTATTATTTTTCTCGCAAAAAAATTACAACGGTTTATATGGCTTATAAAGTTTATTTTAATTATTTCAGAAGCCATTCAAATGAACTCCATCTGGCGATTTACACAATTTGTCTACACTATTACTAGACTGCTACTACGCAATATATTTTTTTGCAGTTAACTGTTTATAGAATAATCATACAAACCAAAACCATCACAAATTTCTGTCCAAGCCCTATTCATCGCTCATGACTGATTTGTTCATAAAATACTTCAGTTTTGTTGCATAGTAAAAGTTATCAAACATACCTATCAAAAATTTTAAATAATTGGTGTTTCAAAACCAAAACCGATTACCCAATGATTCAGATTTTGCCACCATAGAATCTTGTGCGAAGAAACACGAAAACATCTTTTGTCCTAATGATTGGTACGACATCAATAAAACATGCAAGAATAAAACCTATTTGATTTCGTTGAAATGAGTCGTAAAGCACAGAAAATATTAGTATATACATATATTATGTAGTATATACTATGTTTTCTGTACGTAAAGTCTTTATTTAAATCCGCTAAACTATAGTAGAAGATTCCATCATTATTAGGAGAAAAGAAACAACTACGGAATTATAAGTCAATGGACTCAAGATGAAATTGATAAAGTAGAAAGGTTCAAACCATACACTGTATATATGCAATATGACGAAACGCAATATGGTACAAAACGCGATATTTCAAAATGCGATATTTCAAAACGCGATATGGTACAAAACGCGATATTTTAAAATTAAAATTTTAATATAATAATAAAAATTAAAATAATAATAATTTTATTTTAAAATAATAATAATTATTAATTCTTCCTTCATTTAATAAAATTTTCCTTCACCAAAATGATTAAATTGAACATGTACGATCAGAACTAGGAAATCGCGTTTTGAAATATCGCGTTTTGAAATATCGCGTTTTGTACTATCGCGTTTTGTACCATATGGCGTTTTGAAATGTCGTGTTTTGTACCATATCGCGTTTTGAAATATCGCATTTTTAAATATCGCGTTTTGTACCATATCGCATTTTGTACCATATCGCATTTTGAAATATTGCGTTTTGAAATATCGCATTTTGTCAAATCGTGGTTTAAAATATCGCGTTTCAAATGGGACCCAATTTAAATACAAGTCCAGCACAGATGAAAATTTCTTTATCACGGATAAAGAATTAGGATGGAAACCTATTTACATACATATTAACCGATTTGAGTGAAATTTGACGTGTGCGTTGATAAAGATCTGGAATGATGGAATTCGGCAAATGGGATCTCAGATTTTTAAATGCACCTTTTCAACCGATCGATTATGATGAAATTTGACATGTACGTTGGAAATAGAATCCTAAAATTATTGTTAGATGAAATTTGTGATAAATATGTAAAGATGGCTTCTTTGATGTAGTCGGTCGAGGTTTTTGTGGATCAGGTAGAGGTTGCTGTTGAGGTTTTTGAGGCAGCGTGAAAGTAATATTTCAATTAGGTACTAAACGATCGAGATTATTTTCGTAATAATATTCAAGTTCGGTCAGAAACTTTTCTCGCCAATCTTTCGCTGTAAACTTTGGGTTTTGTTTTCTGAGTGATTACTGTTATAATGGCAGATCGCTCGTGTTGAAAAAAAGAGTGTGTCGTAGACATGCGCAAGATAAATGAAACTATACTAATGGTAATTATAGAGGCTCGCAATTAGAAATAACATTATTTTAGCATGTCATTTTCATCGTAAATCTCAAATGTCATCATAATCGGTTAAGTAATAATCAAGCTCGATCCTACTTGGCCATGTTCCAGAACTTTATTAAAAAATCATTTTATGCTGTGTGCCTAACGTCGATTTTTTTGACTAAATGGTTGACTTTTCTAAATTGTCGACTAGTTCGTACCAGTCGTACATAGATGGCATAGGAGTCAATAAGATAATCTGTGCCTGACTTTTCACATAAAGAAAAATAGAATAAGAGAAACTACGTAGGCCAAATCTCTCTAATGACGCCAGCGCACGTAGTTTTTTACATTGAACCTTATTCAAGATCTTTTATAGAAATGAATCCAAGCAATCAAACAAACACAAAGCAATTTACTTTGTCTGTATGCAAGAATGATAGATTTACAAGATTATGCAACTCAAAATACGTTACTCTCTTTTTTTGTAAAAAAATAAAGCGTAGGAACCAGTCTGTATATCTGACTTTATTTTCACCTATTATTTAAACTTTGTTTCACTCACCCTTGGTTCTTCAAATATTTGGTTGGTTTTACAGCGGTTTGAGCGAGAAACATGAATAAATATGATCACATGATCATTGATGTGAAAGCGTTAATCTACATACCTTTCATTTCCTCTTATTGTATGTAGTGTGGTGGTATAATATATTTGGTCATTCACTCTCATTCTTCATTGGTTATTTATTTTATTTAATGTTTATGTTGTATATACAGTAGAAAACAAAATTATCGTTCTCTTCATAGTAATTTGACGACACGACAATTCATTTAAGTACAACATTTTTGGTTCACTATCGTATTAGAAGAGAGGATAAAAAATAAAATTAAAAAATAAAGCATAGGAACCAGTCGTTTTACTCTCCATCGGAGTTGGACAATCTTCTAATCTATCATTCTTGGTCTGTATGCTAAATTTTTATATTCGTATTTATCAAGCTTTGCTATTGGCTTTGTTTGTGTATAAAAAAAATCAAAAACCTAAACAATTTACAAGGAGAAAATAAAAATAAAATCTATTTGTGCCTTCTGCGTTAGTATTTGTAATCTTTATGAATGAAAAAGGCGTAGCTATTGGCGGATTGTTGTTGTTTATTGTAGATTTATGCGAATGTATAATAAAATCACCGAAATAATACGTTGTTCATTTTCTTCTTTTACAAGAATTTAATTGAAATTTTTAGAACGGCCTGCCTAAATCAAATGAAATCTTACACAAAAGCAATATAAGTAAAATTGTGTGTATGTGAAAATACATTAGCGAATTTAATAAAAATTTGGTTTTAAAAATTTTCGTTCTACAAAATTTCGGTTTTTCAAAAATCATAAATTTAAAAATCTCGGTTTTCAAAAGCTCGGTTTTCAAAATCTCGGTTCTAATCGCGGATTTGTTTTAGTTTTTAAAATTAAATTCCCCATTTTCTAGAATTAATAATTTTTGGTTATTTTCGTTTTAAAGTGAAAATCCCTATTTTCCAGAATTTATAGAAACCGAGATTTTGAATCACCGAGATATTTTAGCCTGACGAAATATCCCACCAATCTTGAATTTTCGAAAACTTGAAAATTAAATTCCCCATTTTTCAGAATTTATTATTTGTTGATATTTTAATTTTAAAATTGCACTCCCCATTTTCCAGAATTTATAATTTTCAGTTATTTTCGTTTTAAAATGGAAAATCCCCATTTTCCAGAATTTTGAAAGTGATGGAGGGGATTTTGAAATCCAAGATTTTGTCATCCAAGATTTAATCCCCAACCCCAAAACCTTCTACAATTCTCTCTTGAGAAAGCCCAACTAAATGTATACTAAGTCATCGTATATATATATATATATATATATATATATATATATATGGTTATAATCTCAACTGGAAATAGTAGTGGTAAGAAACGAAAAAAATTGAATTTTTTTTATATGGTTTCTCGTAGCGACCAATACACTAACCAGTATATATATTTTTAAATATGTGTAAGAGAGCTATACAACGCAGTCAGGCTTTCTGAAGAGAGAATTTTAGCCGGTTTTGCCCAACCCCATATACACAAACACACATATGCAAACATACATACTCACTCATACACACTCAAGCAAGCAACCCGCAACCAGATACATAATCGCAAATTTCATCAAAAGCTCGGTTTTGAATTTTTTTTATTAATTCAGGCGGCTCGAATTAATAAAAATTTATTTTTCAAACCAAAGCTTTTGGGAACGGAGATTTTCAAAATCGAAATTTTGAAAACCGAAATTTAGAAAACCGAGATTTTGAAAACTGAGATTTAAACACCAAGATTATGTAGCCAACCCATTTAATACAACTCATGTACTAGTAACTAGATAAACAAAATATGTTATTGAAAAAGATAATTAAGGAAATGATAACGAAATTGAACGAATAGTTATGATTGAACAGATTTAATTTAGAGAGGATACAAATGAATTTTAGAAAATTACCTAAGTAACTAACACGAAAATAATAAGATGTATGTATGTACATGTTGTAAACATCTCTTTTGTACATAAAGCAAAAATAGTAAAATATTCTAAATAAATTTAGAAGTAAAGAGTGTAAATAGGATAAAGCTATGTATATGATAGTTCGGATATCTCATTTCAACATATATGGATGCTAATTTATTTTACTATTTCTGAAATAATGGGACATATCTAGATACCGCATTTTTGATATTTTATTTACAACTTTATTAATTGCGTAAAACTGAATAAGTTAAAAAATTAGTTTTTTTCAAACTCACATCGTTCTGATTTATAAACGCAGTGTTTTCTGATTATTTTTTTTTTAGATTTCAGATAACTAGTTTTGATGAAAATTTTCTCGAAAAATGTAAAAAATTATGTAAAATGACTTCAAACAGCTTCAAATTTTAAAACGAATTGCATGAAAAAATAAAAAAAATCTTTTTTGCAAATATCCAGATTTGGTTAATTCCACAGAATTTATCCATGCTAATGTTTGGTATGGAAAATAGATGTATGCATTTTTTATCACTTTCCCAGTGTGCTTACAAATTCGACATAAACTTTATTATTTTGCTAAAATAAATTGTTCGATTTTGAATTTTGAGGAATTAACAAATAAATTTTTAATTAATAAAAACAATTAAGATTTTTTCAAAGAATGTCAGGTAGACTTTTATTTTGTTTTTAAGGAAATGCATATACAAATCCCCCGGTTTACGGACAATATGCTTTCCCCAAAACTGTCCGTAAACCGAAAATCCGTAAAAGGAAACGTTTATTACTATATCTTATTGAAAACTTATAAATGATTTGTAACTAGTGAATAAAATCCGAAAAACGAAACCAATTTTACCATAAATTAGCACAAATAATGAAAAAATACGTGTTTTTCATCTAGTACTTTTATAAAGGGAACTGTAAAAAATACAAAAGTTATAGTAAATTGAAACGAAACACAAACCATTTTTTCATTTTAAAATAATCAAATAAATTCATACAAATCATAATTTATTTTTACTTTTATTAAATCTAAATTATAAATCTAACGAAGTTTACAATTAATTGTCTGAACTGCTGAACTGTTCATCGGAACTGCCACTAAAATTTGCACCAGCACATTTTTCAATAGCATTTGCTTCAGTAGTTTTAGAAAAAAATGGAAAAGCTTTTGACATTTTACTTGCACAAATCATGTTGAAGTTGAGTTTACCGTCTATCGTGGATCGGTAGTTTCTTTAACTAGCGTGAACAGCTCTTCAGTGAAAATATGCTCATTATCATATTCCAAGAGTTCAAAAATATCTACGGTATTTACGGGCATTGTCAACGATTAACAGAGCCCTGTTTGAAATATTTTGATCAGTGTTGGATTTTGTAACTGAATTTGTAAAATCATTATTTAACCATTCCTCAAAAATTCGTGTAGTCATCCAGCCTTTTTATTTGAGTGCCAAATAATTCCAAGTTGTTACTTATTAATATTTTTTAAATTCTGGGGAGTTTCTGAATAACAGATTAGAACCGGTTTTAAATTCTGATGACCGGCATCATTTCCTCCAATCAAAATTGCAATTCGATCTTTAGGTGCCTTGAATCCTGAGATGTTTTTTTGTCTTTGGCGTTACCTGTCTCATCGACATTATACACCTGCTGTAATATGTATCCATCCACCGGCTTGTACAATTTTTAAAAACTCCTCTGGATAGCGCTTTGCTTTTTCCTGAATTATCATGGTGCTTAACGGTATGTTCCAGTAGTTTGATGGTCTATCCACGCACTAAGTAACTGCTCCATCTCTTCCATAACCTTAGTTCCTTACTTTGAAATATTATTGCGGTTAAAGGTATCTCTTTGTACAATTGACAAATTGTACCTCTATCGCCCGCATTAAACCGCTTTAAAATACCAAGTTTTAATTCTAAAGTTATTGCTTTGCGTGCATTTTTCACGCGCTTTCCATCATAACTCGCTGTTCGCTTTTCAGACATTTTCATATAAGTTCAGTACAAGTTTAATTTATCCCCCGTATAATCTATTTTTGAGAGTCCCTGAAAGTCATGCATAAAGAAAATGAGAAAAAATATTCAGTCCGTAATTGCGAATATTTCATCCGTATAACGAAACGTTGATCATATATTTGTCATGTCCGTAACTTTGATTATCTATAAATCGAGCGTCCGTAAATCGGGGTAACTTACAAAAGTTTCTTCTGATTATTAAAATACCCATTTTATTTTTGATTTGCTTTTCATTTCTTATCATCTTTACTTGAATGACTTTAATTTTTTGATTTAAGGGAAAATCATAATCATTAATCAGTCACACGATTTTCTTATTGTTGTTGTTTTATTTATTTATGTGGGTTATTGACCTACCTATAATAAATACATTTTCAAATGAGGAAAATAATTCTCTGGATTTCCAAATCACACTTGCCGTAATCATACGAAATTTCGTCGTAACCCTATTTCAATTTGTTGACGTTTTCGATTTTGGTGTTTAAAGAACTCATTTAAATAAACTGCTAAGTAGTAATTGAGGATGATGTTAGAATGCGGTTCTTAATGTATCTATTTTCTTATAGTGGGCATAGTATGCTCACGGAAAAGTGCTGTATTTTATTTTTATATATCTTTCCACTGGCGTTTTGGTGCTGGTTATGTGGTTGATCATATAAGCAATGGCCAAATATGACCAATTTACAGTTCCTTATCTGATTATGGTGAAATTTGATCTGATTGTGTAGAAATGGAATTCTAAAATTATATTTAGAAGAAGTTCTGGCATATGGCCAATTTCAAGGAACATATTTCATCATAATCGGTTAAGAAACAACCGAGTCCCTACCTTAGATTTTTACTTATGTTCTCGGATACTATGATACATTTTTTCATTATCTATTTATCAACACGAAAATGAAACAACTAATTCAGAAGCATAGTCTACTCTTATTTCTTAAGCAAACCAAATTTGCCATGCGACATGAGCTGCCGATTTACATACCTGAAATACCTAAATAGTACATTTAATTCTGTTGTAGTGTTACCCATTAACAGGTAATCATAGAGGTGTTTGCATAGGGGCTTCACCTTCAACGGCTTGGCAAATGAAATGACAAACCTATGTTTGGACTATCATATTATCCTATTTTGTCTTCATAAATGCCAAATGCAATTTTGTGTAATTATTGTTGTTGTTAATAACAGATTGTTTGAAATATCGTACATAAGAAAGTAAAATTGTCCATTTGGAAAATGTTAATTCGTTTTTGTTTATATAAAATTTCTGTGTCTACCTATCTTATACTGAATAAAAGAATTGTTTGGTTATATTTATATTGAATGAATTAAGCGTTACACTTTTTTTTTTGGAATAAAAACGAAAATATGAATTTTTATTAATCCTGAATCCACACCAGTTTGTGAATGAATTTAATAAACCATTTGTTGCGGTTAACAGGTGCAGGTAAAAATTGATCCAGCGATTGAAATAATAGTAAGGCTAATTATAGAAAGCGTACATCATATTGAGCAAAAAATTTCCTATCGTTACTTTCCAAATATGGCTTATCAGGCTGTTGTTTGCAGATATCATGTTTTTGTTTAATTCCACAGAATTATACAGTGACTACAATAGGAAAATATCGCTTCATTGATACAAAAATTCAAAAGTACATTTTAAGTTTTTTTTCTCTTGAAACTAGTTATTTATTTTCACGAAGGATCGTAGTATGTGTAATTCTGTTCATGTGTGCAATATCTGAAAAACCCTAATAAAAACATTCTCAACACAATGATATTTTGTAAAGAAAGTCAGCTGATGTAGGTACTTTTTTATAAATCATTTTGTTATAGCGTGTCAGTTTTAACGCGTTTTTGGTTCCCTCGAAATGAATTATCATCATCGAAAAGGATCATAGTAGGCTTAGACCTACTCTTATACATACATATCTGTTCCATTTACAAATGGAAATTTGGCAAAATATAGAAAGAGATAGGTCGCATTATTTCAGAAATAGTAAAATATAGCATCCATATGTTCAAATGAGATAATCGAACTCTGATGTACATAAGTACATACATAGCTTTATCCTATTTACACTCTTTACTTCTAAATTTATTTAGAATATTTTACTATTTTTGCTGGGCTGGGTACGAAATCTTGGTTTACAAAATCTTGGTTTTCAAAATTTCGGTTTTCAAAATCTCGATTTTGAAAATCTCCGTTCTCAAACGCTATGGTTTTGAAAAATAAATTTTTATTAATTCGAGCCCGAATCATCATCAAAAGCCCGAATTAATAAAAATGAATTTTTCAAAACCGAGCTTTTGAGATCAGGTTGGCTATAATATCTCGGTTTTCAAAATCTCGGTGCTACAAAATTTCGGTTTTTATAAATTCTTGAAAATGGGGATTTTCACTTTAAAACGAAAATAACCAAAAATTATAAATTCTAGAAAATGGGGAATTTAATTTTAAAAACTAAAACAAATCCGCGATTAGAACCGAGATTTTGAAAACCGAGCTTTTGAAAACCGAGATTTTTAAATTTATGATTTTTGAAAAACCGAAATTTTGTAGAACGAAAATTTTTAAAACCAAATTTTTATTAAATTCGCTAATGTATTTTCACATACACACAATTTTACTTATATTGCTTTTGTGTAAGATTTCATTTGATTTAGGCAGGCCGTTCTAAAAATTTCAATTAAATTCTTGTAAAAGAAGAAAATGAACAACGTATTATTTCGGTGATTTTATTATACATTCGCATAAATCTACAATAAACAACAACAATCCGCCAATAGCTACGCCTTTTTCATTCATAAAGATTACAAATACTAACGCAGAAGGCACAAATAGATTTTATTTTTATTTTCTCCTTGTAAATTGTTTAGGTTTTTGATTTTTTTTATACACAAACAAAGCCAATAGCAAAGCTTGATAAATACGAATATACAAATTTAGCATACAGTCAAGCATGCGATTTAGTAAATCACATTTTCATGCGAATATAACATAGTAGGTACCCTAGTAGAAAAAGTTCATCAAGTAACCAATACAAAAATGCATCAACTCACACAATTCAACAAAGTATATAGAATTTTGTTCAATTGTATAAGTTTCAACTGTTTAAGTTTAGTGGTATATGTATAAAATGTAAGTAAGTGAAAATATTGCAGAATAAGTCAGGGAACTTACTGATGCTATTCTGGTCCTTACTCGATTTAAGAAATTGAATGTAATAACTCAGAGGAAAACAGTTACAAATTTCGATATTATATATTTCGTTCTCCCTTCTACCGATTATACATCAATTTGTTTTACATTTTGTGCAGTTTGTTTTTAAACATTGAGTAAGTCAGTCGCACGTTGCATCTATACAATTTCGTTTAATGTAAAAAAAACCTGTATCAGGTGATAGAATACTTGGTCCAGGAAAACTTAAGTAAAATTTTATTAATTAAATTATAATTAATAAATCATCGCAATGTATTTTAATGACCTGAATGTATATAACATTTTGTATTTTACTGCGTAATTTCCCCTCCATTTTGTTACAGATACATTGATTTTACACAAACATTTCATTTAGAAACTCTTGCGAGATTACCTACTATTTTGCAACACACTTTCTATTCAAAATCATTAAGAAATGCATAGTAATTTTTCAATGCTTATGTTGCGCAAACCGGCAATGAGTTCATGATGAACGGCTCTTGAATATTCTTAGTGAACCTCATTTAATTATTCACAGAAACATTCATTGATAAATGAAAATTATATAAATGAGTTTAGTCCCGGGCCCTGAATATAGTTCATTTAATGAGTCATTAGAAATTTCATTAGGATTTCATCAGTGAATTCATCGATTACCTTCTACTAGGGTAGTAATGGATCATGTTTATAGAATAGAATTAATACAACAATTATTTTGCTTGTTGTTTTTGTTTTTTCCGATCTTGAATCGAGTACAAAAAAATAGGATATATGCTTTGTCGCTAGTTTCGTCAAAGAATAAATAACTAATTCACCGTAATCTCTCTTATTCTATTTTTCTCTATGCTTTTCATTATTCTAAATTTCAACTTTTGGAACGTCAACCGAATTATTATTACTATTTGACGGAAATAACTTGGAATACTGCTTGAATTTTCGTTCCTTTTCATTTTGGTTCACGCGCAAGTTGATTTGCCATGTTAATTTGCTTTTTTTTAAATTTCTCAATATTTCGTAAAGAAATTTATCTACAAAATATTAAATTAATTTATTGGCGCTATAAGAACTTGACTTGCAAAGTCGTTAATGAGTTCGATAAAACCGGATAGAATATTTTAGCGCTGGTAAGCTAAAGAAGATATCTCTGACCCAAAAGTTTCTCCAATCCGTGCTGCCTACAGATGATCTGACTTACCATATAATTCCTAACAGAAAGTTGAAATTAAAATCTTATGTATAAAAATATATAAACTTTAATTAAATATGACAATAATTTTAATTTTCTTGAATAATTTGATTAATTTTGATAGTTTTTGAAAAATTTCGGATTAAACGAATTCTCCAATTTAAGTGAACTATTTCTAAAATGAATGAAAATTATTCCGAATTGAATAAACCCTTTTACGGAAAGAATGGAACTAATTTCGAGTGGAATAAAACTTTTTCCAAATTAAATGAAACCAAATGAAATAAATTTAAAAGCAAAAATTTTATCACTAAAATTTATAAAATATAACAGTAGTTA
Source organism: Tipula helvola (assembly GCA_963556165.1). Classification (NCBI taxonomy): domain Eukaryota; kingdom Metazoa; phylum Arthropoda; class Insecta; order Diptera; family Tipulidae; genus Tipula; species Tipula helvola. The sequence continues at coordinate 193,218,562 of OY744481.1, read as the reverse complement.
AATAAAAGAAACGTACTGGTTATCTTGTAACAGCAGGGAGTGTCATCATCGTGTATAAGATGAAATTGGCCCAATCTGATGCTGTGACTGTTTCAATTCTATATTTGATTACGTCTTCTAGATTCGGGTTTCTCTTAGTTCTTAATAAGTTTTCCTTCGACGTAATTTGCGAAAACCGTGTCCTATCGAATTTACTTTTGTAGACTAAAATAACCCTTTACCAATTAAAGGTTAAATAATTAAAGTGGTTTTAAATTGAAAAAAAATAATTGAATCTGGAAAAGTAGAGAATACGGTTATGGAAGAAGAAACTTCTTTGGTTTTGTGCTGCTTCAAAAAGGTCATTCACCTATAGGGGCCCTTATCATAATTTCCGTTGCAAAACAATTTTTAAGCGATTTCAAAAATGGATCGCCAAACACGATACCTTTCTACCATTTAGGCGATAGTCGGAAAAATACCAACAGCAAATTAAAGTCGAACATTGTTTTATTGTTTGTCGTTTCTTATGGTTACTAGTAGTTAAAAAAAATAATCAAAAATACACTCGAACCAAGACTAGCCTTAAAGTAACGTCACTCACACAGTTCGGGTATGGTCCATCATAAAATTCTTTATGAGCTCCTGACTCAATACGCAGAATTTGTAGGTGCTTCACGTGTCATTCAATATTATTTTATGATAAATATTTATCTGTTTGTTTTGTTATAAAATTATCCAAATAATAAGGAGAACTATCAAAATGAGTGGTTAAACATATTATTGGTGAAATATTGTACAGCGAAATTTATGTGAAAGAGTGACTTACGGAGCACATCTAAACGAAATTAATTTCCATTTACACAAAAATTGTATAATTACCATTATTTAAAGTTGAAGTTGTGACCTACTTAACCAAATACTCGTTAGTCCCAGTAGTGTCTGTATAAATTTGGTATGGGCCTTCACCTCATTTGGTGCTTGATACATCGAGTAAAAATTACTTTACCAATATCATACGCTTACAATTACGGCTCGATTACATTGGGCCAGATGAAGACAGAGTGGAGATATATATTTTAGAACGTTTTGAAACATGAGGCTGGCTCTGTAATTTGTACAATATTTCCATTATGTCGTGCTTAAATTGCGCTAAATATAATTATCAATAATAATGGTGAACAAACTGAATTTATTACTCATCAGCGTTAGTATTCTACAAAACACTGTGCAAATTTAAATTTTGCAAAACGCATATTAATCCAAGCACGCTTTCTATAAATGACAACTAAATTGAAAAGTAACCTCACGAGGAGACTTTTCGTTGGCTGCCTGGTGGTGAATAGTGTAATGTTGGTTTGAAATGAATAGTCGAAAATTTAGTCAAAAAAATCGACGTTAGGCACACAGTATTAGAATCCTAATCGGCCATATTCCAAAATTTCATCTAAAAATAATTTTAGAATCCCATTTCCGATGTACTTGTCGAATTACATCATAATCGATTGAGAAATAAGCAAGTTCCGTCATTCTAGGCCAAATTTCAGAACTTCATCTAAAAATCATTTTAGAATCCCATTTTCAGCTAAGTTCCATCCTAATTGGCCTTATTCCAGAACTTAGAATTCCATTTTCAGGGCATATGTCGATTTTCTTGATATTGGAGTAAGGAACAGCCAGGTTCCATCCTATTTGCTCATATTCCAGGAGTTTATCCAAAATTCATTTTAGAATCACATTTCCAACGCATAGATCGAATTTCATCATGATCGGTTAAGGAATAGCCAAGCCTTTATATTATTTTTGTGTAAACATGTAATATTATTTTCAGTTACCAAACCAGTTAATTCCCTCAAAATTGTATTTAAGTTAATAAAAAACCTTTTAAAGAACGGTTTTTTAGAATTTCACTTCTTTTTACTTGAATCTGATTCATAAAGAACAAATACAAGTACATGGAACTGTTTTTTATACCCCCTTAAAGAATTTTCAAAAGCACTATTTGCTTTGAAATTTGTTTTGAACACCTTGTTTTGAGATATACGAGTATTATACTCTCAAATAATTGAAATTAATTTAATATAACAATAATAAAAATTAATTTTATTTAATAAATTATAAATTATAAGATCTTTGAATTTTCATCTTAAGAAACACCTTAAGCATTTACCTAATCTCTACCTAGTCTTCTTATAGGTGAATATTACAAAAAAGGTCTCGACCGTTAAGGGTTAATTCTCCTCGTCCAGACGAGCCAATTTTGTATGATTGACAGAACGAAAATTATTACAATAAAAGAAAAAATACAATGGATGGAACGAAATTTCAATAAATTGTGGAAAATCATGGGAATCTATGTTTCTGCACAAGTGCGGGTCCCTTCACCACCACACATTGGTCACATTTTTGGCACCATTCTATCACAGATTGTCTACATCCTGCCCAGTAGAATCGTTGCCGTATCTTGGCCAGTGTTTTAGTTCCTAAGTGGGCCCCTCTTGCTCCTCCGTGATATTCTTTTAGGATTCCCGCAATCCGGCTCTTCAGTAACACTAGCAACAATTGCTGCACATTGCCATCCGTGCTTTCCCACATTCGTTTTAAACATCCAATCTCTATTCGGAGGCTATCCCATTGAACCCAATAACCTTAATAATGGGAGTTTTCTCCGCGATCTCGCTCTAAGTGGGCCGGTGTTCCTTTTCTTTCCATTCAATGATAACCGACAAATCCGTGTCATCTAATTGCTCTTCCCTGATCATTTCGTCAGTTCACTCCTCCTCAGGCAGCACTTGCGTAAGCCTAACATCGATGATGCATTCCTTTGCTTCAACGTGACCACAATATTTGCATTCTACTGGACATGGTCGTTTTGATAATGCGTCGGCATTTCCGTGTGCGCTTCCCTTTCGATGTTCGATTTTTAAATCATAGCTTTGAAGACGTTCGATCCAACGTGATATTTGCCTCTCTGGATTCTTGAATTGCAACAGCCTCCGTAAAGCGCCGTGATCCGTCTGTAAATGGAATTTTTGGCCATAAAGTATACTTATGGAAATGCTTAACGCATTCTACTATAGCGAACAATTCCTTCCGAGTCGCGCAATAATTACTGAATCGTTCTTGGCCATTAATTTCCTCTGATAACACTCCTCCTATACCGTCATTACTTGCATCGGTGTTCAAAATAAATTTCACGTTGGGTATAGGGTATGCGAGGATTGGCGTGACACATAATCGTCTCCTTAGTTTCACGAATGATTTTTCCTGGTCATCCTTCCATTCGAATGCCTTGTTCTTCCTGGTTAACTCGTGTAAACTTTTTGCCATGTTGGCGAATCCCAGCACAAAGCGTCAATAATAGGTGCACAATCCCAAAAGGCTTCGCAATTTGTGTACAATTTTAAGTCTTGTCCAGTTCTTTACCGCTGCGATCTTTTCTTTAGGCTTAACTTTAATCCAGCAGCCTGTATCCGACCGAAAACCTCTGCCAAGTTTCTGAGATGCTCGTCGAAATCCTTGTCGATAATGATGATGTTGTCAAAATATGTATATTAGGCACGTCTTCCAATGTTATCCCTTTAGCACGCGTTCTGTTAATCGTTCAAAAGTTGCAGGACTCCAGGAGCATTACATAATCCGAACGGCATAACATTAAATTGCCAAAGCCCGGTACCCACACTGAACGCCGTTTTCTCGTGATCTTCCTTATAGCTGCTTTGTATAGATAATGTCAAAAATATTCGAGCACCTGATAATGTGTCTAAAGTGTCGTCGATCCTTGGCAGTGGGTAGCTATCTTTTTTCGTCACAGCATTGAGTTTTCGGTAATCAACGCAGAATCTCATGCTACCGTCCTCCTTCTCAACCAATACTACCGATGAGCTCCATGGGCTGTCAGATTGTTCGATTACTCCTGCTGTGTATCTGTTACCATTCGATCGACTTCTTTTTGTTTTGCTAATGGTAACCTCCTCGGTGGTTGACGAATGGGCATCTCTGTCCCTGTATCAATTCGGTGCTTTACCATTGAGGTCCTTCGCTGGACGCATCCGATGTACTGCAGAATATGGACATGTACATGGACATGTACATGTGCATAGTTTTTCTGTACCACGGTAAGATCTTCGGTCCATTTCTGAATAAGTTCTACCATTTCTTTCTGCCCTTTCATGTCGGCTTTTCCAATCGGATTTTTCTGTTCACATTTTACTATCGTTGATACTTCGTCACCTTTGTCAATGACTGTTCCTTTCTTGATGGTTTTTGTCTTATCCGAGAGATATAGAGTCTTAATTGATACTCTAAAGTTGTTGTCCGGTTTAACTAGGGATTTTCCGATTATAACTTCCTTTGTTCCGCTCTTCTCTTCATTAGCTTCCTTAACCCACAACCTGGGTGATCCAGAATCCCCTTCAATCTTCCCCGCACGATTGTCTCTGAGTTCGGTAGCAGCTTCTCTCGATGATCAACCATAATTCGCCTGGTAGTTGCTCCTGTACTACTAGAGTGAAGTGGCAACTCGATGTTATCGTAAGTTAATACTCATCTTTCAACATCCACCGCGAAGCCATTTGCCCTCATGAAGTCCATCCTCAAAATGACATCATCCACAATATCTGCAATCAGCACTTCGTGTTGGAAAAGAGTTCTCCCGATCTTCATTTTTACGATCTATTTGACTTTTATTATTGAACTACCTATCTCCAATTACCGTTTGTAATTTTAAACCATTAGTTGGTTGTATACCTCCACAGATTAGATTTTTACGGGCAATCGTGCGATATGCTTCCGTGTCCGGTGATGATGCAATCAGTGCCATCAATGTCGCCTTTGATTGTTAAGCTGTCAGCGCCTCTTGCTACTTTTAAAACGCAGGTAGAGGTTATGGGGCAATCGGTTGTGGTAGCCAGCTTCTGCTCCTTTAGGCTGACTCTATGTAGTTTAACGGGTCTATCCTATGGTGATCTTCCACGTTTTCTTCTTATTTCCCAGCAGTCCCGCGAGATGTGACCGACCTTATCACAAGCCCAACATCTGATTTTGCCGCTTTCGTCCCGTTACCTTAGTGCCGACCGCTCGGTGTTTATGCTGGTGTCGATTTCCACTCTGCGTATTTTCATTAACGGTTTGGTTATGGCTTCTGTAGTCTCATTCATTAACGCACAAGCGATGGTTTCCGCAAAGGTGGCTTTAGGTGGCGACATCACCGCTTTGCGTGTCTCTGGATCTCGAATACCATCAATGAATGCATCAATTTTAACCCTTTCCATGTAGTCGGCTGACGTACTTGTATGTGCTAGCTAAATGTATGTGCTAGTCGCTCTATTGATGATGAAAATTCGTGAAGCGATTCTCCTCCCTTTTGGTAGCGGCTTTTCAGTTCGTGCGATAGATTTCCCGCTTGTGGTCACTGCCGTGAATGGTTTGTAAGGCCTCCGTTGCTTCACTCTTAAGGGCCATTATTAGGGCTGCAACAAGATTTTCATCGTCCCAATGATTTTGCTTGGCTACCATTTCAAATTGAAATTTGAAAATGCCGAAAGATGTTGTTCCGTCAAATGTTGGTGGCTTTATCTTAATAGAGTGAATGGTGACGTTGAACTTCAGTTTGAAACTCAGCTTGTAATTTATGTTCCACCTGTTGAACCTCCGTCTTAAATTCAGTTTTAACACGTTGAATTTTTGTTTGCAATTCCGTCTGCAATTTCTCTACTTCACCATGCACATTTGTGGACAATTCAAGAATTTTCTCGTCCATTGCTTTTGACTTTCGGTAATTTCACCCATTTGATACACCATAATTTGGATTGGTTGTTCAATTTTCTATATTTGTTTTTCCATCTTTTGGTTTGACTGCTTAATTTCCTCCAACTGACGCTCGTTTTGTTGTTTAATCTGGTGTTTCATTTCTTGGGTTGACTGGTTTATTGTCTCCAACTGACGCTCATTTTGTTGTTTCATTACACTCATTTGTCCAATCATTTGGTTCATATCAGTCATTAACTGCGACAAATCGAAACTTCCAGATGGTAGTTGTGTTGTTTCGACCAATCGTTGTGTTTCTTCTGTCCTCTCTACGGTTGCCGCATCCGTTACTTGCACGCCAAAATTATGATGGTCAACGTTTAACCCTTCTCTCTCCATGGCCTCACGTAGTACACTTGTTTAGTTGTTTTAACACCATCAATGGATAAACCCCGTTTCTCTAGTTCCTTTTTTAACTCTGGAACTCTTAATTCGGAGAGAATCATTTTCTTTGTTTTATTATTCACATTCCCACCGCTATCACCAATTGTTACGTTTTGCCTTGCCAATCTAGGTTCGTATTACTGGATTGTGAATAAAACACAACACTTAAATTTATCACAAACGATTTTATTTCGTGATTATAAAAATTATTCCAACACAATCTATTAACAAAAATTCACAAAATCATTACTTTTTGCACAATTCCACTGTTCACTTATAACTGATAACTATGGTTAGGATTTTCAGGTTCTAAAAAAACAAAAATATTTACCTAAAATATGTAACTAAAATTGCAAAATATGTGGTAAAAATATGTGATTAAAAATGAAAAATTTGGGGTCAAATTTTGAAAAAAAGGCAAAACTAGAACTTATCAAGAAAGGATTTCAACTCACTGATTAAAAAAATATATCTACCAGATTTTGGCTGTAAAGTGGGACACAATAACTTCACTGTATTATAAAGGGCTGGAGCGGTAGTCCAAAAATGGTTCTATATCTCGAAACATTTAAAAATTTGGACACATAAACGGTCCCTACCTATAAAGTACACCTTGAGGGTTGATATGATTCACGTTAATAACGTGGATAATAGAGTAATGGAGTAGAATAGCATTTTATATTTACTCGTGTTTGATTCATTTAAATTTAGAAAAATTCCTTTACATACATATTCAAAATTTTGGACTAATCAGATAAACTGAACGAGAAATATTTCATTTTTGATAAAGGTACATGAACGCTAAGAGAACTAATGAACGCTAAGACTGGTGAGCTTATAAGAACTGGTGAACGTCTTGTTCAAATAGTTTTGTACCGGCTCAAAGTTTGTGAAAAGGCGGTTCTATGACCCTAATACCATAAACAGACACAAGACTGATTGCGATTTTCATTAATCCCGATTGTCAAAAATCGCGTTCTGAAAACGAAATAATCCTGATTTTGTGAAATTCGTGTAATGACAGACAAGCAAAAATCCTTTAATAATTTAGAATTCAAGATTATTCGGTTTGTGTCTATCTGCGGTGTAAGAATGGTATCGGCAACCTTTATTGGTAGGTACCGACCTGAACCGTCCGGGACTTTCAAAGTTATATTGAGATATAGGCAGTTCAGAACAAAGTACACGCTTGATTTTTTTAAAATGTATTTAAGACCTACTTAAGCGATCCAGGTTGATCTATTTGGGTGTGGCTGTAATTTTTTTATATTTCAAGCATTGGAAATATGTAGGTATACTGTAAAAATTAAAGGCGATATAAAACATTTTAAATGTAACACTCATAATGATAAAAGTAACTTTACATTCGCCTTACGATTGGTTAGTTAGTTAAAAGTATTTAGTTTATTACTTAAGTGGGTCTGAAATACATGTTATAACAACTTCAAGCGGTATCCCTTTGAACTGCGTTTGTTTTAGTGTAACTTTGAACAATTCTAGGGCGGCCCCGAGTTGTCTGGCCAGATTGTGGATACTATTCTTAACGACAAAAACTGCCTATTTACAGGTTTTCAGCCGGTGTACACTGTTTGAATGAAACGTTCACCAGCCCTCTTGCTAGTGGGCCCACGAATAAAGACAAAAATCACAAAATTTGCTTTTTTGGAAGAACTTAGGATCATCAAAGAATGTACAGTAAACCTCAATAATTTTAATTCTATGTTTGGTTTCTTCTTAATTTATTGATCTAACTTACACGGTAAATAAAAATTCACTAGATGTGAGCATACTAGGCAATCTAGTTGAATCAAGTAAAATTAAAAATACTAGATTTCAGGTTGTAATAAAATATGGCGATTTTACTTGAAATACAAATGTAAAGTACCGGAAATCAAGTAAACAATTTTACTTGATTTTACTAATGGAATTCCGGTAAAATTATGAGAAATACGGTATTTTAATTAGATTTCAAGTTAATAAAATACTAGATTTTCTTGCAAAACTATAAGATTTTCTGTATTTATTCTACTAAAGTTCTAGTAAAACAACCAAACAAAACTATATACTTTAGCAGAATTCTAGTTAATCCTACGTCATCATTTTTTACTAGTTTATCCGTTGACTACACTAGATTGCCGTTAAATAAATTTCAATAAAAAAATGTTTTTGAATTTTATTTTAGTTAAAGATTTTTTTTTATTTCGGATACAAAATACAAATACAAAAAAAAACAAAGCTTAACGTAATTCTCGTGCATATTCTACACATAATTTGGTATGTATATGTAGTATGACGCGCGAGGTGTCGGAATCACATCTTTAATTTTAAAAAAATATACCTCTAAAAAATTAAAAAAATACAAACTATTCTTAGGAAATTTTAAACAAAAACATAAAAAATTTTAAATAAAATATCAATAAATGTGATGACTTCTATTGATTCATCTACCTGCAAATATATAATTTTTTGATTTAATAATAAGAGTAATCAAATGAACTATACATCAAAATGTCAACGTTCAACTAACTCACTAATTATACTAAATTAAATTAAATTATGTAGATTTTATTTAACATTTTTTCCCAATTTTCGACTTTTCAAGTCATCATCATAGTAACAATTTTATACCTTGTACATTATGACAGGTAACGAAAGTTACGTAAATACTCGTAGTATTATGTTTTATTGTAATGTTCATATTTAACATAATATTGTATAATTCTATTGCTTTTGTTTTTTGTTTATTGTTACCTCGGTAATGATTCGAAAAGTCAAAAATTGGGAAAAAACGATGAATAAAATCTACATGGCTTAATTCAGCTTATAGTTAAATATTCTATAAGAAAGCCAAAGTTGAAACTTTTAAATGTAACAAGACTAATAAAAAGCATATAATAATTAAAACCATATCAATAAATAATTATATACCTTAGCTCAAATGCATACGCTGGACATGCAGGTTAAAATAAATTGAAGATTATCCGATGAAGCAGCAATGGTTTGAAGTGTGGTGGTGTTACTGGACATCTCATATTTAATTGTGAGAAGGGCCCGTAAATAATCTAAAGCAAGAAATTTTCCATCCGCAAAGAAAAAAAAATGGCAAGATTAATAATCGCACAAAAAAAAATCGCACAAGAAAAAATCGCACAAGAAAGGACCGCACAAAAAACGGTTTGAATGTATTTTGTATATACTGCCGTACTAAACATATTTTACATAACTAAAGAAAACGCATTTTGAGAAAAATTTTAACTCCGTTTTGAAACTAAACAAACGACTTAAATACGAAATTATTTTTCTTGTTACGCGTTTCTGGATTTAGTTTTAATTATTTTTTATAATTTTGTTGATAAAATTTATTTTAGCTTTCGATTGGCAGCAATAACTCAATTTTTCCAAACATGTAGTTATGTAAATTATGTTTAAATATATACGGCAGTATAGCTCTTACTCACAATTTATATATCATACTTATATTTTTTTGTCTTAACTGTTTTTAATTTCACGTTCACTACAACACATCACGAAATTCAACGTTTTACTGATACCAGACCACGAAAATGAAATTAATACGCGAGCAAACGGCTAAATTTACTAGAATTCTAGTTAATTTACTAGAATTCTAGTAAATATAATTATAATTTTACTAGAATTCTAGTAATATTTTAATGTAAGTTAAAATTTACTAGAATATTACTAGAATCTTGTACAAGCAAACAAGAATTACCTTGTATGTAATATTTAATTTAACTAGAATTTTACTAGATTTCAGGTAACTACATTAAAAAATATGGCGACACAAAAATTCAACTAGAATTCAAGTAATTTTTATAATTACTGGAAATCTGGTAATAAAATTTACTTGATTTTCATTTAATTTACTAGATATTCTGTTTTAGAAAGTGAAACTAACCATCTAGTATTTTTCTAGTAATTTTTTGTGCTAGATTATCACTAGATATCCAGTATAATTTAAAATATTACTGGAAATTACTAGAAAATAGTCCAAATCTGGTTTTGATTGCAATTTCACTAGAAATTGGTTAAATCCATCTTGAAATTTTACTAGAAAATTCATTTTTTTTTATTTTTAACTAGAAATTCACTGGATTTTCACTAGAATTTGCAAAACCAGATATTCAAGTGGGAAATTACCGGATTTTGTAATGAGCGTGTAGACAGTTTAGGCAAATGTAAAACTTTTGTAGCTTAAAAAAAATATTTTTTGGCTAAATATCTTTGCTTTATCAAATTTTAAGATAATTAACAAAAAAAAAAAAAAGTATTTGAAAAACTCATAAAATATGTGGTAAAACATAAAATAAATTGAAATATGCAAAAATATGTGATTATGAATAAAAATATTTAAATATATGTGGTAACATATTGGGCTTATTCGACTTTATTTGTTCTAAATCGAATAAATATCGAACAAATTTTTGATTTGGATTTCCAAAAAAATATATTTTTTTACCTAAACATCCTAAGCCTACTGATAACATATTTACTATGGTTGCGTCGCAATTTGTATGTATCCGGTCCACTTTTTCTACCTTCCGTAAGAGGCGCTTTTCTTACTTTTACAATCGTCAATTTCACACTAAAACACTTTTTAATTTCCTTCTTAATCTTCACTTATCGCTTACCAAAAACTTAAATCTTCTAATTTGAATTCCTTCACTCCGTATCCCAAGTATAACAAAGCTGAAAACATGATTTTTTTTTCAGCATATTGGTACAAAAAATCGGAAAATGATGAAATTGGGTTGGGTTTCAAAATTCCAACTTTTAACACAGCAAAGATGCTGGCGTTGGTGTGTACTTTTTTATTTTGTGTTTACAAATTTTACAACTTTAGTTTTGTGTGAGACGCCATTATGGTTGTTGTCGTGTTGTGTTTTCTCTTTACGTTTAATTAAATTTTAGTTTTATTTTTGCTGTGCCGGTGTTGTGTGACTAGTTTTTAGTTGGTATAATTTTTATTTTTGTGTTTGCGAATACATAATTGATTAATATACAATTTTTTAATATCAATTATTACAGTTTGTACGTATGGAAGTATAGTGCGAATTGGGACTTTGAGGCGACTTTTTTATGGTTCGGGATATCATTGTATTTTGTTTTTTATTATTTAATTTAAAAATATACAATTTATGTAATATGTATGTTAATAAAAAAAATTATATAAAATTTTAAAATAAAAAAAAAAAATTGTTTTTATTTAAATATGAATGAATGTATGTATGTATGTACATATGTAAAGTGGAATTTCCCCGCCAAAATTTATATTGTAAGCCCCGCCCATTTGTTTGTACCTCACTTTTTTTGTCATCATTTTCCGATTTTTGTGGCCAACTTTCATAGTAAATCTTAGAATAAGTCGGACATTATTTCGGGAAAAAGTCGGTGATGAAATCAGCAAAATGTCAGAAAAATACAAAATTTGTCGGATATAAAAATACTTGGGTATTGACGATTGTAAAAGTAAAGAAAGCGCCTCTCGAGGATAATAGTTAAAATGATGCACCTGATAAAATGACATTTGTCATAAATGCGACGAAAGAAAATTTATCAATGCGGTAATTAAAAATTGTTTTTATAGTCGAAAATTGGAATTATTTACAACAATTTCGAACGTCAAATTATCAGGTAGCTCAGTTTAAAAATGTTCCACTAACAACCAAACCAAACAAACCAAAATTTTTCGAAATTTCATGATTGTTCCGGTAATAACAGTTTAGAAACATTTTGAATAGTTTTTAATTTTTATCATGGAAAATTCCATTTTAGAACAGTAGAACTTCGCTATCAATTAACTTATTCGTTATTCTATTCTACCCTCGGTGACACCGTAACAATACATATTGTTACGGCGACATCTAGGGAAGAATAGAATAAGTTATTAATAGCACAAATTTCCTGTACTGCAATGGAATGATAAAACTGTCCTAAATGTGTCTACACTATTTTTACCGAAACAATCATGAAATTTCGAAGACGTTTTGGTTTGAGTATATAAGGAGTGAACGAATTCGAATTAGAACATTAAATTTTTGGTAAGCGATAAGTAAAGATTAAAAAGGAAATTAAAAAGTGATTTAAAAAGTGTTTCAGTGTGAAATAAAAGTTATAAGTGAACAGTGGGATTGCGCAAAAAGTATAATAAGTGATTTTGAGAATTTTTGTTCATAAATTGTCTTGGAATAGTTTTTATAATGAAGAAATAAAATCGTTTGTGATAAATTGAAGTGTTGTCACAAACTAATCAATCTTTATTCTCCTTTTTGGCACTTGTCAACCAAAACTTATTTTCTGTCAACAAATTAATGCGGAAAACAGATGTGCGGAAAAACGCTTGCGTTTAAATTAGAACACACTACTTTAAATGAAATGAAATACATGTATTCCGCATAGTAGGCGTTTTTCCGCAAGTTGTCTCTATTTCTAATTTAGCTGCGAATCGGTAGGCTGCACTACGTAACAGAAAACAAATCTAGTACGATTTTTCTACATTTTAATTTTTTCAGGGAAATTTTTTGTGTTTGTTGACTGAAAACAAACGTTTGCTGACAATTGCCAAAATGGAGGATACAAATTAATTCGTTTGTGACAAAATACGGTAAAATTTATTAAGAAAAATTGTATATTAAAATTAAATACGTGAAAATAAACCTAAAAAATACGCAGTTTCAAGCGGTATACATGTGTTGTTTTGGGTGCGGAAAAGCGCGTGTTACTACATGCAAAAATTCCACACATGTTTCCACGTTTCCAGCATAAAAAATTGATTGAAAAATAAAAAGTATACAAATTGTACTAGATTTGTTTTCTTTTACGTAATGTAGCCTACTGATTCGCAGTAAAATTAGAAATAGAGGTAACTTGCAGAATTCTGCGTGGCAAGCAGAATTCATGTATGTATTTTATTCCTTATAAACTAGTGTTTTCTAATTTCGATGCTTGCAAAATTCTGCACATCTGTTTTCAGCAGGAAGCATCAGGAAAGAAATTTAGAACATTGTGGATGCTGAACGGAACAATTTAAATTCTTAATGGTTTTCAACAGAATGCATTTTTTTTATTAAGAATTAGTATTAAAATCAAAATTTTACAACTAATTAGTTAAAATTAATAAGATAACGAACGAAAGAGTCATTTTTGGCATTTTTTAAGAACTGCTCTTGCTCAAAATAACGGAAAATGTTTGTAAAATGTAAGTGGTTGGTTTAGTGACGTATAACGGACGCTTTGTGGGAAAAGTGCCGTTCAAGGGGTCGGATAGGCTTAGTTTTTTATTATATTTTTTGTTGAAATATACGTTTTAACTTATAAGTACTAAAAAATGCATGTTTTATTATTGTCAGCTCACCTAAATATCTATAGCTATTTTCAATTTCAGTTTAAAGTATGGCTTAATGAAGTAATATACGTCGTTTTTCCTAACCTTAAAAACTAAACTACGTTATCAATTGTAATATGTGAAGTTATTTCTTGTAAAGTATGATTTTATCAAGTTTTATAGCAAACAATTAAATGTTAATACCTTTTGCAACATAATTTAATTTCTGATAGTTAAGCGAACGTTTATACGAAATAAAAATAAAGGAATCTATTTGATTTTCAAGTAAAATTAGAAGAAACTTATCATAGTATTAATTGGGGGTTGGGAGATTCGAATACGAATAGTTTTAATATAAGCTGTATATTTGTTTTTTATTTTTGCATTCCTTTTTAAAAATTTAAAATTGTACTAGAACTTATTGTTCCTAATTGTTTTCCTTAAAAAAATTAATTTAATTAAAAGAGCTGGGAGTAGCTTGAGCCGTAGAAAAGATTGCAAACCAAACGTAGAAACAAACAAATAAACAACACCAAGTTTCAGTTTCAAAACACTGACTCAGTTTATTAATGATACCATCAGTAAAAAAATGTAAGTTGGCAGTGTTCTGCTTTTTAAACATTTTTGACAAAACAACATTTGAAAAATATTCGTCAACAGCAATTACATGAAAAAAAATCCGATATGAGCTTAATTAAATTAATGTTTTTACTAATTATTTTGCGATAACAGTCGCCACTTCAATTATTTAAAAAAATACATAAATATAAAATGTTATCATATATGAATTAACTTTTGGTATCTACGACACATTTAGCTATGCTCGAATCAATACATATTCCAAATCAACATTCCACGATTTAAAAGTCGCACACTTTGAATAACGATTTCCAACTAAGCAAAATTTGTAACAGTTACACGTATATGGATGAGGTATACATATAATAATACAGAATATTTTTATTTCAAAGCGGGATTCGATCTTCATCGACTTCATCGCCGTCTGTATAGCTCACAGTCAGCCGATTTAGCTTAATCGCGCCCGTCTCTTGGAATGTCGTTCTTGGAATGAAAAAAATTCCATTTCCTATTTTCGGATTTTGGTGTTAGCGTTTCTGTCAAATTTGTTGTTTACCACTTTCAGTTGTACTTATTTCGAAGTTTCGCTGTATTAGTGGTGCCTTCGGTTGAAACTGGTGGAATATCTTCAGTGATGGTTGTTACTTTTCTGGAGTAGTTATAGTTTCTTCATTTGAGCTTGTATTTTCAGCAGCGCTTGTCTTGTCCGCAGTAGTGGTTGAAGTCAGATATCAGTATAATAATAGTATTTCAGAGTTCCCTTTTACGCAATTACTTGCGGCAGGGTCAAAAAACATAATGGCTGGACATACTGTTTCGACTCCATAGTTATTATTGCCCACGATAAATGGACGACCATCAATTGGATGTGGGTTCAATGTTCTGTTATGCCCTTACAATCAAAATCTACACACTATACCTATGATTGAATTAAGGAGGCAGAACCTAATTAAAAATATTTATTTCGGCATGTTATTTTAAAATCCAATCTCTGTATTGTAGCACCACTGTGTAATATTATTGTAAATAGGAAGTAGTGAAGAAGTAACATTTTCGTTACAAAAAACTATTTCAGTTACCTAACTTAATCACCGTCGATTTTATGACCAGATAATATAAAAAAAAACTTCAGTTTAAATTCAAACTAATTGTCAATCACTTAAACTAATTGAAAATCATGTTTTTTTCGATTAATTGTAATGATTAGAAATTTATAAGGTTTCTGTACATTATGTATGAGCAATTACCTCATACAATTTTTTTCTGACTAAATAAATTCTGCAAAACAACTACCATTTTTTTGTATTTGTGGACACAAAAAAACGTTCAAATCGCTACCCAATAGTACAATAAATTTAATTGCAGCCTAATGTAGAAGTGACATCTGATATGGTTTAATGCAACGACAGGCACAACGTAAAACAAACTAAACACCACGCTTAAAGATTGTCACCCAACACAAACACTTAGATTTCTGAAGTTCCATTCTTCTAACAAAATGTATACACAAACATTTCTCGATCATTTCTTATCATGCGCTTTTTATTTTTATGTATAGGTGTACGTAATCGTAAGTTCAATTGTTTGATAAAATTTGTGAATATTAAAAGTTGTATTAAGCAATTTAAATTTAGTTGTACTTAGAGCTGAAAGAATTCTGCAAGCAAATTGCAAGAAATTTAAAATAAAAGAAAGTCTATCGCGAAGAAGAGTAAATTTTTGTTGTAAAATTATGTCGTTCAGTTTAAAAGTTATATTGGGGTTACATTTGTTGAGCATAGTGATTGCATTAGATTTCGATTGCACAGATATACCGCAAGGGCTTTTGAATATACATCCAACTGATTGCAGTGGATTTGTTGTTTGTATAGGAGGAAACCCACAGGCCACAACGTGTCCTAGTGATATGCATTTTGATTTTGATAAACAGAGCTGCATGACTGGCTATTGTGACAATGATACAACCACAGAGGTCACTACAACTACTGAAGAGACAACATTCTTCACGACAACTGATGAATCCGAAACAACCGACGAGCAGCTTACAACAACGGAAGAAACTTCTACCGCAACAATTCCAGAAGAAATATCAACAACGGAAGCAATTCCAGATGAAACATCAACAACGGAAGAAACTTCTACCGCGACAATTCCAGAAGAAATATCAACAACGGAAGTAATTCCAGATGAAACATCAACAACGGAAGCGATTCCAGGTGAAACATCAACAACGGAAGCGATAACCACAGACGATACAACTACAGTACCAATCTCAACCACAGAAGAAATAACTGATGTACAAACATCAACCGCAGAAGAGACAACTTTTGAGCAAACAAGCACTACAGAGGAATCGGTAAGCGGCGAAATTGATGAAGATGGAATTCCGGTGTGCAACACAACCAATTTTATGTATTATCTGCCACATCCTTATAAATGCAGATATTTCATTTTATGTTTGGCCGGAAAGCGATACATTTCGCCATGTCCAACGTATAAATCGTGGGATATTAATTCGATACAATGTGTTGATTCACGCCTAGCAACTTGTGCAGAAGGTGCTCAGTAAAAAATTTAAGATTGTACAATTTTTAAAATAAAAATATTTAAAACTAAATATAATTTTTAATGTAAATGTATTTTTTGATAAGAACTTTTTAGTTTCAACGAAAGTTTAAAAATGAATAGATAAATAAAAACAGTTATTTTTCATAGATATAACGCCACATTATAAGAAAATAATAATATGTTTAGATACCCATAGCAATTAGGACAAATAACGTGATGACAAATTTTCATTATTAAAAGTGGAATTTATAGTTATCATGTTTTTGGAGTTATCTGATATTTTAAAAATTTGTAGTATTTGAATCAATGATAGCGCCGGTTCGGTCACTTTGAGGTAATTTTAGGAAATAGAAATGTTTATCTATAAACTATCTTAAGAGGTACTAACTGAAAAATCGGATATTTATGGTACACTTTCCAGTGACAAAATGTCTTATTCTGAAGCTAATGTCTGTTTATTTATTTGTTCTGGGGTCGATGGGAAGGTCATGTTATTGGCCAACAAATCTTTAAGAACTTTGTTACTTTCAGCCGTCACTTAGCACATTGAAAATTAATGCAGCGGCAGAAGGCCCTAGAAAATAAAACTTAAAAAAATATTCATAAAACAATCTTTAAAAAGTTCTAAAAGTATAAAACACTAACTTATCAATTTAATTTCATAATTCTTTACATTCTTAAATTAACGTCATCATACTACTGTTTTCGCCACCCATTTTAGTTTTTATATTTTGTATAATGGGTAAGATGGAAAAGGAATAGCTAATTGTAACACAAGTGCGGAAAGAGCATTATTACAAAATGAGTAAAATAGAAGAACGAGCATTAACGAGGGCTCCAATCATACAAGATTTGCAAACTTCTTTCCGTAAAAGTGGCATCAAGATTATCAGGCGAAATTAAACGACACCACAATTCTATAGTCTGTTCTTTCTAATGCATTACAATAAACTATAATTTATCAATTTAAGAAACTTATTTGCCGCCTTTATATAGTTTGTCAGGCCTTTATAAGCTAGTTTTAGTGATTGTTCTAAATGCCAATAATGAAAAAATCTTTTGTTTTATTATTTAATGAGTTTTTTATTTCAAGAATAGATTTTATTATATTTTTAGTAAATTATATTTGTTATAATATAGGTAACAAATATAATTTACTAAAAATAAATTAAAAACTTAATCTAACAATTATTATCATATTATAATTGAAGACATGAGTGGATGAAGGTGATATGTAACATTTTCATAATTTTACAGAAACGACCTATAAAGTTTCTACGATTCTTTTTAAAATACTTGTTCTTAGTATAGTTTAGTCTTCATCCGCTTTAAATTTCCCTAGTTTTGCGAAGATTTATTGGGAGAGAATGCATATACGGACATAACAACTTCATTCATGTAAAAAAATCAAAATTAAAAAAAATGTGTCATATTACCTTCATCCACTCATGTCTTCAATTATAATTTACTAGAAGGCTGCACTCCATGTTTATAACAGTTTACTTTCGGTGACTCATGCAAATGCAAAAGACATGGGGATGTTGTAACATCACCATCCATTCGAATTCGATAGAGTTCACGTCTCTTGTTTCAAGTAAAAATTATATTCTATTTCGCTTTTAATTACGCTTTTTCTATTGCTATCTCAGTTTGTCTACGCTTCCAGGAGAATAATTATAGGAGTCTAGCAAGATCATTTGATGTTCTGGCAACCCCACCCAGCGAGACCTTAGCCAGCTTTATACACTTAAATTTATCAGAAACAAATTTATTTATTCTATAAAATATCTCTATTCCTCTTTCTATCATTTTAATATTCGCACTCTCTTAATAAAATCATTTTTTAAATCACTCGGTTAAAACCATCCAATTCGATCTCGTTGGCCCTTCAAGCCAAACTTCTAGAAATTTAATGCTTTTTCCAGTAAGAATAGTCTAGTACAATCTACAAGAGTTTTAAAATGGAATATTTCCTTTTTAGTACAGTAAACTTTACGCTATTAATTAACATATTGTATTCTACTTTAGGTATCCGTGTCACGGCAACATTATATTATACACCGAATACGTATATAAAATTCTCAAAACGCAAGAGTCATTTTAACCATACAATAAAGGGGACCAAAAAGGTCAAACAATTGTTTTGTACAGATAGAAACCAACGCCGCCTAAAGTGCAATGCAATGTAAAATTTCCACAATTTTTGTATTTTTCCATGTTAACATTTAGAAGAATTTACTGTGTGCCGAATTAATTTAGGGAGTCAATATATCAAAGCAACCTAGATGATACAATACAGATTATACAAAACCATAGTCACAAAAACAAATCATTTATAAAGGAATTAGAAACGAGAAAAACCCAACTTTTCTTATAAAACATATCTGTCCCTCGGAGGCATACGACACCATGTCCAATTTTTTCCGAAAATGAACTGTACACTTGGTGTTTAACTATGTTTAATTCTCTTTCTAATGCAATATAACACTATGAAAACCATACAGTCATTACGAAGATACACATGTTTAAAATAACACGATGTGTAGGTTCCGTTAGAGGCAAAAGACACTATGGACATAAGTTCATATACCTTTGCAATTTTAGTTTTATATAAAACTACTTGAAGTTTAAACATACACTTATACTGTAGCCAAAGTGATATTTAAAAGAATAGTAAAATAACGTTAATGGGAAAACAAAAAAATTTATCAAAAAATCTTGTTTCAGTTATTACAACGAATTTTATATTTGTGACATGGTGTCCTATGCCTTCGACGCACAGATATGGGAAATCACTTTTTTTCCTAAGGCCGATATTGCACATTGTATCATATTTCTACAAAGTAGAAATAATTTAGTATTTTTATGACAAAATAAATATACTATAATATATTTTGCTTATTTCACATCACACATTAGCCGTCTTCCAATGGGAAAAATTTGCTACTTGGAAGTATGTACTTGTGAGTAGATACCCAATGGAACGAGAAATTGAGTGACACAAGTAAAACAGCCTTCTGTTTAGTTGTTTGTTTTTATCTTTTGTATAGTTGTTTATCATGATACAACCAATTTAAGAGGTATGATCAAGCGCTCAAGTATTGCTATCTCTTTCACTAAAAAATTGTGTCATTCGGTGATTTTTGTTATAGTTTTTTTTTATAAACACTAGTTCATAGCAAACAAAAACAAATCGATTTGTTTTGCGGTGATAGTTTTTGTGAAAATAACGAAGCCTCGTGATTTTATCGCACCGAATGACGACATGCGCAAGAAAAGTCGAATTTGAAACAGCTGTCAATCATACCTTTCAATTGGTTTATCATGGTTGTTTATTATAGTAAAGGCGATAAATAAAATTAGATTTAAAATATGACAAAAAATTGAAAATATAATGAAAGGAAAGCATTGATATTTAAATCCATTTTTCTTAAAAATGTAACATCAACAATAAAATAATTTTGTATTAAATTTGACATTTTACCTTACTAAAAAATAAAGAAACTCGAACATAATAAAAAACTCGAAAAATATCGAGAAAGTTCTAAAAGCCATCTATTAACTATTTTGAGCTGCTGCCAGGCAAATGTTGTAGTATTTAGCTTCATGAAGCTAACTATCATAAGAAAAATTTAGCAACAGAAAAATATTTTGATATACATATCCTTATTTGACTATCACATTAAATATCAAATTATTATTATAGCGTAATATCGGCCTGACAAATTTTTAAATGAAAACGTTACAAATTCTTAATTATGATTTTTGACATATTTTGATAAATGTTTGAATTTCAACATACGAGATGAACAACGGTTAGTAAAGTAATTGGTTTATGTATACCAACATTTATAAAATTGTCATAAAACATCATTCTTGACAAATTGAAATAAAAGCTTACTACAAATCGTGTGGTCATTAAGTTACATCAATGGCAGTAACGGTAGTATACATTTGTCAAAATCGAAAAAAAATGACCACCTGGGGAAATTTTCTTTTCGTATTTTTCTGTAAACAGCTATAGATATGTGACGTATACATAGAGGAGAGTCTCCGGTTGTGGGCACCCCTGCATAACTTTTGACAGAATGCAAATATGGCTGATCTGCCTTATGTCGTACTTGTACTTTAACAGTACGCAGTTTTCTAGCTAATATCGAAGTGAATGGACGAGCTTGTTCATTTGCTGCGATCATATTAAAAAAAAAGTCCGTAAAAATCAACGCAATTGTAATTTTCCAATTTTTTAAAAGTGCGATAAATCAAAGTGAATAATCTCAAACAGGTAAGTGTTATCGATATGTCTACAGTATTTTCGTTGTGATTTGGGATGCCACATCGATTTATATCAAAATCATGACGCATCACATTTTTTTTGGTTACTCCGAGAATGGTCGTGATTTCCAGTTGTGGGTACTTAAATGTAACCAGTTGTAGGCACCCTCCTTTTTGCATTTAAAGCGTCCGTCCCTCCTCCCCCCAAAGAAGAGTAAAAAAGAAGGTAAAGCTTAGCTTTCCATTGATATTCATATCTTCGCATAATATGCTCTCAAAGGAAAATTATGGGTCAAAAACAAAACTGTGCCCACAACCGGAGACTCTCCCTTACTAATAAGACGAAGAGAAATTTAGCAAGTATTATTTTACTGCGTCAGAGCCAACTTTGATGTATTTTCAAAATGAAATTTCGAAAAAAATATATTAGACTTAATTTAATTTTAATATTATTGCAATTAATCTTTATTTAATACCAATATAGCTTTCCTATATGTGGTTGTTAAAGTTATGTTTTATGTAGAAAACTTGTATACCGGGTGATTTTTTTTAACCTGATACACTCAAATATCTCGGAAAATAAGCACTCTACGAAAAAAATGGTCAAGATCAAAATTTAATTATTCCGCGGAGGAAATACATTAGTGTTAAAATTAATACCCCCTCCCCCTCCTTCTAGGTGGGGCGGGGGTAACTTTGAAACTAAAATAGGAACCCCTATTTTTTATTGCAGATTCAGATTCTACGGCTAAAATTACGTAGGATTTGACTGAAACATTTTTTTCGATTCATGATAGATGGCGCTGTAATTGACGATATTCGTTTTTTTTCGATTTCTCCTACTGAGAACCTATGCAAACGATTCTGCAATACATCTGCAATAAAAATACCATGGTTTCGTTGTAAATACTCGAAGTTAGTCTTAAACAATTTGTATTTCTTAAATTTTCAATTACTAAAAAATGGCTTGTCATTATCGTAATCCAGGAACATGCGAACCCATTAATGCCCAAAAAATAACTACCTGTAAAAAACTTTTCAAACTGCGATCATAGAGGTGATAATAAGTAACGAACATAAATAAATCAAAAATTTCAAAGAAAATCTATTTATTTTCGCGAAAAAATGAGCATCCTTAACCCTGATTCGTCTGCTGGTTTTCCGCAATAAATGTCGAAAGCATTACAATATCCACTCGAACTGGTTATGATCCAATTTTTGTAAACCTGTGCCTCACACTGGCTTACCGCTGGGATTCGTCAATTGAATCATCCTTGTGAAAAAAAAACTTACTGGCAAAACTGGTTCCTAAGCATATTTATAACCGGTCTTACTTTGAACATCCGATCTTTTGAAATTCCATTTTCATCATTGTTGGTCAAATGAAAATATTTTTTTGATCTCAAGACCGATTCTCTTAACCGAACGACAAATAATCGAGAAACAAAAATATTTTAAATCCGTTAGATTCGAAAAATTTATGTTATTAGGTGGTGTGCTCAAACGAGTACGGCGGGCGGAAATGGGTTGAATCGGCTTTCAAATCAATGAAATTACATATTAATCATGTAGGCACGTGAACAAATACAGCAAAACTCAATTTTTTTTAGTTACGTATTGTTCTCCGACGAGTCGTCTTTTACAAACCAGGGAACAGTTAATCGCCACAATATGCATTACTAAGTTGAATATCAGCGTCCTTACAGTCCAAGGATGTGTGGTGTGGAATAATTGGCGACAAACTCATCGGCCCCCACATTATTGAAAGCAACTTGAATGGTCAAATGTACCGAGATATTTTGGAAATGAACTGCCCACATTATTTGAAGACTTGACCTTAGAAGTGCGACGGAACATGTGGTTTCAACATGATGGTTGTCCCGCACACCATTCGTTGGTAGCACATGTAGTACTTGATTGTGATTTCAATGGTCGCTGGATCGGGAGAGCTGGTCCGGTAAATTGGCCTGCCGGATCACCAGATCTTACTTCGCCAGACTTTTTTTTGTGGAGCTATTTCAAAGACCAAGTATACAAACAAAAAAAAACAACGCGTGAGATTGAGCGAATCAGAAATGCTTGTGCTGAAATTCAAGCAGACACACTTCTCAGTTATGTACATATAGTCATTTGAAATGCGGATTAATAAGTGCATTGAAGTCGAAGGCCATCATTTTGAGTACTTAATTTAATTGAAAGATAATGAGGCGAGGGGACTCATGTAAATCAAGCACCCTTTTCCCAATTATTCGTAATTTGCAAAATTAGTAAATTGTTTAAGACTAAGTTCGTGTATTTACAACGAAACTATAGTATTTTTGTTATAGGCATATTGCAGAATCGTTTGCGTAGGTTCTCAGTAGGAGAAATCGAAAAAATTGAATATCGTCAATTACAGCGTCATCTATCATGAATCGAAAAAAATGTTTCAGTCAAATCCTACGTATTTTAGCCGTAGAATCCGAATCTGTAATAAAAAATAGGGGTTCCTATTTTAGTTTCAAAGTTACCCCCCGCTCCACCTACATGGTGCGGGGGGGGGGGGGAGTACTAATTTTAACATAATAATTAAATTTTGATCTCTACCATTTTTTTCGTAGAGTGCTTATTTTCCGAGATATTTGAGTGAATCAGGTTAAAAAAATCACCCGGTATAAAGTTTTATAATATTTTTGCTTTTTCCAATGAAAAACTTGAAGCTAATAACCATCATTTTTACTATGGATTTCTATGGCGAACAATAAATACTTCAGTAAAAATTCCCAGAGACGGAATTCCATGGGACCGCAAAAAATTCCGTTTCTGAGGATTTTTCCGGTTTTGTGGGGTTGCCAAGAAAAAAAATTGGTTATGAATAATTTAAAAGAAATATTTGATTATTTGTATTTCTAGCTAGGTAGGGTACATATATTTATGAACAATGTACATACACACATAATATACTGTAAATGTATTACAATTCAATATATACCAAAGTTATCTCAATTCATAAATGTTCTGCTTTATTTTACTGACTACTTATAAAAATGTCGGAAATTTTGCTTTGTCTGGTGACGATTGGCTTGTTGTAGTTGTCCACTACGTGAGAATACAATTTGTGTACCACACCGTGCAGTTTACCTCGATCAACCGCAAACCTTCTCATATTAGCGACAGCTAAATTTACTTCCTTGAAAGTTAAAGGTACATGATTCACTTCAGCAATGTCGTCATCATCCGAATTATTTAGTACTTTTCTAGCTTCATTGCAGTAAATTATGTAAATAATCTGTACCGCAGGAAAATTTCTATAGATACGAGTACACAACAAAACCAAATTTATACATATGTACATAAATTGTCAGCTTTTGACAAATTTTTTTTTTTTATCGATTGAAGTTAGATGAAATTCCGTCTTTCAGGAATTAGAAAAATAATCGTATGCAGATATTACATTCCGTCCGTTTCTCGAGTATTTTCGTGAAAAAAGATAAAAATTGTATGGCTTTTAATTCTTTGAGTCGTTGTTATGAAACAAAATCCGTCTTTGATGGGATTCCGCATATAAGGATTTCCGTCTCTGAGGATTTTTACGTACCACTAAGAAAGCTTCTAAAAAATTATGACGTATGATTATGGCTCTATAGTCTAGAAGGCTCTGCTTTTATTCGCTAATTTCGTTTAGTGTATACATCTACTCAAATGCTAACATTTAGGGGTAATATACTTTTACCAGCAAATATTTCTTAATCTGTTTGATAACCGTTTATGACCAATAGAAACATTTACACCCATTATGAATGTCGAGTCGATCGACAATCGACACGACTCTGTGTTGCCTTTTCCTTTTTCGTATTGCTTTTATCAAATGAAAAATGGAAACGCAATACAGAGTCGTCTCGATTGTCGATCGACCCGACAATCATAATAGGGGTGATTATTTTTTCTGTTTTTATTGTTCATTGTTGTTGAGTAATTTTTATTTTTAATAAATATACCGGGTTTTGTGATAGTAATATGGTGTTCGATACGAATTACAACAAATATTGTACCCATATACCAAAAAGTATGGACCAATGATATGGAGAACGTTTATAGGAAGAAATCTCAGAACAATAGTGGTCCAATTCATGTGAAACTAACTTCGGATGTAACCAAAAATGTGGTCTTATCTGCATTGAAAAAAAAGAAAGTGGTACGTATTAATGATTTGGGTTTTAATGGAAATAATAAGATTTTCATCAACCAATGTCTTATTCCAGAATATCGGTTACTATACAATGCGGCTAGGAAAGCTAAGAAGGATGGAAGATGTAAATTTGTTTGGCTTAGGAATGGATACATTTTAGTAAGGAAGGATGTCGGTGGTAAAATCACGAAACTCATGTCTGTGGATGATCTGGACAATTTGTCTTAGTTGTTTTTTTTTTTAAATCTTTTAATCATTGATAATTTTATTTAACGTATTTTTATAATTTTAATTCACAAGATCGTAGTTTCGTTGACTTTCCCTCTGGTTCTTCCTATATTAATTTACCATCTAATAATTTGTTATCTCATGATTTTTAGGGTGTTCAAATCTTGCATCAAAATATTCGGAGCTTAAGGAAAAATTTCAGTAATTTCTTAGCTCACTTAGATTCTTTTGATGTAAAGCCAGATTTAATATTTTTGAGTGAAATTTGGATTAATAACGATGAGACGAAATTGTATCGTTTAAACGATTTTCAATTAATTTGTTGCTGTAATAATGGTTACCATTCTGGAGGAGTTTTGGTGTTCTACAAAAATGATTTGAATTGTTTAGTTGAGACTACTAACCTTTTATCAACTGATGTTGTCAAGGTTAAACTTTCGATAAGTATTGAAACGTATATTTTTGTTTGTGTGTATCGTTTGCATTCGGTTTCTCTGAATGATTTTATTGATGAGTTTTCTATTTATTTAAGACAAATTAGTAATAATAATCTTATCGTTTTGGGTGATTTTAATGTTGACATTTTAAGCGACTCTACTAATTGCGATAATTATATTTGTATGGCTCATCTGAAGGTCTATATTCTTATATTAATGAACCGACCAGGGCCCGTATTCTTGAAATTTACCCGAAAAAAGTCGCCGGTGACTTTGGTATAAAACAATTTAAATTTTCGACTGAAATGACGCATTTCACTAGAAAATTATCGGCGACTTTTTCCGATGAATTTCAAGAATAGGGTCCCTGAATTACATCTTGTTCGTCCTCATGGTTAGATCATTGCTTCTGTAGATTTCATGACAATGACTTCTCACGAATTAACGTTTCTTTATTGAACTATATGATTAGTTACCATCATCTTGTACATATTAAACTTAGAATCATCAAGTGTAAGAGATATATGTAGCTGCAAAAATGATAAGCCTAAAATTAATGTTTGTAAATTTGTTGAAAAGTTTAGTGCAGCCGATTTTTCACCTATTCTCACTATCAATGATCCAGCCGCTGCAACTAATAAACTTTTAGAACTATCGAATCTATGATAGTTTATGTAGATAGCTTAGAAAAAAAGAAGCCGCGTAAAAGGTGCCCTATTAAGCCATGGATATCTGAGTAAGCTTTATTGAATTTGATTGAACGTAAAAAGTGGTTGGTGAAAAAGGCCAAGCGTACTAAAGATAATAATCGCTTCCAATTGTATGTTGTTGGTTATATTAATAAAGTAAAAAAACAAATTGAAATTGCGCGGGAAGCTTATTATGTAAAAAAAATTGAAAATTGCTGTAATGATGCTAAGTCTATGTGGCGTACTGTTAATGATGTGTTATGGAATAGTTCTTCTGAAGTAAATCATATTAGTTCAATTGTAACATCTGGTAATGAAAACTTAACTACTGCTTCTGATATTGCTGATGAATTTGGAAATTATTTTGGTAATGTTGCTAATAAGTTACAATGGTGTATATCCATTTTTCTTTTATGTGTATATTTTTTGTCACTTATAAATTTTATAAATAAAAACAACTTGGTTATTTTTAATTTGTAATTTATTTTGAAAAAACTTTACCTTATAGTAACAATTTAAATTTATTCTAGAAGATCGATTTCGGATTACTCCTTCTTCGGTTCTATTTTAACAACTATTCTGAATAGTTGTTAAAATAGAACCGAAGAAGGAGTAATCCGAAATCGATCTTATAGAATAAATTTAAATTGTTACTACATATAAGGTAAAGTTTTTTCAAAATAAATTACAAATTAAAAATAACCAAGTTGTTTTTATTTATAAAATGTTGCTAACATATTTGTTCTTTGAAATCCAGTTTGTCATATGATATTTTTGGTATAAGTAATTTATTGATAAAACAAGTTGTAAATGTTATTGTCCCTATACTAACACATAGTTTTATTCACAGTTTTGTAAATGGTATTGTACCGGAAATATTAAAAACAGTAATTGTACTTCCATTGCACAAAAATGGTTCGCGTTGTGACCATAATAACTATCGGCCTATTGCATTGCAACCGGTTTTATTAAAAGTTATGGAAAAAGTTATTAGAAGCAGAATGGATCTTTTTTTAGAGAGCCACAATATAATTAGTAGCTGTCAACACGGGTTTAGAAGTAAATTTTCTACTGAAACTGCTTTAATTGAGTTCCTTAATACTGTTAATTTGTCATTGAATGAATCAGATTCCTGCGGTGGGCTGTTCATTGATATTAAAAAGGCTTTTGACATGGTGGATCATAAACTCTTATTGCATAAACTATACAGAATAGGTTTCAGAGGTAACATTAGCAATTGGTTTAAGTCATATCTGGTTGATCGTAAACATTTAGTGATGGTCAATTGTAATAAGAGCAAACCTTATATTTTAAATATTGGTGTTCCTCAAGGGTCTGTTTTGGAGCCTCTTTTATTTTTAATATATGTAAATTCAATTTTTAGTGCCAATTTATTAGGCCGTGTTGTAGCTTTTGCAGATGATATGAGTTTGTGTTATAGTGGGCCTTCTATATTAGCTGTTAGCCATTAGATCAGTACTGACCTAGCTATACTCAGTAAGTGGTTTGATAAAAGTCGTCAAGTTGTTGTTTTTTGAACATCCGAAAATAAATTTTCTTTTTAATGTTTTTGTTTAATTTTATATTTTTATTCTTGAATAATTTTGTAGTTTAATTTATTTTTAATTAATTATGCCTATATATTTTTTCTTTTTTGTATTTTGGCCCCACACCAAATTTTCTTTTTTCTCTTTTAATTTGTAACAGGTTGATCAATACTGCCGTACTTCGGCGATGATCACCTAATTTGATTTATTTCTTGTTAATGTCCTTTTTTTGTATTATTAATATTTTAATGTAGAAATAAATTAAAAAATAAATAAATAAAGTAATTTTAAATAAATATAGTATAAATGAATATTTATACTGTAATAAACATGGATTGCTCTACAAAAATAAATGTAATCGTAATATTTACAATTATAATGTAAATAATGGATTTAGTGATTTAAAAACAACTACAAACCAAAATATAAATAATTTTTACTTTGAAAACTGTCCCGACATTAATTTAAAGCACAACGATATCGTTTTTGATCCTCAAAGCTGCAAACGATTTTATCAATGTACCGATGGTGAAATTGTGTCGATAATGTGCTACAGTAATTTAGTATTTGATCCGGTGCGTTGCGCAGATTGTTTATCCATCACAGATCGTCAACAATTTTGTACCAACGATATGTTCGAACAAAGTTCCTGGAAAATATCAAATATTTGATATTTATTTATTTATAATTAAACGGGCATAAGCGCATGGCTTTTCCATCCTTCCATTCAATTTAAAACTAACATAAAAAATTTCTTACAAAATAGTACTAAACATTTGGAAGACGGTTGATTCAAGGCGCACAATTCACTTTTCACAATTCACGCCGAACAATTCATGTTGTCCACACAATTAACGATGCACAATTCACAGCATATACAATTAATAGTTCACAACTCACACCATGCATAATTAATAATTCACATTTAACTTTTAATATTTTTTATAAGAAATTCACGGTGCGCCGTGAATCAACCGTCTTACATTCGTAATCGTAATGGTAGAAGAACCCACGTACGCGTGCACGTTCAATCAAACTACACAATCTAATTTTTTTTTAAATACTTTTTAATTGATATCAATGTTATAAGCAACTGCTTTAAAATATTCTAATGCTAGCCTTTTATTAAAATTATTGAGGATACGATTAATCCTGCGGTTGTAGTCAAAGTAGCTATGTTAAGGGTTTCAATAAAACGAAAAATATTGGGATGGTCAATTCCTACCGCAGAACTAGATTTGCAATTCACTTGTGTTAGCATGGTATTGTAATGATTCCATTTTAAAATCTCAAATCGTGCAGATCTTGGAGCTTTATCGACTATAAATCGTCCCACAAAGTGATCCTTAAAATAGCTTAATAACTCTTTCAGAATAAGATTTTCATCTACAACAAAGTTAAAATATTCAACAACTTTATCGGGATGAACGAACACTAGTGTTAGTATTTAGACTTAAATCCATGACAACAGATATTTCTATAAAATGCCTGGCGAAAATGGAAATAACATAGCTTTACATAGGCATTTGCGATTTTTTTCAAAAGCATTGATATCTGCCATTTGAAGGCTTCAATATTTTCAAATGGCTTAGATAAACAAAATTTATTGATATGTTGAAACTACCTACGCCGCTGGCTAGGGCTAATCGAGGTAAGCCGCAACGCTTAGAATTATTCAGTTGTCCTGGTGAGGAAAGCGAATGGCAAAGCCAAATTATGCGTAAACTCTCTTTTATGCTTACCCATTACCACTGATAGATGGATTATTGGGTAGGCTGCAAGCTACAAAATGCATTAGCAGTATAGACCTAAAAGATGCCTTCTGGAAAATTCTTCTAGCCGAAGCATCCAGAGAGATAACTGCGTTTACTGTTGCTGGAAGACCTTTACACCATTTTAAAATCATGCACAAACCGAGTTCGAATACCTATAGTGGAAGTGATGATGCAAAAAGCATTTTTCATCTTCTGATTACGATCGTGGTAATGGCGAAGAACACATCCCTGCTGGAGTACAGAATTAATGGGTAAATATAAATGTCATATTTTTCTTCCAATAAAAACTAGAAAAATATGCCTTGACTGTAGGTGAACATTTATTTATAAATAATTAAATGAAAGGTAATGTTATAAATGTTAGTACCTGTTATAAATTGGAAAAATTTAAATACAAAACAATTATTTCTTTAATTCACAGAACATATTATCATTTGTATATGTAGATTTATTATTATTAAAATCCTAATAAAATTAAGGTGAACAGAAGAATTTTTTTTTTATATGAACTAGTATAAAATATTCAAGACAAAAATATATTTTTTTGGTTATGATGCTTTATTTTAAGAAACAGTTTGATTTCTCTTCACTACACCTGACATTGACTGGATCCCAGTATGTGTCTTTCTCGCAAGTGAACTCCAATGCCATTATTCCGCCAATGCATATATAGTATTTGTGACAATTTTGATAGTTTGTCAAAAATTCTTTACCGGTCGAACAAATTGCTTTTGAGAATTCAGCCGACGGGATACTTGGTAAAATAGTCATTTTCGGCATATCACACTGCTGCGATGATGATTTCCAAATATAATGACCGGGGCATTCCATTAAATATGGATGCTCACCGGCACAGATATAATATTTTTTATTATCATTTGGATAATAATGCGTTTGATCTGCTTTTCCATCGGTACAACTAATTGGTGCCGATTCATCAATTGCTATGAAACAACTATTATATTTGTTATTCCATACAGAATCACCTGGGCAGCTAAACAATGTTGCCTTGTTATCTGAACATTCATAATATTGATTAGTATTTTCCAAATGTGGATAATAAATTAAATCATCCGATGCAGAACAGTTGGGATACACTCTTACCATACAAGTGTCTAAAGTAGTATCCCATATTGTTTCACCAGGGCATTCCATTTCAAGCGGTGTCACACCCAAACAAATATAATATTTCTTGGGATTGGTTGGATGTGGTAAATTTATTTTACCATTGGCCTTTTCACAATCAGGTTCTTCAATAATTGGAATATTCTGAATACAAGTATTTTTGACGGTGCTCCAGATATAGTCATTTTCGCATGTCATTGTTAAAGCATAGTATCCTGAACATAAATAATATTGTTTAGGATCTGTTAAATGCGGATAAAATATCGGGCCGTTGCCACATGGAGGATAACTGGATACGGCTTCAGTTTCTAACAAACATTTAGCTGCTTTATCATCCCAATTGGTAATCGATGGGCAGTGCAGCAGTGCTGGTCGACGGTCCATACAGAAGAAATATTTTTGTGAATTACTTGGATGTGACATGTGCTCTCTGTTCTCAGTTCTGTTACATTCTAATGGGTATTCTTCCTCTGGCGTTTCATCGGCTTTGCAGCTTTGATAGTCTTGACTCCACACATAATTTATTGGACATGCTAATTCGTAAGGAATTGTACCATTGCAACCATAATATTTGTTAGAATCTGTTAAATGAGCGAAATATTTGTCTTCTCCTGAATTTTCGCATTGTGGATAAACCGGTTCAAGTGTACCTGTTTCAGTACAAGTTTCCAAATGTTGGTCCCATTTCAAATCTGATGGACACATTAACATAACTGGTCGTTCAGCTATACATAAATAGTACAACTGATCATTATCTGGATGTGAAACAGTTTGCGGTCCATTCTCCAACAGACAATCTATTACGTTTTCTTCTTCTTCTTCTGAATTATTGATTCTTGCGCAACTTTGATGATCTTGGCTCCAGAGGAAACTGGTTGGACATGGTAATTCAATGGAAAAACTACCGGCACAAATATAATATTTACCAGGATCTGTTAAATGAGGGAAGTATATTTGTCCAGCTGGATTATCGCATTGTGGGTATTGTGGTTCAATGTTTATTTCGTCAGTGCATATTTTCTGTACTTGGTCCCATTTCAAGTCAGAAGGACACAGCATTAAAATAGGGCGCTCAGCTATGCATATGTAGTATAATTGATCATCCTCTTTGTATGGGGCAGAGAAGGGTTTATTTTCTGACAAACAATCGATAATTTGCTGTTCTTCTGCAGGCGTCTCAATTCTCGCACAACTTTGATAATCTTGGCTCCAAATAAATACTGATGGACAGGGTAATTCAACTGCAAAATTTCCAGCGCAAACATAGTACTTGCTCGGATCAGTTAAATGAGGGAAGAATACTTGGCCATCTGGATTGAGGCATTGTGGATATACTGGCTCTGGTGTTATTTCATCTGTGCATTTCTTTAATATATTGTCCCATTTAAAATCGGATGGGCATAACATTAATACTGGCTTTTCAGCAACGCACAAGTAATAAAATTGTTGATTGCCTCTTTTTGGAGCTGAACGAGGTCCACCTTCCAAAGAACAGTCGATTACGGTTAGCTCTTCTTCTGTAATATCTGTTGTAGCACAACTTTGATGGTCTTGAATCCACTCAAAACTGGACGGACATCCCAATTCTATTGGAAAATTGCCCGCACAGATATAGTATTTACTAGAATCGGTTAAATGCGGGAAAAATATTTGCCCGCTTGGATTATCGCATTGGGGATATTTTGGCGGTGGTAATTCATCAGTACATATAAACAATTCTTGGTTCCATCTTAAATTGCCTGGACATAACATTTGTACCGGAGTTTCATCTATACAACGGTAATAAATTTGTTCATCAAAAGAGTGTGGTGCATATTGCTGTTCATTCGATTTACAGTCAATAATCTCTTCTTCCCCTTCGGGCAATTCTGTTGTGGCACAACTTTGATAATTTTGGTACCAATCAAATGAAGCTGGACACGATAATTCAATGGCGAAATCTCCTGCACAAATATAATATTTACTGGTTTCCGTTAAATGAGGGAAATAAATTTGTCCCATTGGATTGTTACATTGTGGATATTTTATATGGTCTGGAGTTTTTCTAAAACAGTCCAATAATTCTTGACTCCAAATCAAATCTGATGGACAAACGGAAATTACTGGTTTATTATCGACACATTCAAGATACATTTGCTCATCGGCTGGATGAGGAGCATATTTCTCGGTCGAACAGTCGATTAATTCTTCTTCACTCTGTGGAATATCAGTTCGAACGCAACGTTCATGTACTTGATACCATTGAAATTTGGCTGGGCATGGCAACTCCACTGGATAAATTCCAGAACAGAAATAATATTTGGTGACATCTGTTCTGTGAGGAAAATAGATTTGTCCATTTGTATTATTACAATTTGGATAAACCGGTTGAACTGCGGCTTCCTCTGAACATTTCAATAAGTCTTGATTCCATTTTAGATTTGATGGACATAAACTTAATATTGGTTTGCTGTCGATACATTGATAATAATATTGTTCATTGTCGGGATGAGGCGTATATTCATCTTGAGAACAGCTTTCTTCTGGTATTTCGGTACTAAGACAACTGAGGTATTCTTGGTGCCACAAGAATTTAGCGGGGCATTGTAAACCGACGGGAAATGAGCCAGCACAAATATAGTATTTACTGGGTTCGGTTAAATGTGGATAATATTTTTGTCCATTTGCGTTTTCACAATCAGGATAAGTTGATGGATGTACTGTTGTTTCCGGTTCTGGAGCTGAAGTAATTTCTGGTACTCTAGTAGTTTCCAGTTCTGGAGCCGCGGTTGTTTCTGGTTCTGGAGCTGAAGTAATTTCTGGTACTGTAGTAGTTTCCAGTTCTGGAGCCGCGGTTGTTTCTGGTTCTGGAGCTGTAGTAATTTCTGGTACTGTGACTGTAGTTTTCACCATGGTTGTAGTTTCTACAGTAGTACTAGGAGTTTCGGTTGTTATTTCGTCCGGCGTTTCAACACATTCTACATCAAACCACCAATTACATACTTTTAACTTATGGTCGTAAAACAACCCTTCGTCACAATGCACTAAAGTTGGCCGCTCATATTCACAAACCCAGAATGAAGCACAATCCAAGTTATTAGGATACATAACACCGTTTAGTTGATGGGCACACTAGAATGAAAAGATATGACAGACATTTTTTTTTAAAACTCAAAATGACTCTGGCTTATTTTGTTGAATTTAACATTTCGTATCTAGCTTAAATACAAACAAACACTTAATTAAATTAGATTACATTTACATTTTAATTCTACATTAATTGTCGTGTCCGATAAAATTTGTAGATTACAATTTCCACTCGTTGAATTTTTCAAAACCTACAAAAGTGGTATTTTACACTCGGATTCCTTTTTATCTTATAAACGAGTATTAACAAAAAATAAACTCACATTTGGTACTGATCCATTACATAATCCAATTAATCCAAAGATAATTATTCCAATTAGTACTATTATCTGACATTCCTTCCATTGGCGCTTCATATTTAAACTTTTCACTAAAATTAGATTCCTTATTGTTGTTGTTATTTTAATTAATATCTCTTTAATATTTCTTGCTTTTAATTTCACCACTTAATTGACACTTGTAATTGCTTCACCAGTTAAAATCGAGTAATAAATAGGTAATTCAATTTAATTGAGTATTTATAACCGAAAATTGTTTTCTACAATCAAATTCGGTAATTGATAACAAATTAATCAAATGTTGCTTTAATTTTATTTGCTTTGTAATTAATGTTCATGATAGTGATCTTTTTGATGTTTTGAAGTGGCTCACTTATGATTTACAAGAAAAATATGTTACACACTCGTGTTCAGTACATTCACATATGATGAGATGGAAACAGTTTAAAATTTGTAAAACTTTCATTCTGACCATGACTTTCAATTAATACTCTGATCAGTTACAATTTTAAAGTAAAATCAGAATTCTAAAACCAACAAGAAATCAATGAAATTCGTAAACTATTTCAGCAATTCCTCAACTTGTCGGTTGAAAATTATCTTCAAAGGCCAAATAAAATGATATAAATCGGGTAACACGAGTAATAACTATATTTTAAGTGTTTTCCTTTGTTTTTCAGTAATTAATTACTATACCATTTTAATTTACTATATTTTGCATCAATTGTATCGTCTGGCGTCTAGAACAATATACACCCATGGAAAACATTATTAGGCACCCCTACTTTCCGCAATTTTGTAAACAATTACGAAAACAATTGGCTTAAGGACTGACGAGTTACCCGTTATTATGTGAGACCAACACGAAAAATTGACTAAACTGGGCCAAAAGATATCAACGTTGAACTTCTTCGGAATGGAACCAAGTTCTATGGTCGGGCGAAAGTTATGTTGAGGTCAGTTCTAAATAAGCTGGGAAACTATAAGAAAGTAGTATTTGACAATCCACAAAATATGCCACAAAAATCACCGTTACC
Source organism: Tipula helvola (assembly GCA_963556165.1). NCBI lineage: Eukaryota > Metazoa > Arthropoda > Insecta > Diptera > Tipulidae > Tipula > Tipula helvola. Next base: position 193,183,217 of record OY744481.1, on the reverse strand, counting down.
TTTATTTGGTTTATTTCAAACCAATTTGTTTAGATTTTGGGATTTAATACGTGCGACGAAGAACTGGCGAAGAGCATAATTCGGAATGATTAGCTCCAGCTGTAAAGCACGGCAGCAGCAGCATCATGATTTAAGAGTGTAGGTCGTCTGCAGGAACCGGAATTCCTTTTATATGCTCTGGGCAAATGAAATCAGCCACGTACACCGTCATAGTGGCACAGACATTGGAGCCGTCTATTGAAAAATTATTTCTATAGGACGGCGTAAGCTAGTAATCTCACAGCAATATGAATGTCCCATGTCACAATGCACGAAGTAGTCGGGAGTGGTTTCGGTAAAATAAAATAAATGTGTTGGAAAGGAGGCTCCAAAGCCCCGACCTAAACTTAACTGAATATTTATAGGATATTCTGAAGAGGAAGACCAGCACAAGAATACGTACACCGATTGCCTTTTCTAAGGCAAAAATACTAGAAGGATGGAAAGTTTTAATAAGACGAATTGCAAAAATAATCAAAAATCCAGGCGGACCAACAGCATATTAAGGGTGTCGGTTGTACCGTCAATAAAAATGAATATTTAAAAATAAAAATTGTCGTCAATATTGCGGAAAATGCGGAAAAATGGAGGTGTCTAATAATTTTGTCCATGCGTGTATTTGTTTTTACATTTTAGTTTTGATCGGTTACGATTTCTAGTATTTGTATTTCCTTATGAATGGTTGACTTTGCAGTTTATCAATTAACGTAAACCTAACAAACAAAGTCTTGGTGCGTAGAAGTTTATTCTATTTCTTGGTTATACTCGTATGTATGTAGATAGTTCGACGAACATGACTTAAACCTGAAAATTTGATAAGATTTACATTGCGTTGTGTAATTTACGTTTTTGATTACTCAATTTTGAGGAATTTAGGCAAACAATTAATTCTGCGTATCAGTAATATAAGTGATTTCGGAATGAATAATATACTTATGCATCCTCAGCTTACACAATTTCCTGTTTGCTCATTTTGGTAAATGATAATGAAATGGTTTTATGGTGTAAATGAATGTTTTGTTTATTTTGAGTTTTTTTTAAAAAGATGTCTATCTTCAAAGGCGAAGAATTATTGATTTTAAACACGCAGTATTATTTTATCAATAATTACAAAAGACATTCTGGTTGCTGGTAATGATGAGTAGTAAATAAAAAAATCTCAAAGTTAGCGATAATGGAGTTTATGTGAACGAATGTGAACCACTTAAACGATTCCAATTGTTTTTGTTTTGTAATGATTACATCAGTGGAAGTCACTGCGACATGTATACCTACAGGTAATTGACGCTCTTCATACAAATTATAATTCGATTAATATTAAATTTTGAGTTTTAATTTTGATTTCGATTTTGAGTTTTATCCTTTGTTTTAATTAATGTCTCAGAAGCCGTTTACATTAAAATCCCTAATAGACAATTGGAGACAACTGTTGATATTGATGATTTTAGTCAGAAGTACAAGACATTTAATTTGCCTTGAAGTTACTCCATAACACATTCATCTCAGAAAAATGCAGAATTACCAGACAAAATAAAAGAAAAGACGAAGGTAAAATATGCATGTCTAGTAGCGGGCTAGTAAATAAAACTGGGCCGCGACAACTTTTTTATATCGGCCTCATCAGTGTTCATTTCCAATATTTTTCCAATATTTTTCAGTAAATAAATTATTTGATGTTTGTAAGAAAAACATCAGTCATTCTTATACTTTCACCATATTGTTATGAAGTTTAGGAGCTGCCTAAAACCCTAATGCAATTAATAGAACTTCATCCTCAATAAAATCAGATTTTATAAGATAAATCAGATAAACTTAAAAAATTTGTTAAACTGGAAATAACATTTTCAGAATTTGATAAAAATTGAAAATTCTAAATCAAATTCATAAAGTTTAAAATTTTATAAAATTTCAAATGGAAAATTGTTAAAATTTGGTAAATCTTTAGAATTTCAAAAAAAATTTAAAATACAATTTTGTCAAAACCTTGAAACTGGAAAACACCAGCCGCAGTTAAGTATTTGATAAATTTTGAGTTTTAACAGAACTAAAGTCCAATATTTGAAAACATTAAAAAAAGTACTATAATTTTTAAACACAACAATTTTTAAATATCTTCAACAGTTTCATCTGAATTTACTTTCTTCATAGCAGCATTTGTTTTATGTGAATTGAAGATATTTGATTAAAGTGACAAAAAGCGATTAACTCCTAACCTTTATTGTATTCTGTATCGTCTTTAAATTTAATTTTGTTTTCATATTGCTAGGGCATTGCATTGAAAATTTCTATGTGCATACTGAATTTAGAAAGAATTTTTTGAACAAAGGGGTTTTGATGTGCTGATATTTTAAATAGTTCCATTTTATTATGATGTCTTTTAATTCCTGCCCGGTACATCGATGCATTTATTGTCTCCAAGTATTCACTGAAAGATTTGTTCTTGATTTCTTTGATAAGCATTTTTAATTTGTTGCTTAAATAACTAAGTCGTGATTTTGTGGTGCTCTATTCCCCTGCCAGATTTTTCGCGCTTTCCGTTTTTCTCTAACCAGAGCTCTCACTTCTACTAGATAGTAGATGTGATTTTTCGTTTGATTACGAGTAGGAGAAGTACTCTGCCACGCTGCTTGTGAAATATTGTTGTTCAGCAGCTCCAATTGAACTTCAAGTTCTGTCGGAGTTTTAATTGGTACTTGTAATTCAGTATTGTCTTCGACTATTTTACGGAAGAGATCCCAGTTTGTTTTTATTATTAGTTAACCTAGGCGAATTTTCTTTTTTAGTAACGGTATCACTGAGTGTCATAGGCAAGGCGAAATTCCTGCACTGTTTTCGAGAAATACGTAGTTTACAGATATCCCTTATGTTACAAAGAAATCTATGAAATCGATGGCCAATATGTTGGTTTATGGGTTGTTAGCCTTGATCCACAATACTTATTTTTAGCGTTAAAATCGCCTCCGATTATGAAGCTAAAACCGAACGATTCGAGTAACGTAAAATAGGTTTCTTTCTTCAGATTATATCGCGGAGGGCAATATATTGTAGATATGTTGATTACCTTTTGATTATTTAATCGAAAATTAATTGTGGTTACTTGGATAATTTCTTTTTCAATTTTTAATCCTTCGTAATGTTTGATGTTTTCCCTCACAAATATGAGGTTGAACCTCCTCTCGCTTTGCCTGATGGGTGGATGACGTGGTAGCACTGGTATCGTCGAATTCTAACGAATGAATCTTTTATCAGAGATTCTGAAATTAGGCATTAATTTATCTTTTCTATATTTAGGAAAATTTCTAACGGCTAAAGCTTTATGTTTCAGTTTTCTGTTTAATAGATTTAATATAATCTTAGCTGCATAACCGTTATTCGCTGCTATTTCTAAAATTATATTAAGCTCTTTATTATAATTGGATTTGGTCAAAGGAATGTATATTAATCTATCTAAGAATGAGTGGAAAGCTGATATTTTAAGGTTATGGGGATGGTTTGAAGAGTTCGGTATAATGGCGTCTGTGCGTGAGTTTTTGATAAATTTTGAACTCTAATGAAGAATTAATTCTGGTTATTGTTATATCTAGAAAGAAAATAGACTTGGTTTCTTCTTTTCCTACCGTAAAATTAATGGTGGGATATTGAGAATTTAACCAAGTGAGAAAATACGTTAATATCCTATCCGCTCCATTCCATAGACATAGTATGTCATCAACATATCTGTACCAAAAGATCACATGACGGAAATAAGGATTATTGCTTGATACAATCGCTTGTTCGAAGAAATTCATGAAAAATTCTGCTAACAAAGGTGACAGAGGAGAGCCCATCGGTAGACCATCAGTGAATCTGAAATACTTATTATCAAAGCAAAAATAATTTTGTTTAATCCAAGTTTCAAATATCAGCTTCAGTTCATTGCGTAGGCTCCCATTTACAACATCCCTATCTAAGTAAGTATACATAAACTATTTCAGACAAAATGTTAATTGGAATAGAAGTGAAAAGACTAGCAACGTCAAACGAAACTAGTTTTGAGTGTAGTGGAATATCAACATCCTCAATTTTGCTAATCAATTCTACCGAGTTCTTAACCGTGAAAGCCGAAACGAAATTTGTATGACTGTTGAAAAAGTTTATGAAACCCTTACATAGCTTGTGGGCAGGTGCATTGCAATACGCTACTATTGGTCTAATCGGAATGCCTTCTTTATGGATTTTAGGTAAACCATAAAGAATTGGGGTAGATGGATTCATAACCGTGTACCTCCAACCAGTACCATCAAAGAGTAAGAATTAGCTGATATAACTGTTTACTCAGTGCTTCAGTCTATTGGGAGCACCGATTTGAGCAATGCAAACAAACAAAACTGAAACATTACAAAATCACGTAGTATCTCCTACCGACCCTCTCAATCTCCTCGGCCTTAATAGCGTGATATTTTTAAGGACGCCCCATAGTAATTTGCTATAAATATTGGCATACGCCCATTAATACTAAGAGAATTTTTTTCAAGAAAATGATTTTTAACCACCAAGAATTGATTGTCTTCCCAAGTCTGGCATTTATAAGGTCAACTGCAATTATTGTAATTCCTCTTATATCGGACAGACTGGGCGCAATTTTGAAGTTAGAGTTAAAGAACATTTATCTGGTAGCCATGAATCATCAATTTATAATCATTTAACGTTAGAAAATCACACATCCAGTTTAAACAATTTAGAAATATTACATGTACAACCAAAAAGCAGACGTTTAGACAATTTAGAATCTTACGAAATCCGAAAAGCTATATTTCTTAACCAAAATATCCTCAACGAACAGAGAGAAATCCGTTTCTCACCAATTACCGACTCCGTACTGTTTTATTCCCATACTCATACCATCCCGTAAAATGACTAATACGTAGGGTTATAATAAAATAAAGAAGAAAAAAAACACCATCTGGAATTTTGTTATTCGGCCGTTGACTAATCAATAATCAATAATCATATACCTGTGTTTAACTTACCCCCTTTTAATTTTTAATGTTTATTGCTCTCACCATTTTTATTGTTAACCACTCCCACATTTTTTATTTGTATATTTTTGTTTCATTTTTTGCTTTTTCCAACTATATATATATAAATAACAACATTTTTATTTTTACAGTTTAGTAGATACTCCTGATGATGGCCTTACAAGCCGAAATCGATCGAGTGATTTTTTAAACCTTAATTTTGCGAAATATTTAACAAGTGTTTTTAAACAATTTATAAATGTGTGTATTAATCATGTTTTGCCAAGTGCCTACGGCAGAAAGTGTAAAAAGTATAATAAATGTGTGACTGGAAGGATGGACACAAAACTTTTCTAATCGGTGTTTTGGAGTCCTGATAGCCTAATCCTTAAAAAAAAGTAAAAGTTTTCGTAAAAGTAAAAAGAAATGTTGATTGACGGTGATGGAAACACATAAACAAATTCAATTACCACATATTCCATTACCGGTCACATTTCGACATGTACCGTTCGAGAAACTAATGTGCATAATTTTTCTGTGCCACGGGAAAATCTTCGGCACTTTTCTGCATGAGTTGTTTTACAATTTCTTTCTATCCTTCCACATCGGCTTTTCCAATCGAACTTTTCTGCTCACTGTCATTTTCTTCATGTTTTTTGTCTGATCCAGATTTAAAGCCCTAAGTGGTACTCTATAGTGGTTGCTAATTTAACTAGGACTTTCCCGATTATAATTTCTTTATCACAAACCACAATCTGGGTGACTCCGAACCTCCCTCCAATCTTCCCCCCACAATCGTTTCCTAGTTCGGTCGCAACTTCTCCCATGATCTACAATAATTCACCTGGTAGTTACTGATGCACCGGTAATTTAAAGTGTTAACTCGATGTTATCGTAAGTTAATACTTCTCATCGAACATCCACCACGAAGTTATTGACTCTCATGGAGTCCATTTCCAAACTGATCTCGTTCACAATATTTGTAATCAGTATTTCGTGTTGATAAAGAGTTCTCCCGACCCTTATATTTATATACGATGTTTTTCCCTTTTATCAATGCACTATCTCCTGTTGCCGTTTGTAACTTCAGCCCGTTAGCTGGTTGTATACCTCCATTGATCAGATCTTTACAGACAATCGTGCGATTTGCTCCCGTATCTAATGTTAAGATGCAATTGTTATATGTGCGTAATATTGTGGTACACGATTCCGTGTATGTATGGCGAGTAGGGTGATGTAGTACGAAAAAGTGTGGATTGGGTTAAGGAAAAGAGGAGAGAGAGTTAAGAGAGACATGGTGTATGGTAGACTTGTTATACGTTTATAAAGAAAAATAATATGATAAAATAAAGAAAGTCTTTTATTTAAAAACAAAAAGAAAGTGATCAAGAACATAATATTGGCGACGAGAAAAGGATTATTAAAAAGAAATCACGCAGAGAAAGGAAGTTGTGAAAAAAAAATAAAAGATAGACGCGAAAAAACGACGGCAAAATGGCGGCTGCTAAAAATTATGTAGGCACGCTTGAAACATACAATCTGTCGAAGAGTTTTGAAAATTATTTAGATCGGATGGAAAACTACTTCGAGTTAAACTAGATAGAGGAAGAAAAAACAAAAGTTTTGTTATTAAATAATGTAATCGGACCGGACGCGGGAGCTAAGCTTATTAAAGCTTGTAAGCCGAAAAAGCCGAAAGAATTCAAATACGATGAAATAGTAGGAAAATGCAGGAGTTTGTTTGCGCCGCAATCAAAGACATGCACAAATCCGATAATTTTTGCACAAAGAATGCAAAATCGTGATGGAAAAGTAAATGGCTTCGCAAGTGAGTTATTGGCATTGGCGGAAAATTGTGGGTTTGGGTCGTATAAGGTCAAGGCATTACGTACACAATTGATAGCGGGTGTACAGGATCGAAAAACTAAAGCAGTTTTAATGTCCATGGAGGATACGGTATCATTTAAGCAATGCGTGGAGAAAGCAGTGGCAGTAGAGTTGATTGAAAAGGATTTAAATATTATGGATAAAAAATTCGGAAATACAGTGGAGGTGAACAAAGTGGGAAGAAATTACGAAGCAAATAATCGTCAGAACCGTTCATACGGTAGAACTACAGGATATAATCAACATCAAGGTTATCGACAACAGAATAAGCAGCAACAAGGTCATTGGCAGCACCAGCAAGGTAATCTACAGCAAAGTAACCTACAACAAGGAAATCTACAGCAAGATGATCGACAGCGAAATTATTGGTACAAAAGACGAATCAAATGTTTCAAATGTGAAGGATACGGTCACATGGCTAACCAATGCCCATCGCAGCAATCAACAAAGTCATCATCTGAGGGTAAACAATTTTATAGTAATAATAATAATTTTAATCATAAGTTATATAGATTTCAAAGAAAAGATGATTTTAAAACTGTTAGTAGTAGCAATAATAGTAATAAGATAATTGTTAATGAGGACGGGAATAACGTCAATTTTGGTAATTTAGCATTGGTAGATAATGATTCAAGTTCAGAAGCAAACAATATTACACTAAAAGACAGAAATAATGTTTTCGAATTAGAAAAATTTATTAAATCAAGGAATTCAATAGATAATGTAAAGTTACGGATTCCTAATGTGGAATTTATTCAATTAAATATAGAAAATAGTTGGATTAAATTTGTGGTTGATACGGGAGCGTGTGTATCGTTGTGTAATTTAATAGATTACAATAGGTATTTCTCGCATTTACAATTGGAACAAATAGATTTACCATTATCGGTTTTAACAGGAAACGAGGTTAGACTTATGGGGCGAATTAAAGTAAAGGTGTAAAGCCAGGATCGAAGTAAAGTTATCAATTAGATTTAGTAGTCATAAATACGGAAAAAAATATTTACCCTTTGTGTGGACGTAATTGGTTAGACGTTATTAGACCTAGATGGCGGGATTCATTTCAACTGAATAGTATAGGGTCATGTGAAGCATATTGTAAGAAAATTTTACCTAGGATAAAAGAAAAATTTAAATCGGTATTTCATGGTGATATGAGCAACCCTGTTAAAGATTTTGAAATAAATATCATATTAGAAGAGAATGTTAATCCGATATTTCACAAGGCATATACTTTACCATTTAGTATGAGGGAAAAAGTAGATAGAGAGTTAGAAAAAATGGAGAAACAAGATATTATCGTACCAATTACCATATCAGATTGGGCATCGCCTATAGTATTGGTTCCAAAACCTAATCAGGAAATTCGTATATGTATAGATTGTTCGAAGACAATAAATAAACACGTGTGTTCCAGTCATAGACGAGGTATTAGCAAGCTTAGGAGGGAATAAGTATTTCGCGTCCATTGATTTAAAAGATGCATATACGCAATTGAAGTTATCTGAGAGTTCCCAAAGACTGGTTACGATAAACACGCACCGCGGGTTATACAAATACAAAAGATTGCCGTTTGGTCTTAAACCAGCAGCATCAATGTTTCAATCGGTTATTGACCAAGTTTTGAGTGGTATTCCTGGAACGTTCGCGTATATTGACGATATCCTAATTGGAGGTAAAGATTTGGACTAAGTGTATAATAGGTTGCGATTAGTTCTGTTGCAGTTGCAGAAGTACATATAATATAATTGGGTCATGAGGTGTCTGCAACAACAAGGGATAGGTCCCTGTAAAAAGAAGATAAAAGCAATTATTAAAGCACCAGCTCCTACCAATGTTTCTCAATTAAATCATTTGTCGGTTTATTGAATTATTATTCAAAATTTTTGCCACGGTTAAATGGAAACTGTGCTGTATTCTATAATTTATTACGTAAAGGAAATAGTTGGGATTGGGATGAAAGATATCAAAGGGTTTTTGAAGATTGTAAAAAAGCACTAGTAGATAGTGTAATATTAGAAAACTATGATGCAGATAAACCGATGGTAATTGTGTGTGATGCAAGTGATGTAAGAATTAGCGGTATTCTATGTCACAGAGTAGGTAATGTTGAAAAACCCGTTATCTTTGTTTCTCGAACATTAACAAAGACTGAAAGAAAATATCCAATACTTCATAGAGAAGCTTTAGCGGTTATTTTCGTATTAGAAAAATTTTACAAGTATATACCTACATATATCAGGTGGTAGTGTTTAGTGATCACAAGCCTTTCGAAGTAGTGTTAGATAGAAAAAGGGGTCAGTCGGTTGTAATTACAACAAGGCTACAACGATATATAAATCGGTTGTCAATGTTTGATTACGAAATTAAGTATCGCCCAGGATCAAAAAATGGGAATGCAGATTGTTTAAGCCAATTACCGATAAAAAGTAAAATATCTAAAGAAGATGTTCAAGAAGAAAGTTTGTTCGAATTAAACCACATTGAATGGAGAGAAGTTGTTGCTGTGGATATTGAAATGGTGAAGCAAGAAATGAACAGGGATCCTTTCTTGGAAAAGTTAAAGTATTATATAGTAGAGTACAAAAATTATTATGCAAAGATTGAATTTCTAACGGTCGAAAGAGGTTTTATATTATATCATGGTAGGCTAGTTACTCCAAAATCCACGTATGAAGTCATATTAGGTTTATTACATCGAAATCATTGCGGGATGGTAAAAATGAAAGTGTTGGCAAGGAAATATGTGTTTTGGAAGGTATTGATAAGGATATAGAAGTATACATTAATAGCTGTAGTTCGTGTCAAGCAACTAGAAACAATAAAAGTAATAAGCTTTATATGAAATGGCCTGAAGTTATTTAGGTTTTTGAAAGAATTCACATAGATTTTTTTCATTTCGAGGGAAAGAATTTTTTAATTATGATAGACGTATTCAGTCGTTGGTTGGAAGTGGTGTGTATAGACAAGACAGATGCAGATAGAGTGGGAAATTCATTGGATGAGATAGTTAGGTTTTTCGGTTATCCAACAGAATTGGTAAGTGATAACGGTCCCCCATTTAATAGTGGATATTTCATGAATTTTTGTAAGAAAAGAGGAATTAGGCTAACGCACACTCCACCGTATCACCCGAGCAGTAACGGGCAAGTCGAGCGAGCTGTTCAGACGACTAAAAAACATTGAAAAAGTTTGTTTTAGATTCGAAAAGAAACGGATATAATCGTATTTTGACGAATTTAGTGAGAGAATTTTTAAAGAATTACAACAATTTGCCATGTACAGGAGGATAATTTTATACCTTCTCACAAAGTTTTTAGTTTTAGTCCTAGAACAGATTTAGATCTTCTGAGGGTGGAAAAAGACAAACAAATAACTAATGAGTATCAAAATAACAGAAATGATCAAAACGAAAATGAAAATAGGAAGGGAAATTCGAAAAAAAATGTAAAAAATGCAAATTATCAAAACGAGAATAAGAATGATAACGTGTCGCAACAAAAGAAATTAGAAGAGTTTAAAAAGGGAGAAATTGTACTCTTACGTAATTATAGCAGAAATTATGATTATATTAATTGGAGCATGGCTAAAATTTTAGAGAGAGAAAGTGTAATGATTTATAAAGTTTTAGTTAACAATTTAGTAAAAAGGGCACATGTCAATCAGCTTAAGAAGTGTATATTAGAGAATTATTTTGATTATAGTGGAGAGTAAATATATGAGACTCAGGAGGAGCATGATCGGAATACGAGTGAAGTTTTAGAAAATAATGAGGATAACTCAAATTTTGAAAATGTCAATTCGGATGGGAGAAGCGCGGAAATCGAAAATGTTCCTCGTAAGTCGAATAGAATACGTAAAACGCCTTCTAAATTTAAAGATTATGTTTACAAATAATTACATTATAAGAAGTCTATAAAAAAAATAAAAAAATAAAAAAAAAATATCATAGTATAATTTAAGGAGTGAATTTATGTAACTTGAAATTTAATTTTTTTGATTTATGTTTGATTAATCTTAAGGTGGGAGATGTTATATGTGAGTAATATTGTGGTACACGATTCCGTGTATGTATGGCGAGTAGGGTGATGTAGTACGAAAAAGTGTGGATTGGGTTAAGAAAAAGAGGAGAGAGAGTTAAGAGAGACATGGCGTAGGGTAGACATGTTATACGTTTATAAAGAAAAATAAATTAGATAAAATAAAGAAAGTCTTTTATTTAATAACAAAAAGAAAGTGATCAAGAACATAATAGCAGTCTTTACCATCAATGTCGCCTTTAATTGTTAAGCTGTGACTGACTCTTGCTACTCTCGAAACACGAATGGACGTTATGGGGCAACTGGTTGTAGGAGTCACCTTCATCTTTTAGTTTAACGGCTCTGTCGTCGTTTGTCCCTCCTGCATGACCACTGTCTGCTCTCCGCTTGTGACCGTATGTGACCGATCTTATCACATGTCCAACATCTGATTTTGGTGCCGATCGATTGGTGTTTAAGCTTGTATCGCTGATATAAAAAAATGGTTTTTTTTGTGTTTTGTTTACTTGATATTTCGTCATATTTTCAGGTATGTTGAGTGGTGTTAAAGTGAAATTTTGTGTAAGGTTATCAAATTCTATGTTTCCGAAAGAATGAGCGGAAAAGTCATCAGCGACAAAGAAAAATCTGGTGAAACTGCTGTTATTGAAACTGGGCAACTATCTTACAGTACCAAAGCCATAAAACTGGGCATATTTTTTCTAAATTTAAACATTGTAATCGACTTTTTAAAAAAATATCTACAGTCATTGGCCAACAAATTTACGCACCTATTGAAACCACATAAATATTTGTTTTAAAAGTAGATTACACTGTTTAAAATTAATAAAAAGATGTGCAGTTTTCTGGTTAGAGTAGTATAAGATTGTTGCCTAGTTTCAATGACAGCGGTTGCGGCAGATTTTACTTTGTCGCTGATGTCCTTTCTATCCCTTTTTGTCAAAAACATAGAATTTGGTAATGTTATACAAAATTTCAATTTAACACAGCTGCACGTATACGTAAGATACAAATTATAAACTTACCTCAAAATATGACGAATTATCACGTAAACAAAACACAAAAAAAAAAGATTTTTTTTATATAAACAGATTTTTAATGGTTCACATTTACTCTCTACAAAAAAACACTTTTAAATAACAACAACGAGTCATACTCCGATCGCTGTAAAAAAAATCATACATAGACATGCTCAAGCGATCGGGCATTTAACACACGTATAAACAAGAGCACGAAGATGAATTTCACGTAGCATAAAAAAAGTTGAAGCAAACTTAAAAAACAACGGAAACAAAAAAAATTAAATTGTATTTGAAAACGTTGGAAAGATGGAGTCGCGCAAATTTTTTTGCTAACGACTGTAAGTGTGTGGTCAACAATAAAAATTCATTTTTTTTGTGTTTTGTTTACGTGATAATTCGTCATATTTTGAGGTAAGTTTAAAATTTGTATCTTACGTACAGTACGTCCGTCGTACGATGCTGTTTCAGCAAAACATCACTACAAAAATCGCTCTCCTGGACGCCGGTTGACCCAGTTTCCTTTATCACTACCATGGATACATATTCTGCACTCGTCAGTAAATAGAACGGACATCCATTACTCGATGCTCCAATTGATGTGTTCGCGAGCAAATTCGAATCGCTCTTTGCGGTGGCATGGTGTCAATTGGCCGTCGTGGAATGAGGTTGGTTTCCTTCAAGCGTCTACTTACTGTCCATGGACTAACAGCTACTTCTCAAACTTGTCTTAGCTCCTGCCGCACATCGACGCCCGTAAGATGGCGATTTCGCAGTGAAGATAGGACGATAAATCGATCGTACCTCTCAGATGTACACCGATATCGGCTGGTATTTGGTCTCCGATTGAAGATATCAGTTTCCTGAAACTTTCTGGATACTTTTGAGACAAGAGATTGGCTCAAGTTTAGCTGACGAGCGAATTCTCATTGATTGCGTCCTTCTTGCAATAAAGCAACAACTTGTGCGGCTTTTTCTGGATTATTATCCATAATATTGAGGAAACAACGAATTAAACTGATAGAGATTTGTTCAGGTCAACGTCTGATAAGTGACTGATGGCAAATATCGGTCAACGTGGTATTATACAGTAGACGGCAGTACGCCAATTGTTTTCACCGAAACATTGCATTTTAATAAAATTGCTTTAATTTGAAAAGTACTGTATAGATTTTAATGATAAAGGTGTCCTTGTAAAGATAAAATACTAAACTATCAAAATAAGTTGTTTTATGAAAATCGGTTAATCCATTTAAAAAAAAATATGACTTTTTGTACGCGCGGAGGTTTGAGTCGATTTAGTTGCTGGGAGTGTAGTAAAACTAAAGATAAATTTAGAAAGTATTATTTTACTTCATCAGAGCCAACTTTGATGTATTTTCAAAATGAAAGTTCGAAAAATATATTTTCGACATAAACATAACCAATACAGCTTTCTCATATGTGGTTGTTAAAGTTATGTAGAAAACTTGTATATAAACGTTTTATAATATTTATGCTTTTTCCATTGAAAACTTGATGCTAAAAAACATCATTTTTACTATGGATTTGTAGCGACTCACGCAGTTGTTTACATAAATTATTTATTGATTTATGTAAATCAACTTCATGCATCACTACTTATAGGTTTTAACGCACGAAACATCTCTTTGCGTTATTTACTGACATCTAGCGAAAAATCTGGACAACAGAAAACATAGTTTTTATCCAAGTTATGTTTCCTCTGTTGCTCCATCTCGCTTATATCGTTTTCCTCAACCCAATTTTGGATTGATAACTTTCCGTGTCTACCGCCATCTTGTTATTAATAGAACAACGAAATTTGACATGGCGATTCTCTCGCATGTCAACACTAAAATCGAAAAAACAAATTCACGCGAAAATACCGAAATCAACAATTCATGCACGAGTGTAAAAATTAATTCATCGTCTCGAATTTGGCACAGACATTTTCAAATTGATTTTTTAGTTTCGTAAAAATTTAAAATCGTGATACGGAACAATTGGTGATTAACAAAAATAATTTTCATGTAACTCATGTGTAAATTAAATTCAATTAGTGATAAATAAAATTATATATTGAACTTGTATATTTCCTTAAAAGAAAAGAAAACAAAATACGCATTTTTTAATAGTGAACACTACGAGGATATATTTATATACCCCACAAAGTATTATAGATTCCTATGGCGAACAATAAATAGTTGTACCACTAAAAAAGGTTCTAAAAAATTATGTCGTATGATTATGCCTCTTTAGTCTAGAAGGCTCTGCTTTTATTCGCTAATTTCGTTTAGTGTATATATCTACTCAAATGCTAACATTTAGGGTAATACAATTTTACCAGCAAATATTTCTTAATCTCTTTGATAACCTTTTCATGACCAATATAAACATTTCTTCTGTTTTTATTGTTCATTGTTATTGTTCCGATTAAAATTCACCGAAATATTCAGTTTAAAAATAAATGTAAAATAATAAACAATAATAACGGTGGTAAAAGTACAGTATGTTATTAAAATATTTATTTGTAATATTGAATTTTAGCGTAATATTAACGAATTGTTACGATGAAAATATTTTATTAATATGTAAGCGCAATAATAGAAAGACGCCAATTGGTTATAATATAAAATCGAATAAAAATGCGAAATATTATTATTTCTGCAATACAAATAAATTACCAATATTGAAAGAATGTCCGAATAATTTATTATTTAACAGTGAAACAGGATTTTGTGATATCGTAAATTTTAATCGAACTAAAAATGTAAACTCAATTAATAGTAAAAGGGTTACGATCAACAAAAATTATTGTAAGATTAATGGGGGCGCTAGTTTAATAGTAATACCGAATAATTATCAATACGATAATGGGAAATTAAATGAAAATGAATATTTAAAATGTGTCAGTGGGAAATTAAATAAGTTCCGTTGCCCGAGTAATTTAATTTTTAATAAAAATACCGGGTTTTGTGATAGTAATATGGGGTTCGATACGAATTACAACAACTATTGTGTCCATAATAATTTGAATATACCAAAAAGTTATTCAGTAATTTTAAATAAATCTAGTACAAATGAATATTTATACTGTAATAAACATGGATTGCTCTACAAAAATAAATGTAATCGTAATATTTACAATTATAATGTAAATAATGGATTTTGTGATTTAAAAACAACTACAAACCAAAATATAAATAATAATTTTTATTTTGAAAACTGTCCCGACTTTAATTTAAAGCACAACGATATCGTTTTTGATCCTCAAAGCTGCAAACGATTTTATCAATGTATCGATGGCGAAATGGTGTCGAAAATGTGCTACAGCAATTTAATATTTGATCCGGTGCGTAAAGATTGTTTACCCATCACAGATCGTGAACAATTTTGTACCAACGATATGTTCGAAATGTGTGACAAAGTTCCTAGAAAATATCAAATATTTGATAATGATCGTGGAAGTAGTGATTTTGTTGTATGTGATCAATATGAGCCAAAGCGACAAACATGTCAATCGGGTATGTTTTTCAATCATAAAACAGGATTTTGTGATCTGTTGTTAAATATTGAGTTTGATACGGAGTTATTGGATGCCGAAATGGATTTTATCGTAAACATTGATACACCAGAAGTAGAGAAAATGGATGAACAGAGAAATAGTAAAAAAGTGAAGGCAATCGAAAAGACTTTAGTAGAAACAATCACATCATGTAAAGGACAAGCAAATGGGGTAACATTTCAGCCAGACAGAACAAAATGTGATCAATATGTCATGTGTGAGTATGGAATGACGCATAATATTACGTGTCCGCCCGGCTTGTCATATAGCCGTTCGTCTGGATCGTGTGATTTTATTGGAAATACTGATTGTATTCCTAAACATAATTCTACCTTGTGCCAATATTATCCAGATGGATACTTTCTCAAACAAGCAGATTCGTGCAGCGATTATTATTACTGTGATTTTGGTGATTTGGTTCATCGTAAATGTCCGGATGATTTCGTATTCAATCCTAAAATAGCGTCATGTGATTGGAAAGAAAACTATGAATGTTCTTTGATTGCTGGTATTGAAGATGGTGGTAGCAGAATTGGAAAATCCATGAGTGCAGACACATTTATTGGGAATAATACTGACTGCAGCGTAAGTGATTTATGTCCATATGGTTTATTTTATAAGCGAATTACAAATGTATGTGATTTTTGTTGAAATAAACTTATTTTATAATAATAATCTTATTTTTTGTATTGTATTTAATATTCTCCATGAACCGTAACATTGAAATATTATGATGGTGATTAAATGTGGTAGTGTCATCGATGCGACGTTCTTTGTCCGCTAATTAATAATGCCCACTTTTCAAACGCGACAAACCACTTTGTGGGCATGCTACAGTCAAATAAATTATAAGAATATAAAGGACATCACTGTACTTTTCCATAGTAAATTTACTATGGAAAAGTACAGTGATGTCCTTTATATTTAGTTAAGTTAACTTGCGGTCAATGATATAGGCAGATTTAACGATAATGCAGTATTATTTGATACGTGAAAACTGAGTACGGGATTACTTCTAAAGATGTCAGCTTTAACAATTTTTAATTTTTGGTACATAAATAAAAAATAAAATTAATTTTTTTTATAATTCATATTAGTGCCATCTTTAGATTTAATCCATCTATCGCCGTTTTTTGACAGCGATGACCCTTATATGTAGATTATTATAATTTTTTGGTTACAGTAGACCACCCATTTTTTAATAAGGATAATTCTTTAAACGAATTTCTACTCAAGCCTGATAGGTCAATTTTTCAAACTGATCCAGAAAAAATGCCACGTTAACCGAAAGCCATTTCGAAGTCCGCTAAAGCCTTTCAGGAAAGTTAGTCCACTATGTTCCTCGAATAGTTGAAAAATATTTCAAAATATGATTTTATATTAAATATTTTATTTTTAGCATTTAACTGGACTACCAAATAAGAAGAAATATACTTTGATAAAATTGTTTGCTGAATTTAAATTGAATGAATGCACCTAACATTTTATTTGTATTTCTGTGCGATGATGGTTAGTTAATATTTTTGCGGTTTTAAAATAGCTGATCTGATTATTATCTGCCAATTATTTATGGAGAAAGTATTATTAAAATGATGTGCGGGTGATGTGTTTAATCCCAAAAATAAACAATAAACAAAACGGTTGATTTAATTTCGACAACAAATCCACAAACTGGTGAAATTTTTATTGAATTTTAGATTTTATTTTATGCTAACACACTGCCGTTTAATATTTGATGTTCTTCTTCCGATAGGTTTTCAAAGAGTAAAATTTTTATTTTGATGGCTTAGCATAATCAACCAAGTCCTAGGTTGGAATATATAGCTCAATCAAGATGAAGCTTTAGCGCTAACTTAAGTTCGCTTAGTTTGCACTAAAACACAAATGTTTACCGCACGGAGCCAATCTGTTACATTTTTGATTTCGTGTGCATAAAAACGGTAAATTTTAATATACTCGTTTATACATTAAATTATTGTTATTAAAATATTGTCTCTTTTGGTAACATTTTTTTTTCCTTTTTTAGGTTTAAAAATCTGGGAATAATTGGTGAAAATTCGAAATTTAATTTCTACAAATTCAGTGTTGTATTATTTACTTTAATGAACAAAATGAATGATTATAGTTGGTATACTATTGTTCGAACAGTACCGTAAAAACCGTTATCAGAAGATGAACAAAAACTTTTCACACACCACCTTATTGGTTTTTACTAAAATACAAGTCAATCTACAATTAAACCATCATACACCCATACACCATGACGTATATCTTACAATCAATCTACCATACCGTCACACCATCATACCACTACAACATCATACCATGGTACCATTATACCATCATACATAATATTATCGTACTATCATACCATCATACCATCATACGATCGTACCATCATACCGTCATATAATCTACCATCATATTTCAGAACTTTATACAAAAACCATTTTAGAATTAAATGTCCATTGCAGATGTTAAATTTTACTAAATTCCGTTAAGAAATAGCCAAGTTCCATATTACAAAACTTCATCAAAAAATCATTTTAGAACTCCATTTACAACGCACATGTCGAATTTCATCATAATTGGTTGAGAAATAGGCAGTTCTAATATAAATAGAAAAGTTCTGTTTAATTAGCCATATTGCAGAACTTCATCTAAAAATCATTTTAGAATCACATTTCCAATGAACATGTCAAATATCATATTCGGTTAAGGAATATCCAAGTTCCATCCCAATTCGCCATATTCCAGAACTTCGTGTAAAAATCATTTAGAATCCCATTTCCATTGGAAATTCTGAATTTCATCAACATCGGATAATATATAGAATCCCAACTCAGAACAACGGACAACTTTTTTAATCCCGTCGATTTCCATTGTAGTGAGGTTTCCCTTTATATAGATTACTCAAGTGCTCACTAACCCCTATCCAACCCCAACTCAACCCTGATTCAACCGGCAAACGGAACTTAACCCAACCCCCAACATATGTTAAATTTCATCAAAATCGGTTAAGGAATAGCCATGTTCCACCCTTCTTAGCCATATTCCACAAACTAACCTAAAAATCATTTTAGAATCCCATTTCCATCGCAAATGTCAAATTTCATCATATTCGGTTAAGAAATAGCCAAGTTCCATGCTACTTCGCCATATCCCAGAACATTATCCAACAAATCATTTTAGAATCACATTTCCAACGCAAATGCCAAATTTCATCATAATTGGTTAAGAAATAGCCAAGTTCCATTCTACTTGGCCATATTCCAGAACTGCATCTAAAAATAATTTGAGAATCCCATTTCCTTTGGAAATACTGAATTTCATCAAAATCGGATAAGATATAGAATCCCAATACAATTTATATTCAATTTATATGTATCTTCGTCCTCTCAACTACGACAGTAGTCACGTGAAAAGAAACCAAGCCTACTTGCACAGTGGCGTAGCCAGAAACTCGTCGAGGGGGAGTGGGAGGGGTTCTTAAATAATAATAATTTCTATAATGAAATAATGCATTCGAATTTATTTGGATTCAATTTTTTATTAGTTTTTTATAGTTTTAAATTGATTCGTCGTGACACTAAGACCAATTCATCGAAGACACAGTCTATTTATATAACCACTGTTATGGCCACCGTAATGGAGATAAACCAACGGACATTATTTGAATTAACGGATATTATTGGAATTATATAATTATTAATTAATGCCATCTGTAGTTCTATAGTATTACTAAAAATATTATTTCTCTTTCATTTTAACTAATGCCATCTAGGGATAGACATTCCTATTATTAAGAAAACCGAACGCATTAATTGCTGTCAAGTAAGAAGATGAAATAAAAGAACGTTTAATCGCAATACAACTTTTGTACGAACCAGATGTGTTTTATTTTCGTTAACTTTAATTATTTTACTTTGTGCTGAAGCGCAAACAATGGTGCCAGAAACCAGAGAAACGAATGGGGAACGATGATATTTAGTTTAATAAAGTATAATTACTCAGTCTAATAAAGCATAACAGTGATTATTCAGTCTAATAAAGCAAAATTATTCAGTCTAATAAGTATTATTTTGTACGAAGCAAAGTTGTAAATTAAAAGTTAAAACCAAAGTTGTAAACGAAAAAGGCGCGGTATATTCGCATGTAGCGATATATAAAAAAGGAAAAAGAGTATTGCCGCACGGCGGCAACGCGAGTGCTGTTGTAGAATTTTGAGAGCGATATCAGAAAGGAAAAGGGTAAGATGATTTTTTAATTGTATGGAACAAAGGGGCATTATTGCGAAGTATTTTGGCGATTTTTTGTGAAAACGGCCCAGTTTGGCGCATTACAGTGTAAGAAAATATTGCGGTAAACAATAAAAATAGAAACTTGGGTAACGGTAAAGGAAATAGTGCGGTAAAAAATGAAAAATTGAAACGTGGGTAACGGTAAAGAAAATATTGCGGTAAATAAATAAAAAAAAAGTGAAATGTGGAAAAAAAATAAAAATGAGACGAAAAAATAGGTATCGTCTAGGTGCAAGCTTGTAAGCCCGAAGAAATTTGTACCGTTGCCAATCGGGGGTCCATGAAGGTTGAGTGGTCTTAGTAAAATAACTATTCTAGTCATTTATTGTCATACCCCTTAATTGTAATTGTGCAGTATTGTGTGGCCACACATGCTTGATCGCTCTGCCGGATTGAATCCAGGTGCGGTTAGAGGGGATAAGTTGTAAGGGTTGTTCTCGTGTCGTATGGAGGCGCATGATGAGTCGTGTCGTATGGAGGCGCACGATGTTTTGAATTTTTAAAAAAGTTGAATATTGTTCTCGTGTCGTATGGAGGCGCACGATGTTTTGAGGTTTTAAAAATTGAATATTGTTCTCGTGTCGTATGGAGGCGCACGATGAGTCATGTCGTATGGAGGCGCACGATGTTTTGAGTTTTAAAAATTAAATATTATTCTCGTGTTGTATGTTTCGCACGATGATTTGAATTATAATGGTTAAATATTTGTTTTGTGTTAACTTGGAATTATGTTTTGACTTGGAATTATGAGTGAAGAAATCCAGTAAAAGGACTGGCTAACACTTATCTTTATTGAGTTTAATTTTATAGAGTAACAAAATGGATGATGAAGCATCTCCAGAACTGTACGCAGAAGATTGCGAAATGTTTGATGAGGAAAACGATTCCAAGCAGTCGAATCAAGAACGGTTATATGTTCTAAGAGAGCAACATATTTAGTCGCTGGAACGTTTCTTTTCTGTTTTCAAATATTGACGGTTACCGAATTGAATATACGTCAAGAAAGACTGACGCGGCATTTCGAATTATTCGAGAAAGCAGACTTGCGGTATCGGCAAGATTTATGTCTGCAATGGGTAAAATTCAGTATAGGATAGAGAAGCAAATTTCTATTGGGCAAGGTGGTAGTTGCTCGACAGGAAAAGGTTACAGAGATCGATTAACCGCGGCGCGGTTATTAGATTGGAACATAGTGGGCCCCCTAGGATAGGGAAGTTTAACGGGAATCCAGCCAAATCGCAGGCATTTCGGGATTTGTTCTTGGTTGGAGTCCATGATAAGAGCTATGACCCAGCCACCAAGCTGCTTTATTTACAGCAGGCCTGTGTAGGGAAGGCTGCGTTGACATTGTGTCCATGGCAACTTACGCGTGACAATTATGAAGCAGCATGGGAAATTATGATGAAAGCATACAATGACAATTATCATGTTATCCATAGCATCTTGGGAAGAATGTATGCTGTTAAAAACCAGGATCGTGAAACTCATGATTCTTTGCGGGTGATACTAGTCTCCTTAAATGGTGGAATCAGACAACTGAAGACTATTGCAAAGGCGGAGCAATTGTGGGATCAAATTTGGATCCATTACGCAAAACAACGGTTACCTAAGTACAGATTGGATGAATGGGAGCAATATCGGAATCAGGATGGTGAAGGCCGCCTGCCAACACTGGACAAACTCGGGAAGTTTATGGATGTCAAATTAAAGGGGCGATGGGAATTTGAAGAGAAATGACTTGAATGGTTATGCGAAGGGCAATGTTGTAAAAGTAAAATAACGCCAACTAGTCAATAGATGATGTCCAGAATTATCGAAGTGTTTATTGGACGAGATGACAAAGCAAGAATATGCAAGGTAAAGATGGAGAAAGGCAAATTAGTACGACCGATCAATCAATTATGTTTATTACCGATAGAAAAATAAGCAGTCACATCTGATGCTGGGTTTCCTTAGGGTTTTTTAATGGAAGTTTTCCCTAAGGTTTTCCTAGTGTCCTAGAGCTAATGCTGGATGTTGATTATGAAATTTTGTTTACGAGAAGAGCATGTTTGTACCGCGCTAGTTGTATGGGAATAATAGGAAAGAATTATTTGATAGAATCATTCAATACCACGATGAGAGCCACTATGGGGCCATCTTGTTCGTTTAGCCTGCCAGGATGTTACGGCCACCGTAATGAAGATAAACCAACGGACATTAATTGAATTAACGGATATTATTTGAATTATATAATTATTAATTAATGCCATCTGTAGTTCTATAGTATTACTAAAAATATTATTTCTCTTTCATTTTAACTAATGCCATCTAGGGATGGACATTCCTAGTATTAAGAATACCGAACGCATTAATTGCTGTCAAGTAAGGAGATGAAATAAAAGAACGTTTAATCGCAATATAACTTTTGTACGAAGCAGAGGTGTTTTATTTTCGTTACCTTTAATTATTTTACTTTGTGCTGAAGCGCAAACAACAACATCTCTGTGAATATTTAATGATGCCAATCCATTTAGTCGCTTCCCACCGATTGTGTTTTGTAGGTAATTCTTAAGGCGCCTGAACGTCCTAGAACTCTCCAATTGGAGAGATTTTCCAGGTTAAGAGTATGTACTAGTAAAAATCTGGCAAATATTTTGTGCTAATTTTGTTATTATAGGTAGAAGCGTTCAACTGGTAGATATCTGACCGTTTTTTAAACATTTTAATTAACTTCGCTTAGGTAATTTAATTTCGACTCAATCTGGAAAAAAGGTCTACACAGATCTATAAAAAGTACGACTAATATTATGCAGCTTTGTTTACATTTCTTTTATGTGAATAATCAAAAATAGGTTACTTGTATTGTACCTATAACAGGCAATGATTATTTGCCTTGTTCGAATTATAAATTATTTTGTGTAGATCAACACATCACTATGTAATGATTTAAAAATATGTGAAACTCAGCAACGCCCCTTCCTTACGCCGCTAAACTCGCATGCCATCCTATAAGACAGTGCCCCGTAATAACTCCAACAGCCACTCTGATTTGACTCCGCAGAAGTGAGATCAGCTGTTTGGATCTCGCCAAGTCCAACTTTGGCCAGATCTGCCGAGTTATTACGCATGACCATCTATCGTTCGTCAACTTACTAGCTTCTTCCTGAAGCAGCAGTTTGCATAACGCAAAAGGCATTTCAATATCCTTTCTGCTTTTTGAATTGTGGTCCGTTGAACCACGTCAAGCCAGCTCATCGGCTTTTATATCCCCTGTACTAATGAAATGTCCTGGCACCCTTATAATATTGATGATGAACTCTCTCAGTTCATGATGAACTGATTTGTCGATCTACTTTCGACGTGAGGAGGTATGATTGAAGCCTGAAATGAATACCTTTTGGCGCTTGAATGGAGTGAGGTTTCGCCTTTTCAAGAATTCAAGTGCAGCTTTGCCAGAGAGGCATCAATTTTTCAAATTATTGTATTCATTTAAACCTGAACAAAATAATTTGAAAATTGGCTGTTTTTTTCGATTGGTATTGTGTTTTTTAAGTTAATTTTCCATCAGGTCAAGCTTCTGGTATTTCTTTAATTAGTGCTCCAGTAGATTAAGCTTCCTTTCCGTAGATCATCTAAATATGGATGCCATCGTCATTTTGAAACCGACCTTAACGAAAAGTTCTCAACAAGTTCTCTGAACGATAACGCAGAAAAGTTTTCTAATCTAAACTCAGATTGAAATTTGATTTTTTGTAGATATTTTGTTGGAAGCGATTTGATAAATCGATAAATAGAAATTGACATTGTCCGCAGTGAAAACGACATTTGTGTAGATTAAAATCATAATAAACGATTAATTCAACTTCGATGATTCCATAATTATTGCTCCCATTCTAAATACGCCAAGTAACATTAAGCAGTATAGAATACCGGATGCTCGTATTATTTTACCTTCAAACAATTTTGCCATAAAATTGCAATAATTGCAACACACAAACAAAGAAATGGAAGACAGTTCTGGACTACTTTCGACGTGAGGAGGTATGATTGAAGCCTGAAATGAATACCTTTTGGCGCTTGAATGGAATACGTTTGAAATACGCCAAGTAACATTAAGCAGTATAGAATACCGGATGCTCGTATTATTTTACCTTCAAACAATTTTGCCATAAAATTGCAATAATTGCAACACACAAACAAAGAAATGGAAGACAGTTCTGGACTACTTTCGACGTGAGGAGGTATGATTGAAGCCTGAAATGAATACCTTTTGGCGCTTGAATGGAGTGAGGTTTCGCCTTTTCAAGAATTCAAGTGCAGCTTTGCCAGAGAGGCATCAATTTTTCAAATTATTGTATTCATTTAAACCTGAACAAAATAATTTGAAAATTGGCTGTTTTTTTCGATTGGTATTGTGTTTTTTAAGTTAATTTTCCATCAGGTCAAGCTTCTGGTATTTCTTTAATTAGTGCTCCAGTAGATTAAGCTTCCTTTCCGTAGATCATCTAAATATGGATGCCATCGTCATTTTGAAACCGACCTTAACGAAAAGTTCTCAACAAGTTCTCTGAACGATAACGCAGAAAAGTTTTCTAATCTAAACTCAGATTGAAATTTGATTTTTTGTAGATATTTTGTTGGAAGCGATTTGATAAATCGATAAATAGAAATTGACATTGTCCGCAGTGAAAACGACATTTGTGTAGATTAAAATCATAATAAACGATTAATTCAACTTCGATGATTCCATAATTATTGCTCCCATTCTAAATACGAAGTAACATTAAGCAGTATAGAATACCGGATGCTCGTATTATTTTACCTTCAAACAATTTTGCCATAAAATTGCAATAATTGCAACACACAAACAAAAATCACACACGCCTTGCGCTATACATATAAACACCAAATCTCAAATTGTGGTTAAATTGCAAAGGTTATCTGAAATCTAATCAAAGCACGAATCCATGATGCGATTTATTCGATATTTCTTAGAACAAACTCTCAGTATAATAAAGATGCAAACGTGAATAACACAATAGGTATTGATGATGTTCGATGTATAGGAACAGTGTTTTCTGTTATATTATTAGTAGTTAAATATAAAATAAGTAATTGTGCGAATTTTATTGATAGTTGCCGGTAATTAAATGCCATTAAGTATAATTTTATTTAATTAAATTTCCAATTAGATTAATAAGTGTATCGTTCTCAAGTTGTATTGTTTGTGCTACGCTAATTTAATCATTGCTCTAATAAATGATGAATATGATCTTCCATTTAATTTTTATAATATGATGTGCAATTGTTTATTTGATAACTTCAATTTCTCATTTGTTTTTGTGATTTTGTGAAACCTCTTAATGATCTTTTTTTTAAAACCAAATTAAATTTTGTTTTCAATATTATACATTGCCTCTCAATTATTATTAATAATCAAATAATAATTTGTATTAATGGAACCTAACCATCTCGACCTTGAACATTTTAAAAATTGAAGCATTCAATGTCAATATTAAAATAGTTTGTGTACCCGTGTACGTTATTTTTGTTTTGTTTATTATGAATGATAGAATTATTACAGCTGATATTATCAAATTTATTTTTCTGGTATTATGTCATTTTAAACAATTTGTATAATTCCCAAAACGTTTTTTATTTTTCACACATTTGAGTGATTAAGTTGATTGTTTTTGTGAAATTGTGTAAATAACCTGTTACTTTAAATGAGCGTGTGGCTCTTTCATTGCAGAGCACCTATACTTCTAAAAATTAAACTGGATTTTAATGACACTTTGGTCTTATCGCTTAACTTGAAAATCACCACTTTTAGTAAGTTTAGAGAGGGTAGTACAATGTTTCTCGTCAAATATCTTATGCGCCGACTAAACCAAATTACCAATTTTCATTTGGCAAAGGGTCTTTCAACAGAAACAATCATTCGATTTTTGTGTATCAATTAAAATAGAACAAATATGAATTTAAAAATTGCATTGTTCGCCATTTTTATTTGTTTTATTTGCAAGGAATAATTTCTAGGTAAAACGATTTTTATTATGATTGGAAGAATGACAACTAAAAATTCAAGCAACCTCGAGACAAGCCTAATGATGAAACCTGGTGATTAATATCATACTTAGTCATCACTTTCAGGTACATTGAATCAACGAAAACGGCATTGAGTTTCTTTTTCTTTTACGTGTAGTAAAATAACCCTATTTTTGTTAATTTGGCGTCTGCCTATATCTGCCGGTTTGCCTTTCGGTCTGTTATTTCTCTACTGTCGTAACGGATTAATGGAACATTCTGAAAAATCATAATTAATGCATTCCACATAAAAAGGGAGAACCCAGTTAACCCAGATCTAATCATCGCGAGAAGTTAGGCAAAGTTAACAAGTGTCAAAATGTTCTAAATTAAATTTGCAATAAGTAACTTTTTTGTTGTGATAAAAAACCTCAAGAAATTTCTATTTTTATTTACATATTGGTATAAAATATTAAATTTATAGCTAATAATTTTAAACAGCCAGGTTTTGTTTGCAAAATCTTTTCTTACTTTTGACAGGTCCATTTGACCTTGTTCCTACGACTAGTTTTAATAATTTTTAATTTAGTAAACGATCTTTCCGTTGAAGCTACTGTAAAAATTTATTTAAGCCGATCAGTCGAGTGTAGTACTTACTAGGGCTTACCCGTTCCCGTTTTACATTCCTGGGAAGCGGGATTTTGATTTTCTGATTCCCGGGAATTCCCGGGATTCGGAACAATGCACGTTTTTCTATCCAATACCTAATAAAATATTAAAACTCAACCAAATAAATTTTTAGGTCGAGAAATGGAAAGAAAAACAAGCTAAGTAAGATTTAAAATAATTTACAAAAAATGTGATGTACTGATTTAATCATTCAATCGATGGATTCCGTTCTCCCATCATGGAAAATCTACCAGCGTAAAACTTAGCTCTTTAGTTATGAAAACCCCGGCGGCTCCACACTACAAGAATTTGTAAACTATCAGCATTGATTTTACTCAACATATTACCAACAGTTGCTGAATGCACCCAATGATCATATAATTCTCGACCCACCCGTTGTCGTTTTTAAATTTGGTCTTATTTTCTTTTTAGCTTAAACCTAGCATCTTACGTTTCCTTCTGCCAAGGTTTTGGGTACAAACGCGGTGCGATACTTTAGTTTAATTCTACAGATAGACCATGCACATCCAGCTCTTCTTTTGACTGAATTCTATTTTTTAATTTGCTTTCAATGGTCCTTCCCAAATGAATCTTCCATTATTTCCTTTGTCCCTTTGTCCAAAACACTGGATCTTGAAGGAATTTTATTAACTAGGCAACATCTTTATTTTCCTTTGACCAATTTTTCTTTTGGAGGTTTTAACTTCTGTGGTCAATAATAGTTCCCTGTTCTTTTAAATTTGTGAACAATAATGTTGAAGTCACTACAGCTTTATCTATCTGAAGGTATCTGAAGATTTATATAGCGGTTTAAACACATTTTGTCGTGCTACGGCATTGTTCAATATTCATCCACTTTCGTAAATTTTCTATTTCCGATAATATTCAATTCATTACACTCTCTCTAACTCTACAAGGTGTCTTTATTTTTAACAGTGTTGCACGCATCACCGGTGACTTTCTGATTAATTCCATGAAGTTAAAAAAAGACACAGAGAAACCTTGAAATTGGATTTTGTAGTCCCGGGAAATTTTCACAACGTTCCCGGGAAACGGGAATACTTTTAATTTCTTAAATTCCCGAGAATTCCATCCCGGGAATTCCCGGGACGCAAGCTCTAATTCTAACATGTTTTTTGGATGAAATTCTGGAGTATGGCCAAGTATGATTGAACTTGCCTATATTTTTCAACCGATTATGACGAAATTTGACATGTGTGATGAAAATGGGATTCTAAAATGAATTTTGGATAAAGTTCTGGAATATCATGGCGAAGTACGATGGAACTTGCCTATTTCTCAACCGATTGGCCAAGTATGATGGAACTTATCTATTTCGCAGCCGATTATGATGAAACTCGACATGTGCGTTGGAAATGGGAATCTAAAATGATTTTTGGATAAAGTTCTTGAATATGGCCAAGTATGATGGAACTTGCCTATTCCTTAACCGATTATTATGAAATTTGTTATATGCCTTGGAAATCGGATTTTAAAATGATTTTTAGATGCAATTCTGGAATGTGGCCAAGTATGATGGAACTTCCTTATTTCATAACCGATTTGGAAGAAATTCGACAAATAGGTTGGAAACGTCATTCTTAAATGATTTTAAGATTAAATTCTCGAATATTGGCATTTAGGATACACCTTAGCTATTTTTAACGGATTATGATGAATTTTGACGTTTCCAACTAATAGAAGGAAATGTGACACAATAATTATTTTTGGATGAGGTTGTGAGGAATATGTCAATATGGATTTTAAACTGTTGTCTGATGAGGTTTCTTTAAATCATCCAGCTATTGAAGTTTCTTTGAGGTAGCGTAAACGTCTATTTCAATTGCTGAACGATCGAGATTATCTTCGAAATAATATTCAAGTTCGTCTACAAATTTTTTTCGCCAATCCAATTGTGTACAATTTTGTTGGGGCACCACCTTTACAATGTCCATATAAAAAAGGAAGAGTGAGTCCAATTAGTACTTTTAAGGTGGGTGATTTGTAAACGTGGCATGTGTGTATTATGTGTACAGTTCGCTGGGAAGGAACGAGAAATGCCTAGATTTACTAGATTTTTTTTTTTTTAATAATCATAATAGATAAAACACATAATTCATTATTGAATTCCTCAGTGGTCTATTCGGTATAGCCGACGCGATTAGCTTGTAGTAGATAAAATAAGATTCACATACACGCTACTCTAACTTTTCAAATTTCCTCTGAAAACCGTATCAACCTGCAATTCTCAAAACAAAATTGCAGGAGTTTGGCCTTCCTTTGAAAATAGATGTCGTGTGCATAACAACAGATGGTGCCAGCATAATTCTTAAGGCTGGTTCATTGATTTTTACCTAACACCAGCGATGTTTTGCTCTTGGTATTCAACTGCCGTAATAGATGGCTCTAAAAAAAAACCCAAGATTCGGATCAAATTCTATGTAAAGAAGCAGACGACACCTCAGACGGTGATGATAGCGATGTCGAATTAATTGATCCACAAGAAGACAGATGAAATAGCTCGAAATGATTTTGATGTGGCACATGCCAACATTAAACCGATTGCCAATAAAATTCGCAAAATTGTCGGAATGATAGGGCAAATGAGAGAGTATTGCAAAAATACGTCAAAGAACGTGCGGCCAAAATAAAGCCTTGCTATTAGATACCAAGACACGATGTAACAGTTTGATTAATTTGATTGAACGATTCTTTGAACTGAAATAATGTATACAAAAATCTTTAATCGAAAACATTAAATCGAAAGTGATAGTAACCGATTCTGAGTTTCAGCAAGCGTCAACTTTACTTTCAATTCTGCGTCCCAAAAGTAACCGTTGAAGCTCTTTGCCGAAGGCACGCAAATCTCATAACTTGCGATAAGGCGTAAAATTTATGTTAAATAAGCAGTAAAATCAAGACACCCCGTTAGCATTGAAAATTCATTGTAAATTGAAGAAATAAGAACAACAAAATCTGGAGTCTTGCAGTATCTTCTTAATGGCAAATCAGTAGCTGTTGTGGTTGACTCGAGCAAAATAAACTAATACACAACTTTAATATTAACGTAACGATTTATTGATATTATTAATTAGCTCAGAGAGATCAGAACACAATCAGAACGAGATCAGAAACAAGACTGACTTTTTCTTTTTGACATAACATACAAGTTGAATTAATAACGGGTATATGTAACTCAAACGAAGAAGGTATATGCGATTAGTACTTGCTGTACATGACACCCCTTAACGCTCAGGTGTGAAAAACTGCGGCGCCTTTCGATCGCGAGCTGATCTGCTTAGTGGTGCTTGTGGAGTAGTTAATGATGGCGAATCTGTAGATTGCTCGCAGTCGTCGTCAGACGAAACGGCTGTTTCGATTTCTGACCGTGTTTGTTAGAGAGGTTCTCGAATTATCGGCGATTTTATTGGTAATGTCTCTGTTTGAGTTGCAACAGGTAACGGTGGATTGACATCTAGTTGATCGGCGGCACGAGCTCTCAGCTGATCAACGTGGCGCTTCACTATTTGATGAGACTCTAGCTGAACTCTATATGACAATGGTCTGGTAGCTGATTGAATGGTGGCGGCGATCCAGTTCGGCCCTCTTGTATAACTCCTGCACCAGACCCGGTCACCATCTTTAAATAATCTCGGTAGTTTGTCGTTTTTCGACGATGCTTGTTTTTGTGCTCCTATAGAATAAGGATGAATTTTATCAAAATATGTTTTAACTTGCCGATTATATAGTAGCTCAGATGGAGATCGTCCTGTAGTAGGCAATGGTGTGATGTTTTGACTGATCAAGAACTGAGACAGCTTCAATTGGACATTGGCATCATTTGGTAAGTTTTTCAGGAAGTTTTTAGCGGTTTGCACCATTCTTTCTGCTTGTCCGTTCGATGATGGGTGGAATGTGGCTACCCGAATGTGGCGGATCAGATTTGATTCACAAAAATCACGGAACTCTTCGGATGAGAATGCCGTTCCATTATCCGATACAATGTCGTCTGGCAACCCATGAGTGGCGAAAAGTGATCGAAGGTTCTGGATGCTACATCGTGATGACGTAGAATTAGCGATGAACACTTCTAACCATTTCGAGAAAGAGTCCACGATAATGAAAAAAATCTTTCCTAGAAATGGCCCGGCATGATCGATGTGAAGACGGAACCACGGTCGTTGTATGGTTTCCCAATAATGAACAGCTGCCTGTTGATTCTCCGGTTGGTTCACCTGGCAAGATTGACATGCCCCGACATTTTGTTCGCAATCGGCGTCAATGCTTGGCCACCAAACATAGCTTCGAGCCAAAGCTTTCATGCGTTGAGAATTATCGCTTGGCCATTAGGTGGAATAATTGTACGATTTTCCCACAATAAACATCCTCGGATGCACGAGATTTCATTTCGGCGATTAAAGAATGGTTTGAGATTTTCTTCGCCTGCAGGAAGCTTCTCCGGCCACCCCCTTAACGCCCAGCTGAGAACTTTCTGGTAAAGAGAGTTATTTGACGTCATTTTAGCGATAGATTTGGCGTCGAGTACCGGTTTCGCTATAGTTTCGATTATGAGGACTTTCGTCGGATTGTAATTCAGGTACTGGTAAGGGCAAACGGCTTAGAAAATCAGCATTTCCCATTTTCACACCTGAGCGATGAATGATATTGTAATCATAAGCACTCAGAAATATTATACGGCGTAGCATTGTAGTTGAGATGATTTTCGGAGTTTGTTTGTCTGGATTAAATATTCCCAAGAGCGGTCGGTGATCGGTGACAATTGTGAAATGTCGACCAAATAAAAAATCGTGAAATTTTTTAACTCCTTCTACGATGGCGACAGATTCTCGATCGTTCTGTGTGTATTTTCGCTGAGCTTTTGATAGTGTTTTCGAATAAAACGATATCGGTCTCTCAGCTCCGTTGGTCAACCCAGACTATATGGCGACGCATCACATACTAACAAGAGAGGTAGTTTCTCGTTATAGTGTATCAAAACTTGGTCGGACCCTACCATGTTTTTTAAATCATCGAATGCCTCTTGCTGAATTTTAGTCCATTTCCACTTTTGTTTCTGATCTAGAAGACGATGCAATGGTTCGGCGACGGTTGCCTTTTGCGGTAGAAACGAATGGTAATAATTCAGGAGGCCCAAGAACCGTTGTAATTGTTTCTTGTCAATCGGTGGTGATGCATCTGTGATGGCGTGTACCTTTTCCATGGCTGGACGAATTCCAAGTTCGTCGATTTTGTAACCGAGAAAATTGATGGTTGGTACTCCAAATTTACATTTTGTTAGCTTAAGATATGAAGGCCATTCTTGTCAATTCTGGATAAAATTTCGGTTAATCGCTCAGCCAGTTGAATTTCGTCGCGCGCGGTAACGACGATATCATCGAAGTACGGAAGAATGCCTTCATTACCTCTGAGCAATCCCTCGATTAAATTTTGGAATATCCCAGGAGCAGATGAGATTCCGAATTGTAATTTAATTTGGTAACTCGAAAAGCTACCTTGTGGGTCACTATCGTCTGGAGCATAGACGATTGCTGATCAACAGATAATTATTGATACGCTTGTGCTAAATCTAATTTAGCAAAAATGACTCCTCCGTCGATTTGCGACAGCAGTGTGCTAATTGCTGGTATTTGGAAACAGTGTAGTTTCAACGGCTTGTTCAACGTTGATTTATAGTCTCCACAAATTCGTATGGTGCCATCGCTCTTCGGTACTGGAACTATGGGTGTGGTCCAGTCTGAGTATTCTACCGATTCCAAAATGCCTTGCTCGATCAATCGATTTAATTCAGCTTTGACTTGGCTCCTGATGGTGAATGGAATTCATCGCGGAGGTAATCGAATTGGCTGAATGGTGGTATCGATTTGTAAAGACACTGGTGGACCAGTATAACAGCCCAGTTTATTACTGAATAGATGCTGGAACCTTTTCACAACGTCTTCTACTGGTTGGGTGGCATCGACACGGTTGACTCCTAGTAAACTGATCCTTAACGGTGAAAACCAGTTACAACCCAAAACGTTGGATCGCGTGCCTCCCACAATGACAATCGGCAGATTCTTGATAGTTTGGTCATTGTATGACACCTCTACATCGATAATCCCGACAATTGGAATGGAATTGCGTTGCAAATCCATTAAATTCAACTCACATTTTGAAATCGATTTAAAGGTATTGAATGATATGATTGTATAGTTTGACCCTGAATCGACTTCAAAACCACATGGCTTATCGTTGATGATAACGGTTGTCCTCTTTTTCCTTTGGTTAACTCTCGATTTCGATTGGTTACGATTGTGCTTGTTCCTTTTGTTGATCGGTGTTGTTTTAGCAGAAGATCGACATACACTTTGGATGTAACCGATTTTACCGCAAGAATTGCATACGGCATTTAAATGCGGGCATGACGAACGAGCATGTGATGCACCACACCCATTACAAGGTCGAATTGTAGAATGTGGTCGATTCTGTTGCTTTTATAGGAAAGGCGGTCTCGAAATTTGCTGAACTTTTTCCGGATGGCGAATATCATGGAGGTTTTTTGTTGCTGCTTCAGCTGTCTCAGCTCGATTGATAACCTGGGTCAGGTTCAGCCCTATCTTGGCTATGAGGTTTCGTTGCAGTCCTTCATCTTGAAGGCCACAAACTAGTCGTATACACAACATCTTAACCAATTAGGTACCAAAGTTACAATCCACGGCCAATCGACGTAATTCCGCAACATATACGAGGCGAACAGTTCGTCCGGTAATTGGTCCCGTTTAAAAGATTTGAAGAACGTCACAATTTCAGATGGTTTGGGAGAAAAATGATTTTTTAGAGTATCTTTAATTTCTTCTAGTGTAAGAGTACTTACCTCTTTAGGTGATGCCAATGAGACAAGGAGATCAAAGAGTTACGGTCCGCAAACTATGAGGAAAATCGCACATTTCCGTGACTCTGCCTCGATCTCATTGGCTTGCAAGTATAAATCAAAACGTGCAGAATAACTCGCCCATTTTTCCGGTTTAGCGATATCGAACGGTTCAATACAACTGGTTGTCATGGACATTATGTTTTTAATCACCTTCGGCACAACTGCAGGATTCCCGTTGACTAGAGTAGCACCTGACGATTGTGCTAATTATTTATGTTATATGTATAGTATGTAACAATCTGAAATGTACACAATCACTAAAACTCAAAAACATAATTCATATTTGCCATCAGTGTACTAAAACTAATCGAAGATACCTAAATTTGTACTAGAGTACCATTGTAAAGAACTTGCAAATTGAGGCCAACTTTGTTTATACCTAAGTTGACATTTCGTACTACTATCGCTACTCCTGTCAAAGTAAGCAAATTGTATTTAAACAAAGTTAAACACCCGTATGAGCAGCAATATTCTGCTTCAGATTGACCAGCAGAAATCGACTGCAGCAACCCTCCACCGGGACAAGCCAAACACCACTAATCCGCCCCTACACCATTCAATCAATTACATTTATCAGATATCACGGGTGGGATTATGTCGGCACTACGAGTTTCGAGTTAGCAGAATTTGCGACAACGCGATTATATACAAGGCATTGCGATTTCTCTCAATTAAGATTCCCTTATTGTTGTTTACTCGTACAATGTGAAATACGGCCGGCAACTCGTAATGATTAAGGTTCTTTTTAAAGAATTTGTCAGCATTTTTCGAAACTTGCAATTCGTAATACGAGAGAATAACCGCACCCCACACATGTATACAGAGGACCATTTGTTCACAACAAACTTCACTAAATCCATCCAAGACTTTGTACAACATTGCTTCAATTCAATTTGATCATATTGTACATATTTGCATTATGTGAATCTTTTTCAATGAACAAAGAACGAAACAACGTATACTCACTCGCCCGCGGACCTGATCCGAAACTATTGCAAATGCGCAGGTGCACCTCCAGGCTATGTCCGCCACGTCCCAAACGAAGAACTGAACCAGGTTCAGAACAATTTCAATGTACGCCTTCCAGATTTCAACCTTCAAGGTCAAATGGATCCGGAGAATTCACACACACACCACGTAATTCACATTTCAATCAACAGAACACTTTTCTTTTGAATACAATTAATTTAAATTAAATTTTTGGTGAAAATAAAAAATAAAAAAAAAACACGACCGTTTGGCTCGAAAGTCATGGCCAACCGTCCACGTCAAGTGCAACTTTTAATGTCCGGCGATCGCTCAATTCGAGAGGCGCAAAATTCGGTTGCAACAACTAAAGTGTTTATTCAGTGTAGTAAATCATTTTCACATGACCATGGGTACATACATAATACATGTAGTTAATCTGTATAATTCATTTAATAATTTTTATACTTCAGGTGAATTACTAAAATTGAACTATGCTAATTTTCTAAATTTGTTGAATATTGTGATTAAAGATAACATTAATATTTAAATAAATTTAAGTAAAATTGACTTTTATTTAATACCTAGTTTAAAGCAAAAAAAAAAACAAAAATGTTATTATTATTGATCATAAATAAATAAACAATAAAATTTTGTTCCATTGCATTTTAAACTGACACAACCCATGGTATGGTGCAATTTGCTAATTTTAACTGCCACGCCGATGCGCACCTCGAGTTATAAACTTTGCGCTCGGCTATATTAGTAAACTTCCCAACTTTACCTTGGTGTGTAGTATTCTATTTTAACCTTCTAATAATGCTACTACTCGTATTGGAAGTTATAATAATTACTCATTTCAACCGTTTACAAATTGAAAGATTAAACATTTTGCATTGTAATTTCACCTCTATACGTTCACCTTTATCTCTATTAGAATTACCTATAACATGTTCAACATCCAAATCATACTGATATACTAATTAAATCGCTCGCGCACTTTTGCTAACCATATGATTATTATGAGATGATTTATATTAACCAGGGTCAGCAATATATTTTTTTGTTTACTAAAATTTATGTTAATTACAATAACATGTAGATTTAAAGAACTGGTTCTTAAACCTAAAATATCTAATATCTGTAGGTCAGAAGCTAAATCACGAAAAAAATTTAATTTGACTTTTTGTTTTGCTACAGTAATTACTTTGTTGCTTGCGAAGCTATTTTTATATTTAATGCACAATAAAAACAAATGTAACGTAATATTGTGTATGTATAATTTTTCCACACCACCCACAATTTCTCATCATTTATTTTTTATTTCATTTTATTTTCTAAACAAGCAAAACTCTGAAATCGAATCTTGGGTTGTAAGTGTTTTTGTATGACAACATATTTTGATAGTCGATATCGATGAAATAATACAGGTATACCTCGTAAAACGTTTGTTTAAAATAAAAAGATGAAATGCGTGTGTGCATATTGAACATACATATAGTAAGTGTATATGCCTTTATACAAATATACTTTTTTTGATAAACACAGAGCATTTCGCTGTTCGCTCTTGATCTTTATCAAGAGCGAAAATAAAAAATTTTAAAAGGAACTTCATAAGGAGCGATATTGCAAAACAAAAAATATCGCTCTGAAGAGCAGGAGCATTATTTTTAATAATAAAGCTCTTGCTCTTCCGCTATTGGGTTTGTATTACCATATTTTCGCTCTTTGTTATTGAGCTATATTGAAAAAGCAAATACGCTCTGCTCTGATGAATAAAATCGTTATTAATATTATTTCGCTCTTGCCCTTGTTATTACGGCAAACGGTATTCAAAACCTTCTAAAACGCTCTCTTTAGAAAGCCTGATTTGTTAGGGAACTGATACACATTTACAAATATCTACTATTCTGAAAAAAGGCCAACTAGGATATAACTTCGCTATTCCTTAACCGATTATGATGCAATTCGATATGTGATTCGAAATGGGATTCTAAAATTATTTTTGGATAAATCCGGAGTATGGCCAACTAGTATGGAAATTGATTATTTTTTAACCAATTTTAGTGAAATTTGACATGCGCGATCGAAATGGGATTCTTAAATGATTTTTAGATAAAGTTCTGGTATATGGCCAATTAGGAAGGAACTTGGCCATTACTTATCCGATTTTGATGAAATTCAGCATGTTCGATGGAAACGGGATTCTTAAATGATTTTTAGATAAAGTTCTGGAATATAGCCAATTAGGAAGGAACTTGGCCATTTATTATCCGATTTTGATGAAATTCAGCATGTTCGATGGAAACGGGATCGACGAAGTTCTAAAATATGGCCAACTATGATGGAACTTGGCTTTTCCTAAACCGATTTTAGTGAAAATTGACATGCGCAATGGCAATGTGATTCTAAAATGATTTTTGGATAAAGTTCTGGAATATGGCCAAGTAGGATGGAACTTGCATTATTGTTTAACCGATTAAAATTAAGTTTCTCATTTGTGCAGGAAATGGGATTTTAGAATGATTTTAGATAAAGTTATGGAATATGGCCAGTCAATTTCATTGAAATCGGATTGAAAATGGCTAAGTTTCTTCTAATTTGCCATATTCCAGAGCTTTATCTAAAAATCATTTTAGAATTAAATTTTCCTTAGCAGAATATTCATCAACATCGGATAGGAAATGGCAAAATTCCATCCTCCCTCGCCATATTCCAGAACATCATCTAAAAATCATTTTAGAATTTCATTTCAATCGTATATATCGAACTACATCATAATCGGTTAAATAATAACCAAGTTCCTTCCTTATTGGCCAAACTCCAAAACTTCATCTAACAATCATTTTAGAATCACATTTCCATCGTACATGTCGAATTTCATTATAATCGGTTAAGAAATAACCTAATACCTTTCTAACTGGTCATATTCCAGAACTTTATCTAAAAATCATTTAAGAATCCCATTTCCATCGCACATGTCAAATTTCACTAAAATCGATTAAGGAAAAACCAAGAAACAACTGTGCCGCCACGGTGGCACAGTTGTTAGCATGCTTGCTTTAAGCCCCGGAGGTCCCGGGTTCGATTCCCGGCGGGTGATGAAAAAATTACGGCTGGTTAATGTTGGATCAATGAATTAATCACTCATTATCCGTTAAAAAAATAATTACGAAACTTTAAATGAAGCGGCCAAATCCCTCTATGGGATGTAGCGCCAGCGAAAAAAAAAAAAAAAAAAAAAACCAAGTTCCATCCTAGTTGGACATATTCCCGAACTTTATCTAAATACATACCATTTATTGAACTTTGAAAGAGCAATTCGTCTATTACAATAAATATCACTCTATAGCGCCACCTAGCGAGTCCAAATTCTGTGATTTTCTTTTTTGGCACTAAAACAGCATATATTGTAAATATGACTCATTTCGGTCCATAATTATAGAATTTGTTAATAACTTGACTACAACGCCACCTATGGGATAATAGCATAGCTAGGAACCTTCGCCTCGACAAAACAAATATATAGTGTAAATATGACCTCAATCGGTTAAGTTACACGATCACTTAGAGACGCACTAACGATTATATAGATTTTAGCCACCATCTTGTTTTTTTTTTTCAAAAACGGCACTCGGCATTCGGAAGTAGACGTTTTAACGAAAATATTAGTGCCCTTTAAAAATTGTTTGGATGCTTTAAATTTTGGGGAAAGAGGTATACATATACATATATATACCACATATTGTGTTTCAACGAGATTTGTAGTAAACAAAAATAAATAATGTTAAAATAAACTTGATTAAGGGCAACACAGCTGTAAAAAAAAGAAAAACTATGTCAGATAGTATAGACACGGATAATCTAACGGAAAAAGAAATAACAGAAGCTGAATATGCCACGCATGTGCTGTCCAATAATAAGTTTGGCAGTAACGCTATCTAGATTAAACTAATACGCCTACAAATATCGGCACAAAAAACAAAATAAAATATTGTCCTCCTATTACCATTAGAGGAGTTAAAACTAGTTATAACCTAAAATTTACCGCATTTGGCATTCGTGTTCAATGCAAAAAGGCTTTCTGTAATAGAAACACAAGGCATTAAAAGTGAAATAATTCAAGCTTCATAACAAAACAAACTTTACACTGATCATTGCCTTTAAATTGTTAAAATCAAAAGGAAAACAACGAGCTCCAAAGAACTCAGACAAATACGACAATTATGGCCGATTTAGATGTAGAAAAATGTTTGCCCGACAAAATTTTTGCGTGTCGGTTAGAGCTGCATACAATAGAAAAACCAAACTTGTTAAAAAGAGAAGGGGTATGTAAACAAAAATGGCGATGCTATAATATTTTGGCCGCTTATAATTGGATGCTATATTTTTGACGTTTATCAGTTGTGACAAAAATAAAATTGAAATCGCTAAAATGAGTCAAAATAATTTAAATATGGAAGACCTGAATAAGAAGGAGCTATTACAAATAATATTTAGTGATAGTGAAAGTGATGACGATAAATTATTACTAAAAATAATCTTAACCAGCGACGAAGAAGATGAAATACAAAAAAAGAGGAAAAATATTGGGTTCGACCATACTATCGCGAGCGGGACCAATCTGGGGCACATCAAAATGTATTCCTGCAATTAAAATTAACAGAACCGCAACTATTTTATAATTATATGAGAATGATGCCTTCTCAGTTTGATAAACTTTTGCATCTAGTTGGGCCGGCGATCACAAAGCAAAATTTTATTCGGAAAACTATTGAGCCGAGTGCAAGATTGGCTATTACGCTTAGGTGAGAATAATCATTTGTTTTTTTAACATATTATTTCATCTATTACATATTTTATATTTTCTAGATATTTGGCAACTGGTGAATCACAGAAAAGCCTATCAACAGCCTACAAATGCTCACCAGCTAGCGTACATTTTATTATACGAGAAACAACACATGCTATAATAAATGCACTTAAATCTAAAGTGTTTCCACCAATAAATCAACAAAATTTACAAAAAGTGGCAAATGGATTTAGAGAACGCTGGAATTTTCCACACTGCATTGGTGCTATTGATGGAAAACACGTTGCTGTACAGGTACTTATCTAAACATAGGTTTTAATATTCAGCTAACTAAATTTTTATTTATTAACAGGCCCCGGCGTATGGTAGTTCAACAATTTTTTAATTACAAAAAGTTTAACTCTATTAATGGTTGTATGCGATCACAACTAGGGTTTGCAAAAAACCGGGTTTTCTTCAAATTTCATGAACCCGAAAACCCGTTTTTTTTACATTCAATTACATTATAATTAATATGTATTAATTAAAACACAAACACACTACATAAACTTCGCTGAAGATGATGACGATGTTGTTGAGGATAACATAGGAATATATCACAAAGACGATAAGACTTACTAAAAGTGATATAATCACCTGTGCGAAGGGTTTTCAGGTTAAAACCCCGAGTTACACGTTAATTTTTTGAGTCTGGAAATCCGGATTTTTACTCGCACCGGGTTTTATTTCAAATCCAATAAAGAGCTTACATTAGTTTTAGATTGCAAGACTCGTTGGGATTCCATTTTAAATATGGTAGAACGATTCTTAGTCGTATTTGAATGTGTGAAACTTGGTTTGAAAGACCTCAATCATCTTAATGAACTCTCACAAATTGATTTAGATCTATTAAAAATTTTTCGAAATGCAATATAACAATAAAATAAGCGGTTGAATTATTACGACGCGACG
This sequence comes from Tipula helvola, assembly GCA_963556165.1. Lineage (NCBI taxonomy): Eukaryota > Metazoa > Arthropoda > Insecta > Diptera > Tipulidae > Tipula > Tipula helvola. Next base: position 193,143,027 of record OY744481.1, on the reverse strand, counting down.
GGAGGATGCCACTCTGATTACAGCAGCAACAGTAATTATTTGTATGTTTAAGAAAATTGAAAATTTAAATTCAAATATTTGATGAAAACTGCTAGATGCGCTCAAACTAAGAATTATAGATCGTCGAAATTTCAGTTTAATGTCATTGATACCAGATCTAAGAGGCCCGCCTAGTTATACCAAACATGCAGATACCTACCCTTCCGTATAGTACAAAATCACAAATATTGGTGTACGGGGAAAATTGTTTAAAATATTATTTCATGTTACATCAGCAACCGCCGACATTTAATTTAAATGAATTTAACAATTTGATTTTAATTTATTTTACGATTGTACTGTTTATTTATTTTAGTATTTTATGAATAATATTCACTTTCTAACTTCATATTTTAAATGTTTTTGTTATTTTAATGAAGTTATAAAAAAACCGGGTTTAACCCGGGTACCCGGGTTTATGGATTTTCTAAACCCGAAAACCCGGGTTTTAAAATTTCCGGGTTTTTGCAAACCCTAATCACAACTACAATTTTCTGATGTGTGATATAGGGGCCGCTGGAAGACAGAGTGATGGGGGTATTTTTAGAAATAGCAAGATTGGGAAACAATTTTTTTCGAATTCCTTACCGTAAGTATAATTACAGTCAGAAACATTCAGATGTATACGGCTCATATTTAGAGGGAAATTTAAACATAAAGTTAAAAACCAAACAGAAGATATCATATTTAAAATTTTATTTTTTATCAATAATGTTATCATTATCACATATATTTAGTTACTTCATATTTATGTATTTTTAAAATAAAAAAAGTAAGAAAAAAAGAAAAAAGTGTAAGAAAAAAGTATCAGAATCTGAAAATATATTAGTTCAAACATGCTTACATGTTTGTTAAACAGACATATATTAATTCAAAATATGTATTTACCGAACTCAACCGGAGTGGAAATGTTTCTGCGATGTTCTGGCCAACGTTCGTCTTCGTATAAATAGTTTTCGTTATATGTATTATCTGGAAATAAAATTTTACAATCAATATAGACTATGTACATAACCTCTAAAATACGTACGTTTCATTTTATTACCATTTCCATTTCCGTTATTGTATGTGGTTAAATTCGGCGCCGGTAAAACCGCGTTGCTTAAAATAATAATTTTCTTTGCTACAATAATTGAATATTTCATATTTACAAATTTTAAATTCAAAATTATAAACACTTACCATTCGACTTGTTGTTTATATTTCTACTATAATCATTGACGTCTGTGGTTGTTGTATTTGTTTTCATAGTATACTTTTCTTATGTGTTTGGGTTTTTTTTACTATTATTATCAAAAATTATAGTCGGGTCGAGTACATTTTATAGTTTAATTTTTATTGCTATAGTAACAATTTCTCAAAAAAAGGAAAAAACAACCTTGCAAAATTTTGTATGTTTATATTGTCGTTCTTGTCATCCAAACGAAAATTTCAATGTACTAATCTCTTCTTTTTTTGCAAGGCAAACATTTTTCTACATCTAAATCGGCCTTTATTCAACATTATAATAAAATGGGATATATACTGACATAGACAAAGCGGGCCATTGATGTGTTCATAATGTAAATATGTGTGTAAATACAATTAAGTTTAAGCCGGAGAAGGCATATTAACCATTCTGCATATCCAACAAAGCCTGAGTACTGCAAGAACGAGATTTTTCAACATTGGCGAAATTATATCGTGAATCAAGGATTCTATCAACAGCAGAAAAAATTATGGATGATTGTCGATCGTCCAAATTTAACTAACATTACAAATGTAAGTGTCCCATAAAATTTTATTATATAATACTATTACAAATAATGAGTCAAATAATTTATATCCTCTTAACGAATTGTTGTCTATTGCCAAAGAAATAATTCTTGGTATGGCAAACTGTAAATCAAAAGCAAATTAAGTATTACTGATTACTGAAATCAGTGTTAAGTATGTTCACAATAATTAGGGTTACCAACCGTACTATTTTAAGAGTACAAGTACTCTTTTGGAGTCGAAATATCTGTACTATTATTATTATTAGTTGAGGGCCATGTGGGCGTTCAAGCCACCCCGCACTGCGACCTAAAAGATCTTTTGTGCATAATATCTGTACTAAACGCGAACTCCAAATATCGTTTAATTTTAGTTGCTACACTATAATCGCGCTGGCTTTAACTCCAAACATCAAGCTTGTACTTGTATTAAAGCTAACCAAGCAGGTCAAACTTTAATAAAACCTCTATCACAATTTAATGGAACTACGTTATTGCATCCAGACTCTTCTACTTATGTCCCTTTAAAACGATGCAATCCTTCGACCATTGATTTTCTAGTTTCAAATATACCGCGGAAGATATCATATCTGAAAACACAAAACGCCTCTAACTCTGATCATTTTCCAGTTAAATGCATTATCTTCTGTAAATTTCACAAAGCTAACGAAACTTCTTATATACCATCATTATGGCGATGGTGATGAGAGAGAGAGGAGAAAATTCTCCATTTTCCAACATATTTAAAGGATTTCCCACCGTTTATCCAGAATATGTCCTGGCTCTTTTCCAGAATATATTACTAGAAAGAGCAATAAATTTCCCTCTTTCCAAAATATTTTTAAATTTTTTTCCTTTTCTTTCCGGAATTTATAGCAGCTGTATTCTGAAAAACGTACTTATGCCCGATTTCAGAACAAAACAGCAATTCGCCAGTTAAATAATATTTCCTTTCTTTTTTCTTTTATGAAATTGCAATTTGTTTCATAATTTAAAATCAATGCTATCTGGATCATAATTCTTTTTTACATGAGAATTTTAAAGGGAGAGTTAAATATTTGACTTTTCAATATCGCTTAAATAAAAATTTAATTCTCCCTTTAAAATGTTCATGTAAATAGTAGATTGTTCTACAAGTAAAGAAAAGTGATAGTTTTCCAGCGAGTAAAATTGTTTAATTTACGAGCGAGCGCTAGCGAGCGAGTGGATTAACAATTTTACGAGCATGGAAAACCACTTTTCTTACGTGTCGGACATGCTATTTTTTCGTGTATTTGACGACAAATCAGGTAAAAATAAAAAAGGTAGACTCAGTTTGGATCAAAGTATGTAAGCATAGCATGTACATAACAATCGCAGTAAGCAAATAAATAAAAGTCAAAAATTCAAAAATCATTTGGAAAAAAAGCGTTTCTATGAAGAAAAGTGTTTATAGTGAAGAAATGTGTTGCTAAGGAGAAAAGTAGCAGTTTTCTTTACTGTTTTCAGCCAAGAAATGACACTCTTTGCCATTCAGTACACGAAAAAAAGAATTATCAGCAGTAATATCCCAAGAGCATTGATAATTTCCCGAAATAATTTTATTATATTTTTCGAAAGCACGTTGCTTGGTAACAGAAGCCGTAGGCTGAGGGCTGTTACCTAAAAGCAACGTGCTTGAGGAAAATATAATAAAATTATGAGGTATTTATCAATGCTCGAGGGGTATTCGACGAGAATTTTTTTTGCAATTTTATTTTATTCTAGTATTGTAGTAAGGCTGCTAGATTGTAAATTGTTCTATGGAAGTGTCATTTTGAAACAGTAATTATTGTAAAATAAAACTATAAATTCTTTTCATCTAGTAGCCAGAGTAAGTTTTTCTAAAATAGCAAGCCAATTAAATCGGTCAATTTCGAGTCACGTGTACAAAATAAACCAATCAAAATAACATTACACTGATAACATCCCTAGGGAAATTATCAGTGTAATGTTATTTTGATTGGTTTATTTCGTACACGTGACTCAAAATAGACTGATTTAACAGGCTTGCTATTTTAGCAAAAAATTTTCATCCAGATAGCATTGATTTTGAATTATGAAACAAATTGCAATTTCATAAAAGAAGAAAGAGAGGAAATATTATTTAACTGACGAATTGCTGTTTTGTTCTGAAATCGGGCATTAGTCATTTACGTTTTTTTTGACAGTTAAAAATGTGAATCGCAAAATTAACGTTATTGCCTATTATGATCGAAGAAAAACGTGCACGTTCCCGACAAAATTTATGTAAAACGTTTAAACATGAAATTACAGTTTGATTGGTTAACCCATTTGGACTACAAACTGACAGACATATATACCAACAGACACCACTTCGAAACCCAATTTTTCGGACTCATTATTACACACGTAAAAGAAATAAAAGGTGATTTTTATGAATTTTAATTTTTTTTTTTAATTTTTTAGAATTTGTATTAGTGATTTTTTGTAAACCTTATACTTTTTAAGATATGTTCAAAACACATTTTCTCGCCCAAGGAGGTGGCCACTTCCGGTTGACCGATTTGGCAATTTAATATCCAGTTAGGCTAAATATTTGTATAACATACATTTATGCTAAAAACCCGGAAGTACGTCACTATAGTGTGCAAATTAATTATAATTAGCATAAACGTGCTAATACACACAATAATTACTGTTTGGAATAATTTTTACATCAAACCGAAGAAGTTATTCAATTTAGAAAAAATAAAAATGACAAATGCAAGAACTGCTGTAACTCCCTGTAAAAAAATGGGTGGCGGGGGGGGGGGGGGGGGTTGCGAAATATTTTTGCAATTATAAAACAATATACATACTAAAGAAACACAAACCCTAATAAGTCGTTAAAAAAGTTAAGAAACATGGAAAAATGATTAGGTACATTCAATTATGTAATATTTGCATTGAAAACCGAAAGTACGTCACTGTAGTGTGCAAATTAATTATAATTAGCATAATTAGGCTATATAACATAGGGACAATTTAAACGGGCATACAAGAAAAAATTTTTGGCGACAAACATTAGCATCAAAAATAATAAATTGGCATCACAAATAATATTTTGGAACCACATATGAAAAAACAAACAAATATTTTTGAAGGACATTATTAAATACTGTGGCGACAAACATTGACATCAAAATTAATAAATTGGCAACAAATATAATATTTTGGAACAGAAAAAAATAATTTTTAGAGTAAATAAAAAAAAAAAAATCGAGACAAAAAATTAAATTTAATCGATACAAATTATTGAATATTTGATGGGGGATCGATATAAAATATTGCAGTGTCATTAATAGATTCTATATAATCCGCTCCTACGTGCGGCACGCAGTGCGACATGTTTGCCTATCCTGGCTCCTACGTCCCTCGAAGTTTAAATCTAAGGCCCCTCGGAGGGCTAAGCGGGGGGGAGCGAAGCGACCTCCCGCGTACCCGTGAGAGTTACCGAAGCCGTTAGCCTCTACAATTCTAAGTTAAATTAGGGATCTCCATTTTCCAGAATATTTTAAAACTAATTTAATTTTTTTAATTTTTAATTTATTTATTTATAACTTTGTTGCCAGTTAATTATTTTTGTCGCCCAAAATGTTTATTTCGATGCCAAAAAATAATTTTTGTGTACCCTTCCAATAGTGCCAAAAAATTATAAATGTTGCCAAATTATTATTATGATGCCAAGAAATTTTTGTTTGTTGCTCATTAATTTGTGCCGTTTTATTATTTTTTTGTATCTCAAATATTAATTTTTTGTGTGCCGGTTTATTGCCAGCCTATAACATATACACATATATTTTTGTGTGGGCCAAACATCAATTTTATTTTTGTTTATAAAATTTTTAAATTTTTTATAAATTTTTTTTTTTTAAATTTTTTAATTTTTCTTTTAATTTTTAATTTGTTTATTTTTAATTTTTTTTATTTTTGGAAACATTTTGTATTAGTAGTTTTTTGTAAACTTTATACTTTTTGAAATATTTGCAAAACACATGTTCTAGCCCAAGGGAGTGGCCACTTTCGGTTGACCGATTTGGAGTAAAATTCACTGGGACTTCCCAATTTATCAAAAAAGCTTAAATCTGAAGTTTCAGTTCGATTGGTTAAGCCATCTGGGCTGTAGAGAGGACACAGACAGACATCATTTCGAAACTCACTTCAATAACCTCAAGGTCGAAAATTTTCAGGATTACTTTATTTTATTTTACTTACGAAAAAGAAAGTAAAAATATTTATTTTGTGATTACGAGCATATAATTTGGTTTCCGTTAAGTTTTAGAATTGAATAATTAAATTAATAATAATTTAGTGAACATACAAGAGAATAAGCGGCGCACAACAGTGCCAACCCAACAGCGGGATAGAGGAAATGCTGCGATGATTTGAAATGGCTGGCAATAAACCGGCACACAAAAAATAATAAAACGGCACAAATTAATGAGCAACAAACAAAAATTTCTTGGCATCATAAAATTAATTTTTTGGAACAAAATATAATAATTTGGCAACATTTATAATTTTTTGGCACTATTGGAAGGGAACACAAAAAATTATGGGCGACAGAAATAATTAACTGGCAACAAATTTATAAATAAATAAATTAAAAATTAAAAAATTGAAATTAGTTTTAAAATATTCTGGAAAATGGAGATTCCTAATTTAACTTAGAATTGTAGAGGCTAACGGCTTTGGTAACTCTCACGAGCACGCGGGAGGTCGCTACGCTCCCCCCCGCTTAGCCCTTCGAGGGGCTTTACATTTGAACTTCGAGGGACGTAGGAGCCGGGATAGGCAAACATGTCGCACTGCGTGCCGCACGTATAGGAGCGGATTATATAGAATCTATTAATGACACTGCAATATTTTATATCGATCCCCCATCAAAAATTAAATAATTTGTATCGATTAAATTTAATTTTTTGTCACGATTTTTTTTTTTTTTTTTACTACTAAAAATTATTTTTTTCTGTTCCAAAATATTATATTTGTCGCCAATTTATTAATTTTGATGCCAATGTTTGTCGCCATAGTATTTAATAATGTCCTTCAAAAATATTTGTTTGTATTCTCATATGAGGTTCCAAAATATTATTTGTGATGCCAATTTATTATTTCTGATGCTAATGTTTGTTGCCAAAAAATGTTTCTTGTATGCCCGTTTAAATTGTCCCATTTGAAATAAGTAAACAAATAATGAAATTGTTAAAGTAAAACCATCACTATTTACAGTATAATTAAAAAGTATTTGATTCTGCGGCTTCCTCTATCGTCCTCCGTTCGCTAAAAGATACATTTTATTTCTGTTAAATTCGTAAACAGACTTGTATACTATACCATTAAAATCGTTGTAAAATGGCATAATTTGACCAGTATTCTTGTTTTTTCAATGTTCGTGAACGTTTTTTTTATCGGAATTGACGATTGGACTGTCATGATTTTGCATACAGAGCTTAGGGTTTAATTTAATTCCGATAGTTTCACTCTCCATAATGTTTTATATGGATAGAAATATCATTTCATGCAGAGCGTAGGGTTTACATTATTTCCGAAGGTTATAGCATTTTGCAGTTTTCCAATCGTCAATAAGCGATACAGATATTTTCGTGTTGATTTTGTGTTTTTACTTGTTTTAGATTGTTTCCTTTTAGGTTGGTTCTCGTAAATTGGTTATCTCTTGCATAATCTAGACGTTAATTCGATTTTTGTCACATTTTTTTACTTTCTTTTACGTAAGTAAAATAAAGTATAGTAATCATGAAAATTTTCGACCTTGAGATTATTGAAGATTTATCTGTTTTGAGGTCCCCTGAGTCCGAAAAAGTGGGTTTCGAAATGATGTCTGTCTGTCAGTCCGTCTGTCTGTCCGTCTGTCTGTCCGTCTGTCTGTCCGTCTGTCTGTCAGTCTGTGTCCTCTCTACAGCCCAGATGGCTTAACCAATCGAACTGAAACTTCAGATTTAAGCTTTTTGGATAAATTGGGAGGTCCCAGTGAATTTTACTTCAAATCGGTCCACCGGAAGTGGGCACTCCCTTGGGCCAGAAAATTTGTTTTGCAAATATCTTAAAAAGTATAAGGTTTACAAAAAATTACTAATACAAAATGTTTCCAAAAATCAAAAAAAAATAAAAATAAACAAATTAAAAATTAAAAAAATTAAAAAAAAAAATTTAAAAAAAATTTAAAAATTTTATAAAAAAAAAATTAAATATTGTTTTGCCAACACATAAATATATGTGTATATATAGCCTAATTATGCTAATTATAATTAATTTGCACACTACAGTGACATACTTCCGGTTTTTAATGCAAATATTACATAATTGAATGTGGATCATTTTTTCATGTTTCTTAACTTTTTTAACGACTTGTTAGAGTTTGTAATACTTAAGTATATATATCGTTTTATAATTGCAAAAATATTTCGCAACTCCTGCCCCCCCCCCCCCCCCCACACTTTTTTACAGGGAGTTACAGCAGTTCTTGCATTTGTCATTTTAATTATTGTGTGTATTAGCCCAATTATGCTAATTATAATTAATTTGCACACTTCAGTGACGTACTGTATGTTATAAAAATATTTAGCCTACATGTATGTTAAATTGCCAAATCGGTCAACCGGAAGTGGCCACTCTCGGCCCGAAAATGTGTTTTGCACATATTTTAAAAAGTATAAGATTTACAAAAAATCACTAATACAAATTCCAAAAAATTAAAAGAAACAATTTAAATTCATAAATATCACCTTTTATTTCTTTTACGTGTGTACTAATGAGTTCAAAAAATTGAGTTTTGAAGTGGTGTCTGTTGGTATATACATATGACTGTTAATTTGTAGTCCAAATGGTTTAAGCAATCAAACTGCAACTTCATGTTTAAACTTTTTACATAAATTTTGGGGTCCCAGTTCCCAGCTCCCAGATTCCGTAAAACAGAAAATTTATTTTGCAAATATTTCAAAAATATACAATTTACAGAAAACATGAAATAATAAAAACAATCTTAATTAAGTTTGCGGGAAATTGTTCGTAAAAGAAAGTCGTGTGTTGGCCACACCTCCATTTTTTTATTTATGTATATCCAGTTCAATTTAAATTTTTACCACGAGAGGCGGTTTCTTTAATTTTACAATCGTCAACGATTGGAAAACTGCGAAATTCGAGACTTATCGGAAATAATGTAAACCCCACGCTCTGAATGAAATGATATTATTTCTCTTCATATAAAACATAATATGGAGAGTGAAACTATCGAAATTAAATTAAACCCTAAACTCTGCATACCAAATCATGACTATATTAATGTGCAAACTCTGGAGACAAAGTCAACTAAAACTGCGAAAAGCTTTATTTTGACAAAGGACAAAGCCTAAAACTCAAGCAAGATAAGCAGAAGATCGACGTCCACTTAATATTTTTCGATCATTCAAATCCGTTCTAACAAAATTTCAACATTTTATATAATAAAAGGCAGCGTTATATGAAGTATTCCTGTACATACTACACCTCGTGGCCCAACTTTTTATTTATTTCGAGTTGCATTTTTTTTTTTTTTTGGGTTTGAATAGACACGTTGTACATTTAGACATAATATACCACGCAATTCGTTAATTAAACTTCGTATATTTTTGTGTGTGTATCTATGTGTATGTGCGCGCGGCGCGTTTCTTTTAGTAACAAAAACTGACTATATTTTAATATTACTAAAACTATTTGTTCAGATGTATTTAAAAGCTTATTTTTTAATCGCGGTTTTTTAATTTTTCTTTTCTACTTTTTTTGTTATCAGGCTATATGGATGAAAATACAATTTAATAGTACAGTCTTGATTGACACACGAGTGGAGTAAAACAAATTTAAATTCAAATCAGCTTTGAAAGTGAAAAGTCGTGTACTGAAATAGAATCTATTTTTGAAAATTGTGTTTATATTTTTGGTTTTATTTATTGATTATCGATTTGTTTGCGCATTCTTCTTAAGTGAACTTCAAGTAGAACAACAAGAGAGATTATAATAAAATGAAATTGTTTGTGTTTTTTGTATTTTTATTTATTTTTGTGATAACTAATGTGGTGAATTCGTTCACATTGATTCAAAATTCGGACGGAATATTTTGTGATGGTTTTAAATGCCCAGAGAATTCGGCGAATTGTGTCATATCGCAGCAGACACGACCAGATTTATCCAAAATTGATTATGTACGAAAATGTCTTGATATAAGAGGTAAACAAAATTTTTTGTTGTCAATTTATTGATTTCTTTTCTGCTATCTGTATTTGCTTTTTCGGTATACTACATATTTTGTTTTTTCTGTTTTATCTAAGGCTTAGTGATTAATCATTTTGCTAATACTGTTATTAAAGTGTTTGTATAACTACTGAAACGGTTTTTTTTTTATTAAATATTTTTTCAATTAGGAAATGTTCTCGATATATTTGAGAAAACCATGGACAATCCACATCCAGGATCTTCAGTGAATAATTATGTTTCATCCGGAGGTTATTCAAACGTAATCATAAATCGAAATAGATTTGGTGGTGGTGCTGATGATAATTATAATGAAGAAGAAGAGAGACGATATCAGGAAGAAGCCAAAAAACAAGCGGACCAAGCTTTAAAGGACGCCGCGCAACAAGCAGAATATTGGCGAGAGTGGTCTCAAAATTTGACTGAAAGCATTCAAAAAGATGTGGCCCAAAATTTAAGATGGTAATTTTATCATTTGCATTTATCTAAATAAAAATATAACTATTACTTTATCTAAATATATTATTATTATTATAAAAACTTGTTAAAATCAAAATAAATTTTTTATTTGGAAATAAGTGATGAAGTGACTTCAAAACTGGTTGCAAGATTGCAGTTATTTAAATTTAAACACCATGTGCTTAAAAGAAATTTGAACGTTCGGCGCCATATACATATATGTACATAGCCTTTGATTGAATTAAGGGCCCTCTAGAGATTTAGTTTATACAAACATTTTACCGTCCCTAAATTAGATTAGAAATTAGAGTGAAATTAGAGAAAAATACGTGAAATCACAAATTCTTTATATGGGACCGGAAGGCATGTTTCAATTTTAAAATGAATGATTTTTTGTTGATGTTGTTCTTTTTTAAGATTTTTTTTTGTCAAATATTTAAATATTTCATGCACGTGATGTTGTATTTATTACTATAGAAAAAGACTAATTATTCGAAAATTATAAAATTATGCTCATTTTAAAGATAAACGATTTCGCCGTTTCCAAAATGGCCGCCGAAATGTTCTTTTTGAATTTTCTCCCATGTGCATATTTTTTTGTTTTTTCTCTCATTTAGTTCTATTAAACATACTAAAAACAAAAACACACCAAGCAGCGGCAACGAGCAGCAGATTTTAAATAGATCCTAATTTGTTTAAGCAATAATGAAAAAGCTTTGCTTGAGCTAAACTATAAGCATTTTATATAAAAATGTACAAAATATTCTAATTTTAATACAAAATTTTCCAAAAATAGAAAATTTGTATATTTATTCTTTGAAAAGGTTTCTATTAAAATTAGAATATTTCTACAAAATCTATGGTTTTTCATCAATGCATAAGCAAATTAACATTTATTTAATTCCATTGCTTAGTGTTTCACGCTTTGAAAAAGGCTAGTTGAGGTTGATTGGAAGTCCTCTGAAAATGTCCTTCATACCTCCCACCAATCTCTTGAACGATTTCTGTTAATTCCTTGTATCGGATTTATGTAAATTTAAACACTTGAAAGGTTACCGTTGGTGGGGCCTTTTTTTTTTAATTAATGAGAACAAAATCAGTTGGTTTCAATTTAAATTCTGCCTTATTTTATTCAATGCTACGCTTTATATATAATTTTCAATTTTCAATGTCAGCACAAAAATGTAATGTATGAATCAAAAATATTTATAGTATACAAACAAATTAAGTTAAGAGTCAGCACAATAGATACAAAAAAAAACACCCAAAACTTCATACTTTGGTGAAAATCAAAACGTTGTAATATTGATGAATCAACATATTCCGGGCTGTAGAGTTTTGAGTAGCCTCTTATTTACACTTCACTATTTTCATCTGGCCGAGGAAGAGCTGCCGGTATTAGAACCTGACCTTTCGCTTTAATTTTAAAATACAAAACGACGAAAAGTACTATTAAGATTCCTATAGTTGAGTAGGATATCGTGTAATGATGAACATCATGATGATTCATTTCTGTTGGCAGTTGTTCCTTTTCCTTTATCACTTCTAGCTCCCTTTCCAAATCGGTAGTCTCAATTGCTGGCATCAGGTTAAGATTATCGGGTTTTGTTGTTTTGAGTTTTATTTGCAAATTGAATTCTTTTAGATTGATCCGTTTAATATATTAGATGATTTTTCAAATGTCTTGCTAATATTATTATGTGCTGTGCCGATAGCGATGATAAAGAGACTGTCGTCCCTTAGCATACAACCAGCATCTATCGTCATTAATCCGGACCCCTGAAAGCTGTATGAGTCGATGTTGGATCCACATAAGATGTCAACTATCGTTTTATTTGTAATTACGTATATGCATTGATTTGGAGCATGCAGTTTTATCTAATGGTTAGTTGAATTTATTTCTTTAACATTGCATAATGTGTCAAGCGTTGGCTTTCGCTGTAAGATTGCTACTTCACACTGGGTTTTGTTAGTCAATGGATTGAAAATTGGTGATATATCGCATAAAAATTGCGTAGGTTGGAATGTTTGACAACGTTTCACTTCTTCTGTTGTTAGAGTGGCAAAATGTTCTCGACGATTATCCATTGCTAGATATTTTGTTAATATAACGATGTGTGATTGAGTGCTGTTTTGATTAATATCCGGAACTGGGAAGACAGCTAGCAGGTTATAATCCGTTGCAAAGGACAACGGTATGATAATCTCAATTATCACATTTCGTTGTGTTACCCTACTATACGTACATCCATGCTTTGATATACATATATGCATGAGGTCATGAATGTTATGGCCAGGAATGGTTATTGATGCTGGTGTATGTTGACGAATAAATTGCAGTTGGTCTTCTAATTGTGACGGCGCGAGTATCGGTGGATGCAAAATACTATGATGTGCTTAGTAAATAATATCAAGTGGACCTTGTTGCGTATCCTTTAAGGTTTTTAGTATTAAGATCAACTCTAGTCCGCACATTAATATCAGGTGAACCCTTTTTTCGTATGTTCGTTATTCGTTTAGTTGTATCATCTAAAATCTTAACCTCTGTTGATCCTTTATTAAATTGTTCAATGATGTTGTTGTGAGATTAGAATTATATTTCATCAGCTTGATTGAGTTATCGATTATTGATGTCTGGTTTCTTATTAATGCCATTAGATGCCTTTCGTTATTGTTGATATTCTCGAATTGGGTTTCATACTGGTTGGCCTCGCGCTGGGTAAGAATTCCAATCATGTCTCCTAAGATAATGCCTGTTGTGTCTCCTAAACCGCGCTTCACTCGTCGACGTTCCTTATTGCTTGTTAATAGGAGAACATTGTCTGCAATCAAGTTGTTGAGCTGCCATTGAAGTTGCTGCAGCATTACGTTGCAGTTAAAACCAAAAAATCCTTTACAAGCTGCTTCCAGTTCGCCTTGGGCTTGTTTAAAAGCTTCGATCTCTTCCAATAGTTCGTCATGTTGTAATAGATCACTAATATCCACTTCATGGCTACCAATTCAAGTTTGCCTAAATTCTCGAAATATATTCCTGTTGAGTCGTTAAATGGGGTAACCTTGATCTGAGCTTGCGCCTGTCCTTATGCAGCAAATTGAGAGTAATGCTAGTGCAAGATGATTTACTTTACTTAAATTCTTTGCTTGTCTGTGAGGCTGCACTCTTTGGTTTTGGTTGTCTTTTCCGGGTAGCGGTATAGTCTGGTTCCTATAGACTGCGGACTGTTCATCTGCGTGGTTCTTCTTCCTGGTACTGTTTTGTCTAGGCTTTGTGGGGTTGGTAATTGTTGAGTTGTGCTTGTATCTTTAGTTACTACCGCATGCACTGGATCATTCTTCTTGTTTTGCATGTTGTTGTAGTCCTAGTTATCGGTAGGCGGCATATTTTAGTAATATTCCTTTTAAACGTATTGTTCCTGTATTTGAGCGTTATTGCTCTAACAAGTCCATCTTGTCCTGGATGAAGTTCAATTATTCTTGCTAGTGCCAGTGCGTAGGAGGTAGTTGTTCGTCTTTGAGGATTACTAGTTCTCCCAATTGGATGTTAGGTTGTTTCTGCAACCATTTTGGCCTTCGTTGTAGTCGGGAGAGACTTGACTGAGTTTGGTGAGCAAATTCCATCTTGTAACGGTTTGGATACCCTCCATATCAGGTTGTGGCATTGATATGATAGCCCTGTCTATCAGTAAAGGTGCCGGACTTAAAAACCCGTCATCATCTGAGTCGTTTGAGAGTGGAGCTAGTGGCCTAGAGTTCAAGCATGCCTCTATTTGAGCTAGAAGTGTTGAGAGCTCCTCAAAAGTTAGTGTATGAGTTCCAATTACTTTGCGGAGGTGTTGTTTTGTTGACTTGACTCCGGCTTCCCATACTCCTCCAAAGTGAGGACTTCCCGGGGGTACAAAGTGCCACTCAGCTCCCATCTGAGCTATTTTACCTTTAATTTCTGCTTCCTGTTGCTTTGCCTGCATTTGTAGTTGTTTGTCTGCTCCAACAAAATTTGTACCACAATCACTGAATATGTTCAGACAAATTCCTCTTCTTGATATGAATCGTCGGTAAGCGGCCAAGAAAGCGTCTGTTGACAAGTCACTTACAAGTTCTAGAAGAATTGCCTTCGTGGCTAGGCATATGAAAATGGCAATGTATCCCTTTGTTATTTTGTTACAGCGGCCTTTCCACAATTTTATATTAATTGGACCAGCATAGTCTACTCCGCTGTTAGTGAATGGTGGTGCTGGTGTTACTCGTTCTTTTGGTAACATGCCCATTAGTTGGTGTGACGCCAATTTCCTCGCTCTCGTACAGACTATACATTCATGTATCGCTAAAGTTGCTTGATTGCCACCATGTAGTGTTTTTATATGAGCTTCTTTGATAACTTCTTCTTTGAGAACTTGACAACTTGTGACCTCTGGGCATTATTACCGGATGCTTTTCTTCAAATGGGAGATTAGAATTTGTTATTCTACCTCCGACTCTGAGTAGGTCATTTCCGTCCAGAAATGGAGTTAGCGTTATGATTATGTACTATTCTTTGGTAGGTTTTGATTCGCTTTTAACTTTTTTAATTCTGGTTCAAACCTTCCTGCTGTGCGACTCTGATTATTGCCCTTAGCGAAGCGTTCAGTTCCTCTGGTTTAAAATGGGAGTTGTTTTTAGCTTTTGATTTTTATGGAAATCGTAGACAGTATGCAATGCTATGAACAAGCCGTTGTAACGAAGAGAATCTATCGAATTCAATCACAGGTTTTTTTACTGTTGTTGTAAATGTTCTTATTGATTTTCATTCCATGCTGCCCGCTTGTTTCATTTCTTCGTTATTTATTTTTGTTATTAGATAGCTCAAATTCTTTAGCCATGTTGGCCCTTCCCACCAAATTATGTGGGTTAATAATTGAACTGGGTTTAATCCGCGAGATGCACAGTCAGCAGGATTCTCATTAGAGACCACGTGATGCCATTGGCTAGGATTGGTGATGGCTTGTATCTCTGTTATTCTGTTCGCCACAAAAGTTTTATGGTATTGTGGGTTTCCTTTTATCCAGCCCAAAACTGCTGTGGAATCGCTCCAGCAAAATTTGTATATGTATATTGTTGTTTATGTTCAATGCATGTTTGACATTTTTGAGCAATTTAGAAAATAGCAATGCGGCATTCAGCTCTAATTATGGTTGTGATATTGTTTGTTTTAACGGTGCAACCTTTGTTTTAGCAGCAATTATTGTGATTTGGTTGTTTATTTTGCTGTATACAACTGCAGCATATACTTGATTCGAGGCGTAACAGAATGTAGTTCAATTTTGGAGTTACTGTGGTAATTTATCAAACGGCGAATTCTGATTTCCTCTAAACGTGGTAATTCTATTTTGTAGTTAAACGGTAAACCATCTGTTTTCAAGATTTAAGTGGAGTTTTTTGTTCCATCCTACACCGGAAGCCCATAAATCTTGATGTAGAATTTTTGCCTGGATCACCACTGGTGCTAACCATCCTAGCGGCCTCTGATAAGATTGCTCTGATAAGATTGCTCATTTGGATATTGTTGTATTGGATCCTGGCAAACAAATTTTGAATTGAAAGGTGTCTGTTGAAGAGTTCCACAGGAGTCCAAGTGTTTTCACTGTATCACTAAATTCTATAGTATGGAGTCCTGTTTCTTTCAGATTTTCTGGAAGCTACTCTAATAACGCGTTTTCATTACTGGACCATTTTCTGAGGTTGAAATCTCCACCGGAAAGGAGATTTAGTAGTTCCCTTTTCGCAGCTATTGCTTCTGCGATTGTGTTAGCTCCAGATAGAAGATCATCCACATAGAAATCCTTTTGAACAATCTTTGAACCAATTGGATATCTTGACGGTTCATTAATGGCTAATTGTTGTAACGTTTTTGTAGCCAAATAAATTGCAGACGCTGTTCCGTATATGATAGTTTTTAATCTATAACTGCTCATTGGCTTATTTGTCACAGATCGCCAGAGGATTCATTGAAAATGTTGATCTTCATGGGCTATTCTGATCTGTCTGAACATTTTCTCAATGTCCGCTGCAATCACGTAACGATGTTTTTTCCATCTGATCAATATTGCCGTTAATTTTTCTTGTAATGTTGGACTTATATGCATCATTTCATTTAGTGATGTACCTGTTGTTGTTTTGCAGGAAGCGTCAAAGACTACCCTCAATTTCGTAGTTGTGCTATCTTCTTTTATGACAGAATGATGTGGCATGTAGCAAGCCCGAGAAGCATTTTTTTCCGTATCATCTTTAATTAGTTCCATGTGGTTCAACTGGATGTACTCGTTCATGAATTTGTGATATTGATTCTTAAACTCAACGATTTTTTGACTTTGTTTCAGTGTTTCGAGAACAACATTTTTAGAAGTAGTGTTGATGATAACTAGATGTAATAAAACAAGCAAAACAGAAAACTGCAAAGTACAATTACGTCAAAAGCTCTTAAGAACTCAGTACATTCCCGACCACCTGGCAGGTAGAGAGTCCCACCAAAATGACCTGTCTTTTTGAAGTTATGTTTTTTTAGGTTGTATATATTTATCTGTCTAAGTCTTAGCTTGCCTCAAATATATTTTTTAAGGTATCTACAAAATTCAATTTTGAAACCGCCTGGCAACATTTTAGACCCGACTAAATGATCTGGCTTTTTTATTTTATATTTTATTAAATACTAACCTAAAAGGTATTAAATTTCAAAATGCCTAAAGACATTTTTTGCAAAAAAAATTTCGCAACTTCAAAATATCAAAGGTTGACAATGCCCCGCTACCCTTCAGCCAGGTCTTTGATTTTGTGTTAAGACATTGCTAAAGAAGCGTCACACAAATGTTCATGTTGCCTCAAATACCTACTCAAAATTGTCTAACAGCTC
Source organism: Tipula helvola (assembly GCA_963556165.1). Lineage (NCBI taxonomy): Eukaryota > Metazoa > Arthropoda > Insecta > Diptera > Tipulidae > Tipula > Tipula helvola. Next base: position 193,125,624 of record OY744481.1, on the reverse strand, counting down.
TTAGACTATTATTAAAAATCTTCCTCTTTGACTCCTGGCTTTAGCGCCATGGTACTGCTTACCTCTGCCACTGAGGAGGTAGCTCCACCTTTAAGGTAAGAGCTACTTCCTTCCTTAGATTTTTGCGGTTTTTCAAGGGTACCGGCTCCTTTATTTTGTTTATTAGGTCATCCATAATTTAGGTTAGTTAATTGATATACAATACTAGAAATATGGTATGTTTGTAACACTTTATTTAGTTTTCAGTTTATCGAAACACTCTATTTTACTTTTAGTTCAAGTTGGGGGCAGCAGACCAATATCAGAGGAACCACCGGTTTTTGAGATCTAAAGCAGCGGCTTCTTACATGAAATTAAGGAAATGGGCTCACTTACTTCTGATGACTTAGGAATTATTAAAGGTAATTATTAATTCTTAATCTATTTCAGAGAGCTGAGTAGGGATTTTGGAGAGTGTCCTATTAAGCAATCTATTCGTGATCTCCTGTAGAAGTAAAGTGATGAGTAATATATTAATTCATTAGGAAAATCATTGTGGGTTGTGATGGATAATTAAATTGTTTATAAGGCAAGCAGAGCTACACTAGATCCCAGCGATTGAGATATACGTCTTTGTACTGAGAAACGATGCAGTGGAGGTAGACACCACTGAATTATTGATGGATGGAGGGATACTGCTACGGGTTTTGTGAACTTTTAAATAATACCTCGAAAATCAAAAATTGAGAGAAAGTAAAAGCCGAGACAAGCTAAATAACAAAAAAGATTCTAACAATAATCAAACCAGCCCATATCCTTCGCTAAGGAGCACAAAAGATACTGAGGATTTTTGAGAAAAATGTAAACGTAGCAGATCACACTTAACTTCATCTCAGCTTATTATGATGATTAAATTCACTTCAACCTGATAAAATAGTAATGTGTCACACTCAATGTTATCAATTGTCCCATAATAGATGCTTTGCGCGTGTATAAACATATACCGGCATGTGGAAATAATAGTATCGGCATGAGTTATTTCAACATCTTACATCACACTATGTATGTAATTTCTACTAAGAACTTAATTTGATGTTTGTTTATTTATTACGAAAATAATAAATATTTGTCAAGCTTAAGTGTATAGTACCACTTGTTTTAACTGTTCTTGAATTTACTCTTGTATGCAACATTACAATTACAAAATATTATTGTGATAAATTTTAATTAATTTAGTCGATTATTTAAAAAGAAGGCAGATGTTGACTGTAACCGAAAAGTTATTTTTAAAAATGAACGATAAAACTATTTGTTACATAACAAAGGTGTTTTTATGATATGGGAATTTACAATGACTAATCACCGGTAAAATATAAAGTATGTATGACTTGCTTTGTTTTGACGAAGAACTAAATGTTTTGGCTTATATCGGATACCAATCGCTTACAATAATTTGGAAATAATAAACTTGCCATAACGAAACCTACGCCGAACCTGTCGAACCCTCAAAGCCGACGTGTCAAATCCGTGCCAAAGCAATATCATACCAAAAACGTTAATTAAAAAAAACCAAACATGCGGCCTTTATGATATACAATTATTAAATTCTAAATTTAATAAGTTAATAGTGAAATCCCGGTTTAAAAATCACTCAAGGGGCAGTCCCACAGAAAGATACAGTCAAAAAATTGCTGATATTGGACTGAAAAATGGCATTTGAAATCGATTTTTTTTAGGAGTATTTAAGGTGATTATAATCATATCATTGTCAAGGCCATCAAAGAGTTTATTATTTTTCCATACAAAAAAATTAGGTAGTCAAGGTCGTCCTACATTAAATATCCCAGTTCATAACAGCCTTGATTTTAGAGCGATTTTTATAGACTCGATACACGCTAAAATTGCTGTATCTTAAGAACCAAAGAAGTGAAATAGAGAAAAAGGAATTAATAAGTTCAAGTCGACTTCAAAAGCAGAACGGGACTATTAGTAGATATTGTCAAACAAGGATTTAGTACAACTAATAATGAAAATTCAACACGAAGAATTTTCCAAATTGCAACCGAATCAGCCAACATAATAGGATTAGAGAAATTTTAATAAATCGGTTTGCAGTTAGAAAGGCAGAAGGAATAATAAGGAAGTTCATGTTTTAAAATTTTCCAAATTCACAGAAGATGCCGTCAATATATACGTCGGTTTATTTGGCTAAGTCACTTCAGTTAATAAGCTAATACAAGTATCATCCAAAATTGTATTATTCCAATTAGTGAAATGTCAGAATAAGTACATGAAGCTAAAAATAAAGACTTCAAAATGTGAGAATAATATAGGAAATACTTCGGGACTCAATACAAACATATCACCAAAAGTAACATCAAAACCTAGATCTTCAAAGCTAAACAAAGGGGCAATCAATTTACTTAAAGGTTTTACAAGTGATTGTACAAGATAAATATTGTATACTGCCAGTGAAAATTGATGACGAAGAGAGTAGAAATAATACTTATTGTTGATTGTGAAGAATAAACTAAGTTGACAATTCTTAATTAATACGTCAATACGTAATTAATACGTAATCATTTAAAATATGTTAAATTTTTAGTTGAGTTAATGTTGAGTTGGGTTGGGCTAGGGCTGAGTTTGGGTTAAAGTGGAGTTGAGTTGAAAATGAGTTGAATAGGAGTCAGCGATTAAGTTGGGAATTTATTTGGGGTTGTATTAACGGTTGAGTTGAAATTTTGCTTGAGTTGGTTTGAGTTGAGATCATGAGCAAATGTAAGTTTTTCGAGTCACTTGATTTGAGGATTGAGTTAAACGTTGAGTTTACTCAAGTCGATTGTTGAGTTGCTTTACGGATTGAGTTTGGGGTTGAGTTGAGGTTTAAGTTGAGTTGTGGTTGAGTTGAGATTTAGTGAAGGATTCACTACAGATGGCGATTTATTAGAGGTCGAGCTGAGATTTGAGTTGGAAGTTAGCGTGACTAGTTCTGAGTTGAGTTCATGGTAATTTTAGAATTGAGTTGGGAGTTTAGTTGAGGGTTGGCTTGTCGTCAAATGGGGCATTGAGTTGGCGTTGAGCGATGAGATTCAGTTGGGGATTTATTGCGGAGTTGAGTTAGTGGTTAATGTGGAAATTTAATTAAGTTGAGTTCGTGTACGCATGTAGTTTTCGAAACGTCTTCATTTAAGGTTTGAGTTGAACGTTGAGTTTGGAGTTGAGTTGAAGGTTGAGTTAAATTTGAATTGAAGGTTGAGTCGGGGTTGAGTTATGTTTGAACTTAGGGTTGGGTTAATGGTTGAGTTGAGGTCGAGTTATGGTTGGAGGGATCGTTATCGGATTAATTTGTGGTCGAGTTGAAGGTTTAGTGAGAGGTTATTTGAATATATTTCAGCTTATTTCAGCTTTCAATGTAGTTTTCAACTCCAGTTGATTTCGGGATTGATTTGGCCATTAAATAGAGGGTTAACATTTGGTTCGAGCTATGTTGAGTTTAAGTCGTGTTAGCTTGCTTTTGGGTTGAATGAGGGGTTCGGTTGGGGAATTATTTGGGTTAGGTTAAGTGTTGATTTGAAAGTTGATTTGGGGGTTAATTGATGATTAAGTTGAGAGTTAGGTTTGCGATTGATTAGGTGATTGCGTTCAGGATTGCGGTGCGATTGAGTTGAAGGTTGAATCGTAAATTGAGTTAAAAGATTTAGTTAGAGATTGATTTGGTAGTTAATAAAAGCGAATAAATTCAACATCTTTTTGTCAAGCTTCTCGTTCTCGTTTTATGCATATACTGGTAACTCCACGTATTGCTTGCAGGACGATATAGTAGGGTTAAAATGCAACAAATTTATCCTGCTACCAATATTTAATTAGTGATCTTTGTAAAACTGTTTCGTATTTTTGAACTTTTAATTATTAAATCTTAAATCTCTCAATTATCAATCTTTTCTGGGGCTCAAGGTACTCCCAATTCTTTCGCAGTTAACCTTTTCCGTCCTACTTTACGCAGTAGTTGCCAAATCGAGGACGTACGGCTATAGACCCGTTTTGTATAAACCACCTGCACATTGCATTGCTTCATGCCAGCCTATAGTGCTGACATGAAAGGTGGGTCGGCCCATGGATTCTGCACTCTCAACAAGGGGTCATAGTTGTGTTCATCGTCATCACCGATCGTAATCGGATGATGAAAAATCCCTTTTGCATCCTGCCCCTATCTGGATTCGAACGCGGTACCTTCCGATCCAAGCGCCACAGCTTTAACCACTGAGCCGTTTGGTCGGTAAGGGGTAAGTCAAAAATTGCATGTAAAAAAGTAACGGAAAATTCGATACGAGCGAAATTGCAAATTTTATACGAGAAAAACGAACACGAAATTCACCGAACTTGATTGATTGATTGATTTAGTATGTACGATCAAGCCTAAGGCAAGTCTCCCGGTTACGCCGGGTCCACCGTACACTCTTTTTACGAATAACAAGATCGAAGGAGACACCTAAGTAGTCGATAGTTAGTAAATTTGTTAGGGTTTTTTTTTTTGACACAAGACAACACAATTTTTTCTAATACAGTCTCCTCCTGTTGTAACCGCAAGATCTGAAAAGCCTAGGGTTACCATATCATCCTAAAAAGAAAAGAGTACCAGACCCAAATAGCCGAAATTTCATAAAATCATAATCTTTTTTTGAATTATCTGACCCCTTTTTCGTGAGCTAATAACTCACCTAAATCAGGGTCTCGTTCAATTTCTTGCACGAATATTTTTAAATTGTAAAACTGATAACTCAATGCATATCTCAATCGAACTCCAATCCGGTATTGCATTTAAGTTCACCCACGAAAATATTTTGTAGTGTTCGAAAGGTTGCATCCATTTAGATAAATATTCTTCGCAATTTTTATAACCTTCAAGTAATTGCCTCTTTATGGATTCACATTTAACAGGACATTCATCATTTTCTTTCAAAATTAACGTTACCTTGAGAGCCGGATTTAGCGTTATACCTGAACTTTTTTGATATCGTATGTGCAATCGATGTATCTTCTAGAAACTAACAACAAAACCAAAATCGAACCAAATTCAAGGGGATGACAACCTAAAAACCATGTGTTCCTTGTACACTTTTGATGTGTGTAGTATGCGTGCGTCAAAGAAACAACACGGCTTCTACAAAATCACACGGCTTCTACAAATATTGTCAGTAAATTTCATCTTACAAACCCAAAATAGAATTACTTATTAACTTTTTAAACCAAAAATGTAACGTGATTTAAATACTGAGGGAACACCAGCCGTTTATCTACATTGGTTTCTCAGACCCATAAAAGAGGCTTGAAATGATTCAATAGTACATAAAGGTTTTCACATAATTCTTTTGCGAGTGTAGCGTGAACTCACCCGTTGTTATTTTTTAAATAGGCTTTAAATGGTTAAATCTGGGATTTATATAAAAATTAAGATATCTCAAAAATTGTTGAATTTCGGTAGGACGTTTGGTAGCTCAATTTGTTTCATTTTAACACTACTATAACGTCCTCCAAGGAATAAATCGAGTTACCAGTAACCCTGTATAAAGAATTTCTTGTTGTATTTCGAATTTTCTTGGGCACTGCCCAAGGAGAGTTTTTGTCTGGCTTCCTCAAATTGAGGGCAGAGAAAACGCACATGATCTACATCATTTGTTCTCAACCCTTATGGTCGTTTCTGAACCTATTTAGGTACAACCGGAAACATCCATCAGCAGCTGGGTCAGATAGAAGTCAACTACAAGATGTTGGCCGTGCAACCATGTATCTATCATTCAACATGTTGATTTTTCATCTCTGAATATGCAGAGCGAGTTTTCACGAATAACTCGAAACCCTTACGTTTTATCAAAAATGTTTAATCGCAAGAGAAGCAAAAATAAAGCTTAAAAAACAACAAATCGATTGTTTTTTTATTTCTGTAGATGCAATACGAACCGAGTTGTCGCAGGTTGAACGTGACTGTTTGTTCACCAAAAACTGAATTCGAACCTTTCAACGTTAACTAACGGAAAAACGACGTATGTCTTGTATGAGGATTGAGTTTGAGTATATACTGATACATTATGTAGATATACGGGCATATGTATTTAGATGTATTTATAAATTCTCCAAAATTGTAGAGAATAAAACAATTTACATGCTCCAAAAGCAACACGCAAAAATACAATAAATTCTAGCATGGACAGTATATACAGGGGTGACATGTTGTACCATCACTTCCGATTTCGATTTCTTTTCGATAGTGTTTTGTCTGTTGTAACAAGAACAAAATTTTACTCTATTTCGCTTTTTCAATTATGTATTTTCTAAAGCTATCTCAGCTTGCTCGAATAAAATAACATTCTATTTCTACTTTCATTCATTACGCTATATCATCCAAATTTTTGTATTGTATTTTGTCAAAATACTATCGAAAACGAATCGAAAGTGACTGTACAACATGTTATCCCAGGCTCAGAGGTTGGCACTCGAAGTATTACCAATTTCACACTGCTCATGGCGCAAGACAGCGCACTCATTTTTTACCAAGCGTCAGTCAGTTATGTTATTTACAAGAGCCGCAGTTAAAATAAGTTATCGAAATGGAATTCAAATGCAACAGTGTTATTGCTTTGTATTTGGCTGGAAAATCGCAACCAGCCATTGTTAATGAGCTACATACGATATTTACATATGAACAAAATGTTTGTGTATCGGACTATTAACGTTACAATGAGACTGGTAGCATCAAAAAGCGCTATGGATTTGAACATTCAAAATTAGCAACATCGCCACAAATGGTTCGAAAGGTGAAGGTTAGAATTCAACACGGAAAAAAAATTATAGGAGACACTTCTATAATTTATAGGAGCCCACAGGATTGTGGCCTAATATAGGAAAGAATTTTACTATAACACATAGTTAATTTAAAGAGATGCGAATACAAATTGTTACCATTAAAATAATAAAATGTACCATAAAAATAGTAAAATGTACTATTTTAGTAATAAGCGGTTCCTATTTAGTAAAGGAAAATATGCATTTCAAGTTAGTATTTATTGCCATAAAATTAGTATTTTCCCCAGCATATTTTTGTAGCGATTGCAATGTTTAATGGTGTTGGTGCAGCGTGCAGGTCGTCGGTCGTCATAGGAAATATATTAGTAGTAATGACATTCACACTTCACAGTATTTTCGATTTGGCAAATCATAAAAATGCCAATCACTTCATCATAATATATCTACTGGAAAAAGAATAAATATAATTTTTCATTACCCCGTGGTTTCATAAAACCAAACTACAAAAATACACATCTCGCTTGATACCTTAAGTATCAAAAAGAACGTGCTGACTTAGCGAATTATATTCATGGATTGAAAATAACATGAATATGTTTTAGAGAATACTTATGGAAGTATAACAGCAATAATTTATGGTAAATATTGCTTTTTATACAGTAGTGGTCCCTATTTTAGACACACACGCTCTTTTTCGAGGAGAGAATTCAATTTATTTTTAATGATTTTACGTTCAAAATAAAGGAAATTGTATTTTATAGGAATTATTCCAATAATACATTGGATTTGTAGAAATGCATATAGGAAATATTCCTATATGGCATAATAAATTAGCTCGCATTATAGTAGCGATTCCAATATTGCATTTCATGCTATGCAGAGTGGAAAGTCAGCTATGTAAATAGTATGTTTTACGAAAAATATAGTACGGGATGCTATAATTAAATTCCTATAAATATATAGGAACTAAATTAGTAATTTTTTTTCTCCGTGAACGTAATCCACGACCAAACCGCATGAACTGCGAAAAATTGGCGAAAAATCTCAATGTGCCTGCTCATAGCATGGGGCGCAAATTGAAAAATGAACGATTGAAAGCCGTACAAAATACAAAAAGTGCAAGATTTAACACTTGCACAAACGACACTTCACCTAGCAGGAGCAAACACGGAGAAAAAAAATTACTAATTTAATTCATATATGTTTATAGGAATTTAATAATAGCATCCCGTACTATATTTTTCGTAAAACATACTATGTACATAGCTGACTTTCCACTCTGCATAGTATGAAATGCAATATTGGAATCGCTACTATAATAAGAGCTAATTTATTATGCCATCCCAGTATGCAAATTTTCCACACTGTGGAAAAATTATTCGAATTCCATACGAAATTCCATACAACAAAATATCAAAGACACATCAAATTCGTTTGAAGTGTATCGGGTTTTGCCTTTCTCTTTCTCTCACAAAAAAAATACTCAATAAAAATATCGACGCACACGCCATTTTCTACACTCAGCTGAGTTTGTCAATTTGTTGTGATTTGTGTTTTGATTGAGCCAGACGTGTGTGTGAATTAAAGTGTTTTTTTCAATTTATTCACGTCGATTATAGAATTCACGGTTGCGGATCTATCGCGGATAGTAAACTACATATAAAAAAAATTGGAAACAATAATTTTTTATCATAGTTTCATTGAAATTCCTTAGGAAAATTTTACAATTCGTCAAAAAAAAATTGTTTTATATCCGCAATAAAAATATTGCGTTTGTTCGGGGAATCAAAAAATATAAATCACATGTAAATCAATAGAAGTTTTCCAGAATACTTTGATTTACACCAATTGTTTCCAATTTTTTTTATATGTAGTTTACGATCCGCGATAGATCCGCAACCGCGAATTCTATAATCGACGTGTATTTTATACTTCGTTGTAATGTTAAGAATCTTAATTATCTATATAAAGTTTATTTATTTATTTATGTATAACATTCATTATTTAAGTACATAAGTATATACAAAATTATTGAATTTGTAATTGAAATAAATAAAACACTATTTTGAAATGAAAATTTTATTTTGAGTTATTATTCGCATGGAAATATTGGTTGATTCTATCAGGAAAAGACCAAAAATCTACTATGGAAATAATATTTTGTTTCCGACGGAAAACTTTTTTATAATTGCCAGAAATTAGTACGGAAAAGGATATGAAAATATGCAAATTTCCAACAAAATTCCATCTACTTTCCAAATCTGATTTTGTCTCGTTTTAGTTAGGGCACACACCCACACCGGAATTTTTGAGACACTTTTCTTTGGCGAGTAGTACACTATTCCATGTACTTTTGATGTTTCTTTCCATAGAAACAGTATGTTTTTCGCACGAAAATTCACACGGATTTCCGTTGGGCGTGCATATTGGGATATAGGAATATTTCCTATATGCATTTCTACAAATCCAATGTATTATAGGAATAATTCCCATAAGATTCAATTTCTTTTGTGTTATACGATTCTCTTTATTTTGAACGTAAAATCATTAAAAATAAATTGAATCCTCTCCTCGAGAAAGTGTGTGTGTGTCTAAAATAGGGACCACTACTATATAAAAAGCAATATTTACCACAAAATATAGCTGTTATAATTGCATTCGTATTCTCTGAAACATATTCATGTTATTTTCATTTCATGAATATAATTCACTAAGTCAGTACGTTCTGCTTGATACTTAAGGTATCAAGCGAGAATTGTATTTTTATAGTTTGGTCGTATGAAACCAAACACATAGAGAAGTCGAGGAGGGTACATTTGTATTGACTCTGGGGTTAAAGTATAGGTGGGGGGTAATGACAAATGATATTTCTACTTTTTCATGTCATTACTACTAATATATTTCCTATGATGACTTGCACGCTGCACCAACACCATTAAACATTGCAATCGCTACAAAAATATGCTGGGGAAAATACCAATTTTATGGCAATAAATACTAACTTGAAATGCATATTTCCTTTACTAAATAGGAACCGCTTATTACTAAAATAGTACATTTTACTATTTTAATGGCACATTTTACCATTTTAATGGTAACAATTTGTATTCGCATCTCTTTAAATTAACTATGTGTTATAGTAAAATGCTTTCCTATATTAGGCCACAATCCTGTGGGCTCCTATAAATTATAGAAATGTCTCCTATAATTTTTTTTTCCGTGAAGGTGTTAAAACACTTGCACGTTAGTGGCGAGCTTGAGAATTTGGTATTTTCTGATGAAAATTTTTTTATGGTCCAACAATATGTAAACAAACAAAACGATCGTGTTTAGTTAGAGTGCAAATCAAAAGACAATTTACCAGCGAATTGCTATGCAAAAGCAAGCGCCTGCATCAGTGATGGTTTGGGCCGCGGTAACTGCCACAGGACGCTCACCACTCGTTTTCACTGAACAGGGCGTAAAGGTAAATCAACAAATCTACCGTGAGAAGGTTTTAAACGATGCTTTGTTATAAATTGTTACCTTTGGACCGGATGCCTTTCGAGTGTCGACCCCTGTATAGGTCCTTAAAAACAAATAAAAAGGTACAATAAGTATAGAGATATACAATATTATCGAAAAAACTTCATGGAACATTTTTTGCTTAAAATTCATCCCTCTATCGATTTCTGCGATTATTTTGAGAGTACTAATTTGAATTTCAACCCCCGAGAAAAAGGGTAACAGCACACATCGGCACAACTTTTGATTCTTGAGCCATTCCCTACTTTCTGTTCAAATTTCACGTCATTCGGTTTTATCTGAAAGAATTCTGAAGTAATAACCTATTTTTACCGTTAAACCGTGAACTATTGATTGTTTATGAAGATATTGGAAAATAGAAAGGACGTTTGTTCATTTTCCAAAGTCCTAAATTATTTCAAATATATATTTTGGAAATTTTTTAATTCACATTACTGTACAATGGTTTTAGGCTTCGACATATCTCTATAAATAAGCCTCAAATTTCATATTGTAAATTTCTTGAATTCTTAATATCGACTTAATTCTTGAATTTCCAATATAGTCCTTTTCAGTCTTAATTTCCACGTTTTATAATACCCTAAGCTTCTTTAATTCTAGATTCAATCACTTAATTTCTGCTCCTATTTTAAAAATCTGTAAATTTAGAATATCCGATTCAACCTATAGGATTTCAAAATTATGTCAGAAGACAAATAGTTTTTCGAAACAACTGCATTTAAAAATTCCAATTTCGATTTAGTAAATTAAATTTAAGAGTTTTACCAACTGTAAAAAACTAAAATCTTTCTTTAATGTTTTTAGAATAGCGCTTGATACGCGTAGAAAATGATGGATATTTGAAGATTCTTCAGATTCCAGACATTTCAAAATAAAGAAAATTCGTAAATTAAAAAATATGTACTTACAACATGAAACTGTATAGAACATTTTAAATTTTATGAAATTCCTATCTAATATCCCATTTTCATAAATTTAACAAATACAGGTTATTGTTGAAATTATGAATTATTTGCATATTAATTTTGTTTGATTGTTAATAAATATTTCATTATTATGTATTTCAAACTTTCTTGCATTTTGTCTTAGTATGAACTTTAAACACCGAATTTTTAAGTATGGATGTACAAAATTTCAATGACACCGCCATTAAAATGGTACAACTAAAGTAGTGTAACTTTATTAAAAAAATAAGAGTGAGCTAATTAGTATTCTCAAGGTGATGTGTAAACATGGCGTATGAGTATTATATGCGTACAGTTCGCTGCTAAGAAACAACAAATTACCTTTTATTTACTGGATTTTCTTTGTAATAATCATAATAGGTAAAATACATATTCATAATTTAATCTGTCAGAGTGGAACATTCGGTATAATCGAAGCAATACAGCTTGTGGTAGTAAAATATAGTCCACATATACTGTAGACTCTAACTTTTCAAAGTTCCATTGAAAAACCGTATCGAAGGTCATTCCTCACTAGAGTATTTTGGTTTGACTTCATGTGCAAAATGCATTCATCTCGCTGGAAGTTTTTAATTTGTTCAGCTTCGAAAACGGAAAATTATTGTTTATATTTGGGCTCAGTCGCCTATAAAAAATGATAGTCTTCTTGAAGAATTCTTGAAATCCTTTGAGATTAAGGAGCAAGAACAAAATATGTGAACTTGATTATGTCTTCGATACACTTGATTATACCTGCGATATACACATATACATAATACATACATATATGTATACAACTAACGAAAGTAACTTAATTTTAATAGGAAGCTGAAATGTACCAGTGCATATATATATCGCCGATGGGCTGTGATCTTACGTTGCTCCACCTGGCAAATGACCGTGAGTTTTACTTAAAGTATAAGAGGGAGGCTCTGGTACTTAAATGTCAATAATAAGACGCCATTGTTAACACATACAAACTCCAGTGGGTGACCCCTCGATACTCATTACTACGATAAAGCAACATATACACAGATTGTTGACTTTGTTTTTATCGTTAGATAAAACTTCGTTACTATTATAACCCTGTGGTGACAATAAAATACTAGGACTGTTTATAAATTATTATATTTTTTTATCATATAGAATGCGTTTCAAATTGTTTTACATTAAAATAAAGTCTTTAAGTTACTTTTCGAGATAACTATAATTCCAAAAAAAAACTCGTCTCAAGGGGGATGCAAAGTTGCGACCTTTCGTTCCTTCATTCGTTCTGATAATTTTTTGTATCCAATCAAAGCAACCAGAATGAAATTAATGTCATTTTTACCCAATGAGATTAGTTTAAAAAAATTTCAGAAAGAAGGAAGGAACGAAAGAACGCAAGACTGAATTCGCCTTCACTCTCAAAGATTGAACTGTACGAATCAGAAAATTCGACAACCTAAGCGAAGTTATTTAAAATGTTTAGAAGAAGGTCAGGTAGATCTTGAACGCTTCCACTTATAATAACAAAATTAGCACAAAATATTTGTCAGACTTTCAGACGTACTCCTAACCTAGATAATCTCTCCAATTGGAGGGTTCCAGGGCGCTCAGGCATCTTAAGAATTACCTACGAAACACAATCGGCGAGCAGCGGCTAAATGGATTGTCAATATTAAATATTCACAGAGATATGGATGTTAAAACAGATGGTGTCCTCGGTTTAGTGTCACGATGAATCAATATAAAATTATAAAAAATTAATAAAAAATTGAATTTAAATAAATTCTTGTTAACATTATTTCCTTATAGAAATAATTAATAAATAATTTTAACCAATTTCTGGCTGCATCACTGAACACAACAATACATTTTTATATTTTTCTTTGGGCGCTAATCCAAATGCAGTACATGTACTACAATACTTGTTAAAGCGTTACAGGGCTGCTTTCATACAATTAGGAATTGTAAACATTTTGTTAAATTTTAGAAAAATTAAAATAAACCTTGTTTAATTTTCAATTTTCAACCAAAGCCCGTTTTCAGTTAATCAATTAAAATAATAGGTAAAAAAGAGTTTTTGGCTGCCTTTTGAAATCGACCGAGTGTGTGCGGAGCATACATTTCACACACGCTAGGCGCGGCCTTGGATACATGTCAACATAAACACATAAGTTAGACACTTATTGCCACACAAAAATTACTGCAGCTGTATATACCAGCCTCTTCATACAAATGTCGATAAATAAGTGTGGTATGTAAATGAAAATTCGATAATTTGTTGTTTATTGTCTCTTCGTCATAAAATTTATATATTTAAAATTCAAAGTAAGCGCAAACAAAAAAAAATATTTCAAATTGGAGCTTGGTTTACAGAGAAAATGGACCTCTGTCCCCTGATTCACTAAAAAATAAGATACATAGTGTGTCAACGTGAAAACTTGAAAAAAGCAAAGCTTACATTATTATAAGTATGACTACTACTAAAATAATACCGAATAATTGCAGTCATAATTATAATATTTTCACTTAGCTTAAGTAGGATTGAATTAAGTGTTTTTAGAAGGAGGAAGCAGTGACTTTTGATATCTTTTAATTAATTTTCGGTTTAATTTGTTTTCTTGGTGTTACTGAGAAGTTAATTTATGAATTAAATTTTAATTTAATTTGTTAATTTATAATTTGTTTCACAGATTTTTATTTTAAATAATTTTCGAATTCGGTCAAGTTGTGGAGGTAGTAGTGTGCGATACTGTGAGTGATATATGTAAGCACGTGTACCCCACTACTTCTGCCACACGTGTCGTATGCCCAAACTCCATTTCAATCCGTGAATCAGAGTATGCGATGTATGTATAATTGTATATGTACACCCAGCGCCATAAAATTTGCGAATTGGTTTATGTTTACTTTTCTCTGTTGTTTATTCTAAGTTTTTGTTTTTTCGCTCTTTTCTTATTTATTTTCTTTTTGTTTTCTGCGCTCATTTATTTTTCTTTGATACTTCAATTGAATCGTTTATTCTTGAAAGGGCTCATGTCCACTTTTTCAAATTATTCAGGAAATAAAAAAAACTATCTATTGTCAACAAAAATAAGTTTAGGAGGGAATTTGAGTTTGTTGATGAAAATGTGAGTCGCTATGAGGTGTTAAGCTGAATTTTAAGGTTATTTGTCAATTATTTCAGCTTTTATGCTCATTTTTAAAGCATGGACATGAGCCCTTTCTAGAATAAACGAATCGTTTATTCTTGAAATAATTGAAAAATAACCCCAAAATTCAGCTTTATTTCATTTTTAACCATTCTGTAAACAGCCTAAGAGGGAACAATTTCTAAAATCAAAAACAGAATGTGTATTTATTAAAAATCATAAATTTCAAATTAATCAAATTAATAATTTATATATTAAAATTATGTCAATGTTACATAACTAATGATTAACTCTCTCTTTTTCACGTTTCTTCTTTTTAAATATTAGTTTAGTATAAAAGAGCACATGGCCTGGACATGTGTCCTTTCTAGAATAAATGATTTTTTTTTTTGCAAGGTAGGTGCCGTTCCATTACCCATATGATAATTTCGTCTTGTCATAAAACGTATGTAAGTGTCTGTGATACAAAACCGTCATAATACTAATTTTGACAAAAAGTGGACATGAGCCCTTTCAAGAATAAACGATTCAATTGTTGTTAAATAATTTATAGTGGTAATCGTGGTAATCGAACTAAATATTAGTTAGTTCCAGTTAAGCCATCAAAGAGTAAATTTTAGAATGGGTCGTTGTAAACTAAATATTGACTAAAAAGCAAATATTTTGATGAAGAAAGGTATTCGACACAATGCGTTTTGCCGAAATTAAAACATTCCCTATACGTTATGATCTGGGGATCCATAACAGCTTTTGGAATGGGATCCATTCACCTTCTAGAAGGTTCTGTAAATGGAGTAAAATACAAAAAAAATGTTGAAACCTGCTTCGTGCCGACCATTGAGGATCTGACACAAAATATTACAAATTCAATATTTGTAGATGATTCGACTCCACTTCACAGATCACGCCTTGCAAGATATAGCCGTTGTTGGTAATATAAGAATGTTTATTTATAATGCCATTTTCCTTTAGGTAACAGAATTTAAACAAATTTTGGTGTTCGAGTTACTACCATGGCCAGAAAATAGTCCAGACTTCAACATTACAGAGATTTATGGGCGTTCAAGGGATACAAGATTAGGCAATATAAGCCGAAAACTATTAAAGAACAGAAAAAGTTAATAAGTAAAGTATGGTTCGAAGAAATTTCAATAGAATATTTGCAGAAATTATATGATTCTATACCGACTCAGATTAAGGATGTCATCAAAGCCAAGGGAAGGCCCACTAAATATTAATTTCATTGTTGAACCTTTTATTGAATTTTTTTTTTTTTTTTTAATATATTTTTTTAATCATATTTATGCTTAACTTTAATAAAAATAACCATTTTATAAATAAATTGTTTTGTAGATTTTTATTTTTGTTCGAAACAGCATTTGAAACATACGCAACATTTAAGGCTAAAACACACCGAGAACAGCGCGACATGTCCCAAACAATCCACACTGTTGGCTGCTTGTAACCGTTCACACCGAGCAGCGCAGCAGATTTTTTTTTTACGTTTATTTAACACAATTGTTTTTTGTATTATACGAGACTTTATTAATATGTATACTTTATGAAGAACGTTTATTTTCAAAATATCTATTTCAAAACAAATAGGTTCACACGAAAATAATAGAAACTAAAAAACACGTCAGATTTATTGAGGTTATGTTTAGCAGCAAAGAGCATTTTTTTTTTTGCTGTTCGAAACAGCTTTTAGGTTTATTTTACAAATGTGCTTCTAGTCTGATTACTCAGACTTTAGACTTTACTGTTAAGTGGGGTATTTCATTATTAATTTAAAACTAACTCTTAACAATTTCTCCTCTTCTTAAAATAATTCAAAAGTAATAATATTTGTAACACAATCAATTTTAAACACACCCTTGCTACCATGCCCGCCACTTACCTGGGTAATGAATTAATTAAATTATATTTTTATTCTTTGAGTGAATATCTTAATGATATCTTAATGATCGTCTATCGAAGTTAAGTCGCAGAGCAGGTTATTTACGTCATTTTAATCAATTCAGCTTAATGGTTACAACAAGAAGCAGCACACTCAACAAAGGTATTCAAGCAGAAAAAGTAAGAAGAAACAGAATCCGACAAAGCACAATAATTACTCGAAGAGTAATCAGTAAAACAATGGCGACAAACGTGGTGATGACAGATGTCCAGTTCCAGGAATTAATTACATCAATAAGAAATGTAAACCAGGTAAGTGGTGCGTTAGGTAGTAATGGTGTTGAATTAGATTCACCCCGCATTTCGGGGAACTTTGCAGCTTGTAAAGCTCGTTTCGATGGGAAGGCTAAATCGAGTGTAGACATAATTGTGGATGCAGTCCAGATTTACCGAGATTGTGTCGGTATTTCGGATGAGAATGCGGTCAATGGTATGGCAATGTTGCTTGTTGATGAGGCCGCGGTTTGGTGGAAAGGTGTCAGAGATACTGTCGCTACATTTAAGGATGCCATCGATCTTATTCTTTTAGCATATTCACGGAAAAAACCCCCATATCAAATTTATAAAGAAATTTTTTCCCAAGCCCAAGACGAAAATACAAAAACGGATCTATTTATCAGTAAAATAAGAGCACTGTTCGTACAATTGCCTCCCGCGGATCTTACCGAATCTATTCAGTTGGATATAGCTTATGGTCTATTGTCTCGTAAAATTCGTTACCGCATTAAGAAAGAAAACATTAAATCATTTAATGAACTTCTCCAACTTGCCCGGATCGAAGAAGATTTCTTTGACGAGAGGGTAAAACTTGAGGTTTCAAAACCAGATTTCTCGGGTTCAACGACAAATACCCAGCAAAAGAATACGAAATTTTGCAGATACTGCAAAACAAAAGGGCATGACATAAACGAATGTACAAAACGGAAAATAGTTTCACCCCCAATCATCAAGAACGAAACGCCCGCCGGTGGTTGAACCACAAAAAGTAAAATTTAAATTATCATGTTACGGTTGTGGCATGATTAAAAGTAATTGTACTCGTTGTAACCCAAAACCAACAACTTCAGTGTTGGCTGTAAATACGGCAAGCGTGGAGGCTGACTCATTCGATAATGTCAATAGTTCATATGATGAGTACTCTCTTGCTCCGATTGATTTGTATTCAGTAACATCGGAGGGAGAGGAAATTTCTCAATCCAGACCTCAGTTAATCTTAAATATTTTTGGTAAGGATGAAGATGCTTTAATTGATACAGCTGCTAAGGTCAGCATTGCAAGTCAAGCGTTACACAAACATTTACAGAATAATAACGTAAACTTTGAGCAAAAATCCATGGCGATCAAATTGGCCGATGGCACTAAAAAATTGGAAAGTGTTCAGGTGTGTACTGTAGATGTGATTCTTCATGGAAGAACAATACCCGCCAAATTCATATCATTACCGAATTCATGTCCTGGACAAACCCTTCTTGGCATTGATTTTATTACTCGTTCTGGTTTGATTTTGGATTTTTCACAACACATATGGAAATTCTTTGATTCTGCAAAATCCCATCGATTGTGCTATGAAACGGAAAGTTCCACACAACAATCGTATGAAGGGGTTTGCCCTGTGGCATTGAAATATGAACATTTGAGGTCCGACGAAGGAAGTTCTCTAAATTCGGATCAAAGACAAAAGGCCAATGAATTACTTAATGGTCATGAAGACGTTTTCACAGTAGGGGGAGATCCAACTACATATGCTGAACATCATATTGATACGGCTGAGAGTCGACCAATTTCGGTTCCGCCGTATCCAATGTCTAAGGAGAAGCGCGAGATATTAAAGCTGGCATTGGAAAAAATGTTGAAAGACGACATTATAGAGGAATGTGAGTCTCCTTGGGCAGCACCGGTCGTGCTTATCCCGAAACCCGATAAGACGTATCGCGTCTGCATTGACTATCGGAAACTAAATTCATGTACTACTTCCGATAAGTATCCGATGCCGCGCATAGATGAAATACTCCATTTAGCTAAGAAAACCCTATATATGTCCACAATTGATTTGCGTTCAGGATATTGGCAAGTTCCAGTACGAATAAAAGATCGTGATAAAACCGCATTTGTGTCACAGTTCGGTTTATACAGGTTTAAAAGAATGCCTTTTGGGCTGAA
Source organism: Tipula helvola (assembly GCA_963556165.1). Lineage (NCBI taxonomy): Eukaryota > Metazoa > Arthropoda > Insecta > Diptera > Tipulidae > Tipula > Tipula helvola. Next base: position 193,107,122 of record OY744481.1, on the reverse strand, counting down.
GAATGCGCCAGCCACCTTTCAAAGGTTAATCGACCGATTCAGGAATGGGCTTCCGAATGTTATAATTTTTGGGTACCTTGATGATCTAATTCTTCTCTCCGAAACGTTTCAGGAGCATATTAGTGATCTCAAGTTAGTCTTTCAGAGGCTCAACCAGTTCAATTTAAAAGCAAATAGAGGGAAATGTGTGTTTTTTCGAAATAATATCAATTTTTTGGGACATATTATAACCCAAGACGGTATTCAAACCAATTTCGAAAAGATCGAAGGTATTTCGAAGATGGAAGAACCAAAGAATGTTCGTCATCTTAAGACATTTCTTCAGACGTGCTCATGGTATCGCAAGTTTGTACCGCATTTTTCCAATGTAGCGCGTCCACTGACTGATTTAACAAAGAAAAAATCAAAATGGAAATGGAATTCTAGTGAACAAAGTGCATACGACCAGTTGAAGATATTGTTAATATCGGCCCCAATTTTACGACAGGCTGACGAATCAAAACCATATACATTGCGAACCGATGCGAGTAACTATGCGTTAGAGGGAGTCCTTTTACAGGGCGAAGGGGATGATGAACGTCCAATTGAGTATGTAAGCAGGTTGCTTACTCCAACGGAACGCAATTATAACACGACGGAGCGAGAGGCTCTGGCTGTTGTTTGGGCTCTTAAAAAATTTCGAGGTTATTTGGATGGAGCTGAAGTTGTGGTTGGAACCGATCACCAAGCACTCAAGTGGCTGATGAGTTTACAAACTCCTACAGGACGACTCGCTCGTTGGGCGTTGCTCATACAGTCTTATAATCTTAGTATTGTGTATACACCGGGAAAGGCGAATGTGGTTGCGGATACTTTGTCCAGGCCACCAAGCGCGGATGAGACTGTATGTGAAGTTAGTTCCATACAAGTAGATATCCCGAACCTTGGTCTCCATAACATGAGACAAGCTCAAATCGATGACGGGGATATATATAAAATCATAAAGTGTTTTGAGACACCAGGTTGCGCAGATCTGGACAACTGGACCAATCGAGGGTATCTAATGGAATCCGGTATCCTTTATCGTTTTGTTCCTGAAGAAGAAAGTGAGAATCCCCAATTAGTTATTCCTGAAAACTCGCGAATCGAGATTTTAAAGGCTTTCCATGATTCCCCTACCGCAGGACACTACGGTGTCGAGAGAACCATTGCAAAAATTTCCAATAAATATTATTGGCCAGGAATGCGCAGATATATTACAGATTACATCAAAACCTGCGTTGATTGTCAGAAATACAAAGTAACCAATTTACGGCCAGCAGGATTGCTTAGAACTCCTGTATTAGAACAGAGATTTGAGGTCCTTGCTATGGATTTATTTGGACCATTAGTTGAATCGACTAATGAATATAAATGGATTTTTATTATTGAGGACACAGCAACCAGATGGGTTGAACTAATTCCATTGAAGCAGGCCACCGCTGAAACATGTTCCAAAATTCTGATTAGCGAATTTTTACTGAGATATGGACTACCAAGACGTATCATTTCAGATAATGGCGTTCAGTTCGTGAGTGCGGTTATGCAACATGTGGCAAGTTGTTTTGGAATTACTCAGTCATTGACTCCATTTTATCATCCAGCCGCTAATCCGGTTGAAAGACGGAACAGGGATCTTAAAACCCAGTTGGCTATTTTAGTAAAAAATGATCATCAATCATGGATCGACTTTCTACCTTCTGTCCGCTTCGCGATGAACTCTACCAAGTGCGATTCTACTGGATTTACGCCCGCTTATCTTACTTTTGGCAGAGATCTTCGAACTGTTATGGATGTGAATCATGACTTTAGGGCGGTGGTGCAGAATGAGAATTTTGTTCCCCAAATCACACCGTTTCTTCTCCAAATGAATGACGTAATGAAAGACGTAAGGGAAGTTTCAGAAAAGAAACAAGACTATAGGAAAGTTCATGGTGATAAAATTCGGGAACACCGAACTTTTGAAGTAGGTGACAAAGTGTTAATTAAAACCCACATATTAAGTGATGCCAACAAAGGTTTTACTTCAAAATTTGCCCCTCGAAGAGATGGACCATACTTAGTGAAACAGGTGAAGTCAAGTTCCACTTACGGAATTGAAAGTATGGATTCCAAGTTTCTTGGTACATATCACGTATCACAACTTACGGCATATAACGGTTCGGATGATGATATCCCAATACACCCAATCCGGTCCCGAGGCAGACCAAAACTGGAGGTCAAATCTAATAAAAGCATAGAAATACCTCTCGTAACTCCTTCGGTCGATGGCAAGTCTAAAGAAAGTATTATGACACCCAAGGTAAACGAGTTGAAAGAAAATCTCAATATAAAGTTACAATCCAATAAAACAACCCAGGTCGAACCATTTGGTGCGGCAAGACAGTCGAAAACACGCAACATTCGAATGCCCGTACGTTATCAGTAGTTTTCTGAATCCTCGTCGAGACGAGCTTCGATTCAGAGGGGGAGTTTGTAACACAATCAATTTTTAACACACCCTTGCTACCATGCCCGCCACCTACCTGGGTAATGAATTAATTAAATTATATTTTTATTCTTTGAGTGCTATTTAATGGATGGCACTAAAACTTTAATATAAATGAAATAAAAAAAAAAAATAAAAAATTATTACTGTTATGTCTCTTGTCGAACCACGAGATAAAAAAAATAAAAAATTAAAATAAAATATATTAAAATTAATAATAATAATCAAAAATTAATAGTGTACTTAGTACTTTTATTTTATACATAAACGCAACAAAATTCGATGAAACCTAATTTTGTGTATACGAACTAAAACAAAAAACAACGTGTAAACGACCCTAAGAAGAAAAAAAAAAGAGTAATGTTACATATTTCGGGGGTCCATCATTTTTCCGAAAACCAATTTTACGACAGTTCATTTTTACGAAAAAAAAATTTTTGTGAACAAATTATTTTTACGACAAATCATTTTTCCGAAAACTTACCTTTTGGACATATTACTTTTCCGAAAAACAATAAATTTAATATAAAATAACAATTTATTTTGTTAGTTCATGTTTTAATTACTTTCACAAAATACAAGAAATGTATTACATTTATGTATATTACGTAAATTCAGGTACGTGTATTCCATAATATAATTGCTTAATATATCACATATGTGTAGATTCAGCATTTCAAATTTAAATTCAGTCTTTCCCTACTCATTTCATTGGCAGCATTCCTAATTCATTATTATTAAATAAGTGATTACATATATTAATTAACTTGAGCTAGTGCTTTTAAAAATTCAATTTTCGATAGTTCAACTTTCCGCAAAAGAATTGCTTTGATTCGTTTTTGTTTTGATATTGTATATTTTTTTGATTTTGGAATGTACTGTCCATTCATAAATTGTTCAATTTTATTCTTCATGAACACATATTCCTTTTTTAATTCATTTATAAGTGAATATGTACCTGGATGCATTCCAATTAAATGATTGAGCCTGTTGTGCCAGGATTCCACTCCATTTTGAGTAATGGGAAGATTCAATTCAAGGTTTGAGATAATTGACCAAAATTCCGGCTTAAACCTCGGATTCCATTGTCTACTCTTAACGTTCTTCTTTCTTCCGTAAATGTATACATCCGAAATATAGGAATATATTTTTAACGCGTCTCCATGTGCATTCCTAACTAACTCTTGATAACAAATTGGGATCTCTTCTGGAGTGAGATACGCCAAGCACTTCAGTTGTTTGATTTGAAATTCAAAGTTGGTGTCTGTTCCATATTTGGTTGACAATTTTTCTTTTTGAATTCTTCGCCAAATATTTTGAGAGAAGTGAAAAAAACATCCTTTATAATTTACATTAGGTAAATATTGCTTGAATGCCTTCACGCTGGCCGCTTCAAAATCAGTAATTATTGTTTCTGGTTTTAGTTCAATCCCTAGTTCACAACTTTTCTTTAACAACTCGTATACCATTTGCGAGTAACAATCCTCAGATTTGTCTGTCATAAGACAATATACGAGAGGAGTTGTTATTGAAGCCGATGATGTTTTAATTAACCCATGAATGACATATAATTGTCTGAAGATAGATGGTACTACTTTAAAAGTGCCATTCATTATCCAGCAAGAACACTGCGCTAATCTAGTGAGGTTCCATGGAGTACCAAATAGGAGTACTGCCTTTGAGTTGAATTTTGTAAAACAAATCAAAAAGTCATCTCCATCAACCGTTTTTAGATCATCAGGAATCTCTATGTCGTCAATATTCGTCGGTTCCTTATTTCTTGTCGCTTGTCTCCGACGATTTATTCTCTGCCTAAGAGCAGATGTTGATGGAAGGTATGGTCTTGCTACAATATCACAAGTATTGGTTACATTGTTTATTATTTTGGTTACTTTGGCATGAGAGGTGGTTGCAAGTTCCCGTACATTGGCAGATGTTCTATCCACTTCGCCGTTTATCGCACTGGGCTCATGAGTGTGGATTCCTGGTGGACGCTTGAGCTTATGTATACTTCCTTCTAAAATGGTTAATAGCCGTGCTTTACATTTCATTTTTACCCTATCCACACAACACCAATAATAAACGGATTCTCGTTTCTTGTCATTGTAGTATGCAAATCCATTAAGCCATAATTTCTTACCTCCATGACTGCTATCTACTAATTGGGGTACGTTCTCAGCCATTTTAATATAAGGAGATTACCCAAAAGTTATTATTTAATGAAGTTAATTATTATTTTACTTATTAATTATTATTTTACTTATTAATTGTTTAATTGGGGAACAACTTTGCACGACTAACATAAACACTCTTACTAAAGTTTGACGTTAAATAAAGGGGGAATCCCAAAGACATTTCTAGGGTTTTCCCAAAATTATTATTTAATGATGTTACTACGTTTTCGGAAAAATCAGTGTCGAAAAAATAATTTGTCGGAAAAATGATCTTTCGGAAAAATGATTTTCGTAAAAATAATTTTCGTAAAAATGATTTTCGTAAAAATGATTTTCGTAAATACATACTAGAACCACATATTTCAATTTATTCGGGCGTGGTAATACACTGCGCCACCTGAAAAAATACCCAGATTTGACCGCTTGTATCTTGGTGAAATGACACCTTTCAAATAAAAACTTCAATAACTCGACAAGGAGTGGCTGCCCAGAAATTTTCCTAGTATCATTTTGCAAGGTTTCTAAATTCTCTACAAAATGGCCGATTTGGATTTTTGAATGAAATATCGAGCAAGTTCGTTTACAGTTTCAAACAGCAGCAAATTTTTTTTTTTTTAGACATCTTTTGTTTTACTCAAAAAAGTCATAAAAATCCAAATAAAATAAAACGGTTTCCAGTATCGCAAAGAAAACAAAATTTCCTTCAAATAAACAAATTTTTTTTTTTTTGAAAGATGTTATTCCACCAAGATACAAGCGTTCAAATCTGGGTATTTTTTCGAAGAAAATTTCTGTTCCGTTTTTTAATTGGCGCAGTGTATTACTGATAGACCACACTAAAAGATTGGAGTTTTGTAATTTGTTGATGGAAAGGAATCTGGACAATGCAAGTTTTGCGAAACGTATCCTATGGACGGATGAATCTCAATTCACAAGAGATGGCATAACAAACTTTCACAATCTACACACGTGGGCTGCTGAAAATCCTCATTCGAGAAAAACAAACATCATTTCAGCACCGATTCAGTGAAAACGTATGGGCTGGTGTAATTAGCGATAAGTTAATTGGACCATTCATATTACCACCGAACATACATAACTGAAAATTTCGTTTAAGGTTGGTGCATTTGTCAATGAAAGTCAATATTTTTTTTGTTTACTCTACAAACTATTCTACAATAAGTCTTGGAGACTCATCTGCGATAAAATGGAGGAGATATCCGAAACATCTCGCCTTAAGAAGATCCTCTCTACCAACTCAACCAATCCCAGTTATTTGATTAAGCCCAACGGTTCTTGAACAGCTTGTAATGGGAATTCTTGGAGTCACTTAACGACACCCACTTCCCAGGGAGCTCTGACGTCTTGATAGAGCTTAGGAAACAGATTCAATGGGCGTTAAAACCTTCTAAATCGGCTGGTCCGGACCGGATCATACCAACGAAAATCTAACACAATACGGCGAATATCTTTCCATATTCGGAGGTAATCTTCAAAGGCTGCTTAAAGCTGGCCTATATTCCCAGGAAATGTACGGAGGTCAAGGTAGGCAAAAAAAGATCACATCTCTAATATTGTAAAAGAACCTATAATTCTATTATTCTTTTCTGTTGAAAGACTGTGAGGTGTTTATATTCGGACAAAAAAAATCCAGTATGTAAGTGGGCACTGTCTCAGCATGCGCATTGAAAACGGAGGTCTGTGGACACACCTCTACATACCCTGTATGTACGATTGAGAAATCGATTTACTCGAAAGAGTTCTATTTGGTAGCATTCCTCGATATTAAGAGCACCTTTAATAACGTAAAAACAGAGACAATCAGGGAACAATTATCACTTTTTGAGATGAACCTGTAAGCAGATTAATTAGTCATTTGTTTGAAACAGGATTGTTAGCTGAGAGAATCCACCATAAGGATGCGGGTAGTTTAACGAACCCCGTAAGGAGGTATTCCATACCCTCTTCTCTGAAACATTTATAAATGGATTAATACTGGAGCTGGAGCAAGAGCTTGTAAAAGTAATTGCTTACGCAGATGACGTGGCGATCTAATTTAAGTATATCCAATTTAAGTAAATATATACTTAACTCCAAGTATATTTGGGAGAGCACGTAATTTATTTAGAAGGAGAGTTGAATGTGGTATCTTGAATGGAGGAGCTCATTTTGAACATTTAATTTGATTATGTATTTAAATTTTTTGATGTACGAATCAATTTTACTGGAATAATAAAGTTTTTCGTGTACTTAATGGCAAAGAGCGTCATTTCTTGGTTGCAACAAACAGTAAAGAAAACTGCTACTTTTCTCATTAGTGACACATTTCTTCGTATAAACACTTTTCTTCATAGAAACGCTTTTTTCCAAATGATTTTTGCATTTTTGACTTTTATTTATTTGCTTACTGCGATTGTTATGTACGCATACATACTTTGATCCAAACTGGATCTACCTTTTTTATTTTTACCTGATTTTTCGTCAAATATACGAAAAAATAGCATGTCCGACACGTAAGAAAAGTGGTTTTTCATGCTCGTAAAATTGTTAATCCACTCGCTCGTGAATTAAACAATTACACTCGCTAGAAAACTATCACTTTTCTTTACTTGTAGAACAATCTACTATTTCCTCATTTCTTACATTTTACGTATAAAACTATTGAAGTTGATGTTAAAAATTATAATTACAATTGTACGGAAAATATGTAACTGATCAGTATGACTAATATCTCAAAATTACAGTAAATTTTCCAAATATTTTGAAAATATGCAAAAAAGATTACGTTAATTAGGCATGTTTTAAAGAAATCTTGAAAAAATTAAAGATTTACACACCTTTTTAGTGTGAAATGAATTAATTTAACCTTATTCCCTGTGTTTGATAATCTAATTAATTTGCGATAAGAAAACGTTTTGAGTAATTTGTGGGTCAGTTTTTAAGTTATAAGTGAAATTCAAAGTGACTAATTTTACGGTAGAACCATTATTATCTCTATAACGGTTACAAATAGGATATGTGCTGTCATATAATTTCTTGTTCAGATTAGTTCCTTCATCACCTCCTGAATTTATTGTACTTACTTAAGAGTCACTCGTCTGTACATACATATATTATGTAACAAACTTGTTTTGTTAGAATTTTGAAATTTCATACGCTAAGTATTTTACGAAGTTTTGCCTACAATCAAATTTCTTCACCAACAAATTTAAAAAAAAAACACTAAAATTAAATGAATATAAAATTAACATTTTTATTGTGATCAAATTTGTATACAATTTTATTTAATTTCATACAATTTTCTTACCTATTCACTAATTTTTCTGTTCTCTATTCCAGTTCAAAATAATTTCTCTTAAATTACTAACAGCAAATACTAGCTGCTGATCAATATTTTCATTAGTCCGTTTCAATGACGACATAAATTCATTTGAATTTTCCGAAAATTCACATCCCACCTCTATAACATATTTAATTTCATTGATTAAATTTTCACCAAAATAATTTGTACAGCATTCGATCAAATGTAATATATCAGTTTTCTTTAAAACTTCTGATTTATTTTTTAAAATTAATTTTATTGTACTGATAAATTTCGACAAAGTTTTCATTGTATTCTCTTTTGACAATTTGGGCAGTAATTTCAAGTGAAGTGATAACAATTTAACATGAATATCATAACGGTTCGGTAGTCTCAGAATGTTGATTGAATTATAAATGTTCAACATAATTGTAACGAGTCCATCGATTGTGTCATATTTAAATGATTCAGTTTTGGAGATGGCACAGCTCAGCCACGATAGAATTCCAACCATTTCTATTAAAAATTTTACAAGTTTGGGAATTCGAACGCAATTGTTGAGTATACCGATGGTTAGTAAATCAACCGTTTTATCGGAATATGAAGATCCAAAAAATCCCATTATAGCTTTGAGAACGAATGTAGATTGAAGCGCCTCAAAATCTCGACTAGTCTTAAGACTATTTTTTAAAATGTTCAGTATGAAATATCGTTGGCTTACGTGTTTAACGTCTGAACTCTGGAAAAGAGTAATAAATTCGGGGACTCGGGTGAAATCAAATGAATTGGTTATGAGAAGATAATTCGTTAGCGGTAGGTACATTGAATTTAACGGATAAGATAATATATTTGCCAATTTAGCAAGGAACAAACAACTGGAATATGGCGGCCGAGGTATTGTGCCTGCCTGCTTATTCGATAATTCACCAAGTCCATTCTGTATTGAATCGAATAAATGTATCCAAATGCGCTTATCTAAGAAATTTCGATTGCTTTCGAAATAATTACGGTATCGAAATAAGGCATCACCAGCTGCTAATCGAATATTTACATCCAAAGAGGACATAGATGCGATTAGTAGTCCTAAACTACCATTTTGTGCTGTTATCGATGGATAGCTATAACTTTCTGGTGAGAATATTAAACTCATCAGCGGTATATAAAACGAAGGATCATACACTGAGTCATATAATTGTGTTTTTTGTGGAATTGTTTTCAAAATTTGCGAATCAAAATATTTCTCGGCTTTATATAAAATTTTTTCGACGGAATTCAACGAATTATAAAATTGATTTAGATTTACTTCGTCATCCAAATTAAACTCGTAATCATAGAAATTTATTTCCGGAAGCTGTGAGAAAGTATCAAGTTTACGCCAAATTGGATAATTCTCGATTGAATTTTCGCACATTGCTTGATCAAATAGCGATTGAGCCAAGTCCATTGGAGGCTCTTTAATCACGGTCGCTCCGGCCGAGTCTTGCTCCCGCAACGAATAGTGCAAGATTGCCGATTGTCCCCAAATGAAAGGTCGGTACTCATTTAATTTGATCTCATATTGTTCGTATAATTTGATTAAATTCAAAAGATACTGATCGGTGGGGGATAGTGTTGCATTGTACGCACCCAAATAAATCGGAATATGTTTTGTGTTTGCCACATTCGAGTTTTTCTTCACCAATACAAATAGTAAATAGGACAGATTTAATTTGAACAAATTATGCTGATCTTTACTGAGCATAATTTCAAGGAAATTGGAATGAGACAATGCCATTTCGAATATGATATTGATTTCATCGTTGGTCGATGCGAAATCATAGAAAAATTGATCGCATAGGTATGACAATATACGAAGTAATATTGAATTGTCTTGATTTTCTACATTCATACCGAATTTAAGACAATTCCTTACAAATTGATTCCAATATTGTGATAATATAATTTTTGTGTATGCGACATTCTCGAACGAATTGCTCTTGATCCATTTGAATAGAATCACAATCATGGAAATTATTTTTTGATATTCCACATTTTCACGTTTCAATTGGATATTCATCATTTGAATCCAAACGTTAATGAAATTTAAATAGGAATTTTCTATTTCGACTTTATTGTTAATGACTTTTTGGTGAATGGTCCGAATCAATTGGCACTGAAATAGTTCGGAAGAGTCTAATTTGAGCGATTTGTGTGAGATAAACGATACACATTCATCGAGTGGCATACACAATTCGATCAAACGAATCGAAGCGTTTATATTTTCTTTATAAATTGTACCAGTTTTCAACGGTTTCTCAATGGATTTGCTAATACCATTTTTATACTCGCTATAAATTTCGTTCATTTTTTTGATCTCACCAAGATTACCCGATTTACAATACGAATTTAAAATCGGATAAAACAATTCTTTTTTTTTAATATTGTCGCTCACCTCTGATAATTTCATAAATGATTTGGCATAATTCTCTCGATTTCGTTCTAATAGCAGACAACAAAATTTAGTCGTTATTTTGCCAGCGTTCGAATTATTTCCGAAGGTAAAATCAAAATAATTTCGATCAATAAATTCGATCGAATGGGGGAATGCTAGAAAATAATTATAAACTTCAGCCTCCAACTTTTCATTATTCAAATTCGATTTTAATAATTCGACTAATATTGGGACGTGCTCTCCATTTAAATACAACTCCCGAATTTGGACTAAACGATTTAAAAAGAATACAATCAAACCAATTTGTTCGGACGAATTATCTTGATTCAATAAAATCTCAATAATATTTTTAGCATTGGCTGCATCAAAATTAAACAAAATCAAATCATCGAAATTTATCGCCGCCAAATTTCCTAATTTAATTTCGTTAATTATTTTATTCCTATAATTAAATGTTAAATTAAATTTTATGTCGTCATTGAACTCCCTCAAAAGGCGGATTATAAAAATGGTAATATTGTTGTTATTCTCAGAGAATAAATTAAAATTATTGAGCAATTTATAATGATTTGTGAATATATATTTCAAAGAGTTTGAAAAATACCCTGGATTAATCTCTTTTAAAGCACGTAAAGAATTAATTAAATTGTCTAGCAGCGTGGTATTTGCTGTATTGCTATTTTTCAGTAAATTAAAAATTTGGAAATAGACGTGCACCAATAATTCTACATCTGATAAATTTAAATCTTTAATTTTAAGTAATTTCGAATTTTCAATATCCAAGAAGGTTGATGGCTTTAAATCAGGAATTTCAGATTTAAAATATTTACGGGATAAATTTTCGATAATTTCAAAATCTGGGAGATAGTAGTACAAATGAAAAATTAAATTTTCAAAATATTTTTTAATTAATTTAGATTTCTTTGTGGATGCAAGGTGTTTTAAAGATTGTCTAAAAATATTGCTTACATTTAAAATTTCAGTACGGCCCTGGACCGAAATACCATTCTCGATATTAAAAAAAATTTCTTGAATATTTACCAAATCCGAACTGATTGCAGTATCGATGTTCAAATCTTCATCGATAGTAGTGTCTCGTAGATTTTTGACTATATTTAAAATGAAACCAAGTACCTCATCGATGTCGGATGATATAGCTCCAAGTTGTTTCATTGAATAAAGCCACAAATTTATTTCATCCTCCCCGTTCTCAAATAGACCAGTATTTCGTAACATTTTACTCAATGAACATTTCGATTCTTCAGACTCCTGCTTCTCTCCGTATATATAAATCTTCATAAACGATAGAAATATACCGTCGAATAACTCAGTTGGTGCCGAAATAGATTCAGGTTCCACTTCCAAGATAAAATTAATCATTTTCAGCTCCAATTTAAAATTCCTCGCGGTCGTATTATTTAAAATCGGCTTCAGCATCGATATATAGTTCACAATGGAGGTTGTCCTTTCAAGAAAATTTGGAAAATTACTATAAACGATTTGCAGCAAGTCTAGTGTCACTTCCAAGTGGCTTAACATTTCCTCTGATTTTTGATTATTTTCAAGAGTTCGAAACACCGATATTACGATGGTATCTATCGACGGACAGAGTTTTGCAACGTGATACGAAATATCAAATTTCAATTTAGATATTTCGTAACTTTTATAAACAGTCCATTGGCTGATCGCCTCCAAAAATATTTGATACTGCTCGAACATTTTAAGTAATAATTTTCCGCAAGATAGTCTCAAACTGAAATTATCATCTCTAATCAACTCCTGTATATGGCTAAGGACTTTTGCCGGAAACACTATCGATTGCAATAAGTTCAGTGTGTCGCTTATTTTTAGATGCATTCTACCATAAGCGATATGTTGTGGAGACAACGAATCAATTAAATTATGCACATATTCAATACATTTTGTATTGCCTTTGAACGAGCTACTAGCTTGTTCGTAAAAATAGCCAATTAATTCTGGACAAGCTTGAAGTACAGCAGTAATAAGTTCGCCATGATGTGGTCGTTTCCAGTGGGCGCTCAGCGTCATTAAAACCTTTCGTTGAGTAAAATTTCGTTTATGCGCAATATCTTTTAGCGCAAGGGTTACAATTCCATATTTTCTTGAACTGAGCAACAACTTTAAAAATTCTAAAGCATTTTGTTGTACTGCTTCCCGATTTTCTGCGTCCTTGCCACCCTGCCAATCAAATAATTTGATTAAATCGGATATAAGCTTCAAATCGAACAAATTGATTTTCTCGGTTTTGGTGATTTCCTGTGATTTTAATATGAATTTGGAAAATGTGTCGAGAATTAGAACTACTATTCTAGAATTATCGTACACTAGTCCTGGTGTTATCGAATTGATCAGCTGCTTCTTTTCGAGTAATTTTCGAATGAGTAACGTATTTCCTTCGACCATAAAGCTGAGCAGGAACTGTATTAAAACATCTCTAAGAATTTCGTTTTCGTCTTTGGCTCTTGGATGTGTTGTATACTTCTTTAACGTATCAATATCGTTAAAAACGTCTAGTAACGGGAATATCGCTTTGCCAATCTCACCGTCGAGCGTCACTAGTGCCGATAACAGCTTCAAACTTATTTTATTCTGATCGATGGAGCTCGAATTTAAAAGATTTTCAAAACAATTTTTAAAATTTTTCATCAGGTATTTGCAAGCCTGTATCGATGGGTCCAAAGCGCTCGTGTCATTCGACAATACCTGAATCAAATTAAGTTGTATGGCAGTAAATATCGTGGCCACATGTTCATTATTAGTTTTATCTATTTTCTCTAGTAACTCCACCAACTCTAGCACTTTACCACCATGCTTTATGTATTTATCGATGATTGATGAATTTTTGGTGGCCAAATTCACAAAATGTATAACATCCGTAATACTAAAATGTTTCTTTAAATTCGTGCGAAATGTTTTCATACATTTTATCGGTTTATCAAAATTTATACTCGTTGTAGGAACTTTAATCTGTTTTATATCAATATCGCCAAGTGTGTCGACGTCGAGTTCATGAATATTTTCCGCGGCTTCATCAAAATCACTTTCAACATCATTTCCACTATCACTTTCATTTGCTTTCACTGATTTAGAAGTAGACGGTTCATCGTTCTCAGATAGTTTACGTTTTTTAGTTTTTATTGTCATCCTTGCAGATTTATTTATCTTTTAATTAATTAATATACCTTTAAAATATTTATTTACTTCCACCACGTGCGAATAAGGGAACTTTTTACTTTAAATGTCACAGTTCAATTTGAGGTTATGTCAATTTGTTTTTATTTATTATTTTTCTCCCAAAAACCCATGCGATGTGGATTCGTTCGGAAATTTATAAAAAAGTACGCAATAACGGGTATGTATGTACTACATATAAGTATGGAGGCGTATTCCACTAGAAAAAATCATAAAATTTTACTGATAGTAAAAAAATGAGGAAAAGAGAAAAAAATTCGAAACTTTATGTAATGTAGACAACGTTTTTTTTTAAATTTTTATTTATAGCAAAATTTTAAGGAGAAATACTGACAGCACACAAAAACATAACCAATAATTATTTAAAAAAAAATTAATATTACAATTAATTCGATTAGTTTTACATCTCAAAATTATCTAAAAATTAAATATTATTAATACCCATATCAGAATTATATTTTTTAGTATATTTTCTGTACAAATTAAAAAAATCTCTACCAAAAAATCATCATGTGTTTTTTATTTGTACTATTTTATAGCAAAAGTTTTATGGGGAAATTTGACATTAAACAAAAACAAAACCTATAATTGTTAAGAAATTTAAGTCTTTAGTAATTTAGTATTTATTCGATTATTTTTTCGTTTCAATGGGCGCTTTCAGAGCACCAAACAGTTGGCAACATGTTGAGTAAAATCACGGCCAACGCTGTGAAATTTAAGAACTTTATTAGTAATTGAAATCAAATTAGCAATGATTTCACTAAACATGATGCCAACAGTTTGCGGATCTGAAAGCGCCCAATATTATCTAATAAATTAAATATTATTAATACTCATATCAGAATTTCATTTTTTCATCCTATACAAATTTTATGTACGTGTGTTAGTGACCCTCTTATAAAAAGTTCTCGATTTGATGCTTTTTATAGGAGTCTACATTACTACAGACACAAATATTTTTGTACTGAGAAGGTGTTTTGTTTCATTCCCCCATCTACCAAATATATATTTTTTTCTTCCTTTAATTTTACATACAGTACATTTTTTCTAGTGGAATACCTGTGGAATTCGCATAGAAATATACTACATATTATATTTTATATTTTTATTCGTGGGTGTGTTGTACGTAGGAAGTTATGAAATGGGCTCTTTTCAAATATCCATGGGTGGGTAAGGTGATAATCACAGAGCATTCACAATGAAAAGACTTTTTACTTTTGACTTACAGGGATGGGATGTTATAACATCACTTTCGATTCGAATTCGATTGATTTTATGTCTCATGTTTCAAGAATAAAATTGTACTCTATTTCGTTTTTCAATTATGCTTTTTTTCTTGCTATCTCAGCTTGCTCGAATAAAACAACATTCTATTTCTACTTATACACATGATTATTTATCACTCAAATTTTTGTTTAGTCACACAGCATTCACAATGCAAACACTTTTTACTTTTGACCTACAGGTTTGTATGAATTTCCAACATAACGAGCAAAAATTTGTATTCGTCAAGTTGGAAATTCATACAAACCTGTAAGTAATAAGTAAAAAGTTTTGCAGTGTGAATGCTCTGTTATACTTTATCGATTTGAAGGTAAAGAAAAGTACCTACGCAACGAAAAAAGATCGCTATTGACGATTGGAGCATCACAGATTCCACCTAGTGGAAAATTTTTAAACTGAGCTGCCTGATAATTTTACGTTCGGAATTATTGTAAACAATTCCAATTTTGAACTGTTGAACACAATTTTTACTTACCGGATTGCTAATAATTGTAAATTATTCCAATTTTGAACTATAACACAAATTTTAATTACCGCATTGCTAAATTTTCATTCGTCGAATTTGTAACAAATGTCATTTTATCAGGTGCATCATTTTAACTTTTTCCCTCGAGAGGCGCTTTCTCTACTTTTACAATCGTCAATAGGAAAAGTGTAATCCAAAAACGAAACAGAGTACAATTTTATTCTTGTAAAATGAAACATAAAATCTATTGAATTCGAATCGAAAGTGATGTTACAACATCCCAATCCCACCCCGGGTTTGTATGAATTTCCAACATATGTGGTTTTCCAGTTACACAAAAAAAAAAAAAAAAAAAACGGGGCGAAATCAGGTTGAAAAATGACAGTTTTTTGACATTTCTCTTTTCCCATAGCAAATATTTTTTTCTTAAAACATAAAAATTATGAATGAAATATTTTAATATTTTATAAATATATTTTTCCTTAAATTTTTTTTGACTTTTATTTGACGTATGAATGACATTTTATAAATGTAATTGGGTTAGTAATCGCCCCGAAAATTTTTACCGGGCGACGAATGACAGCTGCTGTCGCCCCGTTTTTGCCCGGTTTTTTTATGTGTCAAATTTGTGTCAACTGGAAAATGCTATATTTGTCAAATTTTTGTAAACTGGAAAATGCTAATAATAGATTGAATGCTAGACAACTTCATTGTAATTTTTTGTGATAAGGCCTTTTCCGGAAAACAAATTAACGTCAAAATATTGTTCATATCTTTTTATATGAAGTGGCACAGATTCAATTTTATTTCTATAATTACAGACATATATTAAATATTTTTTAATAAAAATTTAATTGAAATGTATTCATTTTATGTCATTTTAAGCTAAGCAAGTAAATTTTTTTTGTGAAAAGCGTGTGAAAAATTAAAACATAAAAAGAAGGCAAATTCGTATTCTTTAGGTTTAATCTTGTGCCGTTTGAGTTTTTTGTATGGTTATTTTTATTAAAATTAAGTTATTTTCAAACATTTTAAGTTAGCTTCATATAAACTGCTGTTTGTTTTCCTTAACACTCAAAAAAAATTGACATATTTTGGCTGTCAAATTATCGATCTATTAGCAGATTCGAAAAGAGACCATAGTAAATTTATAGTAAAATTTATTTTTGTTATGTTGGTAAAAAATTTACTAATCTGATTTTCCAGCTGCAACTAATTTTACAGATTAAAAAAACCCGGGCGAAAACGGGGCGACAGCAGCTGTCATTCGTCGCCCGGTAAAATTTTTGGGCGATTACTAACACAATTACATTTCAAACGTCATTTAAATAAAACATAAATACATATAATTAAATAAATTAACACGAAAAAAAGTTTCATTGCAAAATTAACGTAGAATTGTTAAAATAATTTGACAATTAATACATATACACATGCAAAAAACAAAAAATTACGGAAACGACATTTCTTGCTGTTCCAGTTGAAACGTCAAAAATTAACCCGGTTTCGCCCCGTTTTTTTTTTTGTGTAACTGGAAAACCCTTTGACTATATATTTTTAAATGGACTGCTAGTTGCTTACTTCATATGCGATCCAACATACAGTGGCGGTCAAGAGGCAAATCGTGGCGAATTCGCTAACTAAAAAGTTCGTTACCATTTAATTTATTAGGAATAATCGAAAAATCAACATTAAGATTAAATTTTATAAAAGAAAACATCATTAATATTTGAAGTTATAAGCAGTTGCAAGCACTGAATATTAAAATAAACATTTATTTTTGTACTCACAGATGCAAAGAAATAGTCTTATCTGTCAATGGCAAACTGGTATCACAACTAACTACGACACACTTTCTCCCCATTTTCAGTAAAAATAAAAGAAACTGAGGAAAAATTTTGTGCAAAAATCACAATTAAAATATCTCAAATCAAATTAAATTGAATTTAAAACTATAAAACGGTGACAAAATAGAAAACACACGAAAAGGAGTCAAAAATTAAATAAAAATTTATTGATGTTGACAACTTTGACAAATCTTTAGTTTTCGTTTTTGCCGCAATTTGCCTCTTGACCGCTAGTTGTATGTTGGCATCATCATTTATTTGAAAATTATATTGAACTGTCATTGTATTAGCGGTCCATTCTAATTCTATTGTCTAAGGGAAAACCACATAAAATTGCCTTGCCCATACAAAAAGTATTGAAAAAATTCGAACACGCATTTTCATGGATAATAAATCGGTCGTCATTTAAAACATATTTTTTTGTATTTAATTCGGTATAAAGCCTGAATTCCATTGTGAAAAATTGACTGAGCTGACTTGAAGTTGGAAAAAGACAAAAAAAAAAAAGCCATCAGAGTGAGAAAGACAAAGTGTTTTGTTATTGTTTTTATTATAGCAAACTTTGATGGACACATTTTGACAGCAAACAAAAACATAACCAAAAATTATAAAACAAAATTAGGTATTAGTGTTAATTCGATTATTTTCACGTTTCAAAATAATCTAAAAAATCAATTATTATTTTTATTCATATCAGAATTATTTTTTTCGAACATTATCCGTCATAAAATAGAAAATTAAGAAAATCTTTCCCATAACAATGCCACACTATTATTTTATGTGTTTTGACAGCAAACAACAACGTAACCTAGAATTAATTAACAAATTAAGTAGTATGTTTTAATTCAATTATTTCAAGTCTCAAAATTATCTAAAAAATTAATTATTATTATTACTCATATCAGAATTGTTTTTTTCGAAGATTTTCCGTCATAAAACAACAAATTAAAAAAAAAAATCGCCATGCTATTAAAATTATTAGTGTGTGCGAGAAATATTTTTCATCGTACACAATATTTATGCAGATGTGTTAGTTGAAATGATCTCGGTTTGATACTTTTCAACCATAATTATGGCGATCCACTAATACAGACACACATTTTTTGTTAATAAAATTTTGACTGACTTCGTTTTGTGTTTCATCAAAACCTGCTAAAATTCTCTCTGTAGAAAGCCCAATCATTTGTATACTATTGCTGTAAAAATATATAAACTTCTGATCGTATTAGTGCGAATACATACGGTTATGAATACAGTGTTGTAAGTAGTGTGTGATATCAACTATAAGTGGTGTTGGTGAAAACGAAAAAATTACATTTTTTTTATATGGTTTTTAGTAATGACTAATACACTTAACAGTTGATATTTTTAAATGTGTGTCTGTGGGCTAACAAAAGAAGCAGGCTTTCTAAAGAGAGAATTTTAGCAGGTTTTGGTTTCATTTACACAACTACCGATTATATATTTTGATGTCACTTTATTTTGACTGACAAACTATTTTTCACAATGGAATTCAGGCTTAAAGGCCGATTTAGATGAAGAAAAATGTTTGCCCGGCAAAAGTTTTGCATGTCGATTAGAACTGAAAGCAATAGAAAAATAAACACTGGTTAAAAAGAGAAAGGATATGTAAACAAAAATGGCGATGCTATAATTTTTGAAGGCTGATAATTTGACGCCACAATTTTTACATTTATCGGTAGTGACATAAATTAAATTAATTGGGGGAAATTAATCAAAATAAAATAAATTTGAAAGCTCGTAAGTAAATTTTTGTATTTAAAAATTTTCAAAGATAAAGGGTCATTCGACATGTCTGTTTTTAAAAACTTTGTTATTTTTGTCTCCTATAACTTTTGACGGCTACACGAATTAAAAAAGGCTGAATTAAAAATGGTGATTTTAGTATGAAGAATTGGAACCATTTTTAATTCATTTTGAATAAATAAAATCTGTATTAAAAATGTTGTTTTACACAAAAAATCGAAAATTGAAAAAATGAATTAAATTGGAACTTTAACAAAAAAAAGACAATTTTATTTCATTTTTTTTTAATTCATTTTCAAAATGAATAAAAAAAGGCCCATTTTAAATATATTTTTCAACACATTTTAAATTCATTTTCAAACTGAATAAAAAAAGGTCCATTTTAAATTCATTTTTCAACACATTTTAAATTCATTTTCAAACTGAATAAAAAAAGGTCCATTTTAAATTCATTTTTCAACACATTTTAAATTCATTTTCAAACTGAATAAAAAAAGGTCCATTTTAAATTCATTTTTCAACACATTTTTAATTCATTTTCAAACTGAATAAAAAAAGGCCCATTTTAAATTCATTTTCAAACTGAATAAAAAAAGGCCCATTTTAAATTCATTTTTCAACACATTTTTAATTCATTTTCAAACTGAATAAAAAAAGGCCCATTTTAAATTTATTTTCAAACTGAATAAAAATGGCCCATTTTAAATTCATTTTAAAAGTTAACAAAAAAAAATTAAAAGTTCAATAAATTTTATTTTTATGTATTTTCATTAATGAAAGCAATAATTACAAACATTTAAATAAAATTGGAAATATTTTATTTTATATGAATTTTAAATTAAAACTTAAAAAATTGAAATTAGTTTTAAAATATTCTGGAAAATGGAGATCCCTAATTTAACTTAGAATTGTAAAGGCTAACGGCTTCGGTAACTCTCACGGGCACGCGGGAGGTCGCTTCGCTCCCCCCGCTTAGCCCTCCGAGGGGCTTTAGGTTTCAACTTGGGGGACGTAGGAGCCGGGATATGCAAACATGTCGCACTGCGTGCCGCACGTAGGAGCGGATTATATGGAATCTATTAATGACATTGCAACATTTTATATCGATACCCATCAAATATTAAATAATTTGTATCGATTGAATTTAATTTTTTGTCTAGAATTTTTTATTACTAAAAGATATTTTTTTCTATTCCAAAATATTATATTTGTTGCCAATTTATTATTTTAAAAATTTGTTGCCCGTTTAAATTGTCCCTTTTCTAAACACATTTTTAATTCATTTTTTCTTAATTCCTTTTCAAAATGAAATAAAAAATGCATATTTTATTTCATTTTTTAACGCATTTTAAATTCATTTTCAAACTGAATAAAAAAAGGTCCATTTTAAATTCATTTTTCAACACATTTTTAATTCATTTTCAAACTGAATAAAAAAAGGTCCATTTTAAATTCATTTTTCAACACATTTTTAATTCATTTTCAAACTGAATAAAAAAAGGCCCATTTTAAATTCATTTTTTAAACTCCATTTTTAAACACATTTTTAATTCATTTTCAAAATGAATAAAAAAGGCCCATTTTTAATTCAGAGAAATACCTTTTTTAAACTCGTGCTGCGCACTCGATGAATTTTCTGCGCGGTTTTAACTCGTAAAAAATTATCGATAATAATTGAGCACTAGTTGTATTACGAGTGATTATTATTAATACGTGATAATTAAATTGATTTTGGCTGTCCCTTTTTGAAAAATGTCAGTAATATTTTTTTTAATGTGTAGTGACATCTACTGGCAAACGCTCTGTACTTTATCTTTGATCGTGCTGCCTCTTTCGGAAAACACTGTAATTTTTCTTTGATCGTGCTGCCTCTTTCGGAAAACATGATCTATAGGGCTCGTCACGAGCTTGCGTATTTCTACCTTAATTATGTGTGTAAAGGTGCATCTAATTATCTTAATAATTAAAATTTCAATTACAGCAAATTTTTCGAAAAAGTAAGTAAAAATGATATTTTTTTAGGTTATGTTTTTGGATAGAGTTTCATTAAATCCTTTATTTTTCAGGAATGGGTGATTCGGTTCCCCAATGGGCAAGTATTCGGTTCCCCAATGGGTTCACCAGTTAGTCCAACAGTAGCCAATTTATTAATGGAGTATGTTGAAACTGAGGTTTGAAAGCATCTTCCATTAAACCTATTTTCTTTTATAGGTATGTAAATGATATTATTGCGGCTGTTCCAAATTCAGAAGTGGATAATTTTCTAAATATTTTTAATAGTTTTACTCTGCGATTAAATTTTACTTGTGAAAATGAAAACTAAGGTCGTTTAGCCTTTTTGGATGTCATAGTAATGTGAGGTGAAGATGGAACCTTAAAAACAGATTGTTATCATAAAAATTCATGGTCAAGTCGTTATCTAAATTATGATTCTTGGCTTCCATCTTCATTCAAAAATATTACGGTATTCTTGTTAGCAGACAAAATTTTGAAATGATCAGATGATGGTTATCATTCTGCTAATTTCAAGAAGTTAACAGACATATTAGGAAAAACCGGATATCCAAAAAATATTAATATGAAAAACATTAAAAAGGCTATAGACAAAAATAACAATTGTTTAGAAAATGACCGGGAATCTCAAAATTTAATTATTGAAAATATTCGTAAAATTTTTTTAACCATACCATATTACGTGAAAATTCTTTTCGAAAAAATTAAATTTGTGTTAAAATATTGCAATATACAAGTTGTAGGTAGAGCATTTCGAAGTTTAGATAATTATTTGTTTACAAAATTAAAAGACCAAATTCCAAAAGTATTACAATCTAATTATGTTTATAAATTAAAATACTCTTGTGGAAAAAAGCGGGTTTACCAACATGCTTACGATTCGACAAGTTCTTTTAAATTATCACATAGCGCAATATCGAATCACTTACGTGACGATATTGATATATTGGATAGGGAACCAAATCTTACAAAAAGGTTAATTTTGGAAAGTATACACATAAAACAGATTCAACGAAACTCTCAAAATTTAATAAACTTCCAGGAAGTTTCCAAATTTTTGGTAAATTATTATGATGATATATTATTTAATTAAAGCCAATTATAAGTTGTTTTTTTTAATTCGTTTTGTTTTATATAATTATTAAAAAGTTCTTCACTTTAGTTATATTTGCTTTAGTTTATATAAAAAATATTTTTGAATCAAGCTAGACATAATTTGTGAAAAAATAGCTTTCAAATCAAGCTACACTTGAATTTTTTGTAAATAGTTTTCAAACTATTGGAAAGAATTTTTATTATTGGTGTGGATTGCTCCTTGAGAATGGTGGAAAATACCACCGAAACGTCGGAGATTTAAAAAATAAAAATAAGTTTGAAACCAAATAAATATAATTTTTATTAAATAAAAAAAATTTAAAAAGTTAACAAAAAAACAATATTTTGTTTTAAGTGTTTCTGAAAGGCAAGGATTTGTGTCTGAGAGCAACCGATGTTTCAACTGTTTATCCCCAAACCATCAGTCAGTCGTATCGAGATATACATAGATGCTGCAAATGTCTTAGGATATAGGAAACTCCATTTAACACATTGATGTAACAACACTAACTACCAATGTGGCTACAAGTAGTAAAGCACTAGACGTCTCAGAAACTACGATGTTTTATTGCATGCAGCAACTATACCAAGGTTTCAATCATTATTGCCAACAGCGGTGGTGCAAGTTACAGACCGATCGGAAAATCTACAAAACTGTAGAGTGTTGCTGGACTCTGGTTCTCAAGCGTCATTCATTACGAAGGCATGTATATATGTAGTGGTTAAGATTGCCTAGAATAAAGGCAAACACTATACAATAACTGGTTTGGGATCTGGAAAAGTAGTAACAAAAGGTGCGGCTAAAGTTCATCTAAAGTTGGCTATTCCGCAATATAACCGAATTGCGCAAATTGATATCCTGATCGGAGCGGATCCATTTTTTTTATATATTTCTAGATGGGCGACTCACAAATTCCAGCAACACCGTAGTGGCGGCTCAGCGAACACTCTTTGGTTGGATTATAACAGGGACTACGAACAAAGACTGCGTGGAGAGAAGTGATGTTTCCGCTTGGCTGTCCATTTTCTCATGGCGCCAGATGAGCTTCCAAGCACAGAGGTAGGGTCTTCCTTCGACGCCCTTCTTATAAACCTTGAGTATGACTGCACTGAAATCATAGTTTATGATACCATTGGTTAATCCCAATGCATTCAATGACTCCCTATTTAAAATTATAACGGCTGCCCTGTAGTCAGCCCTTGGCTCCTCGAACTTGGCAACTTTCCAGTAAGCCAACTTTGAGCGTTGGCAAATCTGGGTTACCAATCTGCAGCAACTGGAGTATCCTTTCAATCACTAGGCTCTGAAGATCCACACCCTGGCTCTTGGCTTACAGGGAATCTCTTCCCTAGCAATAACAACAAGGTGAGCTACGGGCCATACCTCGCCAAGTCCCTCCACTGCCTTCTTATACAGCAGCAGAGATCTCTGATCTGCACATGCAGTCAGTTTCAGCTGATTTCTATGCCAAACCCCATTCCGACATAAGTCGGCGCCGGTCCTGGGTTTTCTGACAGGACTTTCAGGTAAGTGGTGGCCTTCCATCTTCCTTCAATTGGAGGGCGTAATACTGCCATTGTTTTGGGGCTGGTCAATAACTGCCACAACCTACTGATCTTTGAGCAGCTCATTGGAAAGCCTCATAGAGGTAGCGTAGAATTTCGTTCTCTTAGCGATCTTAGGACTATGGATCTGTAATTTTTTTGGTCCACGCAAGCGTGGGTCTGTCCTTATCACTCCTGTCTTCCGGCGAGATGTTTATTTTATCCAGGGCCTTCAGAGCCCCCTTCGAGCCTCCAGCTCCAGAGCCGTACTCTTTTGTTGTTGTTTGTTTAGCGACTGAGCTATGATAGTTTTTAAAATTTGGCCCCCAGTCAGGTCGATTATCGGTACGGTACGAATAATACCTTAACCCAGTCCAGCGATTTGTTTAAGGTTAACGCCTTTAGCGCCGTGCTTTGGCCTTGAAGTCAATAATCATCAATCAAGTTACCAGCGGTTACCACGTGGAGGTAACACGAGCACTTGCGGAAGCTGCATGTTACGAAGCTAACAAGAAGTGCCCACTTGAATTCCCGAGCAACTGCACACCCTTAATATTGTAATAAGTAATTTTGTGAATTATTGGTTATAAATTGTGTTGTGTTAATTTTTGTGTTAAATAAATACCTAAAGTAGTTTGTGATAAATTGAAGTGATTTGTTTTATTCACAAACCAATAATTCGCACCTTGGCAAGGCGAAAAAGTAACAATATTGATACGATTTGAAGGGTAATTCCGATTTCCCTCTCTTCCTTAAAAATTGTGAGAATCACCTGATACATATTTATTTAGATCATTCCTTTGGTTTTAGATATCTCCTATACGCATTTTTCGTATTTCAAGCTTGGTTAACGCGATTTGGTAGGGAATATTTGGGTATTATCGATGCAAATTTTTCGTGAACCCAAAATTTTGCTAAGTTGCAGGTACATAAGAAATTAAACTTTTTGAACTTCTCATACTGTGTGTCTCCGGAAATGGTACCTAATGACAGTACATACATATTTTAGGCTTCAATCGTTGAAGGCTGAAAGCCAATTTGTAAATCGGGGAAAGAAAATTTTCGCAGGGAAATGATTTTGACATACTTATGTGTGATTTTGAAATTGCTCAAAGATTTAAACAATTATTCAAATTATTCTTTACTTGATAATACTGCATTCTTTGCAATTCATACCATTCATAGGTTCGTTTATATTTTATGATCCATAGCTGATATATCCGCGATATCGCTACCAAACACTATG
This sequence comes from Tipula helvola, assembly GCA_963556165.1. Classification (NCBI taxonomy): domain Eukaryota; kingdom Metazoa; phylum Arthropoda; class Insecta; order Diptera; family Tipulidae; genus Tipula; species Tipula helvola. Next base: position 193,082,234 of record OY744481.1, on the reverse strand, counting down.
AATGTATTGGTCGAAATATTAGCATAAAATACCCTAAATGGACATTTTTTGTGAATGGAGTAAATTAACGCCCGTGAAATTATTGCCCACGGGCCTCCTATTTTTAGGAATTAAGGTAAATGGACGTTATTTTTTTCTAAAGTTTAAGGTCTTTAATGCCTCTTTATTGTGAGTTTTAATGCCAATTAGAAAAAGCAACAAAGCCCGCTGTAATAATAAAAGTAGATACAAATTATTTTATACTGCTAATTTACTGAATATTTATTATTATTTATTATTATTATTATTATTATTATATTATATTTTTATTCAATTACAAATAACATTATAAATACATTAACTTACAAACTAAAAGTAACACAAATAAATTGAATAAAAATTAGGTTAGTTCATAGACATACAATGTCTGTTTTGAACTACCTTCATTAAAAAAATTTGTAAAATTAAAATGGTGAAGAGGACCATATACAAAAAATTAAACTATAAAAAAAAATTATTAACAAATAAAGCAAATGAATATAATAAAAATAAATAATTAAAAGCAAGGCAATTTGTAAACCAAAATAAAATAAATGAACAAAATTAACATACAAAATATACTAAATAAATTAAATAAATAACAGTGATATCAACAAAACGTTAAACTAATACATTAAAAAGAAATTCGACACTCTCTTTACTAAATAACCAATCTTTAACAGAAGATAAAATCTTTTTAAAATTCACTTCAGCTCTGATATTGGCAGGTAGTTGATTGAAAATTATTGGAGCTGTAACGAGGAAATATTTGCGAAAATGTGTTGTATGAAATTTCGGAATAATTTTCAAGATCTTATTATTTTTCCTCAAAGCATAGGCATGAAATGACACCGTACGGTTGCCGCAAATAACAAAATATATCTTTAAAACTTTAAAAACGTAAAGATGCCTGAGCGGAAGAATTGAATTCGATGAAAATAAAGGCCAAGATTCCGTGAACTTCCGTGAACTTCCGTTTGAAAAACATAACCCTGATTATATACTTTTGAGCTAGAATGACTGGTTTTATAGTATTAAGGTAGGTGCCACCCCATAAACAAATACCATAACGTAGTCTGGAATCAACTAAGGCATGATAAAAAATTTTGAGAACTGATGGTGGACAGTGATCTCTTAATAGATACATTTTCCTAATAGTATAAATAAGTTGGATAGTTATTGCTTCAACATGTAATTTCCAATTTAAAAAACAATCAACCGTAATTCCCAGGTATTTGATACTATGGACACTTTCAATAGGGAAGCAATGCTGAGAGCAGTTATTAACCCCAGAACAGCGGCTGTCATGAAAAATGATATCATTACTCAAGTTTAGGTACCGAGATAAATTGAAAAACATGGCTTTAGTTTTAGGGCTCAATACTAAAGAATGTCGATTAAACCATTGGCTAAGAATCCTCAGATCGTGATTAATATTTGAAAGTGTAGTAGCATAACTATCGCTATTATAAGCAAACGCCATGTCATCAGCAAAGGCCACCACCTTACTCTGAAAAATTTGGGAAAAAATAGAGTTGGTATAAATAAGAAATAGGATTGGCCCGAGAACCGACCCTTGAGGGACTCCCGCTGATAAATTTTCACGGCGACTTAAAACCCCATTGACCCGAACACGTTGAGAGCGATTAGCAAGATAAGATTCAAACCAAGATAACATAAACCCTCTAAAACCAGCAAGCTCAAGTTTATTTAGAAGCACTTTATGATTGACCATATCAAATGCTTTAGTAATATCCACAAATAAAGCGGCAACTGAGCGCTTTTCATTAAGGCCATCATGAAGAGTGTTAAAAAATGTTAATAAAGCATCTTCAGTACCCAAACCAGAACGGAAACCAAATTGCGCTTCATTAAAAAAATGCTTACTCTCCAAAAAATCAATCATGCGAAATTTAATAGCTTTTTCGAATACCTTAGAGATAACAGGCAATAAAGAAATAGGCCTATAATTACCAACATTCGACCGATTGCCCTTTTTATGTAAAGGAATAATAATAGCCGACTTAAGAGAGTCTGGAAATAGACCACGAGTAATACTTTTGTTAAAAAGAATACATAAAATATCGACAATATTGAATTTAATATGTTTCAGTAGTGTGTTACTCAAACCAAATTCATCGACAGAACACTTGGTAGGAAGTGAATTAATAATAAATAATAATTCTCGTGAAGAAAAAGGACGAAAAAAAAAACTAGAGTCCAATGATCTTTCTTGAGCTAACAAACCTACATTCCCAGATGATAAATGAGAGTTGGATTGACTAACAGCACTCGTGAAATAAGAGTTAAAAACATTAGCAATATCATATGATGAAGTTGATTTGACATTGGAATTATCTAAAATTTCACTAAAATAATTAGATTTATTCTTTGAATTTAATTCTTCATTAACTAAAGCCCATTGCTGTTTGATATTACCAGACTTCTGATAAAATTTCGTCAGGTAATACTCGGCCTTAGCTTTATTGATGTCACGTTTCAAATTCCTAGAATATTTATTGTAATAGATCCGTAAGCTGGTACTCAACGGTTGGTTATTCACTCTTTTACCAAGCTTATTTTTTTTATTCACACGGCGTACCAATAAAGAGTTAATCCATGGTTTAATTTTAAAATATTTCCTAGTAATGGAGGATGAGCTGGTACAATAAGAAACAAAATAGGCCAATCTAGAAAGAAAAACTGAAAACGCCTCATTAGGATTTTGAATAGAAACAAGGTCAGCCCATGACTCAAACAGTAAAATATTATTCAACTTTGCGTAGTCAATACTCGAAATCACCTTATCGGTTTTAGGGTAAATTATATTAGATTCATCTTGCTGTAATTTTAGTTTCATAAAAGTAGCAAAATGATCGGTTATATGTAACTCCTCTACCCAAGCATTGAAAACAGCATTAGATGATCTATAAAACATATGATCAATACAAGTTTTAGAGTCACCAAAAATTCTTGTAGGACTGTTGATCACAGATTTGAGTCCATGGCTTGCCATCATGAATTTATATTCATCAATTAATCTAGAATTAGATAAAATGTCAATATTAAAATCACCAAGAATTAATAAATTTTTAGATTTAAGAACGTTAAGTATTGAATTGAATTCGTCAACAAACTGAAGTATATTAACAAAATGAAATCTATAAACACATATTATTGAAAATTTAAAGCAACCAATATTACAATCAACTAACAAGATATCAGCACTTTTAAAGAATAGTTAGTATTTACTACGGCATTAAAATAATTAGGAATAAAAACTGCAACTCCGCCAGCACGATATTTATTATTACAGTTCGCATGCAGATTGTATCCATCGATTCCATAAAGAGATAATTCTTTATCAGATATCCAAATTTCAGACAAAAAAATTAAATTTGGCAAAGCCTTTAAAGATTGAAAATGACATAAGAGTGTGTCAAAATTCTGTCGCATACTACGGATGTTTTGATGCATCACCAACAATTCAGAAACAATAACACTGTTACTTTTACAATTAGAAAAAACGCAATTAGAAGTAAAACTAGAACTAGAAGAAGTCAGATCATCAAGAACCTTAAAATCCCGATTAGATTGCATCATAGAAACTGCAAAAAAAAAAAAAAATCATAAAGCTTCAAGGTCAGATAAGTTATTGATGATCTTGACTTTATCCCCTTCAACTTTTCTTAACATGATTTTACCATCGCGCAACCACAAATATTTATAATGTTTACACTTTTTAACTTCTTTTGCTTTTTTGAATAAGTTATATTTAGTTTTAGTCAAACACTCATTTACAAAAATTGGAATATTACTGTTCAGATTTAAACACCTGGTTGATAAATTTTTTATTTTACGTTTGGCTTGTAAAACACTGTTACGGACGGAACGGTTAGTAAATTCAACAATTACTCTATTTATATTTTAATTTAAAATAAAATCTCCATTTTCTGGAATTTTTTAAAATTAATATTTTCTTTTCTAAAATTTCTGCAAAAGGAAGATGTCATTTCAGAAAATAATACTGCCCATATGAAAAAGTTAAGTTTTGGAAAAAACGTTTTCATGGCTTTACGGTAAAGTAATCGAGTCATATTTCCTTTCTTCAAAGAATCCACATTTTTTAATCTTTTAAAATGTTTAATACCTTGCGGAGAATGCGTTTCTCTGGAAAAGTGTCTGAAATAGATCATGGCTGACCATCAGAAGATATCAACCATTTCCAAATCCACGTTATGGCTCTCAGCGACTTCATGTTTAATCTAACATGAACATGTTTTGCAAAACACCAAACATGTTAACCAGAAAAAAATTCGCCACATGCCTGCTCGGAGACCGCAGCACATTTACCAACTAGGAAGCAGTCGAGTGGGGAGTTCGTGTTCACCAAACGTAAATGGAACTTGCAAGTGCTGCAAGAATGTTGCGTCCTTGCGATGAGACAAACCATACAGACGAAAACAAGAAAAAAAAAAAATAACACGGGCAGTTCACCAGCTTACCTAACGTACTGTTATTGAGGTTCTAAATGATTTAACCTCAGTGCCAACTCCACCCTCTGAAGCATCAACGTAGTGGCACTTCCCTCCCTAAAACGAATATCAACCACTACATCACTAAGATGTTTTTAATAAGGGATACCATCATATTACCGAAGGCAAGAATCCCGAAAAAAAAACCGGAAAATACGCTCCATCGAAAGGGAAGACCGCAATAAATTTTTGTTAACTACAATATGAAACAAAAGGAATCTACATAATTTCACGTCACTCTTGCGCGGAAAGGACCAAGGCTAAGCGTAAATATCTTTACAAATGTAAATATTTTTGACATTTTACTGACGTTTTCCTGTCATCCTTGCGCAAAGGATCCTATATATGCTAATCGGCTTTGGGGAGTTCTCTATTTTAGTATGTAAATAATTATTAAAAAACTTAAATTTTTCAAAAATGCTCCAATTTCTATGAATGTTAGATTTTTTAAAAATCGTCAAAGCAGGCATTTGGGGGCCCCATCTTATAAGGTATAAAACGAATTAAAATAATATTTCAAACATTTGTTATATTAAAAAATTTTGGTTTTTTAGAATTTTGTAATTCGAAATTTTGTCACCAACCCTTTGAATATTTAGATATTATTACCAAAAAAAAAAACAAAAAAAACGGTTTTTACAGAAGCAAACGTACAGTAGCATAATAACAACAAGTTATTAGGCAAAGTAGCGGCATAAAAAATCACTATTTTCCAAGCAAAAAAATGAAATTCAGAAAATTTGTTTCTCCGTTTGCTTCTTTAAATTTAAACAGTACAACAATTTATTGCAGAAATATATACTAAAGATACATGTTGAATCGAAAGTAATCTGACTGAAAACTACTATTTTTGTATTTTTGATTATTGTCTTTTTTATTTGAAAGGCGTTCTCCGGATTTCACCTTATCAATTTGAGCTTTTGCTACAATTAATTCCTATTATATGATAAATTTTCAATGATTCGGTATACTCCAGCATGCCGTTGTCCAACCACAACTTTAAGGTGTCGGTGCCAAGCTTCGACACTGTTTTGGGTCCGTGGGAAGTTTTCTGATCCTAAATCTGCATCAGCAATAGACCAGAATTGTGGCAAATATCTTGGTGTACGATTGAGGCCTCCAATATACTTTTTGTGGAACCACCATATTTCATTTGATGAAACAAAAGCCAAACTTTTGAGCATCCGAATTTGGATTGAAAAATCCTCGAAACTGGCGTAGGTATCTAGCCACAAACCGTTGCTTTTGTATCCTTCGCCAAATTATTTGGGCGAGGTGGAAAAGACAACCTTTAAACGATGCTTCGGGGAAAAATGTTGAAGCTGACGACATAATTGCCTTTTCGAAATCTGTTATAATTCTCCCTGGATTTTTTTTTTATTTATTCATTTTAAAATTTAAATTAACACCCAGTTCCAAGCTGACTTTTCTTAAGTTAAAAAAAAATCTGTCGTAAACTTTCAGAGATTTTTTGCTCATTAAACAAAATATTAAAGGTATAATTGGCCCTTCAACATATCCGTGAATTGAAAAGAGTTGCCGCATGATGGATGGAACTACGTCGAAAGTTCCATCCATAATCCAGCAACTCGATTCCGCTAGTAACGCCACAGAATACCCAGAAGCGACATAACACGGTTTTTATATGGGGAAAAGTGGACTCATTTTTTTGACCTTGATTTATAGAAGGTAAGATTTTCGGTATTAAATTATCGTTCAGTGGTTGAAAATTCAAAATTAACAAGTAAAATATAAGGTAAGAGCAAAAATTTCTTGGTCCACGTAATGTCGGTTCTGGTTGTTTATTATTCTGTGGTAACGCTAACGATGAAACGGGTATATTTATAGCCTGCAAACTGTCTTGGTTCTTTTATTTTAGTTCTGCGGATTTTTTGAATTTTGATCCTTTGTGCTTTTCTCGACGGTAAGTATACCCGCGAGTTTTTTTTTGGTAATTAGTAATGCTATCTCTAATAATAATAGCAGGTGCTGTATCGACATTTTTAGCCTGATCTTTGATTGAAATATTGGCAACACATATGGTTTTATCGAAACCAACATGCCTAAAAATTAATTTTTATTGAAAGTGGCTTACAAAATGTTTCCGTGTGTCCAGATTTTCAAAGAACATTTTTATATTATATTGATATTGTACTAAATTGGATTGAATTTTACTTATTTTTTTTTATATTAGAAAATAAAATTATCCAAAAATAAAGCTTTTAATTCAAAATTTATTGAAAAAAATAAAGATTGTACAGTACATAAAATATATAATATGTACTACAATACGTAAATATGTTTGTATTAGTTACATAATAAATAAAATTTTAAAGTAATTTATAAATTATATATGGAAAAATATAAAATTATATAAAAATAAATATTTCAGATCTAGTATCAGATAAAATTAGAGATTAATCACATTGCTTTGTATTTATAACAATTATTCTAATAATTCGTCTTGCTCTAGTGGGACATTTTGTAAATTTGTTTTTAGGAATTCTTTTGTTATTTTAAAACTATGGCACCTTTCTTTTTTAATTAAATCTTTCGTTTGTATTAACGCGGAACATGTATCAATTTGTAGACGGTTTCGGTATTTTGTCTTAATTAGATTTTGGAAAGAAAATATTCTCTCTACGTTCGCCGATGAATGAGGGATTGATAATATACCTTGAGCAATGCGATAGATGTTGCCAAACATTGGTTCATCCAGTTCATTTTTAAATGTGCCAACTTGGGCACAAAACTCAGAAATTGAAGAGTTCTTAAATTTCTTCAATTTCTCGCAATCCGCAAGTGCTCGAAACTCATTATTTATTTCTTCAATGTGCTTCAGTTCATCGTCTGGGAAAAATTTTACGATAAGAGGCAAAATTGAATTAGTTTCACCTGTAATGACATTCTCAGGTGAAAATTTCGGAAGAAAATTTAAAACCTCGTCATCGAAATTTGCTTTTTCCGTAAATTATCACAAAAGGCGATGCAGAATAGCTTAACATTACTTTTGATCTCCAAAATTAAATTAACCGGCAAATTTTGTTTTGTGTAATATGCTTATTTCGGCCTCGGTGCCACAATAGATTTGGTCAACCGGAATATGGTGTTCTTCTAAATTAATATTATTAGATATAACAGTTTCATCTAAGAATTTCTTGGATATAAAATTTCGGCTAAATTGTAAAAATAAATATTTCATACGCGGTATAAATACATGCATTCTTGCATCCTCGGACTGCATTTTTAAATTAATATTGTTAATTATTTTTAACGCATAAGATAAAAATAGAAAGTATAAATGAATTAAATTATCATTTAAATTGGCAGAAATAAAACATATATTTTCACTTCCGTGTGCGTTCTCAAATTCACCGAGGCCAAAATATGTTTGTAGTGCATTCCCTGCTCTAGAATGCCGTCAATTGCAGCCTGCAAATTTTGAAATTGAGTTTTATTAAAAAAATAAAGCAAAATATAATTTTTAATATGTAATATGAATTAGGTTACCTGACGTGACGACCAGCGGGTTGCGGCCAACCCCATTATCACAGCGCAGTTGTCCGCTGTGAACCCGACTAAATTGTTTAAAGGGATATTGTTTTCCTGCAGAGTTTTTACTAATGCGGTGAAAATTCCAAATGCCGAACAATCTTCAATAGTAGTAAGAGCCAAAAATCTGTCACGGCATTGTTTATCAAACACTATTATAATAATGGCTAGATTTTTTGCCATCGTAGTATCGGTGCTTTCATCTACGGCAATCGAAAAATATTGCCGTGTAGCTATTTGCGAAACTATTTTTACATTTTCTGGCCCTGTTATATTTTTAATTATTTTTTGGCCTTTGTGACGATTGATAGTCATTTTTTTAATAATTTTTGAATCCGTAACTGAGCGGGAGCGACTTAGCAAAAAATACCATAGTATTGCAGTAAGAATATTTTCAACTCGAGTAAGGAACAAATAGGAAAAGGAACAAAGAGAAACGAACAAGTAGTAGGAGGGGCTTATGCTATTTAAAGTGATTTGATTGATTGAGAGTTCGTAAATAAATACTATGGTATTTTTCCTATGTCGCTCCCGATGTTATGAATTCAGCTTCAGCTACAAATAATCCTAGGCAAATTTCTAATTTCTTAGCGTTGTCCGAAATAACTTCAATACCTTTGTCCAGAAGCTCTTCAATTTTCGGTGATTGATTTGCGCTGTGCCATGCATTTTTATGCGAAACACTGGAGGCGTGCCGCTCGATGTGCGTTTTACTATCAACAATAGCGCAGTTGCACACTTTACATTTTTTACCCTGCTTCGAATTGTCTTGAACCGACCATTTATATTGATTTTTCCATTCCTCCCTAAATGGAACTGTTATATACTTTTTTTTTGTTGGTTCATCGAACAAGTTTGATTCCCTTGTAATATAAATAAACATAAAATTTAAAACAAAAAAATACACGACAAATTAAAAAATAAACAATCTCTAAAATTTCATCAACATCCACCGCTGCAGCCGTTGTTGATGAAGACGCCGATTTTGAAGGGGCACCGAACAACCTGACCCCAGAATATCTACTTTATTAGTCTCTTTTCTCAAAAGCCACCTGTTGATTATTATTAACAAATTTATATTGAAAATAAATAAAAACTCTTAAAGCAGGATAATTAATTAAACGGTTTTATTCACCTATTCATTGTCCAAGCTGACACAAAAAATACAGCACCAATAAATCAATCACAAAAAAATGCGCCACATATTAAATAAATTAGGCAATTTTAGCACCAAAAAGTGGCAAACTCACAATTACATAGCACTTTTTTCAATAAAAACTACGACAAATTCAATCAAAAGTATATCACGGAAACTATTCAAACAACTGTTTTAATTTAATATAGCACCAAAGAAGTGGCAAATCCACAGTCATAAAAACTGGCACTTTTTCATCAAAAATTTCGATAAATTTAATCGAAAACGAAAAAACGAAGGACGAAAATAATCAAACAACGAATATAAAATAAAGAAGTAAAGTACCGAAGCATACCATAATGGAAAAATTAACGTTCGTAGAACTGTCATTGTATTTTTTTTAATGGAAGAGTTTTCAGATGAATATTTCATTGAACTGGAATATTCAGCACTTTTAAATTGAAGAGTCCAATAAAAGACTAACCCGCAAGCAAGCCTAAACAACCGCATAATGGAAAGAGTAAAAAGAAACACTTTTTCCAGATTGTACTGAATTCCGTTGTAATGTACTATTGTACTTTTACAAATTAATTGTACCGAAAAAAGTACAATTGTACCTAAATTTCCATCCCTGTGTGAATACTCTACTCATAATCATTTTCTATTGTAAAATACACTTCCACTTAGACACAAATGACCAGTCCAATGCATGTAACACAAACACTGCCTAAATATATTTATAATAACCACCACATAAACTACAGTCAAACCTGTTTTTGTGCGGTAGATAGGGACCGTACAAAAAAAATCGCACAAAAAAAAAATACTCACAAACTTCATAAATCGCTATAATAAGTAATTTTGGACAAAACTTTAAAAAAAAATTTTTTTATGCGGTGGATAGGGACCGCATAAAAAAAATCTCCCTTAGAAATATGTCAAAATTTTACGAAATTAAATTACACATGGAAACATTTAAACAAATTTTATTTCTCATTTTAAAATAAAACGGTAAATTTCCTTTTTTCTTACATCATTATGTATATTTTTTTAGTTTATGTTCAAGGTTAACAATCAGTGTGGCTATTACTACGCATTTCGTTGGTTGTGAAGTAAACATTTCTTTTAACTAAATTATATTCTTTGTGTGCAAAATAACAGGTAATTATAATTACATATTGAATTTTGCTGGAATATATGAATATTAAGCTTGTCTAATGATTAATGAACTTGGCTGATGCAATAGGTATGAAAATGGCTGAACAGAATCTCGATATTCATATACCGCATAAAAAAAAATCGCACAAAAAAAATCGCATACAAAAAAAAATCGCACAAAAAAAGCGCATAAAAAAAAATCGCATAAAAAAAGACCGCACAAAAACAGGTTTGACTGTATATGCGTTCTTTAAATTTTTCTTTTGGAGAAGTACTTGTTGTAAATATGTATGTATACCTATAGCGAAATCACTGATGGATAAACGATTTTAATACCTGTACCTGTATAATCCGACGTTCTATTTGGAGCGAAAAATCAAAATTAATTTATCAAATTGTTACAACGGATTTATTAAAATCATATCAATGTATGATAAAATTAGAGTACGTCAATGGAAAAGTGGATAAAAAATTCTTGTTAAAATTGGACCACAGCATCGATTTTAATGACGTGATAACGTCGCGAACGAAATTTTGCCCTTGGGTGCAATTACTCAACAACTAAAAGCATTACTTTAATTTAAATGTATGATTGCATAGGTCGGTCGTTAGGCTTCTTGCCTCAATATTATCGCAATGACGCTCAAAGATTTTATAATGATTGAACTACTGCAGCGAGAGAACGGCTCATCTTTTCGTGCCAATGTTTGGGTAAAGAGACAGTGGCGGTTAATTTATTTTAAATTCAAATAATTAATCTCTTGAGGAAGAGGCATTCTCTCCTTCATCTGATCGGAGCAATTGTCATTTTATTTTGTGCGTAAAGAAACTGTGGTCGATAATTTATTTTAAATTAAAATAATTAATCCACATATAAAGTTTAATTTATGCCCCAATTCACAAAATGTAAAAATTCTATAGCTGCATCTTTACAGAAATTGTTTATCGAGCAAAAGTTACAGAGTACTAAAAATTAGTAATCAGAAATGTAAGAATTTCTATAAAAGAAATATTAGCCTTTGATAAACCGAAATGTCAAAATCAAATCATAACAAATCATTCTGGCTTGAAAGTCAAATGAAAGATAATGAATGAGATTATTAGTAGGTGCTTACCTGATAGACATAGGCAAGTAAACGGGTATTTTTCATGAATTAACTGATCGGAGCAATTCTGTTTCAACTTATGCATAAAGAAACGGGGGCAGATAATTTATTTTAAATTAAAATAATTAATCTCCACATGAATTCAAATTACAAACTATAAAATACCGATATAAAACGCTTGAGCCCGCTACAGCGAGAAAACGTCTTCCACAATATGATCGAAGAAATTCTGGAGGCGACATTAGCGTAATGTAACTGTGACGGTTAATTTATTTGCAATTAAAATAATTAATCTCCACATACATTTTAATTTTAAATACAAGCTGAAAAATTACAATTACGAACAAAATTTTTGCACAACGCCGCTGTACTCCAATTCTATGAAACTAATAATAATAAATAAATTGATTTTAACAAACCTATTCAATACTATCTATCATTTCCCTCACTGCCTATAGACGTTCTCACGCAAAACATCTATGGCCGTGTAGACGGATCACGCATGTTCACGCTAGATTTAAAAATTACAATAGTGTCGAATTTCTCGAATAAATAGCTCGGAAGATGTGCTCTTATCTAATTTAGAAATTGTTCTCTATTTGTGTAAAAGTGAAGATAAGTTTCTAAAGGTTGGCTTGGAAAGACGCATCAATCTCAAAAGAAAAATGTAATAGCAGTGCCCCTTAACAGTATCGCATTTTTATGAAATACACTTTTTTTTAGACCGGGATTAGGCATCCTATAAATATGGTCAGAATTTCTTTTGAACAAAATTAAACCATTATCATCGTAAAATTAAAGTAAAGATCTTGCTATATATACGGACTTGAATAATATAATTTTTAGCTAAAGCCAACCCATCAATTAAATTGCGATGAAAAGGCACTATACCAATTGAATTATTACGTGGCATCTTTCTGCCATCTACATTTCAGTAGGAAAACTGGTCATTGATTTTTTAGCTTAACGACCAGGCGCTCACATTAAAATAATAAAACTACCTAGGTAACATTAACTTATTAAATAAATCAATTAAAGCACATTTGCAATTAGATGTGCATATCTCAAGTTAAGATTAATTATGAATTTAATTTAAGGGGAAAATATTATTATGTAAGTATGTTTTCCCTCGTCACAAGAACAAAAGTTTCAGAACCACAGACGTAGTATTTTGTTTACAAATAGTATTTCCATGTGCGTTTTCGGAAAAATGTTCGTTAAATGAATTTGTTTATTGAATTCGAGGAAAACAGATGAGATTCACGCAAAACGTAAACCAAAACAAGCATTTCCTCGCATGCGTTAATTTATTTGGCGCGCTGCTTTCTTTCGTATAGCCTTCGACGGTTTCTTGTGCTATTTTAATTCATGAAATTATAGTGTACATAATAGATAAACATGATATTAAAAAATAAAAATTTATATGACTTATCTTAATATAGTATGTACATCGAAATTAATTTTCTTTTTTATTTTGTTTGTTTAGTTCAAGCCGAGAAAAACGAACAAAAAAAAAAATGAAAACTCAAGTAAAATAAAAGCGTTATACACATACAAACGTTTTGTTGCTTTGTTCTTTTATTTTATTTTTGTAATTTTCACAAAATATTTTAGTCAGTCAACGGTTTTATCTCGTAATCGAAACACATGAAAATATATTTTCAACCGATTTAGAATATAGATTTAAAAACAGTGCGGAAAATATCGCGGTCAAGTGCAAAAAAAAATACTAATTAAGTAAATTTTTCTTTTGATTTAAATTTTATTTTTTAACTTTAATTTAATTTCGGGAATACTTTTGAGTGATTATTAAATTAAAAAAAAATTGTGATTTGAAATATAAAATTGAGTGAAATTTTAAGTTTTTAAATTAAAGAATTAAAAAATTAAAATATAGAGGTGTTAATGTGTGTTTTGATAAGTTAATTTGTTTCTACATATGTGTAAGATAAGCAATTCTGCGTGAGTGTCCGTGTTACAAAGTAATAATTTGAAGAAAATTGAAATGTTAAATTTTTAATTATTTGTTTAACAAAAAAGTAAAAAAAATAGAAAAATTATTAGTATATTTTGTTTTTGTTATTTTAATTCGAGTGAAGTTTTCTACAGATTTTTTTTTTTTTGTGGTGTGTTTAAATTATTTGCAATTTGGAAATATAAATTCATCAGGTAATTTGAATGTTTTATGTGAATTGTGTAAGATAAATTTTCATATGTTCAATTTTTGTGTGTTTGGATTTCATTGTAAACACGTATGTTAGAAATGAAATTTCTTATTTATATGGACTCAACATACTATATACAAAAAATAAATAAAAGATTGATTAAGATTTAACCGCACACACGTCCGGAAATTGGTTTGCAAAATATGTATAAAAATAAATAATTTCGTTAAATATTGTTTGTAACATACTTTAGTTATGGTATAAACTTATAGGTTTTATGCTAAACGCAAAAAAGTTATTTACGTTTAAACGATTTATAATTTAGTTTATTTTGTCTGAATTCCCAAGTGTTTACAGCGTGCGATAAAAAATACAATTCAGCAAATTCTTACGGATACAATATACATAATATCCTTGTAACTCGTGGATTATTTAAGATGTAATCTTATATGATTGAACTTTGAAAAATCTATTATTCGTTAATAACTCAGCCTCGTTAATATTCGACGTTTTGAGTTGAAATTTGATATCGTTTTCTGAACTCGTAAATATTATTTATTTATGAAAGTTATATTTTGTAATTGGATTCTTCATTTCTTGTGGTTATCGTCTTTTCCAGGTGTTAACATGATGTCTGGTTTAGAACATTAAAACACTCTGATTTAATTATTTTTAAAATTTAATAGTATCATATTTCTTAATTTAAAGTAGCAACTTTAAGTACATTTCTTTGGTCACAAAACTGCTTAAGTCAAATTTGATAATTTTTTAATAAATTTAGTGAAGTTAGAGGAGAGATAGAAAACGTTGAATATTGAAAATAATTTTTGCCTTAAGTCGTCTTAAGCAAATATGCCTTGTGACCACTGTGTTGTTTTAAGTTTCACTCAAATCTAATTATTATTCTGTTTCATTTCTGTTTCAATAATATAATTAAACAATTAGAAATTTTAAAAATAACTAAATCTGTTTCTAATTAATTTTACCTATGTACGTTCGCGCATAAATAAGAAATTTTTACTTTGATGTTTTTTTGGAATTTGTTTTGTTGAGTTAAAATCAGAAATATCAATCCTAATCATTTTCCTAATTTCGGATTGGCTTTGTATCCGAATATTTATTAATACGAATAATGCTTAAAGCCAATTTAAATGCTAAGTTGATCATAAATTTGTCTATTACTAATGCCCATTTTGATGCCCATTATTTATTTTGTAAAATTAACATCCGGATATCAAATAAGAAAATGCTAAACTATCCGGATTTATTTTTAAATGTTTCAAATGATTAAATATTGCTTTTTTTCTAATGATTTTGGCACGAAAATGAGAACAATCTAATAATTATTTATGAGTTAATTTTTCATGTTGCTACTCTTGGAAAAACTTTTCCATAATATAATTTTTATTATTCATCTGATAGAAAATTCTCGCAGAAAGGTATGTATACAGAAACTCAATTTCTTAGTATGCTAGAGTAAGGCACAAATAAAAACAGAGTGTATACTAAATCCTTCGGCAATTTGTTAGGTAGCTAATTTTTACGAAGAATCTGCAAGTTTCTTTTTCTTAGTTCAAATTTACGGGTCCCCTTTGAAACGCGATATTTTAGAATGCGATTTCGTAAAACGCGATATTTTAAAACGCGATACGGTACAAAACGCGATGTGGTACAAAACGCGGTATTTCAAAATGCAATATTTCAAAACGCGATTTCCTAGATCTGATCGTACATGTTCAATTTCATCATAATGGTGAAGGAAAATATAATTAAATGAAGGAAGATTAATTATTATTATTATTTTAAAATATTGCGTTTTAAAATATCGCGTTTTGAAATATCGTATTTTGTACCATATCGCGTTTTGTACCATATCGCGTTTTGAAACATCGCGTTTTGTACCATATCGCGTTTTGAAATATCGCGTTTTGAAATGTCGCGTTTCGAGCGAATCCCCAAATTTACAGAATGTCGAATTTTAAAACCGATTTCAAATTGTTATAGTTGAACTTATATTTAGAAATTTAAAATTTCGAGAATTTCATTTTTCAGGTTAACGAAATTTTTAGTTTGTCTAGAAAATTTTAAGTCGTAATTTCAAAATTTTGCTGAATATATCAAAACATCTAATTTTCATATGTAAAACTCTTAATTTACATCATAAATTTGATGGACAATTTTCCAATCTTACTCCTTTAAAATCTTAAATAAATACATACAATTTTATAGAGAGTTTATATTTTTGATTTATAATTAAAAATACTTTAATTATTATTATTTTATTTCACAAAACTTTATTACATACTTTATTACGAGAAATGGGACGATCGCGAAATGCGGGTGGTGTGGGATGTTGTAATATCACTTTCAATCGAATCCGATAGAGTTTATATGTCTCTTGTTTCAAGAACAAAATTTCACTCCATTTCGTGTTTTAATTATGCCCCTTTTTGCTGCTATCTCAGCTGGCTCGAATAAAACAATATTCTATTTCTAATTACATATATTCATGATTCTTTATCACCCAAATTTTTGTTAAGTGATACTTTATCGATGTGAAGGAAAGGAAAAGTACGCAACAAAAGGAGATCGCAATAGAAAAAGCGTAATCAAAAAGCGAGACAGAGTACAATTTTCTTCTTGAAATAAGAGAGGTAAACTCTATCGAATTCGAATAGAAAGTGATGTTACAACTTCCAATCACTGGTAATTGTATCTTTAACCCTTAGCGGCCACTAAATCAACCTTAATTTAAGTTACCAAAAACTACGAAAATCATACTTGTCGCGCCATCTATAGGTTGTCGAGGAATGTAGGTTTCTTGCATAGTACATAGAAGGAAGAAAAAAGTATTAGTAGCGCTATAAACGATGAATTTCGGGAGGTGGGGTACTTAAATTTAATATTGACCGAGTTATGATTTTTTTTCTACGAAACGTCATTTTTCCTGACTTTGCGCATATATATAAGTATGATATATAAAAATTTTTATATAAAACTATAACTAGACGTTTTAGTTCTTTGTGCATTTTATCAATTTGTTGACAATATTTCTCTGCTGTGATATTTTCGCCAGGATTCAAGAAGCTGTAGTGGATAATTCCGGCTGACGATCACCAAACAGTCACCATAGTCTTTTTTTGATGCAGCTCAGGTTTGGAGAAGTGTTTAGGGGCTTTGCCACAGTCTAACCACTGCGCTGAACGTCGTCGGTTGTCGTATAGAATCCACTTTTCATTGCACGTCACAATGCGATCGAGAAATGGTTCGTTTTTGTTGCGCAAAACAAGTGAAGAGCAAACTTCATAACGGCGATTTTTTTGGTTTTCGTTCAATTCGTGTGGCACCCATTTGTCGAGATTCTTCGACTTTCCAATTCGGCTCAAATGTTCCGACATTAATCCAATGCTTACGCCTAGGTCCCCTGCAAGCTCTCGAACAGTCGTGCGTGGGTTTGCTTCCACCAAAGCCTTCAATTCATCGTCGTCAAAGGCAGAGGGATGTCCGCGACCTTTCTCATCTTCAAGACTGAGTTCACCACGACGAAATTTTTGAAACCAACGTTGTATTGTGCATTCGTTAACACTTCCTTGGCCCCAAACTTCATTGATGTTTCGAGCCGTTTGTGCTGCACTGCGGCCGAGTTTAAATTCATACAAGTAAATTTGGCGAAATTCTTGTTTTGACATCTTAACTTCAATGGTCTAAAAATAGACAAAACTACAATTTAGATAACAAATAGATTATGTGATAAGAAAGAGCATAAAATAAGCTTTAAAATGAGTTATAATGTTAAACTCTTTGCGTAATTCTTTATTATTGAAAAATTGTTGAAACAAATAAAATCATAAAACCTGCATTAATTTCTGAACAACCTAACAATTAGCGACAAAAAAGGAATTTACAATGCGCAATTGTGATAAAAGTGTCAAGTGTAAAGTGTAAAGTAATGAACCGACGGCTTCTATGTCTAGAATATTTAATGAATATTATTTTTTTTTCGATTTTTCGAGGTCAAGAGAGATTTTCCGTGTTGCAATTCGTAAGTGTGATTTTTAACAACCAATTTTGTCTGTATTATACATTTGTAATTAGTGTTTAAGATAGGATTTTATTTTCTAAAATATTTCGTGATTTTGTGAGTTTTTGTGTTACTATTCATTAGGTTGTTTTACCGTAGAATAGTTTGTATATAAAAATAAAAATAAAATAAAATAAAATAAAGTAAACAAAATTAGTTTTTGAAAATTAATTTAATGTATAATTTATTATTTTGAAAAATTTTATATTTTATTATTTAACACTATCAAAACGCGAAACTAGAAATATGGCGGAAAGGCAACACTATGGACCAACGTGCTGTCGTTTATAAATTTGAGACGAGACTGAATAAATTTTATTTTGTTTTAACTTGTTTATGTGTTTTCGTGTTTTTGATTGGTCCCGGCAGAAGACGTACAATAAAAATGTATACTGGATGACACCGGAGGCACGCAATGCGCGGCGAGCTCATGTTGGTGCCGGAGCCGCCATAAGTCCGTAAAAATAGCCAAAACAGCATCAAATTACATAAAACATTTATTTTAGCCATGAAAAAACTGAAAAACTACGAGAAACGCAAAAATACTGTTTTCATTTACCTTCGAAAATACTGATGTGTGTACACTGACCCTTTTAGGGAACGGACATGACTTGCATTGGCTGGCGTTTGCAAGTAAACTGCCAGACCCCGGCGTCATTTCGGCTTTTAGTACCCACTACTACCCAGATTTTTTAAAGGAGGTAACCGAAGCCCGCCGTCTATTCATGTGAGGGAAATTTGAGTTTCAAATTTCGACTGTTCCTTCAAAGGCCCAGTGTACACACGGAGGGTTAAAATAAAGTTATGTTACCCCTCCCGCGTTGAGTGCCGTACACGTGTACGTCATGCATAAAATCATCTCTACTGCGGAGTGTGGACTTTAACAAAACACCGTGAACTATTTTAGATGCTATTTGTATAAATTACATCCAGCACATTGTGCACAGATATATTTTTAAGTTTTTATTTTCTGCGGTTTTTATTTTCTATGTTAAAGTTCGTATTTTTTTTGACGTACACGTAAACGGTACTCCACGTTGAAGGGTTAATTTGCCTGATTTAGTTGGATTGTTCTTGTAAAGCTACTAATCTTGAGGCTATACAATTATGTGGCCTTTTGAACCACTTTTTATTTATTTAAAAATCCAAACCAATGGTTGTGCACATGATTTCGAATATTTACAAAGTCTATTTACCCATTTTACTAAAAATTCTAGAACTCAATCTGAGCTTAGTTTAGATTAAGGCCCGCTTGAGTTCCATTTTATTATAAGAAACACTAAGCGTGTTCCATTGGCGTTAGCAAACTACTCGCAAGTATTTGTATCTAGTCACAATGGCTACATGAATTAAAAAAGGCTGAATTAAAAAAGGGAATTAAAAATGGTAATTTTTGTATGAACACCTGTTACTTTTTTTAATTCATTTTTTTCTGAAATAAAAAAAGGATTCCTTTTTCTTTCATACAATATTCGCTTTTTTTTATGTCATTAATGAACACTTTTTTTAATTCTGCCTTTTTTAATTCGGTACCCCACTCACAACTACTCATGCTCAAATGATGGTGTAGTTGAGAAGTATATAAAATTAACTGCAGAGGGATTTTAGTTTAAGAATTTCAATAGATGGCTCTATACCAATTTTGGTTAGGCGAAACGTTACTTTTTAACCCTAATCCAGGCGTGCTTTTTTGGCTCATTTGATAAATGGATCGATTTTCAAAATAATATTAATTTAATTTTAAACTTGTAAGTAAGTATTTTATTTTGAAACATTTCCATACATTCCGTACTTGGCATTCTTTGCAAAATTTAAACTATTAGAATTTGAATTTACTGATATGTACATCAAAAATATGTTGGTTGGATTAGGGTTACAAAAAAAATGTTTGTTTATGGTTGTGATACGACACGGCAATTTTTAAATCGCAAAAATATTTTAATTATTTTGTTGTTTAATGTTTTATTACTTATATTTATATTAATGGAACAACGTATTTTTTGTTAAAATCTAGCAGTTTTATTTAAATTGATGTTATGTTTTACTACTGTCATGAAAATTCGCGTTCCATTGGACATCTACACACAAGTGCTTGGCAGTAGCAAATTGTTTCCAATGGAACACAGTGACTATAAATCTTGTCGCGAAAAGCTGGAACTGCATTGAACTCAAAATCGTGTTTATAGAGCAAAATTGTCCGTTGGGTTCTGAGTTACTGAAAAAATCTAGCTTATGTTTAATGGCAATATTCTTTAAATGAAAATAACACATTTAGATTTTATTTTTATTTTTATAATAAAATAATTTTTTTAGTTTTTATTTTTTAATAACTTTTTAAAAAAACCCGATGGTTCGATGGTACATTACATCATTCTAAAGTATACAATAAAATTGAAATTTATAAAATACTCAGTTTAACCGAAAAATAATTTAAGTTATACAATTATACCTAGTGAAAAAATTTTAAATTTGGAAGATTTAAAAAATGTTGTGGTAATAATTTAAACAAATACGTGCAAGTATAGCAAATTTTGAGATACATTTTGATGCAGATCCTTTCCAAAATTAATCTTTTATTTTATTTTCCATCTTTATCAAGAATCTTAGCGTCATCTATAGATAAGGAGTGGTTACTTCCATGTAGATGATTCGATAAAGCGCTGTTTGACGGTTTAAACTCATGCTAAAACTGAGTATTTTATAAATTGCAATTTGAACTCTAGTTACGTTAGAAAAACATTCGTTATAAAAAAATGATAATTTTTGAAATTAGCGTATCTTTATGGCAGCACGGAACATTTTAAGAGTTTAAACTTTCAAATGTGTTAAACAAATTTTTAAGCCGGTGGTTGTAATTTCTCTTATTTAAATCTTTCCGCCCGGCAATACTGCCGTGCTAAACAAAAGTGACTTAACTGCAAACATTGTGTTTTGAGAAAATCGATGTTAAAGTTCGGTAACTTGTTTTGGTTATAACACCAATAACAAGTATTTTTATTATAAGTGGGGGTTGTTATATTATCAATTAGACTAGATATAATTAGACTGCGATACAAACAATTAAATAAATATGAATTTATATAACAAAAAAGGAAAAATAGAGCTTTGTCTAAAACATAGATAGTGACAGTCGACGTATACTAATTATAAATGACTTAAACTCCGTTAAGTCACTTATACTACACAATGAAATAACAATTCTTTGCCGTATAAGATGCATTTTCACCTTATCTAACATTTAAGGTGTTTATGTTTAGTTTTCTTTCGAAATAAATTTCGAGTAAACTGTAGAAACAAACCTTAAGTTTTAAGATTTAGAACTAAATAAAATTGTTAAAATAAAACTAGAATCATTTTTTTTTTATTATTATTAAAATAGCACGGTAGTTCTATTTACTTAATGCGTACTATTATTTAATTTAAATAAAATAAAATAATAATTCAAATATGTATTCAATTAGGAATTCGAATTAAAAATGCTCACTTTCATCAGTATTTTTAATAGGGAGGTTTTCCCAAAAAGCATGCCGATTGTTTAGAAGTAATGACAAAATATCCTTATTTATTTGATTGTGATAAACTTAATGTTAATATTTCTGTTCGTCTCCCTGACTACTGCAGCGTGTACTAGGCTGAAGTGGTGGCGATCGGGCAAGTCATGACATGGTTGAAGCATAATGTGGTATCCGGGAGGGATATCGCAATTTATGTGGACAGTCAGGCAGCGATCAAGTCACTTGGGGCAGTTTGTCTGAAGTCACGGGTGGCGCTGGATTGCCGATCATCTCTTAACGAGATGAGCGAGTATTTCAGCATCCAGATAATGTGGGTCCCGGGTCACTGGGACGTCACGGGGAACTGCAGGGCGGACGAACTAGCTAGGTACGGTACGACTCTCCAGATGCAGCCGGAAATGGTAGGTCTGGGGAGGCCTATGGCAGTGCTAAAATGGGCGCTCAGTAAAAAGGCAATCGCCTTGACAAATGAGAGGTGGATCAACACTCTCACGTGCAGGGTAGCAAAGCAGGTTTGGCCAAAACTGGACTTGCGGCGCTCCAAGGTACTAATATACCTGGGAAGACAAGAAATAGGATGGGTCGTAGGGATAATGACAGGTCACTGCCTTTTTGGGGAGCATGCGAGAAGGCTGGGGATACAGACGAATGACTTTTGTAGAAGTTGCATGGACGAAGAGGAGGAGGAGACTTTGGAACACTTCCTATGCTCATGTCCGGCGCTATCATACAGAAGGCATAAGTATTTGGGTGTGTAAGGTATGGACAGCCTTTCGGAACTCGCGGACTGTGGAGTGCGAGATTTATTACGCTATATAAATAGCTCTGCTTGGTTTCAACGGGAGTAATGGGGAGATGGGATCCTGTGGTATCACAACGGGCCATTGCTGGCCTAAGTGTGCGATAGCAGCCACTTCAACCTAACCTAACCTAACCTATTTGATTGTAGTGCACAGCACTGATGCCAGTTTGGCCTGACTGGCCTTTTCTTGCGGGGAGTTGAAGGCAACTTTTTTTAATCGACGTCTTTAAAAATGATAACTCAATATACTCATCATCATCATATGCTGAAGAATAAAATAAGTTACTGGAGTATCTTCTAAATTTAACCTTAACCATATCTTTCAAGTATGGTCGAGGAATTGTTTTTTTAAATTTTGTTTGCGATGAGTGATCTATCCAAGAATATAAATCATGTTCCGTCATTACTTCAACGATGGTATTGCCTTTACTAGCGTTCTTCACTGCCTCATTGAAATCGTTAAAGTCATATGTTTTCCTCTGCCCTTTTAAACTGAGTTCCACCTGATGATGAAAACTGTCTGCCGACATACATATATGTATTTTTTTTTTTCCGCTGGCGCTACATCCCATAGAGGGACTTGGCCGCTTCATAGTGAAGTTTCGTAATCAATTTTACAACGGATAATGAGTGATTAGTTCATTGATCCATACATTAACCAGCCGTGATTTTTTCATCACCCGCCGGGAATCGAACCCGGGACCTCCGGAGCTTGAAGCAAGCATGCTAACAACTGTGCCACCGGGGCGGCATATATGTATGCCCCGGTTCAAAATAATATAATTCAATTTCCTCAACGTTAATATTCGATGAATTTACAATGGTTACAAAAAATGAAAATAGTGACCAATTTTTATTTTGAGAAGCACAATTATCTAACCATAATTTTATAATTTTTACGCCACGATAGTGAAGAAAAAATTTGTAAAATTCAGAAATATTATCTTCTTTTTGCGGCCCGAAGTTGCCTCGTGCCATATAACAGCCATAGGTTTTTTAACTTTACTCAATTACCCTACAGGAACGAAACTTTTGTTATATGCCACAATTCTTTTTGTAAATAGAATCTGCTTGTACATGTTCAACCGAGGTAACATAATGACTTTCTGTAAATCTACTGACAAGGAGATTTCGCTTTCGTTCCAAGGATTGTTTTTGCTAGAATCATAAGCTCCCCAGCTTTTAAGTGCTCGAAGATTGTGAAGATTATAATCTTTGCAAACAATACATTGTTCCTCACAATTTTGGTGTTCGTTTGTTACAATATTGTATTCAGCACATTTCTCACATTCCTCATTTCCAAATATTGTAAAACTAATATTTTGCTCCTTCACAACAGTTCTGTAAGTGTCGTATGAACACTTCATCGTTTCGTTTTTTTCAAGGAATAAGTCATACATTAATTTAATAGTTATGTCTGAGGACAAATACCTTTTATTTGGTGCGTATTCGCGGCGGTAGTGTGAAATTGTTGGATTGAATGATTCAATATGATCTTTAATTGTATCCTTGTAGGTTAGTTCTCTGGAGTATTTGTCTTTTTTTTCAACGATCGGTATATTTTTATCACATTGCAAACGTTTTAATATACTATTATTATTTTTGTTATAACCTAGAGTCTCCAAAAAAAATGTTTTGCATACATTTTGTATTTCGTCGTCATCATTATGTAATGAGTACCTAATTTAAACAAACAGCCTTTTGTTCGAATGTACCGTTGATCTTGATACTGTACTTTTGGAGGTCATATTTTTCAGGAAGTTCCTTTGTTGGCACAAGTTCATTGCCCAAAACATGTCGTTAATTTTTTGCCGACATGTGTTAGACATTTTTGTAGTACACAACTCATGATAACTGGATGCGCACGGTGGCTTTAGTTGATGATTGTTTCTTTTATTTGTTTTCAAATGCTGAACTCTTTCACTTTTTTTTAAACAAAATTTTTTTCTTCGTCGCTCATTTCCGGCTTTCGTTAAGGACGTATCGAGCATATTTATGTCTAAAAATGTAACGAAAAACAAGTTATATTTTAAAATTAAAAAGTTTTACATTTTACAAGCATGCTACTCACCTTTTCTGTTATTTTCCGTTGATTTATCATTCCGGATTTCCAGTTCATATTCAATGCTATCTTCGTCGTTAAATAACGGGGGACTATGAGTTGTTGCGCCCTCATATTCTTGATTGTGAGAATTATTTTCAATCCATTCTTCATTTATATTTTCTATTTGTATATGTAATTCTTGATACATTTTATCACCCTTATTTTCACGCTTTATGATTAATTTATTTTGATAATTCTTGCTACAACAACTTTCAGAACTTGAAACACATATTACTTCGATATCATCTTCTAAAATTTCACATTCACCGCTATCTTGTTGATGAATAGCCAGTCTAGTGTATCCATTTTACGTAGAACATGAACACACTTTAAAATCACAAAACGTAATGAAAATTGAAAACATTGTCTAATATGATGTCTATGCATAGAATAAGACAAATTGGGGGTTCCCATATTAAATTCCTTGAAGTGAAGGAAAAGAAAAAATTATGCAAAAGAGAAATGCGAAAAATATTATTCTACCACCACCGAGTTTAAAGAAACTCTTGTAAAATTAATTTTTAAACTTAAGGCGATTCTTTCTAGAACAATGGGAACTTCCGGTATGATAAGGCGTTTTTTGTAGTAGATAAGAATATAAAATATTTTTGCTTCAAGCGACCGATAGATAAATTCAATTGAGTCAATTTGATGAAAGAAAAAAAAAATAACAAGTTTGCCTTAAATGTAATTGCAACTAACACAAACTAAACAATTGTGACTTAACTAACATATTTGAAATAAAAACGCCTTATATGCAAAGTAGATGAGGCGTTTATGATTCAAGTGGAGTAGTTAAGTCATTTTTGCTACTAACTATACTTCATTTTTCTATTAGAGCGAATTATATTTTGCTTAATTAAAAATTTCTGGATTGTTTTCAATTTTTTTTATTAATTATAATGATAAAGCTTTTAAACAGCTATTAATTGGCATCAATAACTGAATTCGGCCAAAAATGTAGTTTAGTCACTTATGTTTATCACGGCAGAATAGGTTTTTGGCCCGGAAACTCACCGAATTAATGATCGTTCCCTTAGCAGATGTTCCGTGAGTAGGTGTTCCCAGAAAAATTGAGGTGTCTTTCGGTTTATACGATATTCGATTGAAGAACTCGATACTAAATGGTTCGTTATGAGAAATCGTGTCTGAATTTTTGCACATGCGATGGTTCACTGTTAAGATGACGATGTCGTCCTAAGAGACAATTAACATGGGTGCCGGAATCCGGATGCAGTTTGTCACGACGAAACATTTAGTATGAAAAAATAATTTTCGAAAAAATGTTAGATACGTTAATTCACAGTTAGGACGACTATTTCCTTTTTTAGTAGTTTGTTTTGATATGCGTTTCATTTTTGTAGATTTATTGCAACTTTTTTTCGTAATCGAAATATTGAAGGAAGAAAAGAATTAATTAATTTTGGAAGATCTTAAATAGCCTTTCGTTCGAGTTACAAACATTTACCCTGCAAAATATATATTTTTGACTTCACCTACATTTTCTTACAGTATTTATTTGTGGTTGTATCAAGAATCCTTTTTAAAATGCCTGTTTTTTCAGAACTAAACAATTCTGGATCTCCTAAGTAGAGGTTCACATTTCCATTCAAATAAATTGAATGAATTTTATTTAGCAGGGAATTCTGAACCAGGAGACCCTAAAATGGATAAATCCCTAAAAGTTTAAAGGCTGAAAAGTTTCATAATTACTAAACTTTATTTTACTAACAAACACATGCGCACATCAACATCTCGAATCACGTAAACCCGACATATTAGTTCTAACGGAAACAAAAGTATCGTCGAACATCTACGAAAACGAATTCTACTTCAAGCGCTACCAGTTCGAACAAGCTTTTGAGTTGCAACGTGGAGTGTGCATCTTCGTTAAAAACCACATACCGTACTCAAGACACAAAAAGTACGAAATATTTTCAAAAACCGCTCAAACTATTGTGCTTAAAATTTCTCTTCCTAATAAACTCATTTTTTTAATTAGCTTGTACAGA
The DNA here is from genome assembly GCA_963556165.1 of Tipula helvola. Classification (NCBI taxonomy): domain Eukaryota; kingdom Metazoa; phylum Arthropoda; class Insecta; order Diptera; family Tipulidae; genus Tipula; species Tipula helvola. The sequence continues at coordinate 193,056,051 of OY744481.1, read as the reverse complement.
TCTCCTAATCAGACGGATTCAGAAACGATTAGCTTCTTCGAGGGCTTATCAGACAAATGTGACGATATTCGAAATCAACATCCCGAATGCGAATTAATTATGGTCGGTGACTTTAATGCCCACCATAAACAATGGTTGAATCACAAAGATACAAATGTCGCTGGGCGCCATGCGGAATGGCTTGCCGTTTCGCATGACCTCACACAGATTGTTAGTGAGTCCACATTTGAATGCCAAAATTCTAGAGGAGTTCATATTCTGGATCTCTGTCTGACATCAATCCCTCATTCCATGGAGGCCCATGTCGAAACTGGAATTGGAAATTCAGACCATAACTTAATAACCACAAAAATATCTGTCGAAACACCACTAGAATCTAGACAGCAGCCAAGGCGTCTTTGGCATTTTAATAAAGCTGATTTTGATGGTTTACGGTCATTTTTTCAACATTTCCCTTGGGAACGCCATTGCCTACATAACAACAACATCGACGACGCCGTTTCCAGTTTTACAGACACCGTCTTACATGGAATGAATAAATTTATACCCTCATCATTTTCCAATCCCAATCAAAATTTTAAAATATTTTCAAAAGAAGCCACCAAAGCTGCCAAACAAAATAAAGCGGCACACAAAAAATATAAACGCAACGAAATTTCTTATGAGGAATACAAAACGATACGGAACACCTGCAAAAAAACCTGTGGTAGAGAAGCAAAAAGAGCCGACAGCAAGAAAGCCAATGTGGCTTCCGAGTTGAAAATCTCCGATCGCAACTTTTACCACATGGTCGCATCGGTTGCAAATATTTCGAAAACATCTGTTTCAGCATTGAAACGTGCTGACGGCACCTTGGTGGTGGATCCATATTTACAAGCCGACTTATTGGCGAGCGTCTTCAAATCGAACTCGACATTAGTTGTCCCAGATGGAATTGGACCTCCATTAATTCCATATTGTGGTTCTAAAATGAGCCCCGTCGTCATCTCGGAGGAAATTGTCTTTACTAATCTAAAGTCAATGAATGCAAACAAGGCCACCGGACCTGATGGAATTCCAGTTCGAATATTGAAGGAGTTTGCCAGTGAATTGGCTCCAATATTATCTAAAATTTTCCTACTTTCATATAAGCAAGGTGACTACCCGAACGCCTGGAAGAATGCAATGGTGCAACCCGTACTGAAACGGGGTTGTGACAAAACTGACCCTTCGAGCTACCGGCCAATATCAATTGTGTCAGCCGTCGCTAAGGTCTTTGAGAAATGCGTCAATCAACATATAGTTAGATATCTTGAAATTAATAAACTAATTTCGGATAGACAATACGGCTTTCGTGAAAGCCGATCCACGACCGATCTCCTGACGTATGTCACGAACAAATGGAATCTCGCCCTAGAACACCACGGAGAGGCCTTTGCAATCGCCTTGGATATATCCAAGGCTTTTGATAAGGTATGGCATGAGAATCTTATTTGTAAACTTGTGGCATACGGGCTGGACTCGATGACCACCAGGTGGATTCAAAGCTATCTCAATGACCGAAAAATCAGCGTCGTGCTTAATGGGAGATCATCATCGACGCACTCCCCAAATGCCGGAGTCCCTCAGGGGTCACCTTTGTCACCGACCCTGTTTTTGCTATACATCAACGATTTGCTGGATAGCACTGTAAACCCTATCCATAGCTTTGCGGATGATGCCACATTGCATTCTTCTATTTCATTCGAGGCGGAGCCTAGCATTACAGATCTAAATAATAAACGGTCAGAAGTCGTAACTTCTCTTAATTCCGATTTAAGCACAATATTTGAGTGGGGTAACAACAACTTAGTACAATTTAACGAAAAAAAGACACAAATATGCACATTCTCACGTAAAAAAAGTCGCAACGACTACCCATTTGTGGTAAAAAACCATATCCTTGTGGGTTGCGACTCAATTCGACTGCTTGGTGTTCAAATAAGTAACAAACTCAAATGGAATGAACACATTGTTGCATTAGCTAAATCAGCTTCAAAAAAACTCGGGTTCCTGAATCGATGCAGAAGGTTTTTCAAATCGCATCAAGTTCTCCAGATATATAAAACCTTCATCCGACCATGTATAGAGTATTGCTGTCAAGTTTGGGGAGGTGCGTCTGGTACCACCATCCACTTATTGGACAGGGTTCAACGCCGCGCTATCAGAATAATTCGGAATCCCAGACTTACTCAAGAACTAGACAGCTTACAGCATCGCAGAGATGTTGCAGAACTCTGCGTCTTCTACAGATGCTTACATGGTAAATGTTCTGCAGAACTATCGGAGAAAATACCACCATTCGTTACAACAACAAGAGTAACAAGAGGAACAACTAATGCACATAGGTTTACGGTGAAGCTCCCGAAACCTCGAACTGAAGAAATCAAGCGCGAATTTATATACCGAACATCAAAAAAGTGGAATTCGCTAATACACTTCAAATTTCCGAAGGAATACAAAATGAATAAATTTAAGGTAGCTATTAATCTTTACTTGCAGGATCGCGCATTGGGTGCAGAAGCTCTGACAGTTACAAGGAGCTAGGACCGTTAATAAGTCCGCTCTGCACCCAATTAAATAAATTATAAAAAAAAAAAAAAAAAAAAAAAAAAAAAAAAAAAACGTAAAAGAAAACTAGTAAAATCTTTCTTTTACGTTAGTAAAATAAAGATTAGTAATCATATTATGAACATTTTAAACACCTTGTGGTATCTGTCGGTATGTCTATATGTCTATCTGTAAGTCCTTTCTACAGCCCAATTGGTTTAACCAATCGAACTGAAACTTCATATGCTTTTTTCATAAATTGGGAGGTTCCAGTGAATTTGAATGAAAATCGGCCAACGGGAAGTGGAAGCTTAACATTTATTTTGCAAATATCCCAAAAATATAAGATTTGTAAAGAAACTATTAATCCTTAAACTCATGACTGAGAAACAATATTATGCGAACAATATTATCGACTCCTGGAGTGGGATTTTGCACAAAAGGCGAGAAGCGAATTTATTTCTTTTTTTTTTAAGAATACATTTTTACTCCATTTCATTCGGTCGATGCTATTTTTCTATTGCGATCTCTGTAAATTATATTGTGTATAAGATATATCTCTTTTTCTCCATTTTGACCATGTACCTTCGTTGGTGATGGTGAGACACTGAGAAGTGAGAGATATAATGGTGAGAGACGAATGATCGTTGAAATAGAATATCATTTTGTTCTAGTTAGCTGAGATCGCATTAATAATATACATATATTTGTCCACGACTAACGTATAATATACATACATAGTAGCACAAAGAAGAATATCAGAGGCTTCATACAGAATAAGGAAATGTCCAAAATCAAAAGCGCCAATTTTCTTTTAAACTATATTTTATAAGCTGCTACTAGAACCCAGCTATTCTTTTTTAGTTGAAAGTAATGCCATCTATTTTTATCTAGCAAAAGAAAAACAATCAAGCTATTTAAGACTGCAACAAAATGTTCCATCGTATCAAACATATATTTTTTGTTATTTTTTCTAAACAACTTTTCAGTATTTAAAATCTAAAAATTTTTTCAAGTGAAGTTAAAATTATTTAATTATGTGATATTTTAACTATGCAAAATCAAAATATACAAACTTATTATTAGGAAATTATTGATTCATTTGCAATTATTAAAATCAAACACTTTTTGTTGCTTTCTTTTCTTACGTTAAGCGCTTTGCCCATAGGAAAACGAAAACGAAAACGGATTTTACTTTTTTTACAATAACTCCAAAATCTTTAGCATATTATAGCTTAAAGTCTCTCAATCTTGTTCATAAACACAATACAAAAATATTTTAATTTAAAAAATAATTTAAAAATATTTAACATTCCCAGAAAAATTAAATTTTAATTTTTTCTGTCAGAACGAAAATATTTTTTGGGTTGTTTTTCTGTTATAATTTTTTTTTTCTGTTATAATTATTTTTGTAATGTCGACTAAAAAAATGAATGATATACCAACTTCACACACTAAACATAAAAGCATTTTCTTTTCTTTTTTAATATTATTCTGAGAATTCCGTTTTCTTTTCAATAAATTAAAAAAAAAATTAACTCACAGATACAAACATACAAGTTTTGGTACTGGGATTTCAAACGAAAATAGTTTTTCGGTTTAGTAATGGGCAAGGCAAAACGAAAATATGCTAAAAATTGTCAAATTTTTCGTTTTTTATGTTTTTCGTTTTCCTATGGGCAAAGCGCTTTACTGCGTTAATTAAAGTTTAAAGTTATAAAAACATAAATTTATTTTGAATATTTCGATCAATAAGAGTCTGGTTGGAAGAATCTTGCATTTTGTTAAGGCCGGTATTCACGAACAATTAAATTGCGCAATATAATTGGATGGCGTCAGAACATTGCACAAATACAAATATTTTATTAAAATCTAATTTACATTAAAAATGGATTCAAATGTGGTCAAAAGTGAAATTATGTGCGCGGTGAAAGGGTGTAATTCGTCAAGGACATACGCCTTTTCAAATTATAGAAAACTCACAAAAAATATGAGGAATGGATTGCTATTGCATAACTGTTATTTAAAAAGTCAGCTACAAAAAAAATTAGAAATTTCTGAAACACATTTCATTAAGGCAGTTTTTCCAAGAAGGGCTTAAGGAGGACTGTCCGCTTGTTTTAATGAATAATTTGCTTTCAAATGACAATACGATTACAGTTGAAACCTTACTTGACTCTTATTCCAATGATAATTGGTCAATGATACCTATATTATCAATCGATGATATTTTTGAAACCTTCGATATGGAAATTACTTTAGATCCAATAAGTGGTGAAATTAGTGTGATCAATAACACAAATTATATAACCCAAACCTAATTTTGAAATTAATAATGATCCACTATCCTTTTCAATCCATTTAGAAAATAAATAAAAATTCTAAAAGTTTTTGTAAAATGTTGCCAAACATACGACGACTTAAAACACAGAAATGGCCTGAGGATCAGAAAATAATCGCGCAAAATATTATTATCGATCATCAAATGCAAACAGATATGCGAGAAAATTTAGAAAATTTACAATTTACTTTGCCGTCAAAGTCTTCATTAATCCGTTAGCAACCGATAACATATTTAACTCCTGGTTTTAATGAAACTGTTTTACATAAAATAAAAGACCAAGTTTCTGAAAGGACGGACGATTCAAAAGAAGCTATTTTAATGTTGGACGAAATTTATATAAAAAGTGATTTGGTTTACAATACTTACTTCGATCAGATGATTTTGTAGATTTTGGAAGTCAGCGATAAAATATTATAGGAAAATTGATATCTTGTTTTATGGGAAGAGGAGTTTTTTCTAACTGTAAATATGTTTTAAGTTCTTTCGTTTCTCATAATGGCCTTTTGGCTTATAAATTGTATTTAATTGTCCAGGAAAATATTGACAAATGCTTGGAATTAGGATTAAAAGTTAACGCTATAAATGTTTTAACATGTTGGGACTGTCTATCGAACGTCCCATATTTAATCATAAAAATCAAGAAATTGTAGACATTTTTGATGCACCTCATTTTTCTAATTCGTCTGAAAAAATTAGGGTTAAATTAGTAACACAAATTTTCAGCAGGAGTGTTGCTGCAGGGATTAAAGCAACGGTTCAACATAAAAAAAATTCACCGGGAAATATGACTGCAGCAATTTTAACTTATACATTTATTGAAAAATTTGATAAGATATTTGACTATTTAAATTCAAAAACAAAATTTAACAAGAATAATTTTAAATCTTCTTACACAATTGATGGCGAAATAGATAAATTTATGATTTTCATGATAGATTACATTTAAAATACACTTGTAAATAAAAAAACTGTTTACTATTTCAACAGTTAACTTTTCACTTTGAATGGCATTAGGGAAGTCGCTAAAATAATAATACAATACCGGAGCATGTACGCGTTGATTATCTATTAATTTATAGGTTCAATCAAGACGCAATTGAAAATATTTTTTCTTAAATCAAGAGCAGCCAACGGAAACAACTGAAATCCATCCTTTACTAGACATATTAACACCATTATACATAAGGGATACATTATGTTTGGTTTTATTAAGCGGAACTGTAAGGAATTCATCGACCCGATTACTCTAACATCACTGTACGGTTCTTTTGTTCGTTCTATTTTGGAATATGCATCGCTGGTGTGGTCACCATTTTATCACTGTCATTCGGATAGGATAGAAAGTGTTCAGAAGCAGTTTGTTTTGTATGCACTTCGTTGTCTACCGTCTACACGGTCTGTTGAATATGTTCTACCACCCTACCAAGATCGCTGTAACCTATTGAATCTGCACCGATTAGATTGTCGACGTGTTGCAGCATCGGCATTGATCATTTGCAATATTTTCAGTTCTCAAATCGATTGTGCTGAACTGCTTTCACGCGTTGGACTGTTACTCATTAACCGGGAATCAATTAATTACGGTCTTTCGGAACCTCTTTTGAGAGCATTGCGAGAATTCAGTTTATGGTTAATAATAACTAAATAGTCGGCGTTTTCTATCTATCTTTTATTCCTTTTGTGGTGTATTTCATTTTTACAAATTAATTTTTTTTTTTTTTTTAACATGTTTGTATAGCCGATTGTAATCACTGTAGGCTATACATGATATATATAATATAAATAAATAAATAATAATAACGTAGTTGAAATAACCACAATCAAAGTTCAAAGCAAATATTCCAGCATTTCAAATTGTGAACAGGGAGATATTGATTCAAGTTTGCTGCATTTAACAAGTGACATCGGAGAAGATGTATGTAGAACCTTTGAGTTCTGAAGCTGTAGAACAAGTCACCATCCTCATCAGATATTTCTGAATTTTTTTTTTAATTGTGATGTTCCGCTTGAAAAAATTCCATGCGATATTTCATATAAGATTTCTTTGCTTGTAAAATAATCCAAAAAATTAAAATTTTACGATGCGAAAATCATTTTATTAAAAATGATTTGGAACCCCCTTCTAAATATGGTGAAGTTTGATGTCGGAAAGCTTAAAGCACCAACTGACAATTTTTTTACTATTTGTGAAGAGCAAAGTGGATGACGTCGAAACAAGGAATTTTATTATTGAAAACTCATTAATGTGTTATAAAGTACACCAATATCAATTGTTTTTTTCAAATAAAATGTTTTATTTAAGTTTGTTGTTTAATTTATTTATAATTTTAATTTATTTAAGCACAACAAAATATAACATTAGAGCGAAAATATATTCGGGCACGATAAAGCAATTTCTTTACTTTTGTGTGACAAGAAATTTTGTTAACATCAGCATAATTAAATTTTTTAAATAATTTTTTATTATGTGTAAATATCCCCCATTGAGTGATTTGACAATTGTGTCCAAAGATTACTTAGCTTCCATTATTTCTAATGTAGGTTTTGATAGACCATAGACCACCTTCACTTGGTTTCCCTCAGGATTTACTTGTACTTCAGGAACAATTATTATTTATTACTTACTCCAACAACTTTATCAAATAAAATAATAAAGTCTAACTAAAGCAAAATATAAATTTTGGTTACGGCATTTTCTAATTTTTTATTCGGCCTTAAATTTAGCGAATCATTATCGACTTGGTATTCATTTCCTATATCGTCATTTGATGAAACTCTGGAGTTTGATCAATTAAGTGGTTTTAGTCAACATTGTATAAACCATATGAAAATATATTTGTTTATTCCTAGGAAGATTAGACCTCATTTCTAAGAAGATTAGAAGCATGTGTACGTTTTGTGTTACAGCTATTTGTGTATGTATACCAATTTTGGAATTATTTTTTTATTTGTATTAAGACGTATCTGTAATATTACTTTAGTCTATGATATCACCCTTTTTAATTGCGGAGATACAACAACTCGTGAAAATCACAAGATAAATTTGTGGCAGATTAAACTATGCACAATAATTCGTACTTATTCTCCGTATATTATTTTCAAAGTTATCTATAATCTTGTTTTAAATATTTTTATTATTTTTAACTATTTATTATTATTTTAAAAATGTATTTAATTTAATTATTGTATTATGATTATTTCTAACTAACATGTAATTGGCGAAATCTGTATGTTAATGAATTGTGAATAAATAAATAAATAAATCTCTTTAATTTCTTATTTTTTGGAAAATTATTTATTTATTTAATTAAACTAAAAATTACTGGTTTTTTCATTACCACTTTTGCACCCAAATAAGGTACAAACACCCATTTTTTGTAATAAATCGTTTGATTTTATTGTACATATTGGCTTTCAAATAAAACAATTATTTTTGGAAACAATATTCTTGAACTTTTCGTAATTTATTTCAGTAAATGAACAAAATGATTCAATTTCACACTTTGTTTACCATTTATACGCGTTTATGGCGTAAAATTACTCGGTAGGGGAAATTTCAATAAGACGAATACGCGCATTGCTTAGGTAATCTTTAGTATTTGATTTGTGCCTACGAGCACAAAATGTGTAGCAAATTTGTCAAAAAATTATTATTCCATAAATTCAAATTATGCATTATTCTATCAACAATAGAAATTCCCTAATTTAGTCATCAACATTTTCACTTTCAATGTAATGTACCTAATATAAACAACTTTATTTTTATAGTTAATAATCTTTTTGAAACCTCTTTTTGTTGCGTCTTTGTAACATTTCGCAAGTGGTTCAACAACATATTGATAAAATCACCTAAAAATTTATCGCACTCGGTTTCCTTACGAGCCTGCCACAAATTTTTAGTCTTTCTAGATCGTGAATATTTTCTATCTCAATTTAAACCATCGCAAGTTTAAATCGAACTCTTGCCCTGGCCTACACCACAACTTATATTCAAGATTTTTCAATAATTTTGTGGAAATGCATCTTCTTATGTTCGGGAGCATTACTTCGCTGAAGAGTAAATTATCAACTACTAGTGTTACTTTATGCAATAAACCGAAATCGAACATAAGCTTTGAACAGTTGTAATTAATAAGTTATATAAATCAACGGAAACTGCCGTGTTAAGCATGTTTTACATAACTACATTTTTGGCCAAATTGAGTTATTGATGCTATTCGATAGCTAATAATAAGCTTTATCATTAGAATTTTAAAAAATAATTAAAACTAAATTGAGAAACACGTAATAAGAAAAACGGTTTCCATTTTTTTGTTTGCAAAATACACTAATTTCAAAACTTTCTGAAAACGAATGTTCTGTGGTTATATAAAACATGTTTAGTACGGCAGTATACATATACAATATGTTAAGGCTTCAAGCATTAAGAACTCTTTCGCAATTACTTTTCCTTTTAACTGCCTTACAAATTATGGCGAAAAGTTAAACACCCAGATTCGAAGCATTTAGTAACAATAAAATGAAGAAATTGAAGGTCAGCACAATTTTCTTTTTTTATAAAGAAGCTTTTGCTGATAAATTACACAGCTAACTCCATTTTACACATACTCAGGTGAGAAATAGCTAAATAAAATCAAATTTGGCGAAACACAAAAAAGTAACAAATTATTGTCAATGCATTTATAGTACAATATAGAAAGTGTTACTAGATGAATTGGGAATTTTATTCATATTAAAATCTTTCGGAAAAAATGAAAAAAAAAAAGCAACAAACAAATAAAAGTAAACACAAATAATTTGTTTAGCTGTTCATTTATAGATGTCTCGTCATTATGGGTTCCAGGTTTGAGTTAATATTTGTATCACAACAAATTGGCGCGTTTATCAGCCAATTTTGAAAAACCGCAAACAGTGCTTTAGATGAGTCATCTGATATACTTATCTGTGATAGTAGTCTTTCTTTCATTATTCAATACTTCCAAGTAAATTATTTGATTTTTGAAATTGTATCTAGTAGTCTCTTGCCATTTTATCTAAAAGTCTCTTGCCATTTAAAAATTAAATTTTTGTTGTTGTTTTCAATGTATACTAATGCATCAAGAAATTCGGCTATTATTAAACTGTGACGTCAAAATATCGACAAAAATTATTTGATGAGTATTTAAAGGATTTGATTATAAAACATAATGATATTTGTCGGTCGTGGACAAAATATCGTATTCTACTCGCATATAATGGCTGTTATTCACTCAGATGATTTACGACACTCGCCTATTGGCTCGCGTCGGCAAACTTCATCTTCGTGAATAACAGCTATCATTATATGGTCGTTGAATAATATACTATTCTACTAAGTGAAATAGTCTTCATATTCAGTGTAAATAAAAGAGATACAAATTTGCTTCTCAGCTTTTGTGCAAAATCTTCCTGATTTGAACCATAATTCAATTCGAAAATCTATGAGTGGTGTCAGGTCGGTTGCACCTTCTGTTGATCTAATTAAAAACAATGAATTAAAATAAAATTCAATAAATTGTATTGTTATTAAAAAGTTTTTTTATATTTAATTTATAAAAACAAATTATAGTTAATTATATTGTTAAATTCTTTTTCTTTCATTAATGTGATATTATATTCTAATATAGATAGAACATCCGGATTTCGAAACGTTCGTTCTTTATAAATTCTTGTCGGTTGTAAATTTATTAATTGATAAAGAACGAACTTTTCGAAATCCGGATGTTCTATCTACCGGGTGTTTCTTTTAAACTGAGACGATCAAATATCTCGAAAAATAGCCACTCTACGGAAAAATGTCCATAATCAAAATTTAATCATACCGCGGGGGAAATACATTAGTGCAAAAAAATAGTCCCCCACCCCCCGCTTTGTAGGTGGGGCGGGGGTAACTTTTAAACTAAGATAGGAAGCCATATTTTTTATTGCAGATACGGATTCTACGACTAAAAGTACGTATGATTTGAATGAAATATTTTGTTCGGTTCATGATAGATGGCGTTGTAATCGACGAAATTCAATTTTTTCAATTTCTTCTTCTTAGAACACACGCATTCGATTCTGCGATACGTTTGAAATAAAAAACATCACGTTTTCATTGGAAATACTCGAAATTCGTCATCAAAACAATTTATTCAGTTTTGTAAATCACATTTAACGTTTGTGTTATTTCTTATCTTCATGTTTTTCGTAATTGCAAAATAAACGATAAAATACTCTAGAATAGACCGTTTAACTGTGCCATAGAAAATTGAAATGGTTCTGGTTTATGGAGAAGCTGGCAGAAATCTTGAAAATGCTGTTGCTATTTACGCTCAACGTTTTCCGGATAGGATTCGTTCACGTGCTTCATTTGGCCGTACTATCAAACAATTTATTGCTGATGGAAATGTTCAACCGAAAAAGAGGACCCGTAGAGCAACAGTCACTGGAGAAAATAATGAAATTGCTGTATTGGCTGCAGCGACTCATAATCCTCATGTTAGTACACGAGAAATAGTTCGCGATTCCGGATTGTCCCTCACCAGTGTTTGGAGAATTTTAAAACGGCACAAGTATCATCAATATCATGTGTCTTTACACCAAGATCTTCATGGCGCTGATTTCCAAAATCGGATAACTTTTTGTCAATGGGCACGTGAACAAATACAACAAAACCCCAATTTTTTTCGTTGCGTAATGTTCTCTGACGAATCGTCTTTTACAAACCATGGAACGGTTAATCGACACAACATGCATTATTGGAGTGTTGAAAATCCACACTGGCTTCGCCAAGTTGAACATCAGCGCCCTTGGACTGTCAACGTGTGGTGTGGAATAATTGGCAACCAACTCATCGGCCCCCACATTATTGAAGGCAACTTGAATGGTCAAATGTACCGAAACTTTTTGGAAAATGAACTGCCAATATTACTTGAAAATTTGAACTTAGAATTGAGACGGAACATGTGGTTTCAACATGATGGTTGTCCTGCACACTATTCGTCGGTAGCACGTGAGGTACTTGATCGTGATTTCAATGGTCGCTGGATCGGTAGAGCTGGTCCGATAAATTGGCCCGCCAGATCACCAGATCTTACTTCGCCAGATTTCTTTTTGTGGGGCTATCTCAAAGACAAAGTTTACAAACAAGAACCAACAACACGTGAGAACATGATTGAGCGAATCAGAAATGCGTGTGCTGAAATTCAACCAAACACACTTCTCAGTTGTGTACAATCATTGGAAATGCGTATTAATAAGTGCATTGAAGTTGCAGGCCATCATTTTGAACCCTTATTTTAAGCTAAAATTATTTTATTCACCTGCCATTTACATTAATAAATTGTTTTGATGACGAATTTCGAGTATTTCCAATGAAAACGTGATGTTTTTTATTTCAAACGTATCGCAGAATCGAATGCGTGTGTTCTAAGAAGAAGAAATTGAAAAAATTGAATTTCGTCGATTACAACGCCATCTATCATGAACCGAACAAAATATTTCATTCAAATCATACGTACTTTTAGTCGTAGAATCCGTATCTGCAATAAAAAATATGGCTTCCTATCTTAGTTTAAAAGTTACCACCGCCCCACCTACAAAGCGGGGGGTGGGGGACTATTTTTTTGCACTAATGTATTTCCCCCGCGGTATGATTAAATTTTGATTATGGACATTTTTTCCGTAGAGTGGCTATTTTTCGAGATTTTTGATCGTCTCAGTTTAAAAGAAACACCCGGTATATTAGAATATTATAATATCATATTAATGAAACAAAAAGAATTTAACAATATATTTAACTATAATTTGTTTTTTTAAATTAAATATTAAACATTTTTTAATAACAATACAATTTATTGAATTTTATTTAAATTCATTGTTATTAATTAAAAGTTGTGATATAAGCACAGCGAAGATATGAGCTGTTTATTTTGAAAGTGGGGCAAGTCCACATTTTGTTGAAATGAGAAAATGAAGGAATAGAGAAACAATAAATGAAAAAACCTATGGGATTTTTAATTTTCTTATTTTTTGAACAAGTATAAAGGATTTTTTTATTTTATTTTGACTATAAATTGTTCACCGTTAGAAAGATTATACTTTTATTTGTCTATTGTTATCATTAACTTAACTTTTTTGAAAAATGGACTTGCACCACTTTCATAATTAACGGCTCATATAATGGTTTTATATCATTATTTCGGTATTCTCTTGATCGCTGGCTGCGAGCCCGGGATTCCACCCATCATTTTAGAAGTGTCATTATTGAATTAACTATTTTTGTACACAAATTTTGCTTTGTGACGTTATTGCAAAATAACTATAACAAAATAAAATATTTAACTTATGAATTAAAATTCGATTTGATGCAAAATTGGGTTTGTTTTAAACAATTAAACAAGTCGTTAATATAGTTTAATAATACATACCTTTATTAATTATAAAATTATTTCAGTCTCACTACTCGTATCACATTTCAAAATGTTGTAGTAGCTATGTTATAAAAATAATAAAATATTATAATAATTCAAAATTATTAAAGCATGTAATGTAAATTAAAAAATAATCTAATATGTTTAAAATTAATTCAAAAATATACATCACAATAGTAAATTTTATAACTTTTTAAGTTGCATTTACAATAAATTATTGTAAAAGTTTCAATAAAAGCGAGGAATTTGGTTTGATTGTATTAAAGATAAGAGATCACTTTTTTTATTATCTTTGATTTTTATTCTATTAGAATACGCTGGTTTCAGGTCAAGTAACTTAAAAGGAACATTACGTTTTCTGGACAACATGTCCGTTTCTTAAAATTGGCTTTCGGAGTACGATGTTTTAAATAAGAACTTATCAATTCGATTTTTTTCTATTTTGAAAATTTTTACAGATGCTATTTTGATTTTAGTAAAAGCAAGCTTCAACTGATCCGTTAAATCTTTAATCGCGTAACCAGGATTAACGTGGATTATCTCATCATGGAAACTTGTCGAGTTTAGAATTTTCGTTAAGTTTCCTAATCCAACTTAACTCAATGAAAGTAGTAGGGTAATACTGTAGATACACACAAACTAGATAATCGCATATTCTACATTATCTAGTTAATTTTCTCAATCTGTCACTGCACGATTTTGCAAATCAGGATTGATAACTCGATTTCAAAATCTAGTTGTAGAAACAAGATAATCATGAAATATGTATGATACAAAAAAGAAACAATGAAAGTGTAAACGGGATAACAATATAATTGTATACATGTCATTTTTAGTAACTTGTATAAACTTATTGTCATTATCTTGTAAAATGAAAGTTTGCCACGATACAAATATCGTTTATAATTAAAATTTTTATTTTTAATCGGACTTTTGTGTGTCACCATAATTTGTAGATCGCGATCACGAAAACGTCATTCGAAATCGTGATCGAAGATTATCGCGATAATTTTTGTGTGTATCTATGGTATAAGAAGGGATTCTATCTGTCAAAACGGAAAAATAAATTATACCATTACAAAATTGTGTCGAGAGTATTCTTTCTCTCCGTAATATTTCGTAAATCATAAAAATCACAATAAGTAATAAATTTAAAAATTTCCACTAAACAAATAAAATTTTCAGCAGTGACTTTTAATTGTTGTGAAATGTCAAATTACCCTAGAAATTATAATTTCATGGAAACGATATGGATTAGCGCCGCCATGTTACTAACTCAACGAAACTCTTAAGGGAGAACACCACTGTGAGATTTTCAAAAAATCGATTTTTTTTTTTGCCTTTAAAAAATTCTTTAGACCCCCAAAAATATGATACAAATTCGTTTATAGCTAAAAAAAATTTTTTTTAGAAGGTTTTCAAGCATTTTCCTGAGAGCTCTTATTGAGAAGTTATTGATACCAAAAACTTTAAACGCGTTTTTCTCGAAACCGAGTTTTGGAAATCTGCACGCAGCAGAACTCAATCAATTTTTGTTCAATCGACTTGAAAATTTAACTGTAGCTTCTTAAATAGATTTAAAATCGAAGTACATGAGTTTTTTTTTGATTCATTAAAAATTAAAAAAGATATACAACTTTTTATTCGAAAATTATAGTCGAGAAATGAAACTTTTTCTTCAAACTTGTCTCAATTTTTTATTTTTTCGAATTTTTTATTTTCCTCATGTACTTCGATGCTAAAACTAATATATTTCATGAAAATATTTTATGTTTTGTTCCAGAAACAAATTTAAGACACTTCTACTGCGTGCAGCGGAGCGACTCTAGGCAAAATCACTTCTACTAAAGCTACTCTAGCGCCACCATTTTGTATTTTTTTTTACATAAATTTTTTTTTTTGTTTACTTAAATATATGCCAAATATAGCCTAAAAGTTTTTTTTTCTCTAAACACAACCCATTTCTCAAAAAAAAATACCAAACTAAGCACTTGAAAATGGTAGGTCACAGTGGTGTTCTCCCTTAATTCGGGTTAACTCTGTCATGGAAACGTAGTAATTGTGAGTTAACTCATTAACGTGATACGGTTCACCGCGTTCTTTGCAATTCGTATTATCTGCGCGTATTGCGAAGGAACATAAATAGGCCCTGATTTTAATGACCTTTTAATTTGTCATTCGACTGTGGAGTGTAAAATGTCGCCCTCGTTTTGTGTATGGCCTGTTAATAAATACTGCTAATTTGTGGAAACTTCATAACTGCATACGTACGTGGCGACCATACATTTATTTTTCTGTTGGCCGATGCAGTTATCCGAGTAGAAAACTAAGTCTACACTTCCCACATCGCCTAAATTATTGACAATTTTTTCTATAAATTTTCAGACACAACTTTCGATTTCCTGCACTCCTCGATTTCCTTCACCCCCATGCCATAAATAACACTCAGTTCTGCCAGTTTTCAATTCTGAATTGGTTAAGTTATAAGTATTTAACTTTGACTTATAATAAAAACATGACACGTCGCCTCTTGGAGTGGGCAAGCCTGCCTGCGTAAGGCAGTAAGTCGTAAACTGCCATTACGTATTGTTGGTTTGATTTAGCTTTATTTTCATTTTTTCTTGTCTCGAAAGCTCTTTTCCCCGTTGGTGTACCTCGAATTTGTGCTTTAGGATGTATTTGTCTTCTTCCTCGGCGTTCTAATAGGCTACGCATAATTCGCACTGGTCCTTTTTTGGCACAAAAATACTTATGTTGAATTATTCGTTGAATATTTTGGAGAACATAACCAGATTCACGCACGGTTGGTCAGCATCAATACAGTTACGTTGATAATCTCTCCGTATTTCAGCCAATGTTTTTCCTCCATCAATATACTCACGAGATGTTTGTGCACGGATATAATGGGATTCAATTCTAGGAATTGATTTAATATGTTTCCGAGCTTCATCTTTTATTTCTGTGCCAACCGTTCGGTGATTACAATGTTTTCCACGAAAACCCTCCATAATGATACCAGTATTATTATTTTTTTTTTCTAAAACAGTTCTAATCGGGCGGTCATTAATATCCAACGTTGCAATGTAAAACTCTTTACAAAATCGAGCTCGCAGATTATTCATTTCAAAATGAAATGCATTGTTTAATTTTCGATAATTGAATGTGCTTGAATAGCGGTATTTAAGTTTTATTGTTGTCATAGAAGCTGCAATGTAACTGCGTTGCTTATGCAAATCACCCAACCACCAATAGTTTTCAAACATTTGTTGCCGTTGAATTTCGTTAAATTTAGTGTTATACTTAAATTTACACTTATCGCTACACGGGGGGCGCATTTTCCTGGCGTTGAATGATTTTCCAGTATTTGCAGAAGTATATTTCAATCCTAAGTTTCTATATGACTTTGATTTCTTTACATTCCATTCATTAGGTTTAGCTTGCCTCTTTTTTTAAACCCTCTTTTCAATTTCGCTGTTATTTATAATTTCATCCTCATTATTTGGCACGCTGGAAGATGGAGGTTCGCTACAAGGTTCGCTGGAAGAAGTTGATTCTCCGTAAGACTGGTTGGAAGAAGAAGTTGTACTCTTCTTAGCCAAAGTATAATTAAATTCCAGGTCTAAATCGGGATCATAGTAATCTGATTCTCTGCTGTCCTTAGGAGAGATAGATGATCGAAGAATTGTGACTTTGGTAGAATTTTTTAGATTGACTGATACAACAAATTGAGACGAGACGCCGTCATCAGGTGTACTTGGTGATGTTTGTAGTGTGATAACTGAATATCTTCCATCCATTTTAGTGTCGGCATTGTAAGAAGATTGTGGATCTTCATCTGTTGAAAATTTAATATTTTATAAATATAATTTTATTAAACATCTTCACAATATGATTTTATTACCATCTATAGTATAGAAGTAGATAGACCGAATCTTTCCATAACTTTCTTGCTTTGATCTTTTAAAACAAATTCATAAGGAACCGTATTATTTGAAAAATTAGTTCCGGTTCCAGCTCTGGTGTTATCTACAATACTGGATTTATTGGTTTCAGTTTCTGGATGGATATGTTGATTTTCTGCTTCTAAATTAAAATCACATTCATCTATATTCTCTGCGGAATCATGTTCAACTTGCACTAGGAAAGATGGAGAGGTGCGTCTGTTATCTACAAGATTAATATTGTTAAAACAAAAATAAATATATTAGGCAATATTAGATAAGTTCTATTAGTGTTCTTTTTAAACTTACCAGCTTTGGAAAGGAAAATATCAGATTCTTGGTCAGTTTTCTCCTTTTGTTTCGCGATGGTAAGTTGTACCATCAACTTACCTCGACTGAGAGCCATTGTATTGTCAGCCATCATGTTACTAAAAGAAACAATCTCAATTAATAAAATAAACCTCAAATTGTTCTTCTACCAAAACTGTATTAAATCTAAATATTTATTAAAACCGTTACTAAACCTTTTCTAAAACAGTCACAACACAAAATATTAATTACAACATGACACTTTTTGTTCCAATCAAAACTGGCTTAACTCAAAATAAATATTTAGAATGAATTACATTAATGAAAAATAAAAAAAATACCTCGCATAAAACGACACAATTCGAAATATGCCACTTTGTGCTGTTTATGTCCGCCTTCCTCAACTAATAATTCACAACTGAAAATGTGTCAGTTTTGATATTAATGGTTACCGTTATTTTGTAAAAAACAAAAGCGACACTAGTGCTCTACGGCGGTTAATAGCAAAATACTAGTTGTGTCTTTTATGTAATTCTATAGTAGTGTTATTGAAGCATGAAATACAATGATAAAACGGGAAATCATATTTTTTGAGTTGTGTCACTGTTGAAGCGGGAGTGCGATATGTGATTGTTAATTTTTGGAGTTAGCACCTTTTAAAAGATTTAATAATTGATGAAATAGTGCACCTAGGAAAGTGAAAATTTGAGGTACATAACATGGAACAAATATTGTACATTCCGAAAATTTAATAAAGTTAAAAAGCTGATATTTCAGTTATCCACTTTTATATATTTGCCACAGATATTGTTATAAACGCAGCTTCGGAAACAAACAAAATTTGTTATAAGCGTAGTTCTTAAATTTTATATTGGAATTTGTTAAATTTCGTAATAATGGGCCCGATTCTAGAGCGATAAAATTCATGTTACGTTATTTTATTTTCCCGCTTCCTATTTGAATTTGTATTGAAAAAGTCAGTGCAATATGATGTTTTTCATAGCAGCTATACAGAGTTCAAAAAAGAATATGATAACTTGCCTGTTATTTGGCGTAACAAGTGATACGACTAAGGGAATCGGGCTGTAAAAAGAGACGAAATATTTTATGTTTGGTAAAACATTTAGGGTACTAGTTTTTTTGGGTTCATGTTACAAGCTGCGTTAGAATGTTATGTTAAATCTTGCATTAAAATGTTACGTGTCATGTAAAATGTTATATTAAATAAAAATATTTCGTCTCTTTTTATTTATCATATTAAAATAGAAACAAAAAAAGACAAAAAATATAGCGAGAGTACTTTCAGTGTTCACGTTACATGTATGCTGTGTTAAAAATGTCATGACGACATCTTTGAGGCTAAATATTTCTGTGCGTCCGACTTTTCCCAATGTTATATAATTAGGGATTTTCCCAAATAGAATTCCAACGCCTACTGACTGCAGGGTTGTGCACGTAAATTACATCGTGTAATTTACACGTAAATTTAGAGGTAAATAATTATTTTTTACATGCAAGTTAAATTTACATAATGTAAAAAAATATGTAAAAAATAGTAAAAAATTAAATAAAGTGACATCTGTTATGAACTACGGGAATTGTAAAGTGACATCTGTTATGAACTACGGGAATAGGTATTTAAATATATGATTTTAGTCGATAAAAAAACCCTTTGATAAAAATCCATCTATTGTAAAGAAAATTACTCATAAAGTCTGGCAATGTCTAGGGTGGTGTATTTCGTCATAAATAAAAGAGAATAAGATTATTTAACAAGAAGAATGTGCTAACATGTGGCAGCAATCGACGGTGAAATAAAGAACTAAAAAAAAGATCGCAAGAGAAGAGAATAGTGATTGAGTAATTTTACACAATTTGTTTCATTTTTATAAGTATGCAATCGGTAACGAGGTTCATTGTATGTATGAAATATACACGCACAAAAAATAAATAAACTCATTATCAAAGAACGCAATATAAATTAAATACTAACTATTTAAAGAGTAGTAGTAGTTGTTGATTTGTGTTGATGTGCACAAGCTTATGGAAAGAAACAAATTTCATTGTTTTTTTCTTTTTAAATGTTTATGAATGAAATGATTTTTTACGCTCCGATTTTGCTAAAACTGTGCCCTTCTTACGTATATCTTTTAAATGATGGAATAGTAAGAGAATTGTATTTATTGTTTATGTTTGTTTGGGATTGTGACCTCTTGATGTGTATGATAGTATGTAAATCGAAACCTTCGGAAATTCTCTCGCAGGTTTATGGACACCATATCACTTCACAATCATAGTTCAACAAACAACAAATTACGTTTCCCTTGATCGTTTTTTCTCAATGAATAGGTAATTTATAAATAATTTTTATGCTCCCATTTATAAACAAAGCTATATGTTTTTTATTTTTCATAAATGGGAACAGGAAACAACATACATAATTTTGTGTGAACGAAATATGTTTTGTTTTTCTCTTGATATGTAAACTGAAAACATATATGCAGTTAATATTTTTCTCCGTCTGAATTACAAAGTTCGAGGCCACTTAAACTTGCAGGATGTTCTTAACATTTCAACCACCGGCTTTTAATTTCCAGACGAACGTAAACCGCTGGCACTTTTTGTGAATTTTAAAAATATATCTCATGGAAAAACTAGCTTACATTTTTGATTCATTATTTTTAGGTAAATCTTTCACATAATGTTAAGAAATTATAAAACCAACAAAAACTCGAGAAATGAGAAAATAAAGTACCCCTATTTTTGTAAACTATGTACGTACATATAGAGTAAATATTTACTTTTGTTTGTGATGGCACAAACTGTAAATAAAACAATTAAAAATTTAAAAAAATCTTGTCTTGTCATTAATTAGACTTTTATTTAGCAAAAAGCTTATAAAAAATATATCCTTATAGGATTTGTATGTTTTAAAAATTAAAAATATGTACCTAAAATATGTACCTAACTGAGGAGTGTCTGATCAAAAGTGGCTATTTACGTTATTCGAAAAATATTTTGTAATGATCTGGCATCTGGCTGTTTTAAACACACATTTAATGATTACTTTTTTATAGATTGCTTTGACTGTTTCTGATTTTAGGGACATTTTTGATAGACAAATAGTCAATTTTGGTCCATTCTGATATCGAAAAAAATAATTACATACATGTTGGAAAATGTAAATAGCTACTTTTGATCAGACACTCCTCAACTAAAATTGAATAATATGTGGTAAACATATGGAATTTTATTGAAAAATATGTGGTAAAATTTTGAAAAGAAAGCCAAAACTATAGAACCTATCATAAAAGGATTTCAATTTACTCATTAAAAGAAACATATATAAGATTTTGGCTCTAAAGTTATACAAACTAACCCCCTAGGGTTAAAAGAGCTGGAGAGGTAATCCAATAATGATTCCATTTATTATACACTAATAGAATATACATATTAAATTTGAACTCATAAAAGTTATCTAATTCAAAATAACACCTTGACGGTTGATACTAAAAGATTCACGCTTTAAAAAACGTTTAGAATTGCATTTGCTATATTTTATATTTTAATATAATTCTGTACCTCGGAAGCATAGGACACTATGTCACAAATATAAAATTCGTTGTAATAACTGAAACAAGATTTTTTCATCAATTTTTTTTTTTAACTACAATATAATGTAATACTTTGGCTACCGTATAAGTGCATGTTTGAAATAGTTTTATATGAAATTAAATTGTAAAAATTTTTGAACTTATGTGCATATGGTTCTTTTGCCTCTAACGGAATCTACTCATGGTGTTATCTTAAACGTGTGTAGTTTCGTAATGACTTTGAAATTTTCATAGTATTATATTGCATTAAAAAGAGAATTAAACATAGTTAAATACCAAGTGTATAGTTCATTTTCGGAAAAAATTGGACATAGTGTCGTATGCCTCCGAGGTACAGTATACATACTTTAAAGCCTATATGATCCATTTAAATCTCGAAGCATTTCTTTACATACATACATTTTTCAACTGTTGGACTATCAAATGTGACCAATGATTTGTATTATTACATTTTTGATAATAGTATATTATTCAACGAGCATATAATGATAGCTGTTATTCACGAAGATGAAGTTTGCCGACACGAGCCGATAGGCGAGTGTCGTAAATCATCTGAGTGAATAACAGCCATTATATGCGAGTAGAATACGATACTTTGTCCACGACCGACAAATATCATTATGTTTTATAATCAAATCCGTTAAATACTCTTCAAATAATTTTTGTCGACATTTTGACGTCACAGTTTAATAATAATGAAAATGGCAAGAGACTACTAGATAAAATTTCAAAAATCAAATAATTTACTTGGAAGTATTGAATAATAAAAGCAGAGACTACTAGATAAACTAGCAGTGAATAATGTATATCATTATAAGCGATGAAACAAACGTATAATGAACATATTATACGTTAGTAGTGGACAAAGGTATATTATTTATAGTACATACATACGTCCACGAATAAAAACTACAATCACCAAATTTACTTTTCTAGAAGCCCGAATCGTAAAAGAATGTGCAATAAACTATTGGTATGTCTTAATTTTACGATTGGTTTGCTCTTAATTTATTTGCCTAACTTAACGGAGTTTAGGCAAAAGTAAAATTTTTAAACTTCTAAAAAAAATTCGGGGAAGTCTGCATCTTCTACACGGTCGTAGGTGTTTTTCGTGATAACGTTTATAAGCGCGAGAAATAGCACGATGTATGGGTTTGTTAAAATGAATTTATTTATTATTAGCATTATGAAATGAGAGTGCAGGGGTTGTTTGCAAACGATTAAGTACTGGGCGATGGTACGAGAAGTACGATATGAAGCGCAGGGTCTCTGCGGTGATGTGCCTGACGAATGTGAGATCCAGACAAGTCATTTTAGATTCCCATTTCCAACGCACATGTCGGATTTCATCATAATCGGTTGAGAAAAAGCCAAATTCCATCATACTTGGCCATATTCTAGAACTTCATCCAAAACTCATTTTAGAATCCCATTTCCAATACACATGTCGGATTTCATAATAATCGGTTGATAAATAGGCAAGTTACATCAAATAAAAAATTTGTTAACTGCTCACTACATTCTAATCAAACCCCAACTCATCTCCAACTCAACTCCAACTCAACTACAACTCAACCCGCAAATTGACCCCTAACTTAACTTTCAAATCGATTCCAAATTCAATGCCCAATTCAATAATCAAACCTGCATGTTTAAAAAAATCGTAAACATTTATAAAACCAGGTATTTTGGGTCAATTCGTATGGCAGGTGCCCCACCCTCTTGGCGTACAGTCTCCAAAAGCTTTCCAAATCTCCACCTTGATCATAGAAACAGATTGGCGAAAACAAATTCCAAGTCAGACAAACCGTTCTCGAGATACCATGAGTACAGACAGACGGACGGACATTTTTTTTTTTTGCTTTTTCAGACTCAGGGACTATCAAAAGGTTGTTTGTTGCTCATTAATTTGTGCCGTTTATTAATTTTTTGTATGCCGATTTATTGCCAGCCTATTATTTCTACCATAAAATGTGTTCTAAAGATAAATTTGCAAAATGATGAATGAGGTTTTGAATGCTGTTCAACACGATATAGTTCTAAATATCTTATAATTTATAAGTCATGGCTATCATGCCCAATTTTGATATTGGTGAAGAGTATTCAAATTTAGGGAAACCCGTGACATCATTTAAAGACTGTCCCTGCTCAAAATAACGGAACATTATGATAAAAAATGTAAATTGTTGGTTGGGCAACGTAAGAATGCATTTTATTTTATGACGCTTTGAGGGAAAGTGTCATCCAATGTGTTGGATAGAGAGACCTATTCGTTTTTTTTATTAATAATAAACAAAAAATTAAATCATTTGGTAATTCATTTGTATTTGTAAGTAGGTATTATAAATTTGTTTGTACAATATTTTGTTATCATTTAATTCAGGGTAGAATTCCACCTCCTTCTTGTTTGTTTATTAGTAGATCCAAGTTTGTCTTGTCCCCTCTGTTCATTTTTAATACTCTCCATGTGCCATTTACTGTGCTTTCTCAATAAAATTAAAATCATCAAATTTAATAAAAATATCCGGTGCTCAAAGCATAAGTCACGTTTGCTGTAAAATTCGTGGTCGTTGACTTGTAAAATATTAACAATTTCCTGTTTGACTCCAATGATGTGAGCATTGCTCTTGTAGAAAACTTCGAATTTACAAATTTGCCGCCTGCAAAGTTCAAAAAATGTCGTAGAGGGAGTTTGCAACTTTCCAAAAGTATCGTTCATGTAATTTTTATATTTTATTAGTAACTCAGAATTACATTCCAAGTAATCATTTTCCTTAACCAATGTCAGAGCACAATTAACACAATTATATTTTTTTAATGTTCTTTGAATTAAATAGCCAACAAAGTATCTTGTGGAAGCATCTGAATTTTTTATATAAGGTAATGATTCTGGATTATTGTCTAAAGCTGGTTCGTCGGTATCACTATCGGAAACATCGCAAAGAGTCGTACAACATTTATCTCGAGAATCGTCACATATTCCGGGCTGGTTTAGTCCATTAGATTCTTCTTGAATTTCTTCTCGAATAATATCTAATAATTTGTAATCATTATCATCTTCACAGTTCGAGAGGGTTGTGAAAGAGGTTAGAAATTTTATAGACAACAATTTCGCGACAGTGAAATTAAATTCCTGAACGGAGGGGTGTGTATTATTTCCATTTGCAGATCTTATTAGAGCAAAGGTATTTTCTAGAGCATCCTGATTTAGTCTAGAAGTTAATAAATACTGAACATTGGTACTGTCATTCATTAATGGTTCCAGTAAAGACAAAATGCCATTAATAGTCTGAACCATTCCGTCAAATGAAAACACCTTTTTTCTATTAACTAATTTGATGTTTTGCAAATATGTAGCCATTTCTTCGAGAAATTTGTAAGACCCGCTATTTTTATTAATTTTTAAACCCGACTTATATTCATTGCCATCAAACATATGCTTTGAATTTAAAATATCGAATAGCGCATTTAGCTTCTCGAAAAACATCCATGTAGCTGGCACTTTCGATTTAACCGAATCAGAGAAATTATTTAAATCGTACATAGTTTTAATTCCAGCTACTACACTATGACTAAATATTTGTGTGGCGTATTTTACCTTCATCTTGTCAAAGTGGCCAGGGTTGACGTGTTTCTCTTGTAATTTGGGGCACATTCTAGTTACACTGTTTTGTTCTAATTTGTATAACTCCCTAATTACATCCCAACTTACAATTCCATCAGAACATTCTAGGTCAGAGGTAAGCAAACAATTTCGGAATGATTTAAATAGATGGGGCGTATCAAAAATACCCACAATTTTAACCGGGCAGTCATAATTTAAAATTGGTTTGTTTGTGGTAACACCCATTTCGCTGTATGATTTACGGTTGTTAGAACCTTGGTCACAAGTAATAACACGAACTGTTAAACCTAGCTCAAAACAAATGTCCAAATTAGTTAAAATCAATTTTTTGAGGTTTGTAGATTTCATTGAATTTTGAGAGACATAATAGCATAGTATATGCTTCCAATTATCTATGATACCTCGAATCATAAATACGCAGATATGGGTACCAATTTTTGCTTCTCTATATTCATCACCTAAATCAACAAATCCGTCAATACAATCGCGAACCATATTATATTTCAAATCCTGTCTAATTTTAATTTCATCGAATATGAGAGAGCATTGTCGACCAGTCCATGTTAGTGTATCTATTTTTTGTTTTAATTTATATAGAAATAAAGGATTTGGATTCCCCGGAGAAACATTTTTTACTGGTTGCCATCTTATTAAAGACGACATGGATGGTAGATCGAACTTCAAATGGTTTCTCATGAAATTATAAGATTTTGGTGACCTATAGTATATGTTTTGTGCAATATTCTTATATTCAGAAGCCCATTTTTCATTTTTCTTTCTTTCTAACAAAATCATTTTACAAAAATTTTTGGAATGCTCGCTTTTATTTTGTTTTTCTATAACATCAGTCAATTTTATTTTAGTTCTTGGCTTTAAAACCATTATTTTTTTGGTAAGTAATCGATTTTGTTGTTGTAAAGCTCTAATTTTTTTGTTTAATTCAACCTTTTCGGATTTTAATTTATAAATTTGTAGGTGACATTTTCTATTTATTTTGCGGTAAGTCTCGATATTCCTTTCGGATTTTTCGCAATTGATGCACATCATGGGAGTTTCTTCAATTATAGGTTTATCGTCAAAATAAGGATCTGGTAATTGAGAAATTTCTGCTAAAGTCAAAACAGGTAAATTTTTATTATTTTGAGCATATGTTTTTAAATCTGAAAGTGGTTCGGTTACTGTTACAGTTTCTGCGAAATTTGGTTTTCTACATTGTGGCACAGATATTTCATTATTTGTAAATTCACTAGTTGTTTCCATTACCACATTTTTCGGTAAATTTAGAGTGGGGACGGCCGTTTTTTTTAAATTACGATTCAAAAAACATTTCTGCTCAAAGTGTAAGGAACAAACAAATATATTTTTTTTTGTTATATTGGAAATCTGACAATTTTTTAACCATAATTTATGGTTTTCGTAATTTTCTTTATATTTAAACAACCGTGCACCATCTCGTCGTTTTGAATGGCAATTCAAAACTGCACATTTCGTTCCTGAAGGTCTTACCATGTTAAATTGTTATTTATTATTTATATAAAAATTGGTCCAATTAAAAGATTTATTGATTTAAAAATACTAGAAAATTAAAATAAATATATCCGGGAGGATGAAACTAGATAAATTGAGAGCCAACGTAAAATAAAATCGAGTGTAAATTCCAATAAATTCAAGATAATATTATACTCGTGATACACTTATATGATACACTTGTGATACACTTATACGAAACAGAAAAAAAGTATTTAAAATATTCAATTTAATTAAATTCAATTTAATATAATGTTTTGTCCACTCGTATTACATGAATATCGCTTTGAAAATCTACTCCAATTAATAAAAATAAATTTACGGAAAAATCAATTCTTTGATCGTAAAATATACATATATGTAAATGTATAAATGTATGTGTATTTGCTCTAGTTATATATAAAATATCTATATTTATGAGCAATGTCATTTCTTCTTTTTTCACTGAACATGTGTTTCAAAATATACATAGGATACCTATTTTTTATATGTAGTATGTCTGTGTAAAGTTTTGATGCAATTATCTCTTTTCAAATCGTATTAAAACAAAATATTTGTGCATACTGAAAATGCTTTTTTTCTTTGTGTGGTTTATTCTTATTTACCTAAACATAACAGAGAGAGCTCATGCATGAGAGCGAAATTTTGTTTCAATTTTTTATTTTTATTTTGCTTGTTGATTTGCGATCTTTCTTTTAGTACCAAAAACTAATCAAAAGGGTATGTCACTAGTTTCGCATAAGCGTGAAACAAATATTCTTGTTAAATAATCTTATTCTCTTTTATTTATGATTTCGTCTACATAATATTATGGCGCTGTTGTAGTTTGTTTTTTGTGCATATGTATTTAAAATATTGTATGTTCGGAAATTCGTATTAGTGATTTTATTAATTACGTTTACATATTTTCATTTAATATCAACAATTTGGCTATGCAAATGTAAATAATAATTAATGCCATATTTTTTTTTTTACACAACAACAATGGTTAATTATTTTATTTATAAACAATTTTTACCGATTTAAGAATTTTTGTCCAACATTTTCAAATACAACAAAAAAATTGTTAATACAATAGTATTGTTAATAATTACTCAAAGAATTATTTTTTAAACCACAATTGTTATTAACAATTTTTTTTTTTTGTGTTTTAATAAATAATTGTTTGCATAAATAATGGCTTGACGGATTAACTTTGTGTGTATGCATATGAATTTTTGCAAAACCCGGTAAAATTCTCTGTAGAAGACTCTAAAGAGAATTTTAGCAGGTTTTGATTTTTGGCAAAACCAACAATAATGTACTAAACACATTACATTCCGCATATACACGTTATTGTATTGTACTCTCATTCTCGCTCAATTATTTTTGTTCTCTTTTTTCTTAAAGTTACATATTTTAATTGTATCTGACTACTGAATATTATATAAGATTAATCTCTTCAGTACAATAAAATGTCAATCGAAATTTGAAAATGAATTATTTTATACTGGTTCAACTTTGGAGTCATAAAACTAGAAATAATATGTATACCATATATTTCTATCCTTTTTTAAAACATAAAATAACAAAATATATTCGCATAGTATAAAAATACACATGAATGAAACACAAAAATAGGTCATTAATTTGGTAATTTTATGTACTTTTGTGTATTTTAGAGCATAAGTATACGTATGTATATAGTACAGGTGTATATACACGTGCAGCTCATCAATCAATCTATCTACCTATGTATAATATACATACACATATACATTTTATATTTGAAATGTCCGTGAATGAAACAAACAAAATGTTGAACCCTGAAAATGTTTTCACCTTGAACTTAAACAAGGCCAAACGGCAAATAAAAACAAAGCCGAGTGCACAAACACCGCTGCTAAAAAAGGAATACAAAATTATTTTATGTACATATTTGGTTTTTAATTTACTAACAGTAAAAGCATATGGTTGGAATGGTTGGACTTATTTAGGTCAAATCAAATGTTTATTGTGTGTGAGTTTTTTTGGCGCAAAACCAATTGAAACAAATTGTTCACATCACGCGTTAACTTGCTCGCTCTCTTCTCTCGCCTAATTATTTTTATATAGACTACACTCTCGTTTTTTTAATTTTACGACTCTCTTTGTTTTTATTTTCGAACATGTGCCTCTGCCACTCTGCCAGCTGATCAGTGATCAATCTATGTACCTATTCTATTGTATAATACCTACACATCCATACATATTTTATATTTGAAATCTTTTCCTGTATGAAAACCAAAACCAACAACAATTTTTTACATTGTTCAATTTTTTACAACAATTTAGTACATTAGTGTTGGTTTTGATGAAAACTAAAATAAATTTTGGTTATACATATGTATTTTTTCTGAAATAATGAGTTTGTTGATGCGCTTTAGCCTTTAGGTCATTCACCTTTTCTAATTGGATATTATTTAGACCTCTTACACACTTACTTATTGTTGGTTTGAACCAGTGACCACAAATCAGCATACTTTTTCTGTGGAGGACACTGGCAAACATAATCTAATAATACAGTTAGCATCGATTAAGCGAAATTATCAGATTGTAGAATTTTAACATAATTCCTTTTTTTTCAATTTCCCTTCACGATAGGATTTGAGTGGTTGTGCAAGGTTATTAATTTCGTGCCCATCAATTTGTCTGAATTTTGAATGTCTTTGTGAAAATGACATATTTAGCCATACATAATTCCAACAATTATATTTCTTCGTCAGTTTGGTCAGTTTGGTACCGATTGTTTCCAATAACTAGCGATTGTGATTGAACTAATAGTCCTGTTCTAGATCGAAGATCCAAATTATTAGATGAGTAATGTTTTTCAACAACACTAGATCTTAGAACTCTATTTAGAATTGGCACATTGGCACAGCATTTTTGGTTAAACGAATATTCTATTTAACATGTTCATTCAAAAGTGAATTTGCTTTATTTATTAGCACGCATGATTCGCATATTTTAGCAATAATTTGTGCATACATATTATAGAACATATTTATTTAAATAAGTATGTCTAAATAAATAAGTATTTTATAACTTTCGTAAAGGGCGTACGGTGTCATCTTGGCCGCTGTTGCTA
This sequence comes from Tipula helvola, assembly GCA_963556165.1. NCBI lineage: Eukaryota > Metazoa > Arthropoda > Insecta > Diptera > Tipulidae > Tipula > Tipula helvola. The sequence goes on along the minus strand of OY744481.1, from coordinate 193,026,585 downwards.
TTTCCTCATTTTCTATAAAAATTGAAAAGGAAAAATAAAACACAAATCGAATTAATTTGTATTATTTAGGTCAAACCAAACGTTTATTGTGTGCGTGTGTGTGTGTGTGTGTGTACATATCCATTTTTGGTACAAAACAAACAAGTTGAAAAAAAAAATTATTTACGGGTTTAACTTTGCTCGCTCTCTCGTTCATTTTTGTTTAAAATTTAAATGTATAGATTCTCTTTTCTTAACACATTGAGTGCCACCATATAAAAAAAATTATTGCAAAAATTTTAAAATGGAAGTCTTTTCGCATTAGAATCCAAACCAAATACCCACATTCGCGATTTTAGAAGGTAGTAGTATCAACATATTACAGGCAATGTGAGGGTAATCCAACTTTATGCATATAAGTTTTCAATAAAAGTCATTAACGTGTGATCCACGGATGGGTACTTGGCAGCCAATGTGGTAAAGTTTTTTTAATTCTACCTGTGACGTAAGTTAAATTTTTAAGTAAAGGTAAAATTTGTTTTTAAACCTAATCTAACCAAGGTGTATTTAATTTTTAAAATGTTATCATTTCTAAAATAATGTTCCATAATTTCCATATATTATAAGTAAAGTTACTTAGTACGCTTTGCAAAAAGTAATTTTTTGATTTAAATTTAAATTTACTGATGTAACCAAAAATATTGTTGGCTGAATTAGGGTTAAATTAATTATAATAAATTATTCTAAAGGAATTATATCGCTTGGACCATTCCTCCTAATAATTCCCTTCCATCATAAATGTTTCAAGTTCTGTTTTGGTTAACTTAATCCGTTGGGTTAGTAATTAGTATAGCAACGACGAATGTATTGAAGCGAATTGCAAATTTGTGTTAAATTGAAAAATGCCTCGTCAGCCTTGCAGGTGCAGAAAAAATCCAGAATTTAAAACAAAAACAAAATGAATAGCCGAAACAACAGGAAAAAAAATTAGGAAACTTTTACAACCTTGACAATAAAAGAAATAAATACTCGGACACATCGTATATGCCATTTGTACATTATTATTTATTATACAGACCAACTCATGATTGTAGATGTTTCAGTAATAATATTGGTATTGGCGTAATAATAAAATGTTACGTTTAGTCCTACATAGTCTAGCCAACGAACATTTTGAATCTTCATTTGATAGAAAAAGGCTACAAATATGAAACCTCTGGTTTGAAATGAAATTTGAAAATGAATTATTTTATACTGGTTCAACTTTGGAGTCATAAAACTAGAAATAATATACCATATACATATTTCTATCCTTTTTTAAAACATAAAATAACAAAACGTATTCGCGTAGTATAAAAATATACATGAATGAAACACAAAAATAGGTCATTAATTTGATAATTTTATGTACTTTTGTGTATTTTAGAGTATAAGTATACGTATGTATATAGTACAGGTGTATATACACTTGCAGCTGATCAGTGATCAATCAATCTATCTACCTATGTATAATATACATACACATATACATTTCATATTTGAAATGTCCTCCTGTATGAAACAAACAAAATGTTGAACCCTGAAAATGTTTTCACCTTGAAATTAAACAAAGCCAAACGGCAAATAAAAACAAACACGAGTGCACAAACACCGCTGCTAAAAAAGGAATACAAAATTATTTTATGTACATATTTGGTTTTTAATTTACTAACAGTAAAAGCATATGGTTGGACTTATTTAGGTCAAATCAAATGTTTATTGTGTGTGAGTTTTTTTGGCGCAAAACCAATTGAATCAAATTGTTCACATCACGCGTTAACTTGCTCGCTCTCTTCTCTCGCCTAATTATTTTTATATAGATTACCATTACACTCTCGTTTTTTTAATTTTACGACTCTCTTTGTTTTTATTTTCGAACATGTGCCGCAGGCCGCTGCCACTCTGCCAGCTGATCAATCTAGCTATTCTATTGTATAATACTTACACATCCATACATATTTTACATTTGAAATCTTTTCCTGTATGAAAACTAAAATAAATTTTGGTTATACAGTCAGAAACATTCAGATGTATACGGCAAATTAAAATCAACGAAACACTTTTTTTTTTCTTACTTTTTTTATTTTAAAAATACATAAATATGAAGTAAATATGTACATGTGATAACATTATTGATAAAAAATAAAATTTTAAATATGATATCTTCTGTTTGGTTTTTAACTTTATCTTTAAATTTCCCTCTAAATATGAGCCGTATACATCTGAATGTTTCTGACTGTACATATGTATTTTAAGAAAATTACTCATCAAGTCTGGGAATTTCTAGGGTGGTGTATTTCGTCTACATAATATTAATGGCGCTGTTGTAGTTTGTTTTTTGTGCATATTTAAAATATTGTATGTTCGGAAATTCGTATTAGTGATTTTATTAATTACGTTTACATATTTTCATTTAATATCAACAATTTGGCTATGCAAATGTAAATAATAATTAATGCCATATTTTTTTTATTACACAACAACAATGGTTAATTATTTTATTTATAAACAATTTAAAACGATTTAAGAATTTTTGTTCATTTATTTAATTTTTTATTGAATTTAAATACATTTTTTATTGAAGTGTTAATTATTTTAAAATAAATTTATTATTGTTGTGGAAGAGGTGTTTACGCCCAGTGGAAGTTTTGACATAATCTTCCATACGGCTTTTCCTCTTCCCTTATCAATATATTTTAAATAATTAAAAGATCTAAATTTTTTTTATTTAATTAAGTCGCCCTATATAGGAAAAACTATTCTTAACAATAACTCGATTATGCTTTTCCTCCTCATTCCACATACACTCCTCAAGTTCGGCACCTTCGAGCTCCACACGTCGTTTAACATCTAATTAAATTTTACGTCCATTTCCACCGTTTTCTATTAAATCATGAGCCAATGTTCTGGGCGATGTACGATTCGTTAGGATAATACTGTTGGAAATTAAACTTGCCGAACTTGAAGCGGTCGGTTTAGAACTAGATTTTACTTTGCCCATCAGAATTCCGATGAAATTTAAAATCGCCAATTGAACTTCTGTTCGCGACGATCGTTCGATGTGATGCATTTGATGAAGGATTAATTTCCAATTTCTCAATAAGAGTACTCAACAATTTATTCATGACGTTTTGATCTGACTCTTGGTTTCCATCCAAATCATCAGTGGTCAGCATAAGAACAACTTGCATGAATGAAATCGCTTGGATGCCATTAACAGTATCCAAATCGTTGAAATTCTCAATCATTTTATCGAGAATCATGTACCGCAGGGTGTGCTTGAAACCTTTGCAAAGTGCGTCCGGGTAAATTAGCCAATCCTTGTTGTAAAACCTGTAAGTCACCTAAAAAGTATAACAAAAATATTACAAATTTGATGAATTAAGGTAAAATGCGTGACCTTGCCTTCGTTATCTTGGAAACTTAACGCGATAGGAATTTTCATAATTGCTTCATCATCGGCTTCTTGTTGTAAATCGAAGTGGTTGCAATTTCAATTGCAGTTGATTTAAGGTTTTCATCAATCGATGAACCTCCAAGATGGTTTATGCCACTATCAAGTACTTCTAACATTGCTGTCACCATTTTATCAAGTGGCGTTATTTGTAAGTTGGAACTTGAATCCGAATCACCACTATTCGCATTACTCCTGCCGCTGCCGGTGGCAGTTGCGTTAGCACCAGTACCATTACTTGAACCGACTGCTGCTGAAACCTCGTCAGTTTCTTCTGGCCATCCAAACACATCTTTAGCCTTTCCATAAATTTTGATACTATCCAGCATACAAATACTATCGGGATCTTGTGATGGGCCAAACGAAATGCTTAATTTTGTGTCACTTTGTAAAATTTCTTCCCGTGTCAGTGGTATATTAAACCACCGGGGACGTGGTGCAATTGTATGAATTTAGCGACCATAAATTGTAACACTTAATGGCACCCTTAATGGATCTTGCGTTTCAATTTGTACACGTATTCCAGTTATAACCATATTTGAATCATTATTCGCCACTTCGAGTGTAAAGTAAATCCGTTCGCTTTGGTTGAGACCACAAATAAACCCGTGGAATTTAGACGATGCTTCAATTGTTGTGTAGTTTTATTAGCATTTCGCTTATTTAAATTTTGCCTTAATAAAAATGCCGCAACTAAATTATTTGTATGTTGCGTTTGACGTTTAACAAAAACAACACTCATTTTGACAATTTTAACTACATAAATATAGGTGATGATTCATCGTTTTTACGAAAAAATATGTTCATATTGTTCATCGATACACAAATCCCAATGCCAACCCATCCATAGATGATAATTTCTGTTGAGAGGATCAGTGTAAAGAGCGAATGACGGCTTGTATATAAACATTTTTGTTGGTTTTGACCTACATACACATATGTATATATTTTATATTTGAAATCTATACTGTATGAAAACTAAAAAAATTTTTTGGATATAAGTACATATCGTCGGCGAGAAATGCAGAATGTGTAAGTCCATTTTTCCCAATTTTGCGTTTTTCATATTAAACGAAAGAGGGGAACATTGTGCATCGATCACCATTTATAAAATATTATAAAAGTTATGATAAGAGGGAAAAATTTGGAATGAAAATTAGAATTTGCATGTAGACAGTAAGGAGAGTGAAATAGTTTTCTTTGTCTCCTGAACAAAATTGTTTTTGGACTTACACATTCTGCATTTCTCGCCGACGATATACATGGTTTTTTCTGAAATAATGAGTTTGGGTCATTCACCTTTTCTATATTATTGTCTTGTTGTTTATTTATCTTTTTTTTTAAATGCTTTCTAATGTGTTTACCTAGGTGCAATAAACAAATACAATAATAAAAGTGATAATAAATTTGATTAAAATATGGATTGATAACAATCTCATTTTTAAGAATAGGCGATGCCACAAAACATTCTTTGTTTCTTTGCTATTTGAAGAAATAAAAAGTTAGAATAATTAATTATACGCAGTTTTTCGTTATGAATGTGTTTTATTTTTACCAACTTGAGGAGAACGGATAATACATTATTAGTTATATAATTGAATATGATCAGATCACTCAACAACACTCACACGACAATCATTTGTCAAAATAAACATTTTGAACCTTGAATTTGTGCAAAATTCTTTAAAAAATTGATTCAACTTTTACATTGTACATAATAATTTTTATGAAAATTTATAGTACATAATTAGAATTACCAATTCTGTGGCAATAATCCTAAGTGAGGTAACTCGAGTTACTTATGTAGTTTTTCAAATTTATTAAAATTCAGAACAACTGCATGAAAACAAAGATAATTTTGATAAAGGTGAAAAAATTCTCACGATAACTAACAGTTGACATTATTATTTCGCATATGTTCCTTTTGATGAAGTCGAATCGTTCACTTTTTAAATTCTAGAAACTAAAAAAAACTTTACTTAAAAACATACTGTTAGTAAAAACAGGTTTAGAAGGGAATTTATTTTTATTTATGAAAGTTTGAGTCGCCGCGCCGTTTCATAAATTATATTATGCTAGGTAATATAGTCTATTAGTCTCGTCATAAAACGTATTTAGGTGTTTGTGATGCAAAACCGTCGTAATGCTAATTTTAGCAAAAAGTGGCATGCCTCAACATTTCATTTATTCTTAATTTTATGAATTTGAAAAACTATATAACTCAATTTATGTTGCCATTTGCCAAAGAATTAATGAATTAAATAAAAAATTCGACTGTATTCGAGCTTCACAAAGGTTTGATTTGTTTATGATATAAATCTGTTAAGACCCGTTACCCTTACTAACTTATTTATTATTGATTTGAACTAGTGACGGCAAATTTGCACACTTTTTTTGTGGAAGACACTGGTAAGGCATAATCTAATAATACAGTTAGCAACGATCAAGCGAGATTATCAGATTGTAAAATTTTAACATAATTTCTTTTTTTTTTCAATTTCCGATAGGATTTAGTTGTTGTGGAAGGTTATTAATAAATGTATTCCTGATCATACATACATTCAAACAAAATCATTTAATTATCAATGAAAGTTCACATTAACTGTTCAAACATTGTTTGTGTGATCATTACAACATACTGTGTATGTGTAGTAGTTTTATATACCTTACTTACTAGTTTATATACACTAATTTATATACATACATCCAAACAAAATTACAGTCAAACCTGTTTTTGTGCGGTCTTTTTTTATGCGATATTTTTTTTATGCGTTTTTTTTGTGCGATTTTTTTTTATATGCGATTTTTTTTGTGCGATTTTTTTTTATGCGGTATATGAATATCGAGATTCTGTTCAGCCATTTTCATACCTAATGCATCAGCCAAGTTCATTAATCATTAGACATGCTCAATATTCTTATATATTCCATATTTCAGCAAATTTCAATATGTAATTAACATACATAATGCACACAAAGAATATAATTTAGTTAAAAGAAATGTTTACTTCACAACCAACGAAATGCGTAGTAATAGCCACACTGATTGTTAACCTTGAACATAAATTAAAAAAATATACATAATGATGTAAGAAAAAAGGAAATTTACCGTTTTATTTAAAAATGAGAAATTAAAATTTTTTTAAATGTTTCCATGTGTAATTTAATTATTTATTTTGTTTAGAAAGCACTTTCTCGCTATTTCGTAAAACTTTGACATATGTATTTTCTAAGGGAAACTTTTTTTATGCGGTCCCTATCCACCGCATAAAAAAAATTTTTTTGTAATTTTTGTACAAAATTATTTATTATAGCGATTTATGGAGTTTGCGAATATTTTTTTTTTGTGCGATTTTTTTTGTACGGTCCCTATCTACCGCACAAAAACAGGTTTGACTGTATTTTAATTCATTGAAAGGAAAAAAAAATTTTGAACATGTATAAACATTTTTATTCGTTTTTGGTTCTATATGAACTTTCATTGTTTTTTGTTTGTTTTTTACGTGAATGTATTGTAAAGGAAATCTTTAAGCGTCTATAACTTTGGAGCCCGACCACCTAAAGAGCTTAGCCATACCATTTTGTTCTTATCTCATCAAGGTCTATAAGTCTGTCTTTGTTTCATGAAAATCGGATAAGTACTTTTCGACTTAATACTTGTTAACAGACATCAATAGCCAGGATATAAGGCATCTCTCTCGCTCTAGCGCTTCGCTTGAGTTGAGATGCCTAAAAGTAAAACGTTTTTTCATTGTGACACATATTGGCCCAAATGTTATACTGAAAGCATGCAAGAAATTATCGTCTATGGATGGGTTGGCATTTGTGTATCGATGAACCAATATGAACATATTTTTTCGTAAATTCGGTGGTCCCTCCATTAACACGATAATTGGTTAACGCGAATATGATTTAATTATAGTCAATGCTATCCAAATCCTATAGTTGAGGGAAATTGAAAGAAAAAAACAGAAATTATGTTAAAATTTTACAATCTGATCCTCCAACGAAGAAAATCCATTGTAAACTAATTATAAGTACAAATTATGTACTACATAATGGGCCAGATACTCGATACTCTAGCAATTCGCAACTCTACAAATATGGCGGATTTGCTAATCGAAAATTTGCTTGCATAAACTACTAGATTATTTTAGCAAAGTAAAATATATTTTTGTATTCAGCACAAACGTTTAAGTGGATTAAAGTAGCCCATTTTCTGAAATTCAGAAACAAATTGGATTGCTAAATTATCGTGTTTAACATTTCTAGCAAATTCGCAAAAAATAACTGCTTATCTGCTTATCTGAGTATCGAGTATCTAGCCCATTATGTAGATATTATGTAATTTGCATTTAAAATTTCAAGATTGAAAATTCAATTGAAATATTTTGTAGCTCAATTGTCCTTGACTTTTTTTCGTTTATGTACTTCAAATTGATATGACGTATCAATTACCTTCAAAACAGGTATTTGAAAACAGTATTAAAAAACATTTACGCCTAGGTAGGTAGGATTAAAAGTGTAGCCTAGCAAATAGCAATAGGTACGTACATTTCTATAATCGTAACAAAAAGGCCAACTTTAATACCCAATAAATCTGTAGTATTAAAACAAGCTATGTACATTTAAGACGTTTAGAGAAAAAATGTACTTATTTATAATGAAAAATCTAAATTTTAAAAATGTCGTCGCAACAACACGTCTACATGGACAGAAATGTTAGGTTTAACTACGTTTTTAGCATTACTTTTCTTAATCACGGCGAATAGTGAATACCTATATATAATACAAATATTTGACCTCTGCCTTGTTAAACATACTTTACATAACAACAGTTTTGTTTGATTACTGTAAATTAACAACAAACTGAAAACGATATACGAAACATTACAATTTTCTTTATGTTGTTAATATCTGTTTGGATGAAAAATCCTAATCCGTTCATAATTTTATCAACACAATAAAAATGTAAACAAAATCAGCTGATGTATTATTATTTTGACTGCGAAAAAGCGTAGAAAGAGGAAACCATTTCAAGTATGAAGACTGAAGAGAACAAAAACAAAAATTAAATAAATATGACTGACAACAATTTAAATAACGGCAACATCGCAATTTAAATAACGGCAACATCGCAGTATGTCTAACACAGAAAAAAGAAAAATTAAAAACTAGAAAATAAATAAAGAACAACACAGTACATAAATAATATCTCGCTGAAAATTCCTATCCTTTCATTCCCGAGTAAATACAACAACAAATTCATTTTTTGTTGTTGTTTTACTCGAGAATGAAGGAATAGGAATTTTCAACGAGATATTATTTTAACTATACATAGCTATTGTCATTTTACGTGAAAAAAAACTAAAATCTACCTTATGTAGCTATGTGGTTACATATTGCTTTTAAAATCTATAGCATATAATTTCTATTACAGATCCATATGTACATAGATGTTTTGGTTTTTTTCATTTGGTTATTTCACCGTATTCAAGTTCAAGGTGAACTCTGAATTGCTTTGCTATTTAATATCAAGGAGAGTATTATAAATAGAAACTAAAATAATTGATTGAGAATGAGAGAGCGAACAAAGTGAACCTAAGCCACATTGGCTGCCAAGTACCCATCCGTGGATCACACGTTAATGACTTTTATTGAAAACTTATATGCATAAAGTTGGATTACCCTCACATTGCCTGTAATATGTTGATACTACTACCTTCTAAAATCGCGAATGTGGGTATTTGGTTTGGATTCTAATGCGAAAAGACTTCCATTTTAAAATTTTTGCAATAATTTTTTTTATATGGTGGCACTCAATGTGTTAAGAAAAGAGAATCTATACATTTAAATTTTAAACAAAAATGAACGAGAGAGCGAGCAAAGTTAAACCCGTAAATAATTTTTTTTTTCAACTTGTTTGTTTTGTACCAAAAATGGATATGTACACACACACACACACACACGCACACAATAAACGTTTGGTTTGACCTAAATAATACAAATTAATTCGATTTGTGTTTTATTTTTCCTTTTCAATTTTTATAGAAAATGAGGAAATAGCAACAGCGGCCAAGATGACACCGTACGCCCTTTACGAAAGTTATAAAATACTTATTTATTTAGACATACTTATTTAAATAAATATGTTCTATAATATGTATGCACAAATTATTGCTAAAATATGCGAATCATGCGTGCTAATAAATAAAGCAAATTCACTTTTGAATGAACATGTTAAATAGAATATTCGTTTAACCAAAAATGCTGTGCCAATGTGCCAATTCTAAATAGAGTTCTAAGATCTAGTGTTGTTGAAAAACATTACTCATCTAATAATTTGGATCTTCGATCTAGAACAGGACTATTAGTTCAATCACAATCGCTAGTTATTGGAAACAATCGGTACCAAACTGACCAAACTGACGAAGAAATATAATTGTTGGAATTATGTATGGCTAAATATGTCATTTTCACAAAGACATTCAAAATTCAGACAAATTGATGGGCACGAAATTAATAACCTTGCACAACCACTCAAATCCTATCGTGAAGGGAAATTGAAAAAAAAGGAATTATGTTAAAATTCTACAATCTGATAATTTCGCTTAATCGATGCTAACTGTATTATTAGATTATGTTTGCCAGTGTCCTCCACAGAAAAAGTATGCTGATTTGTGGTCACTGGTTCAAACCAACAATAAGTAAGTGTGTAAGAGGTCTAAATAATATCCAATTAGAAAAGGTGAATGACCTAAAGGCTAAAGCGCATCAACAAACTCATTATTTCAGAAAAAATACATATGTATAACCAAAATTTATTTTAGTTTTCATCAAAACCAACACTAATGTACTAAATTGTTGTAAAAAATTGAACAATGTAAAAAATTGTTGTTGGTTTTGGTTTTCATACAGGAAAAGATTTCAAATATAAAATATGTATGGATGTGTAGGTATTATACAATAGAATAGGTACATAGATTGATCACTGATCAGCTGGCAGAGTGGCAGAGGCACATGTTCGAAAATAAAAACAAAGAGAGTCGTAAAATTAAAAAAACGAGAGTGTAGTCTATATAAAAATAATTAGGCGAGAGAAGAGAGCGAGCAAGTTAACGCGTGATGTGAACAATTTGTTTCAATTGGTTTTGCGCCAAAAAAACTCACACACAATAAACATTTGATTTGACCTAAATAAGTCCAACCATTCCAACCATATGCTTTTACTGTTAGTAAATTAAAAACCAAATATGTACATAAAATAATTTTGTATTCCTTTTTTAGCAGCGGTGTTTGTGCACTCGGCTTTGTTTTTATTTGCCGTTTGGCCTTGTTTAAGTTCAAGGTGAAAACATTTTCAGGGTTCAACATTTTGTTTGTTTCATTCACGGACATTTCAAATATAAAATGTATATGTGTATGTATATTATACATAGGTAGATAGATTGATTGATGAGCTGCACGTGTATATACACCTGTACTATATACATACGTATACTTATGCTCTAAAATACACAAAAGTACATAAAATTACCAAATTAATGACCTATTTTTGTGTTTCATTCATGTGTATTTTTATACTATGCGAATATATTTTGTTATTTTATGTTTTAAAAAAGGATAGAAATATATGGTATACATATTATTTCTAGTTTTATGACTCCAAAGTTGAACCAGTATAAAATAATTCATTTTCAAATTTCGATTGACATTTTATTGTACTGAAGAGATTAATCTTATATAATATTCAGTAGTCAGATACAATTAAAATATGTAACTTTAAGAAAAAAGAGAACAAAAATAATTGAGCGAGAATGAGAGTACAATACAATAACGTGTATATGCGGAATGTAATGTGTTTAGTACATTATTGTTGGTTTTGCCAAAAATCAAAACCTGCTAAAATTCTCTTTAGAGTCTTCTACAGAGAATTTTACCGGGTTTTGCAAAAATTCATATGCATACACACAAAGTTAATCCGTCAAGCCATTATTTATGCAAACAATTATTTATTAAAACACAAAAAAAAAAAATTGTTAATAACAATTGTGGTTTAAAAAATAATTCTTTGAGTAATTATTAACAATACTATTGTATTAACAATTTTTTTGTTGTATTTGAAAATGTTGGACAAAAATTCTTAAATCGGTAAAAATTGTTTATAAATAAAATAATTAACCATTGTTGTTGTGTAAAAAAAAAAATATGGCATTAATTATTATTTACATTTGCATAGCCAAATTGTTGATATTAAATGAAAATATGTAAACGTAATTAATAAAATCACTAATACGAATTTCCGAACATACAATATTTTAAATACATATGCACAAAAAACAAACTACAACAGCGCCATAATGTTATGTAGACGAAATACGCCACCCTAGACATTCTCAGACTTTATGAGTAATTTTCTTTACAATAGATGGAACTTTATATTTAAATACCAATTTGCCGTAGTTCATAACAGATGTCACTTTATTTGATTTTTTACTAATTTTTACATATTTTTTACATTTACCAATTTTTTACTATTTTTTACTATTATTTACGTAAAAGAGTAAAAAATTATTTTTTACGCGTAAATGCACAACCCTGACTGACTGGCGGCTAAAAAATTTCGTATGTAGTTTTATATGGTCAAACATATGTTTGAATGTTTCATTAAATTATTAATTTCGACTAAATTAATTTTAAAATTTGATATTTATTATTAATCGCAACATACTCATCTTTATTAATCATAAAAAAAAAGTACGGGGACATCCACTAATTTAGACAGGAAAGTTGGATTTGTAAACATGATTTTACTTATTTTTGCATGTAAAAAAAAAAAAGTGTAGTCAGCGCTGCCCAAGCGTGGGGACAAATGAACTAAAATCGATTTTGGGAAAATCCTTCAGTAATTTTTTTTCAATAGTCTGATGTCCCTCCTTCAAACACCCCTTGAGATTTTAATGGTTGAAAAGTTACAATTTTTTATAAAAAAATTAAGTTTTTGGTGATTTTTTCCGCTCTTCGGTCTTCGAAATGGGTTTGACTAAATGTATATAAAATCAGATTTATCTTACACCATTCTCTTCCTTATGAAAAAACGAAGAAAATCATGTATGATAAAATTTGTTTATCAGCATAGAACCGGTTCTACAATCAAGAAAAACTTGAGTGAGTTGCATACACCCCAGTCATACGTTTAATGGCAAAAAAATATAGTCATAGGGTTAAATATAAAATGTTGAAAAACCATACGAAAAATAACAAAATTACAGAAAATAAAAAATTTTATTAATTTGCTTAACAAGTTTCTTAAAATGGACACACCTCAATCTTTTTATACAAATTCTAATGAAGAAATGTTTTTCTAGGGTGAAGTATGTAATTGCGTTGATACCACAAAAAATAATTTTGTATAAATAGTTAATAAACCTTTGTTTTAAATGTTTTTTGGGATCCTTACTGGCATGATTTGCATTGGAGGAACCAAACCACTTTAAGTCTTTAAAGAAAATGGTTTTACCTTAAAATACAGTGGCTTTACAGCTGCTGATGAGGTAGGTCAAAAATGCAAAAAGTTCTGCAAAAATATGATATCTAATCCACGAATTTGATGGTTGGTGAAAAATTTGTATTTCAGATGTTTGTCTGATTAATAACCAACCAAATTTTATGTGTTTTTAAATTTTTAAGTACATTATATTGTAAGAAGGACACATGATTTTTTTTATAACAAAGCTTATCGGTATCATACGCTTATTTCAATCACAGTCACGCACTCAATAATATACACGAGTATGTACGTAATATACATAATCTATATATAGTTATATTAACTAAACGAACCATCCCAAACCCAATTAATTGTATGTACAATGTACATACTAACGATTAATGTTGTTTATTTATTCTGAAATCATAAAATAAGATACAAAAATCAAGATCCAGAATTTTATTCATCTATATGTATTTACCATATGTTTCGAATACGTATACCTTTGATGAATAAAAACCAGCTGAGCTAATGCAAATTGAGTTGGTTTACTTTGGTTAAATTGGTTTACTTTTTCAAACAAAAATTGTAAAAAAGTATAGAATTCATGAAAATTGTTTAACTCGGGATTTTATTGGAAATAAACTTCTTAAGTATACGGGAGTATGAATTGGTCAGTTCTGGAAAATGTCTGTATTCATATCGTCGTATCCAAATCAGAGTATTACATCTACAAAACGTTAAATTCTAGGAGAGGCGAGGTTTTAATCTAACGATTTGGCAATTTTTTTATGTTTGGTAAAACATTTAGGCTACTAGTTTTGGGTTCATGTTACACGCTGCGTTAGAATGTTATGTAAAATGTTGTGTTAAAATGTTACGTGTCATGTAAACTGTTATATTAAATAAAAATATTTCGTCTTTTTTTATTTATCACATTAAAATAGAAACAAAAACGATAAAAAATATAGCAAGAGTACTTTCAGTGTTCACGTTACATGTATGCTGTATATTGAAAATGTCATGACGACATCTTTGAGGCTAAATATTTCTGTGCGTCTGACTTTTCCAAATGTTATAATTGAATACCATAAATTTTGAATGATCATCATTTTCAAAATACAAAAAATAAAAAAACAAATCATGTCATGTAGCAAAAATATTGTTACGAATTGGGCTACTGAGTTCGTTCGGATTTTGCAATTAAAAACACTGTGTACTTTTTATCTTTTTATTTCACTCTACTTTTATACACTTTGATATTTGCGTTGACTTTACTATTTAATTCTGTCCGCTTGCTACTAGTGGGGGCTATGAAATCAGATTTATTTCTTTATTTAATGATTTAAAATAAACGAAAAACTGTTTTCTGTATGCCATCGATCGTGTTCATAAAAAGCGCTACAGACGATCCAACTTGTCGGACCGACCGTCGGTCCAACCAGATCGGTTGTTGTCTACAGACGATCCGACTTACCATCCGATTTGGACAATATTTTATTTTTTTTTTGTCACACACACGAATTTACATGATTGAAATATGTTTATTTTTCCTTTGTTGTTCTCGCGCTTTGAAATTTTACACACGATTGAAAAAGAATATCGTTCGACAACACTACACACTATCCGATTTAGTTGGTTGGTCGGGCGGTTGGATGGAATTTCCATCCGACACATCCAACATAATTTTGTCGGCCGACATGCGTACACACGATCCGATTTTACATCCAACCCAACCAAAACGGTCCGACCGCCCGACCAAATCGGATGGTGTGTAGCGCTTTTAACACTTAACCGTCTAAGCTATTGCTGTTCATAAAGTGAGCTTGTTGTATGATGGCCAAAATCGTCACAATATTTACCTCTATTTTTGATATTATGTTTTACCAAACATTTGCGGTTCAGGTGCAGCTTGAACCCCAGTCATTTTTTAAACAAAATTTACCACATTATGTGGAAAGAATTTTATTTTTAAAAAAATTAATCCGAAATTAACATTAAAAACCTTAGACACCTAACCAGAAAGTTTGCAATTTGTGCAGAAATATTCATTTTGGGCTATAAACATAATATGGGCCTGTAGCAAAAATCTCAACATAAGGCTGGTCTTCAAATGTTTACCACAGTAAGTGGACATCATGTCGAGTCGAAAACATACTAGACATTTATAGTCACTCAATGTTGTATCAAATGAAAAATTATCATAGAGGTAATACTCTTATTTGGACATGACGATATAATTATGTGTGTCTTTAACTCAAGAACGTACAGCTCTAGAAATATGAAATTTTCACTTTAGATGTTATATTATGAGGAGTTTTCCATCTCCTATTTTGGTTACGATCGGCTAAGGGATTCTTGAGGCTCCCATAGTACGGTTTTAAAACTCACGTGAAAAATATATAATCTTGTATAAGAAAGTCGGATGTTGGCATCAACAGATAAAATTTGATTTTAATTTTGCATTTTGGGACGAATTTTTAAAATTTTGAATTTCGTTTGCAACCTATTTCTATTTTTATAGTAAATATTGAAATAGCACAAATACAAAGAGAAAATGGTGTACGATTATTATGGTTTTCCTAAAAACCTGAATGTAAAATTACTAAAACTTTTCGGAATATTTTCAAGTTCTACTAAAATTTATTTATAGAACTAGAAAATGTAGTAATTTGATTAAACGTAGATTTGGAACTTGCTCTCGTTACGTAAAGTTTGTTAGTGTATTAGAAGGAAAATTAATAAAATTTCCATCCGACATTGTTTCATCGAAAACAATTTTATGGGTCAATACCGAAAAACGCTACATAAAACGCTTAGTGCATAAGTGATAAATACATACAATATACAAACACACACATATACATATAGAGAGAGATAGAGCGAGAGACAGAAATAAATAAATATCACAAAAAACCATACAAGACTTTAATCTGGAGCTTAAAGTTATTATTTTTGTTTCTTATGATGAAACCAAACTTAAATTTGACAAAAGAACTTTTTCTGCAAAGGCGATTTATTTTAATTTAACTCCTCCACTTCATAAACATAAAAAACTTTTAGGTTTGTATATTTCGTATCTTGAACCCTTCTGTATAAGATGGATTCTTGAAAGTTATAAATTATTTTTTTGCTTTAACAGTACATATATAAAACCCATATGTTAATTATAATAATAATACATATATAAAGTATTTTATGTTCTAATGCGAACATTGATATTTTTTTTATAAAAGCATGGTTTGCCTTTTTATTGGTATTTTTACCTATTTTGTTTGAAACGTTGAATACAATAAATAAATAATAAGTGTGTTTTGAACTGACTGTTACATAACTTAATGATTATCTTACAGATAATTGCTCTAAGTCACGCTTTGTTCACTGAGAAAAGAAATCCGGTAAAAAGTATAAATAAACAGAAGAATAATCCCCAACTCTTGCGTGCTCTGTGCCCCTATTCTAAACTAAACTTTAGCACAATCAATTAAGTTGTCAATTTTATAATATGTTTTTTGGAAACATTATACAGACGTTAAATTTTTATTCTCCGTTAGTTTAGAAAACATTCATTCTTTATGGCAGTTAAATATATCCTTATATATGAAGTTTGTTAAATTCGATTAAGGGATATTGTCTTATCTATTGGATCTACTGTAACCAACAAGTAAATCCAGTTTTTATTTATTTCAAAAAATATTTATTTATTCTTCCAAATCGATTTCGTCCCCTTCAAAGTAATCTCCTCCCGGCACAATACACTTATGCCAACGTATTTTCAAGTCTTTGAAACAAGAATTAAAGTCCCTTCTATCGTCTCAAAACGATTTCCCCGCAGTGGCCTTTTGAGTTTCGGGAATAGCCAGAAGTCAAACGGTGCTAAATCAGGCGAATACGGTGTTTGTGGAACGATATGAATCGAATTTTTGGCAAAAAAGTCACGAAGAACATGTACAATATGAGAAGGTGCATTATGAAGGTGCAAATACCAACAATTGTCTGCCCATAATTCTGACCTCTTCTCACAAATAGCTTCACGCAAATGACGCATAACACTCAAATAATACTGTTTGTTGGCGGTTCTTTGATTTTCTTGACGTGTTGTTCATCAGTAGAGGTTGATGGTCGTCACGAACACTCTTCGTATTCAACATTTACGACCTTCTTTGAACTGTCCATACCACTTGTATACATCCCTTTCCGACAAAGCACGGTCACGAAGGCTTTCTGCAACATCCTTAACGTTTCTGCACCCCAAATTTCATTCCGCAAACAAAATTGAATGCAACTTCTTTGCTCAATATAATTAGACATTGTAAAAATCGCCGAATGCACTTTTAGCGTCGGTCTAAACTAAGCGTATAAAGCAAAAACTAATGAGTGTTTTGACGTACAATTTGTCACAGATGTCTATTTTGATGTGTGGTTTACCCGCACGATTTAATTTGAAACCTGGTTTTACTTTTTGGACACAGAGTATGTTTGGTCTTGCTCCTACTGTCACGTCAATGACTCTGTGGCTATAGAATATTGCGCTATAATTCGAATGTACCTGTAATATTGTTTAAATCCGATTTTAATTTAAAACCGTCACAGTTTTAAAGGTGTATTCAAAATTTAGTTTAGTTCTTTGTAGAATCGATTTTCTAGGTATTTTGTCCATTTATTATTTCTAACAGATCCATTTTTTTGCAGCATCATTCTGACTAGTCAGAACTGATCTTGTTTCGGAGGCAGGTTTTAATCTGTTTTAATTTACTAAACGTTTTTTCTGGATGAAGCTACGGTAATCAGAATTGTAACCAGGCTTGAATCAATCTCTAATCTTCAAATTGTCCAACGCCAAGAATTCTAGATTACCAAAGACCACATTGTGAAATATGAAAAATTTGATAATGGAAATTATTCTTACCTAACCAATAACCAGATCAAAACCATTCGTGAAGAACTCATTCAAATAATGGCTGGAACAGTTGATTCAACACCTAATCTATTTCATATCTATCAGTTAAGAGAAACTTTGATACTTATCCCGTTTAACCACTAATACAGATCCCAAAAATATGTACAGCCTCTGTCGCTTATCCATATAAGAAAACACTATATAGACTCTGCAAAAATATTTCTACAGTTACATTTCAACAAAGAGTACTCTGTACTTACTTTTCTTATTGGTGAGAATCATAAACTAGCTGCAGCATATTTAAAGATGTACTGTGAAGTTAAATTTGAAATTTACAATCTTTATACGAAATCTATATTCAAGTAGAATTTATTATTCTTCCGCATTACTTTAATACTGAGGAGATTGTAAAAGATTTTTGCACATAACCAAACACTTTAATGGAGTGTGAGTGGTCGCTCTAATTGCCATTGCTGTTGCATCGCAAGTAAATAGTTGTTAATCATAGTTGTTATTTTACACCTCAATCAATAAGTGAAGTACTACCACAAATAACTAAAATATGCATATAATTTTTTGGGTTTTTCTACTATTTTTACAGGCCAGAATATATAGATTTTACCTTTATTAAATCTATTCTGAAGCCTTAGCACATTTAATATCCACTATGTGCAACTGAATGAGGATAGAAAATTTTGGAGAGGCTAAACAGAAACTGTAGCAAAGCTGGAATTGCGGTAAAGGTGTCTGTACCAAATCTATAGTATCTTCGCTATGTACGTAGAGCAAATTTCTTTATCCAGATAAAGATATCGTTTCAGGTCATTTCCAGCAGATATAATTCCTGGTAATGCGGGTTAGTTATATTCCAGAATTTAATATTAAAATCATTTTATAATCCCATTTCCAGCGCACATATCTTATTCATCTAAAATCCTTTAAAAAATTGTTAATATCCATCCTACTCGGTCATATTCCACAACTTTATCTAAAAATCGGGTTGGGTAGTAAATCTGACTTTTCAAAATCTTGCTTTCTATAAATTCTGGAAAATGGGGATTTTCCATTTTAAAACGAAAATATCAAAAAATAATAAATTTTGAAAAATGGGGAAATGAATGATCATGATTCATGATCAATCAAAACAATCATGATTTCAAGAAAGTAACATTCGTCAAAAAGTAAGATTCGTCAAAAAGTAAGATTTTGAGAATTAAGATTTCGATATGCTCCCCTAAAAATCAATTTAGAATCCTATTTCCGTTGCGCATAACAAATTTCACTGAAATCGGTTAAGAAATAGCCAAGTTCCATCATACTTGGTCAAATTCCAGAACTTCACCTTAATATCATTTGACAATCCCATTTCCAACGCACATGTCAAATTTCACTAAAATCCGTTTAAAAACAGCCAAGAACTTCCATCGTATATATAGAATTTCATCACAATCGATTACGAAGTGAGCAAGTTCCTTTCTAATTGGCTGTATTCCAGAAATTTATTTTGTTTTTTTAACCAACAGCGATATAAAATTTCGTAGATAATCTGACAAACCACAGATAACAACAATTAAAAAAATTTGTCTCGTAAATTCGAATTGTTTCCATTAAATCAGGGGAAATCGAGTTTTTATTTTAATGAGAAATAATAATAAAAATGTACATGTACATACATGATGTTGTTGTTTATATAAAAACGACGTTTGAATGAAATAAAAAATTGCAAGCAAAAAATACCAAAAATACAGTGCTGGGAAAAAAAATTGGTCAAACATATTTGGTTACAAATTGGAATCTTTTTTTGGTAAAATTACAAAACTTTTGAAAGCAATTGGCTTATTGTTTCATTTTAAATAGATTTATGACCCAATTAAAAAAAAAAAAAATCCTGCAATTTAGGGGGCAAAATCGAAAAATTTCTAAAATATTCATAGTACCTTATTTGGGACTTAAAGCATAACAATCTTGACTATACAAACCATAATGTAAAAATCGCAGCTTTTATAAGGAAATTAGAAATGAGGAAAAAACCAAACTTTTCATAGTCAAACACATCAAACATATGGGAAATCACTTTTTTTTCCTAAGACAAATTTGTAAATGAAAACGTTACAAATTTTCTATTATGATTTCTGAAATATTTTCATAAATGTTAGAATTTCAACGTATATAAATCTCGTTTAAGTAAATCTTGTTCATTTTCTTTTAATAATTGATTTATTTAAACCAAAATATAAATTTTTTTTCCATGAGAGGCGTTTAGCCTACTTTTAAAATCGTCAATACTGGTCAAATTGAAAAGAAAAGCTTACTACAAATCGTGTGCACTAAGTCAATACGCAATACATAGATGGCAGAGATGGCAGTAAACATTTTGTTATCGTACCAAAAATTGCGACCTGGGGAAATTTCAAGTTCAAAAATTCCAGGAAAAGCAAAACAAATTCACAAAATATTAAGAACGTGTCATAATTTTGTGATTAAATATTTTTTTTTGTATTTTTTTTTCTGTATAAATCTTAGACATCTAACGTACACTAGTAAAACTTAACTTTGATGTATTTTTCAAAATGAAAGGTCGAAAAATATATTTTAGTAATAATTTAATTTTAATATTTCTGCAATTAATATTTACTTAATACTTAATACCATTGTAGCCTTCTTGTATATTTCTATTAAAGATATGTAGAAAACATTTATATAAATAGTTTACAATATTTTTGTTTTTTTCATTGAAAAACTTGAAACTAAAAAACACAATTTGTACTATGGATTCCTATGGAAATCAGTGAAAAGTTATACCACCAAAAAAGCTTCCAAAAAATACGTCATAATGATTATGGCAATATACTCTAACAGGCTCTAGACCCAGACTTGAACCCAATAGAAAATGTTTGGTCTATAATGAAGCTAGACGTAGCAAGAATGCCCCAGAATCAATTCGAGCTTTAGAAAGGTTATTGATGTACATCTAGGAATCTATACCTTCTACGAATTTGAAAAATTAATCAAACTCAATGAATCTGAGGTGTACCGCCGTGATAAAAGCAAAAAGCGGGCAAACAAAATTTTAATATTAAAGATAGAATTTCTATAAACCAATAAAAGACAAAAAAAAAATGTAAAAATAAGATTTTAATTTATTCCATTACTTTAGCCCCAATCAACGTATTTTGAATAGTTTGGCATTATTTCGGTTTTCCCCCTAAATTACAGGTACAATTTTTTCAAAAAATTGGGTCATACATACAAGTTTTGTAATTTTACCAATAAATACTCCAATTTGTAATTTAATATGTTTGACCAATTTTTTTTCCCAGCACTGTATATTTTTCATTTTTGTTTTTTCCGTTTTGTATTTTAGTTCAGTCATTGACGGTGAAAATAGGTCATTACCTCAGAATTCTTACGGACAATACCGATTTTCGTTAAATTTAGACAGTAAGTAGAGAATAGCTCAAGGAACAAAAGCTATATAGTGCCGATGTGTGCTTTTACTTTGGGGGTGCATGCCACTCCTTCTAGGGGGTGGAAATTAGTACACTCTAAATAACCACAGAAATCGATAGAGGGATGAATTCTAAGCAAAAAATGTCGTATGAAGTTTTTTCGATAAATCAATATTTTTCGAGTTATTCTCGACTGGAAATGTTGATTTTTCATCTAAAAAATGCGTTTAAGAGGAATCCGAAAATTTCACCGAAAACACGATTAATTTTTTAACGATAACTTCCTTAATTTTAAAGATAACTAAATGTTCTAAAAACCATTTTGTAGGGAATTTCAAGGGGTGCCTGAAAGATTGAATTTCCTTGATTGCTGCGTTTTAGAGATTTTTGAGTTTAAAGGGTTCGGGGAAGATGGCATTGCGAACTTAAAACGGTGAAATCTCAATTAATTTGTATCCTAGAGAAATAAAAAATAACGAGATTTTCTGTAAGAAAAACCTTATAATTTTTGTACTTGTGCATTTTGTACACACTTCTTTAGTTTTTAAATTATTGTGAGAAAAAGAAATATTTCAAAAATTTGAAAAATGATTTCAAACTTGAATCAAACTTCTTTTCAAATCTAGACATTCTAAACCATTCAAACTTCTAGAACTTATTGTTAGTATCTAAATAAAGTACATTGTAAATGAATTACGTTTAATTTCAATTCTTGCGGTTAAGCCATTCCCATTCGTTTCATTGCTGATTTTTTCTCCGAAAAAACGCGATCACCATTTTATTTTTATCATAACTCTGTAAATTTTTATGCAAACGACTTTTACTAAAGCTAATTTTAAAGGTCTTTTCAAGTACTTGAAAAATAATCTAACATGTTTTTTCTCAAAAATTTGTCGTTTTTTCGTTATTTAGCGTTGAAAGGTTTGAATTCAGTTTTCGGCGAACAAACAGTCACTTTGAACGAGCCACAACTCATTTCGTATTGCATCGAAACAAATAAAAATAAACCAATCAATTTGATATTTTATAAACTTTATTTTGGTCCTGAAAGATTTTTTGATGAAACGCAAGGTTTTCGAGTTATTCGTGAAAAAAATCGCCCTAAAATATGCATTTTTTAGATGAAAAATCAACATTTTCAATCGAGAATAACTCGAAAAATAATGATTTATCGAAAAAACTTCACACAATATTTTTTGCTTAGAATTCATCCTTCTATCGACTGCTGTGGGTATTTTGAGTGTACTAATTTCCACCCCCTAGAAGGGGTGACATCTACCCCCAAGGTAAAAGCATACATCGGCAGTACATAACTGTTCCTTGATCCATTCCCTCATATTTTCCAAATTTCACGAAAATCGGTATTGTCCATAAGAATTCAGAGCAAAAACCCGTCACTGACTACATATACATACAGTTGTGGCATTATAATTAAGCCATTTTCGCTTTATTGAAAAGGAAATCACAATTAAGCAACCGCAACGTAGCCAAAAGAATTGCTTTTGCTAAGGAGCATTTGGCAAAACCTAGGATATTGTGTAATTTAATAATTTGGATGAGAGTACAACATGGTTGGCGGTAATGAGATACCATACGTAAGACGACCCCAAACCAGAAGTTTAACCCTCGGTATATAAAAAAAATACAATGGATCAAAGCAATGCGTAAGTAATGGTTTGGGAATGCTTCACTTCTCGGGCGGATGTCCTAGATGATTATAAAGTCTTCCGCTACGGTGGCTTTATCAGCACCCCAAATATAATCTAAAAGTATGAACGGCGTACTTAGAACGGTAAGGAACCGAAACAAAGAACCGAGAATCTAGCGGGAAATTTTAACCTTCGGCGGTCCACATGTTTCCGAGATCGCACAGGGTCGAAAACGTCCAAGTACAGTCAAATCGTCCAACGTGTTAATTCGCTTTGAAAAATCTAAAAAAAAAAATCATGAACACTCTTGAACCCTTCTAGAATGAGGACCACAATTATTTAGGTACAAAAGTTATTATATTTTTTACAATAAATTGGTATCTGAGCGAAAACGCTAGGAAAACTTTTCTTGTCCTAAATTTCAACAATTATAAAATGTGTCATATTAAAAAAATATATGACCATGACTATGGATTCTCATAATGAGCACCCTAATGTTCAAGAAAAACCGGGCTTTGACCATTTCTGGCGAAAAAAAGTATAATTGAACTAACTGGCGGAGAGCGGGCAATCAACACTTGCTGGACCATACCTGTATTAAGTTTTTTTAAAGAGGGGAGCGAGGCTATGCCCCTTTTCCGTTTTCCGGGAATTCCCAAGTGAAATTTCACTTGGGACGAAATCGTCCAAGTGCGACCGCGGAGGGTTAAATAAAAAATCCGAGTAAGGAAACTGACAAAAAGGGAATATTTATGGAGCTAAATTCAGGTGGTTTGGATGAATACAACAAGTATAGATAGGCAAGAGATGAAGTGTAGTCTTGAAGCAATATAGTTTTCGAACTATATTGAATTTTTTCTAAATGGTTTATTTTTATAAGACCATAAGTGGCTTAATTAAAATGTCACCCGAAACCACTACTCTTTTTTAATTTGTTTTTTATTTGACAAACTGTGATTGCCCACCAATGAATTAAAACTTTAGTTATTTATGTATATACCTAAGCAATATTTAAAATAAACAAAGACAACTGAAATAAAAACCTTACTTGGAAATTTATAGGTCAAAATATGTGTTCTACTAATTGTGGTTTAATTATAATGCCACAACTGTAAGTCTTCAGTTCAGTTTCGATCTGAATGAGAATTGAGAAACATTTATTTTCAATCAGTTTCATCAGGCCGCTATAGCGACTGAATTGCTATTAGGTATGTAAGTATAAACTCGGATTTTTTGGTCAAATTCAACTTTATTGAAAAAAATACTTGTTACAAGTAGTAACAACTTGTTTAGTTTGAAAAAACACTTGTCGCGATAAAAGTTTGGTGGTTTCGCACATCTTCAACTTTCGTAAACCCCTGGTAATCAGAGAAAGCCAGTTCTGGAGAATACGCTGCATGCTGCACAATTTTCCAGCCTATAAGGAGAAGATGAGTTCCTGGGTTGATTTTGCTGTATGTGGACGAGCGTTGTCATGCAGCAATGTCACCTTCCGCATTCTTTGGCCCGTAAATGGTCTTTTTTCCTCCAAAGAGGCTGGAATTGAGCCTGGTAACGTTCAGTTGTAACAGTTTAACCAGGTTTCAGATGCTCGTAGCAAATTACACCTTTCCAATCCCACCAGACACATGCATGTGAAGTTTATCCTAAATTTCTCCTAAATAAAAAAAGGCGGTTAGTATTATTGAGTTAGTAAAAAATTAGAGAAGTTCTTTAAAAATATTTTGGAAAAGGGGGAATTTACTGCTGTAAATTTGGTGTCTGAAATCTGAAATCTATGAGAAAATTCTAAAAGTTGGTCAATAGTTAAATAAGCCTACATCTTATCACCCAATAAAGGAATACGATGAGCAATTCCAATAAATGCGTTTAGTATTTCGTCAAAGTTCGTCAACTGTAAATATGGGGGTAGTCCGTATCTATTTGCGTATCTGAAATCCAAGAGAAAATTCTAAAAGTTGGTCAATAGTTAAGTTAGGCCTACATCTTATCACCCAATAAAGGAATCCGATGAGCAATTCCTATAAATGCGTTTAGTATTTCGTCAAAGTTCGTCAACTATAAATATGGGGGTAGTCCGTATCTATTTGCGTATCTCAAATCCAAGAAAAAATTCTAAAAGTTGGTCAATAGTTAAGCTAGGCCTACATCTTATCACCCAATAAAGGAATCCGATGAGAAATTCCTATAAAATAAATGCGTTTAGTATTTCGTCAAAGTTCGTCAACTATAAATATGGGGGTAGTCCGTATATACATACATGTACTATATATTGATCTCTATTTGAGTATCTGCAATCCAAGAGAAAATTCTAAAAGTTGGTCAACAGTTAAATTAGGCCTACATCTTATCACCTAATGAAGGAATCCCATGAGCAATACCCATAAATTCGTTTAATATGTTAAATTACATCATTCGAAAATTTTGAAATCGGTACGTATCGTTCTGTTAAATTAAAAATATAAATTATAATCAAAATTTATTTAATTTAACTAAATTAATGTATTTTCAATTAAATTTTCATATCATTATATCGTAATTTTCTGAAAAACGCCTAAATGTTTACTTTTTACACATGCCAGCAAATAAATTGTTGCTTTCGTAGTTTTAGAAGAAATTTAGGATAAACTTCACATCCCTTCAGAAACACAGTAACACATTTTTGGCATAAATATTCAGTTTTGCAACTGATGTTGATGGCTGGCTTGGATAACCAATGCTTTTCTGCGTTAGGATTGTCGTACCAAACCCACCCGTAATGATGTTATGCAAAAAATTCTTTCTTTTGTACCGAGAAAACAAATTCATGCAGATGTCAACTCTTCGGTTTTTGTTCGGTCAGTTTATGAGGAACCCATTTTACTTGCTTTTGTATCCTTCCCATTGAATGCAATGGAAGTGATACTGCTTGGTGAGTAACTCCTAACTATTCTGCAAGCTGTTTTTGAGTTTGATACGGATTTTGATCCAGTAACACTTTAAGTTTTTCGTCTTTAAATTTTTTTGCTGGACGTGGATCGTCCTCAATGCTAAAATTGCCATCACGAAATCTTACAAACTACTTTTTTACTGTTGAATGCCTCATAGAATGTTAGCCGAAAGTCGGATTAATCAATCCCTTAGCTTGAGCAGATTTTTTTTCATTTGAGAATGCAAACGAATGCACACGAAATGACGGCTTGTAAATAACTGAAACTTTTGTCATAAAAGCAGCAATGACTAAGCTACATATATCCAAAATTGTAGGCGATTTGGATGCGTTCAAGTATGTTTTTAATGCAACCAAATTCACAGCCGAGTTTCTATTTGCACATCTATTAATTACACTTTTGATTACTTTCTATATATAGAAAGCACCATGTACACCATATTAATAATTTCAATTTTAGTTCATTAACGCATACATAAATACGGGTTCTATTTGAAATATTAGGCTCTTTGAGAACCTGAAAATTCCTAAAAATAACTACCTGGAAGAACCTAATTTTTCAAATACGTATTTATATTTAGTGGTAATACAAATAATACGCCTGAATGTCGATAATGAAGGCAATACCTAAGAGAGTATCAGTATACAATACAATTCAATGTCGATGGTAATTCCGTGCGCTTATTTGTTTAACTTTAGTTGGTTTCTACATTTGGTTTGGAGATGTACATTTATGTAAAAAATTTCTTATAAATTGTTTTCGGCTTTTTATAGACAACATACTATTTGTAATGACATACTCATTATTTTCGATTTGGCAAATCAGAAAAATAATGGAGTCATACTCCTAATATATCTACCAGCAAAAGTAGAAAATATTCATCCCCTCCCCCCTTTTCTTTCCCGCAGAGTCAATACAAAGTGTATCAACTCTCAAAAATGAGAAATCTCTTTGAGATTTTGTGTTGGTAACAGTGATGCCACCCTACTACAAATGTAGCAGATCTACTACATTTTTGATTCTTAAAATTTTATGTACGTACATTTCAGTTTCTACTACAATTTTCAAATTGTTGCTTTTTGGAATTTTTTTTATTTAAAATCTTTTTCTAGTGCATAATTGCAACTGATATAGAATTATTAACTTTTATTTTAAAGAAATTTATGTTATTTTATTGAAAATATTTCAATTTGTGGCACCAGTTGAAGTCAATTTGTAAAAAGTGTAATAAAAAGTCGTTATTTTTTAAATTCTGTGTGTATTTCTTTACATGCTACTATTTAAAACAAAAATGTAGTAATCTGCTACAATATTTTTAAAAAATGGAGCAGATCTGCTCCAAATTTCATACCGAAAGGTGGCATCACTGGTTGGTAATTCGGTTTCGTACAGAAAAGTAAGGTCTACTCATCAGGTAGCTACGACCGAACTACAAAAATTCAACTCTCGAAAAATACATTAAGTATTTAACTAGAGGGTATTGAGTTAGCGAATTATATTCACTAACTCGAACTCAAAATCCCAAGCAGAAATCTCATTTGTGTGCGTATAATGCCCGCACTAATATTTACGATGTTAAAATTGTCTGATTTAATATAAATTGTTTTCGGCTTTTTATAGACAACATACTATTTGTAATGACATACTCATATTATTTTCGATTTGGCAAATCAGAAAAATAATGGAGTCATACTCCTAATATATCTACCAGCAAAAGTAGAAAATATTCATCCCCTCCCCCCTTTTCTTTCCCGCAGAGTCAATACAAAGCAGTGTTGCCAGATTTCTGAACACAAATTTCCCGTCATCGCAACAAAAAATCCCGATTTTTCCCGTTTATTATAGGGAAAATTCCCTGTTTAATTCCCGCAAGCGTGTAACCCTTATATAAGACAAAAAAATTTAAAATTAATATTTTATTAAAAAAAAATCGTATAATTAACAAAAATAAAGCAAATAATGCAAAATTATTTTAAATAAAAGTAATATCATAAATATTCTAAGTGCTACCAACAAATAGGAACCTCAATAAAGCGTGTTTTTATATAATACCTATTATGCAAATAATTATTGTTTATATAGGTTTGACGAGTAACCGCATTTATATTTTATTTTGCATCGCAATACAGAGTCAATATAAGCTTGGCTGCTTTGGATAAATTAGGAAACACGTAATCCTAATTTGCCTTCTTCATCGATATCTCATTCCAAAATTCTTTCTGAAAGAACTAGCAGCTTGTCTTGCACATTATCTGGAAGTTCGATTAGTAGATCCACATTTATCTTCCAGGCGAAACTTATCACACACATGCTCTATAAATTCTTGTAGACCGGAGAGTGTTTTCGAAAATTTTCATTTTGAAGCATCCAGAGCCACTTCTGGATTTAAAAATGCAACGGTTTTAAAATAGTACATTGTGTCATTAGGATTAAAAGTGATACTTTGTTTGACGAGCAATTATATTTGCATGCGAGGCGAAGCGCAGCGTAGCCGAGCAAAAGCAAATATAATTGCGAGTCAAACAAAGTCACTTTTAATCCGAATAACACATACTATTTTTTCTCCAACGAAGAGTTTATGCCTTGTCGGTTTTACATTACTAATTATACAAGTAAGTACAAATTATGTAATTAATAACTTCAAAATTGAAACTAATTTTGTTGAAATATTTTGTAAAACTAAGGAGGTCATGACTTTCAAAATTGAAACTAATTTTGTTGAAATATTTTGTGAAACTAAGGAGGTCATGATATGAACGAAAAATAAAAAAAATAAAATAATTATTTCATATACATACATTATCCATATTATTGGATTTTCACTATAATATTTTTCTCCTAGTATTAAAAGTGCCTACTTTTACACCTAGGATTAAAAGTGTAGCTTAGCAACACACACATTTTTAAAATAGTAAGAAAAAGGCCAACTTTAATACCCAAAAACAGTATTAAAACTAGAGGCTTTTAAGACGTTGGGAGAAAAAATTCATTATTTAGAAGAAATTTTTGGATGATCTTATAAATACATCTCTCTGCGAATTTACGGCAATGATATCTTATAATCAATTTTTGGTCATCTGATAAGTAACTAGGGCCATTGATAGGTTTGTTCTGTGTTTAAGTAATCGGTGAATTCGTTACCACCATTAAACTCCTCAATATCAAGCTTAGTTTGAGTATTGACTATATTTTCAAATGGTAAAATCTTGTCGGATAATATTTCGTTAATAATATCTGATTTTAAAATCGTCCTAGCGACAGACAAAAGTAAAATTTGGTTTACCCTTAGCATAGCTTGTGGACAAGAATACTGTCACTTTGAAAAGGAGCATTCAATTAATTGAAATAGTGTAGAATATTTTCTAAAAACAACAAATATGCTTTCATTTCTGATTTTTCAAAAAATCTGGGTGGCTTTCTTCCGTTTGGTAAAATTTCATTCACAAATGAAAAAGTGGTTTACCTTTAGATCATTCCAATTTTTTAAAATATTTGTGATACATGGGTGCATAAAAAGCCATCTAGTCGATCCTGGTGAAATAATTTTTCTTTTTACGATTTCAAAATATTCTTGAAACTTCGACATGTATTGTGCTGCACTTTTGGGACTTTCCGAAACATATGTTCCTATATCTCTCAGAAAAATTTCAATTTCAGACGGTAGAAATTCGATGGCCGATTTGATTACTAATGATGAAGATTGGCAAATGCATTTAAATAAAACTACTGGATGGTTGATCTTGTTCTGTAGCATTGTGTAAAAGGAATTTTTACAGCCAATCATTACTGCGGCAGAATCAAAGGCCATTCCAATAATATTTTGCAGTATATTTTATGGAATATAATATTTTGTGGAATTTTCCAATTTTCAAGACAGTTTTTGAAATGGTTATATAAAGTTTTGGCGGTGCAATCTGTAGCATTAATGTTAATTAGTAGCATCAATTGTGTGTTGGCTTTATTATTGTCTACGTAATAGGCGAGAACACAAAGGTTTTTTTTGTTGCTTAAGTCGGTAGATTCATCGACAAAGATTGATAAGTTATTAAGTTAAAAGTTTAAATTGTTCATAGAAATGAAATATAATTAGATAGTTTATATATTTGCCACAAACAATTGAAAGTATTAAAAATCCCGCATTTTGGGAAGTTTTTCCCGTTTTCCCGTTTGAACTGAAAATTCCCGCAAACGGGAAAATATCCCGTAATCTGGCAACACTGATACAAAGTGTATCAACTCTCAAAAATGAGAAATCTCTTTGAGATTTTGTGTTGGTAATTCGGTTTCGTACAGAAAAGTAAGGTCTACTCATCAGGTAGCTACGACCGAACTACAAAAATTCAACTCTCGAAAAATACATTAAGTATTTAACTAGAGGGTATTGAGTTAGCGAATTATATTCACTAACTCGAAGTCGAACTCAAAATCCCAAGCAGAAATCTCATTTGTGTGCGTATAATGCCCGCACTAATATTTACGATGTTAAAATTGTCTGATTTAATATAAATTGTTTTCGGCTTTTTATAGACAACATACTATTTCTAATGACATACTCATTATTTTCGATTTGGCAAATCAGAAAAATAATTCTACTTTTGCTGGTAGATATATTAGGAGTATGACTCCATTATTTTTCTGATTTGCCAAATCGAAAATAATGAGTATGTCATTACAAATAGTATGTTGTCTATAAAAAGCCGAAAACAATTTATATTAAATCAGACAATTTTAACATCGTAAATATTAGTGCGGGCATTATACGCACACAAATGAGATTTCTGCTTGGGATTTTGAGTTCGAGTTAGTGAATATAATTCGCT
Source organism: Tipula helvola (assembly GCA_963556165.1). Taxonomy (NCBI): domain Eukaryota; kingdom Metazoa; phylum Arthropoda; class Insecta; order Diptera; family Tipulidae; genus Tipula; species Tipula helvola. The sequence goes on along the minus strand of OY744481.1, from coordinate 192,995,876 downwards.
AACTCAATACCCTCTAGTTAAATACTTAATATATTTTTCGAGAGTTGAATTTTTGTAGTTCGGTCGTAGCTACCTGATGAGTAGACCTTAAGGTCCAAACAGAATGTATCCGCTCCGTTCCGTTCCGTTTTACTGTTCTGTCAATTTGTATGAAAAACGGAGAAATGCATACAATGGACGGAGGGGAATAATACGGAACGGACACTAAACACAAATTCAAATTTTTGCGGAGAACATAACCTTCAATAATGTTTGACATATAGAAAACAACCACAAAACAATCACGTTCGTGTATAACACGATTTATGTGTACAAAATTTGAAAAACATACATTTACGGGTATTTTAAAAAAGTAGTGCTTGTTTATTATAAAAAGAATACAGAGGAATTTATAGAGACTGTAAAATCGTACACAGAGTTGTACGATAAAAAAAATTCTTTGTACATGGATAACCAAAGAAAAAACTATATTTGGCAACAATTAAGTACCAAGTTTGATGTTGATGGTATGTAAAATATTTCCCTATAATAAAGCGTACTTTGATTTTCGATAATCTACTCGTATTATCTATCTATTAACAGCAAAAAAAAAATGGAACTACCTTCGGGACAAGTATGTCAGAGAAAAACGTAAAATGGAGCATCCATCAGGAAGTGAATATGTTGCTACGAAGCAATGGGAGCTGTTCAATTTATTGACGTTTTTAGATGATAGTATCAAACCGCAAAGGTATGAAACTACTAAATTCGATCACGATGTATATTTAATATTATTCTGTAATTTTTATAGAATGGTAGAAAACACTTCTCCTGAGCCCGCGGAGTATCTCTATTCCGATTACGGTGAAGACAATGGCGAGAGTGATGTTTCATTTGTATCAACCAGAAGTTCTAAGAGTAAACCCAAGGATGATGCAATTTCAGAAATGTTTTTGGAAACTTTACAGACCATACAAAAAAAGTTGACTACTGTTAATGAAGACGAGGATAAAATATTTTTAAATTCAATCAGTATCGACATGAAAAAGATGAGCCCAGTTCAAAAGAGCAAATTTAAAATTGAAATAATTTTAAAATCCCAACAGGCTGTATTGAACAGTACTCAAAACTAAAATTTTAGTTAATTATATTTTATTAATTTTTATTTTATTTTATTTTCTATTTCACCAAATGTGATACAATGTAATTATTGAAATGTGATATAAAAACTTGACTGAATTTAAATTATTTAGTTTTTATATTGAAACGGAACTGCCCCATCATTACACAAATACTGTTTTAGATCATCTCTCAAATTAAAGGCGAACCTCGTTGAATTGGCTGAGCGATCACTAATGGATGGAAGTGGCTGCGTGTTTCTGCGCCAATCTCCACTATGTACGTTAAATTCTTGATCTTCCCAGTCGATGAAATTTTGGGGCACATATTTTTGCGAGGTGTCATTTAATTTTATGAAATTGTGTAATGCTACAGTTGCCAACACTACTGTCTCCGTATTTTTAGGCAGCATATTGATCGGATTTCGAAGAACCCTCCACCTGTTCACCAATATGCCAAAAGCATTTTCAATTACCCTATACGAGCTCTCGAAAGTCTGTAATTGAAAATGTCTTTCGATTCGTCGGAATTTCTCGATGAATACGGCCGCATTAAGTGTTTTTGGAGTGGAAATGCGGCGTCTCCGATAAAATAGTGTGGGAACATTTTTGAACTGTTTGGTAGATTGCTATTTGGTGGGATTGGAAGTTCATTTCGGTGGAGCTGCTTTCCGAATATTGATGATTTTAGAATTCCTAAAAATATATTACAATACATAATTATAAATAACTAAAATATATTCTAGACAGATGTATATTACCTCCATCACTTTGACTACCGCGAGCCCCTACCGCAATGTGAGTAAAGATGTAATTGGCATCACACGTTGCCAACAACACAATACTGAAGTTTTTTTTGTAATTGTAGAAGTCTGAACCTGTACGTGGAGGGCATTGAATTATAATGTGCTTGCCATCAATAGCACCGATGCAATTAGGCATATTCCACTTTTCCCAAAATTGTTTAGAAATTTCTAAGAAGTCTGCTGTGTTCGGGGTTGACACATATAAAGGTGAAAGAATTTTCCACAATATTGAACAAGTATCAATGACGATTTCTCTGACTGTCGATTTTCCCATTTTAAATGACCAGGCTAAAAACTTTAATGAAACACCTTGCGATAAATAGCTAAAAAATAAAAATAAAATGTATACTGTACATCGAATTATTAGAAAATAGCCTGTGTATTTTACTTACGATAGGGTTAAGGCCAAGCGGCATTCGGCATCGATTGATCGTCGCAATGAATGTTTAGTTAGATCGTCTTCAACTAAGCTTAATAGCATGTCATAAAGATTTCGAGTCATTCTAGTATTATTAAAAAATTCATCGGAATCTAGACGTTTCATTTGTTGAAATGAATTGGCATAATATCCACTGATATCCCTATCTAAATTTAGAGGTCTCACCCACCATCTTCTCCGTTTTGATTTATGGATATATTTTTTATAAATTAAGTACAACAGGTACAAATCTATTAACTCATCAAGAGCTTCAATTGCTTCTTGGTAGTCCATATTTATCACTCTTTTATGTAATAGTATTTAAATATAGGTAATAGAAATAATATTCCAATAAAAAGAAATTAACAAAATTATTTTAATCACAGGTATTTTTTATTAAAGTATTGAACATAGTTTGACAAGCGGAGCGGATACATTGTGTTTTACAAAACGGAAGAAGCGGAGCGGATCAAAAGCGGGCGGATCGGAACGGATACATTCTGTTTGGACCTTTACTTTTCTGTACGAAACCGAATTACCAACACAAAATCTCAAAGAGATTTCTCATTTTTGAGAGTTGATACACTTTGTATTGACTCTGCGGGAAAGAAAAGGGGGGAGGGGATGAATATTTTCTACTTTTGCTGGTAGATATATTAGGAGTATGACTCCATTATTTTTCTGATTTGCCAAATCGAAAATAATGAGTATGTCATTACAAATAGTATGTTGTCTATAAAAAGCCGAAAACAATTTATATTAAATCAGACAATTTTAACATCGTAAAAAATTTCTTGTAAATATTTACTACTAAGTTCATTATAATTTTGATTTGCAAATTTTGGCTTTCAACAATCTCCTGCAAATATTCTATCATCCTGCGAACATTATTATTCGAATTGTCAATCACAAAAAAAAAAAAAAAAATTATCTGCACATATTATTTTGTATTGTGTAGCCTACAGACAGCTAAGCGGCAATACCAATAATGATATAATTATTATTTATTTATATTGAAATCAGCTATTGTTTATATCTTTACGGTTTCTAATATACACACATGGAATAAGTTTATATACATATTGTGTATTGATATCCTATTGAGTCGCTGCAGATGATTGTCTATGTTGAATAATAAACATTTTTGTGGGAGTTATTTAAAATAAGACATTTGATTACAGTATCATCACAAATTTTATAAACATTTCATGATGAACAAAATCATTTCACTTTATATAGAAAACAAACTAATAAAAGTAATTTTAGAAATTACATAGCAATGTTCCAACTTAATTCGAAATAAATAATAAAATGTATGTAAAGGTTTGACTGGGTACATCTGTGCTGTCTGATATCCTTCTGAGAACTCAACATTTGATGATGTTTTTTTTCCAATTCTGCGACTACTAAATACATAATTAGCTTAATCCAATTTTTTTTTTATTTAGCTGAAACCATCAGCAAAGCGCATTATAAATGCTCAGCATTATTTTAAATCGTCAATCTTTGACTCTAAACACATTAAACAATTTTTTTGGTTCCTCCTAAATTTTATTGTTACAATTTTGACACTTAATTATTATTTTTACATGTGATGTTCAAGTACCAACTCTTTAATCAAAATTAATTATCAATGTAGATAAAAGCACCAACTTAATTAAAGCAATTAATTTAGTGAAATGGCAGATGACATTAACCCCTTGCTTTACAACTTATTTTTACAGAACTCATTTAATTTATCGCAATTCTGTGTGAGCCCAAACTTGGCTATTTCTTAACAGTTTTGGGTGAAATGTGACATGCACAATGGAAATGGAATTCTAAAATGAATTTTTGGACGTAGTTCTGGAATATAATAATTGGCCTACTAGCTAATATTAGACGCCTCACTTCTGCTGCGAATAGGTGTCACCGGGTGTTGGTGAGCGTAGCGAAAAGGGGACGTGGCTCATACAAACTTATTTTTTTTTTTAAATTACAAGAAATTTGTGTGGTTTTTAAATATTTAGATATGCGGGCAAAACACGTTATTTCCACTTAACGTTGTATAACAATTAAATTTATTTCTCTAACAGTTTTATTACTCATTTAAATGTATAACAACTTACATATACTAAAAACTTTCTGAATTACAGAGCATTCACAATGAAAACACTTTTTACTTTTGACTTACAGTTTTGTATGAATTTCTAACGTAACTGGACAACATTCTGCGTTAAATACAGTGAACAAAACCTACAGTGACTAAAACGGAGATCAAACAAAACTAAATAAACAAAATTTTATTTAGCATATACCGGAACTAATTGGGAATGAGAAAACCACTTCGAATTTTATTGACCTTCACTTTAAATTTGAACAGGAGAGAACCATTAGAGTGTTGACCGATTTTGGTCGTCAATGAGCGAATGTTAATAAGCCAAAAATTGTTACATGCAGCTTGACGTATGGTTTATAAAATTTTTTTTTCCTGAAAATCTCCGCCATTAAAGTGGAAAAAAAAGGAAAGTAGAAAATTATAAAGAATAATAAAACTCGAAAACGAGCAAAGTCTCGTTATTTTCTATCTTCTCTTTAATGGTGGCGATTTTCACAGATAAAAATTATTTTATAAAGAGCCCGTCGTGCTCTTTAGGGGCTGTTTAGATATTATCGAGATATAAATAATAACAAAACGCACGGTAACCCTAGTTTTTCTTTTCTTCTTCACCTTAATGGTGGGAATTTTCATTAAAAAAACACTTGCAAGCCGCGTGTAAAGGGTTTTGTGCAATTGTCGACCGTTCAGCGGTTTTGTTTTTAGCCTGTGCCAAATCAAATGGCCTCAGTTACTAGTGGTTGCGACGAGGAGGCAGCACATACACTTGCGAATTGTTATCTGTATGGCGATTGTGCGCAAATTTTAGTGATCAACAAAACCACTAAACCAAAATTAATTTTAAAAAGTAAAACTGCATGCAGCCAAAACTGCTGGAATAAAATTATATGAAACCAAAACAAAACAAAAATCACTAAATCAAAATTAAACCGTCAGTGGGCGATAAAATAAACAACTCGTTGTAAATCATTCATTATTATAAAAAACCAATTATTAAAAGAAAATTACTATTATTTGTTGTTAAGAATAAAAGGTAATCCCTCGCGCTGCGCGGTTTCTGACTGCGCGGTTTCGGACTTGCGCGTTTTTATTTTTACCACTAAAAGTTCGCATTGCGCGGTAAAAGCTTCGCAGCAGCGCGTTTTTTTCGTTTGTACTATATTTCGTGCAATATAGATTTAACATTTGGTGAATACCCTAAAATTGTATTAAGGGGAGGTTCTCATCAAGCGACTAAAAAATTAAGTGATTTTCTCGATTTTTTTTTTCATAGAAGGAAGTAAATAAACAACTTAATGATTTTCAAAACTTATTTATTGAGTTTTAAAGTATAAAAAAAATAAAAAAATTAAGAATAGTAACGTCATGGGAATTGCTTATACGTATTGTTACGTGACCCCCTCAAAAAAAGGTGACTTATCGGTCTCCACTGTACCACTTGTAAATACTATCGGAAATGAAAAAAACCAAAAATGTTTATAAAATATATAATATTTGCTGGAGGTTGTACCAACAATATCAATAAAAAGTCAAAAATTAAAAATATGACGGACGTGCAATTTTTCTGTACCGTTTTTTCACGTCTCTTTTGCTCTTTAAAGTGCTATAAAAAATAAAAAAAACGTCAAATATTATCTGCATTTAGGTTTATCCTCCAATAAAATAAATGAACTTCAAAATAAAATCATAAAAATTGTGATCCATTGAGTAGTTTTTGAGTTATCGTGGAGACAGATATAAAAAACATCGTTTTTCAGGAAATGCATTTAAAAATTTTGTTAACGATTTTTTTTAGTTCAAAAGTAGAAAAGTGGGTCGAATTATTATGCCATAACTTTTCTTTGAAATTTATTTCAGTCAAACGGTTTGGGGAATATATTCTACATATAATAGGCTATCAAAAAATGAAATAAAAAAAAATCGAATTTTCGGATTGAGTTTCATGAGAACCTCCTCTTAAATGAATATGATGTAACTTATACATAATGGCGTATATACACGATACTTTAACGATCTAACGATTTAATTTATCGGGAAACAAAACCTACACAATATAAAATTAACAGACAAATTCATCAGAAGACATAGTAGTGAAAATGAAGTGATTTAAAAGTTTTTTATTACATTTTTATGAATTAATTTATATATATATTTTTTTTTTTCATGTTTAACTTTATATTTAATATAACTACAGTCCCTGCCCAAATTATTAGACGCACATCAATTCTGTTGGGAAATGTTGACTTCTGGCGATTTATATATTTCACTAAACATTTTTATAGCCTAGCCATACAAAACTATTATGTGTTAAGGTGCTTTCAAAATACAATGTTTTACTTTGTACTAAATAATATTTGTACTAAAAGTAGAAATACATTTTTCATGTAAATTAGAAAAAATTTAAAAAAAAATATTTTTAGCTGAGCTAGCTCAAAATATTGAGTGGATGCATATTCAGTATTATTGACTCTACATTTCTTTCATTTGGAGTTTTGTGCTATCTAGGCTAGAAGTAGCTCTCAGGGTATTGTACATTTAGATAATAATATTTAAAATTACTACTTATTGGAATATGTAGAACTTATCGTATTTTTTAAGTGGAAAATTCATCAACTGTACTTAAAATGTAATTTTTATTTGTGTTTGTGTAAGAAAAATTATAAGGGCTAAAATTATTTGTTGTAAAAAGTACTAATTTTATTCATATTAATCTACATTTATTTAATGCCCTGAGAGCTATTTATAGCCTATGTAGATAGCAAAAAACACCAAATGAAAGAAATGTAGAGTCAGTAATACGGAACATGCTTCCACTAAATATTTTGAGCTAGCTCAGCTAAAAATATTTTTTTTTAAATTTTTTCTAATTTAGATGAAAAATGTATTTCTACTTTTAGTACAAATATTATTTAGTACAAAGTAAAACATTGCATTTTGAATGCACCTTAACACAATGTTTAGTTAAATATATAAATCGCCAGAAGTCAACAGAATTGGTGTGCGTCTAATAATTTGGCCAGGGACTGTATGTAGTCACTGAATAAAGATTTATTTTAATGTAATTAAATTTAAATTTTTCTTGAGAATTTTAAGATTTGGAACGTATTCCCCTAATTTAAAACAAAATAGGGTTCACAGTGCGCGATTTCGGATTGTGCCCTCTCTAACGGTTTTTTTGAATGTAAATGTGTAATTCAATATTAGGCACAACACTCATATTAAATTTTGGTACGATAACTTGTTTGCAGAATAATAAACTAATAATTATATGCATCATCATACACAGTTAATTATTTGTTATATCTTCTTACAACGAATGGCGCATACTTAAAAAAAAAAATCTGGTTTTTCGGTAAAAATTTTGAGACTAAAACCACAGAAAATCATAATAGATTTCTCTTCCTTAACTATCGCATTTTTTTTTTTTTTTACTTGCTAATGGGCCAGATACACGATACTCTAGCAATTCGCAAATCGATAAATATGGCGGATTTGCTAATCGAAAATTTGCTTGCGTAAGCTACTCGATTATTTTAGGAAAGTAAAATATATTTTTGTATTCAGCACAAACGATAAAGTACGTTAAAGTATCTCATTTTCTGAAATTCAGAAACAAATTGGGTTGCTAAATTATAGTGTATAACATTTCTAGCAAATTCGCAAAAAATAACTGCTAATCTGCTTATCTGAGTATCGAGTATCTAGCCCAATATGCTATCTACAGTAAAAAAACTAAACTACTAAATAGTCTTCAATGTGTATACGCAGTACGCACACAAAAAAAATTGTTATCCCTCATTTCCTCGTATAGTCGTATTTCGTATTCGTATACGTATAATTTTTTTATTTTCTGTGAAATTTTATTTTGTTTTTGAATAGCCAGCGTTGCTGTTATTCAAATTAAAATTTAGTTTTGCTCGATTCGTTCGATGAACAACTAACTTTGTAAAAGCGTATATTGGCTTATTTGTGATTTTTGATTACGAAATTATTTTTCAAAAAATCGTTTCATTATATAGTATATTCTATATAATTTTTTTTATATTTTATTTTAGTCGTAGATATTGCATTATATTTTACCTACTTCTTGAACTTTGACTTATTTTTTTATTATTAAATATAAAATTCGCACTCAACGTAACGACGAATCTTTCCCAGTGTATTCCTTTAGTTTTTATTTGAATTTTTTTAAAGGATGTCACGACGATGTTGTTTAAAAAACTGTCTTTCAGACAATGGTAAACAATTTTTTAAATTTCCACCGAGACATAGCGAATCATTTAACAAATGGGTAGCCGCTTGCTATAATTCATCGAGTATAATTGTATCCCTTAAAAATCCTTTGATATGCGACAAACACTTTGAAAATGTTTACAAAGGTAAAAAAAAGTTATATTCCGGGGCAGTACCTACATTAAATTTGGGGAATTGTGATTCAAGCGATGAAGAAATGCCTGATGAAAATCAAATTGAAAATTGTATGTCCCATTCAGAACCATCTTCTCCGAACAAAACTGATTACCAATTATGGCTCACCAGCGAGCGAAATTGTTCATTCTACAGGAGCGAAATGGAAAGATTTAAATTGCAGAATGACTTGTTAACTAAAGAAAATCAACGCCTAAACAAAGTCAATAAGCAATTAAAAATCAAACTAGTGAAAATCAGCAATCAAAGGCGTACCACACAATTAAATTTACTTAAATTTAAAAAGCAAACTGTTTCCCAACAAATTGATAAATCGTTAGCACATCAACATTCCAAAACGTTTGCTAAAATGATTATTAATAATAAAACAAAATATACGGATAATGAAAAAGATTTGGCATTAGCCCTTTTCTTTAAATCAGCAGCAGCTTATTTATTCTTACGAGACAATTTAAATTTTAAACTACCATCACTTGCATCAATCTACAGATGGTTTCCCCTGCAAGAAATTGTTCCTGGCTCGAAAAATGACAATTTGTTTTTGCAAATAAAATCCAGAATTGAACATTTTTCAATTGAATCTAAGCAAGTTATGTTGTGTTTTGATGAAATGCATATTACAAAAAAAATTGAGTACAACAGTAAACAATATTATATCGAGGGTTTTGTAGATTATGGAGAAGGCTGCACCAACGAAAAATTTGGAAAAGTAGTTTGTACATTTATGCTACGATCTATAAGGGACAATTGGAAGCAAGTTATAGGATTCGCTGTTGCCGCTACAACAATCCCAGTGCAAGAACTAAAAACAATATTAAATGAGCTAATCATTAAATGCTTTTCGATTGGCCTGTTTGTTAAAGGTTTAGTATGTGACCAGGGAAAAACGAATCAATCACTTTACAAATCTTTGGGCGTTACTACGGATCAACCATATTACATGTTACAAAATCATAAAATTATTTGTATTTACGATGTTCCGCATTTAATAAAATCTGTCCGTAATAATTTTATAAATTATGACTTGCAAATAGGCGAAGGTGATTCAAGCAAAATAGTTTCTTGGAACGTCATTAGACAACTATACAAAATAGATTCCAGTTCATTTATTAGGTTGGTTCCCAAACTCACACCAATGCACATTCAGCCTAATAATTTCCAAAAAATGAAAGTTGCATACGCGGTGCAGATATTTAGCTCCAGTGCTGCTGCTGGCATACGTACCATGGAACAATTAAAATTATTTACGCCAGATACGTCAAAAATGGCAAATGATACAGCCGACTTTTTAAGTAAAATAAATGAAATTTTTGACATGCTAAACAGCAGAACTTTATATAGCACAACATCAAAGACTGGAGCACTGCGAAATACGGACAATGATAAATTGGAACAATACATGTTATATCTAAGAAGTTTGAAATTCTTAACGTACAGCCGGCAAATACACATTAGTTGTATCAATGGTTTAATTCAAACGATCAAAGGTATATTATTGATTGCCAATGATTTATTTAACGATTTAAATGCTTGGAAATATATTTGTACAAACAATTTTAACCAGGATGCTTTGGAAAATTTATTTTCCATTGTGCGATATAAAAAACGTAAACCATCAGTTAAAGAATTTCGGGAAATTCTAAAACGAATTATGTCGGTGAAATTAATATATAGTTCGAAATACGCTAATTGTAAAGCCACCCTTAATAACATGCTAATTGATTGGAAGGCCGTTCTATCCGATTCCAATACCATACAAGAATTAGACGAAGTTGATTCATTTAGCAGCACCTCAGATTTTGCTCTCTCCGAAGAACAATTCGACGACGATCCAGAAGATATCCAATACGAATCTGAAGATACTATATAATTGCTTGTGCACCTCTAAGCGACAACGCAGTTACATATTTTTGTGGATACGTGATCCACCACAAAATTTCAGCTCCGATTTCCAACGAAGAGCCATCATATTTAATAAAGAACTGTTCCAGTTGTTTAAAACAGCTGACTAAACAAGACGCAAAAATTTCAGCACCATCCGATTGGCTAACATATTTTAAAAATTTTAACGATGATACTGATTTTGGAAGTTTGAAAATGCCAAATGAGGAATTTTTTAATGTATGTAAGAGTGCATTCATCATTTTCAGTACTTTTTTTACCAAGGAACCATATTCACGAGATATTAAACATAAAATTAAACAACAGTGTATTTTAACAAATAAAACATTTTTTGCTCCAAATAATCAATGTTTCGATCACAGAATAGTGCTAATTGATTTTTTTATTTTAGTATTGTTACGCAAAAATTGTCGATGGTTATCACAAACGAATGCATTCAATGCAGGCAATAACAGAAATAAACACTCTAGGCTAGATATTCTAATCGATTAAATATCTACACATTTACGTTCAATCGTTATCATCGAATGACAGAATTTTTATTTTTTGTAGAGTAATTAACACGGAGGATTTGGTTTATAATTTCAATCTTTATTTTTTTTACATTTTATTATTCGCAAAAAATAAAAATTTTGTAAACCATCCAAGATTACAGCCTTGACGTGGCGGAATGGCTTCAGTATAGCGACGAAGGGATTGTCGATGTCAGAAACAATTATTTTTTCTTGTCTACCCAGAGGTACTTTACTACCTAAAGCTATCAAACTAATGTGATCATAATTGTTATTAAAGTCGAAGTACATATAGGGACAATAAGGTGACAATAAAATACGGAGACTGTTTATAATTTTTTTTTTCTCAGCTAGAACGATTTTTGAAATTTTTGTTTTTTTTGTAGGTACACGGTTAAAGTGATAAATCTGGCTATTATATTTAATTACTGCGATTATTGTGTATATATAATCAACGGTTATTACATATGGGGCATTTGCATTTAAATCTCACATTTCAATGTTTTCAAGTTGCATGCTTTCTGAAGTACAATAAAAAACGAATTAAAAAAAAAATTAAAATATAATTTTTGCATCATATTTCGTTTTCTTTTAAATCTGGGCGTGAGCAATTTGTGTTTTGCATTTTTTTTTATTAATATTTTGTGCTATTTTTAATTTTTTTTGTCATGAAAATTACTTAAAAATGCGTTATTACGTTATTTTTCAAATTATTAATTTGAAAATACAAAAGATTAATATACCATTTGGAAGTAGACTTAGTCATCAATGTGAATAAACGTCGATAAATTAAATTTATGTTTTTGAATTTCACAATTTATCTAAAATAAATAAAGTAACGTTCATGCGATAAGTAAAGTATCGTTCATGATGATAAAAGTCCAAAATAATTTAAAAAAATACATTTTCGTAAATTTCTGTATTGTGAATATTGTGATCAAGAGTTTGTGAGTTAAGTAAACTTATATACTCTTTAAAAATTATCTGTAATATTTCGAAAAAAATCGAATTTATTAAAAAATGATTGGGGACAAAAACATGTGACATTTAAAAGCAAATGCCCCATATAACTCAAATATTTTGGTGAAGGTAATGAGCGATAATTATATACATATAACTACCACTTTATCATTTTGACCGTAACATATATTCTAAAATAAGGTCTTTTATTTTTTGAGTTATCATATCTAAAGAAGTCGGCTCACTTTATCGAACTGCACTCTATAAGCAGGCTCCAATCGCAAAAGATCTTTAGGTCGCAGTGCGAGGTGGCTTCAACGCCCACATAGCCCTACCCTACAGTAATAATAATCGAACTGCACGAAGCTGGAAATTAAGCAAACAAAATAATTGTAATCTTTATTTTCCACGCGCAACAGCCTTCAAAGCGGTAAAACGCTACCGGGAAGTTAGGTTGTTCTAAGGACCATATAGGAAGAGTTCATCCCACTCTACATCTCCCCAACATCATTAAATGTCGGATTCGCTGAAATCCACAATTCAAGATGCGCCATCTAACCAAGAATTTTCAAGTAAACCGCGAAACCGTTTGACAAATAGCCAAAGAAATCCTTAACAACTGTCCGTATAAGCTTCAAAAAGCCCATCTTCTTACGGACAATATGAAGCTCGCACGTTTTGAAAGATGCAAAGTATTACTGAAGCGGTTTGGGGGCAAAAAATCCACAAAATTATTTTTGCAGAAGATGTTCCAATTGAACAATGGTACAGTCGTCAAAATAATCGTATTTGGTCAGAAAGACCTCTCGGAGAAGCTCGAATTGTTGCAAGAAGCCAAAAACCTAAATCTGTTATGGTTTGGGCTGGATTTACTGCCGTGGGAAAGCTCCGCTCAAATTTCCGGATTTTATCGACGTTATATTATCTCCGGGTTTAAATCCTTTTGATTATTTTATGAATAATATGGGAATACTTTGAGACTAAAGGCTGCACCATACCATTTACAAATTTGTGAATTACTGTAAGTTACACCTTTCCAAACTTATTCCTTTGTTTCTTCAAGCGGAGTAATCGTTTGTCGGACGAGCTGGACGACGCGGCTTCCTGGTGACACATAATAACTTATACAGAACTTTAAACTCAAAATTAAAAATAAAATTTATGAAAACTGACCCACGATTCCGCTTTTGGTATTTCCTTATTCCAATCCATCCCCAATTCCTGCGTGTTTGTAAGGATTATGGAATAAAAAAAGAATAAATTTGCTATGCAGAACCAGTGTTATGAAAAACGTTTAGAAATTTTAAACTTTATTTATGAAGTTTAAGTACAAAGTATCTGTTGTAATCGAGAAAACATATTGCTTGGTTCTCTGAACTCAGAATTTTGTAAAAATATGTGCAACATCTTCAAAACACATAAGTCGCTTTCACATGCAAAAATCCACTACCGAAGTGGATTTAATAATTCGCTTTCATGTCTTCACACGCATCGAAGATTGCTAATTTGCCTGAACTAGTTTCATTTCGAATGTTACAAATCGGTTGTCAAAAATTTATTATTTTGTAAACAAGATAAAAATCAATTACATTTTTCTAAAATATGAATTTAATTAAACAAAAAAAAAAAATAATTTTCATCAAATTCAACTAAACAACATCTATTCAGTTTTGAGATTAATATCTGTCATTCTTTGCACACGGTAATTCAGTACCGCAGTGGATTACAAACTACCGAATTATAAAGTATATTTCATAATCCATCCACTTCGGTATTAGATTTGCACATTTCACACGATCATTTTTCGGATTATACCTATAATCCAGTTCGGTTTTGAATTATGGTGCGCGTGAAAGCGCCTATAGTAAAAAAATGGTTAGCACCGAAGAGACGTATCCTAGGAGAGAATGCCAAATTATTTACATCTCAAAGTTCTTAAAGAATCACTGATCAGTAACACCCATTTTGTTTGTATTGCATTCTTACTTAAATTTGTTACTAACTCGTTGGTTGCCCCTTTCCAAATTCCTGAAAAATGAGCCCCACGCCAACCATTGTCCGGCAAACGAATGAAATTTATGGTGGCTGGTCTATCCATATCCTTATGTGTTATGTAAATATAACGCAGGTTATCTCGAAATGTAAAATTTCGATCCAGTTTGTATCAACATTCATTGATTTTTTTGACATGCTACAAGGCGAGTTCTAAAACACATTAAGCTCTACAACAAATTGATATCGTCGCTTCCAATTAAAAGTATTACATCTGCAAATCATTACATTTTTTGGAGGGGCGTGTCAAGTTTTTAATGTTAAATTTGGCCTAATTTTTTTAAATGAAATTCTTGCCACACTTTTTGGGAAGGACTTTAATTAATTATTTTATAATATATTATATATTATTTATTATATTATATACTTTATTTTATTAAAAAAAATTAAGTCGAAATTACCATTAACAATTTTAAGACCTCTTCAAAAAATTAGTGATTTGCAGATGTAATACTCTTAAATGGAAGCGACGATATAAGGAAATTCAAAGCAGTGTCCATCATAAAACTGAAAATTATACATTTTCGCTTTTGCTTTCAGCTCTAAATTCAAATTTGCATTAACTCTAAATAAAATTACAAAACAAAAAAAAAAATCAAAAAAAAAAAATCTTCGAGCTGCTTCGTGTTTGTTTTTGTTATTTTTCTATTTTTTTGTATGTTCGTTTGTTTTTATAAATTTAATTACTACAACATACTAGCAATATTTAACTTTGGCTATAATATGTATACGCAACGCAATATCACCAATACAGTGATACCTTCAGAATTATCAGAAGTTTTTTTTTCCGTATTTTTTTAGCTAGAGTAAAGCAAAAATGAGAAATCTAGTATGATTGTCTATGCTAAAACGATCTAAAAAATTGAATTTTGAAAATATTAAAAAAAGCACAGGTACTTCCAAAGAATCAAGTGTCCTGAACATTCTCTCCAAATTTCAAGTCATTTAACCCATTAGATGTGGAGATCCTCGCAACGCCTGGTTCAAAAATGTCATTTCGAGAAAAACGCGTTTAAAGTTTTAAGTTCTAAAAATTTGTATATAAAAGATTAAAATCAGAAAATTATATTTTTTTAAATAAGTCGAATTTGGCTTTCAAACTAATTGCATATGATTCTTAATATATTAAACTATAACAAAATGAATTTTTTTAAAGTTCCAGGGTGGCTCCCTCCACCCCCCACCCCTTAAATAAATCTTTCGTAAAAATTATGCCTCCAAATAAAGAATAACAATCTATCTAAAGTAGACGTACGTTTTCCTAGCAAATTATGACCAGAACAGCTCATGTGATACGCACCCTAATGAAAGATTACGAAGCTGGTAGATTAATTTACTCAACTTTGGTTCCCCCCCCCCCTCCCTCCAACAGACGCCCAACCACTATTATAATAACACAACGCAGGACCTATTTAAACGCCCCTATTTCCTCTACTACATTTAGGCGGGCATTTATACAAACAAAAATACTTTTATAAGAAATCGTCGGTTCGCGTGTACAGATTTTTCCCATTAACGACTGTTAATCCGTTATCGAAATATAAGTAAAAATGTGAAAAAAAACATTTTTTTTAAACTGCCTAAGACTTTATTCTTGAATCTTTCATATATAGGAAAATCACAAGATGTAATCAAATCTTACAAACTAATACAAACTTTTCATTAAGACTTAACCTGTATTATAGTTCTTAATATTAACTTTCATTTAGTATTTACTTGAAATTTGATAGCTAGATCTAAAGGCTCTTTTTAAGGCAAAAGCGTCTTTTTAAGGCAAAAGCGTTGGAATGTTGTTCTAATTTCAACTGGTACTTTTTACTGTACTGCTTAATTGGGTCTGCTATTGTTTCGATGTGTAGGTTCCGATTCCGATGTTTGTTTGGGTTACTTATAATCCAGGCTGCATTTACCATTATTCTTATTAGTATTCTTGACTGCATTTATTGCAGTTTTATTATGTTGGAAGCACAAGCGGACCCCACAATTGAATAACATACGTTCAGATAGGTTTAAGTACCATTTTTTATAGTAAAACCTTACAGGTTACAGTCTAGGCTTAAGTTGGAATGTTTCTCTATTACCCAGCTCATTTTAACACACCTTAACTTGATTTGTTGACGTTTAGCTTCGATATGCTTTTTCCATGTAAGAGTTCTATCTAAATATAGGTCGAGGTATTTAACGTTTGGGTGTTGTGGTAGAATGATATTGTTTAGTCTCACAGGCGGACAGGTAAGTTTGCAGAGTGTGAATGTAATGTGCGCCGATTTACGTTCGCTGACCCTAATTCTCCATTTAGTTAACCATTTTCTATTTTGTCTGAATGATCTTGTAGATTTCTTGATGCTATCGGGTTTTGATGCATAGACATGATTGCTGTATCATCCGCAAATGTTGAAACTTTTACTTATTTTGATGTTGGTAGATCGCTGAATAGATCAAATATTATAGTGGCCCTAGCACACTGCCTTATCAAACCCTAGCGAGGATTTCGTATAACTTGGTGGATGCGCATAAATATTTCACCAAAAACTTTCGATCAATCAGATAATTTTTAATGATGTTAGAAATTTTTTTGATAACTGTCTTCTAACTTTGTGTATAATCCATTATGCCACACTTTATCGAAAACTTGCGCAATATCTAAAAACGCTGCAGAGCAGTAAGTTTTTTGTTCTAGGGTTTTCCGGATTTTAGAAACGACCCTATGACCTTGTTCTACGGTTCCGTGTTCTACTCTGGCTCCGAATTGATGGTTAGGAATAATTTTTTTCTCATGCAGAATTGGTTTAAGTTTTTGCAGGAGCATTTTATCTCCCAGAGTTTTGAAGTAGTTTGCAAACTGATGTCATTTTACTAAATTTTTCGGTGGACAATAAACTGCAGATATGGTGCATTTTTCTGTCCTTTCCTCCAGACAGATGCTTGACAGATGCTTGTTGCTTGGATTTTCCGCTACGTTGCGTAGTATCATAAAAAGTGTTTCCTTTGATTTTGAAATAGCTCGTGTTGTAAAATGGGATTCAGAAATCAGCATAAAATCGATGTTGTATTCAATAAGAACATTTTGTACCTCTCGTTTACGTTGCACAAGCCCATAGGCGTTCCAAATAGCTAATTTAAGTGCATTCATTTTTGTTTTTTGATGAGAAGTTGCATGAGGGTGTTTTGGAGCATTACACCCATATTGGTCTCTATCATTTGCATATACTTATTCATCAATTCATTGAGGGTATTAATCACTTTGAAAGCTCCCTGTTTGTCGTTTGGGGTTTGATTAAGAGAATTACCTCTTACAGCTTCCGCCTACGATATTTTTGGATTGATTGTAGCCAACATTTGACCCGCATTGGTTTGACTTATGAAAATATGATTACGTGCTTGCTGTTCCGCTCTTTGACGTAGAGCCATTTTTTTCTTAACTTCTTATACACCACGCATCTTCTGTATAGTTTTCGGTATGATTTTCATCACAATTACCCGCATCCGGTTTACCTTTATCCAGTTCACACTTGCAGTTGTGAAAAAACATAAAAAGAAATTTTCAGTTTTTCTTATTTCATAAATGGAAATATTTTTGTAAATAGATTAATTAGCCACCGCATTTAATGGCTATGGCGGCGATTTTGACAAATAAAATATTTAAAAAGAGGAGAAAAGATCAATCAATCTGGAATACACCAGAATAATTTAAAAGTTTGAACAAATAAAATATTTTTAAAAAGAATACATCAAGCTGTAAGTGCCAGTTTTTCTATATAAGAAATTTTAAAAAAAGCGCCAGAATTGGGCCCAGGAGGCCGATTTGAATTCACAATAATAAACCAATACCATCGAGTGTCAATTATTATTTGTTATTTAAATGCATTTTCTGCATATTTGTTTCTTAGAAGTTTCAATTAATTAGAAAAAAATCAAATGATTATGTTTACATGGTACTTGTACGTACCTACTAAACGCAGATTTTTATTCAAATAAATTATAATAAGGGGCATCGCTATACTGTTCCATACTACTTAGCGGTCAAAAATATAGGCAGATTTATCGATAATGCAGTATTATTTGATTGATTGATTGATTGATTGATTGATTTGGGTGTACGATCAAGACTAAGCAAGGTTCCCGGTAAGACGCCGGGTCCACCGTACACCCTTTTTACATATAACAAAACCGAAGGAAAGGAAAGGTATGTTAGTAACAAGGAATCGACCCGGTTCCAGACACCTAAGTAGTCGATAGTTAGTATGTTTTTGTTAGTAATATATATGATAAAATAGTTAGCACAGGACAATACAATTTCTAAATTACATGTTCGCTGGATGCTTGAATTTTTCTGGATGCTGAGGGAGGTTTTTCCTCTATTTCTGAAAATTTAAATCGAAATTAATTACTTATAGCTAACTACTACTTTAAAATAAACTAAATAATTATGCCTCTGAAAATGATGTTTTAAGTTTAGATCAAATTTTCGAGCCCTTCTAATAAATAAAATTAGTTTCCGCCACCTGAGCGCTGAATGCTTAAAGTTTCTGATAAAAGTATTTCTTGTTTAAGATATCCGAACTAGAGACCTTCAGCACATGAAGCACACATTCTGCAGTTAAGCTACCTACTCCTACATTAGCTTCTTGCTGATCCTGGAGAGTTGATTCATTCTGAAAATCGGCATTAACTTTATTCCTTAAAAATAATTAATTCTGGATTTATGTTGTATTCTGAAAATTAATTTATTTATCAGTAAACCGAGGAAAAAACTACTCTAAAAGTATATATACTCTTCACATTTATATTAATAAATAATAACTGATGAATAAAATAAAAAAAAAAAAAAAAAAAAAAAAAAAAAAAAAAAAAAAAAAAAAAAAAAAAAAAAAAAAAAAAAAAAAAAAAAAAAAAAAAAAAAAAAAAAAAAAAAAAATAAAAAAGCTGCCATTCCTGGTTTCTTTATTCTGAAATCAAAGTGTTTCCAATCCAATCCTAAAACTAAAGTTTAGCTTAAACTAATCTTACACATGAAGCATTTATCCGCTAACCTGCCACTCAGATATAGAAGTTTGATCTGTGATGAACGCTGTCCTTATTTTGATTGATACGGATGTACGACCAAGTCTCAGCAAGATTCCCGGATACGCCGGATCCACCGTACACCCTTTACATAAAACAAAACCGAGGGATAGGAAAGGAATGTTAGTATTAGAGACTCGGCCCGGTTTCAGCCACCTATGCAGTCGATAGTTAGTAAACTTGTTAGTAATAAATATATTAAATTAGTTAGCACAGGACATCACAATTTCTAAACTACTAGTTTTAGCTTCTTGTTGATCTTGTAGAGATGTGTCAAAATATGACCTTATTCTGAAAGTCAGGGTTAAATTAAATATTTAATAAACATGATTAATTCTGGAACTGTGTAATATTCTGAAATAAATTACGTTATTTTCAGCAAACAAGGGTGAAACCCCATTAACTATTTAAAATTTGGTTTAAATTAATTATTTATTTATCGCTAACTACTATTGTAAAATAAACTAAAAAAAACTAAAAAATAAACTAAAAAATTATTTGAACTTTGAAAGTTGCTGAATCAGATTATTTTAATAGATATAACTAGTATCCGCTGCCTGACCTTTGAATGCCTAAAGTTTCTGGTAATCTGCCTTGGGTTTCTCCACAAATTCAGCTCTGAAATACTCGTGGTCTATTTGTTAAAATTGTTATAGCATAAGTAATTAATTAAATTCATCATTATGATCATGGTCAATTATATCCCTGAAAATTTAAATCTAAATAAAATTAATCAGTTATTTGCTATTTCTATGTAGGTGATCATCATTAAGTCAAACTACATTCAAAACCTATAGAACAGCAGCTCCAATATAACCTGTATAGTAAATCCGAACAGTATCATTCACCCACTCAAAAGCTCCCCGCTACATCAGACACCATTTCATCTCAAAAATACAGTCGTTACCCTTCCACCAAAACTACAGAACTACAGAAGTTCACCCCGTGATGAAAGTGTAACAAAAATGTGTTAAAACGAAATAAAATAAAACAACTTAGATAAGAATAAAGATGACAGCAATCAATTATTCATTTATTTCTAACATATTAATCAAAATAATCCAATTTGTTTTTATATGATATGCTATGAAAAACAAAAATCAAATTTGTGTCATCGGACCACCACAACTACTGACAAAACATCAACTAAGATCACTCCACAGCAGCTTAGCCAACACATCCTCTAAGACACTGTGCATGATGAAAAAAATCCCCCACACACACCAGCAATTCAACCGCATTTCTTTCAATTTTCACTCCACTCATCCATACTTGAGGATTCTGAAGGTTGAGCCAGGTTCTGTGCGCCTTCCTGAAAAACAATCGAGATTTATCCCCCCCCCCCCACTCCACCCAATAATCGCACTCCAGAACTCTCAACTTAAAAGTCAAAATTAAATATTTAAAACTTTCAAAATGTGAACCAATTTAAAGGTTAATAAGTTAACAAATTTACTTCAGATCCATTCCCAATTCAATTTCTCTGAAAATTGAAATCAAATTAATCAGTTGTCCCAAACAACCCCCAATAAACCGAACTGGAAGATTTAAATTCAAGTTTATACACTGAAACAAAGTATAAGTTAATATCTCTGTGAAAAATCAGAAGTATCCTCCCCAGCTGATTTAGGGTCGTGGTTCCAACTTCCGAAAATCTAGTGCTGGTTCAGCTCCTGTTAGATTACTAAGTCATAATCCAATTCACCAGTTCACCCGAAGTTACGTCTTATTTCGATTAGAAATATAAGTAAACACTATTGTAGAAAACGTCCGATTTGAATCCCAATCTTGCAGTGGCATTTCCTGATTGTGCGCATTGGGTGTTCTGCTTCGGATTTTGATCATCAAAATTATTTGACATTATTGTAATTACATATTACAAATCTAATACAAATACATTTTTAATAATAATTATGAAAAACTTTTTATATGCATATCATAATAAAGTTTTTAGATTTTTTAGAATACAAAATACAATCAAAAGCAAAAATTGCTTAGTCTAGTCATTCGGCGCACGATTAAAACATTACTAGAGAACACCGCAGGTATATGGGCAATTTCTACATACAACTCGAAAATCAATTTACGGATCATTTTAAAATGAATGTAATTCACATCTATTTTAATTATTAAATTACGTGATTTATATAAAAATTTACAATTTATGTACATTTTGATAACACAAATATGTATTCATAAATTGTATATTACTATCGCGACACTGTCATGACAGCAATAACGATCGTCACTATGTACTTTCCATTTTGGTTTTCTCCTTCTTTACACTATACCAAATTCCACTAGGTATTGCGTAAATGAGATAGCCCATAGTTCGCTCAATACCAAACGAAAATTCCCCTTTAGCTACACACGCACATCTACCTTGCATATAAAATCATAAGAACCAAATGACATGTTTGATGTTCACGTTCTTACGATAAGAGAAAGACCAACTATACTATATCTCCTGCATTCTTTGCCTCGCGCTCGTACTTATATAACTCACCCATTCACACATAACAAACACAAACACGATCGAGAAGGAGATGGAAATGCCTCATGTCGGCAAACATAATCATCACAGTTGTCTCGTTCATGAATACATCGAATACAGAGAATGAGACAAGTAAAATAAACCACATAATAGAACCGTACTACACATGATACAAGGAATCAACAAGGCATGCTCAACAGATGTAATCACGCCATCCGGTGACAGAAATTTGTTTTTTATTTTTTGTTATTTCTCTATTTTATTTTGTTTCTAGCACGTCATTCGGTAGTATCGTGGTGCAGCATCGAATGACGTGCCAAAAAACAAAACAAAATAGAGAAATTTGTACAAAAAATAAAAAATAAAAAACAAATCTCTGTCACCGGACGGCGCAATTACATCCACTGAGCACACCCTATCAAGTCCTTGTATCATGCGTACTACATACTCAACCGCTCACACACATGAGAAAATAGATACATCAAACATTCATACATTATGTATTTTCATACAATCTTCCATGTGCGCCTGCGCAGTAGCGAAGTACCAATGCGTACATGTATTGGTATTCTCTAGTCTACATAATAAAAAATAAGACGCGTCCGTGCATGAAATGTACATAAATTCAACTGCATTTATACAATTTTCCCGATTTTAATTTTAATTAGATCTACATAATGGCCCCCACAAATATTAAAGCATGCATTATTAAGCAAGAAATCAAGAAATTAGACTTCTTCGCTATAAATCCAAAACATAACCTGACAAATGCATCCCGGTGGATTGCATTTTCCATATTCACTTATTAAAACTTTCACTGATTTCACTGATTTTACAACTTAGCACCATACTAATTAATTAATTAAATAGACACAAAATAAACACTAATTAATTAATTAAATAAAAACTCTATTTATGACTAAAACAAATAATAAAAATTAAATTAAATTAAATTTACTAAGAGGACAACAAAAACACGTCGTTCCTCTTTGAATGTCCAATAATGCAGTATTATTTGATGCGTGAAAACTGAATACGGTATTATTTCTAAATAAGTATGTACGCTTTGAGAATTTTTAATTTTTGGTACATAAATAAAAAATAAAATTAATTTTTTTCTATTATTCATGTCTAGTTGTCAGTTTTATTAGTGTTGGTTGCTTTTGTTTACATTATCGTTTATAATTTATTTGCTTTTTATTGCAATATGACGAAGAAATGGATGAAATTTTACCATTGAACGTGAGTTCTGAAATTGAGTGTCTGTTTATCGATACTGTTTTCGATATAAATCTTAGCCAAATTTGCGAGGTGCAGAATGGTCTTGACCGAATTCTAGATCTATTTTTTACAAATGAACGGAATCTATTTAAAGTAAATGAATCACCATTACCATTCGTTATTAATGATATTAACCACAAAGCCCTAGAAATAATTTTTGAAAGCAAGGGTAGCAATATTATTGATAACCATCAAAACAGAGAGCCGTATTACAACTTTAGAAAAGCCGACAGAATAAACCTTCATCTTTATTTTGAGCAGATTAACTGGAAAAATGAACTAATCAGTAGCAACATAGATATTAACGTGGAGAAATTCTACAAAATTATATCTGAGGGCATTGCATTATTTGTTCCTACTACTGCTGCGGCCAAATCGAACAAATATCCACCATGGTACGACGATAAACTAATCAATCTTAAGAACAAGAAAGACAAAGCTTACAAAGCAAATCTCAAAATCAGTTCAGACGAAAGCAAACATAAATTCACTGCGTGTAATCAAAATTTCGAGAGATACTTTGAGATAAAGTATAAGAGTTATATAAGCCGTATTAAGGAAAAAATAAGAAACGATCCAAAACATTTTTGGAGATTTTTTAAAGAAAAACGTGAAACTAATGGTTACCCAGTGTGTATGACATTCAAAGAACGTAAATCCTGTGACCCGCAGGTTATATCAAACATGTTTGCGGAGTTTTTTCAATCAGTTTATAAACCGGAAGACATTGATAAGTATGAACATCCAAACAATGGTGAAAACAACGTAACCATACTAACACCAAGGATTGAAACCGAGGATATTCATCGAGCTTTAGAAGTATTCGGAGATGGATGTGGTCCTGATGGCATTCCAGCTTCATTATTGAAAGATTTCACATCGTTGGTAACTCCTCTGTGTCTTCTATTTAATCAATCATTACAACTAGCCGTATTTCCAACGAAATGGAAAGTAACAAGAGTAACACCAATTTTCAAAACAGGAGCAAGAAATGATGTCTCTTGTTACAGAGGAATTACATCAATATCTTCAATACCCAAATTATTTGAACTGGTTGTATGCAACTCATTCAGATCTTTGGTTCCTCGATTCATCTCACAGTGTCAGCATGGTTTTATACCCAAAAGATCAACATCATCAAATCTTATTGAATTTACCAGCAACACCATTAAAGAAATTGAAATGCATAAGCAAGTTGATGTGGTGTATACTGACTTTGCCAAAGCCTTTGACTCCATCAGTCATTGTAAAACGTTGGAACAGTTATACAGATTCGGTTTTTCTAAACAGTTTGTTGCGTGGTTTAAATCATATTTGAGTAATCGCATTCAGTATATTGAGCTTAGTAATAGAAGATCAGAATCAATTCAAGCTACTTCAGGAGTACCACAAGGCTCTCATGTTGGTCCTTGGATCTTCATAATTTTCATCAATGACGTTACTGAAGTAATACAACATTCTAAGGTATTAATGTTTGCAGATGATCTCAAAATCTTTAAAACAGTAGAAAACATCGGCGATACCCATAAGCTACAAGAAGACATCGACAATCTAGCGAAATGGTGTGAGTCTAACCTCCTCAGTCTCAACATCAACAAGTGTAAGAGTTTATCGTTCCATCGAAAAGTTAACCCTGTTACACAACAATATCAAATAAATGGCGTACTTTTACAAAAAGTATTCGAGATTAAAGACCTAGGGGTTACTTTCGTTGAAAACATGTGCTTTACTAAGCATATTGAACAATGCGTTGCTAGAGCCAATTCCATGCTTGGTTTTATTAAGCGTTGGACTGGGGATATTCATGACCTAGAGACAATCAAGATCCTGTATTATGCCTACGTGAGATCTCAACTTGAATATGCTGTCAACATCTGGTGTCCTTTTTACGACGAACCTATCAGAAAAATCGAGAGTGTCCAAAAAAAGTTTATACGGTATATAACGTGTAATGACGGATGGGATTATGACCATGACTTACCGCACCACGTTAACCTGAAGCGATTACCATCATATGCTACTGGATGCAAAACCTATCAAATGACAACATTGGCAAATAGACGAGAGCTTTTAAAGTGTTCGTTTATTGGAAATATTTTACTTGATCAAATCGATGCACCATCCATACTGGAATCAATTAAAATAAAGGCACCGAGTAGGAATTTAAGAGATCATGAGTTCCTTCATCTGAATAAACACAGAACAAACTATGGTGACAATGAACCGGTAAACATGATGTCGAAGAGTTTTAATAAAATCGACCATCTGTTCGACTTTTACTTAAGTAAAAACAGCTTTAAACGTAGGTTGAAGCAACATTTTGCTCCAACCTAAAAATATTTTTATGTCAATTTTTATTCTTTTTTTGTTTAATTTAATTTTTATTCTACCATGTTCAGTATGTTATAAATTCAAGTCATATTTGTAGACTTTTCTCATTATAAATAAATAAATAAATAAATAAAAGATTTTTTTCGTGTATGAGACAAACAAATTATACGTCTGCAAAATTTTGATGGATGTATAATTTTTCATCTAGCCCTACTCCTAGTGTTCTGTTGGGCGAAAATGAAAAAAAAAATGGAGGTGTGGCCAACACACGACTTTCTTTTACGAACAGCGAATTTTAAGAAACTATTATAATACAAATTTCTTGCAAACTTAATTAAGATTGTTTTTATTTTTTCATGTTTTCTGTAAATTGTATATTTTTGAAATATTTGCAAAATAAATTTTCTGCTTCGCGGAATCTGGGAGCTGTAACCCCAAATATTATGTAAGGCATTAATGAAGATATATCTGTTTTGAGGTCCCCTGAGTAGGTTTCGAAATGATGTCTGCCTGTCAGTCTGTCCGTTTGTCCGTCCGTCTATCAGTCTGTGTCTTCTATATAGCCCAGATGGCTTAACCAATCGAACAAAAACTTTAGATTTAAGCTTTTCTTATGTAAAAGTAAGTATAATAAAAAATAATAAATTTGTAAGAAGTTTGCGTAATTGGTTTCTCAAAATTCCCTGTTCGTAGAAGAAATGTGTTGGCCAAACATCAATTTTATTTTTTTTATAAAATTTTTAAATTTTTTTTTTAATTTTTTTTTTTTAAATTTTTTTTTTTTTTAATTTTTAAATTTTTTTATTTTTTATTTTTTTTTTACTTTTATTTTTTGGAAACATCTTGTTTTAGTAGTTTTTTGTAAACCTTATACTTTTTGAGATATTTGCAAAACAAATTTTCTGGCCCAAGGGAGTGGCCACTTCCGGTTGCCCGATTTGGACTAAAATTCACTGGGGCCTCCCAATTTATCAAGAAAGCTTAAATCTGAAATTTCAGTTCGATTGGTTAAGCCATCTGGGCTGTAGAGCGGACACAGACGGACAGACAGACAGACAGACGGACAGACTGACAGACAGACATCATTTCCAAACCCACTTTTTCGGACTCAGGGGACCTCAAAACAAATAAATTTTCAATAATCTCAAGGTCGAAAATTTTCATGATTACTATACTTTATTTTACTTCGTAAAAGAAAGTAAAAATAGCACAATTTTTGTGATCAAGTGCCACATGGTGTCAAAAATACATCAGCGAGCAACTTAAGCGTCTTCATGCAAATGCAACATGATAAATTCATTTTTGGATGAACAGTGTCTAATCAGCGTTTTAGGCATCTCAACTCAAGCTAAGCGCTAGAGCGAGAGAGGTGCCTTATATCCCCGCTATTGATGTCTGTTAACAAGTATTAAGTCGAAAAGTACTTATGCGATTTTCATGAAACAAAGACAGACTTATAGACCTTGATCAGATAAGAAAAAAATGGTATGGCTAAGATCTTTAGGTGGTCGGACTCCAAAGTTATAGACGCGTAAAGATTTCCTTTGCAATACATTCACGTAAAAAACAAAAAAAAAACAATGAAACTACATAATAGCAGAACACATGTTCAAAATTTTTTTTTCTTTCAATCAATGAAAATGATTTTGTCTGAATGTATAGTAGCAAAACCAACACAAATGTCTTATACAAGCCATATTATTGCCATACAAACATAAAACAAAACCTACTATTTCTGTAAATATTAGCGACATAATACAGTATAATCTTTACATATTTTGATTTTAAATTGTAGTTTGTATCAAAAACAGTATAAAATATCACTAACACTGACAGAAAATAGTAGGTTTTGGATTTAATAATATGCGTGCGTCACGGAAATAATATGGCTTGTATAAGACATTTGTGTTGGTTTTGATAGTAGTGTATATTATACTATTATTTCTGTAAAGGTTAGTTATATTTTGTACTGTTTTTGATACAAACCACAATTTAACACTAGAACTACCGACCGGTCAAATGACCGGTTATACATTAATTGTATTAATATTTATTTGTAATATTTTTGTGGGAATCTGTGATGACTTTTAATATGACAACAAAGTAATTATGTTAAAATTCATCATAAACTTCCAAAAAATTATTAACATAATAATTTAAAAAATTGAATTCAATAAATGTACAATTCGTCATTTTGACGGGTTGGTAGTTTTAGTGTTAAAATTGAAGTATGTAAAGATTATACGGGGTTACGCCAATAATACTTACAGAAATATGTAGTAAGTTTTATGTAGTGTTTATACTGCAAATATTACGAATTGTATAAAAGCGTTTGTTTTTAATTAAGATAGCTAATTAGCTAAAATATCGTGTATTTGCTAAAAAATAAAGAGTTAAATTTTAACACTTTTAATACAAAAAAATTATCAAGGATAAATTGAAATTATTAAAACTGTTAAAATTTTAAATTCTATTTTAGTAAATACACGATATCTTGGCTATCGTTAATTAAAAACAAACGCTTTTTATTATTTTAACAATTTGCTTTAATAAGTTACTGAAAAAGGAAAAATCGTTCTCGTCGCTCGTTCTCAATGTGTACCGGCCTTAATGGTTTATGTTGATGTTATATAGACGGCATTGTTGAGATGCTGGTAAATGGTAATGCGATTACATCCTGTAATGGGGGATTTCTACTTTTTAATTAGTAAACTTAAATTGGTAAACCTCAGTAAAGTTTAATATAAATATTGAACTAATCTTTTAATGTGGAGAGGTGAGTTGGGTTACAGTTTGTTATCCAAATAATTATGCATTCAAAGCATTTGATTGAAATTACTGCTTTCTCTTGGCAAAATTAAACACTTCGGTAATTTTAATCGTGTTTTGCTCAAAATAAATAAACTCAAGAAACCTATTTTTCACTTGTGAATTGCTAAAATTAATTATTTCACACAGCATTTTGATTCTCTAAAACCTAAGATAATCTATAAACGTAAAAACTTTCAAAATACAAACTATACTTCTCTGAGTTTACAATTGTTCGATAATGTTTTAGTAGTATCTAGTCAAATCGAAAGATAGAGTTGCAATTTCGAAGGTGAAAATGTAACCACTACTAATTGCAATTCTAATATTTAATTTAAGAATTTTTCGGGTTCCGAAAATACAGAATTTTCATAGTTTGTAACTTTAGGAGTAAATTTGGAATTTCTCCATAGAACCTTTTTATAACTTTAACATTTCAAAATTTTTCTAGAACTGTCTAATTTTCTTTTGACAACAGTAAATTTAAAAATTTTTAGAATTTTCTCCAACATTTCTTTGGTACAAATAAATGGAAACATTTGTATTTGCGCTTAATAATAATTCTTATGCGTGTACAAATTATTTTGTTTAATTGGCATTGTACCAAAATTAATAAAATTTAACGGTTCATAAAAATGTTTATTCAATTTTTACCGTTTTATTTTTGCGAAAACATTGTAGTTCTTATGGAACGACCATTTCACATTCTCTATACTAGGAGTGTTTTATTTGTTTTGAAATCTATTGATTCAATTTTTAATTGAAACAATATTTTGTGAATGCGTTAGATTTTGAAACCAGTTAACAGTATTTATTTACAATTTCAATTCAACTCTTAAATTTGAATTTAAACTGAATTTTTTTATACGAATTTGTTTAATTGTGATTAATTTTGGATTAAGAGGTGACCAGCGCATCTGTAAGAAACCTTATGAATTTCAACGAATTTTTTTCTTACGTAAAATCTGACAGGTCGGCCAGCTAATCTGGAAGACAGGAGCCATTTTTATTGTACTCAAGTTTTTTTTATAAGAAGCCACAATGACCAATTTGTTGAAATATTCTCAAATTATCCGGACTAGTGACAAAATCACCAAAGCAACAACGAGAAGATTTTACTTATTTGTAACTGAAAGTCAATGTGTTGCTAAAAGTAATAGTAAAATCCAGGTATACATGTAATTAATTTATCTTATGTAAGTTTTCTCATTTATTAATTTATATGTACATACTTATACATATATGAACGTTAAAACAATTTTTGTAACTTTTGTATATTTTTCTAAGAATTTTAATCTATATACCTATATAAAACAAAGTCGGGTTAGTTACACCATTTATAACTCAAGAACGGCTGGGCCGATTTTTATGATTTTTGATTTGTTGGATTTGTCTCCATCCCGAATAGCAGAATAACTATTAAAACATCTGAAAAATTCACGAAAAAAAAAATGTATGAAGAAAATTCATTTTCTCATATATTTTGTATGGAATGGCTTTTTTGATGATATCTCGAGAACGGATTGACTTATTTCGACGAATTTTCTTTTTTTGTTAATTTTTAATTAATAATTAATTATATACATATATAATTTTTTTATCGTTTGTTTTATTTGATAATTTTTAATTTTCACGAAACTACGCACAACCACTTTTTCAAAAAAATAAAAAATAAATGGTTTGTTTACAGAAAAAATACCAACCATATATTATTTGTCTATAGTCTGTCCGCAACTGTCCACGCTTGAGAAAGCGGATTTGATGCTCTTGGTCGCATTTACGCAATTCATCCGAAGAATAACGAATGCTTCTACTTGCGGTTGTTGCTGGTGAATGTTCGTGGGCCGACATCATTTGAATCACTTCGAACTGTCGATGGTGTAGTGTGCCCAACATTTCGTGCTGCATGTCAACAGCTCAATTTGCTTGAAAACGATACTCATTGGGACATGACAATCGCTGAAGCAATTGTTTCTGCATATCCAAGTCAGATACGCACATTATTTGCTATCATTATTTCGACATGCTTTCCATCGAGTCCACTTGAACTTTGGAACAAGTACAAGGATGACATGTCAGAAGACATTTTACATCGAATTCGTGTCAGTTCAGGGAATCCCGATCTCGAGGTGAATGAGGAGATACATAACAAGGCTTTGCTTTTAATCGAAGACATGTGTTACCTCATGTGCGGCAATTTGTTAGTCAAGTTAGGAAAGCCAACGCCATATCGTGGAATGAACGACGCTTTCAATCGAGAATTGGAACGTGAACGTGAATACGATCGAGATGCGTTGAACCAATCACTTCAAACGAATGTACCACTGTTGAACCCCCAACAGAAAGAAGTGTACGATACGTTAATGAAGGCAATTGATGATGGAAATGGTGGCTTATTTTTCCTCGATGCGCCCGGTGGAACTGGTAAGACATTCCTCATGTCATTGATTTTGGCCACTGTTCGCGCGAGATCCGAAATTGCTGAAGCAGTTACTTCTTCTGGGATAGCGGCCACGTTGCTAGAAGGATGCCGAACGGCTCATTCAGCGTTTAAATTGTCGTTAAACCTTCAAACGACTGAAAAACCGACATGCAACATTGGGAAACACTCAGCAATAGCCAAAGTTTTGGTAGCAAGTAGAATCAGCATCTGGGATAAATGCACAATGGCGCACAAACGCGCATTGGAAGCACTCAATCGAACTATGACAGATCTGCGCAATGACTCAAGATGTTTTGGAGGCGCAATGATTTATGGATGTTTATAAAACATACACCACACTTATACAATTAAATTTATAATTTATTTATTAAATTTGTTTTTTAATATTTATTTTATTGTTACAAAATTAATTTATTTATAATTTTATTTATGTTGTCACCACCATTTTGTGCCGTTTGTTAATGTGTATTTTAGGTGTGGCCGGCAGCCAACACCACAAGCGACGTGCGGTCGCTATCGAGATTGAGACGAGACTGATTGGTTTTATTTTATTTATTTTTGTGTTTTCGTTTTACTATGTGTTTGTTTTATTGGTATACCATACCAGTCGGTGCGTTGTTTTGGTTTTTTTGTCTAGCTCGCGTTAGAATTGATTGTGGCGGCGAACGCATCAATGTAGGCGCAAGATTATGCGTGAACCGCCACAGATTCTACTGTCTGGCGATTTCCGTCAAACACTACCAGTCATTCCAAGATCGACCGCTGCCGATGAAATAAACGCTTGCCTCAAATCATCGACTCTGTGGCGCTATGTGAAGAAACTTCAGCTGACGACGAACATGCGTGTTGCATTGCTAAATAATCCATTGCCGAAGATTTCTCCAAGCAATTGCTGACTATCGGTAATGGCCGTCTTCCTGTCGACTAATCGAACGGATTGATTTCGTTTCCGCCAAATTTTTGCGATTTCGTCTCAACGAAGGACGAGCTCAGCAACAAAGTGTTCCCGAACATCATTGCTAACCACAAAAATCACAATTGGTTGAGTGAACGAGTAATTCTTGCTGCAAAAAACAAAAATGTGGATAACTTGAACTTCACAATTCAAAATCAGATCGTTGGTCCACTGCATTCCTTCAAATCTATCGACTGTGTAACAAACGAAGACGAAACAACCAACTATCCAACTGAATTTTTAAACTCATTGGATCTGCCTGGCTTACCACCTCACAATTTACAACTGAAGGTTGGATCAGTAGTTATCATGCTTCGAAATCTGAACCAACCAAAACTATGTAACGGAATGCGTTTGGTGGTGAGAAAACTCATGGGCAATGTGATTCATGCGACGATACTCAAAGGAAAGTTCAAAGGTGAGGAACTTCTCATTCCGAGAATTCCGATGATCCCAACCGATATGCCATTTGAGTTTAAACGAATTCAATTTCCGATTCTTCTTGCATTCACCATGACGATGAACAAATCACAAGGCCAATCCTTGAGTGTTTGTGGGCTAAATCTAGAAAATGAATGTTTCTCTCACGTTCAATTGTACGTAGCATGTTCACGTGTCGGAAAACCATCCGCTATGTTTGTTCTCGCACCTGACAACAAAACGAGAAATGTCGTATATCACAAGGTGCTTCAATGAAGGGAATCGACCCGAGTGCAACCCATCCAGCAAATAATTTAATAGAATGTAGTTTGCTTCGCGAAGCATTTCGATTTACTTCAATAAAGCAAATGCCTTTTTGTCACGTAAATTACATTCATTTCAAAGTAATTAAAATACATTTCATTTTGATTTTTGTACATTTATTGAATTCATTTTTAACATTCATTAATCATTTTATCTTAATAAAAATTTGAATTTAATTCGCAGCTAATATCTTAACACAACATTTATTAATTTTGAGGCGGTACGAAGTTCGTCGGGTCAGCTAGTTTAATATATTTAAAAAGGCTGAATAATATTTTTTTATAACAATTTAACATTAATGTATTCAAATTGCATCATATACCAGAAAGAATAAATCCTTATGCTCGTTACCAAGATACAAAATCCATTTCCCTATACTTAATTTGCTATCTTCCATACGGCAAAAAATTTTTTGTTGTAGGATATTTTTACATTACATTTTCTATGTTAACTGGGAATAAAGCGAAAATCATTTTGTCGAAGCTGGCCGGTTGTTAAAGATTCGCTTGCTCGTAACATTGAAAGCTGATAGCATACTATTACATTAAGTTATATAACTGACCCGCTAGTCTAACCTTAATCATGTTTGGTTAATTCCGCGGTTTGTAACGCGGTGGCTAGATGTGTCATAAAATAAAAAAAGGATTCAAGGACATTCAATTACTTATTACACATATATTCTTGTCCTATTCTAACTTGTTATGGCTGGAGTTATCTTCGTTCTCAAAAACACGATAAGAACCAATGAAGCTAAGAACTTCGAATAAAAACCAGATGCCTTTGCTCTTTCAATCAATTTAAGAAAATGTCTTCCTTTACTCTGCCTTAATCTACATTTGGATTATTGCACTTTTAAAACATTTCACATAAAGAATCACTTTATGTATTGTATATAACTACATCACATTACTTTAATTTTTCACTAAGGGGGAAAAATCAGGAACTTAGCTTTACTAAGCTGCATTTATCTAAGTAGAACTGCGCCTGGGTGCATCATTTATAAAGTGGTCGAGTTTGATTAAGAAAAGTAAGTTATTTTCTGAAAGAGATTGAAAAGTGGTTTATATTTTTATTTGAAATTTCTAGATATAGTGGTTTGATTAAAGGAAACATAAAATACTGCGGCCATTAGTATGTAAGCGTCAGAAACATTGGGGAGCAAAATTTCGTCAACTACTAGTTTTGGTGGAAAAGCAAATAGAATTTAGTAAATACATATTGTTAAACTTATTAAAAAATTCATTTAATTTAAAAGCAGTGTTTCATATCATGATATTTTTCGACTTGATATTTCGGGCCCTGCAAAATTTTAGAGTGTTTTGTAGGGCCTAAACGCATGGCGACACATATCTCAACAACTTCAAATATCTCAAAAAGTTTCGAGTAAACTGAAAATTTAAAAAAACAATATCGAATTTAGATAGCCTACCTGTACTACCGGATGCAAATAAATACTTTAAGGCAGTTTCAATATTTTGGCAGTTTCGCGGTTTGAAGAAAAATAAATATTACAATTACTATTATTTTCCTCTTTCTTCTTCTTTTGTTTACTATTACAACATTGAAAATAATAATCAAATTTCTTAGTTTAGCCCCAAATTTGCGAACTCAACTCTACGGTTCGATGCCATATTATTCCAAAAACCAAGTTTGCTCGTAGAAATGGAAAATACTTAGTCATCACCAATATCCAAGAATAATGTCGATTAATCTATGACGTTGTTTCTTTGGTTTATGAAAATCACAAAACTCATGAATAATCTCTAAATTCTCTAAATTTTGGAAGTTCTAGTGTAGCCCCGAAAAAATACCGTCTGAAATCTTGAGTAATCTGATAAATTCTGTGGAATAGGTGCTGACAAAATCAAAGATCTGCTATCCACTTCTCGATAATCTCAAATATCTCTTAAGGCGTTGATTAATCTAAGAACTAAAAAAGTTCTCATCTGTCATGTATACAGCATAAAAAAAAAAGTTATGAAATTCATGGAAATTAAGAATAATATGTGTTACATCATGAAAGCATTCAACCCTAATAATCTTGAAAAATCTGGAATAATTTGGAAGCCAATTAACTCAGACCGCTGCAATTCAATGCAAATTAAAGGCCAACGACGGCCTCCAATGATTATTCGATTGAATTTAACATGAGTTTTTCAATTGCAAATCATTTTTTTGTTCGAGTTTTATTTGCTTTTGAGACTGAGTCATAAAAACATTATGAGAAAGTTTCCACCGACTTTTTAACGATGCAAATCAAATTAAGTAAGTTTAGACAATTAATACTAAAGATCGAATGTGAGACGGAAATAATTCATTTTTTCATATTAAAATTGCTGACTTGAAATCGCGAATATCTCATTTTTCCAATACAGAAAATACCGAAAATACAGTATAAACACGTTTTTTGAAACTAATTAAATTCAAGCCGGAGTTGCAAATTGTGAAATCGTTGCAAATATCGGGTATACATTTTTACTATGAAATGAATCAAAATGTTTGCAAAACTTACCTACATATTGGGCGCGTCCAGCGCAATTAGGTTTCACAAAAAAGAAGTAGGTCTCACACAATTTACTTGTTTAAACCCCAGTTTTTTTATGAGACCTCAATACGACCATTCCTTTCTTTATATCGGACATACCTATTAAGGGAAAATCGAACAAAGGTTTAACTTCTAATCGTTGCAATTTTCAAGATTTTTAGAGAAAGTTTCCTATTATGTGTCTATCGAGTAAGTTGCGGTTATCGAGTGTTTCGGTTATTGAGTATTGCAATAAGCGGTTTTATGCTATATACTACCTTCAAATTAATCTTACATTCAAGTTAGCTTTGGCGGTCGCCCCATTTTGGAAGGGATAATCCCAACAAAGCTAACACGAACGTATTTTAGTTTCATTTCATGAAAAATTTTATCACGATCAGATTAAACGTCATAAAATGAAATTAATGCAACATTAATTATACTCTTTACTAATATAGTAGACTGTATATATAGTAGACTGTATGTAATATCGGATGTATGTATTATGTATCGGATTTAACCTTTTTACCAATAACTTCTCGAATAGTTTGATTTACTGTCAATTGACCATAAACAATTGATCGTGAACAATTGATCGTACAACAATTGATCGTGCAACAATTGACCGTGGAAACAATTTATCGTGGATACAATTGATCGTATGAACAATTGATTGTGGATACAATTGATCGTATGGACAATTGATCGTGGATCAGTTGATCGTATGGACAATTGTTCGTGGATCAGTTAATCGTATGGACAATTGATCGTGGATCAGTTGATCGTTGATACTTCGCTGTTTCTTGACCGATTATGATAAAATTTGACATGGTCGGTGGAAATGGGATTCTAAAATAATTTTTGGATAAAGTCCTGGAATATGGAAAATTAAGGTGGAACTTCGCTGTCTTGCAATACAAAATCTTGCAAGTACAAAATCTTGCATTTGAAAATTTTGCAGTTTTAGTATCTGTACCTGTATTTATAGTATCTAACATAATATTGCTTATTCATAAAATTTCATTTCTCAATTGAAAATTCAAATAAGTCAGTTTTGAGTCTAGATTAAATTATTGCAGTTTTATTCACAAAAAAAACATAAGAAAAGATATTAGTTAATGGAGATTTAATATTAAAGTCAGAATAGAAATCTCCATTTTCCAGATTATTTCAACAAAATATTCTTTATAAGGAAGATTTAATCTTAATTTTCCGGAATTTACATTTTTGTTTCTGCTAACTGTTAACCGTGTAACTGGCCATATTCCAGAAATTTATCAAACCATTTAAGAATCCCATTTACAACGCACTTGTCAAATTTCACCATAATCAAGTAAGGGATAACCAAGTTTCATCCTACTTGGCCATATTCCAGAACTTTGTCCAAAAATCATTTAAGAATCCCATTTATATCGTCCATGTCAATTTCATCATAATCGGTCAAGAAACAGCGAAGTTCCACCTTAATTGGCCACATTCCAGAACTTTATCCAAAAATCATTTTACAATCCCAGTATAGCAATGTTAAATTTTAATTGGCCATATTTCAGAACTTGAATTGTCTATACGATCAATTGTCCATACGATTAATTGTCCATACGATCAATTGTCCATAGGATCAATTGTCCATACGATCAATTGTTCATACGACCAATTGTATTCACTATCAATTGCTCATACGATCAATTGTGTTTACGATCAATTGTTCACGTTCAATTGTAACACGATAAATTGTTTACGATCAACTGACCGGAACCTAGTTTAGACATAACTGGTAACCTAAAACAAGTAGTTTTTATGGTACAATAGTTTCTTGATATCTTGAAATCATAATTATTTTTCCAGTTTTGCACAAGCAAGGATACAAATTTATTTCTAAAGGTGGCTTTTGTAAAAATTTTGAGCGTTATTAGAGTTATAATAATAACGTATAGCCAGGCATTTTTCTCGGATAGGGTTGGATAGCTCTTATTGACTTTATTATGACTTCATTTGGTGATAGCCCGTAGGAATTTTTGTTCAAGGTGTTCAGCAAATCCAGCTTTATCTTCATTAATTCAGGGGTATTTCTCGTTCGCTAATCTGATTGGAAGAATCTACATTATTGCTCATTTAATTTGGTTGCTCTTCAAAGTGAATTACAATAATTTGTGAGTGATATTAGCCGCATTTTTTGATGCACAGTGATCCGGAGCTGGGCCCGTATCCTTGAAATTTACCGAAAAAAGTCGCCGGTGTCTTTAGTAAAACGCAATATAAATGTGTTGACTGAAATGACGATGTTACTACCAAGTCACCGGTGACTTTTTGGATGAATTTCAAGAATACGGGCTCACTCATGAATTGTTGTAATTGACTTAATAATAACTCGTAATTGAGATAAAGCTGAATTTGCTGATCACCTTGAACAAATATCCCTACCAAGTAAAAAATTCTACGGGCTACCACCAAATGAAGTCAATAAGAACTATCCAAACATTACATTGCAACCAACAACAAAAATTGAGCATATTTTGTTTTTTGATCAACATTTTATTTTGTTTTTTGGTCGCTTTCACACTTCTTTATCATTTCGTGAAACATGATTTGTTTCGGAATAAATCAAACATCAAGAAATGCAGCTATTGTTCAACTCAGTTTTATCATGAAATCTCTTGTTTATTACCATATTCATCTCGTTTTTTTTTTTTCTGTCGGTAGTTCCATAATTTCCACAGGGCAGTTGTTCTCCTTGATTTATGGGTCGTTTTCATTTAACTTTTTGGTTAAATAAAATTAAACTATTCGAAAATACCCTAAAAATTAAATGTAAATACCCCATATTCACTTCCACTTCACATTCTGAAAATATTTCAACCCTACACAAATTTTTAGGCCATTTATGTATTAGTTTATCAAAGTCTTGCTCAACGCTTACCTAATTGCAATCACAAGCAGCTTGAAATTTTTGAAACACAAGTCGTGCATTCTCTTAGGATTTTGTCTGAACTTGTAACTAACTGTTCATTGAATCATTGAAAATACTTGATAATTTCTTGCACTTCGTAAAAAATTTGGTTTATTTTGATTTTCTTGTGAATTTTTCATATTTTTATTATGCCATAAAATGATTTTTTTAATTTTTGTTTTATATAATTTTTATGTTCTTTCTATGTAAATAGTTTACTTATATGAATGAATTTCTGCATACATTTCTACATATAATTAATTTTATAATTAAATACTTATGATTTTGTAAAATAAAACCAGAGACAACACATTTATCATAGATCTCTCTTTTGACTAAAAACATGAAAAAAATAAACTTCTGATATTTCATTGTGTTGGTGTATTTTATATGGCAATGATTTTTAAATGCGTTGCGTATATAATACGTATATGCAATACAACGATAACATGGGAAATATCAGAAGTTTACTTTTTTTCATAGTTTTTAGAAAAATGAGAAATCTATGATAAATACGTTGTCTCTGATAAAACATTTCATTAAATGACGATCAAATGATCAGAGTATCACATCAAACTGTTTTCCATAGTACTTAAAATTATTGCTTTATAAACATTCTGCAATTCAATCTTATTTTCTAATCTTAACCTCAAACATCTTAAGAACCCTAAAAGAAAATCTAAACACAGCTTGAATATAAACATTAGTTGTTTTGTGTTCGTCAAAAAATTACAACAACAATCGTATTGGATAAACCAAAAAATGAAAATGTTGTATTTAATCATAAAACTAATTATAGGTAGAAATGTATGCAGAAATTTATTCATTTAAGTACATAATTTATGTTAAAAGAACACGCAAATTATAGTAGAGGTAAATTAACAAAATATGTATAACCATTTTATGGCACACTAAAAATACACATGAAAAACAAAATAAACCAAATTTTACGAAAAAACAATAAACAACATTCGTTCCATAAAATTTGGTTTATTTTGTTTATCATATGTATAATAATTCAAAATACTAAAAATTCAACGTACTTTAGTTCGATTATTTCACAGGGATACGCGTAGGCGCTGCAGATGTTGGATACACTTCTTATTTGATACATATAGGTAACTGTCAATAGGTTGGCTGTCCATTTTAATCGTATAATTAATGCTGTGTTTTTTTATTCGCTCCGGATAGCTGCTATCGGGAGCCATCATATAAAATATGGCTCCCGATAGCGCTCCGTATAAATAGCTGAATCCAAATATTTTTTATATCAAGTTTCCGCTAAACAATTGAATTAAAAATGATAGTTTGATGTTAAATAAAATTAGTTTACCAATAAATAGCGCACCAAATTTAAATTTAGGCATATAAAAAATCGGCTCCCGATAGCAGCTATCAGGAGCGAATAAAAAATACAGCTTACAGGTTCCTCCCGACATCTCCGACAAACAAAAAATGTCATTGCAATGAAAGTCTATCTTAAATGTTGATAAAAATTGCCTTTTTCTGAAATTTAAAAAATAATTCTAGTCCTTATGCGGGCCTCAGATGTTCAATAAGTATTGTCAATACACTTAAATGTCAAACAATAAAAAATATTTATTTTCAGGTTAATACTCAACTTTGAACCATGAGAGATAAATGTACGGCTTGTGTAGGTATTATTTTGCTTTGTAAATGAAAAAAAATAAAATAAAAAGAAAAGAATATGGTAAGGGAGAGTCTCCTGTTGTGAGCACAGTTTTGTTTTTGACCCATAATTTTCCTTTGAGTCCATATTTTGCGGAGATATGAGAATCAATGGAAAGCTAGAGGCATTAGCTAACTGTTTGCTAAAGTAACTACATTGATTCCGTCAACTAAAAAAATGTTACGACCAATTTTGTTAAGTCATCTTTTTTGGAAAAAAAATAAATTAGGAAACCCATTACAGGATGTAATCGCATTACCGGCATCTCAACAATGCCGTCTATATAACATCAACATAAACCATTAAGGCCGGTACACAATTACACATTGAGAACGAACGACGAAACGATTTTCCTTTTTCAGCAACTCATTAAAGCAAATTGTTAAAATAATAAAAAGCGTTTGTTTTTAATTAACGATAGCTAAGATAATCGTGCATTTACTTAAATATCATATAATTTAACATTTTAACAGTTTTAATAATTTCAATTTATCGTTGATAATTTTTTTGTATTAAAAGTGTTAAAATTTAAACTTTTTATTTTTTAGCAAATACACGATATTTGAGCTAATTAGCTATCTTAATTAAAAACAAACGCTTTTATACAATTCGTAGTATTTGCAGTATAAACACTACATAAAACTTACTACATATTTCTGTAAGTATTATTGGCGTAACCCCGTATAATCTTTACATACTTCAATTTTAACACTAGAACTACCAACCCGTCAAAATTACGAATTGTACATTTATTGAATTCAATTTTTTTAATTATTAGTAACTATAGAAAATGTGATGCGCAATGATTTTGATATAAATCGATGTGGCATCCCAAATCACACCGAAAAACTGTAGACATATCGATAACACTTACATATTTGCGATTATTTACTTTGATTTTTCGCACTTTTAAAACATTGGAAAATTTCAATTACATTGATTTTTACGGACTTTTTTTTAATGTGATCGCAGCAAATGAACAAGCTCGTCCATTCACTTCGATATTAGCTAGAAAACTGCGTACTGTTAAAATACAAGCACGATAAAAGTCAGATCAGCCATATTTGCATTCTGTCAAAAGTTATGCAGGGGTGTCCACAACCGGAAAGTGCCCATAATCGGAGGCTCTCCCCTATAGGGAGTGAATAAAAATTGAAATACTTATATAAATTCAAATTTATATTTATA
This sequence comes from Tipula helvola, assembly GCA_963556165.1. Taxonomy (NCBI): domain Eukaryota; kingdom Metazoa; phylum Arthropoda; class Insecta; order Diptera; family Tipulidae; genus Tipula; species Tipula helvola. The sequence continues at coordinate 192,955,134 of OY744481.1, read as the reverse complement.
TTTGCATAAATGCAACGCTAAATATAGGTAATTGTTATGTTTTCTTGGTTTTGAATACCAAACTCAAATGTTGACAGCTCTTCGCATTGATATTCTGTCAATAAAGTAACTCAGAAGATCAATAGTATTGTAAATATTTTATCAATATTAAAAATATTTTGATTTTCATCAAACCATCACCACAATATTTTGTATATTGACAATCCTTCAATTAGTGTCCTCACATGTTCAATAGTATTGCCAGTACTGAAATATTGGCAATAGATATTGATCATCTGGGACCCGCTTTACATTTTGAAACGACTAAATGTTTTTTTGTTTTAAATTAGGTTCCTGAGAAAGAAAAATAACAAATAAGGCAACAGCAATCAAAGCAACCTTGATTTTACAAAGTCATATTCAACAGTTACTGTTTTTTTTTAGTTTTGCAAAAATTATTTCTTCTATTAATTACTTAAATTAATTGGAACAATTTAAAGAAGCATACAAGAAACATTTTGTGGCGACAAACATTAGCATCAAAAATAATAAACTGACAAAACATATGAGAATAAAAAAACAACTTTTTGAACGACATATAAAATATTATGGCGACAAATATTTACCATTGAAATTAATAAATTGGCAACAAATATAAAATTTTGGAACGGAAACAAATAATTTTTAGGAATAAAAAAAATCAAGACAAAACCATCAAATTTACTCGACACAAATTGTTCAATATTTGATCTGTGTCTGCGAGAGTGCGAGGTCGACGAACCAATTTTAAAAATAAATCTCCATTTGCCAGAATATTTTGGAAATAATTTCAATTTTTTAATTTTTAATTTATTTATTTAAAAATGTCATTAATTTTGTTGCTCAATATGTTCCAACAAATTATAAATGTTGTCAATTTATTATTTACGGTTTTTAAAAAGTATTTTTTATGATACTGAGAAATTTTTGTTTGTTGCTCATTGGCTTTTGTTAATTTTTTGTTTCTCAAATATTAGTTGTTTGTGTCCCAGTTTATTGACAGCTAAATTAAATTGGTAAACCTCAGCCAAATTGAATATACATAAATATTGAACTAACCCTATAATATGGAGAAGTTATCATTTTGATCTCGAAATGTTTCAAATTATTGTTGTGAGGTGGAGTTCAGCTTGCTATCCAAATAATCAAATCATTTGATTTAAACTACTGCCTTCTCTTGGCAACACTATCAACCCTTTGGTAATTTTAAATGGTGTTTGTTGGTCAATATAAACAAACTTAAGAAATTCTATTTTTTCGCTTGTGAATTGCATCCTGATTCTCTTAAAACTAAGATATTCTATAAATGTAAAAACTTGTAAAATGCAAACTGTACTTTTATGAGTTTACATTTTTTCGATAATGATTTAGTAGTACCTATTCAAATCGAAAGATAGAGTTACAATTTCGAAGGTGAAAATGTAACCCCTACTAATTGAAATTCTAATATTTAATCTAAGAATTTTTTAGGTTCCGAAAATTCAGAATTTTTTTTATTTATAACTTTAGGAATAAATTTGGAATTTCGCCAATTTATGGAATTCTCAGAATGGCAATGTGCGAACGAAGTTTTTAAAATAGTGTTTTTAAGAGCCTGGACAGTTCGATATTTCCAAAGTGCCTTTTTATAACTTTATTTCAAAATTTTCTAGAACTTACTAATTTTCTAGTTAGTTTTATCTACAATCTTTTGACAACAGTAAATAAATTTAAAAATTAACAGAATTTTCACCAACATTTCTTTGGTACAAAAAAGGTAAATTTCTGTTTGCGCTTAATATTAATTCTTAGGCGTTTACAGATTTTCATGTTTTAATTGGCAGTGTACCAAAAATAATAAAAATTAACGATTCATAAAAATCTTTATTCAATTTTTACCGTTTTATTTTTGCGGAAGCAAGTTCGTATGTAACGACCTTCTCAAATTCTCTATGGTGATATTGGAAGTGTCTATTTATTTTAAAATCTATTGATTCAATGTTTAATTGAAACTGTATTTTTTGAATGCGTTAAATTTTGAAACCAGGCAACAGTAGGTACATATTTACAATTACAATTAAACTCTAAAATTTTAATTTTATTTGAATTTTTTATACGATTTTGTTGATTTGTGATTAATTTTTAATTAAGCGAGTCAGTAAGAATTTCAAAAAAATTTCTTCCTAACGTAAAATCTGACAGGTTGGCTAGCCAATCCATAAGACCAGTTCACAAATAATAACCAGGCAAATTTATAGCAAGAATTGTAGGAAATACAAGTACGATTCGCTGCCCAATATGCACGTATCTTCACTCAACACTACACTAATCGTTTAACATTACATTCGCTATATTTACTTGGGATAAAGCGACATGTCATTTTGTCAAAGCGGACCGGTTGTTAAAAATACGATAGCCATCTTGTTATGTTAAGTTCTAACTGACCCGCATTGAATTGTGTATCATAAACTAAAAACAGGATTCAAGGTCATTCAATTTCCTTTCAGAAATACATTCTTTTGTTCTGGCCTGTGTTATCGTAATGTTTCAAAAACACGACAAAAGTAAAGTTGTAGAATATCAGTAACTTCAATCCCGAAGAAGCCGTTTTCAATCGATTTAAAAAAATATGCATTTGGATTGTTGCACTTTAAAAAAAAAGTGGTATAAAAAAACACTTTAAATGTGATAGTTTTTTAACTCTATGTACTGGCTAAACCATTCTACGTTAGACTTGTGATTTAATAATATTCTAATACATATTCATTAATAGAAATTAGATGTTTTATAAACATTTGTGTTTTTAATAATTATTAACATACTAAAAAAATAACTCCCCAAAGCTGTTTAGCATTGGAGCCTTTGCGCAAGGATCATAAGAAATTATGTAGCATCCGTTTTGTTTTATTTAATTTTTCTTATTTAATAAAAATCTAATGGGATCATTTGGCAATTAAATTTGTCTTTTTCGGGATTTTTTTTTTGTGGGATTTTTTTTTTGTTGAGAATTCGAGGGTATCCTGATAAATAGGTATCACCTGCTAAAACCAAAGAATATTGTCAAATAATCTATGGCATTGTTTCTTTGGTTTGCGATAGGAACATCGCCGAAAAGTTCTGGAAAATCAAAACACACATGAATAATCTCGAAATTCTCTAAATCTCGGAAATTCTGGAGTAGCCTCAAAAAAAATAACGTCTGATAATTCAATAATAAAGTCGAAAAATTTCGAATAAAACTTGAAATATTGAATAATCTGATAAATTCTTTGGAGTAGGGGCTGACAAAATTCAAAGGTATGCCATACACTTCTCGACAATCTCAATATCTCTTAAAGCGCCGAATAATCTAAGAATTTAAAAAATTCTCACATTGCCTTTACGTGGGCCCCTGCTTTACGATGGTAATTCGTTCCACTAACTTCATCGTATTGTGAAATTATCGTAAAATGAACCACTTTTTCATGGCATAAACAACTTAATTCGTACAAGGCAAGAAAATTTATTTTTAATCGTAAAGTCAAGCGGAGGTTTACTTTATAATATATATATTTGTAATATCATGCAAACGTCTCAACGTCCCTGTAATTTTGAATGATCCAAAATCATTATGAAAAATTTTGAAAATTTTTAATAATCAAAAATAATCGGGAAAATATCCATTAGTCTCATGTATACAGCATAGAGCTCAAAAACATTTCTCGAAATCCACAGAAATGTCGAATGATACGTGTTAGCGATATCACTAAAACAACTTGTTTGTCAACACCAACTGTACCCCACATTTACAACTTGAAAACTAAAAAGACAAAAAGAAAGGTTTGAAGAATTCCTAATAAATGTTTAAAATATAAGACCATTTGCATTGTATAAAGTTTAACAATTAATTAACTGAAATTTAAGAAGATCGATTAATATTTCTTTATTATAATTAATTAATATTTAATATACATAGCTTTTCATATAATTCCTGCACACACTCCAAAATGTAAACAAATGTCAAGAATAATCAAAATGTCGTAAGTTGTTGGTTGCGTTCATCAAAACATCCATATTTTAGTACAAGTTAAGCGAGCTTAAGCTAGCGCAAAAGCTTAAATCTTAATTGAGCTAAATTCCAACTTATGACGGGGCTGATTATTCCAATCCAAGCCATCAAAAATACATATTTTGCAATCTCAAAAAATCGATCATAAGTGCAACATCAATTTGTAAAAAAAGACAGTGTGTTAAAATGAAACCTTTTCAATAAAATTTTCACCGTTTGTGTTTTTCATTCATCGTTGATTGCAAGTGGATTTGCTGCCGATACATCACCACTTAAACAATACTTTCTACATCAACAATTTCCAATCGATAAGCCAATTTAGAACTGGAAACAATATTAACCAGACGCCATCACACAGAACTATAAACACAACTCAACCCTAATAATCTTCAAAAATCCGGAATAATATGAAAGCCAAGTAAAAGTAACTCACAGCGCTGCAATTCAACGCCAACTAAATCTTGAAAATTTTATGGTCGCGAATAATCTCATTCACTTTATATCGAAAATACAGTATAAACTCGCTTATTGTAACTAATTAAAGTCAAGCCGAACGTCCAGTTGTAAATTGTAAAATCGTTGTAAATATCGGGTGTATATTTTTACTATGAAATTAATTAAAATTTTTACAAAACTTACCTACATATTGGACGCATAAAAGAAGTAGGTCTAACACATTTTATGTTTTAAAAAACATTTTTTTATGAGAACTCAATGCGCCCAAATGTACATTTCTTTCTTATTATATCGGACATTTTAAAGGAAAATCGAACAAACAAAAATTGTAGGAATCGAGGTTTAATTTCTAATCATGTTTCAGGATTTTTAGAAATTACAAACAATTTATGGAACATCATTTTGTTGTTGTTGTTGTTTTTTAAGATACAGCGTGTCAAATATTTAAAAATTGCATGCACTAGGTATTGTATTTATTGCTATAGGAAAAAAACTAATTATCCGAAAATTATAAAATTGGGCTCATTTTAAAGATAAATGAATAGGGATTATAAAATAGTTAGAATAATTTACGATGTTAAAAATTGTCTGATTTAATATAAAATGTTTTCAGCTTTTTATAGACAACATACAATTTGTAATGACATACTCATTATTTTCGATTTGGTAAATCAATTTTGAGTTCGAGTTAGTGAATATAATTCGCTAACTCTATACCCTCTAGTTAAACACTTAATGTATTTTGCGAGAGTTGAATTTTTGCAGTTCGGTCGTAGCTACCTGATGAGTAGACCTTACTTTTCTGTACGAAACCGAATTACCAACACAAAATCTCGAAAGAGATTTCTCATTTTTGAGAGTTGATACACTTTGTATTGACTCTGCGGGAAAGAAAAGGGGGAGGGGATGAATATTTTCTACTTTTGCTGGTAGATATATTAGGAGTATGACTCCATTATTTTTCCGAAAACATTTTAAGTTAGAATAATTATAAAAATGATACCCATCTTTAATTTCGTCTTTTTCAAAATGGCCCTCCAAACTTTCTATTTCAATTTTCTCAAATTTTTTTTTTTCCTCATTTAGTTCTATTAAACTTACTAAAAAATCAGCGCAACATCTCGTTTTGTTTCTTGCAAAATACGTTTAAGTATAAAAAATGTGTAGATTGTCATTCTTAATAGAATTAAATGGGGAAAAAGATAAAAACAATATGATGCAGGTGGAAGAAAATTCAAAGAGAATGTTTCGACGGCCATTTTGAAAAGGAAGAAATGAAAGATGATACCATTTTTATAATTATTTTATAATCTCTATTCATTTATCTTCACAATAAGCCCAATTTTATAAAATTTCAGTTGGCAGCTTATACTGACTGCCATACGACTGAAATCCACCTTAATGTGGACCTGTAACAATACAGGGCACTCATCTATACTTTGCATTAAAGAGATTCCCAAGACCACCGACTATACTGTCCCGTCACTATCTTTCAATACAAAGTTCCGGACTAGGAACCCATCCAGAGAGGACTGGATGATGGATGCAGTTTTGGAAGCAGTAGTTGTAAACTTCTTTACTGATGTTTCAAAACGGGATGGAAAAGTCGGGGCTGAGGTGTTCTGCGAGGAACTTATGTTAAACATCTCCTTCTGTCTCCCCGACTACTGTAGAATTTTTCAAGCTGAAGTAACTGCGATAAAGGAAGTAGTATTGGTTGACTCTACTTCCTTAGTAAGTTGACGAACGACAGATGGTCAAGTAGCAATTCATGCGTAATAACTCGACAGGTCTGGCCAAAGTTGGACTTGGCGAGATCCAAACAGCGATCTCACTTCAACGAAGTCAGATCAGTGTGATTGTTGAAGTGATTACAGAGGCAGTACTTCATCTTCTTTGCACCTGCCCTCGGACCTTAGCAGGATGGTCATCAGGAGTATCCAGCGTTTCATTAATAGCTCAAAATGGTTTCAATGAGTTGAAGGGTAAATAATTAAATCATGGTATGGTTACGAACCTTTTTCTATATATGCCTGGTCCTAGTGGACCGCCACCTAAACCTAACCTAACCTATCGTTAAAATAAGCCCAATTTTATAAAATTTCGGATAATTAGTTTTTTTTTCTAAAGCAATATTTGACACCCTATATCTTAAAAAACAAAAACAACATTGTTTTCCATAAATGTTTTGGTTAACTAGTGCTACACATTCAAAACATAAAAATCTAAATATTAAACATGACTTCCAAAAAAACGTGATTTGTAGAATTTTTCGCCATATATGAAGTAGGTATATCTATAAGTTCTTCTGTTGCGAAATTACCATAATAGTTTAATAGACGACAGTTTTCGAATAAAACTTCAAAAAATTCTAGGATATTTCTGTTATATTTGTATGCAGTCAGAACAAAAATGTATCTGTTATTTGTTAGAATATACTTAAGAGGCATTAATTTGCTTCTATGGATACTGTGGACTTATCAAATCATCAGTGTTTTTATAAACTAAGGAATCTATCATTCATGTTTGATTCCAATATTTTAGCGAATCTTCACTGGGTCTCATTTGAAACTGGTTTCTGGTATCAAAATACCAGCCGCATCCACACACAGTGTCAAATGAATCCGGATTCTTCAATATGAAACTAAAAAATACAAGTCACAAATGTCCTTGAGAATTTTTTTATTTCATTTTTGTTTGTGTTAGTGTGGTGAGAATATAGAAACCAAAAAAATTTTGGTTGAAAAATGAATCCGCAACAAATTCAGTTTTATAGGTAAAGAGGGGAAAAACGAAGAATGATACCGGACTCATGAGTCATGAGACCTGGGGCCTATTTAACCATCGTACTTTGCAACTTTGCACTTATCACTTTTCAAAATTTTGCTAAGCAAAAACTAATTTTGATAAGTTCAACTATTTTGTTCCATAAAGTGAAAATTACATAACGTTATTGTATTAAAATTATATGTTTAGTTTCGAATACATTATTAAATAAGCGTCGATGCGATTTAGATATTAATGTTATGTTTATATTAATGTGATTTATATAATTAAATATTAATACCGCTGTACAAAAATCTCTTTGCAATCAATATTATTTGCTAAGTGATAATCATTCCTGTACAATGAACATTTAGCAAATTTTCAGTAGAATTCAAAGCAAATATACATTTGCACGTTAATGTGTTTTTTCATGGCTAACTAGACAAAATTTACTTTATTCGATTCACAATAAAAACAAAGTGTTCTTAACTTTATTTAAATTTTTTTCTTATTCATTCGCCTGTTTCATGATATAGAATATTTTATAGTAAAATTTATTGTATTGGGGTCAGCGCCTTATTTTTTGTGGTGTGTCTAAACATCCCCGATATTTTGTAAAATTATTCTGCTTGATTATAATTTATTCAGAGCGATTCCTTAAACGCATATTCGTTATAAATATTAACATTTAACCCATTACGTATCGTTTCCGACTAATATAATTCACGTCGAATAATTTTTACAACCTATTATACCGTGCGTTATACGAGTATATCAAATTATCAACTACACTTATCATAAAATGCAATGCAAATTTTCCTCTAGCAAAAAACATGAAAAATATCAAACAACTGAACAATAAAAACCCAATAACTGTTTGGTTTTGTTTTGTATTATAATTGCAGTCTTTAGCACTTATCACTTTGCATTTTTCATACTGTTACTGCACGATCGAAATTGTAAGTTAATTTGCGTTTATTGTAAAAAATCTTTATTATTCTAATAATTTAATGTTTATATAAATGTTATTTCGTAACATTAACAAATATAGGTGATTCTTTCTTTACTAATCATTAATATAAGAGCAATAGCAACGAATTTATATTTGCAAAGTTTCTATGACCAGTTAAATTCTTAGCACTTAGCAAAATTTTGCAAAGTGCAAAGTGATAAGTTTTTGGTTAAATAGGCCCCTGGTGTGGATTAGCTGAATAGCATTTGGATATTCCACCTCTATAGTTAAGGCTTTCATGGCAAACTTTATAAATCATTTGCAACATCTAGAAATTCGTTGAGCAGACATTTACTCTTCTAGTTTTTTTTTTCGCTGGCGGTTCATCCCATAGAGGGATTTGACCGCTTCATTTGAAGTTTCGTAATCATTTCTTTTTTAACGGATAACGAGTGATTAATTCATTGATCCAACATTAACCAGCCGTGATTTTTTCATCACCCGCCGGGAATCGAACCCGAGACCTCCGGAGCTTAAAGCAAGCATGCTAACCACTGTGCCACCGGGGCGACGTTATTTACTCTTCTAGTGGTTTCTCAATTATTTTGGGTATTTTGTGTACTTGATTTATTGTTGAGTGTTAGCTACGATTACGATTATGCGATTTATCATTTTTACCAATAACTTCAAAAATAGTTTAGACGTAACTGGTAATAGCGAAATTAGCTTATGGTGGTTTCCTGATCTTTGGAATGATGATTATTTTTCCACATGCAGGAATTCAAATTTGGTTGTAAAGGCAGCATTTGTACAGCTTCTTCCGATTTCGGGTTCCAAGGATTAGATCAAGTTTTACATTTGAAGCTACGACAAAAATTGAATAAATTTTTATTTTTGGGCCAAAATTTTGATAATCTCTATTTTCCACATTTTTTAAAAATTAAATCTTCCTTTTCCAGAAATTCTTCCTTTCTATGGGGTGTTTTACATGTAAATTTATCGAAGTCTTTTGGTATTTTCGGTTACTATTGCCTATTGGAGGCTCATGGGTGCCACGTAGCGGAAAAAATTGAAACTGGACTAGCTATCCCAATTTGACGTTTAACATGTTTTGTTAATAAAAGTTCAACAGTAAAGTGATTAAAGTTTGTTTCTAATTGTAATACAAACGTGATATTTTGTTATTATGAAATGTCATTAAAGGATAGCTTGCTTAGTTTTTAAATTTTCCGGTAGGTCCGCGCTTCTTGCAATCGTCATTTGGAGAAAATAACTCGTGCAATTCATGATAAAATGTATAGAATTTAAAAGAAATGCAAGTTGTTGTCAAGTTGTAGTATAATAACTTTTAGCGATGAGGCCAAATGTGTAAATAAACAATTAAGTTGCATCGGAGAAGCCGCTCTAATGAAACAGAATCGAATCTTGTAAACTTACCAAAGTAATGCAGCTGAGTTTAAAATAAACCAATGTTTGATAATTTTGCCAAGAGAAGGCACTAATTTCACAAAAAGGAATTCGGGCAATTATTAATTTACAAAACAAACTGTGCCACCACCTCACAATAGATTAAACAATTTGGAGATCAAAATGACAACTTCACCACATTTTGAGATTAGTTCATTTTTTGTCTTCATGCTTTGATTTGGTTTTCATTTAAAAATCAGTATAGTCAACTAAAAATGAATTCACGATGTTGCATATGCGCGGAGACATTTATCGTGTCGGCTGATGTTGTTTCAACACCATGTGGTTATCATATATCCCACAAACTGTGCATTAATCTATGGCTAGAACGGTAAGTAGTTTATCTTGCTATTGTTTTTTACTTTCGATTATGTTTTTTTTTCATACGATGTAGGTTTCAAAAATTAATTTGCCCGGTATGTCAGTTTGGTTTTGCTTCAGATAGTATTCATAAAGTTAAAGCTATCGATATACTCGCTACGGCACTGGAGGGGGCACTCTTCTCAAGTGAAACAAAACGTAAAGAAATAAGTTGCTACCTTGAAAATGTAAAGGCGGAATGGAAAGAGAAAGACGATGTGGTACGACTGCAGAAAAAATATGTCGAAGAATTGCAAAATATTAATAAACGACTAATGGTGAAAATTGATCAGTTACAAGCATCACATAATGGGGACAATATCAATAAGCCTGATATGGAATTGCCAGTCCCAGCATCAACTCAAATATCTCTTTTACGTCGTTCTTCCGGTTCTTTATTACCCCGGCGATCGTGCAATAGGAATATTGCGGTTAATCTTGGTAGATTCAGTCGCCGTACTATGGAACCGAATGCCAAAGTGAAAATTCCACAAGCAAGAAACTAGTTATCCAATTAGTTCAATTTTAATCAAATATAATATTATAAACCAATTTTATTGACAAATTTATGTAACGAAAATAAATATTTTAACTTCTGTTTCATTTAATTATTTTAAATGTATGTATTTGTTTTATTTACTCTAGAAGGTCTCGTGCCAATGGAAAAACAAATAAAAGGGAAGTAAACCTCCAATACCAAAACTGTGGTTTTAGATGGGTACAAATTATTTCTTGGATAATTGAACATCATTTCTTGTGAATTTTCCTATTTTTTAAAAAACTAAAGTAAACTTTCAATTTGTAAATTTAAAATTACATTTAGATATTTCCAAGTTTCGGGTAAGAAGTAAGAACTCGAAATATTAGTTAAAAATGTAAAATTTTTTAGAATTTTAATTAAAGAGAAGTTTCCTGGGATTTCATACTGTTATTTAAATATTATTAGAATATTTCAAATTGACAACCACAATAGTACGATTATTAGTATTTCGATTATATACACAAACCCAGAATGGTGCAATTGCAACATAATGCGATTACGGAAAATACGTTCAAACATTCTTGCTGTCCGATATCGTCATTTTCACCATACAATTTTATTGTTTGTATGTAGGTAATACGTATTTTCATTTTTTTTATTTAAATTTTGTACACCGCTATGTCAAAAGGTATTTAATTTTGTTTATTTAACTGTTTGAAAAATGTATCTCATAACAGAATATAAATTATAATAAATTAAAAAAAAAACATAAAATACCAAATGATTGTGTAACTTATTATGTATCTGTGGCAACAAGGCAAAACGTAATACACCAATACCCCGCTTTACAAGCTTATTATTTTCCGAAAAATTGGGCGTAAATGGAAATTTCCCAATCGAACGAAAAGAAATTTTGATGTATGTTATGCCCAATTTTTCGGAAACTACTAAATTAGTAAAGCTGGGTGTTGATGTACTATAAACCGTTTTTTTTAACTTTTCCAGGAGAGCATTTTTAGGTATAAAATTTAAGTTTTGAAATAATCGTTAACGCATAACATTTAATTGTGCTGGAAATTCTTAGTATGTTAGCTTTGCACAGTATAGTCAGATTTTACGTACAGTAAGACCTTTTCAAGAAAAGTTAAATTATAGTAAAATGCATATTTTTATGGTAGGGAATTGGTTGATAATTTCGTTAGGCTTTGAGTTCAAATCCCTATTGTTATACCAAAATATTCTTTAGCATATTTTGCGTATTATTCATATGCTGGAAATTTAAATCCTGTTGCTTTTTGATATCTCGTATTTTGAATAAGCATTCCAAGGTAAATATAAGCAAATGTTATTTTCTTATCAATTTATGATAATTTTTTTGAGAAAGTTAATGAAAATGTCGGAAAAATTATTATCAAAATATATAAAACAGTTTGGAGCGGAAGACACTGAAAGGTGAAATTATTTTACAGAATATGCACACGCACAAGTGAACACGTCAAGAACATTCTACTGCATTTGAATACCTTGAAACATACAAATCTAAAAACGGATGATTCAAATTATATTGATATCTCTTCAAATCGCCAAGTAACATCTAATTTTTGCCTAAATTTATGTAACACGCTTATTGCTTTACAATACCAATATACCATAAAAAAAAATATTTGTTAAGCACTTTTTTATCAAAATATACTGGAGAAGTAGTCCCTACTCCCTAGTGAGTCACCAATTAGAAAAAATTAGAATTGTTGCTAAACATTTAGAAAAGTTGCAGCTATCCCCTATTATGATTGTCGAGTCGATCGACAATCGACACGACTCTGTATTGCGTTTTTGATATAAACAATACGAAAAAGGAAAAGGCAACACAGAGTCGTGTCGATTGTCGATCGACCCGACAATCATAATAGGGGTGATTATTAAAAATAAGAGAAATGTAGCGAGCCGATACGAACAGCTATTTGTTGAATTGCCAATTTATCTAAAAAACGAACTCAACTACAATGGCCCAAGCATTTGATAATGCCTTTATATTATAGGAGATGTTTATGAACGGGAGATCTAATGTGTTCGATGCTGATGCAGCAACATCATAGTCAAAATGGGGAAAGGACTTTTAATTTTATCCGAATTTGACACATGTGACATGCCTTGCACATGGTTTACATTGTCTCGTATTTATTGACAATTTAGAAAAAAATCTAGAAAAGTCCGAAAAGAGTAGACATTTTCAGAACTGTTGCATCTAATTTGCCTTTAACTCTAAGGCTCCGTTATCACTCGTTCGGGAACATGTTGAGGGCTATTGAATGCAATTGCAACAATTATAATAAAAGATGTATTGGGTCAGTTGGTAAAAGATACAGTCTCTGTCACTAAATATTGTACGAAACTATAAGCATTATTTGTAAAAACATTTATAAAAAATGAAAAGGGCTGAAACCTCTCGAGATGATCAGAGCGTCGGTTCTGGAAATTAACTCAACTCCTAAATCAATCCCTAGCTGAACCTCTTAACCAAATGTTCAGCTCAACCTTCAACTCAATTTACAAATCAACCTCCAACTCAATCGCAACGCAATCACCAAATCATCCGCCAAAGTCAAATTTTTATCTAACCTCAACCTCAACGCCTAACTCAATCCACGAAACAACTTCCAAATAATTCCCCTGCCGAGCCCCTCACTGAACCCCAATACAAACTAACTCAACCCCAACTCAATTTCAACTCTACGTAGATCGAACCAAATCTCAACTCTCCACTTAACTTCAGACTCAACGGCTAATTCAATCCCGAAATCAACTTGATTCGAAAGCTGTGTTCGTGTAACTCTCCCATTAAACTCTCTACTCGATCTCAAATTAATCCTCAACCTACTAATGTCACTCAAATCACACTCAACGCTAAAACCAACCGTAAACTCAACTATGATTCAACACCAAGTTAAAAGTCAACTCAACATCCAACACAGCCCTTAACTCAATCTCAAATTCAACATTCTACTCAAACCTAAATCAACACGATTCTAAAACTGCATGTGTACTTGAACTCAACTCAACCCCAAATTCAACGCCCTACTCAATCTCCAAATCAACATGGTCCAAAAAAATTACTTGCACTGATGAACTCAACTCAAGCTATGTAGCTTCCAACTCAACCTAGAACTCCCCCCAGATAAATCCGAAACTGAACCCCTTATTAAACCTCAACTTAACTCTAACTCAACTCCCAACTCAACTCTAAACTCGACCCCAAGTTCAATCCCTAAACCAACACGGTTTGAAAACTGAATGTGTCTATGAACTCAACTCAATCCTAACCCAACCTCTAGCTCGAACCCCAGCTCAACCCTCAACTACATTCGTAAATGCACTCAACTGGACACAAATCAAGCTAACTTCCAACTCAACCCTCAAGACAACCCAAGTTTATTTATAATTTGCCCGCTGACTCCTACTCAACTCAGCTCTAACCCAACCCCCACTTAAGCTTAGCTAGACCTGCAACCCAATTGTTAAATCAACCCTAAGCTCAAGTTCAACTCAACTTGATCTTAAAGATTACATGCGTATAACTCAACTCAAGCTAACTCTAGTTGAATCAACAATTCAACACGTAAATAAATATCCAGTCGAAATGCTTACTAAACCCTAACCTAGCCTCAACCCAACTCCAACTCAACTCGCAATTGGGACTCAATTCAACCCGCAATTGGAGCTCAACTCAACCGCAAACACAACACCTAACTCAATCCTCAAACCGGCATATATAAAATATTACTCAACTGCTCACTAAATCCTAAGCCAACCCTAACTCAACCCCAATTTAATCCGCAAATGGAACCCCACTCAACCGCAAACGCAGCGCCCAACTCAATCTTCAAACCAGAAAATATAAAAAACATGTCAACATGGTAATATCACCACGCTGTTTTGAATTCATTTTTTTTTTATTTTACAGAAACTACTCGTATAAAAGGCTTTCTTAAATTTTCATTCTAGCCACATTTTTTTTAACTGATTATATTGACCCTTTTTCGCCGCCCCGGTGGCACAGTTGTTAGCATGCTTGCTATAAGCTCCGGAGGTCTCGGGTTCGATTCCCGGCGGGTGATGAAAAAATCACGGCTGGTTAGTGTAAGGATCAATGAATTAATCACTCATTATCCGTTAAAAAAAATGATTACGAAACTTCACAATGAAGCGGCCAAATCCCTCTATGGGATGTAGCGCCAGCGAAAAAAAAAAAAAAAATAGGTCGTTGAATGCTCTCTTTTAAAACCAAATTGTATTTCTGGAATGATGTTATGTTGTGATAAATGCTTTTCTATTCGATAGGAACCAGATTAATTGCCCGATAATTAGAGATTTGGCGGAAATCCTTGATTTTTTAGGTATGGAAAATACTTTACTTTTTTTTAAGGGACCGGCATAGACGAAAAATTGGTACGTAGCCATACCACATAAAATTTGTCTCGGCTCTACTCACTGAACATCCAGAGCTTACAACTAAGCGTTGAATACACCTGACGTCCATCCCATTGAGATCCGTCAGTTCACTGAGGAGAGGAGCTCCCAAGAATTTCCATCTGCTTAACGCTAGACGGGGACAAGCAGAGAAGATGGAATACAGTTTCTTCCTCCTCAATATTTTCACAGCTTCTACACTAGTCATTCGAGGAGACTCCTAGTCCTAGAGACAGTGTCTTGTAATAACCGCCACAACCATACTAATATGACGGCTGAAGTGTCCATTTTTTGCCTGATCTAGTTTTGGCCAAATCTGCCTAGTTATGACGCACGAGGTACAATTGGACCATCTAAAGTTCGCTGCTTGCCTAGCTTCTTCCTGAAGCAAAAGTTTGGGTGTAGCGAGCGGAATTTCAACATTTACCATATTGGGTACAAAGTGAGGCAATTTGTACCCTACCGAGCGAGTTCATCTGCCTTTTCATTCCCCGCAACACTGAAGTACCCTGGCTCCCACATTAGGTGGCTGTTGAACTGATCTACCATCTCGTTAAGAGATGAGAGACAGCTCTGGGCTAATAATAGTGAATGACCTTGATTTAAGCCGGTTAGTTGATCTGCTATTTTTTGTTCTATGTAAGTTGAATAGGTTGTTTGTTACTGTTGGTTTGGATTATTGTTGTATATATGCCCCTAAAATGTCTAATTTTTCTCTTTCGTCTGTCACTAAGTAAGTATTATTTTAGAGAATTGATACAATTTGGCAATTTGATACATTAAAAGATATTTCGTTTATCATATTTTTTTATTTCATTTTCATCTAAATTTAAGTATAAATCCTTAATTCTTGTCGAGTCCTTTCCTCGATAGAGTTTATTTATATCTTTAAAAAATAATTTACTTTGATCAGTACTTTGATATAGAGATTTTTATATTTTCTTGTATTAAAATTTTAATATTATTTATGATTGATTTAAGTCTTTTAATATGTCTACTTTGCTCTAATGAATAATTTAATGGTCCACATATAATTTTTCGTTTGTAATTTTTTAGTTGTGTAATTGTTTTACTATTTTCTTTATATAGAAGCTTAATTATATTATTCATGTATAAGTCTTTCGTGTATAAACTGTGAGATTTTCTTGGGGTTATTTCTTGTATACTTTGCAGAATTAATTGATTTATGGTATGCAAATGAACCTCAATTTCAGAGTTGTTTAAATTTCGATTGTTATCTACCAAATTTGATTTAACGTTAATATTTAATCATTTCTGAAAATTTTTCTCTGCTCGTTTGGAGAAGAATTCCCATTTGGTACCACGGAGATTAATATATTGACTGTTAATATCATTTAAGAATACATAATTTTGGTCAATAATTAAATTTACCTTAAAGTGGATTCCACGATGGTCACTATCAAATCTTAAGGATTTAATATCGTTTGATATATTTAATCTGTTGTCGTAAAAAACCATATCTAGATAGGATTGACCTGTATGTAGTCGAAGTCTTGTAGTTCATTTTAAACACGGCACTGTTATTTTCAAGCCATTCGTTCAATTTTCTTCCTCTAGCATCGTTAACTTTATTTCTCCAGATAATATGCTTTGCATTTAAATCTCCAGTGAGAATATAAAAGACATTATTTCTTTGGGTTTGTAATTTTTCTAAAATGAATTCCCAACTGGAAACAAAACTGCTAATTGCGAAAGGTGGAACATAAACCGCAGTGCAGAGATAACGTATGAGGAATAAAATATGGACAAACAAAAAAAAGTAAAAAAAAAATTATTTACTAATCAAACGATTTCAATCCATAATTTATTTAAAACTTTAATTCTTAGATAAAATTTACAGAAAAATTTGCGCTCCATATCGATTCGCTTTCCTGATCCTTTTTGGCACTCTTTTCATAGCCGCCTGCGTTCCTGATGTTAATCTTCTTTAAATCTCTTTTTATCTTTCTAATAAGACATTCAACATTTTTCGCACGATATCCATTGCTGTATACCATTCTCTTCAGATTTGCCGAAAAAGTTTCAATGAGCCTTAGTTATAAAACATTTGGTGGGTTATAGTCTTTAGGGATAAATTCGATTCTGCGTTGACGTAAATCAGATAACGTTGCGTTGGCATAATGTGAGGATGCCAAATCAAGCCAAAAAATCGTTTTATCATTTTTATGATATTTATTTATAAATTTCTAAAGCACAGGTAAACATTTGTTTGTGTATGTTTGCGCATTAACCGCTAAACCACTTTTGAAAAATACTGGGTCACTGACACCTCGTTCGCTAATAGCCAACCACAACATAACTTTACCTGGAAACTTGGTCTTATGAATAAACTTCTCCTTTTCTGGTGCTTTGTGATCGGGAGACTCGTAGTAGTATTTTGGCTGCCATTCATTACCTTCAACAGTGAAATAACTTTCATCGTCCATCACACATTTATAAGCTGAAGAAGCAGCGAAATATGTTTGGGAAAGCACTCTTAATCTAGATTTGATTGTAGCTAATTGTTTGTCTGTAGTTGCTGGTGCCGATTTTTTGGGTTTGCGTTGAATATTCATACTTTGTAAATATTTCTTGATAGTTTTTGGGGCAACTTGATATTTTTTACCCAGTTGTCTGTACGATTTTGCAGTTCGACCCACTGTTTCACCTTTCAATTTCATTCGAACTTTGCTATCTTGTAGTTGACATTTTTTACCAGAGCCGGGTTTTCTTTCCACAGGTTCATTATTCTCAAACAGTTTAATTGTTTTGTAGATAAAGGATTTTTTGAATCCAAGATCCTTGAAGTAGTGAAAAATCTCGTTCTTTTTTTTGTCTGGATTTTCCTGACAAAATTTAAAAATTAATTTGCGACGATCTACTTCTAACAACGACATTTTTGTAACTAATCGTAAAATGACGCAGTTGTAATGTATTTTTTATAAAATATAGGGGAATCACCTTATTTAAAAACATGGAAATTTTTATTTTTGGTTGTACAATACAAATACAAACACATTTTACATTTGTCCATATTTCATTCCTCATACGTTAATTTAAATATCATTATTCAACAAATTTATTTTGCTTGTTGTGGCTTCAATAGGTATGAAGGTCTATTTTAGCTAAAATATCTACCCGTATATGAGTAAACTTTATACATAATATGTTCTTTTACTAAAATAGCTGTCCCTCCCCCTGCAGTATCTGAATTTTTTTGATCTGTCCTTATTATTGGGTACTTATTTATATCAAATTTGTGTTTTGGATTAAGTTTTGTTTCTCTCAAGATTAATATGTACAGTTATGGTGGTCCACAATGCAATTAAATTTTCAATAAGTGCTTCGTACAGAGTTAACATTTAAAGTGATAATACTTACAATTTTATCGTTCATAACTTATTAATAAGTTGTTCCAATTTGTCCACTAATAGTTCAAATTTTTTATCATTATGATTAGCTACATAATTCATGAAATCCTTCTTAATTTCTTCCATACTCTTTTGTATATGGTGAATTTTGGATTCGTTTTGTTTAGACTCGTTACCTAATAGAGCCTCAGCAAATGAAATGTTTTCCTTCTGAAATGTAGAAGTGGATCGCTTTGATATGTTTTCCCTAAAATTTGCTTTCGAATTATTATTTGTCCGTTTTAGTTCCCGCATTTTCCGTAATTTTTGGATTATATTTTGATATACTTCGCAACCCTTAAATGATGCCGGATGCCAATATTTCTTGCAATTATTGCAATAAGGTAGACTTTTATTTTGGTCCACCCTTTCGCATTTATCTGTATTATGGGATTTTTCACATTTAACGCATCTGTATAACAGTAAACAAACAATTTGATTCCGCTTGACCATATCGTTGGCATCCTTTTCATTGCAAAATGTTATCATGCTTAAGACTTTCTCAGCTTTGTACTACTGCATCAATTTCATGTTTTGATTTTAGCGGGAAAATTAATTTCTTTGTTTAACGTAGACTTGAATTGGGGCCAATTACTATGTTGATTCGTCAGGAATCTAGATGGCGATAGTTTCAGTACTTGCATGTTCAGTGTTATTAATACCAATACCGGTGAGTGATCAGAAGGCAGATCGTAACACCCGAACTACACAAAAATCTAGTAAATCGGGAATTTTTGGTCTCTCAGTTGGCCAATAAGTTGAATGGCCAGTAGATATGTGATCTAATTTTTTCATTTTACATACATTCTTACAGTTGTTTTCTTTTCGAAGATATTAGTCCGGAACCCCAACTAGATACGTTTGTCGTTGTAGTCACCTCCCGCAAGGAACTTATCTCTCAGAGTTTTGAAGTAATTTACAAACTGATGTCGTTTCACTGAATGTTTCGGTGGACAATAAACTGCAGATATGGTGCATTTTTCTATCCATTCCTCCAGACAGATGCTATTTGCTTGTATATGCTCCTCACTATATTTTTGGAGTTCATAAAGTCTTATTCTGTTCTTGATAAGGATAGCAGTTCCCCGATGTGATTTTCCGCTAGGTTGCGTTGTGTCATGAAATTGGCATAATATCAATGTTGTATTCAATAAGGAAATTTTGTACCTCTAGTTTACGTTGCACTAGTCCATTGGCGTTCCAAACAGATAATTTAAGTTCATTCATTTTTGGTTTTTGATGAGAAGTTGCCTAAGGATATTCATCGGCATTAGTCTACCAGCTCCGTAACCTTCCAGTAGGGTGCTCATCATATGAGCTGTTCTGGTAATGTATTAGGTAGCTGCGTGATGGGTACAATTGTGTAACGGGTAACCTGATCACAATTCGCAAGTTTACGAAAATATGCGGACTCTGGATACCAGGCACCCTCCAGTTTTATTTAGCCTTTCTGTAGTAAAGCTGGGTGACCTACAGGCGACTTTCCATTCTCAGCAAATCGTAAGAGTAAAATCAAAACGGAAGTCGGAGCAGGGCTAGGAATATACGGGAGTGGAACTGTCCTCTCGATGTTCTTGGGAACCAATGCTACTGTCTTTCCAGTAGAAGTACTTCCTACAGTAAACATCTAGGAGGGAGAGCAATAAGCCGAGATTATATGTATCACGTACCGGCCGGCAGTATTATCAGATTCATTAAGAGCCTGAATATTGACTCGGCGGATAATTAAGCAGGGCTTCGATGGACAAAAGATCTTTTAGGTTGCAGTGCGAACAATAATAATAATAAGAGTATTCATATTTTAGAGCATGACTCATATTGGTCTCCGTCATTTGCATAAACTTATTCAATGATTCATTCAGCGTATTAATCAGTTCATAAATTCATCTTCAGTAATGATTCGCTTCAAAAATGGGTTGATTTCATTGCGTTTCAGTAGCAACTCGCTGATGGAAATTTGGTCAACCAAATTTTTCATCGAACATTTTTGCGGCACCTAAACATCGAGCTTTTTTGCGTATCCAGCCTTACGCAAATGGTTTAAAACTGTTTTGTGATCGATATTTAATTCCTTAGCAATGTCATGACTGCTTATGCTGTCTTCTTCGATATTTTGTAAGATTTCATCGACTTTTTCAGTAATTGGTCGACCAGAGCGAGAAGCATTTTTGATATAGAAATTTCCAGAATTTTTTCAATTTCAAATGCGCGTCACCTTTCATAAGTGGTATTTTTTTTGAGAAAAATGTAAATACATTTAGATTTGATTAATTTTTCCCCTTTTCTTTGATATCTACTATACTTTGATTATAATAAAGACGGTTATTATTGCGCTTTGTGCATAATTCGTTGAATTATTTAATTTTGCAACACTGATTTCAGATTCGTAATCCACGACCCAAACAAGCGTGAAAATGATATGCATCTTGATCGTGACATGATATCCAGTTGCTTCACGAATAGGGGATGAAGGGGGCTACATTTTACAACTCTGACTTCAGATTCGTAATCAGTGACCCAAAAAACCCTGGGTGCAGGTTTTTAAATACTTTACTTGAGTTTTTCACTTTTGGCCAACTTTTTGGAATCCGCCGCACTGTGCAATCCATCCAGGCTGCGAGGTGCTAAAATTCTAAAATCCAATTTGACACTTTTTGTATGTATGTCAACTAAATCTGTACATTTAGAACTGGCCTGTGACATTTATAGCAGCTTTAAGGCTATTCCATGCTCGTCGAGGTATATGCGGTCACATCTACAGCGATAATGGGTCTAATTACTAAAATTTATTGATGGTGTCAAAGGACGAACAATTCATGCGATACACCACAATTAATAACATACATACAATATCATTTTATTCCGCCAGCTGCTCCAAATTTTGGAGGTTTATGGGAAGCAGCAATAAAGTCCACAAAATATTATTTGAAACGAGTGTTAGGAGAGACACGGCTAACCTACGAAGAGAGGGCGACGTTACTGACCGAAATCGAGGCCATTGTAAATTCTCATCCGCTTTATGAGATGTCATCGGATGATTTGAACCCTCTAATTCCCGCTCATTTGTTGATTGGCTCTGAACTCAATCTGTTACCGAACCGAACCTGTTAAACATAAAAGAAAATCGGTTATCGCGTTGGCAGCATATCCAGCGAATAGCCCAATATTTTTGGCAAAGGTTGCATAAATAATACCTCCTTTCCCAGTAAAAGCGTCACAAATGGCAAGTTCCTACGCCGAATCCAACAGTTGGAAATCTAGTAGTGGACAAGGATATTCTACCGACTATATAATAACTGGGGCGGATTGTAAGTTTGAGTTCAGGTCTGGATGGTTTGGTACGAGTGGTACTAAAGCGGACAATTGCCAAAATTTGTATTTTACCGTGTGACTCTGTCGAGCCAATGGGCGCGGGATGTTCATAATCAAAAGCTGAAAAGAGAATATAAAAATTATATTTATTATTATTCAATTAGTATATAGTACAGTTCTGTGGTCACAAATAGTGGCTTAAAAGTGTGAAAGTCACATTTAACAGGAAAACATTTTTAAAATTAATAGTCGTTCAAAATCGTATGAGTTTTCTGAATTCTTGCTTTTAAAAATGATTATTAGGGTTGTTTGTAGTTACCGGAATGTTACAAAAAATTGATATGATATGAACTCGAATCTGGGGATTTCGAATTTGAAATAATACGTAAAAGGGCTTATCTCACATTAATGATTTGTGAGCACAGAGTTTATACCTATAAGAATTTTCTTTAATTGTTAATGAATTTTCCTGAAATTTAATTTATAATATATTTTATTATTATGTACCTACATATTATTATTATAATTTAATAATTAGCCAACTTACCTAATAACAGTCAATAACATTTGACAGCTGATCATTATTTTTATTTATTTGCCATAAGAGTGTCTTTTTACGTGTTGTATTGCCATCTATGATTGGTCACTATAACTAAAGTTAATTTTATTCACCATATTTTATACGGATTAGGCCGTGTGTGAACATGTTAAAAATATTTGGTTAAAAATTTGGTGAAAATCAAATTATCGTGGTGAAATATTTGTATCTACCAAATTTAATATTGCTGTGTGAATTAGTTAAAAATTAAAATTTTGACAACTAAACAACAACATGAAGCGTATTTATAATAATCATTTTCCTATTTTGTTATCTAATTTATTATTTTATAAAAAGCGTAACTTATCAAATGCAGCTGTTTTAAGAAGAAACACGGAAGGAAACACGTCGTGCTTATATATCAACTGAACCAATATTAAAAAACGAGGTTATGTTTTTTTAACGCGCTTGTCAAATTTTATATACGGTCTCTACCATGATACATTTTTTAATTTTTGTGGTGAGTAAATTTTTTTATCTTAACTTTTATGTCAAAATTTTAATTTTTAACTGGTTTTTAACTAATTCACACACAGCGTTAACGATGAATGTCAGTTGGCGCTTTTAATTTAATGACCAAATGGAAATGACAACAATTTTTTAATCGTTCATTTGGAGAACAACAACTTTTGGAGAACGAGCTGAGAACATCAATTTTTTTTTTAAATCATTTTTTATTGAAATTATTAATAAAAAACTTGCGATTTAACGTACTGGAAAAATAAATTGCTTTAATTTTTTTTTTTACATTAATTATTTGATAAATACATCCGCACAAAAAATCCATTCACAGTTTGTTTTGAATTCCAATTTATTTGCTTTGATTGATAAAAAATTGAATTTCAACACACAAAAAAAATAGTCTAGGTTTACTTATATGTATGTACAGACGAGTACGTATTGTTGTTATCATTTATAAATTATAGCTGTTACTTTAATCTGATTCTAATTTCAGTCAAACCGAATTGATTATAGTTGGAGTGAAAATGAAAAATTAAGTTTCTTTTGTTTTTGGTAAAAGAAAATTATTTTCCATTATTTTTGTTGGGTTTTACAATATATATATTTAGATTCACATATCATCCCGAAATCGATCTGACATGTCCGAGAATAAATATGTATGTAGGTTAAAAGAGGATTTATGGGGTTTAGCTTTGGGGAGCGATGGTTATTCACATAAAGAGGTCAGATATAAAACGTACGCTTGTTTAATAAATCATTCAATTCGAAATATTTGTTTTTCCTTTACAAAAGTTACTTTTATTTTGTAACTGCTTTGGACGAATAAATCCTAATCGAATATCTTTTGGGTTTATTTTAAATATAACATTTATGTTTAGATAGGGATTATGCATAAAGAGTTCATCCATCCATTTAGAAAGATAAGAAGATTTGGTTGAATTGTTTAAGTGGAATGTGTACTTTGAAATGATTAGCAGTTATCGTGTTTAAGAAACATTATAAATTATATTGTAGAACAAGTTTAGGTAATGTTCTTTCCGGATTCCACTCAGCTACAGAAATATAAATCTGACTGGATTACTACTGAGGGCTGCACCAGAACGAATAATAGAAAAAAAACTTTCAACGAAATCTTAACGAATAATAAAGAGAAAATCTTCTTCATCGAAAAAACCTTCCAACGAAACGCTGAAGGGCGAAGTTGTAACGTTCAATCTCTCAAAAGCATGATTACACTTTTGAAACGAATTCTCATTGGCGAAATTTAATGCCTATTCTTTCTAAATTTAAATATTTATTCCGTATTTAGAAATTAAAAAAATTTATCATAAAATTGGAGAATGAAGGTAAAATTGTATCGGTAATTAACAAAATAACTAATCGCCCGCGATCTTCGATTCAATACTTCAACCAGAACTTCCAAAAACCAAATCCCTAGAGATGGTTGCTGGGCGTGCTCGCAACCGAAAGCTAACCAAACGTTAAATACGTCTAATGAGAGGGAAATAAAACAGAATCGAAAGTTTAGTGATCCAACGATCGCTGCCAAATTTATCAACGCGAAAAAATAGCGATAAAACCTTAGACAATACGCAATATTTGGCATAAACAAGAGTATCGTGGATGTGCTGCACTGCAAGCAAGAAATGTATTTGTCGAAAAAAAAATATTAAAAAGCGCCTGGAATATGCATTGGGATATCTGAGTGAGTCCGAAGAGTTCTGGGAAAATGTTATTCCGTCGGATGAAAGTAAATTTAACGTTTTTGGTTCAGATGGGCGAGTTATTGTGTAGCGGAAACCCAACATTGAACTTGTGTAAAACATGGTGGCGGAAGTATAATAGCTTGGGGAGCTTTTAGCTGAAGGTTTGATTTATTTGGATATTTTGAAGGATAATTTGTGGACCAATGACTCAAAGCAATTCCTCAAAGCTGATCAAAAAATGGTTATTGTACTATCTAAGCACTTCCTCATCCTCCCCAGCCACCAGATCTCAACCCCATTGACAATTGATGGTATTATTAGGAGCGAAAGATCCGTGATCACCAAAAATGCTGTAAAGAACAATTAAAACGGGTCATTGTGGCGGAATGAGCTAAAATTTGCCCTGAAATAACTCGGAAGTTAACTTTTTCAATGAAAAGGAGATTGCAAAGTGTTACCAAATGGTGGACCTAATTTTTTTACGAAATTCCCCACACTTCTTTGTGTGTATGGACACTTATTTGATATCGTTTTAGGCTGTTTAAATAGTAAATGACATCAAACGTGAAAGTAAATTAATTTATATCATGATTATTATTATTTTAAAACTGAATTTTTTCTGAAGTATTACTGCCGTGCTAAGAAAAAAGTCACAAACGCCAAAGTCGAAAAATGCGTTAGCATATTTGAATTCTTCAAACAAATACCTAAATTTCTGCTTTTTAAAAAATCAAATATCCTTCATCAAATGTCATAAAATTACGTTGTTTTATAGTCAAGTGTCATATAAAGACATGGCAAACAAAAATAGAAAAATTGAAATTACTCAAAACTACAAAAAGGCAGATGTGACTTTTTTTGCTTAGCACGGCAGAATAGGTAATTAAAAGAGTTTTATGTTCGTCCTTTACGATTTTTTTTCTGTCCACGAAATATAGTGTTCATAATTTTGGGCAAATTACAGTAATAATCCAAAATTTTTGATTTCGCCCTAAAATTGAAACTTAATGACCAAATTCAAATCAGTTCATTCAAAGTTAACTATAGAAACAAAATTTAATGACGGTTTCGTGCCATTATACAACATGTTTAACAATAATAAATCACAATCTTAAGCCTTAGTTAGACACTCAAGTTAATTTTCTTTTTATCACTAAAAATACCACTCCTTTTCCTTTGTTTTAATTAAAATAACGAAATGATTAAATCTTATTGAAATAAGAGTAAAATCCGATTTTTGTCGTATTTAGAAGGAAAAAAATCTAAAATTACAAAGGCCGCCCTATAAGCGTAAAAGTCAAGAGAAAGAAAGAAATTTACATTGACGACAAGCAATTAATTTTAATTATTTTTTTTTGTTCACTACTTTGAAAGATTTCAAAAAGTGAAGTGACAAATCTCTAGAAGTTTTGACTATATGTATATAGGTTTCGGTGTGACAATTCGTAAGTGTGTTATATAGGTAAATGGAAATATAAAACAAAAAATATCTTAGGCGTATTTTAATTTAGGTATACTTATAGCTAGTGTTGTATTGATGGAAATTAGCTTTAAGTGCCGGTGATGATGAGTAACACCCGACAAAAATATTTCACATAGTAAGGTAACCTTCATTACGAATTAATTTAGAATTTATATTTTTACATTGATGTCGATACGAATTAAAGACAGTTTAAAAATTCTGTGAACTGATAAAATGAATCGCCGCCCAATAGACAATGCTCTTCGGATAATCTTTTGTTTTAAGTTAAACATTTACGCGAATAAATAAACTTTCCGACGATTTAACTAAATTCCGATTAAATTTCAATTTAGGATAAAGAGTTATAAAATTCAAATTTAAACCAAACCTCGCCACTTGAATTATTTAAGTATTTTCTAAGAAATGGAAAAATCTGTTTCTTTTATAAATATATAAAAACAATAATATTTATTAAATCAATTTCTAAAAAATCTTTCCTACGGTTAGAAGTTTTATTTGAAAATCTTTAAACATTGTTTCTTAATCTATGGACCACGGAACCGTGCATGTGATACAGTTTTCCTTTAATGAAATTCATAAATTTGTGAATTTGTCAATGCACTATTGAACATGTTAAAATGAACCAATTAAATAGTTTAAACACAACTTTCAATTAGCTTTTACAGATAGATAATTTTAGATATTATTAAGGAAGAAAACCTCTACATTACATTACCTAGAACTGAACCTAACATGGGTCTCTTGATATACTTCGGTATATTTAGACTTTTATTGAACAGCAGTAGTTACATCGAAAGGAGCTGCTACTTAAACTCCTTCCGAAAAAAACGTTAACGCCGCACTCTAGAGAGAGTTATTCCCGAGAATTCTCGGGACAAATTTTCCGGGAAAATAAGTATACATATTAGTACAAATCCAATTTCCGGGATTTTCATCATAAATCCCGGGAAATTTTAATTTATATTTTTCTCAAAATTTATTCATTTGTTCCATCCTTCTATCAAAGATGCAATAAGGAAGTTGTTTTGTACAAAATTTGAAGGCTATTTGTTTTTTAATAGGACTCACCCAATTTCCAAATACATTCGTAGAGGATACCTCACGCCTACATTTATAGGCTATCGTATAATTTTTACTAAACTCAACGAGACGGAAAAGGAGCAAATTGGTGCAGCCAAACAGAGCGTTGGTGGGATTGGCGTATTTGCTATATTCTCTAAGTGGTTGTTCCATTGGTACAAAGGCGCTTCTAATGAAAGAGCCAAGAAGTTGGAACCCTATTTGCTGTTGGTGTTTTTCTCGGAAGAACAGTCCAACAATTACTTTTCGAGCTGAATTGAGTGGCCGACAGGGAACAGTTTCTTGTTTTTCTTATTGGCGAAGTCACTGTGTCTATAGAAACGTAACCTCACCAAAGAATGAGATTAAAACGTTCTTCTCAGTATCCTCAGCCTCCTTTCGATTGCAATGTATACGTTTTCTAAAATGTCTCAAACCAAGCCGTAAAGGACGCGCTGTCCCTTTGCGTTTAGTAAAAAAGCAATGGTGGCAGAAGAAGTTCTGCCGATTTACCCGTTGAAAACCGAGTTAGTAACTTGAAGAAATCACCTATCTCAATGACAGTCAAATACATTTACATATATACATATTCGTTACGATTTGTTTATGTTTTTTTGATTCCTCTACCAAGCCGGCTTAAGTGTCCTATTGGCGATTTTCATCAAATGCAGTTAGCGTTGGTTTCTATGTAAGTAAAGGGGACGAGTATTGTCAAATTCAACTGATTGACAGTTCTGATCACAATTGTTCTATGGTTAAATTTTGTTCATATTGTTTTCACCAGATGTCAGCTACTTTGTTGGAAATCGCGAATACGCCATTTTTCGAAAAATCGAATTTTAGATTTTCAGGTAAAATTTGTTCACTTTCCAAATACAATTTTGATGAAGTATCAATTTTGGTTTAATGTTCTAACTTTCTGAATATTTTACAAAAAACAAATATTAAATTTCCTTTCAATTAGAACCGGAAACCCATTTTTCTCCTACAAAGTGAAATAAAATCAAAAATGGATATACTATGCGATTCATTAGTATTTGTGATGAGAAAATTTAAGGTAACGTTTATGTTTGTTGTAATATAAAACCAAGGAAAATTATTTTTTTGAATTTTCTTGTTGTCTTATTTAATTAAATTATAAATAACGTTTTATTTGATATAAATTTCATAAATAAATTCATAACTGTAATGCAAATAAATTCAATTAAACTTGATTCAATAGTATTTGTGATTCATATTTTTGATTCATTAGTATTTGTGATATGCAGAAAAATTTAAAAATAATTAGTAAATCAATTATTTTTAAAATTATTTTTTACTAATTAAATAGTGATTAAGTCACTTATAATTTGTGAACCATTGGAACATTTTTATTACGCCTCCATCACGTCTCGGAAGTGACCAAAAATTTTGTTGATAAAATCGTAGGGAATCTTATCCCAAAAGGTTTTATAAGCACCCCATTACACATTTTTGGTCTTGCTAGATTGCGAATACCTTCCGATTTCATTAAAACCCCAGCAAGGACAAATAGAAACTCTGCCTTGGCCTAAGCAACCATTTATATTCAATATTTTTATTTAATTTCGAAGCAATGATACTTTTAGTGTATGGGAGCGTTATTGTGCTGAAGAGAAAATTTAGGCCTGACTAATTTTTCAACAAATAAGAATTCTATATCATTCAATAAACCGAAATTGAACATTGGCCTTGAAGAGTTGTAGCTTATAGAACACATAGCCAACCAGAATATGATTTACTGTGAGGAAACAAAATATAAACGTAACTATATTGGATTGCCAATTGAACTCTGGAGAACCTTGTTATGTCAAAATAAGTGCGTTTTGTCGTTAATTAGAAAATATGGAGAAAAAAAAAAGTTGGTACTACAGAGAATATCAAATACGGTGGTTACTTCTTCCGTTAGCATCTCTTGCGGAAAAAATAAAAGTTTATGTGGCTGTATAAATTACAACACTTCAAGGTCAATGTTCAATTTCGGTTAATGAATGAGGCAGTATTCCCAGTTGTTGAAAAACAGTCGAGCCTCAATTTGCTCTTCAGTGCAATAATGCTCCCATACACAAGGAGAATTTGGCACGAAATTTTATAAAAATATTGAACATAATTAGTTGCCTAGCCCAAGGCAAAGATTTTATTTGTCCTTGCGAGGGTTTAAATGAAAGCGGAGGATACTCGCAATCTAGCAAGACCAAAAATGTGTAATGGGGTGCTTATAAAACCTTGTGGGATAAGATTCCCTGCGATTTTATGAACAAAATTTTTGGTCATTCCGAGACGTGATGGAGACGTAATAAAAATGTTCCAATGGTTCACAAATTATAAGTGACTTAATCACTATTTAATTAGTAAACAATAATTTTAAAAATAATTGATGTACTAATTATTTTTAAATTTTTCTGCATATCACAAATACTAATGAATCAAAAATATGAATCACAAATACTATTGAATCAAGTTTAATTGAATTTATTTGCATTACAGTTATGAATTTATTTATGAAATTTATATCAAATAAAACGTTATTTATAATTTAATTAAATAAGACAACAAGAAAATTCAAAAAAATAATTTTCCTTGGTTTTATATTACAACAAACATAAACGTTACCTTAAATTTTCCCATCACAAATACTAATGAATCGCATAGTAGGATACTTAAGCAGTAAATATGTTCCTATTACCACGTCAAAAAAAAATTTTTATAATGCACATCCTTTCTTATCGAATTATAGGCTAGTTAATAGCCGAAACCGAAACGGAATGAAATGAAACGGACGAATTGATTGTATGAAAACCTACTAGACCAATTACATATACAGAAGAAACAAAATGAAAATGAACGGACGAATTGATTCAATTCAATTTGCTTTCGTTTCGTCTTTGCGGTTATACACTACCGGTTTTATTTTATTTTGCTATCCTTTGGGCCTGCTCGAATTCTGTAGTAATTGTTGTCTCGTAGTAATTTTTGACACTTTAAAAGTAAAACATTCTCCTTTGCTTTTTTCGCTGCCCGAATTCTATTTTTGTTTGACGTTAATTGTGTAAATTTGAATTGAATAATTTAACTATTTTCGATTGTTAAATTATGTTGTTTTAATTAATAAAGAAGGATGAATATGATCAAACATTCAAACTTATGTAGTTTTTATATTAATTGTAGTTTGTTAAAAGACACAATCATTCAAGACGGTTCATTTCCAGTTACACAAATAATTCCAAGATAACTGAAAATGAGTGTGACTTGTCGTGAAACCACAGAATATATATAAACAGAACAATATCTTCTATAGCGCTTTAGTCCTAAGCTGGTGAACAAATATTTTCGTTATTGTTTTTTCCGATTGATTTTGATTTAGAAAAGATAGAAAAATCATTTTATATGCAATCAATGAAACAAAAAAAAAATTACAAAAATGTTTGTACCCACCTCTTTCTATTGATAAATAAAACTCAGTACAATTTTAAAACGAAAGAGAAATCTTTACACTTTATAATGTGCTTAAAAGAGATAAACATTCGTGAATAATTTTTGATTTTGGTCTAGTTAGCTTTGCGAAACTTTAAAATCATATCAAAGAAATAACAAAAAGAAAACTTGCAACTCCCATAAGGTTGTGTATGAGTTTGTGTAGCATTTCTAATTTATTTGTATTGGTCCTTTGTTTATTTGTTGATTTGATTTTAAAGTTTCGCAAAGCTAACTAGACCAAAATCAAAAATTATTCACGAATGTTTATCTCTTTTAAGCACATTATAAAGTGTAAAGATTTCTCTTTCGTTTTAAAATTGTACTGAGTTTTATTTATCAATAGAAAGAGGTGGGTACAAACATTTTTGTAATTTTTTTTTGTTTCATTGATTGCATATAAAATGATTTTTCTATCTTTTCTAAATCAAAATCAATCGAAAAAAACAATAACGAAAATATTTGTTCACCAGCTTAGGACTAAAGCGCTATAGAAGATATTGTTCTGTTTATTATATTCTGTGGTGAAACTATAAATTCCCTAAAGGCTCTGAAATTTAAATTTTTTCTTTTTGAGAAATAAAACTAACATTTTACCAAGTAAAATGTGGTGCTACTTATAGTCATAGTACATAAACTATATTTTGGAGGATCACTAAATAAAATCATTTATTTAGTTTAGAATTTTATTGTACATAATATTAATTAATTTAAATTAAATTTTATAAAGTCTAAATTAAGTAATTTTATGTTTAATTCCAAACGAACGTTAATTACTTCCGATCTGTCAAACTCTACTACAGGGCAAGACTGTAGTAATTCTGATGAGTGCGTTTTATACCCTATTATATGCCAAAAATTACTACGAGACAACAATTACTACAGAATTCGAGCAGGCCCTTTGTAGCACTGATGTCAAAACAATATACAGTCAGAAACATTCAGATGTATACGGCTCATATTTAGAGGGAAATTTAAAGATAAAGTTAAAAACCAAACAGAAGATATCATATTTAAAATTTTATTTTTTATCAATAATGTTATCACATATATACATATTTAATTCATATTTATGTATTTTTAAAATAAAAAAAGTAAGAAAAAAAAAAGTGTTTCGTTGATTTTAATTTGCCGTATACATCTGAATGTTTCTGACTGTATGTCAATACAAAATGGATTAGGACGTCAAGGGAGAATGTTTTTGTCGCGGTAGAAGTTTTATAATTAGCGATAAAATAAGAAAAACTGATTGTGGCGCTGTGTGAACTGATTAATAATTAGCCATACACCCTCTTATATGTATGTTTTTTAGCAATAATATACTGTTATGTGTCCACTTTTTTTTTTGAAAAATTTATTTATTTTATTTTAGCGCGAGGATAAATTTTTGAAATAAAATAAAACCATTTTAAAAACGTCAAAATACGTTTTCGTCAATATAACCATGTCTCTTCCGTCTTTTCGTTTTAGTCCGTTTCATTTCGTTTCGTTTCCGTCTATATAACCAGCCCATAACTATGTGATTTTATTACAAAATTACAAACCGCAATAACACACAATTAACGTAAAAAAAATATTTCGCTTAGAAGGCTATGATTTTTTTCTTGTATGTATTTTGAAAAGGAAAAATTTGTCTTTGTGCAGTAGAGTCTCGATTATCCGAATACTGTATATCCGAACTCCGCTTTATCCGAACACAAAAAAATATATAAATTTTTTTTGAAGTGAAACTTCTTTAGTACCGGGGTGATTTTTAAAATCGATGAAACAAAACAATAATTACAAGGAAAAAATGAAGAAGCGATATGAAACGAAAAAAGCGACAGTATTTCTTTTATTTTTGAATTGAAATTTTTTTAGGAAGGGTATGATTCGAAAAAAAACAAAAGAATATTGAAACGAAATTGAATGAATTTGCAAGCATACAAAAACAACATCTACGAACAGTCGAATCAATGCCTCCTAGATTTATAGTATATTGAGGTAATGATTGCAATTTACAAGTATATTATATAAAACAAGTATACAAATTGTGTTTGTAAATAATATGCTTGTACACAAATATCTCAAACTTAATGTTTTTGTACTATTTAAATGGAGGCGGTTATTATATTAAATAACTTATTGTAAATTTACAATAAATAGAGTAGTGAAGTGCATAAAACTTAAATTTGTATAGATATTTAAAGGATCATACAATGAGAGTTGGCAAATTAAGATTAAATTTAATACTTTTAAACTAAATACAAAATGTATTTCTTTTTCTCGGGCAATTCAAAAATGAAACAATTGGTTTATGCTAGCTAAAAAATGAGACATGGAAATTATACTCTGCAATAGTTCCAAATGACATGAGAAAACGGCACCTGTGCATCAATCGCTGGTTGCATTACTTTAGGTAAATTATTTTGTATTCTGAATTTCTTTTGAAGAAAATGTTTGTCTTAAGCAAAATTCACTTTAAAATATAAACCGAACAATACACCATCACAATTTCGCTTGCGTTCTCAAGCTAAAATGTCGCTTTAATATCAGTACATATTAGTAAATAATATTGCTTTTGTTTATCGTGCCTCTATAGGTAGATTTTGTATCGAGTTGTGATAATCCTGTTTTAACATATCATGGAGTAACAAAGATTGTGAAAAATAACTAGATAATGTAGAATGTGCAATGATCTAATTTGGATGTATCTAATCTGACTTTGTATAATACTCCTATAACACTATAAGGATCAATTGACTATTTCTTCAATTCTTGCTGCGGAAAAGCTACATATTTTACTGTATATGCCTGCCGGACAAACCATAATTACAAATTTACAGCATAAAAAGTTTCACTTCTGTCGCGCGTGGAGGCTACACACATTGTTTTTTTTTTTTTAATTATTTTGTTATTTACACATTACACATATGTATGTTTAGTGAAATATGAATGAATAAAACATTGAAATTACTCAAAAAAAAAATTTAAATTCAAAATATCATGTTTATTTTAACCCCATAAAATGCAAGAGCATTTTACAGTGCATACAGAGCATTTCCGGATTATCCGAAAATCCGCTTATCCGAATTGTCTTCGGTCCCGACCACATCGGATAATCGAGACTCTACTGTATTCATTTCCTTATAAGTATGTATGTTTATTAAATAAAATTGTTTGAATGTAATACAATTTTATTACAAATATAACATAAAAATGCCAATTCCTACATTTTTCAAATTTCTCTGTAGTACCTAAACAGAGTTGGCAGTTTTATGTTTTGTTACATTTTTTCGGTCGGTTTTTTTGGTCGTTCGCTTTTTCTTTAGAAACCCCAGTATAAACGTTTTCAACGTTAAAAATGGCTCGCTGGTCAATGGAATAGGTAAACTATTAAGCCTTATATTCATTTTAAGGCCTTTTTGATTCCTCCTGAAAATGCATTTCTTGCGTCTTTCCTTTTTCTATGGATTGACAATATGAAAAGTTTACTAATATTTTACACTTTCAATATTTTTGGCGCCATTATACACTGCCTTCCAATGATCAGAACTTCAGATTATTCTGCCAAAATAAAACTATAATGAAGTGAAACAAATTTAAGTGGCTACATCTAAAGGACAGTGTTAGGTTTTGGGGCCATTCTGTGAAAAACCAACATCACCTCTACTCTAAAGACCTTAAACATTTTATCTAAATCAGCAAAAAAAATGTTACGTCTCTTTGAAACCGCTATTGTGTGAGACTATTTCCACGACTCGAAATTTGAAGACGATTTGGGGGATTTAGATTCTCGTCCAGAACATTGTCCGATCAGAAAACAAATTAAAGAGTAATTTAATATCGTGGTCATGATGTTTCCATATATTTGATTTATTTCTAGCATTTTTAGTTAATTTCCCGGGATCCCGGGAAATTCAGGTTTATCGCTCCCGACTCCCGGGATTTTAAAAACAGTCGGGAAAGCAACCCTCTCCTTGACCAGGACTCGTTCGATATTTTTTACATTAGAAGCCCACCAATAGTTGAAATTAACAGTACAATAAATAAATTAACTCTATAAAATCTATGAAAGTTTAATATTACGTATATATGCACTAAAAATAAAATTTACAATTTGAACAGTTTTATACAAAATTTCAATTTATCGTCGATCATTTTTAATTTACGACGGTAAATTTTAAATTTTGTATAAAAGTGTTAGAATTTAAAAATTTTATTTTTAGTAAATGCATGATTTTCACTATTTTAACAATTTTCTTACATAATTAGATGAAAAAGGAAATTATCGTTCTCGCCGTACGTTCGCTTTCACTGACCTTTAAAAATCAAATTTACAAAAGCAGCCATAAAGCCGTTTTTGTAGACTGTTTATACAATACAATATTGATTGCGATTTTAGGTACCGATACCGACTGCAATAATTTTTTTTTGTTTTATTGCTGCCTTTAGCTTTATTCGTGAATCTTTCTACCTAAGAAACTAACAAAAAGTAATGAAATCTTAAGCTAAAATTAATACATATTTTAAGCCTTAACCAATTAATTTTAACGTTAATCTTAATGTACTTATTGTTAGTGGTCACAATTTAATTAATTTGAATTAAAATTTTACGTACAATCTAAACTTTCAAAAATTTGGAGGTTCATCATTCCGAGCGGATCTGTTCTCCTAGGCCGCCTAAATCGCCGTTGCGGACCTAAATGGTTTTATTTTATTTCAAAAATTTACTAAATACATTTTTCCAAAAAATGGACACGTAACAGTATATTATTGCTAAAAAAACATATATCAGTGTATGGCTAATTATATTAATCACTGATTTGCGTGACAATCAATTTTCTGGTTTCATTGCTAATTATAAAAACTTCCTCGATAAAAACATTCTACCTTGACGTCCGAATATAGGCCACACTTATGTCAGTCGATTTTACCTGTAAATTGCTCGATATTCGTTCGTACTTCAGTCGGTTAATTGCAGTGCCAATTTGCTGGTGGAATGTTTACCCTTAAGTCACACTTTTGTCAGTCGATTTTATCTGTAAAATGCTCGGTATTCGTTTGTAACTTAGTCGGTTAGCTGCAATGCCTGTTTTTTAGTAAAACGATTGCCCTTAAGTCACCCTTATGTCAGTCCATTTTACTTATACTATTCGTTGATGTTCGGCTTAGACTAATAGTGATTATACAGACATTATAACGCGCTAAGGTCTGCCATGTTATGGTCTTTTTGCGTACTTTTTAACCAAAAAAATCCGAAAAATAACTACACGGTCCTCAGTCTCAGGACGGTCAAATTAAATTACCAAAATTGTATTTTGTTTTTCGGGTTTCAATTTTACTATTTTAATTAATAAATTATTTTATATTAATTTAAATCAAAATTATCCCAAAATTTATTCTAAATGGAAAATCAGTTTTTAGGAAAACGTCTTTATTTGTCATGTGGCAATGCAGCACATTTTCGTTACACTGACAGCTTTTGATAATCCATGTAATGTGAAATGTTCATTTTTTTGTGAAGATGCCATTGTCGGCGGTTAAAGAAAAGTTTGACATTTAAACATGATCTATTGTTTAATTTCACTTTGGGCAGGTGCGTTTGTTCTGCATGAATGTAACGCGTCTTCGTTCACTTTTATTTGCCATGTCTTCAGCCAGTCCGCGATTTTGTTTAAATTATTTTGTAACTCCTTTGAGGCAATTTCGGGATTATTGTGTGACACCACGATGGCCGAATCATCAGAAAATGTTGATATTATTACTTTGTTGGTTACAGATAAATCGGCTGAGTATAACAATTATAATATTGGTCCTAGAACGCTGCCTTGATGGACACCTGCGTTAATATCATTTAAGCAATTAATTGCGCTATTTTGTTTTACCGTGTATTGCCTTTGAAAAAAATAGTTTCCTAGAACTGAGTGGAATTTTCGGCGATTATGCGATATTCATTCATTTTTTTCGATTGCATTTCGTGCCCTTATTCTAATAATGGTTTCAAATTCGTTAATAACATTTTTTCATATGATGAAATCTGAGTTTCATTTTTTTCTGACTTTATGTATCATTGTGATCAAAGATGTCTCCGACTTTTGAGGGATATAACTCATCAGCATGATCGTGATGTATGTACGTGAATGTTTTTAGTTTTATGCATTTTTCTGGCAATTCCTTTGTCATTTTTCCAGTAATGAGATCATGTACTGGTACCTTTTTCGGGCAATTTTTAATTGTATGAAGAAATTGTGAATTGTGCGAATACTGTTATAGCAGCAAAAGCTTTGACTTTTCCTTCATCACTTCTCGCCAAATTTCCAGTTGGTACTCTAATCAGTTGACATTTTCTGTTGACTTCCATAAAGCATAAAGATTAATTATGTCCTCTCGAATGCCAAGATATCAGTTAAATAGTTCTAGACCCTCTGGTTTTCTTCTTCTCGCAATGGAAATCTTAGGGCATTAATATTTGGATTTAATTTCCATTTCAATAACGGTGATTTTGTTTGTTACCTTGACAGCGAATTTTTCGCTTTTCCTGGATTGGTTCATTTATATTATGTGACATTTATTAACTTTTTCAGAACTACTTATAACGGATGCAGCCTTCTCAGCTAATAATGTCAGGACATCTTTTAGATTTTCTGTCGCCGTGTCAATATCTGCTTATGTGGTAAGAGGAATATTCAATATTCAGTTTTATTCGACTATTCTTCTATATTGATCTCAATTAGGTTACTTGTTTGTAAGACGGTTTGGCATTTCTTTCCTTATGACACCAGTACGCACTGTTATTATTACCCGAGAGTGGTTTGAATACAAATTATAGCATATAGAATGCGTTTAGTTACACAAAAGTCAATTAAATAAGGAACTTTCTTTTTAACAGTGAGCGACGAGATAAATACTCTAGGAACTGTTCCTGTTAATCTGGAACCCTAATTAGTATGTTTGGCGTTGTAATCAGCCCTTCTCCCTGCAAGAAATTTATTACTCAGCTTGCTGAAATAACCTAAGAACTGCATTTTTTTATAACATGTTTTGGAGAACAATCCACTGTCATATCAGAACAAAGTTTTCAGACCACTCCTGCAGACAAATGATCATTGATTGTATATGCTCTTTCTCATATTTTGTAAGTTCATAGTGTTTTAATCTTATTTTAATCAACACAGCGGGGAGGAGAAGATAACGTGTTTGAGGACAGTAAAAACAATGATTCAGACTTTTCGATGTGCAGTGCTCCAGAGAGTGCCATGGAAGTAGACCAGAAACATATGGAAGAGGGTACTTTGGATCAACGGCTTTTGTATGAAGGAGAGCGTCAAGCGGCTGGCCAAAACCGTGCTCGGCCATCTTCGACGATATGAAAAAATTCAACGTTCATATTGCAATCATAATAAATACCTTTTTTTAAAGATTCTATCTCAAGAGTACACCGCTAAATATTTAGCTAAAAATATTGAAAATTAAAAAATACGGTAAATTTATGTAAAACAAGCCATTTTCTTATTGTTTCACAAACCTTTTTTTTATATCGTAAAAATAAAATTTCATTAATGTAATAATTTGATCTCCTTTAGTAAGCCTTAAACTATATTGGAAAAAATTGTCAAAGCTAAATATAGAAAAATGCAAGGAATAATGGGGTCTAACAGACCACATGTGGTATTTAAGTGATTTTTCTTAAGTGTGTCATTTAAGGGTTAAGCATTCGTTGGTCTGCTCGCTTCTTTGGATTAATTCTTCTTTTCAATTCTAAATAAATTGGGCACTCTCTTTAATTTGCCGTGTGATTTCACAGTTATTGCATTTTCTCACTGACTTTTCCTGTTTTTTTTATTGTAAAACTTTGAGTTATGGAGTTCACCACCTATAACATAAACATCGTGTAAAGTGCTTTATGCTAGTTCTTCGTGTAGTAGATATTTTAAGTCAAATATTGCGTGTTTACCTTTGACCTTTTTATTGTCTGGTTCTAATTCCAGACAGAACAGTGACTGACGCACCTTCTCCCGATTAACATGGTTGGTGATATATTTGCATTGGAACCCATTTAATGTAACAACCAATTCTTTTTGGCTCTTAAGTTGCTACGTATACTAATGTTTACCAACTTGGTCGAACTATTTAATCAACGTTCTGTAAGCATCAATAATGAGCGTTTGAATTTTTGTTTCTTTTATATCTCCTCTTTTGGTCCCAGAAATATAAAATTCACCCTCCGTTATAAACTCGATCGTTTTTGCAAGATCTCTATTTGGTTCGTCCTTCAAATAGATTGGTGGCGGTTTCTTACTTTTTGGAGTTTTTTCCGGACGGCGAGTCTTCAACAGCCAAATCAGAATACCTGTTACCATGCATTATTTTAACGCTAGCTGGCTTAGTGAATTTATTCGCGCTTGCACTGGTTTAGTGATGAAGTGCACTTCTACATCACGGGTCACGTGAACAAGCCAAACCAGAGATATTGGAGTACAGAAAACTCCATGAAACTCCATGAATCGCCTATCCACCCTCAATAGGTAACTGTTTGGTGTGCTTTACCGGCTAAAGGTGTTGTAGTGGTTGTTGTACGGGGAAATGTTACTTCAACAAGTTATTTGGAGCTGCTTGATGAACACTTATTGCAATACTAATAGGAATGGGAGGAAATGGAATTAACGATGCATGGATGATGCAAGGCCTTGCTCGCCCGCACACTGCAGATGTGATTTTGGATTACATACACGATTTTTTGATAACAGAGTCATCTCAAATTCGTTTTCTGATCGTTTTAATGGAGGTTTCCAATGGCCACCATATCCACCGGATTTAAACACCTGTGATGTAAGGGTAATTTAAAAAATCGGGATGTATTTTGGTCAATACAGGACATGGACGTAGACTACAAATGCGTTATTCTATCTATTCTCTACTGTTGGCCAAAATATCTCAGTCACCCGTATCTTTTGAAGCTTGGCAGTCTGCCTAACGGCATCAAGTACATCTGCAAATGTGGAAAAGAAATTGTTGATGAAACTGGGGCTTTTCAATTGGTAAATAAGTTGTTTGGATTAATTACCAAACTCAGTTTCCCAATTTCGATGAATACCTTAATGTACAAAGAGGTTACATCAATTCAAACAATTTGAAGCAGTAGCAGGTTCAAAGTCCGCCAAATACAATTTACATGATCCTTTTGCTTAGGGAATGCAATCCCGGGATCCGGTATTTTTTTAAAATCCCGGGATCCCAATGTTTTTGTCAATCCCGAAATCCACAAATCCCTGTTTTTGTCAATACTGTATACCGGGATCCCGGTATTACCTTATATATAATACCGGGATTGCATTCCCTACTTTTGCTGAAATCATTCTTTATGATATCCCACGATACTACACTTGGAATGAACCTTTTGGGTAACTTTTCCAATTGCTTATTTCTAAGAATACCGATCCCCATTATCAATATTGGCCCATCTTTCGGTAACTTGAAAATGGTGAATAGTCAAGTTTGTGAAACCTGCAGTAAAAAGATTTTGCAATATTTTGAGGATGGCCTTAAAACTTGCATGGAACAATTTTCCAAATAATGAACTGAGTGTAGTACATATTGTATATGTACACACTTTTTGGCACACTTTATTTTAAGCCGAATCTTTAGTCTCCAGCATCAAATGAAACAAGCACAATTGTTGATGGATTTAGTGAAATTAAAATTTCTAGAGTATTATGTAGATCCTATAAATAGTTTCTAACATAAAACCTATTATTTCATGGCCTGAAGAATTTTCCAGCTATATTATTGGGCTGGGATCAGAATTTTTAAAATAACACATGGCCCATATATAGTCAACCTAGACAACTTTCTCCGCCTTCAGCGCCAAATGTTACATTTGTCGATGTATGATATTTTAGTGAAATTTTATATCTGAAATGTAAGGCCGATTCTTTAAATGTTTGAAGATTTTTTTGGGCCATATCATTTGTGGTGGAATTCGCTTTCTTAAATAAAATATGGATTTAAATTATCCGGAGAAAAACTCGATAAAAAAAAAATTGAAGCCTCCGCTCGATTTTACTTCCGTGAGAGACTAACGTTGGCAAATATCGAAAATTAGCGAATCAACAATTTTGATTTTTATGTTAATTTGTTAATCTCCAATGGTAACATTTGAAAGTTTGTTTTTATTAATCTCCAATGGTAACATTTGAAAGAAGTGTCGAAGCTGTCCCTCATAATTCCTGCCATTTACGTTACTAATGATAGTAATGATCGTACGTTTACCATTATTCCATCCGCTATTCCACTTTTTACTTTTTAAATACTACTATTACAACAACCACATTGGCACTGCCTTTATATTTCTTATAACCAATATTCCAAAATTCGATACTGAATCCGACCAACCTAATTCGCCTCAACCTACTTATGTATAGTTAATTTAACAGTTCAAGATATTTCTAGCGATTTTCACGCCTTTTCACCCTTTCCATTGCTCTGTGGGTAACGTGACTTTCACAGTGATTTTTTCGCCAAACTGTTTGGTTACATCCGACCAATAATAAAACAATCTTGCCCGTGCAAGTGTTTTTGTCCATACCCAAAAGTGCGGTGCTTGCTCCTCTTGGTAGCTGATTCATTAATATTCCGTTTGACCAAGTTATCCAATTTATTTTTAATTTTTCCTGTCCATTTAAATTACACGCAACACATAATTTAGATACATTTGGTTATTTGCTGGTCAGTTTAATTTTTCCCGCCGGTCTATAAATTTGATTTCAGGTTAAAGTTGATGCCATAGCCGATCGAGTAGGTGAAATTATCACAATCAGCAAAACTCGCTGACCTTGGTCCATCGTTCTCGACCATACTCAAAAGTAACATAATTTGCTTTACATACAGTCGTAAACCTTGTTGAAATGAACAGAATTTTAAAATCGACGTAAAATTTCATAAACCGACTTCTTGTTGTTCCTTTCGATTTGGGTGAAATTCGATTTGGGTTTCGATTTCTCCCAACAGCATTTTAATTTTGTTTTCACATTTCTATTTCCTATTTACTGCTACAGCATCATTTGGAAATAATGTTTTGTTTATACGAATATCAGTGCAATCACATTCAGTTGGTACACGTTCTCTGGTTGAATGTCCCAATTTTCACATGAAATCATAAAAATGTCCAAAATATTAAACAACAATTGGTATACAATACATTACATTTTGATAAGTTTTTATTTAGCGTTAATTCCACTATGGCAGTTTATACCAAAACTAACTTACAAAAATCCCATAATATTGTAATGTATGGTACCAAATTTTTACAAATTACATAATATTACCTCCTGAACCATTTCAAACGAGTTTGAAAACATTTGAGGATACATTCCTAAACGGTAAATCTGGTCTTAAGATGCTGGTCTGAAATACTTTACTTTATAAATGATTTTCGAGCAATATATTACAGGTTTAGTTAGACTGGTACCGCAGTCAGATAAAGGTTAAGGATCCTTGATGTATCTTTTCTAAAGGAATGAAATCAGATTGATTTTCCAAAAAAAATCAAAGTATTTCTAGAGAATGTGACTTTCGAAAACATATAAATTTTGTATATTAAACAAGAATGTATAATGTTGAATAATCTGATTATTTTCTTGATAAGAGAATTATGTGCATAAAACATAAGCGCATTATATTATTTTAAGTATTGTTTGCTGTTGTTGTTGTGTTTTGAAAATTTGAGAAAACCCAAAAAATGAGATTTTGAATTAATTATTATTTATTTAATGCTATGAACATGAAATATACAACATGTACCATTTATTTATGTAGAATACAAAGGAAGATTTAAATAAATATTCGGTTTATGCACAAATATGTCAAGAATATTGAGGTTTTATTTCGATGAAAACCAAATTTTGATTTTTACAATAATATGTCAATTATGCCTAAAATCTAATTTATTGTTGAAAATTGATTTATAAACTACCAGAACATGGCTCAACGGTTTTCCAATATTATGTAAAAATATAATAAAATATTGGGTTAAGCGCACGTGTAATAAAACATTACTACGCCATCAACTTTAGAAACCTGAAAAATTCTTTCCTGAAAAGACGTGAGTTATCGCAGGAGTTATCTCAGAAAATTTTAAAAATTGACTCAGGCAAGCCCAGGAATTTATTTTAGTTACTTTAATAAAAAATGTTTTTTTCTATAAAATATAATTAACTAAGAAATAAATCAAGCAAAAATAAAAAAACAATAGAAAGAGAAGTTTATCTGTATTAAAATCAATAAGATTCTTTCGGCTTTTTATAGACAAAATATATTAACAATAATTTCATTCACAACATTGTTCGATTTGTTAATCAGAAAAAATGGAGGGGATAATTATATATTATGTTATGGCACAGAACAACAGAAATGAGGGTTTTCCTTGCATTTTGATTTACTGAATATAATTCGCTAAGTCAGTACGTTCTTGTCTCATACTTAATGTATGAAGTTAGAATTGTATTTTGTAGTTTGGTCGTATCGTAGTTATCGTAGTTACCTGATGAATAGATCGGACTTTTTGGGCGTGCGAGATTTTCAGTACGAAACCAAACTACCACAGAGAAAACTTAAGGAAAGTTTTCATTTTTCGGAGTCGATACCCTTTTTATGACTCTCGGGATAAAGTACGGGGGGATTTTGATATTTCTACGCTTTTGGTAGATACTATATTATAAATGATTCACCTCTTCATTTTTCCTTATTAACAAATCGAAAAATGTTGTGAATGCCATTATTGTCAATATATTTTGTGTATAAAAATCCGAAAGAATAAAAAAGATAATTTTTAAAAATTTTTATATTACTCTTATAGTTAACATAATTCAACTTTTCGTGTTTTATGGCGAAACTGAAAATCTCACGGATTGAGGTCGAACGTCGAAGTGTCTTAAGAAGGTCATCATACCAACAAGTTATTTCTGACAAAAATTTATCAAAATCGTTCCGTGTGATGTTGTCGAAATTTCGTTACGGGCTTAGCTGAGAACCTTAAGCTTACTTTAATTCAGTTTTTGGTCTGTTATGACGAAATCAAAAATTTCTCGGATTGAACAGGTTAAAAAATATTGTCAAAACTTGCCCCTGCGTTATCTCGCCGATGCTCTGTTATTAC
This sequence comes from Tipula helvola, assembly GCA_963556165.1. Classification (NCBI taxonomy): domain Eukaryota; kingdom Metazoa; phylum Arthropoda; class Insecta; order Diptera; family Tipulidae; genus Tipula; species Tipula helvola. Next base: position 192,911,483 of record OY744481.1, on the reverse strand, counting down.
GTTTTTCTTTGTTTGTTTTATTTCTTTTTTAAATTTAAATTTAATCTAAATAATGAAAATTAATTAATTAATTTTCATTCAATTCAATAATTAATTATCTTCCAATACATAAACTAGCATATAAGGAATAACTTTACATAATTTGGATAATCTTCTTTGCGTGACTATGTTGGTTAAATAAATCAACATAAAATCCCAGTATTCATTACCATAGCAATAGCACAAATAATGTATACTGTTTGGTACATAATTTATTAACGAGTTAATTTTATATTTTTTTGCCAAATACGTCAATGTAAGTAGGGCGATGTTTGTGATTGAAATTGGGGTTGTAGGATTTTCTAGTGGTATCAATATAAATAAATATTGTTTGTTAGTACAAATACAGTGGGTAGTAAAATCACTTTCGCAATTGGAACAAGTTGAATAGCCAATTTTCTCTAAGCAATTGGCCAAGTTCTGAATTTTTAATTTTTCCAACTTAAAATGGTCTATCGGAACTTAGTTTAAAAAGTTTGTAACTGTGTTTTTGCAAGGTTCACAAATTTGTTTGTTCACAAAGTTTGGCATCTTGGTAATATTTGAAGTACAGACCCGTTTCAAATCATATAAAACTGTTAAAACACGAATATATTTTTATGCTAAAGTAGTTTCTTTATCTCGCAATTAATCTTTTATTTAAAAATCCATTTATTTGAAATGTCATTTTGTTGTATAATGTTCATACTTTGGGTGGTAAAAATCAAAAGTACTTTTTGGCGTAGCTGACAAGCTGACAAAAGGTAAAACTTTAGTTTGCCCAACCTTCTTCAACAGCAGAAAGTGAGGCGACAGATTTCTCTTCTTCTAAATCGATATTATCATCTTTATTTCTCTTGATACGTCTTTTGGGAATATTTAGGTTGTGTCTGTCAGGTCTTCGCCTCAATCCAAGAGATTTTTAGTGTCGTCATACCAGAAGTTGAATTACCTTAACTAAGAATCGAACTTACGCTTCTCAGTCATTGTCCGTTTAAATTCCGTTTGGGCTCTTGTACCTTATACCAGTCACAAGATCAATTGCGGCATAAGTTGCATTATTATTGGGCTTAACCTGTATGTATCCTTTAAAGAAACTATGGATGTGTTTACCAATCCCTTTTTGTATATTCTACAGGATTGGGAAATTTGTGTGATATGTGCAAAAAGCAGGGCCCTTTTCCAAATTAATTTGTTTAGTCAATCCTTCTTGTCTTTGTCAATCTTGTTAGTAGAAATACCGAGAAACTGTAATGTTTAAAGGAAGATGAAACCCTGCAAATGGTGGTAAACTCAGGGTTGACGCGAAGAAAGAAAAGTATGGTGTGTGTTTGTGGGTGTGCTTTTTTGTTTTTTTTAGGGGGGAATCTTCAAAAGACCTTACATGTGAACCATTTCCGAACATGTAAAAGTGTCGGATTCTTACCGCCTAAACCCTAACCCCCGATTTTTCTCACCCCTGTGGAACCACCGTTTAGCATTACTTCACAGGGGAGTTTTCAGACTAATTGCCCCTCATTGCATGCTTCTAAGCCCTTCCTGTCTTCGCTGTACTTTTATTATACTTTCTGCCACACTACACAGAGCATTCCACTTTACTTGTGACATCAACGTAGCCCAACCACATTCTCAGGTGTTGGCATTTCGCCAAAAGCTATCCTCAATCGTTCCCTCTCCGCGAAGCAACGGTCACATTTGAAGAAGACGTTAAAGTTGAACGTTTTCCAAGCAGCTCGTGCAAAATGGTTCGTCATCGTGCCCAAACCTATACAGGTACGCCCGAAAGCATCCGTCTCCACTGAGCATCTGTGTCAAATAAAATAAACATCGCCATGCTTTCTTTCCAACCAAAATGCAATAATTGGTATCAAGCGTTGTGTCTATCAACCGTTCTGTGCACTGTTTCAGCGGTTTTTCTATTCTCTCAAACGATATTGCCTCATGATCTTACGTTTTTCAGCGGCTGTATTTTCGCTGTGTTCCTTTCCGCCATATTATGCCGCTTCATACACCAGTAGGTCGATCGGAACCATCCCTGCAATCACCAAAACAGCATTCCCCGACACTGTTCTAAAAGCACTGCATACCATTATTGCGCTTATTGCGGAAAGGCGATACACTGATTCCATGCCAAGGCTGTATGCTTATCCCGGCATTGCGTCAATAAAATGGACTTTATAACACCTGCTAGTAACTTCGTACGGCTTTGTCTCGGGACCCGTACATTAAGCATTATCCTAGTAAGACTCGGCCAAGCCGATACCCACTAAAAACCCTACTTCCAACCTCCGCTACCATTCTGTGGAACCGCCTACAAGCATTACTTCACAGAATGGAATAGGGTTATATTAGCCCTTCACCTGCCCTAGTTTCATCTAGCCGTCATCTTCAACGAGTACTCGCCTTTCGCGCTCGTAGGACCTCAGCTTAATCAGAATTTTGGCTGCGAAGCTGCTTACCGCATCCCAATTCTCTGTCGTGGCCACCATAAGAGGGACCGTGTTCTCTGGTGTCAGCTGCTGGTGGAGTACACCGAATAGCTCATCTCTCTCTGTTCTGAAACGTGGACAAACATAGACCGCGTGCTCCACGTCCTCGGTCACTCCTGGGCACGCTGGACACTTAGGGCGTCCTCCGCTTAAACTGGTGTTGATAAGCCCTGAAGCAGCCATGTCCAGTCAACAGTTGGGTCAGGTAGTAGTCCACCTCACCATGCCTCCTCTTGGTCCATGTTGCTAGGTTTGAAATGAGGCGATGGGTCCATCTACCGTTACCTGAAGCATCCCAGCAGGCTTGCCATCGTCTCATGGACTCTTCCTTCTCTTCCTGTTCAATCATGCGGTGGCCCGCATGGTTATCTTGTCTCCTTCGGTTGTACATTCGCTGGCGCTCGCTGGCCAGAATCTCTATGGACAGCATACCAGCCACAACGCATACTGCATCACCTGATACCGTGCGAAACGCGCAGGCTACTCTTAGCGCAGACCTACGGTACACCGCTGGCATCTTCCGTCCATAGGCCTTCGTCGTCATTGCCTCCGCCCAAACTGGGGCCGCATACAGTAACGTAGAGCTCACGACACTCGCCACAAGTCTTCTCTTGCCTTGCCTGGGTCCACCGACGTTCGGGATAATGCGTGCCAAATCCGAGGTGACCTTCGCCGCCTTCTCGCTGGTTCTGCGCAAGTGTTCATCGAAGCACAGTCGGGCGTCAATCCAGACCCCTAGGTATTTTAGTCGCGGTTGAGAATGGATCTATGTCCGCCTACTGTCAGAGTAACAGTCTCGCGCTGTTTCCTACTCGTTATTAGGACTGCCTCCGTCTTGTGGTCCGCCAAAAGCAAACCCACTGATGAGAGCCACCGTCGGATAATAGCGATGGACTCGTTAGCAACCAGGGTGATGTCGTCCAGGTGCTTGTCCGTCACCACTAATGCAATGTCATCAGCAAAACCAATAGTTTTAGCACCATGTGGCAGTTCTAGTCTGAGCACAGCGTCGAACATAACGTTCCACAGTAAAGGTCCAAGGACCGAGCCCTGCGGAACACCGCCTGTGACCTTGTAGATCCTGTTAGCGTCATCTGTTTGGTACGTCAAGATCCGATCCTTAAAATAATCCTGGATGATTGCCCTAATGTACATCGGTGCTCTCAGTAATTGAAGGGCCTTCAAGATGTAACCCCACCTCGCTGAGTTGAAGGCGTTTTTTATGTCCAGAGTTACAATAGCGCAGTACTTCTTGGTCCCTCTTCTTCATCGTGTTCCTGCGATAGCCTCGCTAGCCATTCCTACGACTTTTCTAACCGCATCCACAGTAGATCGTGCCTTCCTGAACCCATACTGGTTTTCCGACAGGCCTTGGTATTCCTCGATAAAGGCTTCTAGTCGAGTGCATATGATCCTCTCCAGCACTTTCCCTGCCGTATCCAGCATACAGATCGGGCGATACGATGATGGCTCAGTTGTTGGTTTACCGCTTTTTGGCAGAAGCACGAGCCGCTGTCGTTTCCAACAATCAGGGAAAACTCCTTCCTTAAGACACTTGTTGTATACTTCAAGGAACATATCTGGGCGGGTTACTATGGCCGTCCTCAGCGCAGAGTTGGGCACTCCATCCAAACCTGGGGCTTTACTATCCTTGATTCTGCGGGAAGCTGCCAGGAGCTCCTCTATCCTAACAGGTGCTACGTCCTCGACTCGTGGGATTATAACTTCATCGTTGTTTAGTTCCCGTTGTTCCGGAAAGAGCGTGCTCACGATGTTTTGTAGCAAGGCCGGACAAGTCGGGCTTGCAGCGGAAAAGTTTCTCAGCTTTGCCATAACAGTCCTGTACGGTCTGCCCCAGGGATCCTCAGCAACCTCTTTGCATAGCTCCATCCAGCATCGACGCTTATTTATTTTGATTGCTCTTTTCAAAGCTTTACGATCCGCCCGGTACTGTTCCTGAGATACATTGAAGCCCGATCGACCCCTTGCTCGCTGGCACAATCTTCTGCTTCGGTGGCATCTTATACGGAGTTCGGCGATGTCTTCATTCCACCAATATACTGGTGGTCGGTGGTTCTTTGCCGACGTCCTTGGCATAGAGGCATCGCAGGCATTGGCAACGTGTGACATAAGCTGGACCGCCTGGTCGTTCGGCGAACCCATGTCAACCGTTTCATCCTCCAACATGGCTATGAAGGTCTCTCTGTCGAATGCCCTTGCCCTCCATTTGTGGCTTGGCTGCCTCACTACCCTTCTTGGTTTCCCAGCTTCGGCAATATTGAAGAGGATAGCCTGGTGGTCACTATGTGTATAAAGATTGGAGACCTCCCACCTTAAGCCTGGGTGTGCTCAACACTCGCTCGTGAATGTCAAGTCTATTATCGAGTTGGCGCCACCGCTTGTGAAAGTCTGCCGGTCCCCGATGTTAGCTAGAACGACATCCATTGAGGCAAGGTAGTCCAGCAGTGTCATCCCTCGCTGATTTGTTTCCCTGCTGCCCCACTCCGTAGCCCAAGAATTGAAATCGCCCGCGATGATGCGTGGTCTGCGTCCTCTTGCGTCACCGGCAAGATGGTGCAATAGCGTTTCAAACTCCTCTACTGGATCGTTAGGTGGGGCATAGACACTGTAGATATATATTCCATCCACCTTGACCCACGTGAAACCGGTCCGTGGCACTTTCATGGATTCCTGTACTTGGCATAGGCCAAGTGTCCAGATTGCTGCTCGGCCCGAGGCATCGGAAATCCAAGTTGGGCTTTCAATGTTTCTATACTGCTCGCACACTATTGCTACATCGATTTTCAGCTCTCTCGTTGTCTGCACCATCAAATCCTGTGCCGCCTCGCAGTGATTTAGATTCAATTGGAGAATCTTCATGCTTTCTTCTTAGTTGCCGCCCGGAAGGCCTTCTGATACACTGGGCATCTACTGCTGCCAGCAGTATGCCCACTCTCAGTTTTCCCCTGACACAGCATGCAGCTTGGATCCACGTAACATTCTTTAGCCAAGTGTCCTTCTCTACCACATCTAAAGCAATGTTTTGACCTGTCGGGCCCTTTACAGGCGCTTGCACGGTGACCATACTCCCAGCATTTGTAGCACTTGGCCGTTATGGTAGTTTGTCGAATGCGACTGACGACCCATCCGATCCGAACTTTACCAATCTCCAATGCTTTCCTGGCGAAAGCCGTTGGGAGGCTGACCACTGCCGTCTGTGTTCCTCTAAATCCGGCTCTGAGGGATCTAACTGCTGACTCACCACAGTCCGATACCCCTTCTAGAGACTTCAAGGCGTCGCATATCTCTTTCTTTGGTGGTTTGGCGTCTATTGGAAGGGGCTCCGTAACCTTTCAGTAGGCGCAAGTGTACGTACTGCCTCCTCGTGGCAACCACCGGTAACTGTAACCATTAGGCTGAATGTGGCTTTTTGTGACAGGCTAAAGTACGGCGCTAAAGGAGAAAACCTTGACAAAAAATCCCTAATCTAAGGTGGAACAGCATATGCCGATGGATGAATGGCTGATAGGTTAATCAGTCTATATATGCGGACTCTGGATACCAGGCACCCTCCAGTTTTATTTAGCCTTCCTGTAGTAAACCTGGGTGACCTACAGGCGACTTTTTTTATTCCCAGCAACTCGCAAGAGTCATATCCAAACGGTAGACGAGGCACGGGAAGGAATACGCGGGAGTGAGTCTGCCCTCTCAAAGTCCTTGAGTCCCAATGCTACCGCTTTTCTAGCAAAAGTAAATGTTTTTACATCTAGGAGGGAGAGCAATGAGCCCAGGTAGTATGTAATTCGTGTTGAAGTAGGTACTTCCTACAGTAAACATCTAGGAGGGAGAGCAATGATCCCAGATAGCATGTATCGCGTGTAGAAGTACTTCCAACAGTAAACATCTAGGAGGGAGAGCAATGAGCCCAGATAGTATGTACCAGCAACTCGCAAGAGTAAAATCAAAACGGTAGACGAGGCACGGATAGGAATATACGGGAGTGGGTCTGCCCTCTCAAGTCCTTGAGTCCCAATGCTACCGCTCTTCTAGCAGAAGTAAATGTTATTACATCTAGGAGGGAGAGCAATGAGCCCAGATAGTTTGTATCACGTACCGGTCGGCAGTATTATCAGGTTCATTAAGAGCCTGAATATTGGCTGGACGGATAATTAAAACATCTAGGAGGGAGAGCAATGAGCCCAGATAGTATGTATCACGTACCGTTAGGCAGTATTATCAGGTTCATTAAGAGCCTGAATATTGACTGGACGGATAATTAAGTAGGGCTTCATGCACAAAAGATCTTTTAGGTCGCAGTGCGGGGTGGCTTGAGCCCCCACATGGCCCTCAAGTAATAATAATAATAATCTCTTTCTTTGTCGTGAGTTCGTCGAGATCTTTCAACTCAATGACCGTTTCGTCTCTGAGACTTTTTACTTCGGCCGTATTACCCAGCTTGGCAGCTATGGAGCTGCGGAATTGTTCAGCCGATTTCCCGCCTGACCGGTCCAGCTCCAATAAAAGTTCTCCGGCAGCTGTTCTCCTGACTTTTTTGACCATGGTGCCCAGTTGTTCCATGTCTTTGTCATTTCTTAAGCTGCGAAGAATATCCGCGTACGACTTCCCTTCTTCAGCCTTCACAACCAGAGCGTCAGGGCGGGCCGGCCTTAAACGCGGACGCTGTCGCTTTTTCTTCGGCTTTTTTTGGCTTTGCCGTTTCCCAACCTCCTGCAGGAAGACCTCCCTTGGGAGTTTTAGCCTTGGGAGACTCCGCCTTGTGAGCCGCGGGTTGGTCCACTCTACTGGGAGTTACTCCTTCCCTGTACGCCGGTCTTTTGGTTTTTTTCCTGGCTTCAGGAGGCGACTCGCGTTGCTTTCTTTTGTCGGTTGCTTGCAACTCCGGCTTCTCCGGTTGAGCTATAAGCCCCGGTGACGTTTGCATCTCGTTCACCTTGGTTTCCTTTTGTGGTGTTAATCCCAGTTTTTCATTACACTGTGTGAGCATCTCAAAGATCGAACACAATGACCTCGAAAAATGTTTTATCTTCTTGTGGACGTAATTTTTGGGCTTGGCATAATCGTGTAGGCCTCTAATCTTCTGGCCTAGCCTATCCCACAGCTCTCGTCTCTTCTGTTCCTCACTTGTAGTTTTTAATGCACCAGTGGCCAAGTCTGCCACCACTGGTACACTGCAGTCGTTGGATAACGACGCTTGGGAGCCTGCTTGCTCACTCCCGAAAAGCGCCGGTACTGGGGATCCGACCCCCTGCACCGTACGGTTTGCCATATTGTTGTGCGTCACATGAGCTTCTGCCGCCCGTTGAATCAAATTTAACTCTTACTGCCAGCAACTGGAAAAATTACGCAAATCAATCAGGAAAAGTGACCAAAAACTACTAGCTACTTGTTTCGTTCTTTGCAGAACGTGCTTAAAGGAGTAAACTTACTCTCAAAAGAGTTCTGCAAAAATCATTTGGATCTGTTTTTTGGAGAGAAATCCCAGAAGCTTATAGTGAGAGTAAAAAGTCAGATATAGATAGTTATATTTCATTTTTGGTTAAACCACCCAAAACTACGATTTGTTAAACGTGATAAAATTTCAAAGCGGAGCATCGTTTGTAAGCCCATAGAGAGAATATCATCGTCGCTGTTACTTATTCACGATTTTTTTCGAAGGAGGTTATTGTAAACAATCCATTTTTTACTGCCCTTTAACAATCGTTTCAAAAATGGAATTTTTCGTTATGTTTCATAAGCAAATCAGAGATGTTAATACGTTGTGTTAATAAATGAGTTTTTTTAAGTTCCCGAGGAAGCCAAGTTGTTTTAAGCGCCTATATGTCATACATCTTTATTTTATTTATTTACTATAGTATTGGACTCTATTTTGAGCGTTGAGCATAATCTCATTTATAATAGAGTGTATATGGCCAAATTAAAGTTGAAAAACTGCATGAGTTTTCCTCAGATCTCCCAGTAACTACAGCACAGCCGTTAAATTTGGTCGGATATCGTTTGAATTTCGTAATTTCTGACCTTGGCTTGAATATTTCATAATATTCAATCTTCTAAAAAACTACCACTGCCAGATTGATACTGTATGGCCTTAGGTTTAAGATGATTGAACGGGTGCGGCTTATTTAGGTTGATAACTCCTCCCAAAAAACATTTAATTAAAATAATTATTTTAAAATAAAAATCTAGGCCTAATTGACTTCAAAATCAACTGCGTTGTTAAAGTATCGCATTTTGTGAACTGCTTTGTAAGAAAATCGCGTTATATGAGGAGTAGAAGTATCTAATTGCTTTGATATTTATGACATATTTAAATCGCATACAAATGTGGAATAAACCCAATTATAAATAATAATTAGCATTAAACAAGTATTTAGGAGGTGGGTGGTTAGTAAAATTACAGGAAGGAGAATACATAGTTTACAAATTTACATTTTTAGATACTTTATGACAATCCAATTATACCTACATACATGGAATTATGTAATTAATAAAAACTATCATATAGTTGAGCAGATAATCGAAAGCATTAAATTTTAATGAACTAATTTCAGGAAAACGAAAAGGAAAAACAAAGTACATTGTCTTTTCATTGTTAGTAAAATACCTTCCAGGTATTCTTTTTTAAACATTGTGTAACAAACCGAAATTTTTAAATACTATAAATACGTTGTTATTTTTAAAATTTTGTAATCTGTTCATACACAATATGTACGGGCTTTTGTCTCGTTCCAAAACTAAAGCGAATAGTACATTATTTGATGTACGCAACTAAAATACTTGCTTTTTACCCTTGCATATGGTACATATAGTTGTATTTCCACATATGCGCACATAAAATTAATAAAAAATATGTTTGTTAGACAAATGAATACCAAACAAAAAAACACAATAGTATGGCACGAGAAAATCATAATGCGGAATTAATTTACTTATACAGTAAGAGCAATTTAAATTTGTAAAGAAGAAAGTTCATTCATATGTGTGTGCCTTTATTTTGTTAAACATTTTCTGATTAAAATTTAAAGCGCAATTTTAAGATTTTCCTGAAAAATTTAATTTACATATTTCGTTTGTCTAAAATTAAATTTTTGTTAACAACACAATTTTGGTCATCGCTCCAAACCAAAACGGATTGAAAATGAATTCATATAAGAAAAAATTTGATTCAGATTATGGAGCAAGATTATTCTAAAGTATCCGTTTTTTTCCTTGTTGTCCAATACGAATAAATATAAGCACAATTTCAATTTAGACCGTATTAGCAGATACTGGCACCGAACTAAATAGTAATCAGACTAAATTTAGGCAAATTCAGCTATTGGATAAATTATTTAAACAAACTCAATAAAACACAAAAGTATTTATATAACCGTGTAATACGTACAAAAAGTGGGTGACCAAAAAGAAACGAAAGTTTAAACGAAAATATTTTAAACAATGGGAGCCTCTTCTCGATTAAACTAACAATTTTCTCAAATGATTTTGGGTATTTTATTTGCTACTAGCTGAACCCGGTCCGCCTTGCTGGCCCTACGAAAGTCTTTTGTGTTGTATCATTATTTCGTACTTTTAACCTTATTGACCGACCGTTGTCAACTTTTGAACGGTATAGTGGATATCTATCATTGCCTGTATTTGCTTCTGGAATCAATTGTCTTGGATATCGTTTAGAGCACTTGCCATCAATCATACATGGTGAATGTATGTATATTGAACGCTGTATAAGATAGCAGAAAATTTCCAGCAGAAAAAATGAGTTTTTCTACTCACCACCAGGGGCAGCACTAAAACGAAAGAGAACTTTTTCTGCTGAAATATTTATTAGGCAGCAGAAAAATTATGAATACCTATTGTTCATTTGTTGTAGTTGTTTTTTCAATGTTTAGCATTGTTTTTAATATTGTTGTTATTCGTATTTCTCGTTCGCAAAGATTGTCTAATTTATTTAGCGAAACGCTCTTCAAGCAGCCAAAATCAGCTGGCCAGACTGCATTTTTCAGTTTTTCCGCTGTATCATATGGATGGACCCCCTTGTAACCAATATGGGACCCTGAATTTTGGATACCTGGGGCCATAACACATCCACACAAGCAATATTAAGAAAATCGACCGAGTTTAAAGAGCTACAAAATTTTTCAAATCAACTTGGCCAAACTGAATTTTTCAGTTTTTTCACTGTATCGTATGGACGGACCCCTTCCCAGCAAACCTGAAGTCATATTAATTTTTTGGTTTCGTCTCATATCGGTCCTATATTAGTCATTTAGTGACATGCACATCAAATATTGGTCATTGTGTTGACCACTACTCGTTAGTGGGTCTTATTGTGATCATTATGCTGATTACTTAGCCATAGGGTATCATATATTGGTCGGTCTGTTGACCACTAAAACATAAGAAATCATATATTAGTTTTCCGTATGACATGAAGTTATAAAAAGCCATATGTTGACCATTTCTATGACTTAGAAATAATAAGAAGTCATTTTTCAATCATAATTTCGACTAGTCATTTATCGAGTAGACTGGTGGTAGATAAGACACTTAATGACTTTTTTGTGATTTGTAACCAGCTTGTGCTTTATTTCGATCACATGTATTAAGTTGTGGAATTCAATATGATCAAAATAATATTCAATAGGATAATTCACTTTAAAGTCATTAATGTGTCTATAATTTAGAATGAGTATGACTAATATTCCCAATGGTACAAGATGCTGTCAAAATACGATACAAATCTAACACAATTTAATTTTCACCAAACATGGATGACAAACTAAAAAAACCATCAAGTTGGAAAAAATTAAAAAATAATAGAAAACTCCAAAGACGTTTTCGAAAAATAGCTTTGTCAAGATTTTCAACATTTAACAATGAGGTAAACAACAGATTTAGTGTTAAATTCAGTGAGCATGAAGATAATTTGGAAAATGAAAACACATCGTTTGCACATCCATCCCCATCAGGATTGAATAATTTATCAATTCAGCCATCTACGAGTTCACAACTTATTAGTCACATAGAGTTCACGGAAAATCAAACTAATGTTGTGCATTGCTCTTATGCTCAAGATGATAGTATGCATGGTAGCGCAACTAGTGATGCTTTTAATGACAACGACGATATTGGTTATTTTAGTACAGAAGAAAACTATGACGAAAAAGAAAATAATGATGATACTATTGATAATGTGAATGAATCCTCTATATGATCTGGCAACGACGGAGAACGATTGCCGTTCAAAGAATTTTTGAAATCCTGGACACACCAGTATAATATACCACAAGCTGCTTTAAAACCACTAATCAAAGAACTAAATGAAAATGTTAACGCCAATTTACAAAATGATACCAGATCATTAATGCAAACTCCCTGTCAAACAGGGCACAGTTTCTTACAAATAGAAGGTGGTGAATATTCCAGGGGCTTGAAGTATGTTTAAGAACATATTTCTCAGATTTAAAGGAATCAATGTCGATTTCATTAAATATTAATATTGACAATATTATTTAACATATTTGAAATACCAGAATTTAAGCCTATGGTAATTGGAGTATTTTACGGAACGAGTAAGCCAAAAAAAATAGTAGAATTTTTGAAACCGTTTGTCGATGAAATGATTCCAATTCTCGACAACGGAATAGATATAAACTACAATCTACTAACTGTGAAAATCCGATGTTTTATATGCGATACACCGGCGCGGTATTTTATAAAAGGCACAGCTTATTTTAACGCTAAACATGGATGTATAAATTTGCAACTGTATGAGAATATTCACATACCTCAAATACGACAGTCTTCCATAATCAAAATGCTCCTTCTAGAACAAATGAAGGATTCCGAGCAAGAATGTATGGCTTACACCACAACAACTATAAAACAAAAGTACCTGAAGGTCCGAATTTTCGCACAAAAATGGAACCAATAACATCACCATTATTACGAATAAAGTTGTTAGATATGATTAAAGATATAATCGTTGGAGATCCTTTAGGTACACGTTTTGCATCTGGGGATTGTAAAACTATATTTAGTGAGATTTAAAGACGGCAGTTTAGGATACGGTTCAAAGTGGGACTCGAAAACAACACATCTTATTAAATTACCTCAAGAAATACATCGCGGAGATAGAGGTATAGATGTTCTTGCTTTTTGGAAGGGGAGCGAATTTGCTTCTTTTATTAATTATATAGTCATAGTCATCCTAAAAGATCACTTACCTGTGTGTTATTCTGTGCAACAATTATTTTCTCCTCTAACCATTATAAAAAGTATTGGCTATTGACCAGGTTTATATCAGAGCATTTTGTTGACACTATACTACATTGTATCCCGATCTCGTAACATCAAATCCATACAACTTCTGTCATGTAGCAGATGAAGTTGAGCGTTTTGGGCCAATGCCAACAATATCTACATATCCGTTTGAAAATACTTTGTATCATATTAAAAAAATAATAAAGTATGGCAGTTTGCCATTGGCACTCAATTGGCCAATAGGCTATCCGAAATAACTAAACGAGTGGGTAATCGAATTTCGACAGAAAGTTACCCAGTTTTAAAATATCCTTTAAAAATTGATATACTAAAAAATTTTTGTGTATAAAATTAAAAGATAATTTCATTATAAGAAATATTTTTGAAGATTAGTGGTTTCTAAATTTGAAGATATTATTGCAATGGAATATGGCGTTGAAATAAACGAAAATCCTTTTATTTATGGACGTAAGATAAAATATCGGGATAATTTTTTCTTAGACCCTATAGAATCGTCTAATATTAATGTATATTATACCTCAAACTCTACCGAATTTGGTGCTAGTGAGTCATATTCAATAGAGGAAATATTATGCAAGTTAGTACCAATAAATAATGGAAATGGTCGTGTTGTATTTATACCGCTGCAGCACACTCTGAACTAAAAAATTTATGAAGTCAAAATAATCAAATAAGACACAGAGTTGAAATATTTGTAAATGTATTCATGAATAAAACAAATTTATCTTAAAAGCAGTGATGGAAAACGTTACGTTTAACACACTACATAACGTTGTGTGTAACGTTACCATAACGTTATGTGTAACGTTATAAATTTTTAATATTTTTGTGTAGCCGACGAATTATGTAACGTTTTGACATAAAAACGTTATGACATGAAAAAATAAAAAATAAAAAAAATAAATTAAAAAAATTAATTAAAAAAACTATTATAATAAATTATTATAATTAATAACATAACGTTATTAGTATAACGTTACACAAATAACGTTTTCCATCACTGCTTAAAAGTAAAACTTAAATTCAGCCTTTTATTTCCAAACAATTTCTAACTAATACTAAATAAAATTCATTTACTAAAATGGAGACAACATAGATTTGACCAAAAAATCAAAAATATTTAAATAAGTTTAAAAATGTATACCAGAAAGTAGAATAGAATCGTAGCAACCACCGGTAGCTTTGATGGTTAAGGCGGAACACGTTCTGATGAGGTTATTGCATGTATGGTATAAGGGTTCGAATTCCAGCCGGAGTCAATAAAAAATAGGTAAGTGAAAAATAATAATATAATTAATAATAATTCCAATGTCAAAATATAATTAAAAAATAATTAAAAGTATTAGATGAAAAATAAAAATAATAATATCGTAGTATAGATTAAAAAAAAATAATGAAAGTGAGGAAGAATGGAAATAAAGCTTGTGTTATTTTTATGAGTATTTTCCAAAATCATAAATCGGTTTTATATTAGTCATTAAGTGAAGCATTATGACCTAATCATTTAAACACCAAAGAAGAGTTATTGTGTGATCGGTCTTTTATCGGTCATTATAAGTCATTTAACGATCCATTTTTAGTCGCATTATTGAATCCATTTGATCATACAATTGTTTATAGGATTTACATTTATGACCTGGTCATAAAAGAAAATCATACAGAATTATATATGAATGAATTAAAGTCGTAAAAATCGGTCATTTTCGATCATACAAACATCAAAAATTGGCAAATGATGATGTTTTTATGATTTTTAATTATGACTATGTCATAAAATGAAACCATAGAAGAGGATATATACTCGATTTAAAGGCTCATTATACGATTTCTGGTTTGCTGGGTTGTAACTAATATGGGATCCGATCTGATTCCGAATAATGCAGCGTTAGGCACAAAGGTCATTGAGAGAGCCAGTTACCATCTTCCGGTAGTCTAGGACAATTCGAAGAGCTATCTTCACCATTTGATTCAGAATTGTAATGAAATTTGCCCAAAGCTTTGTAAAAGTGTACCGTACTCTAATCTGGACCAAAGAAACTGTGAATAAAATAGTTATATCAAAATATGAAGGGGTAAACGTTGGTGGAAAATATGTTGGTGTAAAATTTATAAATAACTAAAACTTGAGTAATTTGCTAATAGATTGAAAGTATGACAGAGGTTGTCTGAAACCTCTAAGCGATCTTTTTGTTTTTATATTACATCATCTAGTCATTAAAACCCCACCAATTAGTTAGAGCATTAATATGTAATGGATATTCAATTGCGGCGTATTTTCATTTATTTGGCCCTTAAATTTAGTTGTTTGGTAAATCCTAGAAGTGAACGTTACAATTACATTCAACACTTTTTGCTTTATTTCTTTGTTTAAGAATGTCAATTTAACTTGCGAAATGATTGTAGGTTACTGAAGTAGTTTATACAACGAAATGTTGAACTGACTTAAATGGAGATACCCTTATCGTAAATTTATCGACCGTTTACATAACAAGGAAATAGGTCCCATTTGGCCCATATGTCAAAAAATTAATTTGTATAGGTTATGTTAGGTTAAGGTGGTGGTACAAATAAGACCGGCATAGACACAGATTCTTATATTGGTGTATAGTCCTACCACAAATTATTATTTTCTACCTATACTCATTGAAACCATTTTGCGCTGTTGATAATGCACTGGATACTCTTGACGTTTGTCCTACTGAGGCCGCTGAGATCATTTAAAAGGGATGCCCCTAGAAACTTTACACCCCACAACTTTACAACTCTTCGTCTTTACAACTGCGACAGTAGTCATGTGAGAAGAACCCAACTTTGCTCGCATGTCTGCCTATAATACAGTGCCATGTAATCAATCCGACAACCATCCTGACCTGATGCCGCTGGTACTATTTGACCATTGGTCGTTCGTCAAATTATTAGTTTCCTCCTGAAGCAGTAGTTTGCATGATGCAACAGGCATTTCAATATTTCTACAGTTTTTCTGATAAGAATCATGGTGCCAAGTCGAGCCCACATATCGGATTTTATGTTCCCTGTACTATTGGAATATTCTGGCACCCATATTAGATGGATGTTGAACTGATCTGCTATCTCGTTAAGAGATGAGAGACATTTCTGGACTGCTTTCGCAATGAGGAAGTGTGATTCAAGCGCTTTAATGGCCGCCTGACTACCCATAAATAATATCACTGGCTGATATTACATTATATACATCTACCAGTCTATGACTTGCTTTGTGGCAGTTACCTAGGCTTGAAAAACCGACACCGAATTTAACGTTTTTCTAACCACCCATGAAGAAGTTTATAACTCAAAACTCATGGTATCAGAATTGCATTCATCAGCCAGTCCTCCCTGAAGGAAATCACAATCAGGAACTTTACGGCAAAAGATAGTGATGGATAGTATAGTCGATAGTCTAAGGAATCTCTTTGTTACACAGAATACATGAGTGCCCTGCATTGTTAAAGGTCCAGTAGACTGTTACCCCATTCAAAAGAATGAATGTAGCTTACTCAACCATTTCGAAAATATTAGGCTTCCAATTTAATTTTCTGTCCAAAACGAGGCCCAGATACTTCCCTTTATCTATAAAGATCAAGCTGATACCATTTAAAGTTGGAGAGAACGATACAAGGAAGTTTGTATTTCCTAGAATAACCCACAACCTGGTCCTTATGGACAGGGCATTTTGATGAGTTCACTAAATTTACGAAAGCATCAATAGCAACATCATCCGCATAGGCAACCATCCAAAACCCACCACACATGTTTTTGTAACAGGCGATTAATGACCAAATTCCATAGAAAGGGGACAGTACGCCATCTTGCGGTGTGCCTCTACTTACAAATCTTCTAGCGGAGGACTCCTCCAAAGTGGCATTTAAGATCCTGTCTCTTAGCATTTGATCTGTTCAGCCCCTGAATGATCCTTCCACCCCTAAACTCGAAAGTGCTCGAGTTATATAGTCCACGGTATCACATTACTAAAGGCTTTTTGATAAAACCCAGAAATGAACATTACGATTACATTATACATTCAACACTTTTTGCTTTGAAAAATTCGAAAACTCTTTAGCTCGAAGCGTTTTCACATTTCACCCCATTTTTAGTCCACTTACTTTAGGTCAGGCCACACATTTTTCTTGCCTGACCTAATTTGGTTAACTAGGTATCGTTTACACCATGTGTGTATGTGACCTTTGCAGTTTAGGTCGAATAATAATGTTTTGTCCAGGACTAAATATGAGTATATGACGATGTAAACTATCTCAGTGTAATTTTAGAAATGATTCGTTCGTCTACATCTCACGTAAGAAATTTAAACTGAACGCGAAGTCATTTGTACGACGCGACAGAGATATTATGAAAATATTTTGGGAATTTTCATAACTCAAATCTAAAACTAGATAAAATATTCAATATTGAAGAAAATTTGGTTAAATGATTCAAAATTTGGCAAATTTTAAGAGCTTACAATTTTTGGATCATTTTATAGAAGCAAAATTTTGCATTTCCCGCTAAAAATAACATTAATTTTACAAATTTTTTAAAGTTCTCAGTTATTTAAATTCGCATCCAAATTTTTAAATTGAATCTTTTATAATTTTAGTTTTGGAAGTTTCTAAAAATAATTTCTAACCTCAAAAATTAAGAAATCAAAACCATTAATTAGTTTAACAACACTTGTAAAATATCATGAATAAACGAGAGCGTTTACTGCTTCGAGCAGTCTTGTTTGATGTAAATATTTTTTTGAAGCTTTGTATTGTAATGGGATCTCCAATTTGTACTCAAACTCAACACTGAACTACACTAAATGTTAGTTAGGTGCTAGTGAGTTATGTACATATTTGAAAAACTGATTTATTTATTTCACCTAATGTGCCGAATAAACAAAATTGGAAGAACATCGATCCTTCGATTTGCACGGTATTGGATAATTTACAGAATAATAAAAGTTGTATTTAACTTGCTTAACTTAACCTATCGTAGTAGAAGCTTAATTTTTTTATTGCATATGAAAGTGGAACATGTACAAATACAAAGTTCGATTTACCTTTTTAATACACACATATACTTTTTGGCGGCATCCTCCGTGTATCGAATATTCTGTGAATTTATTGCCGTTTGGATTTTTTTTTATGGCTACAAGTTATAAATTATTTTATTACAAAAATATAATTTGCATGAGTCATAAAAATCATTACATTATTTTATTGTGTCAAATTTGTATACAAAAATGTGCATCCAATTATGTGTTAAGTCGGATTTTTGGGAGAACTACAAACATTTTGTTGATTATTTAAATAATTCTCTAGAACTCTATTGACTTTCCAATTAGTACTTATACGACGGCGAAATCGACTACAAATGGGGCGGTCTGTGCCTTCACAGTACAAAACATAATCACTTCAAAAACAAGATACATCGAAGGAATATACAAGGAATGATGATGTACCGGCTGTAAATTTCCAAAATTGTGTTCAAGTCATTTCAAATAAAAAAATAGTTAATAATTTCATTAGATTAAATTAATATAAGAAAAATAATATGTAAGTGTAAATATTAAACAAACAAAGGAGAGGATATAGATTTCAAAATCAAGAATCCTGAATATTAGTGCGTACAAACTACAAAGACACTCAGTGATCTGCTTCATAAATGTATACTTATCAGGGGTACAAATTGAAAATGTGGGATTGATAACAGATGGCGTTACTAACGCTATACGCATCAGGCAGTACTGTGACTATGTTCATGTCAAAGCTACGTCTTATAGCTTTAATTTTCAGTATGTGTCAATTTGTCGCAGTGTCAAATTCATAGTTTTTTTGAGCTCTCAATATGTCGAGTTTCGTGCCAACAAAACAGCATTTGCGGGAAGTTTTAATTTACTTCTTTAATTTGAAGAAAAGTGCTGCTGAAGCACATCGATTGGTCTCCGAGACTTATCCGAGTCATGTTCCATCGGTTTCAACGTGCGAGAGATGGTTTGTGCGGTTTAGAAGTGGTGATTTTGACGTTGAGGACAAAGAGCGGCCGGGCCAAGTGAAAAAGTTTGAGAATGCTGAATTGGAGGCAATACTCAATGAAGACTCGTGTCAAACTCAACAAGAGCTCGCAGATTCATTGGGAGTGACACAACAAGCCATTTCCCATCGTATAAAAGCCCTCGGAATGATCCAAAAGCAAGGACATTGGGTGCCGTATGAGCTGAAGCCGAGAGACGTCGAGCGCCGTTTTTTTGCATGCGAACTGCTGCTCGAACGGCAAAAACGGAAGGGTTTTTTGCATCGCATTGTCACTGGTGATGAAAAGTGGATCCATTACGATAACCCGAAGCGCAAAAAATCATATGGTTACCCCGGCCATGCATCATCATCGACGGCCAATCCAAATATTCACGGCGCCAAGCTCATGCTCTGTATTTGGTGGGACCAGCTGGGTGTGGTGTATTATGAGCTATTGAAATCGAACGAAACCATCACAGGAGCACTATACCGAACTCAATTGATGCGTTTGAGCCGCGCACTCAAAGAAAAACGGCCACAATACGAGCAAAGACACAACAAAGTAATTTTGCAACATGACAACGCTCGGCCACATGTTGCAGCGCCGGTCAAAACATACCTACAAACGCTGAAATGGGAAGTCTTACCCCACCCGCCGTATAGCCCAGACATTGCTCCTTCCGATTACCACCTTTTCCGATCGATGACACATGGCCTAGCTGACCAACGCTTCCATTCTTACGAAGAAGCCCAAAAATGGGTCGATGACTGGATAGCAGCCAAGCCGGCCGAATTTTTTCGCGACGGTATCCGTAAATTGCCAGAAAGATGGGAAAAAGTTGTGGCTAGCGATGGACAATACTTTGAATAATTCATTTGTTACCATTTTTTCAGAATAAACGTTCAAAAATAGAAAAAAATCCCGCATTTTCAATTTGTACTCCTGATAGCATGTAACAAAATTATCGGACATAAATTTCAAAATTCTCTTAAACGTCGTAAATTCCCCAAAAGTCTTAGATATGTAAAGACAAAGAGCTCATCAAACAAACAGAAGTGATAAAGTAGTTAAGGAAACTCTGTTATCTAATACCATCGGATAACGGAAACTGTTGAAGTGAAATATGGCGTTACAGTCAAGCGGGAGATAAGCAAATCCGCGACCGCCCTTGTTTTTGTTTTTTTTTATTCTTTTTGTTTTAAATTGGCTGCGTTCACACGCATCCATCACGTTGCCATGAACTTTTCGATAAATCGCATTCAAAAACCAAGTTGTTTATTTTAGTCCAGTTGCCAACTCTTGGCGAACCTGAAAGCACACATTGTAATTTACAAAAAATAAAAATATATTGTAATTTAGTTAAAACATAATCTACAGTAACTGGATGGCCTCTATGTTAACATGATGAAGTAGCCGTTGTTCATGACTTCTAGCAAATTTCATAATTGCGGTTTTGATGGGTTCTATGCCCAGGTCTTTGTGGATGTTGCTATTTATGACAAACCATGGGGCGTTGACGATGTTTCTTAGCACTTTATTTTGGAATCGTTGGATAATATCTATGTTGCTCTGTTGGTACATTCCCACAGCTGTATACCATAAGTTCAAACAGGCTTCAATATTTGCTTATAAAGCAGAAGCTTATTAGGGATTGATAGATGAGAGTTTCTTCCCAGTAACCAATACA
Source organism: Tipula helvola (assembly GCA_963556165.1). NCBI lineage: Eukaryota > Metazoa > Arthropoda > Insecta > Diptera > Tipulidae > Tipula > Tipula helvola. The sequence goes on along the minus strand of OY744481.1, from coordinate 192,890,975 downwards.
TTTTATTGTATTTTAGTCCAAACCCGTCTCTTAGCTGGTAATGTCATACCAAGATATTTGGCAGTGTTTGCATGTGGTATCTCTTGATAATTTAGATATACTGCACTCTGATTCTCTAAAAAATAAGATAATAGGTAAACGTATAAACTCGTAAAAAGCAAAGCCTTCTTTTATTGGTTTGCAATTTTTCGATTTTATTTGAAGTAGAAAAATTGAAGAATCAAATCAAATAATTGGGAATTCGTTAGAGTAGGCCTCGCTTTTTGCAAGTTTACACATCTACCCATTATCTTATTTTTTTAGAGAATCAGGGTACTGGTTTGTGAACTGTTACTTTCTTTAATTAAGTTTAAATTGTTTTTAATTTCGTTGGCTACTTCAGTAGGCGATGTAGGTGTGACATCTTCGAGAACTTGTATTATGTTTTCATCCAATGTTTCTCGTAATTGACATTCATGAGATTGAAATATATTTTCAAGATGATAGCAAATCCTTCAGCTTTTGCTTTGTTTTTCCTTGTCCATGTTCCATCCATTTTCCTGATAGGATGAATCGGAATTATTGGCCTTTTCTGAGTTTTAGTTGCTTTCCAGAGCGAATAATCCGTATTACTTTCATTCATCTACTTACTTATGTAGAAATTAACTGACTCATTTTTTAATTTCTGAATTTCTCTTGTTAAGTGTTGAATAAGATTGTTTAGTCTTTTTGTCTTGTGGAGCTTTAGTTAGATGCCACTTTTTTCTGGATTTGCGTTTATCTCTAACGAAATTTCTAATTTCTATTGGATAGTTATTTCCTTTTAGTTTTGATTTGATTTCTGGAGTAGTTTTCCATGCTGATATTTGAATATCCGTAATGAACTTTTCTACTTCTATCTCCCGTTGATCCATTGTTTTTGAACTTTCAAAAGTATTCTTTGTTCAAGCTGTATTTTGAAACTTTCCCAGTCCGTATATTTGTTGGTTAATACTGGATTATTCCCTTTTTGGATGATATACTCACTTAGAGTTAGGACTATTGGAGAATGATCTGAGCTCATATCTTAGCTTTCCTCAACTTTTATAAAATTATTAGAAATATTTTTTGTTATAAAAAATATCGATGAGGTCTGGTATTTTTCCTGGGTCAGTTGGCCAATATGTTGGTTTGTCTGTTGAATTGGATTCACGTCCATTTTCTTTAATGTCAACCAGTAATTCTTTTCCTTTAGTTGTAGTTAATCTAGAACCCCAGTGAGTATTTTTCGCATTGAAGTCGCCACATATTATGATCCTTTTTCTCAGATGCTTGAAGTACTCTAAAGTATTGTTTGTTTTTAACAGGATGTCTTGGTGGACAGTACAATCCTGCCACAATAATAGGATAATTGTTGGTTTCTATATAAACCACTGTGGCGTGAATTTCTTCTTTTTCATACTTTGCTTCTTCAAAATGTTGAATGTTTTTTTATGATGACTACACTTTCTCCTCTGGCTGAATTATCTGGATGAATAGTGTGATATATACGCAATAGCCTATTTAAATGTTATGTATAGGATTGCTTAGTAAAATGTGTTTCCGAAATAAGATACACATCTGTATTCTCAATATCGAGGACTGCTTGTAGTTCTTGCTGATGCCGGAGCAAACCATTAGCATTCCATGACATGATTTTTATTGTGCTGTTCATTTCTATGTTGATTTGAGTTTAGCTCCAAATGCTCTATCTTCCAATTTTTGTAGCCTCTCATCAAATTTTGTTAATTTCATGAGAATATCTTGTAATGTTTGACTGATGTCTACATCTATCGATTTTTGCTGGGGTTTATTGACTACGCCTCTCGTTCCTCGGTATACGTAACACCTTCAGTTCTTAGCTGGTTGGATATTCAACTTTTTACTAACATTAGAATTGATGTTTCGGTTCTGTACCATTGTTAAATTAAATTTGGTATACTGGTTCTGCTTCATTGATAGCTTAGCTTGGGTTTCATGCTGCTTTAATTGCATCATTTCTTTTTTTAGTTCGTCAATTCCTTGTTGTAAATTGAGAATAATAATGCTGTGCTGAGTTTTCTCATCAGTTACTTTTTGCCATTGTTTGTATAAAATTCGCTCTTTTTCTGAAGCACAACTTTCAAGAACAAATATTTCACTATAATTATATGAGGTTGTTATACCTGCTTGTTGGAGTGCCGCTGTTGCGCCATTATTTTGGAATTGCTCCATGTTAAGATTTTCAGATGAGAAATTGAAATTTTTCTCAGGAGACCTAGCAACCTTTTCTCGCCTTTGGAACGGGCTGCTTATTATTTCCATATTCTTGTTATTTTGTGTATGCAAGGATCGGCCCTCCCCAGAATCCCTAGAGCCAGACTCATCAGAGAGTGGATTGCCCAATGTTTCCATTGGTGTACAACCTGGGGTATTTCTTCCTTCTGTTTTGTTCATTGCATATTGAATATTTATAGTGTAATCCACTCGCCTATTTAAGTGTTTAGCCGATTTTTAAAAAACGTTGCTCGGGTGTGGAGGTATACTAGATCCATGTAGAATGTAGTGGTACATAGTTGCAAGGTTGGAATATAGTCCACAAAAGTCATGGCTATAGACGGTCAACCCCTGCTGTCAAATGGTGATTGTGGCAGGAACTCTGATATTTGTTAATTGAGTATTAAGTAATTCAACATGTACGATGAAAATGGGATCCTAAAATAATTTTTAGATGAAGTTAGATGAAATATGGCGAAGTATGGTTAAAATGATTGTTAGGTGAAGTTCTAGAGTATGGCCAGTTAAGATGGAACAATTAATCCTTTGCTTTAATCTTTGGGCTATGTTTTTCGAGAATGATTGCTGTCAGAGAGGCACGATCGACTCCTGTTTAAGCTATATCCGGCTGGGTAGGTACTTTGTACCTTTTATGTTTTAAAATTGTGACAACTTTGTTTCTATAAACACAGAATGATCTATTCTCGTCACATCTCACATCTCTACAATTTTGGAGACGTAGATTATTATAGCTTGATTTTAAAAAAAATCAAGTATTCCTAATGAAAATGGTACAATCGTACCGTCATATAATTATATAAGAAAATAAAATAAATTTAAATTAAAAACAAGCTGTACCTGCTGAGCAAAGTTTTCCTAAATACCACATGTATGTACATATCTATTTATTGCAATGAAGGTGCCTAAATGTTCACTTTCCACCTGTACTAAAATGAATTAAATGTTTTTTCTAATAAAATGAGTTCATTCATGGTTTTTAAATTAAATTTCTTTTCTTTTCTTATATAATTATATGAAGGTACAATTGTACCATTTTTATTAGGAAAACTAGATTTTTTTTAAAAAAATCAAGCTCTAATAATCTACTCCAAAATTGTAGAGGTTTGACGAGAATCTATCATTCTGATTTTATAGAAACAAAGTTGTCGCAATTTGAAAACACAATAGGTAAAAAGCACCTGTCCAGCCGGATACAGCTTAAACACAGTCGATCTTGCTGCTCTTACAGCATTCATACTCGAAAAACATTACCCAAAGATTAAAGGGAAGGATTGGCGAGGCAATTTGCTGATTAAACCGTAGAGCATCTTGATTGTTCGATCCTAATTGGTTATATTCCAGAACTTCATCTAAAATCATTTTAGGATGCCAATTCCAAATAGTTTAAGATAAAGCGAAGTTGCATCCTACTTGGCCATATTCCTGAGCTTAACCTAAAAATCATTTTTGGCCCCCATTTATACCACACATGTCGAATTTGACCAAATTCGGTTAAAAATAGGCGTGTTCCTTCCTAATTTGCAATATTCCAGCACATCATCAAACAATCGTTTTAGAATCCCAATTCAATCGGTTATGCCGAATTTAACCAAAATCGGTTAAACTAAACGAGTTCCTTCCTAATTGGCCATATTCCAGAACATCATCTAAAAATTAATTTAGGATCTCATTTTCATTGTACGTGTCAAATTTCAAAATACTCGGTTAAGAAATTACCGAATTTCTTCCTAATTGGTCATTACTCCAGAACTTACATGTACATACATGTCGAATTTCACCATAATCGGTTGAGAAGTAACCGAGTTCCTTACTTCATTTGAGAATCTCATTTCTATCGCACATGTCGAATTTCATCAACATCGGATAAGAAATAGTCAAGTTCCATCCTACTTGGCCATATTCCAAAACATCTAAAAATCATTTGGGATCCCATTTTCATCGTACATCCCGAATTTCATCATAAACGGTGAAGAAATAACCGAGTTCCTTACTAATTGGCCATATTCCTGAACTTTATTTAACGATCATTATAGAATCCTATTTCCATCGCACATGTCGAATTTCACCAGAATCGGTTAAGAAATAATAGAGTTCCTTCTTAATTTGCAATATTCCAGAACATCATCAAACAGTCGTTTTAGAATGCCACTTCCATCGTTCATGTCGAATTTAACCAAAATCGGTTAAGAACTAAACGAGTTCCTTCCTAATTAGCCTTATTCCAGAACTTCATCTAAAAATCAATTTAGAAACTAATTTTCATTCTACACGTCGAATTTCATAATACTAGGTTAAGAAATTACCGAATTCCTTCCTAATTAATTGGCCATATTCCAGAACTTCACCTAACAATCATTTTAGAATACCATTTCACCATAATCGGTTGAGAAGTAACCGAGTTCCTTCCTAATATGCTATATTCCAGAAATTCTTTTAAAAATCATTTGAGAATCTCATTTCTATCTCAAGCGTCGAATTTCGTCAAAATCGGATGAGAAATAATCAAGTTTCATCCTACTTGGCCATATTCCAAAACTTAATCTAAAAATCATTTGGGATCCCATTTCCATCGTATATGCCGAATTTCATCATAAACGGTTAAGAAATAACTGAGTTCCTTCCTAATTGGCCATATTCCACAACATCATCAAACTGTCATTTTAGTATCCCACTTCCATCGTGCATGTCGAATTTCGAACAAACATTCCCTTTATTCACCGGTTATGATTCAATAAATACCAGGTTGGCTCTAAATATGTAAACAAATGGTCATTATTTTTTATGACAACCCACAATTATAAATATAACGTATTAATTATAACGTATAAATTACCTATAACGTATAAATTACCTATAACGTATAAATTACAAGTAAAAAAAATGAAAAGTAAAAAAAAACAATAACTTGAAACAAAAATGTTTCATTTACTTTGTGGCGGAATTGTATGACGTTCCAACAATCCAACATGTGACGCAAAAGATTGAACCAATGCCGAGCTAACCTTATTTGAATCATGCTCACCGGTGTTCTTCCAGCGCATACTACACGAACATTTTTCTGTCGATGTCGTTTTGAAAATTAACGAAGAGTAATTTTTGCTTTTTCATGGGAATATTGCGAGGCAAAAGGAAGAGGGTACAAAATAAAAACATTGTAGATAGTTTTCAGTATTTTGTATTTTAAAAAAATGGAAAGTGCAGTAGTACGAGTGATTTGAAAGTTGTAAAATACTCCGATAGTAGTATGTACCACAGAATACCACTTTCGACAACACTAAATCTCGCATTAATTGGAGAGTAAATTTACTCAGAATGCTTTTGTGGTTTTAAAAGTATATTGCCTAGGGCTCACTGAATTGTTCGAAACTTAGACCACACAATAGTACTATTCTATGGTGTAAGGTTCAAAATATAATTTCTACACCAAAATAGGTATTTTCTACACCCAACTAATTTGAAGTTTTGTTTGTTCGACATGAGACATCTACGGCTCTATGAAATTTTCTACAGTTTTTGATTTAACATTAGACACACTATAAGTACATACTCTTAGACAAACCCCCGTCCGAATAAACACTTTAATTTAATAAGTACTCATTGTAATATAAACAATTTTCTAGGTGTTCTTGAAGAGTTACTCTTAAAAAATATTAACTGGGCGCTTCCGCGATTGATAGTAAGGATGTTAGGCTTCAGAATCTTTGAAACTTGCTCGGCTCGTCCAATCTAGCTTACGAATTTTTAAGCGCCCGAATAGAAACTATTTTATTATCCAAACGGTTTATAATTTTTTCCCGGAACCAGTAAAATAACAACATTTAAAATAAACATTATGTACTCAATAAAAAAGAGAATTTAAAATATTTATTTTCTTTACAATATTATCCTAAATTAATCGATAAAATTATTTATAAATAATTGGTTAAAACGGAAACAAAAGTTTTATTTGAGCGGCCGTTTTAAATGTTACGGTATAAAATTGATATTTATATTAAAGAGCCTTGTTCGGAACTGCCAAGGCCATTATTTAGCCATTTACGTTCGTTTGCCGAACGCACCAACTTATTGGATTGGGTAAAAAGACGTGGTTTTTTAAAAATGCCTATGTTTCCAAATTTTGATTTGACTGGCCCTCCAACGCCTTGAGCTTCTATCGGCCGCCTAACTAGTGGCCCTAAACCAACTGAACTTGATTTTACATGTAAATAGGGAGATGCAGATTCTTCAATTTTTCGAATTTTTTCATGGCCTGGTGGTGAAAAATCTAACGAATCACTTGAATGTCTATTAATAGAAATTCGTTTACGATTTTCAGGTGACACGCTAGATTCTATATTTGGCTTGTTGTTATCGTTCTCATTCTGTGATATTGACTTTAATTGATCAATTTGGGTATTTAATCGTTCAATTTTTGTTTTTAACAAATCTACATGTTTCTTCAGCGTTCGTTTCGCATCTTCCTTCTTTTTGCATTCACTCTGTAGATTTTCAAATAAGGAACTTAATTCTTTCCGTCTGGTTTCACTTGAGACGAGTTCTCGCTTTAGAGTAGCTACCAGTAGAGCGAGCGTTTTGGCATTCGTCTCACCATTAATAATTTCCTCCGCTTGTTGGACTGAACTATCTAGAATATCCTCAACTAACTTTACCCTCTCAAGTTTTGCATTTGCTTTATTTAACTGATCTTCTATTCCATTATATCTTTTTACTTCGAGTTCAAACAAACTCAACTGTTCCCTTAACGTGTCAACAAGGAATTGAGACGAACGAATTTTTTCCTGTGCTACATGATATTTGGCATGCAGTTTATGCTTCAAATTTACTTCAAGCGCTAATTTGGATTCTAACTCTTTCACTTCTTTCGTTTTTACATTTATTTGTAACTTTAAATCATCATTAGTCTGTTGAAGTATGCCAACTTCCGTAAAAGATGTTTCCATTGTGTTACCAATGTTAAAATAAATTTTGTGAATGCTTCGCATAGCAAAAGCAAATCGACATTGCGGGCATGATTTTGATCTAAAGAAATAAATAATAGTTTTAATTTGTTTAAGGTATAACGGATTAATTAATTAGATACCGTTCAAGCCATTGATGCAAACATCGGTTGTGGAATAAATGGCCACACGGCGTTGAAAAAACATCAGCGGAAGCGTTTAGTATCTCCGTGCATATACAGCACACTATATTCATGTTTGGATAGGTAGTTTTTGATTATATAATATATTTTTAAGTAATAAATTCGATAACATATAATCAAAGTTTATTATTTCCCTCTCGATCTCGACGAAACGTCAATTAAATTGAATTGAACCAATGAACTAATTTTATATTGTGGACAAGCTGTCATTTTGATTCAAATCATAGAGTTAAAAGGAATAGAGCAGAAATAAACAACTGTCAAGTGTAAGCAAAGCGGTGGGAAAAAGAGATACAAATAAAATAGAACAGGGCCATATTTAAAATTTTATTCAATGGAATGGGTTGCTTAAAATAAAACAATTAAAGTTTAAAAAATGTTTTTATTTTAGTTGCAAATACACGGATAGTTATTATTCAGTTCAATTTTCTAATAAAATTAATTTTATTATTAAGAATAACTTTTCTAAAAACGCGTAATTATTTTACACTTTTAGTGCGGACCTGGTAAAAAAAAATAAAAATAAAAATGGCAAATTTGTTTACAAATTGTAAGATGGCTAAAAACCAACAACAACAATATTTATTTTTTTTTTATAATTATGTAGTAAATTTAAATTAAAAGTGCACTTTTTTTATCACAAGTTACAATGTTTACATCACAATTTTAATTTCGTTTTATGTACACCAGAATAAAATTTCTCGATGAAATGAAATTCCCAGTAATTTGTTGCGAGTATTGTTACAGCATTTTCTGATTAAACACTTCATTTTTCATAATTTTTTTTTAATAATTTTCCACAAATAATAATTAGTTATATGTATTATGTATACACTTTTTGTAATTGTTTTGTTTTATTTGATTATTTTTAATTTTCGCGTAACTACGCAAAACCACAATAAAAACTAAATGGTTTGTTTACAAAAAAGAAAGAGCATGAAAGATAATAGATGTGTAATCCTCTCTCTCCAACTGCTTACATGACAGAGAAAGAATTTCCTGTGTTAATTTGTTGTTGTTTTCACTTATTTCTGGTCTATCTTTTTGATGTCTATGATTCAAATAAATGTAATACCTATAAGGGACATCGTTATATTTACTTTTCCATAGTAAACTTGCGGCCGATACATTCCCAGCAGACGATTTGTCACTAAAGTTTACTGTCAGCTTTACATAATGGTGCCTTTACACTATGCGATTTGCGTGCAATATTTATTGTACAATATTTTGCTGCATGGAAATCGTGTAGTGTAAACGTCAGAAAATCAAATTGGATGTAAATTGCATTGAAATTGCAGCCAACCGCATTTTCATCAAATGTGTGTACAATATTTTTGACAGCTATCTAAAAATGGTCTCTTGTTGATGTTATATTTGTGATTTTACGCTTTTTAATAATATTTCGAAAGACGAGCGAGTCATTCTTGCAAAATTTTTAAATATTTTAGGACCATCTAATCTTAATTCATTAAAAACGAGACTTTAAATATCCTTTTCTCCAAAATCTCGTCTTTGTAGCCAGTTCCTCCGTACATCGTCCTATTTTTAATTTTATGCCGCTTGAATTTTCTGTTTTTAATAATTGCAATCGTAATTGCGCATAACCCGATTAAAATTAAATTTGTTTGGTTTTCCATTTTGAATAAAGAGAAAATTAAATCGTTATTCTAACTTTTTGTTAGGCATCTCAATCAATTTTTAGTTGTGTGGTGTAGACAACGAAAAATTCAAATCTCATCAAATTTGCGGGGAAAATTGTATACGATTTATTTCCCCTATTGTACAACAAATATTGTATGCAAATCGCATAGTGTAAAGGCACCATAAGAGGTTTGACAAACATGCCTTTGTGAGCTACCTGTATTTTAATTGTAAGGTCTGACAAAAACAATAAAATAAGGGCGGTTGTAATGCCAGACAATTCACGTGACAAAGAGCTATTTATAATCTAAACCTAATATTGATATGACTGTCATTACTGACTTAGACCTTATTCTCATAAAATATCAACTTTGCATTAAATGCATTGCACCGTCATATAAACGGCAGGCGTTATGTTTGCCCTTATTTTAATGTATCTAAAAATTATAAGTTCAATCGAAGGTATTCCGAGTTTTAAGTCACTTAGGCCCGATTTTATGAACGCGGATAGAAGATTAATCCTCGGATTAATCGTCGTTTGCATTTTATGAACGACGATAAATAAGAAAATTAATCCTCGGATTTTTGTATTTAAAAAACAATTTATAGATAGTTTTCTGTATTTTAGATACATTATTCTATGTATATATGGATATAAAAAAATCTTAAATAAAGAACTGATTATAAATTTTGAATTATTATTTTCCTTGTTCTGTCATCAGAAAAACTTTCCATCGCGTTGTGGACAGTTGTTACTGGTTCATTATAAATAACGCGGACCTCTATCTCCGGTTCAGAAGGTGGTGGCTCTCTTTTTAATATTTAAAAAAGATTTTAATCAAAATAAATAATAAAAATGTTAGTAAACAAAAACATAAACGTCAAACAAAAGTGTTGCCCCTCATACAAAAAACTGCTGTAAAACTGCTATAAAACCGAGCATTAATTATTATTTATCGTCGTTCATAGAATCGACGAAAAAAAAAATCCTCGGTTGAAGATTAATCGTTACTCGCGGATTTTTAATTATTTATCGTCGTTCATAAAATCGGGCCTTAAAGTTTTTAATATTTTCTGTTTGTTGCCATTAATGAGAGATAATCTAGTGTGAATCGGGAAATAGAAAAGTAAATAATGGTGTAAATAGTGATGTGAATTGTGATGTAAAAAGTATAGTAAATAAAGTAAATGATAGTCACTATCACACTATCACGAGGATATCACTGTTGATATTCCAATTTCGGACGAAACCGATCAGTTTCGCTAGATAAGCAGTGTACCGAAAAAGATTTGGTGAGGGATTTATATAAAAATAATTAGTTTTATAATAACTTGTCTTACATAATTAATTGAATTTTTATTTTATTTACAGGTTAGTTTTTTTTTTCAAAATGTAGGCGTTTAGCGAAAATCATTCAGGAAGAGGTGCTCTTGAACTTCAATTGGGCTGTAGTTCAGGGGAAAAAGAATTTTCCATCGTTCAAAAATTTAAATCAAACCCTATTTGGTAAGCTTTTATTAAGTTACTAGCTATTTATTTTTGAAAATATTAACACTTATTCTTTCTTTTCTATTAGGAGCATTCAAAGGCGATCCAAAAATTTCACCGAATTCACGATAAGCATCAGAAGCAGTCAAGGATCAGGAAGACCGAAAATGTCATAGGTTAATTAGTTTTAAGAATAGTTTTATATTTTAAAATAAATATTATTATTAATATAATATATATAATTACATAATAATACTATATAATATGTATGTATATAATAAAATAATTAAAATTAATTTTCATCAATATTTTGTTATTTTTATCATTTGGGATTCTACATTTTCAATTCGAGCCGTTTGCGTCATCAATCTGTAATTTATCAGTCAGGTATAATAGTAAAGGCTTAATTAGTGCTCAACGTCAGCCGTTTGTATAATGCATTTCCGGTTCATTATTGGCAGCTATTTTAAATAACTTACGTTCAGGCCTGATCTCTATATATGTCAGCGGGACATAGAGGTCAATTACCATTTGCAATAAATGCCAAAGTCAGGCATTTTTGTCAGGCATTTTTGTCAGGCATTTTATATACCTTTGTCATGTCTAAATTGTCTGCTGGGTTAATATTAGCACATTCGAAAAAAGACCAAAGTAAATTTGTTGTAAAATTCGAAGATAAAAATTGTCAATTTTTTTCCGAATATGGGTAGTAAATTTATAGTAAATTTTTATGTTGTTGTTTTTATTATTTTGACATTTTTAATCTTTATGACCGGATTTATGTGACGAAAAATTAACTTTATATCGAATTAAATAAAAAAAAATTTGTTTTAAATGGTAGCGATTTATTATCAATGAAAATGCGTGTTCGAATTTTTTCGATATTGAATTTTATGCCGTTTTCGATTGATCAAAAAAAACTAAACTCGCCATAGTAAAAAATGTTCGAGTTTACTTTTCTTTGCACTGAGTTTAGTTTTTTTGGTCAATCGAAAACAACGTTATATTTCAACTTTTTGTATGCGCAAGGTAATTTTAGTAAATTTTTTACCAACATAACAAAAGTAAATTTTACCATAAATTTACTATGGCCTCTTTTCGAATGTGCTAATTATGTATGTAAATTATAATTAGCACATTCGAAAAGAGACCATAGTAAATTTATAGTAAAATTTATTTTTGTTATGTTGGTTAAAAATTTACTAAAATTACCTTTGCCCATACAAAAAGTTAAAGTATATAAAATCCAATATCGAAAAAATTCGAACACGCATTTTCAAGGATAATAAATCGCTTGCCATTTAAAATATATTTTTTTGTATTTAATTCGATATAAAGTTAATTTTTCGTCATATAAATCCGGTCATTAAAGCTCGGTGTGCTGCTCGAGCTAAGATAAATTTTCTATACAAAATACATGTAAAATTTAGCTAGCTAAATGCAAACTAAAAAATTTCGCTCACGATTTCGCTGATCGGTATGCTGCTCTACGCGAAAAAAATTCAAACTGATAGTTTGCGTATTGTAATTTAGTTGGCTCTGCTAAAAATGTCTACACAAATTTTGCAGCAAATTAAATGCACGGTGCATAATTTTGATATTTCTGATACGAAATAAAAACAAACAAAAGACACAATTTTTAAACAACACAGCGAAGTATAAACTCAAAATGTCAGAAGAATTGGCAAAATGTATCTCTACACAAATTTTTATCTCCAAATTTATCTGTACGTTTGTGTAGACCGCGTAAAAATTTAGTTTAGCTCGAGCAGCATACCGAGCTTAAGCTCGGTATGCTGCTCGAGCTAAACTAAATTTTGGCGCGGTCTACACAAACGTACAGATAAATTTGGAGCTAAAAAATTTGTGTAGAGCTTTGTGTAGAGATAAATTTTGACAATTCTTCTGACAGAGTTTATACTTCGCTGTTTGGTTTAAAAATTGTGTGCCAAACAACTACGCTGATTATTTCGACAACGGAAAGCTTGTCGAAGGAGCATGGCGAAATACCATCACAGAAGACTCAATGTTCACTTCCCAATTTTCAATGAATGCTGGAAGACCAAATAATATCGGCAAAGCCATAAGAGAAGTTATTAAAAATTATGTTAATTCTGAAGAAGGAGCATTAGAATGGCAGCGAAGATCGGTTTTTTTGGAATAAAACTAAAATTTATTTTTAATAAAAACACAAAATTAAAATTTAATTTTTTATTTTTCTTATTTCATCCATAATTTGCTGTTGGAATTTTAAATTTAATTCATCAACCTTTTCTTCTGGCAGGTTCTGCAGCAATCTGTCGATATTGTTTAACATAACTTCATGTCTTGAACCGTGCATTTAATTTGCTGCAAAATTTGTGTAGACATTTTTAGCAGGGCCAACTAAATTACAATACGCAAACTATCAGTTTGATTTTTTTTCGCGTAGAGTAGCATACCGATCAGCGAAATCGTGAGCGAAATTTTTTAGTTTGCATTTAGCTAGCTAAATTTTACATGTATTTTGTATAGGAAATTTATCTTAGCTCGAGCAGCATACCGAACTTTAAGATTAAAAATGCCAAAATAATAAAACAACGCCATAGAAATTTGCTATAAATTTACTACCCATGTTCGGAAAAAGATTGTCAAATTTTATCTTAGAATTTTACTACAAATTTACTTTGGTCTTTTTCCGAACATGCTAAATAATTGCTGTCAAAAAATGGCGATAGATGGATTAAACCTAAAGATGGCACTACTAGTTTTTTTAAAAGTATTTTTTTGTTGTATCGAAACAAAAATGTAAACAAAAGCAAAAACATGAATTAAACAGACAATTAGACGATAGACGTATGTACATTATAAAACAAAAATATTTTTTTTTTATTTATGTACCGAAAATTAAAAATTCTTAAAGCGACATCTTTAGAAGTAATCCCGTACTATGTTTCCACGTATTAAATAAAACTGCATTATCGATAAATCTGCCTATATTTTTGACCTCTAGATTAATGCAGTATTATTTGATACGTAAAAAAAAAACTGAGTACAGTATGTGTATAACGATGTGTGTATACAAATATTTTTTTTCTACAATTCATGTCAAGTTGTCAGTTTTGTTCGTGTTGGTTGCGTTTGTTTACATTTTTGTTTCAATACAAAAAAAATATTTAAAAAACTGGTACATAGTGCCATCTTTAGATTTAATCCATTTATCGCTGTTTTTTCTTTTTGCCAGCGAAGACTACTTATACCCTTGACAGACTACTTAGGGATTAGCTAAGCGCGATTAATGATTTTTTCGAGATTAGCTGTAGTGTGTCAAGTTGAAGATTAGGTAATCGCGTTTTATTTGAGGATTAGTGACTAATCGAGATTAGTGCACTAATCTTTAAAAAATTTGAAGTTTATCTCGTTGTATTAGGTTTAGTGATGGTATAAGTGGCGCTACAATGCGAAATAATTCTTTCAACATTGCTGAAAGTGCAAGCGGCGTGAATTTACTATAGAAGTTATAAAACCAATGACATCTTCAACAATTTGTGCTGAATAAATTTTGAGGTTATGTTTATAAAATGAAAATTTAGTGTGTTTTAATGTATAAATCTTAGAAATATTGAATTATAAAATGAGTCCAGCTGTACTAGCTATATTTCAGCGAATCACCATAATAATATTTTATTTCTCTGCAAGAAACTAATCCCTAGTCTATCAACAAATATGGATTTGTATTGGATTAGCTAATCTCGTTTTACTAATCACGCTTAGCTAATCCCTAGTCTGTCAAGGGTATTGGTAGGTGTTATAATTTATTTGCTTTGATCAAGTTGATTTTGGGTTATTGTTGTTTGGGTTGTTAAAGCTGACATCTTTAGAAGTTATCCCGAACTATGTTTTCACGTATTAAATACAAATAAATTATAATACCCTATAAAGGACAGTATTATTTAATACGTGAAAACATAGTTCGGGATAACTTCTAAAGATGTCAGCTTTAACAATTTTTAATTTTTGGTAAATAAATCAAAAATAAAATTAATTTTTTTTATAATTCATGTCTAGTTGTAAGTTTTATTCGTGTTTTTTGCTTTTGTTTATATTTTTGTTTCGATACAACAAAAAAAAAATTTAAAAAAAACTACTAGTGCCATCTTAAGATTTAATCTATCTATCGCCGTTTTTTGACAGCGAAGACCTTTATAGGTATTATAATTTATTTGATTAAATAATACTGCATCATCGATAAATCTGCCAATATCATTGACCGCAAGTTTACTATGGAAAAGTGTCATAATGTCCTTTATAGGGTATTATAATTTATTTGTTTATTTGTTTCGATCAAAACCAAACCCTTGCGACCACACGATATGAAACACAACTTAAGTAGGTGTCTCTGTTGTTGGTATACGGCAAGAATGTCAAAATAACAAATATTTATATGGAAAATCGTGGGCTTGCATATTGAACAAAAGAAAAGTATTGGTGTGGCTGTGTCGTAGACACATGTATGAGCGTATTGTATGTAACTATTCGCCTTTTAACGCGAAGTGGCTGACATCTGGCAGATTATTCAAGAACTAGAGCCAAAGGGGGCCAAACGTCAAAAAAAAAAATATTCTCATATAGCTCAGTGATTTTGTTTCTTTGTTTGTATTTTAAAATAAGGTTTTATTGGTAAAAATGAAATTTATCGAGTATGAGCACCCGCTAAAGTAAAAAAATATGTAGTGTACCAAAGTTCAGTACTTATTGTTACAAACGACGCACGTACACATTGTAAACGCACAAACACAAACGCATAAACAAAATTATATTATTATAATATACATTTGAACGTAAATAAAATAGGCTTTACGTATTAAATTATTGTAAAATAAAAATATTTTATCAATAATACTTACATTACACCATTTACCAAAGCATTTTGACGTATAACCCCCTTTGGCTTAGAGCTATTGTAGCGCCTCTTGCAGCGCTTTAAAGGCGAATATGTCATAATAATTTTTGAACGCATTGCTCTTGAGAAGCCCTTTCCAACCGTAAACATTCTATATATTTTAATTTGGCTTTTCGACGAGTATATGCCGACATTCCATTATTTATTTTAATTTTTTACTTTAATAGCTATATAATATACTATGTAATATAATATATTAGCTATACCTATTGCACATTAATGTTTTATATACGCAATCTATAGATTTTGACGAGAGCTGATGATTGAAATGCAAACGAACGTTCTAGCTTCACCGAGTCAAAATTCATAAACCTTTGAGGTTTGATTTAGTGAATATGATTCACTAAGCCATTATGTTCTTGCCTCATACTTAATGTATGAAGTTAGAATTGTATTTTTGTAGTTTGGTCGTAGCTACCTGATGAGTAGACCGAACTTTTTGATCGTGCGAGCTTGTCTGTACGAAACCAAACTACCACAGTGAAAACTCAAGGAAAAGTTTTCATTTTTTAGAGTCGATACACTTTGTATTGACTCTCGGGTTAAAGTACGGGGGGATTTTGATATTTCTACTTTTTTGGTAGATATATTACATAATATTGGCCTCTTCATTTTTTCTGATTAACAAGTCGAAAAATGTTGCGAATGCCATTATTATTAATATATTTTGTCTATAAACAGCCGAAAGAATCGATTGATTTTAAAATATTACTACAACAAATGCATTGGATAATTAAAAAAATAGCTAATACGATTTATGGCGTCACACTCAATTCGATGACGCCACGTTTGAGACGGGGTAATTAATAAAAACACCCAACACGATTCGAAATTTATATTTTTTCTCTTAAAACATTTATGTTTCCTTCGTTGAAACTTTATTATACCATAAAAAGCACACTACAATCGCACATTTCTTCAATCACTATTGAATAAGTAATTATACAAACAAAATTTAACATAATGAGCGTGTTTTTTTTAATGTCTGAGAAATAAGACAGAACAGATAGATAATATATCGGATAAATCCGATAAATATTTTCTCTGATGTATCCGAGAAAATAAATGATAATTTTGTTAGCGTCGAAGAAATTAAACGTCAGTTTAAGATTACCAAACAAATATTATCGTGTTGTTTTCATTTAAAATAAATGTCTGTCAAACAACAATCTGAACTTTTTTCCAGAGAAAAGATTCAATTTTAAAATTATCCGAGCGTAAAAAAAACGACACAGAGAAATACATTTTTCCTCGGATACTAAAAAAAAACGCGTATCTGTATTTTGACAGTTAAATTATTTCTCAGATTACTTCGATATAAAAAAAAACATGCCCAATATATATTATTTGATTATATGTATCTCTACATTGATTTTACATTTCCAAATTTTTAGTTTTCTTACTCATTGCAAAAATGACGATTAACTTCTCTTATTAATTGATCGATATCATTGGGTAGCATAAGATACTAAATTTAAGTTATGGCAAATACAGCCGTTTATAAAAAGTTGAGGAACTAATTGTTTTAATTTTGCCCACCCTACTTTTCTTACCCGTCATTAAGTTACAATTATCAGACGTAAACCCAATTATTTTACTCAAAGGTATCCCTTTTTCATTTCGAATTTTCACAATACTATCAAAAACTCCTTGAGCAGAGCAATTATCTAGCGGTATTAAACCTAAAAATCGATCGTAACATTTGTTTTGAAATAGCCTTATAATTATGGCTAAATTTTTACCGATTGCATCTATAATTAGAGAATTTTTTGATATATTTGCGATATTTTCCGAGTTTGCGGGGCCAGTAATGAATTTTATAATATGCTGATATCTTATACGATTAATTGTTATCTTCTTAATTATTTGGGAATCAAAGATGTGACTTTTCAAGCATAAATTAAAATGGTTCAATGCCGTAAAAGGCAAATTGTGCTCGGCAATGAACATACCTACTCATTGCAATTTCGAATTTTCTCTTTGGCTAAAAGATGTTTGTCCTCGAAATCAGGGTTAGTAAAATTGGTAATTTTAAGAGCTTTCATTTTTATTTTCTTGTCTGTTTGATATTTTCCGCAGTTTGCATAACGCAAGAGGCATTTCAATATCCTTTCTGTTTTTAGAAATGTGGTTCCTGTACCACGTCGAGCCAGTTCATCGGCTTTTATATTCCCTGTACTAATGAAATGTTCTGGCACCCATATGATATGCATGTTGAATTGATCTGTTACCTCGCTAAGATATGAGAGACAGTTCTGGACTACTTTCAACGTGAGGAGGTGTGATTGAAGCGCTTTAATGGCAGCCTAACTCTCCGTATATATACGAAAATCACAAGTCGATATTACATTATACCTCAACCAATCCACGACTTCCTTTATCGCAGTTACTTCAGCTTGAAAAATGCTACAGTAGTCGAGGAGACAGAAGGAGAGGTATAACATAAGTCCCTCACAGAACACCCCAGCCCCAACTTTTCCATCCTGTTTTGAACCATCAGTGAAGAAGTTTATAACTCCTGGTTCTAAAACTGCATCCATCATCCAGTCCTCTCTCAATGGGATCCTAGTCCGGAACTTTGTGTCGAAAGATAGTGACGGGACAGTATAGTCGGTGGTCTTGGGAATGTCTCTGTTGCACAGTATAGATGAGTGCCCTGTATTGTTGCAGGTCCACATTAAGGTGGATTTCAGTCGTATGGCAGTACAAGCTGCCAACTGTTTACCCAATATATCTAGAGGAGTCAAAAGTAGCAGAGTCTCCAGTGCCCTCTGATCCACAGAGATATTGTTCTCTGAACTTTCGATAACAGCTTTTGGTTGACAGTTTTGTCCAGAGCAGGCCACTGCTCGCTACTCCGCTACTGCGGTATAAAGCCAATGTAACATGCGGGCTCCATCCCTTACCTTTTCCAATGGCATTTGGAATGGAGCTTGAGTTAAATAATTAACAAAATTATTAAATATTAAAATAAAATTAAAATTACTGGAAAGTGTTTAAAAAGAAAATTTGTTTTTACATGTCATTGTGCTGTGAAATATGTTTGTACACGCCATCGAAAATTCATTTTACATGAAGGAAATCGAAAAAAGTGAAAACAATTTGTCATTTGGCGGCTAATAACTAAAATTAGGAATGAATTAAATAATTAACATTTTTTTAAAAATTATTTAATTCATCTGCCGAGAGCAATTGTTGTTGTAGGTACGTTTCTCAGGGATAATCGCTTTTAATTGGAAAAAAGTTCATTGACAAAAACTATAAAGCTAAATTTAATCAGATAGGTATAAAATTGTGTATGGTTTCGAAAATCTTTAAAGCGCCGCAAAGGCGCCACAATTACCACTAGAAAATGGTGATCAGCAATTCAAAATTTATTTGTACGTATATTATTTATGAATTATTTTGTCCTTGATTAAATAAATGAATATTTCAATGGGCAAAAAAAGACCCTTTTGCAGCAAAATTAATAAGAAAAATGCCAAATTTTGCGTTGAACTTTCGGTCACCTTTTTCTCTAGTTGTAATATCGTACGTCAGATGTCAGCCGCTTTGCGCTAAAAGGCGCATCAAGAAACTTTCTTAAGAAAAGTTCTAATTTTTTAGTTATTAAACTAATTATTTTTTGAACATTATCCAATTTACAATAAAACCAATAATAACTAATTTTGAATTAAATTTAATTTCAAAATTTTCCCACCCGCAATTTTTTTAATCAACTTACACAAACATATTGCAAATACATTTTTCAATATTTTCTTTTTGGAGCTAACACTATTGCCCATATTTCAATAACGTACGGTTTGTGATAGAAATACTACAGTCAACTGGTTAAACATTTGAAGTTGTTTTATTACCATAATTAAGCAGTTTTTTTCTGCACTTATCACGTTTTTATATTTTGGAATGGAACCCTATATTTACTAATTGCTTTTAAGCTTAAGCAAAAATATATCTGAACTTGCATTATAATTAATTATCTTAAAATTATGTTCACTTGTACAATACCAAAATGGATTAGGCTAATTAGCATTCGTATCCACAAAAAACTAAGCTTGTTTGTTTTATAAATACTGTTGAAAGTTTTCTGTTTTTTTTTAGTAATTCAATTTTGTACGTCTGCACAGTTTGTTGCAATTGCTACAAAATTAAAAATGCTAATTATTTTATTTTAATTTTAATTTTATTATCATCAGGGTGTTCGTATTTTAACAATAATATGTATTTCACATAAACAAAATTGCCGTTAAAAACGTTAGCGAAATAAAATGTAAATAAAAGAATTAGGCCTATAGCCGTACGTCCTCGATTTGGCTACTGCGTAAGGTAGGACGTAAAAAGCGAACTTCGAAAGAGATTGTGGGAGTGCCTTGAGCCCCAGAAAAGATTGCAGAGATAGAAACAAACAAAACAAAACAAATGTTTTAAAGCTAACTATAAATTATGTACTCTAATAAAGTAACACAACCAAATTAACATAATCAAATCGTTAAACATTTCAAATAATTTTTGGTAGTTATGTTGACATTTAAAAAAAAAATCTAAACCACGTTAAATCGATACTTTAGATTTTATTCTTCCCTTCCAAAATGTAAATTTTATTATTTTAATATGGTAGATTCATTATTTGTATTAATTAAAGAGATTAAAATCATATTAACCCTACTCACGTGCACATTATAATATTTTGTTAATCATTCATTAAGCGTATAATTTGTTTTGTATAGATTTACAAGAAAATTTATTAAATTAACGCCATTACCATCGCTTCTAATTTATACAAAATATGTGTTGGTATAATGTAATATCAAACACGCATTGATAAGAGCTGTGATAAACAACACAAACCTAAAAGTAATAATTAATTGAAATGATGTTTCATTGAATCGAAATGTTTTATTATTCATGAAAGCTTTTTTGAAGTTACATTAATTTGTTGTATATCTGTATTTAATGAACATAAAATTATGCCATGATACGATAAATTGGTTTTTGAAATATTTTTCTCGTATTTGTAGGTGAGCATATTGAATTCGGAAAATAATTACAAATCGGTTAATGTAATTGTTTAGCATATCATTAGTTTGGCATTTCCTAACATGTCGACGGCTTTGAATTGGAAAAATGACATTTTGATGCTAAAATGCAGAACTCATCTTACTGCATTTAATCTTTATGATTTGTTTTACCAGAACCATCTTGATGTAAACAGAGCCGGCATGTAAAAATTGAACTTATATAGAAACACTAAAAAATCATTTATTTGCATAGTGTTTGTATGAAAAATCGCGATTTCGATTGATGATAAAACTTGAATTAAAACTTAAACCCAGTTAAATAATTTTTTCTGAAATCGATAACAAGGAACTCAATGTCTTACTCATTTAAAACACAGATTCTAAAATTTTCCTATTTTCCAGCAATTAGCAAACGAAAATAAGGGAAATTAAATTAAAAAACATTTTACAACAATAACAATATGTATTAAAAAGAGAAAATGCAATTTAATGTCGTCATCATTTGTCCACATCTAAACCCAATGGTAAGAAAAAAGACAACACGTTTCCGCTCAAAAATTAAAATTAAAACAAATCAAAAAGAGCCAAACAGAATAAATTAAATCAATACAATGCACAAATCACTTATAATAGATTACGCCTTCGTGGATTTAGTTTTCGTAGTTTACTGCGCATTACGTCAACTGAGAGTTGCTATTGACGATTGTAAAAGTAGAGAAAGCGCCTCTCGAGGACAATAGTTAAAATGATGCACCTGATAAAATGACATTTGTCACAAATGCGACGAAAGAAAATTTAGCAATGCGGTGATTAAAAATTGTTTTTATATTCCGAATTTGGAATAATTTACAATTATTAGCAATCCTGTAAGTAAAAATTGTGTTTACAGTTCAAAATTGGAATTGTTTACAATAATTTCGAACGTCAAATTATCAGGTACCTCAGTTTAAAAATTTTCCACTAGGTGGAATCCGTGATGCTCCAATCGTCAATAAGATATTGCAAAGGAAATGTATGAAAAATAAAGAATTTGTCTAATAAATGTATAATATATGGATGTATTATGGTTGAATATTTCTTTCCTCTTACAAAATAGGATCCATGCTTTCAACAATCTCTTATTTGTTGGAAAAGAATGAAAACTATATGGACAATTATTTATATTGTTATTACAACAATTAAATACGGTGCACCACGTTATTTATTTAATTTAATTTAATTTTTGGATTCAATTACATACAACAATATTGTGAAACAAAGCTGTTCACTTTCATTTGACGTTATTTTTTTATGCCGTTTATTTTATGATCCAAATAGGCAAAGTGCGCAAGCAATGTCATCAAAGCAATGTGGCATGCTTTGCAAATTCAAAATAACAAAAGAAAGATATTCGAATTCAAATTTGAATGGAGGCAATGAAAGAGATGATTATTTATATTTCGAATTATGTTTATGACGTAAATTCCACAAATACCTTATTTTTCATGGCGATTTTCACTAAGAAAAAAACATTTTCATGACTCGGATTTTCAATCAAATAAATTTACATGTTTCACGAACATTTTCGCATAAAAACAAAACAAAAGCTCACATTTCTAATAAACTAAAACTGTAAATGAAAATGACGTTTATGGTGATCGACCGGCTTGAGTTCTTGTGTTAACTGAACTTTAAAAGCCTTAAGACCTAAGCCTTTATGCAAAATACGGTGTAATGTCGTTTGTGGAATGTCTAATTCCAAAGATAGACGAGGAATCGACAAACCTGGGTTTTCTTCAACACTACGGGCTACAGCAGCAATATTCTCAGTTGTTCTTGAGCGACGTACACGGTTTCGATTCTTCACATCACCAACTTGTCCTAACAGCTCAAATTTTTCCACCAGTTTTACTATTGCCGGCCGAGAAGGTGCTTCACGACAACCAAAAAGTTCTTTAGTTTTACGAACTGTGACTGCAAAATTTTCACCAATTTTGTAGTGAATTTTAAAAATTTCAATGCGTTGTTGAATCGTGTATCGTACCATTTTTATTAATGGCGTAGTTTTTACTTGTCAAAAGATGGCAGCTTCAAAATAGACAGCTGCCCAAATGGCAGGCTATTCAAAATGAAACCTTTTATTGGAAAACCCTGTACCAATAATATTTAGGTCATTTATAGTTAATTGCATTCTAATCAAAATCGGACTGAACCAAAAAATGGTAACCGGGCGATTCCACTAGCACAATTCCACTAGACACAATTCCACCAGGGCAATTCCACTTGACACAATTCGACTGGGGAACAATTTAACTTCCACAATTTAACTTGCGTTATAACTTGTATTTTAACTTGTGTAGTTAAACGGAAACGCAAAATAAACTTTAATATTTTCTTTGTGTAGACATGGTTTCAATTGTACATTATAATTTTTCGTTAATCGAATATTTTAAAATATTTTGCAGTTTTTATATCTCAGTGTTTATTGAAACTTTATTACGATATGGATTTTTAATTAATAAAATCTGAGAAAGGCAAAGAAGCTATTTTTAAAGAAGGGTATATAACCTTTCAAAAATATGGTCTAGACGCTTGGTTAATTTCTTTTGCAGCTTAAATACAAGATTTATTCTGATAGCAAGAGTAGTCAAGCGTTATTACATTTAACAAAATAAAAAAGGAGATGACGATAATGATGTTGTTACAGTAAGACGAAATATACATGCGTCTGTGTGATCAAGAACCATTTCACTAGACACCAAGCACAATTCCACTAGACCCTATTCCACTGCACACAATTTCACTTGCACAATTCCACTTGGCTGCATAGTAAAATGTTTACTTATTTTTTTTTTAACATTCGTAATTCTTTCTTTAGGTAACTTTTTAACTTTAACTTTTTTTATAAACATGTATACGAATTCAACTTGCACAATTTAACTTTACGCATTTAGGGTGGTATATCGCGCGTGAATTGATTTATGCCAAGTAGAATTGTGCCAGTAGAATTTTGTGCAGCGGAATTGTGTCTAGTGGAATTGTGCTAGTGGAATAGGCAAAAAATAGATCAAGGCTTCTTTATTTTATCGGCTTATCCTCCAAACAACCTCATAAACTCAATAAGAAAAATCTTCTTCTTAGCTATATAATTTAAAGATGAATAGCTTCTCAGGATTTAAGATATGCAGCCCACTTAAAATGTGCATAAGCTTGATAGCGTTAGACAGCAAATAGGCTAAACCAAATAGTGGTTGTAATTAAGTATAGAAACAGTATTTTTAAATTTTACCATGGCAATAAAGATATTCTAAATTTAATTTAATTAGTGGACAAGAACTGCTAGACAGAAATGCAGTACCTGCATACTGAATGCGTAGTACCTGCATACTAAAATTACTATTTTCTTCAAAAGCAAAACTCTTGAATCGAATAATTTTCGATGTTAAAATGTATGCAATTATTTATTAGCAACTCTTAAACTGTATTCACGGCCCTTTGAGAATTTAACAATTTGGAAAACATAAGAAATTGTATTTTATGTTTCTCAAATTGCTAGAGATTCTCAATGTCCCGCGAATAGATTTTTCTAAGCAAACATTGCTTAGAACACCTGCGAATGAATTTTTCTAAGCAATTTCAGTGATAAGACATAATTCAACGGGCAAATTTTTTCAGTTTTCTAGAATCAAATTTATGATAGAAAAACTTTGAATTTTTGTTCGTTATATGCCAAAGTGCAAGCCTTATCGTCAAGCACATTCCACAAAGCGAATTCCAAAGGAACAAAGAGTTTTTGAACTTGTTGGTAATTCCGAACTTTTGTTCAAGGTTCTATTAATATATTCAAGAAAATATTATTTGTTGAACACACATAAGGCTGCCCACCCAAATATGTGAATAATTTCCACTTTGGTCTGGTATATGTTTTATAAATTTTCAACTGTTTCGCGGAATTAAAATAAAACCCGCAATGATGTAAACAACACTCACGCTGGAGTCACCAGTGTCGAAAGACGAAGTATATTTACTGTTCATACCAATGAAAACACACGACTGTATAATATAACGACAACTTAGTTATTTTTAAATGTATTACGATAATAGAGGCTTTCCAATCGAACACCCAAAGTACTTTGGATAATCACTCTATGGAGGTCACTGTCCCTGACATTGTCCCAAGGAGGATCAACGATATTCCTTAATACCTTTTCTGAAACCTATACGGATGCTATTTACGTTGATCTTTTACAACTTGGTTGTAAAAGAGCAATGCTAATAACATCTAAAATGATGCTTTGGCTGAATGCTGAAGACCGTAAGTCCAAATTGCTTTCAATATCTGCTTGCACACATCTTTCTGTATTTAAGTTTTAGTTCGTCACTTTTTTCGTGACGTGTGCATCGTAGTTTAGGAGATTACTTAGCTGTATTCGCTTACGGTATTTTTTCTCGATTTATGGTAACTGGGATATGTTCGATTCGGCTGTTTGTAAAGACGATGTGAACTGATTTATATTCATTTATTTTTATTCGACATATTTTTGCCAATTTATGTATTTGAGTAATAGCTGAATTAAGCAGCTAAGATCGCCGTGAAGATGATAAGGTAGCATCTAGCTTAATCCTAAAGAATCTATCTTTCAAGTAAAATTTTAGTATTTTAGCGAATTGCATTGGAAGAAGATTTCTTAATTTGTGGTTAAGCCCTTCAAGCTCCGCTCTGTCAAATAGTTAAATATAATAGTACGCTGTTAGTTACGAAAACTGAACTGATAGATTATTGGATTTAACGTTTTTACTATTACTCTCAAAGAGTATAAGACGAACTTTGGAGAACACGTGATAAATCGGTTTTTGAGAGCGAATCGTGTTCGCCCGAATGCTGATCTCCGTTGATTGTTGCCACTCTCTCGATAACGTGCCCTGCAAATACACGGGACACCGTTGATTGATTGGTTCCTGTCAGATTAGCTACGTACCGTTGAATATGTCCTTCTTGCGTAATGTCACTATTCTCGTTGCCTGTTGCCTCTACTTAACTAACATTAGCAAGAGTAGATCGGCGAGAACTAATTTTATTTAGTTTTCAATAAAACTTTTATATCATAACAAAACTTTGCTAAATCGATGATTTAAAATAATTTGATTTGTACTGGATTTTGCATCTGATGTAAAAGTCACCAATACAATCAAAAAATTGCAGTTTTGTTTACGTTTGCATAGAAACAATTGAAACACAAGTGTTTGCTTTGATTAAAAAATTCAAAAAAATATGTGACCATGTATTTTAAAAATAAGAGTCTCAATATCGAATTGTAATTTATTGCATGCATATTTGGCCGCGTTATGAATTACGTGGCAATTACAACTGGCTTGTATTAAATTTTTATTCGATATTTTCATTTTTTGATAAACCGAATTATGTATTCCATAGTTTAAGCAGAGACAACACATTTATCATAGATCTCTCTTTTGACTAAAAACATGAAAAAAAATAAACTTCTGATATTTCATTGTGTTGGTGTATTTTATATGACAATGATTTTTAAATGCGTTGCGTATATAATACGTATATGCAATACAACGATAAGATGGGAAATATCAGAAGTTTACTTTTTTTCATAGTTTTTAGAAAAATGAGAAATCTATGGTAAATATGTTGTCTCTGGTTTAAGTTTGCATTGTCCGCTGAATATGCCTCAACGTTATTTAGGAACAAACCTAGGTCTTCCAAATTATTCTTAAATTTTTGGGTGACAGAAGCTGAGTCTTCATAATCGCCTGTATAGAAATCTAAAATTATATGTTTAATCCCTTCGTTTGGTTTAAAATAAGTCTTAACTACATGAAATAATTTTTCATGTCTCATATGTATTTGAGGCGTCACTCGATATGGAGTAAATTCATGATTGCTAGATTTTAAATTAAGCAAAACTAATTGAATTGCCTTTTTCCCAAAACGTTTTCTGCATAACTGATAATTTTAGTTCTACCAAGTGGATTTTATTGAAAATTGCCGAATCACTAAACAAATTATAATTTAATTTTATCTCACAACCTGTGCTGTTGTAGCTACATATGTTGATGCATAATAGCATGATATACACATGACACAACTCAGCTCTAGTTTTTAATATTGAAATTGAATTATGCTCACCTTGCTTTTGATGTGTGTTTTTACTGACTTTTCACCGTCATGTTTTAACAAAGGTTATGTTAAATATTTTACATCGCATTGTAAATTCATTTTCTTTAAACAGCCAACTCTTGTACTCACCACTTATTTTTAAATGAAACAAAATATCAACGTTTCTGTGTAGAACCTCCTTTAGATTAACTCAGCTTTTAAATATTAACTGTAAACCATTATTAACCATCACCACACAGAAAACGTCACACTACCCCTAAAATATTGTAAACTTCGTTTTTTGTTTGTATTGTACTAAATACATATTATGATACGTATGAAGTTGTATTACACGTATGTATATTTTATTGATTGGAGGATGGAGAAATTTAAATTTTGGGATAAATATAATATTTTGACGACAAGAAAAATCAAAAATTAAAATTTTTCTTACATTGCATAACATTTGTTCAGTTTCTTAATTTAAAAACTCAAACTCTGAAATGGAGCACATCGCCCGGGAGCGCCGAGAAACTGCTACAAACCCTGACTTAGGGACAAAATGATGATGGCAACCCTATATTTTGATTTAAATCGCTTTGTATTGTAAAATTCAGTAAACTCGTTTTATCGTCACTTTTTTAATTAAATGTGTGTATTTTAACTATTTTTTTAAAAACTTATTTTGAAATTAAATTTTAATTAACTGATAAAAATTTCAAATATACAGTAATCCCCCCTATAACACGGTACTCTTATAACACGTTTTCATATTACACGATTTCATGTCCCTCGTATAACACGTGTTTTCCCCCATATAACGCGGGGATTTCCCACTTTGATTTTAATAAAATTCACATATTTTGTTCATAACATAGTTTTTCCTTAATATTCGATTTAAACCCCCTTTAACGAGAAAAGTTAAACGTGATTCATTTGTACATAACGCGTTATACGGGGTCATAGGAGCACGTTGTACGAGCATTCTCGTACAACGCGTTTTCCTATAACGCGGAACGAATCTACCGTGTTATAGGGGGGATTACTGTAATTTATTATTTAATATATATATATATATATATATATATATATATATATATATATATATATATATATATATATATATATATAACGGTCTGTGTTATGTATTACATAAATAGCTTAAAAAAGCAAATTTAATTTAATTTAAGCTGACCGAAATTATCACAAAGAAATTAAAATCAAATTTGACTGCTAAAACCCAAAAAAAACTTGTTTTTTTTTGTTTGTAATAAATGAGTGCTTTTAATGCCGAAATTGATAAAAATATCATGATATTTTTTATTTATTTATTTTATTTTATATCATGCTAATTTTTATCATTTTTGCCCGATTGAGCATTAGGAATAGATACAAAATATGAATTCCTCATCTACATAAAGCTATCAAATTTTAATGTCTCTAATATTTTTTCTTTTTTATTGTAGAACTAACATTTATGACAGTGTATTGTTGATAAATTAGGCTAGGAACATTTATATGTATTGCATAATTATACGAGTATTTCATCACTAACCCGAGCATGGTAGATAGAATAGTATTATACTGTTTTGCTATTATAAGTTATATTAGGGCTGCGGCCGAATTCTCGGGTAAATCAATTACTACGGTAAATGTAGATTTTTAGTGTTCATTTTTGGTTAAATTACGATTTTCGTAAATATTT
Source organism: Tipula helvola (assembly GCA_963556165.1). Taxonomy (NCBI): domain Eukaryota; kingdom Metazoa; phylum Arthropoda; class Insecta; order Diptera; family Tipulidae; genus Tipula; species Tipula helvola. Next base: position 192,862,660 of record OY744481.1, on the reverse strand, counting down.
TTTTTTCTTTATTATAAAATAATAAAGTATCCAAACGTGAAATATTTACAATTTTTTGTTTTGTTTACCCTCCATAAAATAAAGGTAAATGCATTTACCGAATTTACTCGAGAATTCGACCGCAGCCCTAGGTATGATAATCTAGGTGTGCTAAACACTATAGGTAATTATGAGAATTGGTTAAAGTCTTAAACATTCGATTCATAGCAAAAATATTGTGTTATTTACAAGAACTTGAACATGCAACTTATGTTTGTTTGTTTTTAATTTGTTGTGGTCAGCTGTGATGTCAGTTATATGACCTACTTGGTATGATCCACTCTTATCTTCCAGTTCCTTCTTCTCCGAAGGGCTGTAGTAGCGGATTTGTGCTAATATCTTCTTCTTTCTTTATTTCTAAAGAAGAAGAGATTTATTTAATTCGTTCTATATCTTCTATATATTTCTTAAAGTAGGTTATATCACTCGGAGTAGTCATTTCAATTTTTTTTTTTTTACTTAAACATAATTTTAAATTAATAGGCCAAAATTGACCTTGAAATACCAAAAATATTAATCTAAAAGTTATTTACAATTATTAACAAATATATTTTTCTACTGTCAGAAGGACCGATTAAAAATCGTCTAATTATATAATTAAAATATTATTTCTAGTAATAATTTTCATATTTCTTGTTTTTTTTTTTTTATTTTTTTTAGTTAGAATTATAAAATTCAAATGATTTTCTTAATAGTTTATTTTAAATATAATATACTCCTATAGTCCAGGGACATATTAATTTTTTTTAATTTTTTATATACAATAATTTATACCATCACTCTTATTCTATGTTAATTTGTTAAGCCCCATGTTAGTATTTTCAAACGTATAAATATTAGTCATTTTAGTGGTATTAGTAACATTGTGATTATAAAAAACTATCTCCTTTTTATTAATGAGCTTGCCCTCACTAATAAAGGTCAAAAAGATAATTTTTTTCAGAGTCCAATTCTTGAAATAGTTATTCTAACCGCATTATTTCTTTTCTTATCTTTATTTTCATTTGCCCAATTTAGTTTTATAATTCATTTGCTTTAAAAAATTTACGATATCTTTATATTCTCCTGCATTGTGTTCTTTCAGTATTACTTGTAACGATTTATTCCTTAATACTGCGTAGTTATTTCTGCAATTATCGAATTTGGTACAGTCAGTAATTATGTGCTCGTTATCTTCGATTACTCCACACTCCACAATGGTCACAGTTTGGTGAGGGTTCTAATCCTATCATGTTTTTAAATTTTTTATTAAATGCATGTCCAACTCTTATTCTAATTCTATTAATCGTTTTTATCTCTTTGTTTTTAAATTTAATATTTTTAAACCATAGTTTTAATGGTGGTTCTATATGAGATTGTCTATAGAAACTACCTCTGCTTTCCGTCATTTGATTATACATATATAATTTTCCATTCATTATCTATCCCCTGTTTTACCAATTTCCTTATATCTTTCAAAGTAAATTCATTTTCTATTTTGTGTGTTGGATTCGTACGTGACCCGAGATCCATTTGATTACAAATTTGATACTCTCATTAAAACCTGGTGTCAATTATTTGGTTTTCGTAGTGGTTATTGGAATCATATTTTAATGCTGAATTAGCAGATTTGCATGCACTTTGATGCCCGTCTCATGAAATAAATCGACGAGCGAGACACAACATGACGGAGTTAAAAATTCGTGATCTCGTAAGCCCAAAAGTAGTCGTACCAACTTTTTTTTTTGCTTTTGCTCAATATGTTTTCATGTGCTAATTATTTGTTGTATACAGCTGTCAAAGTTTACAATTTTTTATTTGATTTTATGTGTGTAGTACTAGTACGTAATATGTTAATAATATTTTATTTGATTATGTGTATTTATTAAAAATATTGATTTATAATATGAACGTGTCTGAGGAAGAGCTTCGGCTTATAATGAAATTAAAACAGAGCGGCTGCGAGATATTATGGCAGCTAAGTCATCCGCTAGATAAAAATAACACATTAAGAAGAATGACTTGGACTGATGTAGGCAAAACGCTGGGGAAAAGTGCAGATAATTGCATGATGCTGTAGAAAAACATCAAGGCGAAGCATAGCAGAGAGCAAAGAAGTCTTTACGGTATGTTAGTGGCAGCTGTCATAAACAAATACGTCCCAAAATAAAGGATTTCCTGCCAGAAATGAATTATTTTGACGATGACGATAAAGAAAAATAAGTATGAGTAAAGCAAATACAGTAAACCCCCGCTTTACGATGGGCTTGCAATACGATTAAATCGCTTTACGATGAATCGACTCTACTAAAATTTAACTCACTTTACGATTAAAAATCAATTTTCTTGCCTTGTACGGATTAAGTTGTTTATGTCATGTAAAGTGTGGTTCATTTTACGATAATGTGGTTCATTTTACGATAATTTCACAATACGATGAAGTTAGTGGAACGAATTACCATCGTAAAGCGGGGGTCCACTGGGAAATTTTAGATCGCTATTTAAAGCTTAAAAGCATTGGCACATGCAAATTATGTTGACTGATATCCCAAACCGTAAAATCAAATTATTAACCCAATTGTTTCATCTGAATTCATTAAAAAAATATTTCGGCTCTACTAAAACTATCATATTCTTCGAAAATTTTGTTGAAATTAATTGTTGAATCATCTGCACTTTTCCCCAGCGTTTATCAATATTTTTAATAAATACACATAATCAAATAAAATATTATTAACATATTACGTACTACACACATAAAATCAAATAAAAAATTGTATACTTTGACAGCTGTATACAACAAATAATTAGCACATGAAAACATATTGAGCAAAAGCAAAAATAAAAAAGTTGGTACGACTACTTTTGGGCTTACGAGATCACGAATTTTTAACTCCGTCATGTTGTGTCTCACTCGTCGATTTATTTCATGAGACGGGCATGAGAGTCTGTTATAATAATAATTTTCTTATTTTTACTCGTTAACGATATAGTTATTGCTATTTTAATTGCAATTGTCTCGATTGTTTATATATCAGTATTATTATTTAGTTTAATGGAGATTTTTTGATTGTTTTCTTCAATAAAAATTCCTATACCACCCAATTCCATCCTTTAGAGCTCCGTCTGTGTATATTTTTTTATAATCATTAAAGTCTTTTAATTCCCCCCGAATCATGTTTTTAATAATTAATGTATTTGTATTTTCTTTTTTAAATGGAGTTATAAATTCTGATATTACTTTTAAGTTTTGAGGTGAAGTGATTTTTTTATGTATTTTCTTTATCTTTGAAAGGATAGGGATTTAACATACAATTTATTATATTTTTTAGAAGATTTTAAAAGTAGGATATCTTTTCCAAGTTTAGTATCATTAAATATATTTTTAGCTATATAATTCATAGATTTTATTTTATTATCTAATTCTACCGGTATTTCTAATGCTTCAGCCAACAATGCTGACAAATATTATTGATTGTTTTATTCTCGTCATCCGTGATTATATAAGCATATTCCATCTTAGATTTTATAACTGACCTGTAAATTTTTAACAACAATTCTGGATGGGTTTCACTATCTTTGTGAGTAAAAATTTTTAGAATATTGATTGTATTTTGAATTTTTTCTTTCATGATCTTATTATAGTGTTTAGTCAGCGACATTCTGTTTGAGAACGTAATTCCTAATATTTTAGTTTCCATCTGCTCTATTATAATATTATTGTCTACCCTGAATTCCATTCTTCTTTTATTATTTTTATTTTTAAAAAGTCTTAAATAATGTGTCTTATCCGTGGTTATTTCAAGTTTTAAGTTTTTTATTTTTTCATTCAAGTCCAATAATGCTACTTTCATATTATTTTCCAATCTTTCATCGTTTTCTCCATTCACAATCATACTAATATCATCTGCAAATTGTAGAACAATCGTTTTTTCATTGTTAAGTCCGTGAATTTTTGAAATATAAATGTTAAATAATGTAGGACTTTAGCAACCTTGAGGGATTCCTGAGTTCGTAATATTAGTAATTTCTTGACCTTCCGAATGAATAGTTACTTCTCTATAAGTAAGAAAAAAGTAAATCCAGTTAATAATGTTGTGATCGAATTCCATTTCCTTCATTATTTTAATTAGAATATGTTTGTCAACATTGTCAAATGCTTCCTTTATATCAGCGTTGAGAATTATTATTTTATTGTTTGCTTCTTTCTCCATCTGAATATGTCTAGTAAGTTCGGTCATATAATCCATTATGTTCGTGTTTTTTCTGAGTTCATAGTTATTCCTGTTTAAAATTTTTTATCATCTACTTAGGTGTTTATTTATTCTTGTTAAAATCATTTTATTGAAAATTTTCGAAAAATCAGGGAGAAAGCATATACATAGGTATAATTTAATAAATCTCTTTCATCTTTATTTTGTTTTAATATAGCCACTACTTTAGTGACTTTCCAACTTGTTGGGTGTATTCCAGATTCCCAAATTACACTAAAGTGATTTAGTAACAAGTTGCGAAAAAAACAATTTTGTTTATACTTAAAAAGAGTAGATTCAACTTCAACATACATATACTATTTGGAAAGTTCATTCTAAGAAAATTAATCGCATTATTTTTGTCTTCCATTATATTGAATTGCATTGCTTTTTTGTTTTTAATTTTGTTACTATTATTCCAGATTTGTTTGTTTGTCGTTTTATTATTTATACCTTATAGAAAATCTAACCTTTTTTTCTCTCTTTTCATCATTTGTTTCATTTTTTGTACCGGATTTCTCAGTTCCATTGCTGTATATAAGATTTTATTATTATTATAAATATTTTGTTTAGCTTTTTTAATATTCCAGAACTTTTGAAGATCATCATTCCACCAATTGTTTGTTTTGTAGTTTACATTGCATCTGATGATGAATGTATTTTGACTGTCAATTCCTTCTAATATATTTTATATGGAATTATTTTCAAAATTAATTTTGTTATTATAATCAACAATGATTTTTCTCCAATTAGTTATCTGTTTGTAAATAAATATATTTGTACTAGGGGGTATAGCCCGTCCTAGGACGGATACAATTTATATATAATGGGGATATCCAGAGGCCACTGTTACAATCACCATTTGACCATTTGCTATTTGATTAGCCGTTATTATTTAGCCGAGTAGGAGTAGCACGAAATTAAAGGTTTTTAAGGAGTATTGTACTTTAAATACACCTTAAACCAAAGAGTAAGGGCTTTTATGAATGATTTTAAATGTGTTGGGGACACAAAAACCTTACAAAAAACAAAATTCAGGGTGGGCTGTGTCGTCTACACGGCCGTAGGTGTTTTGCGTGATAACGTTTATAAGGTGTTGAGATTAATTATTTTAATTTAATATAAATTATCTGCTACAGTTTTTTACGCACAAATAAATGAGGGATTCTCTCCCTATAGTGTCCTCAACTATTATAAATTGCTATTTGCAGATTTTAATTTCAATTAAAATTTGTGTGGAGGTTAATTATTTTAATTTAAAATAAATTAACCACCACTGTTTCTTTATGCAAAAATTTACTTCAGAATTGCTCGGATTGGATGATGTTCGCGGCGTAGCTTGCCACACCGTTGCACAAATATAATGCGTGAGGCATGACGCCTAAGGACCAACCTAAGAAATCATACATTTTAGTTATAGATAATGATTACAGTTGATGAGTAATTGCCCACGTCCAAGAGCAAAATTTCGTGGTAATTTGCTGAATATGCGGTGTAAGACGTGATCACGTCCAGAAATATAAATTGGAAAAACAAAACTGAAATACCGCGAGCACTATCGAACCCCAGGCCTCAGCCGCTCTAGTTCAATATGTTACTACTAAGCCACGATCCAACTTGAGAAAATGTATTTAATTTTATTGTTGTATTGTTTCAAACATAGCATGCTATGAATTTATGACTGGAAAAAAAAATTTTACAGAAAAATTCTCATGGCTTACTCAAAATCTTAATATAAAAGTTTTTAAATAATTTATAGTAGTGTTCGCATACATTTAGGCGCATTATAAACGCGTACCACGTATTTTCTTATGTAATTTAATTACTGTAATAAAGCGCTTTGCCCATAGGAAACCGAAAAACATGAAAAATGAAAAATTTGACAATTACTAAACCGAAAAACTATTTTCGTTTGAAATTCCAGTATCAAAACTTGTATGTTTGTATCTGTGAATTAATTTTTTTTAAATTTATTTAAAAAGAAAACGGAATTCTCAGAATAATATTAAAAAAGGAAAGAAAATGCCTTTGTGGTTAGTGTGTGAAGTTGGTATATAATTTTTTTTAGACGATATTATAAAATTATAACAGAAAAACAAGACGAAAAATATTTTCGTGTACTTTTTCTGACGAAAAATTGAGAAAATATTTTAAATTTTCTGACAGAAAAAATTAAAATTGAATTTTCTGGGAATGTTAAATATTTTTAAATTATTTTTTAAATTAAAATATTTTTTTATTGTGTTTATGAACAAGTTTGCGAGTCTTTAAGCTATAATATGCTAAAGATTTTGAAGTTATTGTAAATAAAGTAAAATCCGTTTTCGTTTTCCTATGGGCAAAGCGCCTAATTATCAAGCAGAATATTTAATTTAAAGTAAAATATTTGTAACCTTTGCCGCTCTAGCCAAGTGTTTAACCACTACGCCACAAACTATATTACATTTCCCTTTTAATTTGCATTGTTAAATTGTTTTATTTTTTCAAAGCGTTCTACAGCCTCGCTAGCTAAATATATATATTAATTATGTATTGCACATCATTATATCCGGTGCTGATGTACGATGCCTATGTGTGTCCTGTCTAGTAAGGCTTCCATTCTTTAACATTATCCAATTACTTTCGGTTATAAGTTCAGCGATTTTTATTCCCAGTCTTTCCGTACTATTACTGCTATCCCATAGCATGTTATGTGCATTGATGTCACCTGCTACGAGGGCGGAGTGAGAAGTTTGGTAAACTCGCAACAGAGGGCGCCACAATCGCACAGATCTGTCATTTAAATCAGTTTTGACAGCCATTGAAAACAGACAACCCATTGTTTTTTGACAAACATGGGAAAAAGTGAATTTCGTGTGTTAATTAAACATTACTTTTTGCGTGGAAAAACCATTACGCAAACCAAAACAAAGCTTGCTAAATATTATGGAGACTCTTCACCATCAATTAAAATGATTCACAAGTGGTTTACTGATTTTCGTTGTGGTCTTACAAGCACAACTGATGCCGAACGTTCAGGATGCCCAAATGAAGTCATTACACCAAAAATGGTTGACAAAATCCATGATACGGTTTTGCTATACTGCAGAGTGAAAGTGCGCGAGATAGCTGAGATAGTAGGCATCTCAGATGAACATTTGCACAATATATTACACGAACATTTGAATATGAAAAAGCTATCCGCGCGTTGGGTACCGCGTTTGCTTACAATCGACCAAAAAACCACACCGCCAAAATCCATGAATTACGCTTCGAATTGCTTCCACATCCGCCATATTCTCCAGACTTAGCCTCCTGCGACTATTTCCTGTTTCCGAACTTGAAGAAATGGCTCGGCGGAAAGAGATTCGGCTCTAATGGTGCAACAAACGCCTATTTTAAAGGGTTGGAGAAATAGTATTATTCGGAAGGGATCGAAAAATTGGAAAAACGTTGGACTAAGTGTATCGAGCTAAAAGACGACTACGTTGAAAAATAAATTTTTTTTTGGCCGAAAATATTATTCCTTGTTTCAGTTTTACCAGATTTCTCACCCCGTCCTCGTATTAAACCTTCATCATTATTAATTTCAGATAAAATATTATTAAATTCTGATGTAGTTATACCCTGTTCGTTGCGATTATTATTATAAAATGATATAATATTTAAATCTATATTTCTGTATTTTATGTTTATTTTCATTACTTTAATTTTATGATTTTAAATGAAAACTTTTTACTGACCAAAAAACCAACTCCACCATATCCTCCCATCCTGTTCTTCGTGATAAGTAAAAAAATTTTAAAAGAAATATTATCATCCTCTTTCAACCAGGTTTCTGTTAAAATTACGATTTGAATATTATTAATAGTTAAATATTGTTCAAGAATGTTTTTGTTACTTTTTAGACTTCTTATATTTACATATATACATTATTTTTAACTTCCCCATTACATTATTATAATATAAGAATATTGTTAATTAATTCATTCCATTAATTAAAAAAATTTAATTAATTATTAAGTTCATTTTTGGCTTTTCCTATATCCATAAGTATTAGATCTAAAAAAGCTGGATTCTCACTATTTGATTTAGCATGAGTGATTCTGCTTTCTATCTTAGATAGTAATCCTTCTTTTTTTCTATTATTCCTAGTTAAGACTTCTACTGTTTTTACCAGTTCACTTAATTTCGCTTCCGTTATCATAAGGTTCTTACATAATTTTCTCCTCTCTTCTACTCCTTTTTAGTCTAAAGTTGAATTGAAATCTGTAAATTTCATTTTCCTATGTGGAGGTCCGAATAACGTCTCTTTTGCTTCCCTAAAAGATACCTTATTAATGGTCATACACTCTGTGATGTTTCTTTGTCTCATTTTCTCAGCACAGTTTTGATCATTCGCCTTATCCGCAGTATTTGCATTTTTTCCTGTTTTCACATGTATGATTTTCTTCTCTTATACCACATGTATCACATGGTTTAATTTCTTTTGACCTGCATCTACTTAAAGTGTGCCCATAATTCTGGCAGTTTTTACAGTAAATAGGGCTTGGTATAAAGTAGTTCACCTTCAGCAAAATGTTGTCATACATTGTTACAGTAAGTATTCGGAATTGTATCCGCTAAAAATGTAATTTTAATAAGTTCCATATCTCTTTTTTCTTGCGTACTCTGGTCCCAACGAGTCATCATTTCAATCTTTGTAATTTTCAAATAAGATTTAATATTATTTGTAATTTCGTCAATTGTGAGATCCAACGGAATGTCCCTTATTACTCCAATCGTTTTGATAAATCCATCAAGAATAAATGCGTCATACTTATCGAAATTTTTGAAACTTTCTGATTTAATACAGTCATTTGCATCCTTATAATTTTTAAAGTTATTCTTGCCATATCTTTATTAAATTGTTCCACAATTTGTATATTATTAAATCTATTACCCTTAATAGCTTTTCATAAATGTAATATGTTTAGTTTGTCTTTTTTTGTGATGACCTTAAAAGGTCCTTTATCCTGAATACCGTATACATTATTGGATTTATTTATAACTATAGCATCCAAATTTTCTTTTCCATTACTTTTCCTATCATTAGTTTGATTCACAGACATCTGTGAAATATTATCGGATCCCGTTTTTAAACTTTTATCTATTTGATTATTCAGACCTATAACCTCACTTTTTTATTTTCATTCGTACTGAAAGATACCACTTTTTCCACTGATAACACTTTTCCCGAAATTACTAACAAATCTGTAGAATTATTTGTTGTATATTGAGTTGCACCTTCTACTGTGCTTTGTACAATCTCATTAGAATTGCTCAGATTAAGGTTATTCGACAATACTTTCTCAGATTTAGGTTAGTTTTAGCTGATTTACTTAATCAATTCTTATTTTTGTTTTCATAGGTAATATTTTTAATTTTCCTTTACGACCATTTCTTGTCATTTTAGAATTTTTATCTTCACTCTCCTCTATTGAGGAATCAGAAAAAGACAATTGTTCGTCTTGATCTTCAACAAACATCAATGCTGAAAATAATATTAATAATTAGCTTTATGTAAGTGTTGACCATAGATTATATTTAATATTCTTACCTTTTTATTCCAATCAATTTGATGTTATTTCTAAAACAAAAACCTGAAAATCATTTAAGAAAACAAACAATATTGACATTTCATTTGGAAACGTCAAATAATGATGAATTCTAGTATTCCTTTGTTTTATATAAAACCAATGGTACCAGGGAGTGTTTTCTTTTATTCATTCCATAGAAAGAACAGAAGGAATAGAATATTGATCACGTGACCTCGGAATATTCCGTACGTAATGTAATAAAAGAACGGATTGGAATAAATGGAATACATTTTCCATAGCACGAATTTTTTTTATTTTGAAAATTAGGAAACAACTTAAATTTATTAAATAAATAATTTTATTATAATTAATTGAAGCTGCAAATTATTTGTACGTAAAAACACACAATGCAATATTAATTTTAATTGATATATCTTTAAAAAAAACTGGGATTTTTTGTATCCGCCAAGCTCTATTTAAAACTATTATCATGTAATAAAACTAAAAATATTTTCAAAAATTTTAATATTTAACACTTTAAATAATTAATTTTATCATAATTAATAATTTCATTTTCCATAATATCTACGATTTAATTCAATTTAATCATTTAAATTGTAGGCATCGCACATAATTACAAAACGTCAAACGGAATATTCTTTTTATTCCACCTTTCGATGTAGTACAGAAAGAATGCATTCTGAATATTCCGAATAAATAAAAGAATGGACTAAAAAAGGAATAGAAGGAATGGAATGAATAAAAGAACGATTTACGTCATTTTCGGAATGTCCGGAATATCCAGAATGAATAAAAGAAAACACTCACTATGTACATTTAAAAATTGTTGATCGACGCGCGACCTATTATAAATTTACAACAATAATTTTTTGGTACCTATTGGTTCAGTGGCATAAAATATGGAACATACAAATTTGACACGTCAGCGTGAGAACACACAGAAAATATCTGGGCATTAAAATTAAATAAAAAGTAAAACGAAAAAGTAAAGTGAATATCATGATTAGACTCACATGGCAAAAAATGAGGCACGTGGGAAGACCCATCTGCCTCAGTATTAGGCGTTACTACGCCTGAAATAATGCGGTTTTACTATTATCAAAAATAAAGTACTCACCTGATATAAAAAATGCAGTTTAATAATAATTTTAATTATAATATTTCACTATTCAACTTAATAAAATACCGAAAAAATTAATTCTATGTAATTTTTAAAATGGCTACTCTTTGTTTTAGAATTCGAGAAAAAACACCCTTTCACCACTAAATTTACAATCAGAATGAACATGCAACTTAAACTCGAATAATACATTCAAAAGTAGGAAGTTTTATAATTTGTTAAGTGGAATGGCTAAAAAACAACAAATAAAAGATTTAATTCATCTAATTTCCCGACAAATGAAGCTAACCAATATACTAAATAGTTCTATTGTATTTCTGATACACGCCTATTCTTATGTACCATAAATCAAAGGCTTATCTGATTTTATCTAGCGTTTCGCATTTACGATTACAAGTTGTATAATTCAAAAATGAATATTTGATTATGGTTTATTAAAAAGGTGTTAACGCGACTTGAAAAAGAAAATTATTAATTTTCTCATTGTTTTCTATTTTTTCAAAAAATTATGTATCTACATACTTTCTATTATTCACACTAGCAAAATTTAATTAATTATTTATTATAAATGAAAAATTGTTCTTGCTTAATAATCTTATTTTCTTGATCCTATCTTGTATACATAAGAAGTATAAGTATGTTTAAATATTCACAGGGTGACAATATTAATGTTATGTTCAATTTGAAAACATTCGCATCATTATACATTAAATTGGACTAGACAGAAAGTTTAGACGCAGTTATAAATTTCATAAAATTTACATTCCCTTTGCAATAAAAAAAATCTTCACCCTGTACATTTTGTAGAGCGACACACTAAAATTTCTTGTCCGTATGTGACAACAAAAAGTAGAAAAATGGGTAAAAATAAAAATAGGAAATAGTAAGTGCATTTTGTTGAGAAATTTACAACAACAATTGCACGTGACAGGAGTTAAATAATTCGAATTAAAAATTTGAGTTATTTAATTCGAGCTCGGAACAAAAAAAATACGTAACCATTTGAATGAAAAACAGGAGAAGTACCAACATAGAATACAAAAATTAAATCGAGAAAATAAATCGTGGCTAATTTTCTTAAAAAAAAAATAATTTCAAAATAATTCGAATTAAATTTTTCTCAACAAAATACGCTTAGTATTTCCACTTTAAGGGCCGATCGAAATTGTCGCACCGCATGAATATATGTATGTACATAGATAATTTTTTATTTCGACCCTAATACATAATAGAACGGCATAAAAAGGTTTTTGTTCCATCACTTCTTGTTAAAACGAATTAATTTTCTTCTACATTTTTACAAAGTCGTTGTTGTTGATGTTCCACAATCATACATTTTATATTTTTATTCAGTCTATTCACCAAATTTGTTCTTGATGATTTTATTGCTTTCCTTGTACATTTTCTTTTAATGGTGTTTTTTTGGTGAATGAAAATATTTTTGCCCCAACAAAAATATTTATAAATAGTTTCTAATCGAACCAAAAGTATTTTAATTGAGTGTTAATTGATAAAATTTTCTTTTTCTCGAATATAGTAGATTACTAAACAAAAATGTTTTTCGTATTTTGGAAAATTGATTAGATTACACGTTTTATATAGCCGTACACAAACATAAAAATGTTTATGTTTACTCAACACAAAAATGAAACTCTTGAAGTTCTTTAATTTTGGATTAATTGAAAGGAATACTTGCGCGTGTTGTTGTTTTTTATAGTTTTTAATTAAGAAACTTTATGTTCATTTAATGTAAATAAGCGTAACTTTCTTGATGTTGTTTTGTGGCAATAAATTTTCGTAATTTACCTGGTACTGTTAGATAAAAGAAATTATGTACAGGCAATTTCAATTCCCTGAGACGTTTATTAAGCCTTTTGTTGTGAAAAATATTAACTGTGGAATAGAGTTTTAGAATATTTTAAAGATGTATGTAGTATGCATATAAATAAAAGGTTTTTAATTTCTACACAATATCTTGTAAATTTGCTTGTCTTATTAATAGTATTCTCTTGACTTCTTGAAGAAAATTAGCATTGTGTTCAGAGAAGGGCTGTATTACGCCAAACTCAACTTTAATTTGATCTTTAAGCGATCTCAGTTGTTTATACGACTTTTCATGTTACACTTCTACTGGAAGGAACCTCAAAGAAATGCACGCACCTTTCACCGTATTCAACTATGCTCAATCCAACTGAGCAAATTTTTGCAAAAGTGAGTCTTATATTTTTTTAATTCAAAATATTCACTGTATTCACATCTGTCTGGATGTCTGTACCCATGTTTCTATGGTCAAGGGGGAGATATGAAAAGTATTTAGAGGCTGTACGTCAAGAGGGTGGAATACCTGCCATACGAATTGACCCAAAACACCTGGTTATATAAATATTTACGATTTTTTTATATATGCTGGCTTGATACTTGAAGTGGAGTCGATTTGAAGGTTAAGTTATGAGCCAATTTGGGGGTTGATTTAAAGTTGAGTTGGGGTTGGATTAGGTTGTAGCGAGCAGTTAACCAATTTTTTATATATGCTGGTTTGAGGATTGAATTTGGCGTAGAGTTTGCGGTTGAGTTGAGTTCCGTTTGCGGGTTGAATTAGGGCTGAGTTGGGGTTGGATTAGGGTATAGTGAGCAGTTAAACTGAGGATTTGTGATTTTTTTTTTTATAAACATTTTATTGGGATTCTATATCTTATCGGATTTTGATGAAATTCAGTATTTCCAATGGAAATGGGATTCTCAAGTTATTTTTAGATGAAGTTTTAGAATTTGGCCAAGTATGATGGAACTTGCCTATTTCTCAACCGGTTATAATGAAATTTGACATGTGTGTTGGAAACGTGATTCTAACATTTTTTTCGGATAAAGTTCTGGAACATGGCCAAGTATGATGGCATGTAGCGATTCACTCATTTAAAATTGCTAATTTTAATTCGTTTATCGCCACAATTATTTGAAATGTAACGCATTTCAACTTTCAAATATAATTGTGAATGAACAGCTCTTTTCGGTTAATAGTGACACCTCGAATAGAATAGTTAAACTTACTAATATTCTAGGCTTGTGTCTGTGCTCAACTCAATTAATATATTTCCCTATATTTGAGTACAGTTCACTATTTTGACATTCAAATTTAGTACATTTTATTTTTGGTTCGTAGCATAATAGAGACGACAACATATATATATTTATACATCTCTCTCTTTTTGGCTTTAACGCAAGCGACACATCTTTCGCCATCATCATTAGGTTAAAAACGAGATACTCTCGATTAAAACATCAATTGCGACACACGTTCGCTTAATTTCTTTTTCATAAGACGTCAGCGTCCATATTTAATGTATGTATATTTATTTTTCGGTGCAAATAAAAATTTACCTGCTTTAACTGGATTTGCGAGCAGAAGAAAATACTTCTAAATTCAACGTTTATTTACGCGAAGTAAATTAATAAACAATTGGTGGTGGATTTTAAAATAAAATTTATTTATTGTAAAACTTAAAAATTGTAAATACAAAACACTACACGGGTTCATGGTGTAGTTCAAACAAATAATCATTGGGATATTATTAATTCGTGAAAATTTGGAATCCGCAACCCCATATCCCATAGGCACTTCCCTATTTTTAAACCGATTTGGACGAAATTCGCCAATTGGGTTGGAAACTGCATTCTTAAATGATTTTAATATTAAATTCTGGAATATGGGCAATTAGGATATTATATCTTGGCTATTTTTAACAGATTATGATGAATTTTAACGTTTCCAACTAATAGAAGGAAATGTAACAGACAAATTATTTTTGGATGAGGTCTTGAGGAATATGTCAATATGGCTTTTAAATTGTTGTCTGATGAGGTTTCAGGCAGCTATTTAAGTTTCTTTCAGGCAGCGTAAACGGCTATTTCAATTGCGTAACCATCGAGATTATCTTCGAAATAATATTTAAGTTCGGTAAAGTTGGGTATGTTTCCTGAGTATTTACTGTCAGAGCTGTAAGTTTGGCCATGATGCTCAAAAAAATGAAGTGTGGGGCGGACACACGCTGAAGAATTAAAACTAATAACGGTAGTGTAAAGTCTCGGAATTAGCAGTATCATTTTAGTTCCATCGCAAATCTTGAATTTCATCATAATCGATTAAAGAATAGCCAAGTTTCTTCCTAGTTTTCCATATTCCAGAATTTCATCCAAAATTTTTTTAGAATCCTATTTCCAACACACATGTCGAATTTCATCATAATCGGATGAGAAATGGGCAAGATCAATCATACTTGGCCATATTCCAGAACTTCATCTAAAAACCATTTTAGAATTCCATTTTCAACGCACTTCGCCATATTAAGTTTATCCTTTGATATTTTAGGATCCCATTTCTATCGCGGATGTCAAATTTCACTAAAATCCGTTATGAAATAGATAAGTTTTATCCTAATTGGCAATTGTAAAACCTGTATATGTGCAAGATATTTAAACAAATCCACACACCTTAACCAATTTGAACCAAACTTTACACAAATATTGTTTTTAAAAGTTGAGTTGAAGACTGACTTGAAAGATTCAGTTTGGGATTGATTTGGGAGTAGATTTATTTTTGAAGACCTAAGTTCTAATCACCTAATGACCAGCCCTTTATATTGTTAAAATTATTAATATCCATCTCCAAGATATTTAGTCCATCACGGATTCTCATTAACATTCGCCTTGTAGTATGTACTTTTAATCTACATATATATTAAATCTACCACGAGGCGAATGTTAAGGAGAACCTGTCATGGACTAAATATCTTGGAGATGGCAATCACAGAAGCTGCAATTGGACAATCTTTACAATAAAAACATTGTAAAAACGAGACCTATAACTAAAAATAATAAATAAACTATATTTGAAATAATAAAAATAAATGGTTGAAATTGAAATGAAAAAAACAACGGGCGAGTTCACGCTCAACTCGCAAAAGAATTATGTGAAAACCTTTAACTATTGAATCATTTCAATTCTCTTCGTTGGGCCTGAGTAACCAATGCAGATAGACGGCTGCTATTCGCTCAGTATTTAAATTACGGTATAATTTTGGTTTAAAAAGTCAATAAGTTATTCTATTTTGGATTTGGAGGACGAGCCTTACTGACATTAATTGTTTAATTTAAAATTGAAATTTATAACCGACTATATTTCAGTATAGCCATGTCTTGATGAGCTTGAGCAAAGTACAGTTCTGCTAAGTTAATCATCTAAACCTGCCCTGAACGCTTTAAAATTCACCATTACTCATACACGGCAATTGTTGAAGATTCCATATTTAGACTTTTGTGAATGGTCACAGCAAACGAGGTGAACAAAGTAAAGTGGCATCGCTTAAACAATTTCAAAATTATTATTTTATTATGTATCAATGTAGTATGTGCAATTTTCACAGCTTGCTAAGATGTATAATATTTATATTTAAAGCATGGGTGCATTTGGCTTTGTTTAACCATAGACAATCATAATAGATCTCTCATTTGACTAAAAACACAAAAAAAAAATAAAAATTTTCCATTCAAATGTTATGGATGTATTGCATATACGTATTATATTTGCAACGCATTCTAAAATCATTGCCTTATAAAATACACAACACAACGATACATTGGAATTATCAGAAGTTTTTGTTTTTTCCTTTAGTTACTATTAAATGAGAAATCTAGTATGAATGTCTATGGTTTAACGTACTTCCTTTTCAGTTTTTTTTTTGAATCACTTACACTTACACTACACATGCATAAATTTTGTGCCTTTTCATTTTAATAGAGCATGCTTTTAGTAAAAATATCTGCCGCTATGTTTATGGCAGCACGTTCGTTTCCAGGACAGAATGAAAATGTAATTTGTGTTTTCTATCGAAATCTACAGTAAAAATAAATAAAATGAAACAAGTTTTATATTTTAAAATATTTCTAAGTAATGTCAATAGGATAGTTTTAAATAAGTGAAATGTGATATAGTTAACTATTTTAAACAGAAAAACCATTCGGGTTTTTATTAAATTTTATTTAATATAGTGAAATACGTTTAACCTCCAAAAGTTTTGTTTACTCCGTTTCTATCGCACGACTTTTAAATATTTAAAAATTGTTTCATATTGGGTTTTTGTTTACATATTAATTGCTTGCTTAGTATTAAGTTTCTTTATACATACAGTACGTTGCATAACTATATAACCACCCGTTTTTTAAATTTTCTAAAATAACGGATTAAAAAATTTCAAAACTTTTAATGCAAAAAGTTGAAAAAGGACGTAATACAGCAACATATAAAAAATCCGTTGCAAAATTCAATTGTTTTAAACAAAAAAACAATTTTTTTAAAATTGCCTTGTTGCATAACTATATAACCACAGTAACCTTTTGATCATTTTTCTCGCTCTGCTTTATAAATTATACAAATTTTAGTGTTAATTAGTCTTCCGAATATAAATCAGTGTCGCAGAAAAATAATCCCACGTGGAAAATATTTATCGGACGTGGAAAAAGGCAAAATTCTAGCCCTTTCCGAAGAAGGGTTTTCGCTTAGGCAAATCGGGCGAAAATTAAACCGAAATCATGTTCCGTTGGTAATTTTTTAGGCGATACGGTTAATTACGGAACAAGCAAAACCGGAGGACCAAAAAAAAAAAGATGAGTTCACGCGAAACTCATGGGTTGGTTAAGGCCGCGAGTAATTCATTTAAAAGCCTTTAGCGCCTGAAAAGCAAGCTTAAGTTAACTGTATCTCGAAGCACAATCAGCCGGTGTTTGAAAGTTGCTGGGCATCTGAAATACAGTAAAACGATGTCAGCACCAAAATTATTGCCACGCTTCAAAGCCGCTCGTCTTGAATTTGTTAGGGCAAACATGAGTCGCGAATGGTCAAAATTTAGATTAAAGAATCACTTGTTTTGTTTTTATGATAACTATCCGATTTTATCATAACTAACCATTATTCAATTACAGGTGATTTTTTCTGATGAAAAAAAATTTAACCTTGATGGGCCAGATGGAATTCAGTACTATTGGAGGGGTCTTAGAAAAGAGCCAAAGTACTTTGCTAAACGGAATTTTGGTGGTGGTAGCTTAATGGTATGGAGGGCTTTCTGTTCAGCGGGAACCCTTATCTTAGGATTTCTATCCACTAAAATGACAGCGTGGAGTACATTGGCGTCTTAGAAAACCATCTGTTACCATTTTTGTACATACATCAAGACGAAAGCTGGATTTTCCAGCAAGATAATGCTCTCGTACATAAGATGCGGAGTACAAAATCATGGTTTGCAGAACATTGCATACCAGTATTAGATTGGTGCGCTTGTCCGCCAGACCAAAACCCAATCGAAAATCTTTGGGGACTATTGGTTCGAAAAATTTACGAAGATAACCGCCAATTTGACACAATAGATGAACTAAAATTAGACATTCACCATGCTTGGGAGGAAATATCACGCAAAATTATCAATTCGTTGGTTATAAGTATGCCGAATAGGATTTTGGCTATAGCTGAAAACAAAGGTGGTCGAACGGCATATTAATTTTTTTTTATTTTAGTGATTTTTTTTAATTAACAAAAGTGGTTATATAGTTATGCAACAAGGCAATTTTTTAATTTTGTTTTTTTTTGTTTAAAACAATTGAATTTTGTAACTGTTTTTTATATTTTACTGACATTACTGTATTACGTCCTTATTCAAATTTTTGCATCAAAAGTTTTGAAATTTTCCAATCCGTTATTTTAGAAAATTAAAAAAACGGGTGGTTATATAGTTATGCAACGTACTGTATAGTTGTTCATCATTTAAAATAGATTCAGAATATTTGAGCACTTCTAGCAGTGAAAATGACAAATTTTGTTGAATTAAAAAAAAAAAAATTAAATCTCTTAGGAGCAAAAACCACTATGTAGTAGTCCGGTCAATCTAGACCAAAAAATGAGAGTGAAGGTGCATAAAGTCCCAACAAGCTGAAAATCAGTAAAATTGTTCAAAACATAATTATAAATATAATTTAAAAGTTCCCCATCATTCCCGTGTATGGAAAAAAATTTATTCGAGGTCAAAGGTCAAAAAAATGAGTTTTTCGCGATTTTCAGCAAAACGGTAAGTTTTATCAGAAAATTACCCCAAACAAAAATTGTAGATCATAAAATTATCTATAAAAAATATATTAATACTTTTTTTCCTACGAGCCACCGTTTCTTAGATAAAACGATTCAAAAAGTTGTAAAAGTTGTTATCGTCATAATATGCATGAGTATTGAGTACGCCACGTATATACATCTCTAGAGTTGTTATGAAATATTTTTCTATCGGTCATTGTAACTTATACTGAAAATATAAAATATACATAAGTTATAATTATAAGAATATAATATAATAAATGAAATGCCGTTAGTTTTGAGCGTCGCTCTGTAGTGAAAACACGTGTTTATCCTAACCTATATTGTGCTGTTTTGAGTTTTATAACAAAAATGTCAGAATATTGTTTTATTTGTGCTAAACTTTTAACTGAAAGTGAAGTTGTTACTATTGAACGTGGTATGAAAACATTAATTAATGCAAGTATCGAAAGAGCTGATGAATTTTCGGAATATCTCAAAAATCAAAAATCTGTGACAATACATGAAAATTGTCGTAAAAATTATACTCGAAAGTCGTCTATTGCTGCAGCTAATAAAAGACAACGTGAAGAACAAGAAGCCAATACATCCACAGTAAGTCCTCCTCGTACTAAATCACGTATCAGTGAATCAGCTTTTTGTTTTAAAGAACTATGCTTATTTTGTGGCCAGAAATTGAATAAAGAGTATGAAAGAAGAAAATCCAAGTAGCCAAGTAGGTACACTTCAATTTAAAGATTCAATTCTGGAAGCAGCTCGAACTCGTGACGATGCTATAGCAACAGCTGTTCGTGCTCGAGTCGAATTTGAATATGATTTAGTTGCTGCTGAATCTAAGTATCATCGAGATTGCTATGCTATTTTCTTAAAACCTTCCACTGGAGCTAAAATGGGTTGTCCTAAAGACGAAGCTACGAATCTGGCAATGGAGGAAATATTTACTTACATTGAAAATAGCGATGACTTTCAGTTCACTTTGAACGAATTACAAAATGTTTGCAAAACTACGACTTTAGATTACAGAACGATTAAGCTACCACTAAAACTAAAGTATGGTGATAAACTTATTATCACTGAGAAATCGGGAGCATCAATATTCATATACTTAGTGGATAATCATCATGATATTTTGAATCAAGCCTGGGGTGACATGTTGAACCATCACTTTCGATTCGTTTTCGATTGTGTTTTGTCTCTTGTAACAAGAACAAAATTGTACGCTATTTTCTTCTTTCATTACAATTTTTCTAATGCGAACTCAGCCTTCTGTATACTTTTCCTTTTCTTCACATCGAAAAATATCGCAAACAAAATTTTTTGTGATAAAGAGTGATGAATGAAAGTAGAAATAGAATGTTGTTTTATTTGAGCAAGCTGAGATAGCTTTAGAACAAGCATAATTGAAAAATCGAAATAGAGTGCAATTTTGTTCTTGTTACAAGAGACAAAATACTATCGAAAAAGAATCGAAAGTGATGGTACAACATGTCACCCCTGGTATGAAAAAAAAAAATTAATAAAACAGAAGAACGATTCAGAGTCCTAGACGCAGCTGCAGCTATTATTCGCGAAGACATTCAAGCCGCAGTATTTGATAATTCTAACTACCCTCCACCAAGTCGCATGTTTGAAGATTTAAATAATGAAATCCCAGAATCGTTGACACATCTTGTGGAACGAGTGATTTTAAAAAATAAACGATCAAATTTAGATCATTTAAAATTAATATGCACAAATATTTGCCATTGTATCATGACTGCTGTTCGACCAAGGTCTTTTAAGTCTAAATTACAATTAGGCCTCCCAGTTTTTTTTTATCGAAGGTTCGGGTCTAAACGTCTTATACAAATCTTTTCGGCTTCTGGTTTATGTGCTTTTTATATTTTTTATATTATATTATAAAGATAACAACTTTTGCAACTTTTTGAATCGTTTTATCTCAGAAACGGTGGCTTGTAGGAAAAAAGTATTGATACATTTTTTATAGATAATTTTATGATCTACAATTTTTGTCTGGGGTACTTTTATGATAAAACTTACCGTTTTGCTGAAAATCGCGAAAAACTCATTTTTTTGACCTTTGACCTCGAATAAAATTTTTTCCATACACGGGAATGATGGGGAACTTTTAAATTATATTTATAATTATGTTTTGAACAATTTTACTGATTTTCAGCTTGTTGGGATTTTATGCACCTTTGAATGTCTAAATTGACCGGACTATAGGATTAAAAAAGATTTATTAAACAGGTGATTTTTATTCTGATATTACCTAATCATAAATCAAATTTTAAACAAATACTTTCTAGATTAAACTTATGGCAAGGTCTTGATCTAAGTAGGAGAAGATGTTCAATAAAAGTTGTACCTGCAGCCTGTCAACAGCCATTCCCAGTTGATAAGGAGCACTACATATTTGGAACCATTCTGACGGATATTTGCTTAGTCGTAGTTTTATGATTCAATTTTTTTTAAAATGCGTTGGTTCGGAAAGCGATGAATTTTTATTTCCGAATCTTTTAAAATCTTGTTGTTGCATTTCGGCATACAACAGGTTGTAACCATTTTTTAAGACATCTTTTCAACTCAAATTAAAACAAAGAATCACTTTTTGATGTGAAAACATCTTTAACGGCAGGAGTAAGTAAAAAATTGTATAGAAATCGGGTTACGGAAACAAAAATGCCGACAAAAAATATTGGTGGTATGGGTGAATATCGATAAGAACAAAAAATAAATAAAACGTAAAATCAATGCAAAATCTACGCATACTCCGGCAATATAAAACATCATCCGGCATTTCAAAAACATCGTGAGCCGAATACAACAAAAAAAATCTAAAAAAGGACCGCCTACCTTAATTTATTTTGTTGTGAAAATATCTGCTATATATGGCCGCAGCAGTAAGTGTTTTTGAAAATGAAAATTACATATACGAGTAAAATGACCACAAATTATGTTTGTGAAGTGTAATAGTTATTTACGTTACAAGGGCGGTAAATGAGTTGTTACAGTACGAGTTCGATGTTTATTTGAGAATTTTGAACGAGTACTGTAACGATCATTTAACGGACGTGTAACCTGATTTTGCTTTGTTAAGTGAGTTTGCCGTGATCATTTACTACTATGGAGGTTTAGGTGATTAATTTAACAGAACTGTACTTTGCTCATGCTTAATTATTGTCAGTAAGGTTCGTCCTCCAAATTCAAAATAGAATTATAACTTACTGACTTTTTGAACCAAAAATGAAACTTGGTTTAAATGCTGAGCGAACAACATCCGTCTTTATGGAGGGGTTTCTGAGCCTTAACGAAATGGCTTGAAATGGTTCAATAGTTATACAAAAAAGTTTTTACATAAATCTTTTGCGAGTTGAGGGTGAACTCGCTCATTGTTTTTTTTTTTACTAAATATGAGATTAACCTTAATTTTTTATATTTTTCTCTTGTACTATTATTAAATTAATTTTTAAATGCAATACAAAAGAATGAAAGGCATATACTTTTCAGTATTGACGATTGGAGCATCACGGATTCCACCTAGTGGACAATTTGTAAACTGATAATTTGACGTTCGAAATTATTGTAAACAATTCCAATTTTGAACTTGATTGATTGATTGATTGATTGATTTAGTGTGTACGACCAAGCCTAAGGCATGTTTCCCGGATACGCCGGGTCCACCGTACACCCTCTTACGAATAACAAAATCGAGGGAAAGGAAAGGTATGTTAGTAACAGAGAATCAACCCGGTTCCAGACACCATGGCGGTTGATAGTTAGTAAATAAGACAACACAAGACAACACAATTTCTAAACTACATGATTGTTAACTGCTTGTTGTTCCTGGAGCGTTGAGTCCGGCTATACCTTTGTTACTGAAAATTAGGATTAAATTTAATCCCTTTAAGAATGATTAATTCTGGAGCAATCTTAAATTCTGAAACAAATTAAATTATTCATCAGTATACTTAAAATAAACCCCCTAAACATCTATGATTTTATTAATTTAAGTATACTTAAAATTACATCCGCATCAATCCTAGGCCACCTAAATAATTCAATAAATAATTTAAAAAATCCTCTAGTTGGCACCCCTACAAATTTTAACAATTAATTAATTTCATCAGCTTACAAAATTAACACAATTTTTAATTTCAGCTTCTTCACTCCTTGTTGATCCTGGAAGGTTGATTTAAGCTGGAATTTAATTCTGAAACACGGGATTAATTTAATCCCTAATAATTATTAATTCTGAAACTATAATCTATACTTGAAATTAGCTTCTTTATTAGAAAGGATTAATTTTAATCCCTCTAATAATGATTAATTCTGGAACTGAGTTATATTCTGAAAATTAACTTATTAATCAGTGAACTAAAAAAGGAACTCCTTTAGATACTATTCACATATTAACAAAAATAACTGATAAACAAAATCAATAGGGTGCCAGTCCTTCCCGGAATCCCAATTTCACCAATCCGATCCAAAAAACTACAGTTTAACTCAAAACTACTATTATAAATGAACCATTTTCGTGAACCTGCCACTTAAAGTATAGAAGTTTCATCTGTGATGACTTTTCTGGAATGAATTACAATTAATATCACCAGTACCCAAAATTAAAGTTATAAGAACTAATTAGTTTCTAAAGTATGAATTCAGTTTAGGAATTCCGTGCAGTTCAGTAAAATTAACTACCCCGTATTAAAAATAATCATGCTTAAATAAACAAAAATTTTTATATGAACAGTGAAATCTCGAAACAGCGCAGCCAAAGGGACCGGAGAAATGTATTTAATTATTTAATAATTTAATTTAGTTGTGTATTTACATATCACGAATTCCATGGAACGTACTGTGACAGTGTGCGAATGTTTTTACCAAAATTTAATAACAAATTACTTTTTCTAAAACAATTCTTTATGATTTATAATGACCAATTTATCTCTTCATTTAGAATATATTAAATATTTAAAAATCGCATTACTAATTACCAAAATATTTAACAAAATACGTATAACGTACATGTGACAAATTTTTTCCTCTGATTTTGAGTTGTGTACGTTATATAAAATTACTTGCGAATTGGTTTGGACCTGAAAATCAATTTTTTTATCTAAATAGAGGGAGATATGCTAAAACATTTTAGTGCTGTTTTCATTTAGAATAAATTAATACTAACTGACTTTTCAATTTTTCACTAAATAACGTACATGTCACATGGATAACGTACGTGTGACACCATACAAACTTTTCTATGGCGAAAATTTTTTAATTCTTTATTCAAGTGCAATTCGTTGTGCAAGTGCAAAAACATGAAAAATTATGTCATATTTTAATGTCGAAATATTTCTTTTCTAAACAATATAGCTGTTATTATCATCTATCGATTCCATTTTTCAAGTTTGAGGGTTACCTTTTTGTGGAATTCGTGATATGCAAAGTTTTATTATTTTATTTCCTTATTAACCATATATTTTCACATAAACACTTATCACTTTGACGAATAAAATTTCCTTGCGAAATTACAATTTCCTTAAATCAGTATTCACTATAACGAGACCTCACTGTATTACATACGATAGTTTCTGGTTCAACTCAAATTTACTCGATAATACAAAGTAAACAAATCCCATTAGAATCGAACACAAGAAACTTTTAATTCTAATTAAATTTCCAATTCAACTCAAAATTACTCGATTATACGTAGTATAAGAATCTTATTTGAATTGAATACATGAAAATTTTGCGTTGTGTAGTTCATTGTATATAAAGAGCACTATAAACACAAAGAATACAACAACGCCAAGTAAAATAATAAAATCGTATTACAGTACAAAACTAAAACCACTAACGCACATAGAGAAAACAAACGTTTTCATATAATCCTTCACGTGCGCAGCAGGGAAAGTATCGATGTGTACATAGTGTGTTTTGGTACATGCCTTCTCTATATTATATACATATATAATAGGCTTCACTATATTATATATTACTGTATATATTTCCGAAAATAACCTCGTACACTACACATACACGACTGTGAATACAATTCAGAAACAAATATCAACAATCGAACACTATAGAACCAATGTTGTCTTGATAGAAATTATATAATAGAAATTATATTCTTCTTATGTATATAAATAAAGAATATATGTGTTTGTGTCGTTTCCACATAAAACAAAAAATACAACACATACATAATCTCGTAAGAGAAAAGAGAGAAACCGAAAACTTGTATATTCATGTACAGAAACAGAAATTTAATGCGTAAATTTATTTATTCGATTTTAATTAAATTTAAATACGAGATAATGTATTTGACCATTCGAATTTTATGCACCAACTACACAAATTTAAGATATGCATTATTAAGCGAGAAAGCCAAAATTTGACTTATAAAAATAAAAATATAAAACAATGCCTGTTGAATGCATCCCGATGGATTGCATTCTATCCATATTTAAATTTTCACTATTCTTATGCACACACTTTTACTTAAATAAATTAAATTAAAATAAATTATATATAAATTATATGTTTAAACACTTTACACTACATTAGAAAATAAAATCAACTAAAAATTAATTAAATTAAAATTTTCTCGAAGAAGACGACAAAAACACGTCCTTCTTCTTCGAGCGTCAACGACCCACCCCCCGTAAACAATTCCAATTTTGAACTATAAACAAAATTTTACTTGCCGGATTGCTAATAATTGTAACTAATTCCAATTTTGGACTATAAAAACAAATTTTAATTACCTCATTGCTAAATTTTCTTGCGTCGCATTTGTGACATATGTCATTTTATCAGGTGCATCATTTTAACTTTTTTCCTCGAGAAGCGCTTTCTCTGCTTTTACAATCGTCAATAAAATACAAATATCAAATTTAAAGCTAGCCATCTGGTGACATGTAAAAGTACTATATCCGTTTTGCACGCCCCATCTGACGGAAATTGTAATTCGAATTATGTAGTTTTCACCTATAACGACCACCAAGGGACCGATAATATTAAGTCGTTATATCCGAATGTTGTCGTTATAGATACGGTAGATTTCACCCACAACGCCCTGAAGGGCCGTAAAATTTCATCGTTATATCCGGAATGTCATTATATTCGTAGTCGCTATAAATGAAATATACCAGTAGTTTGCAAGTTCGGTTCATTTTGTGTTCGTTTTTCTCATATATAATTTGCAGTTTCGGTCGTACCGGATTTTCCGTTCCTTTTTTTACATGAAATTTTTGACTTACCCCCGCTAAAGATGTTTTCACATCAAAAGTTTGGATTTCATTTAGAAATGTAGATGTTTATTTAAGACAGAAATAGGTTTACTAGATTTGAAAAAGTTTAATTTTGAATGAAAATAGTTTCAAGCGATTTGGAATTGGTTTAATTTGTTATGGAAAAAATTTTCTTTCAAGTATAAAATACTGTATTTACCTAGAAACAGAGATTAAAACTGCTTCATTTGTGACGAGAAATGTTTAAACGTGTGTAAATGTTTAAAAATGTGTAAACAAAACACGCAAATGTTAAAATTTCACATTAAAAAGAACAACAATTTTACTATTTTTGCGATTGTGAATATTCATCAAATTTATTTTCTTTATCCTTTTTTTAAAAAAAATTTAAATATAATCTCCTAGTTCAGATTTACTTTAAACATGAAACGATATTTTTTTTTTTCAAAAACCATGATTTTTTCGCTTCACGGGAGTCTTAATTATATTTTCTCGTGGAAAGATTCTTGCGAAGCATGAAATTCATGATTTTTAAATTTTGTTTTTTCCAGTACATATCCTTTGTGTTCATTTCTCTTTATATACGGCTTCTTTGTTTCGATATTCATAATTGATTAGCTGAAAGTGATTGCTAAAATTTGGGATTGGTGGTTACATGGGATATTTTTATTTTACCTGAACTGACAGTGATGTTTAACACTTCGTTCTAAAATTACATTTAAAAACCCTTTGGTCTTTTGACAGTATGAAAAAAAATCTGTCATTTCAATGTAATTAAAGGGTAAATGTTTGACTCAATACACAAACTGACTCAACCAACCAAATTTAAATTTACCGAACTCAGACCACTTTCAGTCGAGTCGGTCGGCGATAAACGTTCAAAGGAGACAGTCGTGTTTTTTGTCTGCTCCATAAAGTAAAAGTTTTTAGTGTAATTTATTGTTTTGATTATTTTAAATTATGTAATCAAATTTTTAGTGAAGTGTAAAATCAATTAATTTTAATTTAATTTAATTTTTCAATTTTTGAGTGAAGAAATAAGTGGTATAGTGAAATAATTAAATGTGAATTTGGAAAATGTAATCCATCGGGATGCATTTATCAGGCAATGTTTTTTGTACTTATAAATGAAGGAAATCAAATTTCATGATTTCTAAATTAATTGCATGATTTAGGCTTTAGTGTCTGTTTAATTGTATATAAAATTCTAGTGCATAAAGCTTCTTTTGATTGATTTTATATCAAAAGTTAAATTGTTCCAATTTAATAAACGCGGTTAAATTTAATACGCATGTCCGTTCTTGTTTCATCTAGTTCAAATACGTATACGTATTTTATTTTTATTTTTATTTTAAATACAATTGAACAAACATATCGAAGATTAATACGTAGAATGGGCTTATTGGTAAAAGTTTTATATTTTGGTACATCGTACATGTAGTTTTAATGGCAGATTAAATACATCAGTGATCCACGGCTTGTTTGATCCATTTCTCTATTTCTCTCAAACAAAATAAGACATCGCGAGATATTTACAATTTATTAATGAAATGCAACTGGATCAAATAGGTTGTGAGTCACTGTAGAATGGGTTTGTAGTGGAATTTTTATAATTTTTGGTGTAATTTTAATATTTTAATATTGTGCATGGCATATAATGAAAACATGAAGAAGTATGCGTAATTGCGTACTAAGGATTATATGAAAAGATTTATTGCGCATGTGCATATGCATAAATATTGAATGCGCAGAGGAAGAGTGTATGGAAATATTTATTTATTTTGTTTATGTGGATTTTAGTGTATGTTTCTATTATCTTTTTCTGGTTTTTTGATGTGTTTATGTTCAATTTTCATTACCAATTTATATTTATAGTGTCGTTATTAACATGAGCCACATAAATTCAATACACATTTGTAAGGTTTTGCATTTGAAATTGAAATGTGCATTTAGCGAAGACACATTATAAAATAAAAAAATAAAAACTACATGCAATGTAGTTTATGTGCATTTTTAATACATCTGTTTGATGTCAATTTATGAGTTCATCTTTTTCAGGTTTTTCCGTTCTTTTTCGCCAAAAGGGGTTGTCTGTTGCGGTAAATATTGTTGAATAATCCTTCTTGAGTACTCAAGTTTCAAGTTCTCAAAGTTTCCTTCGTATAAGGTAGATAGTTTTGTTCTACTTATATTGGTTATACACTAGTTTGTAATATAAGAGATGTTTATATCCTTATATTTAGAATTTATGTTAATTAAATAAATAACTCTGCTATATATTGTATAACAACATATTGTATTTAACAATTTTAATGAAAAATAATTTGTTTGTAATTAATTAATTCTTTTAATTACGTTTGGCTAATTTTATATTTTAAACAAGTTAATTTTATATTGTACTACTAATTGGTTTTTGATTTAAAGTTTCTGAGGGATTAATGAGCGTGATGAGAAATTTAATTAATTAATTACATTTACTATAGCCATTTTAACAACTAAACCATGAGGATTTCAGAGTTTAATAACTTTTAGTTTATTTTAGAAGTAGTAGTTGGGGACAATTAACAAATTTCAAATTTACATAGATCTTGATTTTCAGAAATATTCGGAGAAACCCAATGCAAATTTCGAGAAACTTTGTATCGAATTAATTTGGAATTTTATCATTAATTGAATCTGGGTAAAATGTATTACCTATGTTCTAAAACTATGCTATAGAGGGACTTTCTGAGTGGTGTATAAGTGGGTGTTTACGTTTTTGGTGACGATTGGAGGAGTTCCAGAAGGAAGCTAAGTTAGCAATAATTTTGCAAGCTTTTTGATAAAATAATAAAATAGTTAATAAATTGTTAATATTGAAGGGGTGTCACCAAGAGGACTTTTTTAAATTATTTATTTATAGGATTGATGCAGATATAACTTTAAGTAGACTTAGATTAATAAGATCATAGGTGGTTAGAGGGCTTTATTTTAAGGATACTGATAAATAATTTAACTTGTTTCAGAATCTAAGATTGTTCCAGAATTAACCATTTTAATCCTAATTTTCAGGAATAAAGTTAAGGTCCAACTCAAAGCTCCAGGAATCAAGCAGTTAATATTCATGTAGTTTAGAAATGTTGTTGTTTTATTTACTAACTATCAACTTCTTGGGTGTCTGGTGCCGGGTTGATGCTTTATTACTAACATACTTTTCTTGTCCCTCGTTTTGTTATCCGTAAAAGGGTGTACGGTGGACCCGGCGTATTCCGGGAAACTTGTTGGGGGCTTGGTCGTACACATTAAAGCATCAGGGTTTATTAGCGCCTTATAATTAATTTTGGGTACTGGTAACATTAATTATAATTCATTACAGGATAGCGCCCATTTCAGATCAAACGCCTAGAATCTGATTGGCAGACTTTGCTGAAACTATTATATACATGTATTATAGTTTGAACTAAATAGTAGTTATATGTAGCGACAGGGACCGGTATTGAGGGAATCATGTAAATAAACAGCTGATTTCGATTGTATTTATTAGCTTTAAGTCAATTCTAAATTAATTATGATTATGATTTGCAGAAGGGCCCAGGAACCTGATCCAGCAAACTAATAAAGGTCATTTTAGAGTGCAGTTTTAATTGTAATTTTAATAAAACATAAAAGTAGATTAGAATTATATTAATTTTCTTTCTAAGATAGGTGGGCTATTGTTGATTAGGTTAATTGTATGGTTAATTAATTTTTCAGATTATAATATAGTTACAGTATTAATCATTATTATAGAGATTAAAATTAATCCTGATTTTCAGAATTTTATTTTAAATTGGATCAACCCTACTGGATCAAAAAGTAGTGAATAAGTTGTAGTTTAGAAAGTGTGTTGTTCTGTACTAACTATGCGATTATAATTCGATTATATAATTACTAACAATTTTTACTAAATACCGTTCGCTGAGTGGCTGTATCCGGGTCGAGTCTATCCCAACTAAGAATCCTATCTTAGCCTTAGGTTTTGTTACATGTATACGGGTGTACGGAATGGGACCCTGGAGTTTGGGAATCCTGCTATAATGATGGGCCGTACAACCTAATCCATCAATCATATCTAGTAACAGCGCCTTATAATTTTCAAACTCATAGAATTTAGTGGATAATCTTGCTGAAACTCCTTATGTATTATAGCGTGAACTTAAGTATATTCATAAGTAGCGACAGGGACCAGTATGGAGGAAATCATGTGAATGATCAGTCGATTTCGATTATATTTATTAGTTTTAAGTTAATTTCAAATTAATTTATGAGTATTATATATTTATTAAGTATATATTTTTAATTACGATTAGGATTTCAGAAGGGCGCAGGAATCTGTTTCAGTATACTAATAAATTTTATTTCAGAGTGCAGTTTTAAGTAGATTCGAAATGTGTTGTCATTGTGTTACTAACTATTGGCTATACTTAGGTGTCTGTAACCGGGTCAATTTCTATCTAACTAACTAAACCTATCCAAATCCTCTTTATGTTTTATGTAACAAGGTGTTCGGTGAGGCCCGGCCATTAATAACTCCGGGAGATCTTGCTTAAAGCTTGGTCGAACACTTCAATCAATCAATCAATCAATCAGACCACTTTCAGTCGAGTCACCGTTTACACGTTGAATTTAACTCGGACGGTTTCAGTCAGATTGTTTTCAGACAAGCACATTTGGTAATAAATAGTTTGATAATTTTAGTTCTTTTGTCTATTGTTTTATTTGTTGAGTTTCAATGTTTTGCTTTTCAGTTAGAGAATGAGGAATCATAATTTGTGAAACGCTTTTAGTGCAACTTAAGATGGCAATTAATCCGGATATCTGACTGTTCGATAAATTGGTATTTTATTGTAATGATTTTTTTAATTTTAAGTTACTCCCGGTTATTTTCTTTGCATTTTAAAAAATGTTTATATAATTACTAAGCAAGGATTACAGCCTTTATTTCAATTTAAAAATTAACTTTTCGGGCATGTTCGCATTCTTTCAGCCTAGCAAAATTGAAATATAACTAAATCGCAACCATCGTACAAATTAACAGAAAATGTTGTCTAATTAATAAAATTTATTTTGTTAAACAGCACAATTCCTCATTTTACATATTTTGCGATGCAATTTTCAAATTATTTTCGTATTTCATTAATATTTTTGGAATGCTTAGTTTGACCATTAGGGTAGAGCGAGAAACATTTTTTTTTCACTAAGACTCTTTCACCAAGACTCGTCACCAAAAATCTCAATGTATACGTGGTGATGAACAAGTTTATATAGACGAGCAAAAATTTGTTAAAACAAAAATGGTAAATACATACTCGTACATAAGTTGTAGGGTAGCTATAAAAAATATTTATTTCTTAACAGTTCACTATATTAAAGAATGGGCAGCTCACAGAGTTTTCTCTGGGATGTGTCTATACAAATAGAAATACTAAGGACTGTACTTTGATATAAAATTATGTAGTTGTTGTTCCCATAAACTAGTTGAACGAAACATAACAAATTGTGAATTAACCTCACTGTCTCATTTCTTTCTCTGCGTCAATTTGTAATTTTAGGTAATTGCCTTTACTCTTAGGCAACATGCATTTCGTTCGTATTTTCATATATCACCATAAGATATAACTAGCATAACGAACATAACGAGCAACCTACAAAAAACAAAACTATACTACAACAAATACATTCATGCGATGCCTTTTGCAGCTTCTGCTTTACTATCGGTATACACATCTTCTTATATGACAACCAGAACAATAAATACCTTGAGGAGCCTACTATTAATGATCAGGTTGGATTTGATGGTGAAAACTAAGTCAAATTTTGTGAATCCACAAATTCTCGTTTGACATCACAAAGATACCTTTTCTACTCAGCGGGCAATGAAGGTATGCTGTATCTCCAAACGTACAAACGTTTAAATACAGTTTTTACTAAGGATATCATCAAGCGGTAGACAGTTATTTCTGTTCAAGGTGTTCCGGGAGGCTGCAGAAAATCTATATGGAGCATAAACACTTATAAATTAGTCATTGATCTCATCTTATGTGTCACAAAGGAGGACTAGATCTCAAATCTTTGGTTATAATTTAAACTAAATTAACTCTATTGCTAATAATCTGGAGAGGTTTCTAGATCTTCTCTTCACCAATGAAAAAGATCCATTTAAAGTAACTGAATCACTCAATCCATTTGTGGTAAACGATATCAACCATAAACCTTTGGATATTGTATTTGACACTAGTGGGAGTGACTGTATACCGAAAACAGAACACCTACAAGCTACAACAAATCAAATACATCTTTAAGAAGGCAAACCATACTGATCTGCAGGTTTATTTAGAAACAGTGAATTGGGATGATATTCTAAATACAACGATGTGACAGAAAATGTCGACAAATTTTATGAGATCTTACTGCTAGGCTTTGAACTCCATGCGCCTATTTTCAATATGTCACCGAGTATTTACCCTCCTTGGGTCAATGACCGGCCTATATACTACTCCTCCAGTCATATCTGATGAAGACATTCTATCAGCTTTGAAGACGGATATTGGCCGGACGATATACCCCCATCTATCTACGTTTGCGAGTATTTTGGTAAATCCGTTAACCACTGTTGTTTCCCGAAAAATTAAAAATGTCTAAAATAACTCCAATCTTTAAATCAGGCAAATGGGATGACGTCACATGTTACAGAGGAATGGTGCGATCCAAACTCATTACACCTAAACATCAAGAAGTGCAAAATTATGCCTTTTCATTGTAAAAGGAATGCGATTACATACAACATCACTGATAATGTAGTTCAAAAGAGTACAACAGATTACTGATTAAGGAGGAAGGCTGGACAGTAACGAATTGCATGTATTTGAATTACGTAATGAAAATACAAATTACAATTTATAACTTGTATTTTAATTACTCGTTTTCCAAGTAACAGTATCTTGTATTTTAATTACATAAATTCTAAGTAATTGTATTTTGTGTTTTAATTACATCAGCTTTTATATATAATTTCTCGTTTACATTTTTACAAGCTTATTAAGAATTGGTTCCAGAGCCATCAGCATAAAACTTAATGTTAATGATCGTTGTTTTAATGATACGTTTTTTCACTAAACGAATTTCGTTCAATCAAATTTCTTAATTTACTTAATGTCAAGTATGTAATTGTAATTTGTATTTTGATTACAAATCGCAATTCAAAGTAACTGTAACTTATTGTATATTTTAATTAATTCACTTGAAAGTAACTGTAATTTGTATTTTAATTACTGAGTTTGCTGTAATTCGTCAAAGTATTTTAATTACTCAGTGTAATAATGTATTTTGCCCAGCCTGTAACACCATTGGTTTAATGACCAAGGTGTAGGTGGTACTATAAAAATCATATACGCAACGAGAGTTTTGCCAAGCTCAGTTCTGGTAAAGGTGATTTGTGGTCATAGGGAAAAAAACACTTCGCTGCTCCATCTCACAACAAAACGTTAAATAAATATCAACTGAGAGAAAAATCAAATAAATTACGATTACATATCACTTATGCTTATTCTGGAGTTACGTCACACTGCCACTGCTTACAATAAAAAAATTCAGTCAACCATTTTTCTCTAAATAGGGGCCCATTATGTTGGGTTTGGTACATAATATTTACACATGCATAGTACGTAGACACAAAAAAATTATGATAATTGATTCAAAAAAAAAAAAAAAAATTAAAGAAATATAAAAATTAAAAATTTGTTACCAGACAAAAGTTGAACCTCCGGTCCGCCGACTGGAAAACTCGCCCAGCACAGCACGATACTAAAACCGGAATCAGAAGCGGTCAGGAACAGATATCTATCTTTTAGTTGAATTCACCAATTCGCCAGGAACCCAAAAATAAAACCGCAGCCACGTGTGATTTATTCTTTTCTTTAATCCGGAACGCAACGAAAAACCAGATATCCGTAACTACAATAATTTATTTATTCTAAGCAGCAGCTTAATATAAAACTGAGTGAGAAAAAAAATAAACGTTTAAAAAATATTTTGGCGCCATTTATGTTGTTGGGGATGTTAATCTTAATTCTGATAAAATAACCGGTATTATTGATTTCCCGGTACCAAATATTTACAAGAAAAGTTACGTCGATTTTTGGGAATGCCCGGGTGGTACCGTAGGTTCATTAAAAATTACGCTTCACTTACGGCACCGTTAACGAACCTTTTAAAAAAGAAAGTCAAATTTAGGTGGATTTCTGATGCAGAACAAGCGTTCACATTAATTAAACATATGTTATGTGACTCACCAGTATTAGCATATCCTAAATTCGACAGACCATTTATCATACGTTGCGATGCTATTACTACAGGTGTGGATAGTGTATTGAGTCAGGTGGGTGATGATGGTGAAGAGCACCCTATTGCGTACATGTTGCAAAAATTGAACTCAGCATAGCACAGCGTAATTATTCAATTACTGAACTCGAGTATTTTGCGGCTGTGCTGAGTGTCAAAAAATTCATAGCTTACGGAGATGGTTACTCTTTCACTATCATCACCGACCATGCAATCCTTAGGTGGTTTATGAATCAAAAGTATCTTTCAGGTCAATTAGACCATCTTCATTAAAGCTTCAGGGTTTTACATTTAAAATTTTACATCAAAAAGGTTCTCATCATATTGTGCCAGACATATTGTCGAGGGCATTTATGGATCTCGTTACACATCATCGTGACCATAGTAACACTTTACCAATACCTCCCATTGATCTGAACTCGCCGGAATTTTTGTCAGAGGAATATGTTAGGTTATTAAATACCGTTAAGAAGTCGGTCGATCAAATTTATCGTTATTCTATTCACGATGATAAATTGTATGTTAGAATTCATTATCCTAATGAATCCATAAGTGATTTACCTCTTTGGAAATTATTAGTCCCAGTAGCATTACGTCCAGAAATTGTCAGACAGTATCATGAATCACTCATATCGGCACATTCATGTGTGGTTAAAACATTAGAATTAATTCGGCGTTTTTACTTTTGGCCTAATATGGCAGCTGACGTAAACACTTTCATTCAAATGTGTCGAACATACAAAATGAATTAAGCGGTAAATTGTCAAACTCAACCACCAATGTTTCTTTAAATTTTTAGTATATTCTGTACCTCAAATTTTGGTAACAGAAAATGGTTCTCAATTTGTATCGCATAAGTTTGCTAGTCTTTTACAGAAATACGGAGTAGGTCACTTATTTACGCCTAAGTATACACCACAGCCAAATGCGGCAGAGATAGTTAATAGTATTTTAATTCAAGCCATTCGTATGTATATCGAAGACGATCATCGCTTATGGGATCAGCATGTGCCTGAAATTACTAATATTTTACGTAATACTATTCACAGTAGTACTCAATTTTCTGCACATTATTTAATATAGGCCTACATTATATTCGGCATGGAAACGAGTATCAATTGTTAAAATAATTACACATGTTGAGTGAACGTGATTTGCAAATTCCAGCAAAGTCCGATCGATTGACAATTTGTCAGAAATTAGTTTTAAGTTACTTAAAGGAGGCCTATCATCGCAATGCAAGCCGTTATAATTTACGTGGTCGAATTAGAAATATTCAACCTGATGAAAGCGTTCTGGTTAGGAATTTTCCTCAAAGTCAGGCATCAAAACGCTTTTCAGCTAAATTAGCACCAAAATATGTAGAGGCTTCTGTTAGTACAAAGGTAGGTCGAGTCGCTTTTAGGATTTCAGATAAAGCAGGAAGAGATACGCAATATTCGTACCTAAATTTTTCTTTTGTTTCGATTGCGTGGTCCAGCTTTTGTGAGACTATCTCAGGGATTAGTGGGAACGTCCCCACGATTTGAAACAGTTTTGTTCTAAAAATGTTTCGGGTGGTTTCGGAATGGACTGCTTGATGGGCAGCACGAAGGCAAAACAAAAAAATAATGCGTAAGTCAAAATGTTTTCATTTTTTAATTATTTTGGTCTTTTGATTTGTTCGATAGTTTTTGAAAACATTTTGTCTTACGCATTAGTTTTTTGTTTTGCCTTCGTGCTGCCCATCAAGCAGTCCATTTCGAAACCACTCCGAAACATTTTTAGAACAAAACTGTTTCAAATTTGTTAAGGAGTCACCTTCGTCGAAAACGTTAATTAACAGGCATATCGATAACTGTTTGTTAAGCAAACACTGTATTTGGCTTTGTCAAGCGATGGACTGGGGAATTCAGGGATATCCAAACTTTATTTACGCTATATTTATGCATTTAAGAAATACACAAGACACCACAATCAAAACGATACGTGCTGACATAAAAAACAGTTAACACCTAAACTCATTAACCAATCCAATTTTCACTTTTATACTTAACCAAATATTTCATCAATGTGTATTCATTTTCAATATAGATAATCTTCAGGTTCAGATGATGATTT
Organism: Tipula helvola; assembly: GCA_963556165.1. NCBI lineage: Eukaryota > Metazoa > Arthropoda > Insecta > Diptera > Tipulidae > Tipula > Tipula helvola. The sequence goes on along the minus strand of OY744481.1, from coordinate 192,825,845 downwards.
TCCTAAATAAACCATTTTTATAGAAACATTTTAAAAACAATTTGTCTGTGTGCATCTATGGTGTCAATTGATTTTCAATTTATACACCTATGTTGAATAAACTTAAGCATTTATATATTCGCTTGAAAATCGAAAATCAATACTTTGGAAAGAAATAGCCGCAAAGGACGCAGCATCGTTATTGTACATATAAAGTGTTAACTGATCTGCCCAGTAAATTAAAATTATTCAGTGCGTTGAATATTGACTTTTTAACAATATTTTATTATTCTTGCCACCCAAAGTAAAGCAAAGGCTGAGCAAGAAAAATGTAAAACTAAAGGAATACACTTGGTTTTCCCACTAAAATTTTCAATCTACAATTTTCAGTCATTTTAATACTTTTATATTCAACATTAAAAAAAAAATCAATTTTTTTTATTTGCAGATGGTTAGCTTCCTGATTTGCTTGATTGCTTAGTTAAAAGTAACGAATTTCTTAATTAACAGTGGATTAAATAAATGTGAGTATAAATATTATTTTACTATAGTTTCTTCACTTTATTCAGGTCATATTTTTTTTTTATAACCTAGATATCTGTTTCTAGATTTCTTTTGCATATCTGTGTATTTCTTTGCTTAGTTTACCATATTGTACGTATGTAAATGCGGAAAACGTTTTTTTTGACAAAACAATCCTTTTATTAATATTTCCTTAAAATCCTCTTTTTTGGTAGCCTAACGAAAAATGTATAAAGTGAACACCAGCTGCCTGAAAAATGTCGAAGATATTTGTGTAGCATACATTTTCATAATTTTCAACGCCAACATTTCTATACCTACAGTTATGTATAAAATCACAATCATATCCGGTTCTATTAAAAGTTTTGTAATAATTTTTTTCATCAACGCTCAACGCATGACCTGAATGCCAAAAAATATATTTTCTTTTCAGTCCAAGTCAATTTTCGATCAGTCGGAGAAATACAAAAAAAAAAACGATATTGATTTATTGAAAAAAAAATTCTTCTTGTTTTTCCAAAATATTTATTACTCATAATTACGTATTATTATTACAGAAAACAAAAGATGTTATGAAAAAAGGTGAAAAGTGAAAGTGCGGAAAAAATAAACACGACACAATTTTTCTTTTCTTTCATCTCTATACCCAGTTTCATAATACGAGTATTATTATTGTTATGGGAGGAATGCAAAAATATGTAATTCCATTAAAAATGTTTACAAGACAAAAAATTATTTTTTGTTTGCGTGGGGAGTATCGTGGGATTACACCACGGGTTTTTATTGAATTTAAAGTAATTTTTGATCTTATTTGAGCGGTGCGGTGTCATTGCGGTAAAAAAAAAAATTATTTTTTTGTGGTTTAAACCTTTTGTATGTACGCGTTTGTACACAATAAATATAGAATAACACAGAAATGAGATAGAACGGTTTCCTTATTTTTCTATCGTACCGCAAAATGGTTTTCTTTTATTTTCGTTTTCAACTGAAATCGTGTTAGATATTTGTATTAAGACGCTTTGTACCGTCTCGCTGGATGTACATAAGATGGATTCAAGAATTATATATAAATTGTAGGTATATACATATGTACCAAAACAGGTATTGTGTCTTTTAATTTTTATTAAACTCTCTGATTTTCGCGCACCAGGTGACGAATACTAGGAAATTCTAATTATGATGATTGATGATTAAATATTTTCTTCTATTTTCTTGCTATAACGGTATTAGGGCATAACAGACCATAAAACGGATTGGCTGAGATAATACAAATTTGCGAAAAAGATTACGGTGAAGCTTAATAAAAAGTATCATACATGTATGAAACTTTTAGTATATGCTTATTTTGTTTTTGGTGGATTGATCTTAAAGATTTACTGATGTATTTAATGTACTTAAAATATTATAACCTTGTATGAATAATGTATATGGTTATTAGGCACAGCTAAAAGGAGTTTGGTTTTAGGAATCCTTAAATATGAATGACATCCAAAACAAAACTTAATTGAGATCTTTTGTAATTGAGATTATATTTGCCAGCGGCAACGATTCTAGGTAAAATGTTTAAAATGATTCTTATGTGGTTTACAGTTACTCAAAAAAAAACAACGAGCGAGTTCACCCTCAACTCGCAAAAATTTATGTGATCATTTAAAGTTCGTTAAGGCTCAGAAACCCCTTCATAAAGACGGGTTTTGTTCGCTCAGTATTTCAACTAAGTTACATTTTTGGTTCAAAAAGTCAGTAATTTATAATTCTATTTTGAATTTGGAGGACGAACTTAATACTGACAATAATTAAGCATGAGTAAAGTACAGTTCTGTTAAGTTATAACCTAAACCTCCATAGTAGTAAATGGTCACGGCAAATCCACTGAACAAAGCAAAATTAGGTTACATGTACGTTAAATGATCGTTACAGTACTCGTTCAAAATTCTCAAATAAACATCGAACATTGTAACGTAAATAACTATTACACTTCACAAGCATCATTTGTGATCTTACTCGTATGTAATTTTCATTTTCAAAAGCACTTGGCGCTGCAGCCATATATAGCAGATATTTTCACAACAAAATAAATTAACGTAGGCGCTTTGATTTTTTTGTGTATTCGGCTCACGATGTTTTTGAAATGCCGGATGATGTTGTATATTGCATGTGTATGCGTACATTTTGCATTGATTTTACGTTTTATTTATTTTTTGATCTTATCGATATTCACACATACCTGCAATATTTTTTATTTCATACTATACCGAAAATCAATGTTTACGTGATTGATTTCACTCCGGGAAATGAATCATTACGTCAGAGAACAAAAGAATCCGGAAAACGAGCAATTACAGTAGAGTAGACTGTAAAACCAAACAAAACAAAAAAAATAACTAGGGTAACTTGATAACTTGAAAATCATTTGGATTGATTTTCTCTAAATTTCAAACTCATGTTTTTACTTTAAAATTTAATTTTAAATGAAAAAATCGAATTAATGTCCCATATAGTATGAAATAAAACGTTGTACGTTACACGTACGTTAAATGATCGTTACAGTACTCGTTCAAAATTCTGGATAAACGTCGAACTCGTACTGTAACAACTCCATTTACCGCCCTTGTGACGTAAATAACTATTGTTCGGCACTTTTGTTTCCGTAACCCGATTTCTATTAAATTTTTTACTTACTCCTGCCGCTAAAGATGTTTTCACATCAAAAAGTCTCCGCACGAAGTAGCTTCTGTTCGATTATCAACGACAACTACAATGTTCTAATATTTTTTTTTATTTGAAAAATTTATTTATTTACATAGTTCCTTAATTATTAATAACCAAGTCAACGACCGTTCAGTGTGAAGTTATAAAAAAACAACAAATAGGCTATCATTATATGATTAGTGCAAATTTAAACAGTAAGCAATCGGAATCATTAGATGAATGCATAATGAAAGAAATTAAATACTGGAAAAATTTCTCTGAGATTAACTTAATTTTAAAGCAAGAAAAAATTCGCAGTTATAGTGTTATGAAAATTATGAATTCAGATGAAACTTGGGAAAGCTACAGGAAAGTTAGAAATTTGTATAAACAATCGTTGAGAAAGGAACAATCTGAATACTTTAGAAACAAGTTCATTGAAAATCAATACAACCCAAAGGAACTGTGGGAAACGCTTAAATTCATCTACAAGTTTAAAAATACGACACAATGGTGTATCCAATTTAACAACAAAACACTCACCGATAAACAAGAGTTAGCAGAAGCGCTAAATGAAACATTTGTGTCCAGCGTGATAAATATTCACCAGAACATCCCTAAGATAAAGGATTGGAATTTTTCACAGGATGATAATAATTTTGAAAAACTCAGCTTTCAAGAAATAACTCACCAGGAGATATCAAAAATAATACAATAAGTAAAATAAAGTCTCAATGTGGAGTTGATGGCATAAACAGAATGTTCATGCTGGATGCGATGAAGAATCACTTATTCTCTGAACATTTTACAGATTTAGTTAATCGAAGTCTAAAGGAAGTAGTAGTACCGGTAGTAAATATGCTTCCAATTTATGAAGCTGTACTGGAACGAGTAGTTAAAAAACAGTTGGTTGATCGTATTGCTAATAAGTAATAACAATATATTAGTGGATCAAAAATCTGGTTTTAGAGAATTGCATTCCTGTGAAACAGCATTAAATCTTATGTTGGACATATGGAAAACTCAAATAGACGAAAATGAAGTAGTTGTTAATTAGTATCTCCAATTGCCTAATTGCAATTTTTGATATCACGATTGTGAACTATATTTTTACTTTAACTAATTTCAATTAAAACACTAGCTATTTATTTTAACTAAATTTATTTCTTTATTTATTAGTTGTGTACGTGCTATCACTATAACTTATTTTGCTTGACTACTTTTTTTGATTTTCTCCTTCTCTTCCTCATCACTATTCAGCAAATATCAAAACCTATACATATTTGTATATTTTATTCCGTGCTGAATTTGATAGATGCTTACAGGGATGTACAAAATACCCAACATACATGAAATTATAACTAAAATTATAAGTATACAAAATGTGTAAGGTTTAACAGTAGTGATAACAGTTTTTTTAGATTTCAAACGAGCTTTTGAAACTATAAATAGGAAAATCTTACTCCAAAACTTATTCAAGTAAGGTATATGTATGTAGAAGTAAAAGAGCTTGAATGGTTCAATAATTATCTTCAAGGGGGACAACAAATACAAAAGTTGATAATTATACATCATCGTTGATAGAAAACAATCTCGGAATACCGCAAGGTTCAACACGTGGACCATTACTTCTTACACTTTCTGCCGTAGGCACTTGGCGAAACACACTTAATACACACATTTTTAAAATTTTTTAAAAACACTTGTTAAATATTTCGCAAAATCTCTTCGGGTTATAGTAGGAGTAGCTTATCCATTTTTCAACACCCGTCACGATACGGTGCAAAACTTGTTTTCTGGTGTGGAGTTCAACTCGTACGGTAAATTCCTTTCTTGCGAATCATTTCGAAAATATTGATTTTGCAAGTTCTTCTTCCGTTTAACTCCAGTCTTCATACAGTAAAGCTTCCATTTCCCCATCTTTAATCTATTTCACCTGGCATGACTTCCTTATCTTCGGTATCAAAGTCAGTCCTTTTATTTTTTCATTCATTTACTTCAGCAGCACTTTTCTTCAAATGGAAGTAAAAAAGCAAAGCTTTCCTCAAATTTTGTTGGCACAAAATTCGATATATTCAACGCTTCAAAAAATGACGCCACTTTGACACACTGTTAAAGTTAACCGAAAGTAAAAATATCGATAATCACTATCAGCGGAAAGCTACCAGCCGACAAATGTTTTTCTGCCGAAACATATTTTATATGATATAAAATGAAAAATTATCAAAACAATCATTAAATTAGTATTTCCATGTAGTGATTTGCAGGATAAAGGCTCATTTTGGTTTGTCATTGCTTACCAAAGGAATTACACGTTAAGTTTCATGAGTGTAGCCCAATATAAAATTTAAAAATTTCTATAAATTCCGTAATAAATTATGTAGTGCGTTTTGTAAACGAACGCATCGCAGAATGTTTTTAATAAAAAATTATTAAACGACAAAGAAAACTGTGATAAAACATAGTAATGGTATTCTTCATGACATGTAAAATGTAATACATAGATAATCATTATCATTATATTAATAGACAAATATGAATTTTGTCCTCCCTTTTACGCCGAAACTATCCAACCGATTTTCATAAAAATTACACCATTCGAAAGGTATTATTCTGTAGGTGTGCACAATCTGTGTCTTAAATAAATCGGGTATCAGATGGCTGAGTTATAACGATTTAAAAATAACACATTACAACAACAACATTTGTATATTTTCATATAGGAATCAAATCAAATAGGAATCATATTAAATCCGTTTTGATTTTTAAATTAACACCTCTTTTATTGTTGTGCTGATATTACATGTCAAAGAAAGAAGCTTATTCGCTTTTTAACGCAAAGTTGCTGACATCTGGTGGACGATATTGAAACTAGAGTTAAAGGTGAACAGCAATATAAATGTATATTTGGACAATTTTGTGTTGATTTCGGTCCAAAACAATCTCTTATTGCACATGAAAGATATATTTCTTTATTCAGCGGCAAAATAATTCAAAAATAACACACGTAAAAATAAACGCTGAATTGCTGTTCACCTTTAACTAATTTAGATAAAATCCCGAACTCTTTTTTTTCACCTTCTTCGTAAAATGTAATTATCTGGCTATTTTCCGAAAGAACTTCATTATGTATAGATAATTTCTCGAACAGTTTTTTTAGGAAAATTTGTTGGAACGGAAAAAGTAGAATAGAATGTACATATATTTAATGCAAACCTTTTTATTATTTATAATCTTTTTTATTATTCACAACAATATTTTTGATTTTTGACAAACTCGTACATTTTATGTCAAAAATCAAAAATATTTACGATTCAATGATTGGGCCGGGCCGGGCCTGTGCACCTCTTGGATTGTGTAGGGATGGTCGGGCCCGGGGCCAAGAAAATTTCATTTTGAAGGTCTCTAGCCTATACTCGTATAACATTTAAAGTGTGATGTCTGGAAATTGGTTCAATTATTATGATTGGATTACGAGTAGACGGGAAAGAAGAGATGCAACAACTACCAAAACAACGTCAATCAACATTTGCTCAAACGCCGGTGGAAAAAGTAGTAAAAAAAACTTGTAATATAGAGTAAAATAATAATAATAATTATTTAATTAGGTTCCTCACAGATGTTTAGAACTTGGGGAATCGTTATTTGTAGGAAAGGTAAACATGCTGGCTTTTTAGTTAAAATTAGTAGCCGATAGTTTTTAATTTTTAATGTCAAAATTTTAGTGTAACTTAAACTACTTGAATATATTTATTTAAATTTTGTTTAATTTAAACATACTTAAACAATTTGCAGAGCTTCTGGAATATTTCATTTCGAGCCAATGCTCATTAATAATAGAGCATTCCAAAATAAGTAAATATCTTAATAATACTACTAAAACGGCTCGACGATTCAAATTCATCCAGATCTTCACTTGAATCTTTGCTAGAGGCATCTGGCAACATTTTCAAAATTTTAGTTTCGTCCTTACCACAGTTTTTGGAAAGTTTGCTTCCATTAGCCGTGCATTAATTTCTTTTTTTTAGAATTGGGGTACCCAAATAATTTGGAGCTCTTGCTTTTTATTCGTTTCGGCAGGTCAATAAATCAAATTCATTTTGAAATATACGAACACAACCTCGTTCTTTTATCCCGATAGTAGTAACTCCAATATACTGATAATAATTGGCCACTTCTTCTACTCTCGTTGTTTTAACTATTCAAGTATTTCATCGCACTCAGCATGTTTCAACATGATTTTGGCAAACTAATTCGGTTGCCAAACAACTAGATATTCGTTAAATTGTATTCCTTCAAAAACTCTTCTCATATACAAAGTATCTACTTCCTGTATTTACGAAAAACTAATAAAATATCTTAAAAAAGCTAAAAAATTGATTAATGATTAATTGACATGACACATTTGTATTCTAATTGCTCATGTTACATAGAAACGTAGATCAAATGATTCTATGCAATTTTTGTGAGTATTTGTTTGAGTAAAAAACTATGAAAAATGCAAAATTTTAGTGATATTTAAATAAAATTCATGCTAGCTTAGACTATCTAACTTTGGGAGTAATTAAGTAAAATATGTATGAAGCTACCATCTCAAAGTAATTTTCATTAACGCACTGTATCTCAGTAAATATTTAAAATGAATCCCCCTGCAGGAACGATTTTTTGTTTGAAATTAATAAAGGAATCACCCCTAAAAAATTTACACTCAAGTAAATACAAGATACCCTGTATAATACATATACATACTTAACATTGTTAAAATATTTTGTTCAACCCCATATTCTCTGGTTGAACACATATTTTACAACTTTCCCACACAAAGAAAAAATTTTAATAAAATCTCTCGTAATTAAAACTTTTCGGTTTTAATTTTCTTGATTTTGTATCACGATGCTTTGCTAAATTAATAAAAAGCAAATTTATGGTCAAAAACATTTAGCGCGTCCCTCTGAAAGCGAATTCCATTTAGGACAAAAAAAAAAAAAATTAATTACATTAAATTTTTAACAGAGATGTAATGTTGTACACATTTTATTATGAATTTGATTTATGGCGTTGTTGCTGCATCATATTTGCTTTATACATAATAATTATCGTAATCAGGTAGTCCCAGTTTTTTGCCGTAAAATGAGTACACAGAAATAACAGATAAAGAATATTAAATATTTACATGTGCGGTAATGTTTCATAATTTTTTCATTTTGAAATTTGGCGTTCATTTGCGATTATGGAACCGGTAATTGAATTTTATTATTTTTTTGCTTATTAGAAAACAGATTTTATTACTTTATTTTGTTACCAGGATTTACTCTGTTTTAATATAATATAATAAAATCAAAATGTCTTATCAAATTTTTGTCGTCGTCGAAAGAATTTGGTCCCCCGGTTTTATTTATCATGTCAACACGTCATCTATCGTTTCTAATTACCATAAGTCAATACAAACAACTAACAGATTTTCAATTTGGGTAACGACAACGAACAACAATATATTTCTAATACTTTAGCTTCATTCTTAGGAAATCGAAAAATGTATAAAAAACAAAAAAATCCAATCAATCATTACCATTAGGATCAAATTACATTAATGTACTTTTCGGTTAAGGTTAAGGTAATAGATTTAAACCTAACCCAAGTGCCAATTTTATAATGAAGTATAATTTTCATCGGAATATTTGAAATTTTTTTTTTTTTAGAATTTATTAATTTTTGGTTGACAATTTTCAATCGATAATTGATTATTTTGTGTGATTTAAATCTAAAGATATCTTTTCATTGCCTGTTTCGGGTGTTTTGCGTAAAGAAGGTGTGAAAATTCGAAATAATTAAAAATGATTGTAAAACATAATTTGCCTAAGGCGTAATAACTTTTAATTTTGGTAAGAGTCATATATACAAACAGTAACAGTCCTCCTCTTATAAATAAATAAATAATTTTTAGTTTATCACGAGACAAACCATGATAAGCTCGCAAAATAACACAATTTTGAAAAAACCATGTTTCCAGTCCTAATTTCTTGTTTCTTTACTTAAATTAGTCTGCCAACTATGAATATGTATGCATATCAACTTTTATTATAATTTAGATATATGTAGTAGGATAACATTTTTCATTCACAATATGTACTAAGTACAAACAGCTCATTGGTTGCTCTATTGTTTCCTTTGACGGACTGTGATATTAATATCCTCGGTTGAGATGCGCGATTTCATGATTTTAACTTTTACTGAATTTGTTAAAATGTTTTAACGTAACAGATCAATGTTCCATTGATGTTTTCTTATACAATAAACAGAATATGGGCAAATTTAAGAAAAATCACAGAACGTGCGATTAAGGAGTAGTACATATAGATAGAGTATTTGAAAAATTGACAACAATTGTGATTGTGGTTGCAATACATGATTAAACCTTTAGCAAGTCTCCTGGGGGTCCCCGGGCCGACAGTGTACGAATAAATCATCAAAGTGGGGATTTAGAGGTGGGTGGCACCCTTTATCCTCTAAGATACACAACAAATTAAAATAACTTTCCCAAAAATTTGTTATAATTAAAAAAACTTGATTTTTTGGGATTCATTTTTTGGGGATTTTTTTGTTTGAGATATTGAGCGTAACAAATTTAATTTACGGAGAAAGACAAAAACACTATCGACCATTTGGAAAATTGACAAAAGTTAACCAGAAAAATTAGGCAATATTCACAATAATACTAAAACTTGCCTGTATTTTGGGATACTGATGTGGAGGAGTGCTAAATTTGGTCTATTCCAGGCGAAAAATACTTGAAAAACTCCCCAGGCGTTGTACAAAACAAGTACAGAAGAAAACTTTTGTGAAATAAATTTTGGGTTCAATTATCAAATTTTTAACGACAGTGTGAAGTTTCTGACCGATTAACAAAATATGGCTTTATCCGAGTTTAAGTACGATGTTTTCCTGACAAAACATCATCTATATAGTGATCTCTTATGTTGTACCATTTTTGCGGCGTGGAAAAATGAATAAATCTGTATTGTTTTGCAGGACATTATAAATATGTTCGCTTCTACAAAACATTCACCTATTATGATACAATAACCGAATCATCGACCCGCTAGCTTTAACTTCCCTTTATAATGCATCGCATCATTTTCACTTTATTTAGCTGTTGTAAGGTTCTCTCTCAATTTGTCATTACAATAGTTCTTAAACTCAAAACTTTTTGAAGTTTGATTTGGAGAAACGAAGTACACCGTTGCCTAAACTTAAAGCAAATTGATTTTATCCCACCGAAAGAAGGCCGGAATCTGTATATAATATACACTGCGCCAATTAAAAAACGGAACAGAAATTTTCTTCGAAAAAATATCCAGATTTGAACGCTTGTATCTTGGTGAAATAACACCTTTCAAAAAAAAAAAAAATTTATTTCTAATTGTAAGAAATTTTGTTTTCTTTTCGATACTGAAAACCGTTTTATTTTATTTGGTTTTTTATGACTTTTTTGAGTAAAACAAAAGGTGTCTAAAAAAAAAAAATTGTTGCTGTTTGAAACTGTAAACGAACTTGCTCGATATTTCATTCAAAAATTCAAATCGGCCATTTTACAGAGAATTTAGAAACCTTGCAAAATTATACTAGGAATATTTCTGTGCGACCACTCCTTGTCGAGTTATTGAAGTTTTAGTGTGTTAAAATTTTAGTGTTAAAGTGACTTAAGTGCAACAGCCATAAAAACACACAAAAAGATACATGTTTGCTCCTACATATTACGCAAATTAAAAAAAAAATTTAGAAGTTGTTCTTTGTAGTGTAAGACACATTTTATGGAAAAATATAATTTGATGCTAAATTGTTTTATTGTTTTTAACTCTGCGTGTGTAACTATATTCTTTTTTGTGACACGGTGTGTACACTGGGTTTTTTAAGCAACAGTTGGGTTGCGAAAATCCAAAGTTTAAAACCGTTGGTAATAGAAATTGAAGAATAGCCGAAAAAGTGGAAAAAATCGAATTTTGTTATAAAATTCGTAACTTCACTAAACAAATATTTAAAAAAAAAACGGTTATAGGCTTTTGTAGCTTAGACTATGAGCTTTCAAAAAAATATAGTGTCTATGGCGTTGGCTCCGAAAAGTTGAATTATTTAATCACCTGAAAGTGGGGAATAGTTTACGGATTCAGGCATGTCATAATAAACGGAACGGTAATTATTTGGCACAAAATGAGTCTTTATTGTTGCAAATACAAAAATTATAAAATACTAATAATAATTAATGACAAAAAAGGAATTTACAGTGCGCAATTGTGGAAAAAGTGCGTTCGATGATTATCCAAACCGGCGGCGGCATTTCGAACGTTGCACAAGAATACATTGTTTCTGTTTTCCTTTCAACTGCAAACAGAATTAGTTTTTGTAAATTAATTTAATGTATAATTTATTATTTTGAACAATTTTATATTTTATTATTTAACACCATCAAAACTCGAAACTAAAAATATGGCCGAAAGGCAACACTATGCATAGTTGGTCCATGGACCAACGTGTTGTCGTTTATAAATTTGAGACGACACTGAATGAATTTTATTTTGTTTTACATTCTAGTTTCAACTGCGGTCGCAGAAACATATAAATTAATAAAAATAAAATTTATTTTTGTTATATTTGTTTTTTTTATTGCTAACAGTTACTTTACTCGCAGTGTATTGTATTTGTGTAAACAATTGTGTGAAATTACCGAAGTTATTGGTAGTTCTCGACCCAAAAGGGGCTTAAGCCCCCTTATATGTGATGATACACAAGACAATTCTAGCAAAATTGCTAAATTAAACAGTGAAAGTGAAGTTCAAACAGTGTCGCAGGCAATACCAAAAAATCAGTTAATTAATAATTGCGAAATCAATATGAAAAATAACAGATTTTCACCGTTACAACCAAATAAAAACCTGAACGAAAATAATGATGAAGATGTAATCATCACTAAAACAACTAGAGTTAAAATTCCTCCTATTGTTATAACAAACAAAAAACTGAAGGACGTCTATAATTTATTGAAAACACACAACATCACCAAATATAAACTTAAAATTCAATCAATTGGAATTAAAATCTTAATTGATAATATGAATGATTATCATTCATTTTCTAAAATATTGGTACAACAAACGGAGTTTAAATACTATACATTTGAAGACCCTAACAACAAACCAATCAAAATAACTCTATCCGGACTACCAAATTTTGAAGTTGATGAAATTAAAACTATGTTGAATGATGAATCTATTCCAATACCTAATGAGATAAAAAAGTTTAATTTAAAAAAACCACGTTATGATCAACAAATGGTGTACCTGTTATTCTATAGTAAAGGTACAACAACACTAGCCGATTTAAAAAAATTTAAGTCTGTATATAATATAATAGTAAATTGGAATTACTACCAATCTCAGAGGCGTGGTCCAACACAATGCAGGAATTGTCAACTCTTCGGACATGGGACTAGTAACTGTCATAGGGATCTTAAATGTCGTCTTTGTGGTGAGAACCATACAATTATAAACTGCCCGCTTAGCAATCTAGAAGAAGATAAAAAACAAGCCGGGTATAAATGTGCCAACTGTATGGATAATCATCCGGCCAACTTTCAAAGTTGTCCAAAAAAAGCTGAATTTATGCAGATCAAGAAAAACATACAACATAAATTTCGACAATCTCAACCTGCTCGACAAACAAATGTTCCTCCCCTTCTGTCGAATGAGCTACATTTTCCGGGTCTAACAGCTGGAAGACATAATAACTGGTGGAATACTCAAAATAGTGCTAACAACGTCAACAATCAACACACATCACAAAATCAAAATAAGTCTGACGACTTATTTTCCACTGATGAAATTATAAGAATTGTACAAGAAGTGATTGGTAAGTTTCAGATGTGCCGTTCAAAAAGCCAACAATTACAAATAATATTTGAAATTTCCGCAAAATATTGTTATGGAAGTAATAAATAATCTGAAGGTATGTTTTTGGAATGCTTGCAGTATCAAAAACAAGCTTATAGAAACCATACAATATGTTAATGATAATTCTATAGATATTTTGATTTTAAATGAAACCCAACTTAAATTTAGTGATAGATTAAATGTTTCAAACTTTATTTGTTATAGATTAGATAGGGATACTAGAGGTGGTGGTATTGCAATTTTAATAAAACGGGGAATCCAGCATTCTCTTCTTTCGTCGTTTAATACCAAAGTGATAGAATGTCTTGGTATTAATATAGTAAATTATTCTGGTAGTATAAATTTAATAGCGGTATATTTTCCTGGAACTTCTCTTACGAAAGAAAAACTTAATTATTTTAAAATGGATCTAAATAAAATCTGTTCAAGTACTGATAGTTATTTTGTATGTGGTGATCTAAATGCTCGTCATAGGTTCTGGGGATGTAATAGGGCAAATCAAGCAGGAAATATACTATTTGATTTAATATGCTCTCGTGATATTTATGTTCATTATCCCGACAAATACACATTCTACCCTGCTGCTAAAAGATGTCAACCCTCAGTTTTAGACATAATACTATCTAATAATAAGCATAGTATCTCTAAACCATCAACATGTTTCCAGCTTATGTCTGATCATGTTGCGGTTAGTTTTGAAATTCAGTGTCAATCTCGTCTCAATGGACCTACAATGAAAATGTGTTATCACCTTGCAAAATGGGATATATATAAAAAAATACTTCAAAAGTCTATTAAATTAGATAACTATACTGCTGTTAATATCACAAATTCAAATCTTATTGATGAACAACTAGATAGCATAGTATCTAATATATATAAAGCAAGAGATAGAGCTATACCTAAAGTTCCCATCAAATCCTATAAAGATCTCCAACTTCCTGACGATTTGAAAATGCTCATTAAGGTCAAGAATATAAAACGACGACAATGGCAACGCACAAGAGATCCAATTGTTAAATACATCTTTTTGGAAATGAAAGCAGAGATAGATATCCAAATCAACTTGTTACGTAACAAACGTTGGAATAAGCTGCTTAACAGTTTCAAACCGGGTTCCAAACCTTTCTGGAAAATGACGAAAATTATTGGAAACAAAAACAGTTTTTTGCCGCCATTGAAAGTTGGTAATGATACCTTTATCACAAACACAGGAAAAGCTAATGTGATAGCAAACGTCTTCAGTTCAATCCAAAATAGTTCGCATATACATACAGATCCCGTATTTGAGGAGACGGTGAAATCAGCCGTAAATGTACTTGATAATCAATCAAATGGCGAAATTGTGTTTACTACGCCGTATGAGATAAAAAATACAATTAAGTCACTCAAAACTACGAAGAGTCCTGGCAACGATCAAATCAATAATATGCTTCTTAAGCATTGTCCCCGCAATGTCCATATAATGCTGACCTATCTATTCAATTCCTGTTTCGCTCTTAATTATTTTCCAAATTCTTGGAAACATGCATTAGTGATACCTGTACCCAAACCGAACAAGGACAATTCAAACCCTATGAACTACAGACCTATTAGCCTTCTGTGTTCCCTGTCAAAAATTTTTGAGCGTATCATTCAATCTAGACTTTTAAATCACATCACTATTAATCAATCTATGCCCAATGAACAATTTGGATTTCGAAAATCTCACTCAACCAACCATCAGGTTAGCAGACTAGTTTCAATAATTAAACAAAACACTAATAACAAAATTTCGACTGGGGTAGTGCTTTTAGACGTAGAAAAGGCTTTTGACAGTGTCTGGCATGACGGACTATTATACAAATTAATAGTTTTAAAAGTTCCTGTATATATCATCAAGATTATAAAAAATTATCTTTCAAACCGAACATTTTCAGTGAAAATTTTAACGGATTTATCTGATAATAAAACTATCCAACAGGGTGTACCTCAAGGGGCTGTATTGAGCCCTTTGCTGTACAACTTATTTATCTATGATATTCCAACCCCGCCACATTGTGAATTACTTTTATATGCGGATGATTCTGCACTTGCAACTGGCTGTGTTGATCCAAATACAATCATTTCCAATTTAGAAAATGGCGTTACGATCCTAAATAACTATTTTAAAAAGTGGAAAATTAAGTTAAATATTGACAAAACACAAGCATCATTTTTTACTAGGCGCAGAAAACTGTCATCACTTCCAAATCGTGAATTAGTAATTCAAAACAAAAAAATACCCTGGGATCCCGACATCAAATACCTTGGAATTATCTTAGATAAAACACTCACATATAATAAACATACCATGTACTCCATTTCCAGAGTTAATAAATACATAAAAATTCTCTACCCATTTATCAATAGAAAATCTAAGCTATCCACCCAAAATAAATTAATTTTATATAAGACTGTGTTTAGATCTATACTTCTGTACGGTGCACCTGTCTGGAGCAGCTGTGCAGATACTCATATTAAAAAGTTACAAATTACTCAAAATAAACTACTCAAACTAATTTACAATTTACCAAGACACTATTCTACTCAGGATTTACATAAAATTAATAATATTGAATTAGTGAAAGATTTTGTTACCAAACTTTGCACTAGATTTAAAAGAAATGCTGGATTCTCTGACAATCCACTCATTAAAAGTCTGTACTAGTTGAACGTTAGACTTTATCAAAATATAAAATTTGTAAACCTAATAAAATATTGAACTGAGCACAAGTTCAATGAATATTAAAGCTAGTCATTTTTTACCAAGATTAGTTATAGTTTTAAGTATAGTTAAGTAAAGTTTTAAATAAATCTAGCTTGAGGTTTTTTTTATAGTTTCCTCAACAAATATAACCAATAATTGTTAAGTCAACTCATAAACTGAACTACTCAGATGTAATGAAATTTAAATTAAGTTGAAAGTTTTTTAAAAAACGACCACTGTATAATATCTCTGAATTTTGTTAATTATATATGTTTGTAATAATAAATAAAATTTAATACAAAAAAAAAAAAAAAAAAAATTATTTTGTTTTAACTTTTATTGTTTGTGTGTTTTTGTTGTTTTCGTGTTTTTGATTGGTCCCGGCAGAAAACGTAGAATAAAAATGTGTACCGGATGACACCGGAGGCACCCAATGCGCGGTGAGCTCATGTTGGGCCGGAGAAATATTATGAATGAATATTGTAGTTGTTCATTGGGTGAACCGCCACAAGTTCGTAAACAATAGCCGAAACAGCATCAAATTACATAAAACATTTATTTAGCCATGGAAAAACTCATAAACTACGAGTAACGCAAAAAAACTGTTTTCATTTACCTTCGAAAATACCGACGTTGTGTGTACACTGACCCTTTTAGGGAACGGCCATGACAACCTTGGATTTTATCCATTTTTTGTGCTTAATATCATTGTTTTCATATTTTAATTTAAAATTATTTTTTAAATAAAAGAGAATAAAATTGTTCTTCTTATAGTGAGTCACTATAAGAAGAACAATTTTATTCAATTTTTATTTAAAAAATAATTTGAAATTAAAATATAACGGACATGACTTGCGCTGGCTGGCATTTGCAAGTAAACTGCCAGATCCCGGCGTCATTTCGGCCTTTAGTGCCCACTACTACCCAGATTTTTTAGAGGATGTTACCGAAGACCGCCCTCTATTCATGAGAGAGAAATTTGACTTTCAAATTTCGACTGTTCCTTCAAAGACCCAGTATAAACACGTACACACGCAGGGTTAAAGCCATTATACTTTTTTTAACCTTTTCCGATAAAACTAAGTTTGAGATTCAAGAACCGGTAAAAACTGTTAAGTCACATTTTATTGTATTTTTTTTTGTTTTCTATAGTATAAAGAAATTTTTAGTGACGTAATGAAACGTATTTTTAATATTTGGTTCGCCCGCTTTTGTTGGCAATTACAGCTGCATTTCTGGTTGGCATAAAATCAATTATATCTTGCAGATACTAGAGGATCAGTCCGTTATACCACAATTTTTCTATTATTGAATTGAGGTTTTTGTATGATAACGGCATCTGTTTGTTGGTTTTCATCCCGCCAAAAAGATTAAATTTACTCTTGCCATTCGATCCAAAAAGATTAAAGTTACTCTTTTCGATTCATTTTAGCCGTAAGAAACGTTTTCTTTTGCAGAGGACCTGGCCCTATATCCTTGTGCCCGGAGCCGGTTACGAATCGTATAGATCCCGATTTCTTTGCAAATGTCCGCCTTGAACTCAGCCCGAACATCCATAGCAGTTTTAAAGCGATTAGTAGTTGACATTATGGTTATTTTTGAATTTTCTCGTGCAGTTATCTTTCATTTTAGACCGGTATTCTTTTTGCGTTCCAGTTCATCGATAGAATGATTTTTTTTTTTTAAATGGCTCACACTCGAGTAACTGCATTCAATCTCAACAGCAATCTGCCTCGATGACATTTTAGGTATCCCAGAATATACCACAATCCGATGTTTAAGAGCCGCAGCCAATTGTGTATATTTTGTAATTTTTAACTAATTTTAATTTTAGTAACCTTCTCTTGCGAATAATTATTATGAAAGACAAAATGTGAAAAACGATTGCTTTTATACCTAGAAAAAAATCAGCCTAATACGAAAAGGATAAGGGACAATTAGCACAACTTTACTTGAAAAATGTTGGTGTTGCACTTTCCATTCTCACTACTGTATGTCATACAAGTTATTTCTAATTTTGAAAAAAAAAAGTTTAATGCCTGGCATAGGAACGCAGCCAGCGACCGATTAAATAGTGTCTTCTCTCTTCCAATGTAAGTTAGGGTCGAATTAAATATTTGACTGCCCGATTTCGTTCACATAAATAATTAACTGGAGGACAAATTTCTATGTCAAAATAAAGGTACCGTGTAATTAAATCAACGGTTATAAATTTTAAATTGGTGCCGTGTAATAAAGTAATTGGAATAAAGTGAATTGGCTTTATTTCCATTTACAGTGGTGGCATTATAATAAAGCCACAATTAGTAGAACACATATTTAGCCCTATAAAGGTTTTTATTTCAAGTTTCTTTGTTTATTTTAAATATTTCATAGGTATATAAATAGGTATATAAAAATATATCATAGGTATATAAAAAAAGTTATAAGTCATAGGTTAACAATAACAGTTAAAGTCAAATAAAAGTCAAATGATACAGTCAAATAAAAATAAAATAAAAAAGTAGTAGTGATTTCGGCTGGCCTTTTAGTTATGCCACTTATTTATAAAAATAAACAATTTAGAAAAAAATTAATATTTAGTTGGGAAGCCGTTTTGCTTCAAGACTAGACTTCATTTCCTGCCTATACTATTTGTAAGAGAGGCATATTGGGCTGGCGTTGTACTCTTGCAAACATCCTGAATTTGGGCCCATAAATATTCTCTGTTTGTCGGTTTCCTTAGTGGGCCTTCTCATTTAACATTTCCCCATAGATTCTCGGTTTTTTGTTTTTCGGTTCTTTACCGTTCTAAATACGCCGTTCATATTTTTAGATTATATTTGGGGTGCTAATAACGTCACCGAAACGGATCGTATAAACATCTTGTAGAGTACAAAACAATTATAATTGTACTCAATTTATTAATTATATTTAATAAAATTTGTATATTTAATAATAATACACTTTTATATTATTATTTTTCACCTTTTTGTGGTAATTTTACTACAGCGCGAATTGGGCGGCATGTCGCCGCGATGAAATGTGAGAGCAGACTGATTCAAAATATAATTGAATAATTTTATTTTGTGTTGTCTCTTCATATGGAAGAGACTGTAGTTTGGTGATTATATAGGTTCGTTCCCAAATGGTAATGTCAACGTTGAGCGGCGTAAGACGTTGCATTAGTGGTTGGGTGAACTCAGACGCCAATGTATGTAAGTGATACATTGTGGCGGAGCACGCATGAGTGGGCCGCTACAATCTAAATTCTGATCGAAAATTTCGAAATATTTAAGTACATCCATAATTTCATTGATTTTAACGACATGCCAAATCCCCAAGAAGTGAAGCATCCCCAAACCATTACTGAACCATTGCTTGATCCATTGATTTTTTTTGGCAAATCGAGGGTTAAGCTGCGTGGGTTGTTTGTCGTCTTACGTATGGAGTCTCCTCACCTCCAACCACGTTGGATTTACTCTGATTTCTCTAAATTATTAAATTACAAAATGTCCTAGGTTTTGACAAATGCTCCTTAAGACTGATTTACATTCAATCTTTCCGTTATTTTCCAAAAGATAAAAGATGTACAATGAAAAATGCGTTTTAGTATGATTTCCTTAAGGGAGTGCAATCCCGGGATCCGGGATTTGTTTGAAATCCTTTGATCCCGGTCTTTTTGTCAATCCCGAAATCCCGTTGAAATATTGGGATTCCGGTCTTCTTGTCAAATCCTGGAATCCCGGTCTCTCTGTTAATCCCAAAATCCTCTAATTTCTGTTTTTTGTCAATACCGAAATCCGCGATCCCGGTATTGCCTTATATATAATGCCGGGATTGCATTCCCCTAATTCCTTGAATTAAAATCAGAAGGAATACTCAAAAAGTGCTATTCAATACTATTTACTGCAACACTCATCTTTTTGTGGTGAAACAGAACGGAAAAAGATGAACTGGTTTGTCTTTTTTCGTAAAAGTTGCTCAACATTTATAAAGAAAAAAAATTTTGAAAGAATAAAAATTAAATTTTGAATATGCCCGTCCCATTTTTATTTATGGGTAAAATGTATTTGCACTTTTCTTCGTGATTCTATTCTTTTGAAAAAGAACGAAAAGATTGAATGTAAAAGGCCCTCTAGCAATTAGCAAAAGCAATTCTTTGCGCCACGTTCCAGTTGCTTAATTGTGATTTCCTTTTCAATACGAAAATGGCTTAATTATAATGCCACAACCACAACTGTATATAGGCTTTATTTCCTATTTAAAGTTAAGTTTTAAGTTTCAAATTAATTGCTGCTATTGATTGCCGCGTATTTTAAAGGTAGAGAAAATATTCTGGAAAATAGAAATTTAATTTTAAAATTAGAACGTCGTCAACCTTGCAGACACCGAACAAAGATTTTTTAAAGCTCTTATTGCTTCTTCTTATTGCTAAACTGCCAGTCTTTTAGACGTAACAATGTTTTACAAGATAATTTTAATTCGTTGTAGACCTTAGAGCCGCTTTTATAGAATATTTGAAAATTAAATCTTTCTTTTCCAGAAATTTTTCTCTTCCTGTACAAGATCGAGAATCTAGACAGAAATGAAAATAAAGTCAATTGATTTTATTTCCGTTGACTTTATTTCTCTGCACCGAAAACAAAATACTGTTGGATTGCGTTTAGTTTGTATTAGGAAATAAGCGGAAATTTAGTAAGGATAGAATGGAAATGTCGTTTGACTGGCGGTTGGTTTTTTGTTGTGCAAATACAAATACATCGATGAAATTACAAATGAATTCCATATTTTTATAGTAAATCAAGTACCTACTAGTTAGATTGATGAAAAACTAGTTGTGAAAAATAGTTGCTTCGCAATCTACTACGACTTTGAAAAGCTTCATTTTGCACAACAAAATTATAAAATGTGCAACAACATTTTTTAAAGTTAAATTAAAATTAAATAAAGAAAACCATCACAATTAATTTTTAAGCGAATTTAAACGAATTTATATTTTTTGGCTTTTGTTTGAAAAAATAGTCCGTTACTCGTTTTTCAAATTTACATTCCATTGTGATGCAATTTTCTTGCGTAAAACAATGTTAAATCATTAAGCTTTCGACAAAAACATATAATTAGGATGCTTTTTATTGGCATCCGATAACTGCTCCGCTGTTAATTTAAAAATTAAATCTGTTTAATGTCAAACTATAGTTTTTAAATCAATTCCTCAGTAAAAATTGATACAAAAAATATTTAGTTTTTAAGAGGCTACTATCCGAAGAACTTTAACGCACTAAATAAATTACCATACAATCATGAAGAAGTTGTTTTTGGAAATGTATTAGGAATTGAAAAGTACTTACTGAAATTTTTGAAAAGGAAAATTAACAGATGACAATTGTACTAAAGTGGTAACATAACACAGGCACTGCTTAGGAAAAATTATTAAATAACAAGGTTGTTCTACGAGAGAGTTAATATCAATATGATTGTATAAGTTGGTTATTCATTTGGTTTAGACAAAAAAATTCGAGTAAAAAAGATAATTTAGGTGAATTACAAACAAAAGCGGGGCTTTTTGAAGCAATAAATTCGACAGAAGCTTTTTTTATATGCTTGAGCAGGGTTATTTAGAAGTTTAGGAAGAAGTATTATAGGAAAGTTGTTCTACGGGAAATTTCCTATCGACTTCGATTTTCAGCAAATAACTCACATATTTTGAATATTGATAAGGGACAAGGTAGAAAATGGGGTAAAATGGACGTTTTTTAAAGTTGTCATACAGTTAAAAATTATCGCAAAAATTAGAAATTTAAAAAGGGATGCTATCGGAATTATGATAGTTTTGAGTTCTTTGACAAAACTGCGGACAATAATTAAAAAAAAAAATGAAATACGTATATCGATAGAAAATTTCCCGCAGAACAAATTTGCCATTTAATATTTTTTTCTTAAAATGTAAAATAACCGAGTTGCTTGTGAGGACATAACTGCGACCACCTAAAGGGATTGAAAACACCCTTTTTAGACCCTTTCCAGTTCATACCAGCTCGGGACTTATCGAATTCTTATTCTACATGAAAAACATCGATTAAAAAAAACCTATTGTCCAATTTATTACCTTTTAACCCCTATAGCCCATATTTAATATAATTTTACAACAATAAAGTAAAAATATAATTTTTAAATAATATTTATTTTATTATTTTATTACCATAAGTTTAAAAAATCAAACCATAATCCCATTATTTTTTGGTATTATGTGAAATAAAAAGTTGGAGGTTATGTTTTAGTCATAGCGTAATTGTTTGTATGTATGTTCTAATCGACCATTTAACCGAGACATATATTCTTACTTGTGGTGATCGATTGGAAAGTCACTATAAGCTTATATTTTCTAGAAGGCATTGTCGTAATCAATACCTGACAAATGCAGTATTAAAATTATAAGTATCACTGCTTGCATTCCCTTCCTTCGGGCAATGCATGTTTTTTGAAGGCCAAGCTTCAATAATTAAATGAGACAATTGTTCAAAGTGTAAACAACAATTATTTTCATCTCGTTGAAAATGTCGGATTTTGTGCCAAAAAACAGCATTTGCGGAAAGTATCATTTCATTATTTTTTTGTTGAAGAAAAGTGCAGCAGAAACAAATTGTTTGGTCGCTGAAGTCTACGGCTAACATGCTCCATCAAATAGGTACAACATGCAATAGTGGTTTTTGATATAAGAGAGCTATTATGAGTTGTTGAAAAAAGGCTGCTACCATTACTGAACAAGTATATCGATGATGATTGATGGCCTTACAGCCTACTCTGGCTGCAAAACGAGCGGGATAGGGCAACATGAACGATACGATTATTTTGCAACATGACAACAGCCACGCGTTTCGATTCCTGCCTCCTCTACTTGGACAGATACAATTGGGAAATTTGACCCCAATCGCTGTATTCACCGGGCATAGCTCCTTCGGAGTCCTTGTTCTTTCGATCCATGCAATTAGCCTTGGCTGAGCAGCACTGGATTGCCTCCTTAGATTGGCACTGTCTCTCAAATCTATTTCAGAATGTGTAATATTTTGACAGGATTCAGGTTAGACTTGAATCGAGCCATTACAAAAATTATCTTAAGCGGGAGGATGCTACTCTGATTTAATGCCGGTGCTCAGTCGGGCAGAGGTTAAGTATGCCGTCCTCTTAAGATCTAGTTGAAGCCATTTTTGAGAAAAACTTGGTTGAAAACAACAACGGAAGTAAAATAAAGGAAACTTGAAAACGAACCAACCACATAGTTAGGCTGTGGCCTACCTTTCGGAAATCTTTTGGGAGAACTAAGATGATTTACGGATTTATCCGTAAATCACACAAAACAAACAACAACAATAATGAAACGAAAAGAAAATATCTTCTTAAAAATGAAAATATTGTTTTGAAAAGAAAATATCTTCAAGGTTGGGATGCGGTTTTCTTTGGTTTTTGAGGATTGGGTATATTTGGTACGACAAGCGTAAATTACAAATGCAATCGTATACGGGGTCATTTTCTTGTCTTGTTTATATCTTAAAAATTTTTTTTTTTTTTTTTTTTTTTTTTTTTTTTTTTTTTAAATCAATCATTTATTGGCACCGAATTTATACATTTTATAACAAAAAGATTTTTATACAATCCAATAAGATGAATAAATTATTCCCTGTGCTAATTAAAGCAGTATCGGGAGTAATTTTTTACTAGCAGGTACCTTACAGTTGTTACATAGCTTAACATTAAAGAAGAATCTTAAATATAAAATAAACACAATTTAAAGTAACTTAAACATAATTATATATATTGAATGCAACGACACAATGGTTACTCAAACGAGCGAAAAACCCTCACTCATCATATTCCTCTAATGAGTGCTTCAGCATTTTGATACTCAAGACCTAGTAACCAAAATTTAGTAGCTCTTAAAAATTCTTTATAGTTGTTTGATAACGAAATTTGCACAGGCATATCATTGAAAATTTTTGGTGCAAGATAAGTATACGATCCTCGAAAATGTTCTTTAAGTGGTTTTGGGACGGCAAGACAATTTTTCCGAAGCTTGTAACTCAGTAGTTTGAAATTTAAATTACCACAACGCCGGAAAAAAATGCTTAATACCTTATAGATAAAAATATACCGTACTGGTAAAATATTTGAGATCCGGAAAAGAGGAAGTGACGGCGTCAATCGTGACTTACGATGAAGTAATCGAACTGCATGTTTTTGGCAAATAAAAAGTGATCTGATATTTTCAAAGTACATTCCGCCCCATGATACAATGCCATATTTAATTTTAGACTCGACCATTGCAAAATAGTAAATTTTAAGTACGTCGAATGGAACTAATGGTATGGAAAGCCGGAGATTTTTGAGGGCACAAAATGTACCCCCATTTGCCGGCCGAATTTTATAAAGTCTGTAAAAATCTAGACGATCCGTTGCATTTCTAAAGGTTGTCTTAGTTCCAGCTCTGTTATGCATTTCGTATTATTTCTTTTGGCAAATATACGAATTTGATTCGCTGATTATCAAATTTAATACATCGCGTAATAAAAAGTTTGAAGCAGGAATACGGTGTACATAGGTCAGGAAAACCATCATAACCTCAAAAACTATCTCTTCTGGATCTTTAATAAAATATCGGCATCGCTATAACATTTTATCAGTAAAAGCAGACACCGGTTTTGTTTGTCCAATTGGTTCGATTTGAACGGTGGTACCAACATAACCAATTGGGTTATTTGCTATATCAAAAAGGTCCTCTCCCGTTGTTGATGGACTGACATTCACAATTTTTAATACCATTCAAAAAATTCATCTTCGCTGCCTGTCCAACCCTCGATGATTTCTAAGAATTCAGCTTGAGTGTGATTTGTTCTAGTGCTCGTTCCAGCAGGTTATTCTAAATTAATACATAATTAGTCAGTTATTAAATTCAAAAAATAGTTTATTGCAAATATGCAATACAAAGTAAAAACGAAGAGACGAAGGGTTAAAACCAGACATGTAGGTTTGGGGAAATTTCTTATTAAATTATAAACAAAACAACAGCTTGTACATTGTGGAGCTCTACGTACATGTAAAAGGCCTCTATCCAATGTACAAATTCCGCATACGTATAAGAAGATGAACTTAAAGGTGATTAATGCGCCATTTAAAGCTAATTGATAAATGAGTATAAAGATCACAAATCCTGATAAATTAATACTTACGAAAATAATGGTGATAAAGGTACGAACTGAGATCAAGTAATAACATAAATTTAATTAAGTTGTTATTGCCTTCGGTACAATTTTAGGGTTCTCATGTTTACATAAATAAAATTATTCAACAGAACACACAAGTAAAATACAATCCTAGTAATTGACCACACTAGAAATAAACCTAGAATAATGTCCCATATATGTATGCTCGATAATAAATTATTATAAACTGACATTCACAGTACAAAATTTACTAGTTTTATATTCAAATTTTTCTTTTATCGTACATCCATACATTCATGTTCATTAAATTCTTTACGAACTAAGATATTTATGTGCCAAGGCAACATACAATACAAATTGCTGACGTCTTTGAAATCAAGAAAAACTACAAGTTCTTATAAATTGCTATATATGCTTGATGTAGTCTTAAATTTTAAAGCTAAATCAATTTTGAATTTTTTATACGAAATAATAATAACCATGGTGAATTGAAATCTGAGACAAGCAATAATTCACAATAAAAAAATTCTAAATTCCCAATTTGGAGTTATTTTTTGTAAAGATTGCTAACCGAATCTCATATAAATAAAGAATATGATCGATTTATAACATTATTGTATATGTAAGATATTACTTATGGTTTATATGTGTTGTACATATTACATTAACAGCAACAAGAAGATGAGCATAAATTTGTTTCGTAAGGATTTTTCAATTCACTATCGTAAATGACATAGATATATCTTCACCATTATACATATTCGTTTGTGGTTTCAGATTAATTCATCAATGCTCACATTAAATTTTTATTTCGTCGTTTTATTTTGGTAAATAATTGTGAGTTAAAATGCTATTCTACTAAAATTATTTCCACCACCTTTCACCTTAATTATATGTACATAGATACCAACGGCTATAAAGCTGTATATATGTTCAGGAAATTAAATTTATGTCCGTTTTCCTTTAGACACACCTCATTATCGTTATATATTATATAAAATCGTTTAATTTTAATTGAATATCAAATGTGTTTGTTTCTAGCATGCAATCAGTAAACGTTTGTCTTATGTAAAATAATCGCTTAACGGAAACAGTTGATAATTAATCAGTTTTTGTGCTTAATCATCATCAGCATCAAATAATTATTACAAAATGTATAATGAATAAAATTAATGAGATTGGGTCACGCGTAACATAGAAACTCGAGTTTAAATACAAATAAAACGTTTGAAATAGATTTCATCCAAAATTTAAATAAAATATTTGTACAACTGTTTGTATTTGTTTTCAAATTTAATTAAAAATTCGGTTCAATCACCATAACAATTTATTTTAGTGTTAAATAACAATAACCCCTACTAAGACAATAGTCTTAAATAAATTATCCCATTTAATCAAAAATTATGACAAATTATTCCCACATTAAACAATATAAAAATAAATATAATTTTCCCAAACAAAACCACATTTACCACAATACCCTCGTCCCTCACATATTGTAAATAATATGAAGAAGTCAAAGAAAACCTATTTAGATATTCACAAAGTTTTCACCCAATAATTTTTGTTCATAACTTTATTTTTCTGTTTATAATACACATCCATAACGCATTAATAACCATTATACATAAACATACAGTGGTAGACATTCGTATAAACGCACTTCTGATAGTGTAAAATTAAAAAAAAAACAAAATTTACAATTTTTCATAATATTACCACAGATATATAGACAGATGTGGATCTTGTATGGGCTATATTTACATACCAAAATTTCAATACCAAATTCCAATCCAATCCTTTTAGAGCAGAACGTACATTTCTGTCTTTTTTTATCTTTTTTTACGTATGCCTATTTTGATTATATCAAAGCAAACATGGCATGGCTATTTTGATTATATCAAAGCAAACATAAACCAACTCCAAGCAAATTTTGTTTTATAATATATACGTCCTGCTCTAAAAGGATTAGATTGGAATTTGGTATTGAAATTTAGAATGTAAATATGGCCCATACAAGATCCACATCTGTCTATTCTTATCTGTGATATTACTTTATTTAATATTTGGTGTGGCCACCACCTTTTTGAAACACTTCGAAAATCCGAGTAGGCATTGAATTTGTTAAATTTTTAAGAGTTTCCGGATCAATTTTGGGCCAACATTTAAGAATGGCACTTTTCAAATCATTAATTGAATTATATTGCCGTCCATTTGCATATACTTTTCCGCAACCAAAGATTTTCGATTGGATTGTAATCAGGACCGTAAGCTGGCCTTTCAAGAAGGGGAATATTATTCTCGAGAAACCACTGTGTGGCTTCCTCCGAAGCATGATCGAAGCATTGTCCTGTTTAAAAATATAATTTTCGTCTGCGTTATTATCCAGATAATTTATCAAAACGTCTTCTTAAAGTTCTACGTACATACGGAAGTTCATTCATGCCATTATAAAGCAGATGGGAAACTCCGATTTATAAGAAAATGCTCCACATATCATAATACTTCCGCCACCAAAATTACGCTTCGACCTAACGACGTAGTTGTGAACACCCAGATTAAATTTATGTTTCGTCAGAAAAAATTCAATCTCTGCCAATCCATTGTACACGAGACACGACATATATTTACGGGCAAATTTAAGCCGATTATTCATATGCATGGTCGTTAAACGTGGTTTACTTCGAAGTTTGGTCCATTTTATGTTTGGTGAACTATTCAAAATGCGGGCAATGTGTCGAGTCGTCACAGGAAGCTCCAATTTTTCCTTTATTTGCCTGCAAGATAGAAAATTTCGTGTAGCTTCTTTGCAAATTAGACCTTTTTGGCGAGCTGAGATATTGGATAGTCAATAGCCCTGATTGCATTTCCATCGAAAACCTTTAGGGGGCCTTGCCGGACTAAAAATTTACCAAATTCAATGCCTACTGGGTTTATACGTAGGTGTATCTGAAATTTCAATTTTCCACTAATGTTTTATCTTTGCGACAGATTTAAGATATAGACACAATTTAGACTACTTGAAAAAAAAAATCAAAACACTTTACTCTTAGAAGTATATTAAAAAAAAAACAACGAACGAGTTCACCCTCGCAAAAGATTTATGTGAAAACTTTTTTGTATAAATATCTATTGAATCAGTTCAAGCCATTTTGATAAGGCTTAGAAACCCCTCCATAAAGACGGACGTTGTTCGCTCAGTATTTAAACTAAGTTACATTTTTGATTCAAAAAGTCAATAAATTATTACATTTGGATTTGGAGGATGAACTTTACTGCCGTTAATTGAGCATGAGCAAAGTACAGTTCTGTTAAGTTAATCACGTAAACCTGCCATGTACGCGTTAAAATATACCATTACTCATACACAATACACAGCAACCTTGTTCAAGATTCTGAGAGGACTAAATGGTCATGGCAAACTTGCTGAACAAAGCAAAATTGCATTGCTTTATCACTGATCAGTTTAAAATAAATCAAATAGAGCGGTTCTATTTGGGCGCAATGTTGACCGCAAACTCATTGCAATTGGAAAGACACTAGCGCGAATCCCCCCATAGCCAAACTCACCAACAGCATAAGCAATACTAATAAAAGAGCATACCGATTAAACATTTTAAAATTATTTTATTCTATTATGTATCAATCAACGTACATATATGTGCAATTTTCACAGCTCGCTATTTCCATTTAATTTTTTTACACTACAAGCATAATTTGTGGTTCTTTTGCTCGCATGTAATTTTCATTTTCAAAAACACTTGCTGCTGCGGCCATATATAGCAGATATTTTTACAACAAAATAAATTATAGTAGGCGGTTTTTTTTAGATTTTTTTTTGTATTCGGCGTTTTTTTGTATGCGTAGATTTTGCATTGATTTTACGTTTTATTTATTTTTTGTTCTTGTCGATATTCACACATACGTGCAATATTTTTTGTTCGGCACTTTTGTTGCCGTAACCGGATTTCTATACAATGTTTTACTTACTCCTGCCGCTAAACATGTTTTCACATCAAAAACTAGTGCGTTTATACGAATGTCTTCCACTGTACATACGACATACATAAAAAATTATGTTAAAACCATTCTAACATAACATAAACCAGCAAAACAACTTAAATTGAAAAACGTATAGGCACTTAATATAAAAAATAAAGCTTCATTCGCATCTATGTATGTATTCGTTATGTTATTCCTTATATTCTCCTTCTAATGTCGTATCATCACCCCTCGAAAAGGTTTTTGTTTTCAAAGTGAAGAAAATTGATAAAGTTTTCATTATTATTACGACAATTAATATTAATGCGTGAATGATTATTTATGGGGCATTTAAAAAAAAGGAAAATTGATTTTTCTTGGATACATTATGTACATTTATCTGGCTGGATAATTTTGTGGGTTGAATGCTGCATTAGTGAAATTTGTATATGTAATTGAAAATTAGTTATTTGATTTTTGCTTATTTTAAAATGTTATTATTAATATTATTAACTAAATTTATATACTTTTAGTCCAGTGTTCGACGGTAAAAATAGATTATTATCTCAGAATTGTTACAGACAAAACCGATTGACGTGAAATTTGGACAGTTAGTAGGGAATGGCCCAAGAAACAAAACTTATATAGTGGGGGCGGCAATTAGTACACTCAAAATAACCGCAGAACGATAGGGATGAATTCTAAGCTAAAAATGTTCTATTAAGTTTATTTGCGATTGAAAATGTTGATTTTTCATCTAAAAAATGCATGTTTGAGAGCCCTCCGAAAATTTTACCGATAAACGCAAATGGGTTTTTAACGATAATTTTCTTAACTTTTAAACTATCTTATCGCTCAAATACCATTTTGCGGGGAACAAATTAAAACGGATTTAGATGGTTTCAATACTCAATTGTCTATGGGCCCTGATGGTATTCCCTCATTACTTTTATATAATTGTTCCGAAGCCTTAAGTGGCCATTTAGCACATTTATTTAATTACAGCCTTAGGCAAGGTATTTTTCCCCAGTGTTGGAAACCCTCGTATGTAATCCCAGTATTTAAATCTGGGCCAAAAAAATTTAGTTGAGAATTATAGAGGAATAGCTATTTTATCTGTTATTCCTAATCTTTTTGAAAAATTGGTCAAAGATTGTATTTATTTTAATATCAAATACCTAATTGTTCCCCAACAACACGGGTTTTTTTCTGGTAGATCGACGTCAACCAATCTGGCGGTATTTGTTAATGATACGATATCTTGTTTAGAAAAAGGTGCCCAAGTTGACACTATCTATACTGATTTCAGCAAGGCCTTTGACAAAATTAATCACAAGATATTAATTGATAAATTGATTAAGGTCAATTCAAATTTTATTCCTATAAAATGGATATCATCTTATTTGTCGCAAAGGTCTCAACTGGTACGTATTGGTCAAACTTATTCTGAGAAGTTCACAGTCTCATCTAGTGTTCCTCAGGGTAGCCATTTAGGCCCATTATTATTTATTCTGTTTGTTAATAATATTGTTACATGTTTCAGGTTTTGTAAGTGTTTGTTATATGCAGGTGACCTAAAAATTTACGCTAATATCCGAAATGGTGCTGACGTTTTATTGCTACAACAGGAGCTTAATCGGTTTAGTGAATATCTCCAAATGTAAAACTACACTGCGCCA
The DNA here is from genome assembly GCA_963556165.1 of Tipula helvola. Taxonomy (NCBI): domain Eukaryota; kingdom Metazoa; phylum Arthropoda; class Insecta; order Diptera; family Tipulidae; genus Tipula; species Tipula helvola. The sequence goes on along the minus strand of OY744481.1, from coordinate 192,795,124 downwards.
ATTAAAAAACGGAACAGAAATTTTCTTCGAAAAAATACCCAGATTTGAACGCTTGTATCTTGGTCAAATAACACCTTTCAGAAAAAAATTTTTGTTTCTAGTTGAAGGAAATTTTGTTTTCTTTTCGATACTGGAAACCGTTTTATTTTATTTTGTTTTTTTATGACTTTTTTGAGTAAAACAAAAGGTGTCTAAAAAAAAAAAAAATTTGCTGCTGTTTGAAACTGTAGACGAACTTGCTCGATATTTCATTCAAAAATCCAATTCAGCCATTTTATAGACAATTTAGAAACCTTGCAAAATGATACTAGGAAAATTTCTGTGCGGCCATTCCTTGTAAAGTTATTGAAGTTTTAGAGAAAACGTATCAAAAATCGTAGAAGTAAATTTTTTTTTTCTTGTAAACTTAGCACTCTACGATAAAATGTTAAGTCACTTTAATACTAAAACTTTAACACACTAAAACTTCAATAACTCGATAAGGAGTGGCCGCACAGAAATTTTCCTAGTATCATTTTGCAAGGTTTCTAAATTCTCTATAAAATGGCAGATTTGGATTTTTGAATGAAATATCGAGCAAGTTCGTCTACAGTTTCAAACAGCAGCAAATTTTTTTTTTTTTTAGACACCTTTTGTTTTACTCAAAAAAGTCATAAAAAAACAAAACAAAATAAAACGGTTTCCAGTATCGAAAAGAAAACAAAATTTTCTTCAACTAGAAACAAAATTTTTTTTCTGAAAGGTGTTATTTCACCAAGATACAAGCGTTCAAATCTGGGTATTTTTTCAAAGAAAATTTCTGTTCCGTTTTTTAATTGGCGCAGTGTATGTCATTTGCAAAAATCAACAATTTAATTATAGCTCCGTACAGTTTACAAGATGTGGAAATTAAAAGAGTTACCCAGTTTATTGATTTAGGTGTCTTGTTTACAGGTAACCTAAGTTTTGCTAAACATATAGCAATGATTTTAGCTAGGGCTGGTTCGATGCTTGGTTTCGTAAAGAGACATGCTCGTCAATTTTCTGACCCACACACTCTCAAGATATTATATATTACTTTTGTTACGCCTATTTTGGAATACGCTGTAGTTATCTGGAGTTCAAGTTATAAAATCTTTAGCGATCGTATTGAACGGATTCAAAAAAGTTCCGAAGACTTCCGAGGTCAAATGCCGGATTTAGTTTACCTCTTTATGTTGGTCGTTCGTTGTACACTTTAGAACCTTCGTAGTCTCGAATTCAGAAGGGAGGTGATTCCTGCAGTGTTTGCTCGTGATGTAATTTGTGCTAAGATTGATTGTCCGGTATTGCTTGACTTATATTCATTTTACGTTCCTACGAGAAGTCTTCATCCACAACAGTTAATGTTGAGGATTGATTTTCATCGTACGAATTATGGAGTTGATTAACCGGTCGCGCGCACCAAGAAATATTTTAACAAATATTCAGAATTTTTTGATTTTAACATTTCAAGAGATCTCTTTAAGAGTCGTATTCGAAATAATAATAATTTGTAACACTTTTTTTATTTTTTTATTTATACATATTCTATTAGTATTGTAACCTATGCTATTTGTTAGTGCTGGTAATAAATAAATAAATAAATAAAAAAATAATAAAATAAAAAATCTACCATCTCTGTAATGACTTTCCGGAAGCTCTGCAAAATACTTTCCAACTGAACAACCAGCTCAGTCCACTGTAAACGTTCTTGTTTCAGTTTATGATCATGGTGGTAGATCGAAGTCTCATCCATAGTTATAAATCTAGCAGCTTTTTCATACGTAATTCTTCATGTAAAATATGGAGTACTCGTTCATCCGAGATGCCTATATAGTATCAGAAATTTCACGTGTAGTCAAATTTGGATCTTCACAAACAATAATATTCACTTGCTCAATGATTTCTGGTGTTGTTACACTTTTTGAACGTCCACTACGTGGTTCGGAAATGAAAGAGCAGATTCCTTAAACACTTTTATCATTTTTGTATCAATTTCTGTTGCTGATAAACCTTCCAAAACAAAGAATTTTATCACTGCACGATATTCGGTTTTTCCATTGTAAACGAATATACTGACACGTCAACTTCTAATGGCTTGTAACCAAAGATTGAATTGTCAGATCGAAATAAACGTTTTCATGTGTTCAAATGAAAGATAAAATATTAAAATGGCGTATAAATTTTGATTCCTCAACTGGTTAATATTTGTCGCTTTCAATACTTTTCAACCAACCTGTATCTTCTTTAGTTTTTGAGTTATTGAGAAAAAAGAATTTTTTTTTCAAAATTCATTTCAAAAATGTATTTTGTTTCTGGAATATATTGTTAGTACCTAAATAAAGTTTAAAGTAAATGGATTACGTTTAATTTCAATTATTGCGGTTAATCCATTGATTCCATTGCTGATTTTGTCTCCGAAAAAACGAGACAGCCATTTTATTATTATCATAACTCCGTAAGTTGTTACGCTACTTTTACTAAAGCTCATTTTAAAGGTATTTTCAATTGCTTTAAAAAACGAACGAATTTTTCGTACAGTGTAAGCCCTAATTAATGGGGACACCTCTCCAGACAACTGGTTTTTCAATAACTTTTGACAAAAAATTGAGACATTTATTGCAATGAAACAAATTACATAATAATATTGCCGTTCAAATGAAGCGGTGCTCGAACTTGGCTCCTAGAGTGCGCCGTGGAACACCCAGGTCCTTGTAGTTAACTAAAATCAACGAAACACTTTTTTTTCATTCAAATAAATAATTCATTACGCTTTGTATGATCCTAAATCTAGCAAAAAAATGAAAATTTGAGGATGAAAAGAAAAAAAAAACGGGTTTTTCTTATAAACAATTCGTTAAAAACATTTATTCGGCAAAGGCCGATAAATTTCAAGTTGATCAGTCCATTACTTTTTGAGTTACTACTGTGCCCAAAAAGTAACATCAGTTTTTATTTATTTCAAAAAATGTTTATTTATTCTTCCAAATCTATTTCGTCGCCTTCAAAGTAATCCCCTCCCGACACAATACACTTATGCCAACGTATATTCCAGTCTTCGAAACAGGAATTAAAGTCGCCTTCCGAGATGGACTTCTGAGCGCGTATCGATTCACGTTTTATCTCTTCAATTGTCTAAAACGCTTTCTCCCTTTTGAATTTCGAGAACAGCCGGAAGTCACACGGTGCTAAATCATAGGCGAATACGGTGGTTGTGGAACGATATGGATCGAATTTTGGGCGAAAAAATGCAGTATGAGAAAGTGCATTATCGTGGTGCAAATACCAAGAATTGTCTGCCCCCAATTCTGGCCTCTACTTGCGAATAGCTTCACGCAAACGACGCTTAAGGATCAAATAATACTGTTTGTTGGCGAATTGGCCGGGTGGAAGGAATTCTGAATGGACACCACCACGATAATCGATGTAAACTGTCAACATGACCTTGATTTTCGGATTCACCTTTTGCATGATATTCACTGATAAGCATACATCCAAGTCACATCTCCAGTAATAATTCAAGACCGATTGATAGTCAGAAAGCATCTCTTCAGTCTTCACAGATCTTAATGCGACGCCCTTTGTAACAGGTTCTTGCAGTCCGTTAAGCATTTACAAATGTAAAAACACTTGTCTGGAGCTCACATCACCGCTGCGACCCTGCGCTTTACATCGTACTTCTCGCACCATCGCAGTACTTAATCGTTTGCAAACAATAAAGACATTTATTTTAACAAATCGAAAAACACCTATGGCCGCGTAGGAGACACAGCCTACCCCAATTTTTTTTTGTTTAATCGACCAAACTCAACTGACCATCGTTATTTTTTTTACCTCCCAACATCCGTTTATTTATTTTTAGAACCTGTTCTTTTTTTATTTTCTCCTCCAATTACTCATACAGATCGCTAAAACTTTAAAGCCATTGTTTTCTTTTTTTTCGCTTATAGTCAGGGTTTGTAAACGCACGTCTCATGTTTTTCGAGAAAATTGAGACGTTTTGGCACTAGTCGAGATTTTACACTTTTCAGTCCCAAAATATCTTCCAACTGGTATTCGAATTTCTTGACGTGTTGTTCATCGGTAGAGGTTGATGGTCTTCCGGAACGCTCTTCATCGCCAACTCTTTTACGACCTTCTTTGAACTGTTTATACCACTTGTAAACATTCGTTTCTGACAAATCATGGTTCCCGAAGGCTTTCTGCAATATCCTAAACGTTACTGCACCCGAAATTTCATTCCGCAAACAAAATTTAATGCAACTTCTTTGTTCACTATAGTTAGACATTATAAAAACCGCCGAATGCACTTTTAACGTCATACAAAACCAAGCGTAAAGCAAAAACTAATGAATGTTTTGACATAAAATTTGTCACAGATGTTTATCACAATTCACAATGCTGCCAACTTAGAAAAAAAATATTAATGATGTGCGGTTTACTCGCGCGATTTAAATTGAAAACTTGTTTTACTTTTTGGGCACAGTAGTACATTCCACGGCGCGCAACAAAATACGTTTTGAGAAAAACTCGAGTGAAGGTTTCATTCTTGAAAAGAACGCATTACTTCGCATCACTTCGGTGACTTCCTCGGGACCTTTAGGACTTTCTGTTGGGTCTTGAAGCTTTGGAAATATATTATTCAGATACTAAATGAATTTTTAAAGCAAAACTAGAAAAATACTACAAAAAAATTAAAATCTGGAGGAACTTCCTCTCTTAAGCTTGCAATTTAAGAAACAACGGTGGTGAGAACGATATGTTGTGTGATTTAGTTTGTTATACATAAATTATATGTAGTTGCTTAGGTAACATGTAAAATATATAAACAAAAACTCTAGTGAAATTTAATGTGCCTATTAAGCATGATTTAAGCTTTTATATATGTATGAATGAATGTTTATGCACCATTATATCGTTAATGTCAATTCACAAACGTTCCAAAAATATGAAAAAAATTATGTATCTAAAAACGTTTAAAATTGGTCGTATATGACCAATTTCGATGAAAGTGACCAACAGTAAAATTATGTTGATCGTAATAAGTTATTAGTTATTACTATTGGCCAATTTGATCGATATTGGTCACGTACGACAAATTTTTATTTTTTCAATATTTTTAGATACATTTGTGAATTGACATTAACGATATATGTACATTAGTATACAGACATATCAATAAGTGTATGAATCATAAATAAAGTGTATTGAAACACACTGTATGAAATAAAAAAAAAACATTCTGTAAGATTTGAACCTGTACGTGAACCAAACGGTTGATTATCGTTGATAAAACAATACCGTTTTCGTTTTCTTTAGTTGTCAAAATAAAATGTGTTACCATAATAAAAAAATGAATTGGCTATAAATTTTAAAAATAATATCAAAAAACATATTTTCTACTACACATTTACATACATACAATAATGTATAAAATTTTGAAAAATAAAATTACAAATTATAAAATTGTAACTTTTTGTTAATTAAGTACAAACATTGAATTAAAACAAAGTAATCAAGTTCGGATTGTTTTTTGTTTGCTGTGGTTTTATATGGTGATATGTGGAGGACATCCTCATAGTTGTTCGCCTACATATATTAGAGTTCGCCGTCATCAGAAGTGTTTATTTATTTTTTTATGTGAAGTGTGTAGTGCAGTTAAATATAGTTTAAAGTAAAAAATATCTTTTGCAATTGATTTTCTTAAAATTGTCTTTTTATTGGTTTTCATTTTTTTTTTATATATTGATTTTTCTGCCTTGTGCCCAAAAGAAAACGAAACAAAAATACGAGAAACACGAGTGCAGGAAAATTTTGTTTTTAGAATTTGGTAAGTGACGTTTTGGTTTTGAAGAATGCTTTTTTCCTTTAATATGATAATGTAACAAGTTTAATATAGGAGAATGATCCATTGGAGATGTGCAAGGATTGGAGTCGGGCATAATTTTGTTGTCTCTCTTTTTCTGATTGGGATGGTTGGGAATGATAACTCACGACTAAGTTAACCTCTAACGACTGAGGACAGATAAGTCAGGTTAAAACAAAAAAATAAATAAATAAATAAATTCCCAATCATCCAACAACACGTAAAGTGTTTTATGGCTACGGTTGACCCCTTTTCATTTATTTTTATTTGTATTCATACCATAACACAATGACATTTTTTTTGTGAAAACGAAAAACAGATCACTCTTCTATTCTTTTGTTGCACTCTTTTTTTTGTTTAAATATAATAAAACGTAGTGTTGAATTGACTGACAAGGGAAGATCCCGAACCCGGAAATTCAAAAATTTATGAAATTTTGGGAACATGTACATCTCATATAGATATCTACTACACAATTTTTTTTTCCTACGGAAAAACACTCTGACTAGGTGAAATGGCTTTTTGAAAATTGGAAATTTTCCATTCTGTATCTGCGCATAACTCGTTAACGGTAAGAGGTAGAGAAATAGTTTTTGCTTGCTTAAGACAGCAGGACGGTGAACATGGAAGTAAATTTAGAAATTTCATTATTTTATCTTCATAATGAAAAAAACACAAAATATGTTTGTTTGAATGAGTTTTATTAATCAGGTAAGAAAAAAAGTTAGATATATCTTACATACATTTTTATATAAGTATATTTTTTCGACGTGTAAATATGTTTGGGATTTGTTTGGTTGTGTAACAGACTTGTAGTTACAGTGTTGAAATTAATTTTAAAAACTAACAAAAGCATTGATAACTACATTATAAAGTATTTTGCGTTAGAGTTCTTAATAATATACCAGCATATCATCCTGCCAAACACCTATAGAATCTTTTTATATTTAAACGTACAATAGTTTATTCTGCATGGTGATGAAACTCCTCAAAGAAATTTTTAAAACACAGGAATTTGTTACACCATGCACATCGGATGATGGCTTGGCTACCAAATATGGAACAACCAGGAGGATGAGCAAAATCTTGAGTGTGAAAGCAAAACTTACTGGATTTTCAAATTCATTCGGTCTTTGGTCAACGTATCCGCTTTTATACGGGATCGGTACTTATGCCCGTATTACAAAATACCGAATGGACAAAATCCCGTAGATCACAAAAACACCGTATTTCAAAATCCCGTATTTCAAAATACAGTAATATGAATTTGTTACGAGATTACGGGATTCACCAAATTAAAAAACATTTTTTAGCTTTATGTTTATTTTAACATATTTTAATTCATTATTATTATTTTTTCTTTTAATTTAAGGGTATAAACATAAACATAATAGCATTTAATTTAAAATTATATTATTCGCGATTCTTTTCAAAAAATCTAGTTTATCTATTTGATTAAAAGTGCTGTGTATTCGTTTTATGTTGTCTCTTTGTTTTTCGTATATTTTCTTTCGAGGTACTTTTTCACCGCACTTAACTTTTTCCACTGTGGTCTTGGAAATTATTAATTCCTTCGCCAGATGGTCAATAATTTGATAAAGCCCAGAATGACGCTTACCAACGATTATTTTGAGGCGTCGATGCCAAGCTTCGACATTGTTTTGGGTTCTCGGCAGATTTTTTGCGATGGCATGAGCAACGGTCCAAAAGTTTGGGGAGTTTTGAGGGTTTGTATGATTAGGACCAGAAATATAATTTTTTTTAAACCATATACTTAGTTTCTTTAAATCCGGATCCCTAAAACAGTTTGCTGACTAAAACTCATAGAACTACCATACTTCCTAGCTAATCCTGTGGCTTGGACTTGCCGCTAGATTATTTGTCCAAAATGGAACAAACATCCGCTAAACAAGGCTGAGGTAAAATACTCTTTTGCCGTTAAAGAAATGGTTTTTTCAAAATCAGTTATTATACCGTAGGGTTCAGGTTAATTCCCCAATCACAAGCCACACGACATAGCTCAAAAAACATTTCGTTGTAAACGACCTTTGATTTTTTCGTCATAAGACAGAACACAAGTGGTACAATTTCACCATGTACAGCTCCGTGAATGGTAAACAGTTGCTTAAAAATGGATGGGACAACATAGAATGTTCCATCCATCAACCAGCATTTCGATTCCGCTAAAAGTTTAATGGTGGAACGTGTTCCCATTAAGATTATTTTATCCATATCATTAAAGAAAAAATTAATATTTAGTTATTTAGTAAGATATACAAATGTATGTAATTAATTAATTAATTTAGATAAAAATAGGTTTTACAAAATGTCAATAATTGATTGATTGATTTAGTGTGTACGACCAAGCCTAAGGCAAGTTTCCCGGAATACGCCGGGTCCACCGTACACCCTTTTACGAATAACAAAATCGAGGGAAAGGAAAGGTATGTTAGTAATAAAGAATCAACCCGGTTCCAGACACCATAGCGGTTGATAGTTAGTAAATAAGACAACACAATTTCTAAACTACATGATTGTTAACTGCTTGTTGTTCCTGGAGCGTTGAGTCCGGCTAAAACTTTGTTACTGAAAATTAGGATTAAATTTAATCCCTTTAAGATTCTGAAACAAATTAAATTATTTATCAGTTTACTTAAGATAAACACTTCTCTATGATCTTATTAATCTAAGAATACTTAAAATTACATCCGCCTCAATCCTATGCTACCTAAATAGTTCAATAAATAATTTAAAAAGTCCTCTAGGTGACACCCCTACAAATTTTAACAATTAAACTTATATTAATAAATAATAACTGATGAACAAAATAAATAGGGTGCCACTCCTGATTTCTTCATCCTGGAATCCCAATGTCTCCAATCCGATCCGAAAACTACAATTTAACTCAAAACTATATGAAGCATTTTCGTGAACCTGCTGTAGAAGTTTGATCTGTGATGGCTGTTCTGTAATGAATTACAATTAATATCACCAGTACCCAAAATTAAAGTTATAAGAACCAATTAGTTACTAAAGTATGAATTCAGTATAGGAATTCCGTGCAGTTTAGTAAAATTAGCTAAACTAGAGTTTTTATCAGTTCTTTTATCCATTCAATGATTATTTTAAATAATTTCTATAAATTTTCAAATAAAACTAATCAATTCGCATGTATAGGATTTTGAAAAGCACCCAATAACTTTTATTTTAGTATAAATTGTTCATACTAAGTTTGCACGGAATCCCTATACAGAACTGAAGTTCTGTAATTAGGAGGATAAAAATCAAAACAACATAATTTTTTGAAACTACCTGTCCGCTATTCACTTCAAATTTTTGGAAATCTGCGTTGATCCCCTACGAACACCTCTGAAAATCAAGATCGAAGCCAGTTAATTATCACTAAATACTATTTTTAAAATTTAATTAACATTATTAAATAAGAGCTTAAAATCCCGTTATTTATTTATTAAACCTGCCATAGTACAAGTGACCAATCAAAATTCCCACCATGGACCAATATCTCTGAAAAGTCAAACCAAATATTAATTCGTGTAGTTGGAGCTCGTGAACATAAGTATAATTCTATAAAAAATTATTGTAATTTGATACTAAATTATAAAAACATAAATGTAATTGATGAACCCGTCGAGATCCAAGGAGTTCCAGAAATACTAAAATAATTGGATATCCCGACTACTAAAACTCCTTATCTACACATTTGTGCAATTTTCGTCAAACGCAATCCTCTGGAACCCTATTTAAATTAAAACTTAATAAGAAAACAACCATATTTTGTTGTTGCAGCTCACATCATCCAATCGCATCACCTTCCATGCTTGCATCAAGACGAAGCCTATAATACAACATAATGACTCGTCTTACCTTGATCCCAAAAATACCGTTCAAGTTAGATAATTTACCAATAATAAAAATAATTTATAAGTTAAATAGAAAAAATGGAGGTGTGGCCAACACACGACTTTCTTTTACGAACAGCGAATTTTAAGAAACTTTTATAATGCAAATTTCTTGCAAATTTTATTAAGATTGTTTTTATTTTTTCATGTTTTCTGTAAATTGTATATTTTTGAAATATTTGTAAAAATAAATTTTCTGTTTCACGGAATCTGGGACCTGGAATCCCAAATATTATGTAAGAGATTAATGAAAATATATCTGTTTGAGGTCCCTTGAGTCCGAAAAAGTGGGTTTCGAAATGATGTCTGTCTGTCAGTCTGTCCGTTTGTCTGCTCGTCTGTCAGTCTGTGTCTTCTCTATAGCCCAGATGGCTTAACCAATCGAACAAAAACTTTAGATTTAAGCTTTACTTATGTAAAAGAAAGTAATACAAAATAATAAATTTGTAAGAAGTTTGCGTAATTGGCTTCTCAAAATTCCCTGTTCGTAGAAGAAATGTGTTGGCCACACATCAATTTTATTTTTTTTATAAAATTTTTTAATTTTTTTTGTAAATTTTTTTTTTTTTAATTTTTTTTTTTTTAATTTTTAAATTTTTTTTTTCTATTTTTAATTTTTTTTTTTTATTTTTTTTTTACTTTTATTTTTTGGAAACATTTTGTTTTAGTAGTTTTTTGTAAACCTTATACTTTTTGAGATATTTGCAAAACAAATTTTCTGGCCCAAGGGAGTGGCCACTTCCGGTTGCCCGATTTGGACTAAAGTTCACTGGGGCCTTCCAATTTATCAAAAAAGTTTAAATCTGAAGTTTCAGTTCGATTGGTTAAGCCATCTGGGCTGTAGAGAGGACACAGACTGACAGACAGACGGACAGACAGACGGACAGACAGACGGACAGACTGACAGACAGACATCATTTCGAAACCCACTTTTTCGGACTCAAGGGACCTCAAAACAGATAAATCTTCAATAATCTCAAGGTCGAAAATTTTCATGATTACTATACTTTATTTTACTTACGTAAAAGAAAGTAAAAATAAAAAACTTAAATCTAAACTATATATTGGATAATTAAACATAAGACTCCATTTAAATTAATTTAAAAATTAATGTAATTCTTCATTGCCTATACTACTCCGCATTAAAACCAGATATCGTGTCATATGAAATACCTATTCATGTAATGATTTAATATGAATTATCTGACCCATTCGATTCAATACATGTACTCGATTGTACGAATTATTCATATAAGAATCCCATTTGAATCGAAAACATTGTTGCTCTTGGTATATAAAGAGCACTTTAAATGAACAGAACAAATGAAAACAACACCAGGAAAAATATTAGAATCCTGCTGCAATATTAAACCTCTCCTACACATACAGAAAATAAGTACATAATTTCATATACTCTTTATGCGTAAGCGGAATCAAAATGAAAACGCATACGTATAAAAAAAATAATCTCTTTTAATCCTTTATATGGATTATGTGTAGCCGGGGACGCAGTTTTCATTGTATATCACACTACACATACAACACTTCAATGGCGAGATTTCCTGCTATAAAATATTATGGATAATTATAATATACTGTTGAGAATACAACTTGCACAAAATATGCCATGGGAAATTTTACGAAAAAGCGATTATTACAGCAATAGTATTTAGATTGCCATGCAAAATACGTACCACAACACGTTATTATAGCGGTAGTTTTACGATTTTCACCATAGCAACGCGATAATTTTACAAATTTTACCAAAGCAACAAGAAAATTCTAAACAATTATCTCTAAATTTGTAATTGTATTTCATTTTTTTTTATTATGATTGAATTTTTTATACACACATCAAAGGAAAAGCCATGCAAACAAAAGCTTGTCAAATAATTTGCTTACCACATGACACAAAGGGATGAATTGTGATTCAATCGCTGACGGGAATGTTGTATTCTCTTACTAAATACAACACGTGCTGTAATTAATGATCTATAATTTTGTACTCGTTAAAACCGACGAAGATAATTCAACTCGTGCTGCGCACTCGTTGAATTTTCAGCGCGATTTTAACTCGTAAAAAATTATCGATAATAATTGAGCACTAGTTGTATTACGAATGAATATATTTTTAAAATGACGACGAACATACACACGGCTGCGAATACACTAAACAAAAAACAACCGCATAGCATACTACGAAATATATTCATTTCTATTCGCCTTTAAAGTGCCGCAAGAGGCGCTACGGTTTGCACGAGCCAATGGTTGTAATCGGTTATTTCTGTGGTCAAAAGGTAAAACATCTTATTTCAAGTTTTAAATTTTTTTTAGAGAGTTAGAAAAGATTGAATATTATATTCATTTTTCACTTGTGTCGACTAAATTTGCTATGGCTTTGCGACCAAAGCCTTTGGCCACAAGGTGTTACCACTTAAGTTAAACTAAGTGAGGTTAGAGGAGAGATAGAGCACGTTTAATTTTAAAAAAGGTAAAACAGCTTAAGTCGACTTAAGATAGTTTACCTTTTGAGCACAGATTTATGAACCGCATTTATATTTAAATTCAAATATTATTGATAAATTAATTACCTATCTAAATGAGTTTAATGTTTTAATTGCAAAAAAACGATTATTTTGAAATAAATTCACTAAGAAACATGTGTAATTATGCATTTATTTACCGGTTGACCACCATTGGCTAAGTTGTAAAACCGTTCACCAGATGTCAGCCACTTTGCGTTAAAAAGCGAATATAAAGAATATGAAGAATATAATTGTGTCATTTATACAACATAAAAATACAAATAATTTCATAAGAGTAAAGAGTAAAGAGAGAAACAAAAAATTTGAAATTTCATGTACAGAAACAAAAAATTAACTGCGCATATCAATTTGATCGATTTTAAAGACATCTAAATATGAGATAATGTATTTGAATTTTATACACTAACTACACAAATTTAAGAGGCATGCATCATTAAGCGAAAAAGATCCAAAGCTTAATTTAATTCGCTATAAATTAAAAACATTGCCTGGTTAATGCATCCTGATGGATTGCATTTTATCCATATTTACATATCGTCGGCGAGAAATGCAGAATGTGTAAGTCCATTTTTCCCAATTTTTCGTTTTTCATATTAAACGAAAGAGGGGAACATTGTGCATCGATCACCATTTATAAAATATTATAAAAGTTATGTTAAGAGAGAAAAATTTGGAATGAAAATTAGAATTTGCATGTAGACAATAAGGAGAGTGAAATAGTTTTCTTTGTCTCCTGAACAAAATTGTTTTTGGACTTACACATTCTGCATTTCTCGCCGACGATATGTATATTTAAATTTCACTATAGTTACACACAAATTTTCACTTAATTAATTAAATTAAAATAAAATGAAATAAATTATATATTTTAAACTTTACACTACATTTATTTATTTATTTATTTATTTATTTATTTATTCCAATTCTAGGATAACTTACAGTAAATACTTTTTATTTGTTATCACAACAAACATGTAATGTGTATAACAGAATTTTTACAATAATAATCAAATAATCATATATTAAATATTAAATATTAAATAATCATAAAAAACAGTTTATAAAGACAAATCAAATAACATAAACAATAATAATCAAACATTTAATGAATAATTAGAAATGTGAAAAAAAAAGTTAATTAATTATAATAATACCTATAATATACAATTTTAAATATTCAAATTCAAATTATTAACTAAAAAAAAAATAAAATCAAAATATCAGAATTAATAATTGACCTTTAAAGACCAAAAACACAGAAAAAAAAGAAAAAATCAAAATCCAAATGAGATTATTTACTAATACGAATAGAAAACCCGAGTAATTTATTTAAGCACATTGTGACATTTTCTCTTAAAAGAAAAATAAGAACCTGTGAATAAATCAATACTATTAAATACAGCGTCATGATTGTATTGGATTCTAAAACACGGAGATGAAAAGCCAAGATTAGTGCGCGGAGTTGGATTGTAAAATAGTCTAGATGGCCTTGTAAAATAAGCAGGTGCATAGAAATTAATTTTAGATAGAATATTGGAATCAACCATATTATTAATAATTTTAAACAATAGATATTCGTCCAATAGCAATCTTCTAATTTCAAGTGAATCTATATTAAATATTTCAAGCCTAACATTATAACTCAACTTATTTGTAAATGGTACAAAATTGAAGCATAAAAATCTAGTAAACTTCTTTTGAATTCGTTCTATTTTGAAGGCGCCTATCTCATAATAAGGACACCAAATTTGGGCTCCGTACTCCAAAGTACTTCGCACTAAATGATTAAATAAAACAATCAATAATGTAGGTGATCTAAATTCTCTACCTCTCCTAAATATAAAACCCAAAGTTCTATACGATTTGCTACAAATACTATCAATATGTGCATCAAATTTTAACCCTACATCAAAAACTACACCAAGGTCTTTAATTAATTTTACTCTATTAACAACTAGACCATTAATATTATAATCAAAAACAAGAATATTAACCTTTCTGGTATAAGATAATACCATACACTTACTTATATTTAAGTGCAATTCATTTGCCAGACACCATTGGAAAATCTTGCAAAGATCATATTGTAGATTTAGAGAGTCTGACAAATTACCTACTTCCCTAAAAACCTTGAGGTCATCTGCATAGAGAAGACAACAGGAGTCAATCACATCTATCAAATCATTAATAAAAATTAAGAAGAGCAGAGGCCCTAGTATTGAACCCTGTGGGACTCCAGATACCGATGTAAACCATAAGGACTTATGTCCATTAAATACAACATATTGCTTTCTATCACACAAGTAAGACTGAAAAAATACTATGTCAGAATAGGATAATCCGAAAGTCACTAGTTTAGCACATAATTTTGAATGACTTACTGTATCAAAGGCTTTGCTGAAATCTGTATAAATACAGTCCACTTGCCTATTAGCATCAACAGCACCAAATACATAATCAGAAAATTCTAATAAATTGGTGAGTGTAGACCTGTTTGGATAAAACCCGTGCTGTTTATTGGAAATTCTATTTTTAACTAAACTGAATAATTTTGCATGTAATACCTTCTCAAATAATTTAGCAAAAGCATTTAAAATGGATATCGGTCTATAATTAGCAATATCAGATCGATCACCCTTCTTGTAAATAGGAATTATATGTGAATGCTTCCATCTATCAGGAAAGCTCGACGCTTTGATGGCACGATTAAAAATTATTGTAAGAGGTTTGTAAAGAACATCTTTTAAATTTTTAACAAAAAAATTAGGGATTAGATCTGGACCCGCTCCTTTATTTACTTTCAAATTATTAAGCAAATTAAGAACATCCAATTCAGAACAGTATAAATCGGAACATTGTTCAGTTTTAGTTATTAAGAAACTAGAATTATCGACCCTATAAACACTTTTGAAGTTTTCCGCAAATAGATTTGCAATTTCAGATTTATCATTAGAACTGCATTGGCGAAAGTACATTGTACATGGAAAATTTGTTTCGGTTCTAAATGAATTAGTGTACTTCCAGAATTTTTTCGGATCAGATATAAATTGAACTTCCAGAGAAGTTAAATACTTCATAAAACAACTGTTTAATTCTTTAACAACTTGTTTTCTTAATTGTAAAAAAAGTATACGATCACAAGTATTGTTGTAAATATGCAGCCGTTTCCTAACTTTGTTTTTTGCAGAGATCAGTTTAACTAAAGAATCCGAGAACCAAGATGGAAAATGTTTATTTTTAACTCTAGTTTTAGCAATACAGTGTTTCTTAATTGAGTCAAATAAAACACCATAAAATGCATCAATCATTTCGTTGACATTCTTGCTATCGAATAAAACGTCCCAATCTATTTTATGCAAGTCTTTCTCGATCAAGTTATAATGTAAATTGCGAAAATTGATTGATGAACAGGAACATACGGATTGAAATTTAGTTTTGTTAAGTCGAATAGCGATATGAAGTGGTGGATGGTATGGATCAATTTTAGAAAGCACTTCCATGCTATAAACGATATCAACATTGACAGAGTTAATGCTGCATAAGACTAAATCTAATATCTTATTTTGGTGGTTTCTTACTAAATTAAGTTGGGATAGCCCAGTGAGTTCCAGAGTATCTATTAAATATTCAGCAGCTCTACCCTCAAATCTCCTAGCTGTTATAACATCAAAAGAATCTAAGTGCCACTCAATACATGACAAATTAAAGTCACCAACTATAATGAACTTGCAATTGGAGGATGCTGAAACCATTAGATCCGATAATGCATCACAAAATATTTTATATTCTTCAAATTTAACACGAATATTAAAATAGACAACACCCACAACAAGAGAATCACACTTGTTCAGACAGACTTTAACAAATACGCTATCAATAACATGTGAGTTATTGAAGAAGTCCATTCTACTTGCAGATAAACCAATTTTTAATGCCAGCAAAACTCCACCGCCATCCTGCTTTTCATGTACATCAAACTTGCGATCTCCTCTAAACACATTGTACCGATTATCAAACAATTCATTAGAACTTACAGATGGATTAAGAAAAGTTTCAGTTAAACAAATTACGTCAAAATTTGATGTTGAAATCTGCAATTTTACATTTTGAAGTTTGGTCTTTAAACCTCTTGTATTCTGATAGTAGATCTCAATGGTACTCATATTATGAAAATATATATTATTAAAAGTTAATTATTAGAGAAAAAAATGTAAAAAAAAAGTAAACAAACTTAAAGATAATACGTTTATAAATTATTAAATATTGTTACTTATTAGTTTATCCAAATCTAATTGAGAAGAAATCTTTACTAGTACATCACCATCCGACTTACGACAGTAAACATTACCATGCATCGCCCACACGTACTTATATTGGTTATTATTAGTGTTGGTTTTAAGCAGCTTATCTTTTGCCATAGCAAGCAACTTTTTTTTCCACCCAGGCAGATAATCCTTGACTAAGATCTTGCCTGGTTTATTAAAATTGACGTCACTAGCATTAATACTCTTTTTGCCTTTGGCAAGTCGGAGAATGGCTTCTTTGTCAAATTTATTGTAAAATTCCACCGTAATTGGTTTCGGCAAAGTTTTAGAGTAAGTCCTGTGGATATGTTTTATATATGATTTATCTGCTACATTAAATCCAAAGCATTTAAAAATTTCATTCGTCAATATCAGCAAATTTTCACCAGAATTGAATGGCACACCAAATATTTGAAGAGTCGATAAATTACAATATTTCTCCAAAATATCCAAACGATTGTTGCACAGCTGTAGTTGTTTTGACAGTTCAGCATTTCCCTCTTTAAGAGCGACAATTTCACATTCATGTTTATCAACTTTCTCATTAATTTTTGCTAACTGATCAATTTTACTGCTTAAAGTCATAAAAGAATCATTAAACGATTGTTGTTGCTCTTTTAGCAATTGCAAAAAATTGGTTTGCTGAAGTTGAATTTTTTGCATATCACTTTGTATGGATGTTATAGCCGTAAAAGTAGAACTGTTATCCGCTACAACTAGTTTGGAATTTGTTGAACAGCTAACCATTGTTGCCGGCTTTGTACACAATGAACACACATAAGGTTTACCTTTAGAATCATTATTGACATTTTCACACAACAAATGATAAAGGTGTTTGCATCTTTCACATTGTACAATATCCCTGGCCTGCCGTTGCACAGATAGTTTGCAAGAATTACAACTAGACATTATTGAAGAAAATAATTTATCACTAGGCACAAGAAACTGTTCATACAATATCACACGATCTGTATTATGATGATGTAATTATCAAATAAGTATATTGATCTAGACAAACCAATAAGTTCTCAGTTAGTCACACATTATATTGTAATAACACAAAAAACAAGGTAACTGTAATCCATATATATATATATTATAGTTCTCACTTTAGATTAACAATATTAGATCAAAATATTTGATTAAATTAGCACTGAACAATATATTAATAAACTACGACTTCAAATATATAACAATATAGCTTTTGATTATTTTAGTTAATTGATTTTTGCTTGTAATTTTTAATTTTTTAATTTTTATAAACACGATGTTATCACAACAAGAGCGAAAACAGGAATGACATAAACACACATAAACAAATAAATAAAATTAATTAACTTAAATTAAAATTATATTCTCGAAGAAGACGACCAAAACACGTCCTTCTTCTTCGAGCGTCAACGACCGACCCACAGGTTTTAAAAAAATGTCAATAATGATAAATAAATAAATCAATAATGATAAATAAATAAATAAATAAAATAAAATAAAATAAATCAAATTCCTTTTCACTTAAGATAAATAATTCGCCTTCTAAATTAAATAAATGATCCGGGATATTGATTTCATAGACTCTTCGGTTCTTTTTGCTGAGAAGCTCTTACTCGTGTTATCTTAACCTTTTGTGCTGGTTTGTTCGGAAGAAAAACTCGGCATTCAGCATTTGCCCGTACAACACTTTCTGTAATTATTTGCGAAGGTTGTATGTGTTGACTATTGTGTGCTGTTTTTTTAACATATTCGCCGTAACTATGGCTTTTTTCTTGAGCAGACGGTGTATGACTGTGGATGCAGGGCCCTTTGACAAGAATATGAATTGTTTCTTCCATTTTGGTGGTTATTCTACCTTTGCAAAATAAAGATTTTCGGTTAGAACAAGCCCAATTGTAAGTTTCTCTTGTTTTCCTGTCTAATACATAAGAATAGCCATCGACAATCAATTTATCTTCTTCTTTATTAGATGTTACAATCGAAACATTCATTTTATAAGAAAAGCGATAGTAAAATTGGAAACACTAAAAGCGGAAAATGAATACTGATTATGTAAACATGGTTGTGTAATGTGCTGGTGCATTTTATTCTTTCTGGCTATTGTAAATCTGAAATACTAACCTTGATGCGGATTTTACTATTAGATATTGAAAAGTATGTAAGCACTTAATTATTTTATTTTAAAATGTATTTTATTAATTTTTTTATAGAATAATGTGTTAAATGATATATCATTCATTAGTAAATGAAAATAACAAATTTATTGAAATGCATTTGTTATCAACAAAATATTACAACGATAACTGCGATAATCAATATATCGAACTAACCATTTATTTATTTATTAATTTTTTGCAACGATTAATTATATAAACTAGTTGATTACCCGTTCTTACGTAACTTTGCTTTATAGTTTTATTTCATCACAAAAAATATATTAAATTATGGTTAACATATTCAGTGAAAAATGTAGGTTAAGATATTCTGGGACGAAAAAAATTCTTGTCGATTCTAATCAGCCCCTACATTATCAATAATATGAAATATTGCAATGAAGAATACTACAGCCGCCCCGGTGGCACAGTAGTTAGCATGCTTGCTTTAAGCTCCGGAGGTCCCGGGTTCGATTCCCGGCGGGTGATGAAAAAATCACGGCTGGTTAATGTAGGATCAATGAATCAATCACTCATTATCCGTTATAAAAATGATTACGAAACTTCAAAATGAAGCGGCTAAATCCCTCCATGGGATGTAGCGCCAGCGAAAAAAAAAAAAAAAAAAAAATACTACTGATGTGAGACACCATATACTGAAAAAAAAAAAAAAATTGAATGATAAAAAAAAAATAAATTCAACATTTATAATAAATGAACAAAAATTGGAATTCATAAAAGTTTCAATTTAAATTAGTTAAATTAATAGAAAGAATATTTAGAGATTAACAAATTGAAATATTTAATCAAAAAATATTTCATTAAATACTATATTTCTAACAATCCTATTCTCTTCGGTTACAATTTTCAAATTATTTCTTATTCCAGTGCGCGACATCCAACATACAGTTGTCCGTGGGAAAAAACCGGTGTATCAAGCAAAAGACCAACTTTGTTGAGGGTTTGACCTTGTGCTTTATTGATAGTCATTGCAAAAGCAACTCGGACAGGAAACTGACGTCTCTTAAAAGTACATGGTGTAGTTCCCGTCGCCGATGGGATCATAGGAATTCTGGGTATTAAAACACGATTTCCTTTCTTACTACCAACACAAATTTTCGCTTCAATTATATTGGGCTTAAAATTAATTATTAACAATTTTGTTCCATTACTAAGTCCAATTGATGGGTTTAAATTTCTTAAGAGAATTATTGGACAACCAACCTTTAAAACTAATTTGTGTGGTGGTAAACCGGAAACTTCTAATGAATTCAAAAACTCTGTTGGATATATAACTGTGTTATCTTCTGCAATGACTTCAGCAGCACTACAGTATATTTTTTCGTCACCAATTAATTTATTTAACGTGTACGTGTTAACGGAATCCACATAATTGTTTGTAGGTGCTAGAATAGCATTTTCTAAGAATGCTGATTTGTTAAGTTGATTGGAATTTTCAAAGTAAATGAAGTTTACTAAGCTTTCCATATTATTTAATGGAAGCGTTAGTTCCTGAGGTATTTGAATTTTATCTTTACAACCGTTGGCAATCTCTTTTCCTTCACCGATGCGTAATAAATATTCTGAAAATTCTCTGCCATTTCTGGAATTCAATGCTCTCATATTTGTTGACAATTTTATTTTTTTAACTCCTTCCCATATATATGATTTTTTTATAGATGCGTTTACGATGTCTGATCTTCCCCCATGCAGTACAACAGGCAAAATTTGTCGGAAATCTCCGCCCAACACGATGACTTTACCCCCAAAGAATTCATTGCATTTCAACAAATCTTTAAATGTTCTATCAACACCTTCGAAAATGTATTTGTTTGCCATCGATATTTCATCCCAGATTATTATTTCTGCCTTTCTAATTAATTCTGCAATATCAGAACGATATGAAATATTACATGTTGATGTTTCATGAATACAAAGTGGAATTTTAAATCGGCTGTGAGCCGTTCGACCATTATCAAGTAACTGAGCAGCGATTCCAGACGATGCTACTGCTAATGCTATTTTACCTTCTGATCTAATTTTACTCAGGAACGTATTAAACAGAAACGATTTCCCAATTCCTCCAGGACCATCTATAAAAAACAATTTTGTTCCAGCGTAATTTGTACCTAAAGATGACATAATAATTTCAAAACCATGTTGTTGTTCATCATTAAAAAGTCGAAAATTAGTTTCATATTTTTCTCTTTCATTTAGCGAAATGAAATTCATTTCATCTTGTATTATTCGACTTGTATTTATCATACTTACATCCAATTTAGGCATTTCTGGAAATTTTGAAAGAGAAGAACCATTCTGATTTAAAAATTTTTCTATTTCTAGCAAAGCTGAAGTTATATCAAAACTATTTAGCTCCACATTTGGGTCTATTACCTGACGTTCGTGCAAGAAATCTTCACAAAGACTTAACTTGAACTTTTCCCACAATAATTGTGGCTGGCTAGGCTCGCAATGAATTAACACCATTGCGAAAAGTTGTCTCATTTGAATAGGCATTTTGAAATTGGATGCCTCTTCTAAACATTTTGTCCATTCTAAATCATCGGCTAGTAATCCACGCTCAATACATGCTCCTTTGTAAGATGCGCATACAATATTACCATATTTTCTAAGTTCACTAAAACTTGTGGCACCTTTTACATGGTGAAGTAAAATTCTCAAGTAGAAAACGTCGCCTTTTCTTGGTGAAGCAGACCTTATTCGGGCAATTATATTATTCGAACTTCTCAATCTGTTTTCCCACTTCTTGGTCTTCCAAACGTAATGGAGTACAAAGTCCAAATAAGTAAATTGCCGTGCGTCAATACCCTCACTGTTTTTTTGAAACCACATGGTCAAAGTGGATGCCGTATTTAAATTTTGTAATTGATTGTGTGTTGCATCATTTCGGAAATATACCTGTTGCTGCTGTTCCAAATGTAAAGCCAGTATAAAACAGCCGGAAAATGATCTTGCATTTCAAAAGCTAATGTTCGCCAGGCGCATTCTTCTTGAGCTATGTAACGGGCATCTATAAATTGCTGAATTTCTCAATATTTCTTACCTCAGCTAAGGTACGGTCACTGCCTTTATAAATATATTTATACAAATACTTGATTGCTGACACTGATGAACAAATTTCAACATTTATATGTGCGTTAAATTTTCTGGACATATGTTTGTTGTATCCAACTACCCAACGATTGTCATATTCAAAACCATTTACACGTTTTTTGTAAGTAACTCCATTTTTTCGTCTTCTATATAAAGGAAATCCATTTTTATCCAACGCTGTGGAGTCTTGGAAATTTTTTGGAAAACCCTTTGAACATTTCCCTTCCTGCATACACGGTGAACTTGGATTTTCAGCACCACATGGTCCATGCAAATTTACCTTTGTTATAATATTGTACAAAGCTGGTTCCGTTTCCAAGTTAGGTATTTCACAACATACAATTTGGTCATACATATCAACATCATATATACGGTTGGTCTCATCTAATATCTCTAATAAAGAAAGATGGTTTTCCAAATTTCCTAACGATAGACATAGCATCTTGAAACAGACGGTGCATATGGCGGGGTCCTCCAGTGAAAGAGGATGGTAAAATCAATCTTTTTCCAATAGTCGCTGCATCACCATCTCCTTCATTAAGGGCATCTTGAACTCCTTGATAAACTTCTGCTCGTAAATTTGATTGGTTGTTTCTAATAAAAAGTATTCTCATAGCTTCTTGTTTTGCATAACAATCTACAATGTATTGAGCAAAAAGTCTACGGGAGCGATGTAAATTTCCTTTTCATTCCTATACATTAGTCGGTATGCATAAAATTCCCTAAGTGAAACTTTCCTGGCGGTTGGATTACGATATTCTATTTGCGAATGGTAACCTAAAGCGCCAGTGGGAAATAGTAAAACATAATGAAGTGGATCGTATGATGGATGTATTTCACTTATTCGCGCCAATGGTCCCTGTGTAGTTTTTAAAATAATATCCCTTGGAGCGTAAGTCTCATTACCATCACTCACCGGGCAATAAAACAGCTATTTGGCTGGGTGCAGGAATATTATGGTATCTTCGGTCAATCGAATGATTTTCCGGTAATCGAATAGTAAAATTTAGATTAATATTTGCAACCATTTCAGATGCAATTTAAAATTGTTGAACAAATGGATTCATTTCATGTTGCATTTGTTGCAACTCGGACAATAACTGACGATTTAGAAATGGCATATTATTATGACGGTTTTCTATTTAGGGGCCATTGGAGTTAGGTATTAATGACCCTATTTTATGGTGAACCGCTCCATTTATACGAAAAGTATACACATCTTGTTGCTCATTTGCTAAATTTTGATCAAAATTAACTCCAACAGATGTAAACGCGAGTGATGAATTTAATGCTCTAACATTTGCAAAATAAACACCTGAAAGATTGTCTGTACCATTCAAAAGGTTTTCCAAAAAAGTAGGTGCCGGCGGTAATAATGGCAACTCTACCTTACCTCCCAGGTAACACATTGAAAACTTTTTTTCAGACCTTGTACTCGTGCTTAGTTTTTCGGAATCCCAAAACTTTGCGTTACAATGTGAACAGCATTCAACCATTTCTCCGAGTGCAGATACCTCACAATTATTTTCATTACAATTATTTCGGAAAATCTGAATAAAATTTGAAGGATTACGTCGATTACGCCTAGCGTTTGTATTTTCTTGTGTACTGGCGAGCCGCTGTTCATCGGTAAGATTTGCTCGATGTCGACGTTGACGTTCTTTAGATTGCATTCTTCGAATTTCGATTCTGGAACGCTCCATTGTAATAAAAAAATCACCAAACAAAAAAATAATCACAAAAGCAACAAAATAGTTAGCACATATTTACAATTAAAAAAAATTAACTGTGCTAAAATTTCAAATTTAAAAAATTATGTGCGCTGCCGCTTAAATATGCGAGTAAAATGATGAAGTGACAATTTACAACGAAATGTATCAATCAAAAAAAAATATTTACTTCGCAGCTTGAAACACACAAAACCAAGTAGGCAAAAATATAAATTCAAATACATTATACTCTTTTGTTTTATATTTTATTATTTTCAATAAAAAAAATAAATGAATGAAACAAAACCACAAAACGAAAAATATGATGGATGTACTATGTACAATTGTACACTACTTATAAATAAGCAAACTTTTTGTTTTTTTTTTTTGTTTTTGTTTTTATACTGCGTGACGGACATCGAAGAATTATACATATATACATAGATACAGTAACTGCTGATTTTCAATTTCAGGAGGTATTTAATTTTCCAAATCCCGTATTTTAATGGTTTAATGAGTGAAATCGTGTGCGATTCAACCGTTCAGAAGAACTAAAAAGCCACTAAACCACCACACACCCACACACACACACACACACACACACACACACACACACACACACACACACACACACACACACACACACACACACACACAAACACACGTATTCTATAATAATTCATCGGCTTAGGTTAGGTTAAAAATCGCGCGATTTTTAACCTAACCTTAGCCGATGAATTACTATAGAATACGGGATTTTGTAATACGGTATTATGTATATGGGATTTTGTAAACGGTATTTTGTCATACGGGATTTTGTAAACGGTATTTTGTCATACGGGCAACTGTACCCAACCCCTTTTATACCAAGTGTAAGCAAATACCGTCGTGATATTTTGGCGCCGAAAGTTGATTATGAATAAGAGATTGTAATTTTATAATATTGTTGCGTTCATCTAACCATATAGTACTTACATACTCAAGGTTAGAAAATTTTCTGACAAAGTTTTTCCATATGCGAAAATCATATACATCAATAGGTTGTACCATTGATGTAGTTTTCTTCGGGATCGTTAATATATTCACTGTTTGTTGGATGGTATACTGGTTTGTAATGTAGCAGACATATATGATTTATTGATTTATAATGTAGCAGGACAATGGCCGGTTCAAGAGCCCAAGAACAAAATTCTGCGAGCTCCCACATTTGACAAATAAACATTGATTAACCATTGCTGAAAGAGTTCTTTTGTTTTCCAGATGTGGATGCTGTTTAATGAACATTCCAAGGTCAAAGCAAAGACTGTGATACGCGTGGACCGAAATTTACATTTTGCTTTTGTGAATAATGAATAAGGGTGAGAGCAGTTTTGCGGAAACTGATATTGTTGGGAGTATGGTAACTATGGGTAGTTGCGCATATAGTCTACGCAACTGCTGTAACAGTTTTTGTTCCTGCACAGCTAAAATGCGGCCGGAATGTAGCTCAAGATTAAAACCACTCTCATTAGCATTGAATGTAATATCTATCTCGACATGTCCTATATCATATTTCCCACTATTAACGAAAGTTGAGACAATTTCTTTCAGTTGCTCGAAGTTCGATGATCGGGTAATACATTTATTTATTTTCCTTGAAACTATTTTGTAAGCTCTCTTAAAATTCCAAACCCACTGTCGTGGTGCTGTAAAATTTTCTAAACCAATCGCACCTGAAGCAATACTATTTCCAAATACAAATTAAGAAATTTTAGCAACATTTTTCGTCGCATACCACGTCTGTTTATTGCTTCTTCCCACCTAGAAAAAAAAATTATATAATTATACTGTAGAATAATACAAGTAGGAACAAATCATTGCTATGTCACAATATTACTTCAACATTTACCTGTACAATTGCTGCATAGATGAAACTTTGCGAAACTTTTGCTGAACGGTATTCAACGCAAGTCGTCTTCTCTTCCCACTTTTCCAATACGTATCAGCGTTGGTTTTATATTCTAAATTTACCATACCCCTCCTTCTGGTGCACACTCTTCTTCTTCAGCTTCTATTGCTTCTACCCTTGTGGCCGCATATACCTCATCTACAATTTATAGGGAATGTGGTCTGTGCGGATGCAAAAATTCTAGATTTGTATCAGTTTCCAGTGAAAAGGATGTTCCTCTCTGAGCATCGAGAAGGATATTTTTTATTATGTCATGCAATTCGATTTTATTGGTATTCACCGGGGGCCTATTATTATTATTGGCAACTTCGAACGTTACCATCAGTAAACGAATTATATTTATAATACTTATGGCGGCCATTTTCAACATTACAGGTCTACTATATTTATAACAAACCAATAACTATGATTAATTTCAAATTTGATGAGTTATATATACTGTTTGCTTATCTCATTCATTGTCAGCCTATTTTCTTTACAAAACATGTTTACTATTTAGATCTTCCTTCGATAAGCTACATCTTTTAGATAAGAAACAATCTAATATAAAGAAAAAATACAGTAAATGTTTTTTTTCCCTATATGCTTGATAAACCTTATCCAAACAAACAATTTTTGCTTTAATCTGAATCTCTTACCGTTAGCGAGTTATACGCATAGGAATAGAAAATTTCCAATTTTCAAAAATCCATTTCACCCAGTCAGAGTGTTTTTCCGCAGAAAAAAAAATTCCGTAATGCATACCTATGTGTGATGGACATGTTCTTAAATTTTCATAATTTTTTGAATTTCCGGGTTCGGGATCCTCCCTTGTGAGTAGAGAATAGTTGGTTTCTATTTACTATTCAGATTCAAAGAGAGAAAAACAAACTGAAAAATTCATCCAAAAATAACAGAAAGGAAACAAAATCAAACTGAAGAGCAGTCTTGAACGTTGGGACAAAGTAAAGACATTTTAATATAAATACTTGTGCATTGACGGATCATACGGTAGTAAAACCATACACCTCGTATCCCGACAATGACCTTTTAAAAAACATTTAAAAATGTAATTTTGTCGTTCTCATTACCACCACTTATAGTCAATATAACGCACTATTAAACACACTGTATTTACAACAGCAGATATTCTCACTAATATAATCATCACTTGACACATTTTGACAGCAATAGCATTCAAATGATTTGACGCTCTAACATATTTCATTTTTAAATGCTATAGAGCTCACCTCACCATAAGTCACCGTACATTTTCTTATGGCATCTGTCGTATGAGCGATCAGCATGGCATGTACAGACCTTTTTTTGGTTCTGATTCTCCACATTCAAACCAAACCAATGAAATTTCTAATTGTAATGACAGACCAACAGTTAAATAAAATACACCGCAAAAACAAAAAAACATGCAAACGAACGCGGTGTGAATTTACCTGCACACGGATACCAGAACAGTAACGTTATCCACATTTTTGTCCAAATAATTCAATCACACAAAAAAGTCATACTTTCTCGTACACTATTTATTACACACACTGACACTTTTCTCATTAAATTAAAGTACAAAATTAAAATTAAAATTGAAAAATAAATTACGTTAAATTTCACCAAACTAAAATAATCTAAATTATCATAAATCAAATTCAATTCCATTTACGGAGAAAAGCAAAAACACATCTATGTCCATCGAGCATTACCATCCCACAAATTCAAAATTCGACAACGGTATTAGAAAACTTACCATTCTACATAACTTTAGTCAACATTAAATCGGTGACTACAAAAGAATACAGAGTTGTAGCACTGATAAGGAGGAAGATGTACAAAAATTTCGTGATTTGGTTTATTATGATCGTAAATTCAGTTCGTGTTCTTCTTGATATAGAAAAGAATTCGTTTTTAAACTCCTTCGATTCTATTGAAGCACTGTAAGGACACATCATTGTAAAGACCTCAAACTGTTGCAGCACAGTCAAACGGGAATGCTATATACTCAAAGTTAAGTGCAAAAGATGCGTTCTTGTCTTTGACATCCAAAGGCTGAATTCTAAAATGGAATTAACTTACGATATTCGTAAATCAATCAATAAAACTATGAATTGTTATTAAAGATGTATTGTTTTTAAGAAATTAAATGAATAAGACAAAATGGTTAATTACAAGTAAATGTGACGGCCAGAGTGCAAGAAACCCAAGCTAAAGCCGCATTTTATTTTTTTTCCTCGGTCTATTTAAATTTATTATCTTCATTACTATTTTGTACAAATAGACATACATTCCAAAACAAAAAAAAAAGTAGAGTAAAAATAACACAAATATTTTTAGTATGTTCCAATCAATTACAAAATTAAATTCTAATTTATTAAAATCGTAGATAATTAATGAGAATCGTGTTAATTGATTGAAAACTCATGTAGACTGAAAATATGATGAAAAACAAAAAAAACTAACATTTTCTACTAGGCCACATCTCCACGTAACGAGAATCTCATAATTTTTAATTAAATTAATTTATTTTGTAAAAAAATTAAAAGTAATTGAATTTTTATATAAATAAATCTCAATCGTACCGTGAATTTTATTAGATAAAATTTAATTTAATTACGAAAATGTATGTTAATTAAAGACGTCTAAGTGCGAGGAAAATTATTGAAAAGAACTACTTGCTCATCCCATTTATTAAAATTTATGAGTTCTCTTGATATAGTAGATTTACTCAAGGCAATCTGTACATATGTACATATGCAAATTGTATTGTACATTTGTAGAATTAAGTTAGAAAATTAGAAATAAATTGCCGAACAGCACATCCCACATTTTCTATGAATGCAAGTGATGATGTATGTCTGTCTATCTGTCTCATAAAACGTAATGCAAAATATTTTGGGTTGAAAAGGATTTAATTTATAGACCTAAAAAATCGTGTCTGTTCTAAAAATGCTATCGTCACACAACATATTACGAGTATGTACAAGGAATTTTTATATTTCACAGAATTATGTCAACGTTTTGCAACGAGACAAGAATATTTATATTACTCAGCAGGGCTAGCACCAAAACAATCATTTTGTTTAGTGAATTGTACAATATTTTAGACACATATTTGGCCTCTGGTGTAATATAATTTGAGCGACATTATTAATGATATTTGGTTCATATTACGTCATCACGAATTTGGCAGTGTCGCTTCGAAACAATTGTCAAGTCATTTACAATGATTAGAATGCATTGTAATAAAAGCGTTCTAGAATTTGGTTGACTTTAGAAAATTAAATTATTTAGTTGTTTATAGTTTAAATTACAATTAGATGTCGATCTGTACCTACAGTAAAACGAGTTTTTCTGAAATTCCAAAACATATCAAGTGAGGTTCGAACATTATGAAATTTCAAATATTGAATAACATTATTCTCCACGTCAAATATACAAATTTAACAAATATCAATAAAATAGAATAACCTAAAAAATCTTGCTTCTACTTAATATCTGTGAAATTACTAAGAAAAACACTATGGTTTGTATTTCAATATTCTAGTTTTAGCACGAAAACGGTTTGAGTATTAGATGAAATTTAACGTCTTTTTATGTTATACATAATATATAACCTTCTGGAACTTGATCGAACGTATCATTTTTATTTTAAAAATAGTATTTACAACAAAAAAAAAAAATATTTCATTTTCTGATAGAAATACTAAAATTGAATTTTCTAAGCCAATAAATATTGTTTTTTTTTTCTAGATTTTTAATAATCGTATTCATCAAGCTCCAAAAAATGTTGACTAAAATAAAGTAAATTTTAGTAACACGTTTAAAGTACTATTGCAATGCATTAATTGATTGTGGTTTGTTGGCATAAAAAAGTCTACCGATATTACATCCTTCATTATTTTTGAAACAAGTTGATCTGTACTGAATTCCATATATATATAATATCTGTGGCTCCAGTAATATTTCTGAAGACAAATGTACCAAGAATGGCATACGAGAGGGTAAACCGCAATTGCAAAGTCAATTTCAAGCCATTCAACCAGAAATTCGACCGATTATTTCGGCCGTAAAATTGACAAGGTTCAAGATGTGCAGATTTATTATTTTGATAATAAATGTTAATAATTAGCATTCCCAAAGGACTTAACTCCTATTTCTGAAATTTTCTAATTTCGTTTTATTAGCTAATAATACGAAAAAAAAAAAAAAAATTAAAAGTTAGAGTTAGGGTGTTTGGCTCCTGACACATCCATGTATTTATCCATGATGATATAGTTTAATGAACTGACAACAAACGTCAAAAAATATTGTTGACAGATGTTTAGTACATCAGAAAGTCAACTACAGAGTCACTATTGGTAGTTCAAGAACAATAAAGCAGTGTTGCCAAGTTTTCAATTTCAAGATGTGTACATGGTACATTTCTGGTGAAAAAATGTACACCACGAAGTTAGCTACTTGTGTTGAATACATAATCAGATGGTTGCTAGGTTTCTAACCCTGCGGGTTAAATTAATGCCTTGTGCAAATTTGTTTCCGTTATATTAGTAACCCTGGTCAGTAGCGTAGCCAAAAATTCGTCGAGAGAGGGGTTCCTAAACAAAAAAATTATTTCTATTGACGATTGTAAAAGTAAGATAGACGCCTCTAGCGGAAAAAAAAAAAATTGAGCCGGCTATGTAGTATTTTGACAGCGATAAATCCTAGTCGAATAAGTGGATTAATGATCAGGTAAATATAATGTTTATTAAATTAAAAAGTGGTTTTATTATACTGAAAATATAAAAAGTGTTGCCAAAAATGTACATATTTTTTCATAGTTTATTAAACAAAAATATATTTGTTATAAATGATGTAAATAATTGCAATCATTTATTGGTGAATTTGTATGTAAACATAACCAAACTGTATGTTTTTGTTTACATATTACTGAAATACAAGTGTAACTCCAGTTGTTTTTAGAATTTATATCATTTAATTTATGGTCCATTACAATTATTTTTTAGCTTTGTAAATATTATGCGCGATGGACGAGGACGGTTCAACAATTTTATCCGAGGAAATTATTATTTCATTTATGCAAATAATCAGCTATTTTGGAGGATGCAATAGATCAATCCGTGAAGGAGAAGAAATTGTTAATGCTGGCTGGGTATATGCAATTGGCACTCCACCCCCACCGTCCCAATATCAAATCCTCGGCTATGTCGTGCAAGCCTCATCGATGCTAGCAGTGCCACACGAAATTAAACTAAATAATATTTTGGATGAATTTAGCCGATGGATATGCATTTGCACATGTAAAGCAGGAGAAGGGCGCAAATGTAAGCATATTGCAGCCTGCCTGATTCATATTTACAGGTATGCAAAATATTGTATTATATTATAAATTTGTATTTATTAAAACACATGCAACATTCAATTTCTAATTAAATAATTTATTATTGGATTAGAAACCCATGTCTTCAAAGGATTAGCTGCACCGATACAAAGCAGAAATGGGGCAAAAGTGGAAAGCGATTATTTTCTAAAAAGTATAGTTCGGTCGGTGCCGTTGACATGTGCCACTGTCCTAAGAAGGTTTTTATAAAAAACGACGAAGTCGCTGAAGACAAGGTGCAGGAGTATACGCTGAAAATCCTCCAAAGTAAAATCAGCAAATGTAAATTATGTATTACATATATATTAAATTTCTATCTATATTTTGCAGTGGCTCGTAATTGTGAATTACGGAAACTTCTTGATGGTGTCAGACGACCAATAGTACCTCAGCAATCTGCAATTATCCCAGATGATGAATTTTTGAGAAATTTAATTCAACATGATGGCTTGTTAAGATATGTTCCATATATGGACACATTTTTAACGCCAAATAACCGAATACATTTTTCAAAAATTCAAAAAACAGTTACGGAGGCCGTTGAAATTTGCAGTTCTACTAGAACACAGACCAGTGCTTCTTGGCTGGTAGAGCGTAAACTCCGGATCACTGGGAGCATTTCGTATGCGTTGTATACATATAGCTCCAATACGAACCCAAATTGGCAAAAAAAGCTTACTTCTATTTACGACGGATCATTCAAGGGCAACGAGGCAACAAGATATGGTCAGTACGCTGAGAAACTCTCAAAAGAAGTTCTATCAAAACATCAATTAATTTTTGAAATGGGATTGATCATTTCTCCTGACCTGCCATTTCTGGCATATAGCCCTGATGCCATTTCGTACGATGGAGACCAGTGGAAGCTGGTCGAAATCAAATCGCCTGTGAAAGGAAGAGAAATGGAAGCTCGGTCATTAATCCCACATTTAAAATATTTATATTGTGACACGAGTTATAAATTACATAAGCGACACCCTTATTATGGCCAAATCCAGTTAGGATTGGCCATCACAAATTTAAATTCATGTGATTTAATTATTTTTTCGTCAAAAAATAATTCTTACGAAAAAATTGAAGTGCCGAAAGACTCAAGCTTCATTGAGACTTATATTCACAAACTCTGTGATATTTATTTTCTAAATGTGATGCCTTATTTATTTAAGTGATAAAGTATGTACATACATATGACGTATATTGAAAGATTTTTTTTATGAATTTGGATTATTTATATTTTATTTTATTTTTTACATTTTGCATATAATTTTTTGTATTATTTTATTTTAATTGATAAGACTGAATTTATAAATGTGATATAAAATGAATTTTTTGTTTTAATATGATACTATATTCTTGTATTTTTGAGTTAAAAGATATTATTATGTATTTTAATATTTTATTTTATGTGATACATGTTTTTTACATTTTACATGTAATTTTTTGAATTATTTTATAAGACTAATATTTATAAATGTGATAAAAAATGAATTTTTATTGTTAATTCTATATTCTTGTTTTTGAATTAATGTTAACAAAGTTTTTTCTTAAATAAATTTTATAAACCGAAATAAAATATTTTTTAATTTCTAAAATATTATAATTCGTTCAAAATCTTGCATCTGATAGTATCGGCGGTGATATATTGGATATACCACACAACACTCCAACAATGTCATCAATATAAGGTATGACCGAAACAGAAATTTTGTCTGATAAAATTCTGAATTGTTTCAGTCGAGAAATTCGGCGTTCAACATGGAC
The DNA here is from genome assembly GCA_963556165.1 of Tipula helvola. Taxonomy (NCBI): domain Eukaryota; kingdom Metazoa; phylum Arthropoda; class Insecta; order Diptera; family Tipulidae; genus Tipula; species Tipula helvola. Next base: position 192,762,444 of record OY744481.1, on the reverse strand, counting down.
GCGTGCTGAAGCAATTCTAGTATTATTTTCCACATCTCTCTTGGAGAATTTTTCGAACAAAAATCCTGGTCGTATCATTTCTATGCCCGCACTAGCCAATTCGTCTCCTATTAAAAATCCCTTATCGACCATCACAGCATCTCCGCGCTGAAGCTTTCCGATCAAATCGGTACAATTAAAAATCGCCTTGTCCGATGATCTTCCCGTTGCAACTCTGCTAACATAGTTTATCGATCCAGAAGGAGAAACGCCAATTAAAAATTTCAAGGTGTGTGTCCCCTTATAATGAGAGTAAGTGCATACTCTACATGCCAAACAATTAAAGGTTGCCGTCTTAATTTCGGTGCAATCGAGAATAGTGCGAACGTTTGGAAACCGCTCAAAGCATTTTGGTAAACTTCTCTCATTTTCTTCTCGCGTTTGCCAATGAATCAAGCCCTTAGTGACTTTAGCCAACAGTTGGATCGTATCCGCAAAGTACAATTTTGCGGTTCGGTCGCTTACTTGAAACCAAATTGCAAGCTGGGCAAAAGAACAGTTTGACTTTAATTTGTGCATTGTCAAACAAATTCGATCTTTGACAGAAATTAGACATTTTTCAACTGGCCTTACATCCTTGAAAATGTCTACCAATACGTTTAAAATGGCCATACTAGGAATTCCAGTCATTGTGTTAATTTTCTTATCGGTATCCCATAATGACACAATACTTATGTACATCTTACCGTTGGCTTGCGTACCTTTGTTCGACTTTTCCTGATCACACTGCACACCAATGGAGACAATTTCTTTAACTGGCGGTCCTTCTGAAACTTCTAAGGCTGAATCCTGCCCTTCGTTATCCATTTCAATGAATTTTGAGCTGTTTAGGAACAGAAATTTTAGTTTTTTAACAAATATAGGGGAATTGCAATGTAATTACCTGCTACATTCGATAACCTGAGTGCGTTTAGCAAGCCGCTCGCTTCTTCCATATTCTCGCGTTTTCCTGATTGTTGGTAGTATCGGAAGGTTTCGACACGGAAATGCACCTTTAATTAGGATAGGGTTGACCTTGACATGCTTTGAAGCAGCTATTAAAATTGATTTTGGGTCAAAATGTTTGCAGCAAATACGAAACTGGCTCGGAAATTTTTTCCCCATCCTTAGTATTGACGACCATTTCTTTAATTCCTTTGGATTATCTCTAATTCGTTGAGGTATTTTAAACAATGGTACGTCCGGATGTCGGTAACTGGAACATTGGGGTACACCACAATAACCAATGCCTTTAATGCGTTTTTTCGGCGGCTCTAGCGAATCGTCGTCATTCGAATCGTCGTCATTAGCGGCTGTATTGAAAATAAAAAAATTCGTAAATTTCACTTTTATAATTTTAGATAAATGTATGTACTCACTTGAAATGTTTGGTAGTGATTCTTCAGTATTATCGTTTTGATCAAAATGATCTAGAGGCACATTCGGTTCGCTAAGTGATTGGTTTGACATGTTGAATTATGTTTTGATATACAAATGAAGCAAAATAAATACTACTTCTTTCTTCAAATTTGACTACTAAATAAGTAGCTAAAACTTCAAACTTGTACTTATATTTGTAGCTAACACTTTAAATATAATTTTTAATTTAAACACAATACAAAATATGACACTTTTAATAAAGAAACACAATATATATATTCGAAGTAACTTTACACTTTTATATAGAGTTCTAATTACAAAATTGATAAACGTCAAAACTACATAGCCGCCTCGGTTTTTTTTTTCCCCGCTAGGTGGTATGCTCCAATCGTCAATAAGGAAATAATGCATTCGAACTTATTTTAATTTAATTTTTTATTAGTTTTTTAAAGTTTTATATTTATTCGTCGTGACACTAAAGCTAATTCATCGAGGATACAGTAACCACATCTTTGTGAATATTTCAATGTGTGAATATTTAATGATGCTAATCCATTTAGTCGCTTCCCGTCGATTGTGTTTCGTAGGTAACAATTAAGGCGCCTGAACGTCCTGGAACTTTCTAATTGGAGAGATTATCCAGGTTAAGAGTACCTACTAGTAAAAATCGAAGCATTCAACCGGTAGATACCCGATCGTCTTTTAAACATTTTAATTAACTTCGGTTAGATAATCTAATTTCGACTTAATCTGGAAAAAAGGTCTACCCAGATCTATAAAAACACGGCTAATAATAAGCCGCTTTGTTTACATTTCTTTTATGTGAAGAATCAAAAATAGGTTACATGTATTGTACCTAGGGAGTGCAATACCGGACGAAAATATCAATACCGGTATTTCGAAATTGATATATCGAATACCGGGATCCCGGTATTCAATACCGAATATTTCAACCTTAATTTATTTAAAAAAAAAATACACATTTATCTTGGTTTCCGAATGCATGATGTAAGAACTGAAGAACTCCAGATAGTTCCCTCCGCCTTTCGTTTATTCGATCCTTTAAAGCATTAAAAAGTTCATTACCTATATTTGAATTTAATTCGCCTAGCTCTTCCAATAAAACACAAAAGTTGCGCCTGCCGAAACAGTTTTGTTTCATTTCAGTTTAGTGCATTGAAATGTTTCTGTGGATTTACTATGTAAATTGTATAATATCTACTAGCTAACTGTTTACTAAAGTAACTACATTGATTCCGTCAACCAAAAAAATTTTACGACCAATTTTGTGAAGTCATCTTTATTGGCAAAAAAAAATCGTAACCGGTTATGGGCACCCTTCGAAAATTCGCTAAAAATGGGAATAGTTTAAGGAAAATGCACCTAATTTGAAAGAATTTCGAGGTTTAATAATTGTAAAGGCCTTCAGTGGCAAACATAACAAAAAAAGGATTTTAAAAAAATTATTCAACTTCAGTTAACTCCGATGGCAGAGGCTTCAAACAGATGATGCAAAGTCGATATCATCATCAGATGATGGCGAGTTCTTTTTTTTTAAAGCGTTTGGTGGACAGATTGCCTTCTTTTTTTACTCTTCTTTGGGGAGAGGGGAGACGAACGCTTTAAATGGAAAAAGAGGGTGCCTATAACCGGTTCCATTTAAGTGCCCACGACCATTCTCGGAGTTACCCAGGAAAATGTGATGCGTCATGATTTTGATATAAATCGATGTGGTATCCCAAATCACAACGAAAATACTGTAGACATATCGATAACACTCACCTGTTTGAGATTATTCACTTTGATTTATCGCACTTTTAAAACATTAGAAAATTACAATTGAGTTTATTTTTACGGGCTTTTTTTTAATGTGATCGCAGCAAATGAACAAGCTCGCCCATTCACTTCATTAGCTAGAAAACTGCGTACTGTCAAAATACAAGTACGACAATAGTCAGATCAGCCATATTTGCATTCTGTCAAAAGTTATGCAGCGGTGCCCACAACCGGAGACTCTCCCCTACATGTACTATAAAATTAATGTTCAATATCGAAATACCGGTATTAGAACTTTTAATACCGGTATCGAATACCGAACAATATTCATCCGGGATCCCGGGATCCGAGATTCCGGGATCCCGGTATTGCACTCCCTAATTGTACCTATAACAGGTAATGATTATTTGCCTTATTCGAATTATAAATTATTTTGTGTGGATCAACCCATCACCATGTAATGATTTTATAAGACGTGAAACTCAGGGGGGGAGGGGTTCAACCCCACAACCCCTTCCCTACGCTGCTGACTCTAGTCAATTTTTTTTGTTCTAGTTGGAAATAATTTAACTCATACAGCTAACTTCGTGGTGTACATTTTCACCAGAATTGTACCATGTATGCAGCTTCATTTGATAAGTCAGCACATAATGCATCATTAAGTATTGGTTCAGCCGACATTCCATTAATTTCCTTACACGTAGTTCTGTGAGCGTGCCTTAAAAATTACCCAATCAGCTTTATTTTTCAGTTTCCTAAGTATTAAACTTCAGAACTTGTTTCTTTTTTTCCCTGGCTTCACGTTAGTGATATAGCATTTATAAGCAAATATGCTTGCAAAGCAACACTGAAATTTCCTCAATGTAACAAGTCGAGGAACAAACTCGAGAGCGAAAATATCCTAATCAGTTAATTTTCTATTACAGTTTGGTTTAAACGGTGGTCTTTCAAGTTTAATATATAGAAAAAGAGATAAGCCTGGGATCAGACACTTAAAAATTAAATCAAATATAGATATAGGGCAAAAACTGATGTCAATCAGTGCCTGCCGAAGAGAATTAACAAAAGTTGGCTCACAGGCATTTAGGCCATACTAGTAATAAGTTCCCTGTGCACCTCATTTTCGTATCATGGGGATAAAACACTTTTTTTTGTAATTTCTCTAAGACAGATTGATTCATGTACTTATGTGTTATGGTGAAGTTTTGAATTTAGAATGAAGAGTTAACGGCTTATTTAAATGCCACGGGCGGGCTTATTCGTAAACCGTACAAAACTTGCAAATCAGTCATGTATTACGCTCTTATTCTGCCAGTTAAGACCCAAAAAATATGCACAGCTACTCCTTTTCCGCTTAGTGATATGATTAGCTCTAGCCATAATACCCGCACCATAGGAAATTGACTTAGAGAATGTCGATTACTACTAGAATAAAATTTGAAAAAATGGCCAATTTTCAACATTATCGTATAGTCGACTTTTGTTACGCTGAGATCCATTCTGCTCTAGAGGCGTTCAATCGAATGGATTTGGTAGAATATTTAAATTTTACGCAGTTGCGGGCAACTAATGGTAATTGCGAAGTCGCCGGGAGAAATCGTCAAAATACATTTGTGTTGTTCACACATGTCGCACACGATTGCAAGAGACATACACAAACATTATGAGAAATTCCCACAAATACATAGATTTCTAAAGGGATTATCGCTTCTATGATTGTCGCCAGTAACTATCAGGAAGTTATACAAATTTGGCGTAAATTTGCAATTTTGTTAACATTAAAGTTTATATCGGTTGACGTTAAAGAAGCTTAATTGGTTTGAATAATGCAGAAACTAAGTTAAATAATGACGGAGGCTGTTTTTAAATGTTACTAGAAGCTGAAGTAAATAGACCTGGTATTTGAAAAATTAACTTAAAATAGGGATAAACACTAAAAATTGATTTTGGGAGTACAAATAAGTTTTGAGGGATTTACAAAAGATGGCGTACCTAGTATTAAATCGCATCGGACCAAGTTATAACTAATTTTCGTATTGAAGAAACATCATTCCTCTCTAAAAATCATTAGGTATGTATGTATGTGTCATTTCGCTGAAGTGTAAACAACATAAATTTTTTGTGGTCTAACCATGTCAACATTTGTGCCTACAAAACACAATTTGCGGGAAGCGCTGCTTTTTTGTTTAATATGAAGAAAAGTGTAGCTGATGAACATCGATTGTTACATAAATTTACCTTCACCAAAATTCTGGTAATTATTTATTATTTATTTATTTATTATAATACAATCTGTGGATTTTTTAAAATCCAGTGTCGACTGATAACAATTTAATATATTTACAACATTAATACATATTAAAGGAAAAAAGAAAAACTAACATTAATAAAGCAGAAAATTACAAGATAAATGTAATATATGTACATAATTACATGCTACACTTGAAAATGCAACAAATCATTCACACTCGAGGACTTGAACAAAAACGATTTCAGTCCTAGCTTAAATATATTGAATTTATGAGTGCCTTTTAAATCATCTGGTAGGCTATTGAAAATTTTTGGAGCCAATATTTGAAACGAGTTTTGGTAGTTTGTTGTTGTAAATTTTTCTAGCCGTATGTACTGCTTATTTCTCAAGTTGTACTTGACTGTAACATGAGACTGAGTGTCCTTAATAGAAAAAAATGATTTCATTACTTTGTACACAAATAGATGTCTAACGGGGAAAATTTCCAAAAACTCAAATAAAGGCCACGAAGCCGATAGCCTTGTTGAATTGAGCATAATCCGAATAACATGTTTCTGAGCAATAACAAGTGGGTAAATTCTAGTATTATAAGTTCCTCCCCAGCATATTAAACCATAGGACAATCTTGATTCAACTAGCGCAAAATAAATAATTCTTAGGACTGCTAAAGGACAGGCTGAACGTAAAATATAAAATTTTCGAATTACAGCATACAAATAGATACGCAACGAATCAATATGAGGCAGCCAACGCATAGAAGCATCCATAGTCAGGCCAAGGTACTTGAATTTTGATACGAATTCAATATTAAAACAACCCGCGCAACAAGTTATGTTATCACAATTTATATCATGGTAAATGATATCTGGTTGGACAACAATTTCATTATTAAGTTTAAAAAACATACCCTTAGTTTTTGTGCTCAGAAACATGGTATGAGCAAGACACCATTTTCTAAGACTACATAGGTCAGAGTTCATAGACTGAATGTTCGTACTTTCCAAACGATCATTATACAGAAACAGTAGATCATCCGCAAAAGCTATCAACTTTGCAGAAAGCTTCAAATAAAAAATTGAGTTTAAGTAGATCAAAAAAAGCATGGGGCCTAAAACAGAACCTTGTGGAACACCATCATTGATAATTTTACATTCACTCAAAACATCACCAATCTTAACCACTTGAGTTCTATTACATAAATATGAGCTAAACCATTGCCAAGTTACTCCACGAAAACCAGCATGTAGTATGATAATTTTTGTAATAATACCTTGTGGTTAACCATATCAAAGGCTTTAGTTAAATCCACAAAAATTGATGCAACCGATCTTTTCTTATCAAGACCTTCATACAGGAAATTAGTGAATTCCAATAGGGCTCCCTCAGTACTTTTAGATCTCCTAAACCCGAACTGCATGGTATGCAAAAAATGTGTTTTATTCAAAAAACTAGTTATTCTTTGGTGAGCTACCTTTTCAATAATTTTAGAAAAAACCGATAATAAAGAAATCGGCCTGTAATTTACAATATTATTTTTATTTCCTTTTTTAAAAATGGGAATAACCTGACTCTCTTTTAGTTTAGTTGGAAAAATACCCGAATCAAAACTAAAATTTATAATATATGAAAACACATTAACAATACAATGAGAAATTTGTTTGACAAGAATATTGCTGCAGTTATCAATGCCAGTAGAAAAATTAGGTTTCAGATTCGATATGACTTTTAGCAGTTCATCTGGACACGTTTCAAAGAAAACACATGACTGTACTGCGGAATTGCTATAAATTAGGTCAGAAAAATCATCTTCATTGCTACTTACAGTCAGTTTTAAATCTTGGACCGCATTTACAAAATAACTATTAAACAATTCAGCCAGTTCACGTCTATCAGTTATACAACAATTGTCATCAATATCAATTTTTTGAATTTGCACATTTTTCCTGTCTTTATTTAAAACGCCATCAACTAGTTTCCAGCATTCTGCAATATTACCATTCGCAGATTCAAATTTATTTTTGTAAAAGTTGACCTTAGCAAGAGTCACGTCGTGCTTAACAACTCTATTTATCACATCAAAGCGCCGTTTAAGCTCTAAATCATTCACCCTTCGAATTAACTTCTTGGCTATTTTATTCTTCAGCCTAATTTTAATAAGTAGTGAAGGTGTAATCCAAGGCTTAATAATTCTATCCTTTGATTTAATTTTAATAATCGAGGTATTTTTATTTATATAAAATTTTAACCTGCACATAAAATTGTCAAATGCTAGAGACACATTTCCTGGCGAATAGACGACCGACCAGTTTTCATTAGACAGATCATCTGTTAAACTTAAATAATTAATAATAGATTTGGTTAAATAATTATTTGGTAATGGTTTAGTAGAAGCACAACTTGGCAAAAATAATATGGATGTCATACAATTAATTACCTATATAATCGGCGATTAATATAATAGCCGCGGTGATTATACATAATTGTCGGATTTATCACTTTAACCGTAATATACATTAAAATAAAATCTTATTATAATCGTTCTCTATTATACCAAATAGCAAGAATCTCAGAGATTGGCTCATATAGTGACTATAAAGGTTGTAAGAAGTATACATTGAGGAATTCAAATCACTAAGTTCAAACAAACAAATTTTGAAAATTAACAAACCGACGAATTTTACATGGAAAAAAGAACGTTTTAATTATTATAGTAATTATTGCTTATTAATTGTTAATTATTAATTGTTACTTATTAGTTATTAATTATAAAATATTAATTATTAATTATACGAGCCGAAGGGGCAACAAAACCGTTAACAAACTGATCACTGGCAAGCCAGATGTTTCGTTTCTATTGTAAATGAAAGAAGATCCCTATAAACGGACTCTCCTGTGGGATTGTGAAAAAGTTAGAGAACGAAACGATTCGGAGAGTATACGGAAAGGTGTTGAAAATTCGTCAATTAGCCAATTTTCAAAAAAAAAAAAAAAAAATTGCAATAGCCTTACGATTGAGGGAACTTACCACACATATTCTTTTGTTATTTTGTTTGCCTACATTTTTATTATTTGATAATTTGTGTAGCTACACTTTTGAATTCTGTGGAAATTTGGGGAAGACACATTAGGCTGTTTAGTATTTTTTGTTGTAAAATCGATATCTCGGTACATCAGTGTCGCGCAAAAATAGGTTTTACTATTAATATTCCGGTGCTCCGGGTATCTCAGTACTAGTATGGCCTATCTGGTCGAATATGCCACTACTTGGCTTTATCTATAGTATTAACCCCATAAAATTCAAAACTTCACCATAACACATAAGTATGTATCACTTCTGATAATTTAATTCTAATTATTTATCTAAATAATTTGGTGCTTATTTTGTAACAAATCTCGTCTTCTCTACACAGAGAAAAGAAAGTTAAGGAGATCTTTCTCTTAAACGATTTTCGGGATTTCTTTTCATTTATCTAGTTTTAAATAGATATCTACTTGATTTTTAAATGAAAGCATTTCATTCCTAAAAGAATTTTCACATTACTAAAAAATTAAGTTATTTTGCTAAAAATATTGTTTATTTCCTATTAAAAAGAATAATGATGGGTGGGAACTTACACATTAAAGTAAATGTTTCAGCAGAATCCGTTTTAATGTTCTTGTCAACGACCATAAAAAATTTTTTTTAGAGCGAACGAAGACTAAACCTGAAACAATTCTATAATAATAAGTTTTTCTTCTAAATATTAAGCATTTCTTATTAAACACAATAATTATAGTTTCAGCGTTATTACTCTTCTAGAAAAAGATACGAAATTCGCAACAATTTGTCAAAAACTAATGTGAAAACCTTGCTAAAATATTTATAAAAAAAATCTTATTGTTTTAATAAACTTCCTTTTGGGAAAAAATCTCTTTTTTTCTCTGTGTATGTATCAAATACCTCAACGTGATTGCTTCAGTTGTCTGCATGCTCCTCGATTACATAAAGATAGTTTAAATGCTTTCCCCTGTTTTGTAGGCTTATTTATGGAGTTACAAACATACCCATTGCCCCCCAAGAAGAGAAACAGGACCTGTAAACTGCGTTAATTTTGCTTGTTTATTTAGGTTTAGGTACCTTTTTCTATTAATCAAATTGTTAATATTTTCACGTGGGATTGATCCAAAGCTATAAAACCATTGTCTTATACAAACGGTAGATCTATATATTCCAATATTCTTAGGCAAACTGCTTTTTTTACTCTTCCAGTGGATTGAATTTTCTTTGAAATAGCAGCTAGTAATACTTTCTTCTTACCGACACTGGGATCCATCGGGGGATTAAAAACAAAAAAAAATAGAACCTGAGAACCCTAAATCACAATGCAAAGCTTTACTTACTGTACTTCGAGGGCGACAAACCTTGTTACCCAGGATTACTTCAGTAGCGTAAAAAATTAAAATGTTTGATATAAACCGAGAGCTCTACCGGTATGATCGAATTTTTCAACCAAAAATACTTCTTAAATTTAACAAAATAACCCCCGCTATAATCTTTTCATTTTCAATGATCAAACCTGAAAATTTACGGAAGGGAAGTACTAAAGAACTAATAAACGTACTTAGCACAGGTTACAATATACGTATTAAAATTAATTGGTTATTTGTTAAATATGTATAAACATTTAATTTATACAAAAATAGATTATTATGAAAATCAATATAAATTTCACATACCTTGTTTAATACAAATTTGGAGGTACATATTTGTAAATTATTTGGTAAAATGCTCAAATTTATCAATGAAAATAATAATTTTTCAAATGGCTTGAACTCTGCCGTTAAATATGAATTTATTTCGCCACAAAAATCAGAAGGTTGAAATACAGTCGCCTGTAACGTTTTGAAATAAACTTGAAATGCTACACATACGTTACACTAAAATAAGTACTAAAAAAACTTGTTGGAGTGCAAAAGATTGAAATGATTGAAGTGAACTCGAAAAGCTCTCTTGAAGTGAACTTGAAAAGCTTTAAATAACCTATTGAATAATTAAAAATTGAAAGAATTGTAACGTCTTGCAATGAACTTTAAATATTACACATGCTATTACACCTTCTGGAAAAGGTAATAGACAGTTTATTTCGATTACAAAAAATTGATTCATTCATTCATTGCACACTCATTCAAAGTACTTAAAACTTATTGGGGTACTAAAGGTTTAAATGAGTTACGTTCCAACCATTGAACAGTAAATACACAAATTTATATTCTATTGTGCAATAAAACATAATAAAAATAAAAATAAAAAGTGCAGTGTTAACAAAAATTTCAATAAAATATTTTATGTAAATTAGCTTTAGTTTACACGAACTAAAATAAAATTGCTAATGTAGCATTTGTAAATATTAATGTCAATAAAGAAAACTACCTATAAGTGAACTATAAAGTAAGTCAGTGAAGTTAGCCCGAAGAATCAGCCCGAGGTTTTGGTTCATTTCTCGGATAAAATGTAGCTATCCCGAAAAAGTGTAAATTTTGTAAAAAGTGTAGGCTCATCCCGAAGAAAATATTATAATTAAAATGCATCAAACGCGATGGTTTAAAACAAAATGAAAACTAATAAATTTATTAAAAAATATTTGTAATAAAAAAATAAATTCTTATAAGAGTAAAGCCATTCAACATATTCTAAAAATGCACATACTAATTTATGTTCTGTTGGTACTGTAGTCATTTACTATAAGTAAATCATAAATTGTATACATCCAAAAAGAGGAGATATTGCTTAATGGTTTTATATCAGGCCGGATAGGACGTGGTACTAGCTAATAGCTGGCCAACACCCCAGGTTCTTATCATGGGGATAAACATATGTTTTCGAAACATTTGTATTTTTAGTGTAGCGTGTGTGATATGGAGTAACGTTTAATTATATACAGCCAATACTAGAGATATTGCTTAACTGTTTTTTATTTGGGCAGATATTCTACTAGCTGATATGGCCAACATCAGAGGGCCATATCATGGGGATAAACATATGTTTTGAGAAGCCCTTAATTATTTATAGCCAAAACGATTATATGCAAACAGATAAATTCAAAGAGATTTCGACTTGTCATCAAAGCTGGGCAGTAACGAATTACATGTATTTGAATTAGGTACGTAATGAAAATACAAATTACAATTTGTTACTTATATTTTAATTACTCGTTTTCCAAGTAACAGTATCTTGTATTTTAATTACCGACTTATATTCTAATAATTGTAATTTGTATTTATAATTTAACGTTTCTCCATATCACATACGCTACTCTAAAAATACAAATTATTCAAAAACATATGTTTATCCCCATGATATGAACCTGGGGTGTTGGCCATCTCTTAGCTAGTGTCATGGCCTATCCGCCCATGTATAAAACCATTAAGCAATATCTCTAGTAATGGATGTATAAAATTTAAGGTTTCTTCATATTAAATTACTATACTACCAACAGAACATAAATTTGTATGTATATGAATTTGTAGAATATGTTGAATGGTATTACTCTTAATCTTAAACGAATTTATGTTTTTTATTATAAATATTTTTTAAGAAATTTATTAGTTTTCATTTGGTTTAAACTTTTTCGTGCTAGATGCATTTTATCCGAGAAATGAACCAAAACTTCGGGCTGATTCTTCGGGCTAACTTTTCTGACTTTATAAAGTTTAGAGAAAACAAAAAATGATTAAACGTCGTAAGGTGTAAATGACCTAGATTGTAGGTCATTACACATTGCAATGCCCGAGACTGATTTATTTTCGAAAACAACAAAAACTCTACGAACTCCACCACCTGGTAGTTCGCTTCAAATGACACAAATGGATCAAAATTCATTAGAAAACATGTCACCTCTGCAGTGACTTCCACAATCGGGACAACCTAAAGAGTCGAGCGATTAAACTGTGTCCACGCCGTCCATATATACATCATTCTAATGAAAACGAAGGATGGACCACGGTCATCAATTGAGGTAGAGGTACGAGCCCAATAAATCCTAATACCAAATGCAAACAAATGAAGATAAATTATCACTGGTTAGCGAAACCTGCAGCTGCAGTGCCTTTATGTACAATATTTCATAGTTTGCCCGAGAAAGTCGAAGAACCACCCCAACCCCAAAAAAATAATGGCGCCACCAATATTTGTGAGAGGTGTAGAAACAATCAATCCTTTAACTGTCTTGTTAAAGCAACTGGTTGAAGACAACTTCGATTTAAAAATAATTGGAACTAATTAGGTTAAAATCCAGTTAAAAGATGTCGAGGTGTACCCATTGGTGATCAGAACCCTAACAAAGCGAAACACAGGATTCCATTCGTTCCAACAGAAAGGGAACAAAACCTACCAGGTGAAACTTGCATCAATCAATTAACATCGAAGATTTGAAAAGTGAGTTAGTTAAAAATCCACTCCCAATCCTTAAAGTTCAGCTTCGAATGAGTGATTTAAATAAAGATATATTCATTCGATAAGTAGACTGACGCATTCAGTTGTTCAAGTTGAAAAGCCACATGTCAAGCGTGAAGTAGTTAAGTATATGCAATACTCGTCAAAGATACGTACATACAAAATCTTATTCCAATCACAAACCAGATGTGTAAAATGTACAGGTGAACATCTCACAAATCAATGTGAAAAAAAATGTGGGGTACAGAGGTGAAATGCGTGCTCTGGAATGGTAGCCATCATCCAACCAACTATAAAAGTTGCAATGTGTATAAAGAAGTTCAAATTCGCAGATTTACACCTCTCAGAGAAAAAAAAGTGGAGAAGTCACAGCCCGCTAAAAAACCGAATCCATCTTATCAGTTAGTTACTGGGACAATATATGCGCAGAAACTCAAAGAACAATTAAAGGTCAAACTTCGGAAGGAAATCATACCAAAGAAAACCAATCAATCGATAATTCAAGAAATCATCAACAATTGCCCGAGCAGTCTTCTACACAACGGTTGGAAATTATGATGGAAAAATTAATGGCCAAAATGGATACATATGCTTAATCTTCTAACGACCATTGTCTCCAAATCATTCAATCTTGAACTCTCAAATTAGCAATCTGGAATGCCAACGGCTTGTCACAATATGGACAAGAAGTTAAAAGTTTCTTAATAAAACAAGAAATAGATGGCATGCTAATATTCGAAACGCATAACACTAGCAAAAGTTTCTAAAAATACCCAGATATACCATCTACAACACAAACCATCCTGATGGAACAGCTCATGGTGGCACTGCAGTTATAATCAAAAACATAATTAAACATCATGAAGCAGAACAGTATAAGAAAGAGCATCTATACAAGCAACTACATACTGTAGTAATAGAAGATTGACCAGGTCCAATAGCCATTTCAGCCATATACTACCCATCAAAACATGCAATAAAAATGGAAAATGTTAATCATTTGTATAATTCTTTGGGTCGTAGCATGGGTGAATATAATACAAAACACCAACAGAATGGATCAAGATTGGTGACAACGACAGGACGAGAATTATTAAAATCAATTCAAAAAAGTAATCTTCCTCATGTATCAACCAGTGAGCCAAACTATTGGCCAAGTGATAGGAGAAAGATCCCAGATGTCATAGATTTCTGCGTCACCTAAGGAATAGTATGTAATTATATTCAAGCGATGCCATGCTTGGACCTGTCATCGGACCACTCGCCCGTCTTAATCACTTTGGGAACAAAGATAATGAATACACAGAAACAACCAATGTTAAACAACAATAAAACCGACTGGAACTGGTTTAGATATAAAGTAACACAGAATTTAAACACAAACATCAAGTTAAAGACGGAAAGTGATTTAGATGAAGCAGTGGAATAACTCAATAAATGTATTCAGTCGGCAGTTTGGAAGTCTACACCACTACAAAATGAGAAAGAAAAGGATGCGGATTGTTCGAATATTGTCAAGAAAATGACTAAAGGGGAAAGAAACTTAAGACAGCAATGGCAACGATATCAACTAGCGGGAGATAAACGTAAACTAAACAAAGCAGTCAAAAAGTTAAAAGAACTGCTTCTCAATGAAAAAAAACAGCATTTTTATAAAAATATTTAGCACAACTCTCACCAACAGAAAACACAGATTATTCACTGTGGAAGGCGACTAAGAAGCTGGAACAATCACAACAGCATATTCCGTCGATACGTAAAAGTGACGGTCACTGGGTGAGAAATAATGGTAATTCAACTATATCCTTCAGAAAGTTCGGTTGAACAGAACAACAACATTCAAAACTACTTGGAAGCACCATTGCAAATGAATCATACTATCACGAAGTTTCTATATTAGAAGTAAGGAAGGTGATACAGAGAGAGTTAAATCCTTAAAAGACGCCAGGATATGATCTTATTACAGGAAACATTTTATAATGGTTGTCAGATAAGAATATTTGATTTATAACCTACATATACTTAGGACAGGATATTTCCCAATACAATGGAAAATTTTACAAGTAATATTAATACCAAAACCAGGCATGCCTCCAGAAGAGGTTACGTCGTACAGACCTATAACCTTGCTACCAATTATGTCTAAATTATTTGAAAAATTACTGCTTATGCGTCTAAAGCCTATATTGTTGGAGAATAAGCTGACTCCGGATCGTCAGTTTGGGTTTAGGCCAGAACACTGAACATTAGAACAAGTGCACAGGATAGTTCAAGTAATTGAAGAAGCCCTAGAGGAAAAAAGATATTGTTCTGCTTTATTCATGGATATAGCTCAAGCTTTTGACAAGGTGTGGCACATGGGATTACGATACAAAATTGAGCGATGGTTGCTACATGATTTCTACAGAATATTAACATCATATCTACTGTACAGTTATTTTACAATAAAACATCAAGATGCGTATACAAATGTCCGCCCAATTAAATCAGGTGTACCATAGGGCAGTGTGCTTGGGCAGTTATTATATCTGCTATATACCGCTGATATACCTATAAGCAAACAAGTGACTATCGCAACATTTGCAGATGACACGGCATTACTCTCATCACATGAAGACTCCAGTAAAGCTACAGAAGTTTTGCAGGAAAATATTAACAGTATTTAAGAATGGATGAACAAATGTAGAATTAGTTAATGATGCTAAATCTAATCATGTAACCTTTACTATGCGAAGGGGTACATGTCCACCAATACAAATGAATAACCAGAATATACCTCAAACTGATGAAGTAAAATATTTAGGTATTCACCTCGGCAAACGACTAACATGGCGTAAACATATATGGACAAAAAGAAAACAATTGGGAATAAAACTGACAAAAATGTATTGACTGATAGGCAGAAAATCAAGTTGGTCGTGTGACTACCACAACGAAAGAAAGATTCAAACGCCACAAAATTTTTAATTTGCCAAATAGGTCTTAGATATACATCTAGATATTCATCTTTAAATCTCGAATGAATCGAATCAATAATAGTTAAATTTATGGGTTTTTATCAATTTATACTAATCGTAATGTATCCGATCATGACAATGTAAAAAAAAAAATTTACTGAATGTCTCATAGATTGTAAAATAAAGATTGAAATGATTATAAAGTCTTGAAATGAACCTTAAAATGTACTAAGAGTAAGAAGCTACTGCCGAAAGATTGGAAGGATTGAAGCGCCTTGCAATAAAGATTAAAATGAATTTAACATCTTGAAATGAAATGGAAATGTTACACATTCATTGCACCTTCATGAGAAAGTACTTAAAACTTATTAGAGTACTAAACTTATTAGAGTACTAATTACAGTACTAGCTATTGCACTATTAAAGATTGGAAGGATTGCAACGTTTTGCAATCTAGCAACTTGAAATGTTACACATATGTACATTACACCTTCATGAAACAGTACTAAAGTCTTATTGGATTACAAAAAATTGAAATGAATTTAATTATATGACATTATATTGAAAGGGTACACATTCATTAAACCTTCATGAAAAATTGTGGTCTAATTCAAATGCAACCAATGTTCATTACACCTTCATGGCAAAGTACTAAAATACTTTGAAATGAATTTAACGTATAGTATTATATTAGTACCTACCAATACATTAAATAAATAACAGTTTTTTACAATGAGTAATTAATTCCTAATTAAAAATGCAGCGCAAAATGAACTAATTTTTCGCGGATTTAATTTAGTTTTTAAAAAAAATTGATGTCACGGAATCAATTCATACATAAAACGAATTAATTTCGCGGCCAAATGAGTAGAAGTGGAAGAAAACATTTGTTTTTCTCCAAATGTATTAAAAATCGCTTGTTTTAATACTGTTATTTAGTATTAAAGTTGGTCTTTTTGTTGTATTAAAAAAATTTGCATGTTGTAAGTACTGTTTTCAGTATTGAAAGTATGATATGTCATAGCTTGATAAATAAGTAAAATTCACAAAACAAACAAAAGTGAAAACCTTTAAAGACCCCCAATATTTAAAAAAAATAGCCACCCTAGAAAATCGAAATTTTTGGAAAATTAGTTTGGTTTCACGTAGAGGATTTCAATTTGATTTGCTGTAGTAGGACTTTGGTTTCAGAGCGATAACTAAAACCGTTGTCACAATTTGACCGAACATTTTTTCAGTTTTCTGTGTTTTTTTTTTTGTTAATTTTCAGCAGTAATATCCCAAGATCATTGATAATTTCCCGAAATAATTGTATTATATTTTTCGAAAGCACGTTGCTTGGTAACAGCTCGAAGCCGTAGGCTGAGGGCTGTTACCTAAAAGCAACGTGCTTAAGGAAAATACAGGGTGTTTAGTGCATCGTTTGCCAAATTGAATTGGCCCAAAGGAGGGGTCATTTGCTATCTCTTAAGCCCCAATAACTCATTTTTGGCCATACGGATTTCTTTTCATTACTCTTAAAATATTTGAAATCTATAGTGAAAACTTAAAACTCAACTAATCATTGCAATAAAAAAAAAATCTAAGAGTGATCGTGATCTTCGCACTTTTTTATAAAGTTCTCTAGTCTATCCCCTTTCCAACACTAGGCAATATGGCATAAAAACCATTTTAAATACCTTACTAAATCACAAAATTTGTGTACGACACATCAGCCTGATATTCGACATTCGCGATAAAAACTGGTTTGGGCTTAAATTACATACATACATTAAGGGAGGGTCAATAACTCATTTCTGGCCCCAATAACGATCACTTTTAGCCTTTTTTTATTGCAATGAAAAGTTGAGTTCTAAGTTTGTTTTTACCTTCTTCAAACATTTTACGAGTTACTAAAAAAAATCCGTAGGGCCAAAAATGAGTTATTGGGGCTTAAGAGATAGCAAATGACCCTCCCTTAATGTATGTATGTAATTTAAGTCCAAACCAGTTTTTATCGCGAATGTTGAATATCAGGCCGCTGTGTCCCGATACACAAATTTTGTGATTTAGTAAACTATTTGAAATGGTTTTTATGGCATATTGTCTAGTGTTGGAAAGGAGATAGACTAGAGAACTTTATAAAAAAGAACGAAGATCACGATCACTCTTAGATTTTTTTTTTATTGCAATGATTAGTTGAGTTTTAAGTTTTTACTATAGATTTCAAATATTTTAAGAGTAATGAAAAGAAATCCGTATGGCCAAAAATGAGTTATTGGGGCTTAAGAGATAGCAAATGACCCCTCCTTTGGGCCAATTCAATTTGGCAAACGATGCACCATACACCCTGTATAATAAAATTATGAGGTATTTATCAATGCTCGAGGGGTATTCGACGAGAAATTTTTTTGCAATTTTATTTTATTCTAGTAGTAAGGCTGCTAGATTGTAAATTGTTCTATGAAAGTGTCATTTTGAAACAGTATTTATTGTAAAATAAAACTATAAATTTTTTTCATCTAGTAGCCAGAGTATGTTTTTCTAAAATAGCAAGCCTATTGACGATTGGAGGATCGTGGGTACCACGTAGCGGAGAAATTTGGGACTGAACGAGCTATCCTAATTTGACGTTTAAGATATTATGAAATGTCATGTATGTTGATATTTTGTTATTATGAAATGTCACTTAAGAATAGATTCCTTTAATTTAACAAAATATAAACACCGTGCTGATACAAATAATACGCGCGAGATTTTTTGTTATTATTAAATGTCATTTAAGGATAGCTTGCTTAATTTTTAAATTTCTCGTAGGTCGGCGTTTTCGAACATTTACAATCGTCAATTAAATCGGTCAATTTAGTCACGTGTACAAAATAAATAAATCAAAATAACATTACACTGATAACATCTCTAGGGAAATTATCAGTGTAATGTTATTTTGATTGGTTTATTTCGTACACGTGACTCAAAATAGACTGATTTAACAGGCTTGCTATTTTAGCAAAAAAATTTCAATATAATCACCTTTTAGTTTTAACTCAGTACACTTCATCCAACGATTTTCCAACATTTCAATACCTGTCTTGTAAAGCGACTTTTCAAGCACTTCAAATATTAATTTGTTACGGCTATAACTTCATCACTCGGCTCAAATTTCTTTCCCTGCAGCCATCTTTTTAATTTTGGAAAAAGAAAACTGTCGCTAAATGCAAAATCTGGCGAAAACGTTGGATGGAGAAGCAAGCAATTCGATGTGTAATTGATGCAATATTGCCATCACTATTTTTGACTTGTGAGCAGGTGATCTTAAAGAAAGAGAATTTTTTTTCCCCGCCAAATTTGTTCTTTTTACCTTAACTGCATTCGTTCAATTGGCTTAACCGCGCCATTTTTCTATTTGCTGGATCTATTCGATAAGCAATATTACATGTGGGTGTCCCAAAAAATAGTGGCCATAACCTAGCTGGAAAGGATTGTTTTGTTTTGGCCGCTTTCATCAGCTTTGAGTGGATTCCATCCACTGTGCAGAATCCATATTTTATCAACCCAAAAAGTTCTTCTTAGTATGCTTTAACATATCCGAACATTGCTGTGAAGTGGTTACTTGTTCGTGTTTTTGATCTATAGTGGGCGAACGCGGCAACAATTTTGATTGTTACTTGTTCCTAGGCAAAGGTCTCTACAAGGTATTTTCCATGCAATGTATTGAAATGTTCACGATATCAACAATCTCACAAAACTTCAGTTTACGATCACTCAAAAACCTCTTTTGGCCTTCTGCTGCGTTCACCACGAAAATAATTTGTGCGACCCGTTTAAATTCACCGATCTAAAATCGGTCAGTTTTATAGGATGGTGTAGACTCATTCAAAGATAGATTCACATCCTTTTTGTTGTATTAAAAAAATTTAAATTTGTCCATTCTTCATAAAATGTAGAATACGTCAATTTTGTAGCTTGTGAAACGCAAACTAAATGACAGATCGACTTGAAAATGGGAAAGACGGAGAGGTATTTCTTTAAATTTTAGGTGTTTTGCACTTTAACTTTGAAAAGGTGGAATTTAAAAAAAATTAGTTTAATTTAATGGTATTTACCTCTCTATGTAAGCAGGAAGTTTTGATTTTTGTAAACCTAGGCCGTCACGTAGCCCATAGTATTTATTTACAAATTCATGTACATATTTCAAAATCAAATTCCCAATTTGCATTTTTCAATTATAGTTCCATATTACGAAAAATTATATACAACATCATAATTTATGACAATTTTTCCATATTTACACCGAAGTGTACGTAATCATCTACATCATTATATTTTCTCTAAATTACGACATAAAAATTCTAATTCAACATTGCGCAAATCCCTCGTGATATTCCTGTTCCGCAGCTAATATACAATTTACGTAAATTCTTACCACGAATGGTAACAACAACAATAATCCGATAACATCAAAGATTTTTCTTGATTTTCCTATTGAAACCATAAAAAAAGTTCAATATTTTTCATTAAGATTGCTATTCGAAGTAAGTATGACATGTACCACACATCTTAGTATAGATATATGTATGTAATTTAAAAATCGGTTTCCGTATTTCCCGTATGTTTAGTATAGTTAATTTACTTTGTGTCGTACACAACTCCCTTAGTCATCCCCATATAAATTTGTATATATTGACAACGTAGTTAGCAAATCTTATGTTGAATACAAAAATTTCTATTAAACATGTCTATTATCACAGATTAATTTGCTATTTCAACAAGAGTCTTCAGCCTGGTACATATATATACAAAAATCGATACATTGCGAATTGAGATACCGCCTTGCCTCCATTTACTCCTACCTGTTTACCGAAAAGCACATCTTTTATTCATCTTAAACAATTTCTTGAATAATAAATGGAATGAAAAAAAAAACAATTTTTTACATACACTACTAAAACGTAAGATTCATGAAACACAACAATAACAATATTATTCTATTTAGCAGAACAATAATATTTACCACATTCTGTGATACAAATAATAATAGAAAATTACACAAAATGCATAATTTTTCCAAAAATAAAATTACGAGTTTGTATGTACGTGAAAACAGTGGGAGGATCAAATTGGAAAATTTGTAAATTGGTAAATGTGTATCGAGTTTGAGGCGATTCTACGCTAATAATAGATCAGCATCTTATTGTAGCAAAGTTAATGTACCCCATTTGATTATTGATTAATACGTTTTTGTGATGTGGGAGGTACTACAGCTGCTAGTAAGTTGAATGGGAACGGGTTATAATAGGCTTCTTAAAGCCGGTAATAATAAACACATTTGAAAATAAATAAAACTATTTAATAATAATGAGGATTCTTACTAAATTGAGCTGTGATATACATAGGTTCGAAGGCAAACTATAGGAAATTAATAAACAGAAACATTATTGGGAACACTTCCTTGGCAGGAAACTGTAACGCCTGTTGTTCTGTTGTTTTTGGTATATCACCAGATCTTTCTATCATAGGTCATAATTTCTAGCAGGTTTTTTAAGTATGTAGTATAACTTTCACTATTTTCCATAACAGATTTCCGGAGTACTTCTGAAAACCGCAATAATCGTTAATAAAATCTTACGTACTTACAGCATATAAAATAGTTGCTCATAGGTAGCCTAAAATAATAATAAATCAATTGCTTATTCAAACGATTCAAATTACTGATATCTGTTGCCAGTAGTAAGTATACAATAGTAGATTGTTCTACAAGTAAAGAAAAGTGATAGTTTTCCAGCGAGTGTAATTGTTTAATTCACGAGCGAGCGCTAGTGAGCGAGTGGACTAAAAATTTAACGAGCATGGAAAACCACTTTTCTTACGTGTCGGACATGCTATTTTTTCGTATATTTTACGACAAACCAGGTAAAAATAAAAAAGGTAGATCCAGTTTGGATCAAAGTATGTATGCATAGCGTGTACATAACAATCGCAGTAAGCAAATAAATAAAAGTCAAAAATCCAAAAATCATTTGGAAAAAAGCGTTTCTATGAAGAAAAGTATTTATACTATAGTGAAGAAATGTGTTGCTAAGGAGAAAAGTAGCAGTTTTCTTTACTGTTTTCTGCCAAGAAATGACGCTCTTTGCCATTAAGTACACGAAAAAAGTATTAACATCATGATTAATTTATAAAATCTGAACTGAAATGCTTCTAAATTAAGAAATTGAATATTGTTGGTTCGATGAATAATTTCTCCCCGCTCTCTTTGTTGTTTCTTTTAGTATTTTTTGATTGTTGTTTATAATCACGGAGCGACACAATTTCTAAACTACTTATCTGTTGGATGTTTGACGGTTCTAGACAGCTGAGTCAGGATCTACAGGTATTTATGAAAATCGAAATATTAATCAATTATCACTAATTTTTGAATTCGGGGGAATAATATTTCCCGAACTCGAAAATTATTTGAAATATAAACTTCTGAAATAAATGTATATTGATTGATTGATTAAGATGTACGGCCAAGCATTTTAGCAAGATTCCCGAACTCCCGGGTCTCACTCCGTACATCCGTTTACACATAGCAAGACCGAAGGATAGGATAGGATTGTTAGTTTTGGGAGAGACTCGATCCGGTTACAGACACCCAAGCGATCGATAGTTAGTAAATTTTTGTTAGAATTTTTGACACTTGTTAATCACAAGACAACACAATTTTTCTTAATTGAGCCCCCCCCCCCCCTCCTCCCCCTGTTGTAACCGCAAGATCTGAAAAGCCTTAATTTTAATTAATTAGTTGTGTCTCCTGTATTTTTCCATCGGCAGTTGGGCGGTAAGAGCAGTGAGATTTCGTTCCATCAATCATGTTCCCAAGCGGTCATCCAAATTTGTACTAACCGTAGTAAATGTTTGTAGTGACTCGACACCTATTTCACTTAATGTATGTATTTCAAAATTTAAACTTAAAAAACGAATTTCTATTTTTACTCGCCGTATAAATTGATATAAATTAAGTTTCGCGTAGCGACATCTCTTATCCATAGTTTTCGTCAGTGATTCCACGGTATTTCACTAAATTTTTTGAAGTTTTCAACCTTGACCTCTCGGATTTCAATTTTTTTGTTGTAATCGTGTTCCTTATTAAAAATAAGAAGACCGTTTCTTTTCCTTTTTGTTTTACCTTTGGTTGGCCCATTATTTGATTTTTTAATTTTGACAATTTACAAATTCTAATTTTTGACTTCTAAATAAATGGTTGTATCTTTGGTTTTAAGAGCAGTATTTTCAAAAGCGATACCATTTTGGAACGGTATTAATTTAAGCTAAATTCAATCATAATTTATTTTTGAAAAATACCTTTATCTAATTAGTTATGAGCAGATAAATCTGTGTTTATATTTTTGCCGCTAGAGGGCACATCTACCAAAATATCGAAAAACTTAATATAGCATTTGATAGATAATAGTTCCTATATAGTTTCCTTTCAAAAAAGTTACAAATCGTTTTTGGGAGAGGAGGTAGTTTAGCCGCTAGGTAACTCCAAAATTGAAAAAATGTAATTTTGATCATTTTTTTTACATTAAAATTTGTGTTAAATGAGTAGATGACGCTACCAGTGGAATTTTCAGTTCTGAATTTGACAGACTACATATCTCTAGTAGGAATACTGCAAACGTAGGCCTTATTCTTCCGTTAGATGGCTTACAAATTATAATAAATTTATTTTTACGTATATGGAAACTAAGACGAGAAATTGCTGCCTGTCTTTAATAGATAATGATCTGAAGTCTCTTGATAGTATAGCAGCTTAAATGTTTAATTCATACTTAGGCCACTAAGTAGATTGAAATTTGGAATAACACATATTTTCTGGTACACAAAAGAGAGAATGTATCACAGTAATGCTATTTATAGTAAAGATTTTAATAAACAACTATTATTTAAAAGCAATAGTTTGACTCCTAAACAGCTAATCAAAGTTCAAATAAATTTAGTTTGCCAATTTTTTGATACTCAACAGTTATTTGTTGATAAGACGATTAATGCAGTTTTCAGTATTATGTTAGATACAATAAGCTTCGTCTTGATCAAAATAAATTCAAAATAGCCAAAGCTGAATTTGAATACATGGTTCAACAAGGCTTATGCCGTTTATCCAGTTCGCAAGTAGATTGTTCGATGAATTTAATAAATTGTTGGGTACATTCAGAATTCGAACAACTTCGTACCATCCCCAATAAAACGGAATGGTTGCAAGATTCCAGCGCGTATTGAAATCCTCGATCCTCGCCAGGCAAAACGCAATACACTGGGCAGATGAATTGCCATTTATATTATTAGGAATTCGAACCTCAATTAAATGTATTGGGTGTACACCTGCTGATTTGGTTTATGGCCAAACATTGAGAAAACCAAACCAAATGCTAATCCATGAATTGCACAATTCAATAGATCCAGCTTCGTTTGTTGAATAATTAAAACAAGCTATGTCTAGTGTACAGATTGCGCCACCAAGGGTTCAGATTAAGGATAAAGTTTTCATTCATAAAGGTTTATTCGATTCGGATTATGTATTCGTTCGTTGCGATGCAATTAGGGTTGAACTTACACCGCCTTATGAAAGGCCTTGTAAAGTCATCAAGAAACTTCGAAAATATTTTGTGCTAGATTATAAACGAAAACCAACATCAATTTCAATCGATAGGCTGAAGCCAGCATTTATCACGGATTGATTTTTTTTTTTTTTTTTTGGAGGGATAGCATTGTAGTGACTCGACTCCTATTTCAATTAATGTATTTCAAAATTTAAACTTAAAAAACGAATTTCTATTTTTACTCGCCGTATAAATTGATATAACTTAAGTTTCGCGTAGCGACATCTTTTATCCAGAGTTTTCGTAAATATACAATATATATGTTTAAAGTTAAATATATTTGACTAACGTTGTGCCTAAATTTGACTGATGTAGTGAAATAATAGAAAAATGTAAAGTAATAATAGAGATAAAAGAGAAATAAAAGAGGCCATTCCTGTTTTGACTTTTAAGAAGTTCGCCACGTTCGTTTTCATAAAAAAATTTAATTTATTATTTTAATAAAAGGGTTTATTAATAATACTCAATAATAAAAATAAAAAGAATAATTATTTTATTTGTCAAATTAAATAAATAGACACCCAATACATGTTGCTTGACCTCGTTGTTGAAGTTGTTGTATCTCTTCTATTCTGTCTATTCGCCCCCTCAGTACAAAGATGTACTTTTATATCTTAAAATTGATTTGGAGTGGTGGATACTAAGTTCATCCCTTCACCAAGACGCCAATGGACCTCTACAATTTGTTTCAGATACAATAATATTTAAAATTTAATAACATTATAACCGAAACATATTAACATCCCTGCAAACAGGATTAACACAGTATTCATCACTCTAAATTCACTGCTTCAGTCTTCCGCTCAAGTCTCTGAAAACCCAACGATGACTCAGCTGTAGAAAGTTACTGCTTCCTCTCTCTACAAACCACTTAATCCAATCCAATTTAAACCAAATGAAAGAATTATATTAATTTATACCAGCAGAAATAACCTGCTCCCCTTCTCCCATCAAACAATTTTAATTTAAATAATACACCTTCGACATAATACCCGCACTCAATTTACGTACATACACACACACTCGCATGCAATCTCACACTCCCCCACACGTACAGTCACACAAAGAAATTTACCCACCCCACACCCATCACTCGGTCCCATCACCACAACGTTAATGCTCCAAATTTAGGGAATCCAAATTACTCGAGTTTCAAAGTACCCGGGTAGTCGAGTATTAGTTTTTTCAATACCCGGGTTACCCGGGCACCCGGGTAATAAACAAAAAACATAAATATACAAAAAATCTCTAAAAAAAATCATAGATCATGCTATTGTCAGCCTTTCTTTGTATTAATAAGTGGCACATACTACATTCTGAGTCCTATTTCTCTTCCGTCTTAAAATGGTCTCATATGAATTATTTGTTAAAGACATGCATTAGAATATATAGATTAGACCAATTTTTTTAAAATCAAATCAGGTGAAATATTTGATACATTTTTGTTGTAACTTAAAATTTTCAGAAATGCCTTACAAATAAAATTTGAAATTATTTTCTGTTGTACTCATGACTACAAGCCAATCAAATTGAATACTTGATCAAATTTAGTTGAATCCAACTAATTTTTATTTTACCATGTATTATTAAAAAATGATTTTAAAATTCTTCATGGATACGTGAAGAATTTATGTTCTTGTATATTTAAAATATTTGTCATCATCTACTCGTGATTTTCTAAATTAAATAATAAAACAAACTAAAAATCTGAAAGATAACCAAAAGCCGATAATAAAAGTTATCTAAATTTTAATTAATCTGGAAAATTGACAGAACGCATCAAATTCACATGTATCACTCGTCACAAACTAATGTCGTTTTAGATTGATTTGTTTCCTCTCTATAAAAAAGCAATCGAAATTTCGGCGTCAATCGAACAAGAAAATCTCATTGATCTTTTTCATTGATCTCAACATTAACTTAATGGCATTTCTAGCAAACACAATAACCACAGTAAAGTTGTCAAACTGAAAACGTCAGCGAATTAGCCAAACTGCTAATAAACCTTTAAACATACTTATGTAAAAGCGGGATATATCTACGGAAAATCTAAATCGAAAAAGTGCCCTCGAGCTAAAATATTTTGATCTCAGAACACCGTTTTTCTTCTATCGAACGAAATAAAATTCATCCTTCCAAAATTTTCTTTGATTCAAGTTACCCGGGTAGTCGCTGAAATTACTCGGGTAATCGAGTACTCGAAAAAAGACCAAAATATCCGAGTACCCGGGTACTCGATAATCGGTATTGGATACCCTGGCTCCAATAGTACCTTCGTCCACAACGTAATCCACACCATTCGGCTACAAGCACTTACACGTCCACAATTGTTAAATACCAATTGTATCCAAAAATTATCACTTTTTCGCAAAATCTCAGGAACATGTGGGTTATATTTCCTTATTTAACTCCATTCTTTGTTGAAGGTAACATATGAGATTTTTCATTATTTGTAATATTATGGCTTGCATCCCCTGATTTCACGGGATAGAATTGCCGAGAATTTAAGAGATTAAAAGTATTCCCGTTTCCCGGGAATGTTGTGAATATTTACCGGGAATGCAAAATCGAATTTCAAGATTCCTCTAGGTTATTTATTAACTTCTTGGAATTAATCAGAAAGTCGCCGGCGAAGGGTGCGATGCTATAAAAAATAAGTACACATTATGGAGTTATATCAATAAGATTCTTTCGGCTTGTTATAGACACAATATATTAATAATAATGGCATACACAACATTTTCGACTTGCTTTGCTAATCAGAAAAATGAAGAGGAAAGTCATTTATAATCTACCAAAAAAGTAGAAATATCAAAAAACCCCGTACTTTAACCCGAGAGTCAATACAAAATGTATTGACTCCAAAAATGAAAATCTTTCATTGAGCATTCTGTGTGGTAGTTTGGTTTCGTACTGATAATCTCAAACTAAAAGTTCGATCTACTTATCAGGTAGCTACGACCAAACTACAAAACTACAATTCCAACTTCATACATTAAGTATGAGGCAAGAACGTAGTTCTTGAAAACCCTTTTTTTCAAGCTCAAGGAAAGGTTTTCAATTTTAGAGTCAATACATTTTGTATTGACTCTCGGATTAAAGTACGGGGGGGGGGGGGGGGGGGAGGAAGGAAAGGTTTTCAATTTTAGAGTCAATACATTTTGTATTGACTCTCGGATTAAAGTACGGGGGGGGGGGGGGGGGGGGATTTTGATATTTCTACTTTTTTGGTAGATATATTATAAATGACTGGCCCTTCATTTTTCTGATTAACAAGTCGAAAATGTTCTGAATGCCATTATTATTAATATATTGTGTCTATAAAAAGCCGAAAGAATCTTATTGATTTAATACAGACAACAAACTTCTCTTTCTATGGAGTTATAGCAAAGAACTGAATATTACGTTAGATAGCCAGATAGGCTGAAGTACTTTAGAGAGTACACTGGAATAGTTCCTTAGTTAAAATAGTACTTCGGGTACTGAACTAATTATTATTTATATTAGGAATCTTTTTGTTTCGTTTTTCTTATAAAAACAACAATTAATTAACTGAATCATCATTAAGGGCAATTCTTGAAATCCATTTTTAAAATTGCAAGTGTCCAACACTTCGAAACTTACGGTCGTCCAAATCTAACCTATTCGGTCGAATATTTGTCTCTTTCTTATTTTGTTAGTCCAAGCTTTCCAAATAAAATCACAGCCCAAGAATTTCTATCATTCAGAAAAATGAAAATCCTGGTCAAAATAGCAATACAATAATAACGTGCTTATTATTGTATTGCTATTTTGACCAGGATTTTCATTTCGATCAAGGCCGTGCGCCTTGATTTGAGAAAAAGAAGGTTGACCATAGCAGTAAACTACAATTAAGCACAAATTGATAAATAATAATTTTAATTTTATAAAATTGTGGCTCAATAATATTTAAATATTAAAATATCTCCTGGTTGAAAAATTTAGAATACACAAATCAATCAAAGTTTTTTCAAAGTTTAATTTGGAAACCTGCCTGTCAAAAATATGAAAAAATGGTTGAATGAAAATTATTAATTAGCCAAGCAGATCAATAAACAACATTTTCTACTCCAATGTCGAAAGGAGAAAGTCTACTCAAAATCACGAGACTTGAAAAATGTCTGCAACATCAACAATGCAGTTTTCAAAAAATTACAACATTAATTTATTTTTAGAATAATCAACTAAGAAATAAGTGAAACAATTCAGGACATCAATTCCACAAAACAAAATTTGAGTTTCCTCCGTCGATGTATTGAAAAATGTAATTATTTATAATTTCCATTTCAATAAAATCAAAATAGTGTGAGTGAGTTACAAATATCGATCTTCCTCTTCAAGTCAAAATTATTTTAAGTTTAGGCAACAAATTCTGCAATGAAAGTTGGATTTTTGGTTTAAATGATGTAGATAAAATTGATATCCGGAACCGTTTCATAAATAAAATAACAAACCAAAAAGTTATCACCTTTCGAAAATCGCATCTTAGGCTATGTTAAACAAGCAAAAACGTTTTTAAGAAATAATCCAGGAATTTTAGTTACACGGGCAGATAAGGGAAACATGACAGTTCTAACATTGAGAAATGACAATTTAGATAAAATAAATAGTCTTCTTAATGATAATACTACATACATCCAAATTTCTAAAGACAATTCAATACCAATCCAAACTAAAATCAATTCAATTGTAAAAAATTTTAATGAATCTGGGAATATAACAAATTATAACTCGATTGCCAAAAATTCAGAAACCGAATATGCCTTACAGACCAATTATAAGCTCAGTAGATGGTCCAACATATGGTTTATCAGCATTTTTGGGAAATATTTTGAAACATAGTATAGGAAAAACCAGTTCGTTTATAATTAATTCGGAAGATTTCAAACAAAAAATTAGTAATATTACTATCCTTCAAAATTTCCTTTTATTGTCGTTAGACGTATCGTCATTATTTACGAATGGTGATTGCAAACGTGTTACTAACATTATAAACAACAATTGGAGGAGTATAAAGCAAAATTCAAAAACAAAATTAACGAAAGTCCAATTTTTACTAGCTTTAGATATCGTATTAAATAATTCAGAATTCTCACTTGATAATAAAATTTACAAACAAATTTTTGGCTCACCAATGGGTTCGCCTATTAGTCCTATTTTGGCAAATTTATTGATGGAATATGTAGAAAATTCAGCACTAAACTTTTTGGATTTTCAACCATTATTCTACTATCGTTACGTAGATGATATTATAACGGATATCCCAGTTGACAAAATTGATGTTTTTTTTGGATGTTTTCAATTCGATAGAACCGAGAATTAAATTCCCAATAGAAGAAGAATCTGATAAGGAAGTTTCATTTTTGGATACTCTTTTGATTCATGAACCTAATGGAAACATTTCTGTGGATTGGTATCATAAAGATACATGGTCTGGAAGATACTTAAATTTTCACTCTTGGGTCCCGTTTTCTTACAAAATTAACTCAATCAAAATTCTTACTCAAAAAATTATAAAACTTTCAGATACAAAATTTCATTATAAAAATTTTATTTTATTAAAAAACATTTTAGCTCAAAATCATTACCCTGATAAATTAGTAGATGTTACTATTTGGAAACAAAAAATTTTTTATAGAAATTCTGTAGGTTTGGCCGATAATAGAAACCAAAATTATTTATCTATCCCATACATAAAAAATCTTTTTGAAAAAACTAAACACCTGCTTAAAAATTATAATTTTAAGATTGTGGGAAGACCAGCATCGAATTTGAATACACTTTATTTTCTAAACTTAAAGATTCATTTCCTCTAAAGAAAAAGTCCAATGTTGTCTATTGGATGTGAATGTAACGTAACGTATACTGGCAAACAAAACAATTTATCGAGAAACGGTTGTATCAACATAAAAGTGTAGTTTATCGAGATTTAAACCAAAATAGTGCTCTCACTCAACATTTAAAAAACACAAATCATCAAATAACTTTAGATAACGTTAAAATTTTGGAACAGCAAAAAAATTTTAGGAAAAGATCGTTTTTGGAAATGTTACACATAAAATCCAGTGATAACTCAATAAACATTGTTGGAGATTATGCTTATTGTATTGGTAATTCTTATGATTTATTTATCTAAATTTGGTTGTTTGTCTTATACTTATAATTGATTCATTATATTTTTGTAAAATGTTTCAAATTTTATTCATATTTTGTAAAAGCTTTTTTCGTAAAATTTACCACAAGTTTTTTTGTCACGGTTGGAAAATATTTTTCTAGTCTAGATACACGAATTTTGGTTTCTACGGAATAACTTTCAATTTTTTGGTTTTGTTTTTGATTTATTTATAAAAGGAAAAAAATTTTATAAACGCTTTTGAAAATGGGCTCGAAATGAGTCCGAAACCTCAAGTTAATTTTTCAAAAAAATAAAAACAGTATAGAGCCCTAAACCGTTAAATAATTTTAATTTTAAAAATTGATAAAATTTATTACTGGTTTACCTTTCACAAATTGAAACTTCAAAAATGAAATGAATGCCAATTCTAAACTATTGTCCATAGGATGTTAGGAGCTTTATCATAAAGTTAATATCTTTAATATATGAGACAGATTAGTTAGATAGTAAAAGTGTGGTGAATATGAGAAGTGCGGAAAATTATTGGTTTCTACTGACTCAAAGATTAGTAAACGTTTGGTGAAACGAAATATAAAAAAATCCCTTGCAGAATTACCATGCAAAACTCGACCACAAGATGAATCGGCTATAAATTAACTAAATCTGCATTAGATTATATCAAAATTAAAATTTCAGTTTCATACTAAATTATTCTGTCACATATAGAAATAAATTGCATTTTGACTATATGTATACCTATTATCTGACGTAACACTTATGATATACAACGAATCTACGTGAATTTAGTATACAGTATAAGGCCATAATTTTCCAATGTACATACATTATTTAATTAGAATTTTATAGGTTTTTTAAAAATGGGAATGGTTCCCATTTGTATTTTGTCGACGGCACCACATGAGCGGATATGGAAGACAAAACAAAATATGATTTAGTTTTACGAGCTTTTTGTCTTAGATATAACCGCATTTATATGTATATACTGCAAAAAAGGTCCGTTTTGTTTTATTTAAGATAAGGTTATGATACATATAGGTACATAGTATGAGTACATAGATTCACTTGTATACCCACGTATCCTAGATAGGCAGTACCTACGTAAATACATATTATAATTTTAATATTTTACACATTTTATTACATTGCGTCTAATACGTACATATATGTACGATGGTGATGTAAATTATTAATGATCGTAACATAATGATATGAAAATTAAATTTAAATATTTTTCCTAAAGGTAAACGTTACATAGTTTTCTGAATTTGCGCGGGTGTTGGTTGTGGGTAGAATATTGTGGTTTCTCATCGAAAAGTGTAGTTAATTTATGATTTGATACATTTTATGTGGTTCTGTTTTATGTACATATAATATTATAGTTTTATATTTATTCTAGTTATTTAGAATATTTATAACTTCGAGGTTCGTATACCTTACCAACAAAATTCTAAAAATAGCGAAACATTATTTTTTCGATAAACAAAACTTATGGGTTAACTTGTATCGTTGGAAAATTAAAGTGTCATTCATAAGCAATTCATTTATGAATTGACGGTCTCCATGCGAAGACGATTTGTTCTTTGCTCCCCCTTGGCTTATTTTTTGACAATATTAAGATATTTTTTACTTAAACTCAAAGATTTTATTCTTTATATGAAAACATTTTTGGAAAATTTTATGAATATGTATGCGCATCATTTATTCTATTCTATTTGAAATTTGCTTATGGTTATAATATAAAGGGTTAATAAAACTTTTACCCTAAAAATAAATTTTATTGGAAGAGCTTTTACAATTTGTTTAAAAGTCATTATGAACCTTCAAGTTAAGACTTACCGCAGTAAAATCAATTTTTTTTTTATTTTGATTGAAAAGAGAATTTTTTTATATAAAGTAGTAATACATAGATAATAATAGTAGTAAGTAGTAATTAAAAGTAGTGTCTCTTAATTTGATTAGAAGTTCAGTTATATTTGATTCAAATCGAAAGACAACAGAACATATTAAATTCCTGATCGTTTGGTTTAAATATTTGCTTTCTATAACTTACATTTTTTGCTCTCCCCACTATAACGAATATATCCTAGGTGGGGTTAGATTTTAGTTGAGTTGGGTTAAGTAAGCTTAAGTTATAGTTGAATGGAGTTTAGATTTCAGACCATGATGTTTTGAGAAATTACTTGGACGATGAGTTCAGAGTTTAGATGTGTGATACGATTTGGGTTGAGTTAAGGTTGAATTGGGCTTGGGTATAGAGTTCAGCCGGAGGATTATTTGACGTTTGAGTTGGGGTAGATTGAGTTGATTTGACTAATTTTTTGGACCTTGTTGATTTAGCGTTTGAGTTGGACGTAATTTTGGGTTGAGTGTGGTTCAAGTTCATTGAGATGGGGAGCTGAGGTTAAGTTGGAGGTTGAGTTGGAAGTAGTATTAAGTTTAACTTGAGTATTAAGTTGGGGGTTAAGTTGAGGGGAATAGAGTTGAGTGTTCAGTTGAAAGTTGATTTGAGATCGGATTGAGATTGAGTTGGAGGTACAGATGGAGATTGAGAAGGAAGTTGTTTATTTATGTACTTTTGTTTATTTATTATTATTATTATTATTAATTGTAGCGCCATGTGGGAGTTAAGCCACCTCGCACTGCGACCTAAAAGATCTTTTGTGCATGAACCCTGTTCAATGCTCCTTCCAGTCATTATTCAGGCTCTTAAAGAACCTAAGAATACTGCCGGCCGGTATATGAAACATACTATCTGGGCTCATTTCTCTCCCTCCTAGATGTTGTAGTCTTTGGCGGAAAATGGCTGGGCAATACCACAGAACATGTTCCGCTGATTCCGCTTCCAGGTGCAGAAGCGGCATCCGTCTGTCATACTTAGGCCCATTTTCTTAAGGTGATACCTTAAGGGGATGTGACCTGTGAAGAAGTCAGTAAGTAGCCTCAACTCATTTTTCCTAAGAACAAGACACTCCTTACCCTGACCGACGAAGGTGAAATAAATTTCTTCGCCTGTCGCCAACCTGGAATTCTGCGGCAATAGAAAGACTTTTGCATATCTTCCCAGCGTTTTACTGCTGCCCTAAGATGCCCCTTAGTGACGCCGCAGAAGGGCTCCGGTATAATGAATGGAGAAGCAGAACCCTCGCGGGCCATGCCATCAGCTACCTCATTTCCCACAATTTCAGTATGACCTGGCATCCAAATAAGTCTTACCTTATTTGAGCTTGCCACGGTAAAAGGCCTAAGAGCCTCCGTGGTGGTTTGGCGTCTATTGGAAGGGGCTCCGTAACCTTCCAGTAGGCGCAAGTGTACGTACTGCCTCCTCGTGGCAACCACCGGTAACTGTAACCATTAGGCTGAATGTGGCTTTTTGTGACAGGCTAAAGTACGGCGCTAAAGGAGAAAACCTTGACAAAAAATCCCTAATCTAAGGTGGAACAGCATATGCCGATGGATGAATGGCTGATAGGTTAATCAGTCTATATATGCGGACTCTGGACACCAGGCACCCTCCAGTTTTATTTAGCCTTCCTGTAGTAAACCTGGGTGACCTACAGGCGACTTTTTTATTCCCAGCAACTCGCAAGAGTCATATCCAAACGGTAGACGAGGCACGGAAAGGAATACGCGGGAGTGGGTCTGCCCTCTCAAAGTCCTTGAGTCCCAATGCTACCGCTTTTCTAGCAGAAGTAAATGTTATTACATCTAGGAGGGAGAGCAATGAGCCCAGATAGTATGTAATGCGTGTAGAAGTAGGTACTTCCTACAGTAAACATCTAGGAGGGAGAGCAATGAGCCCAGATAATATGTATCGCGTGTAGAAGTACTTACAACAGTAAACATCTAGGAGGGAGAGCAATGAGCCCAGATAGTATGTCCCAGCAACTCGCAAGAGTAAAATCAAAACGGTAGACGAGGCACGGATAGGAATATACGGGAGTGGGTCTGCCCTCTCGAAGTCCTTGAGTCCCAATTGTACCGCTCTTCCAGCAGAAGTAAATGTTATTACATCTAGGAGGGAGAGCAATGAGCCCAGATAGTTTGTATCACGTACCGGTCGGCAGTATTATCAGGTTCATTAAGAGCCTGAATATTGGCTGGACGGATAATTAAAACATCTAGGAGGGAGAGCAATGAGCCCAGATAGTATGTATCACGTACCGTTAGGCAGTATTATCAGGTTCATTAAGAGCCTTAATATTGACTGGACGGATAATTAAGTAGGGCTTCATGCACAAAAGATCTTTTAGGTCGCAGTGCGGGGTGGCTTGAGCCCCCACATGGCCCTCAAGTAATAATAATAATAATACGCAAATTATTTATTCAATAAAGTTTGCGATGTCCTCTGTTCAGTTTTAGGCCACCACACCACCGATGCGTAGGTTACCATAGGCCTAATGATTGTTAGGAATAACCAGTACATCATTTTTGATTGTAGTCCCCAAGTACGTCCATAGAGTCTCTGACAGACCCAAAAAGCCTTAGTAGCTCTATTTTGATCTTTAAAGTCATTGATCTAGGATGACTCCTATAGATATTTAACCTCTTTGGAAAACCGAATAGTACAGTTTAACGAGAGAGCTATAAGCGACAGCTTTTTCCTCTTTGTAAAAGGAACAATGACAGTTTTGTTTGGATTGACACTGAGTCCTTCCTGGTCACACCACTGCCATATTAAATCGAGTGCATTTTGCATGAGATCAGAGATGACCCCATCAAACTTGCCTCTAATTATGATAGCCACATCATCCGCATAGCCCTGGACATCAAACCCATGGTTACTCAGAAGGACAAGTAGTCTGTCAATAACCAATGACCATAAAAGAGGAGACAGCACGCCTCCTTGGGGACAGCCCGTTACATGCATGTTCCAGCATGGAGCGTATCCACCTAATTGTAGAAGGCGGAATCCCCTTCTCCAGTGCTACCCTCTCTATCGATCCATAGGAGGCGTTATTAAAAGCCCCCTCAATGTCCACAAAGCCTCAAAGGGCTATTTCCTTATACGCCACCGCTCTTTCAATCCTTGTGACTAGCCCAATTAGAGCCATCAGAGTGGATTTACCAGCTTGAAAAGCAAACTGGTCTCGATGCAGCGGATTATTATGGCCGATAAGCGTTGGGCTGGGTATCCAAACGACCCCCTCCCTTTGGTATAAAGACCACATTTACTTTCCTCCATAGTTTCGGAATATAGTTAAAAGCATAACTTGCCGAAACATCTGGATCAAGCTGGGGAGTATTTTCTCAATACCTTTTTGGAGTAAAGCTGGAAAATACCATCCCCTCCAGCGGATTTAAAAGGTTTGAAAGAGCCAATAGCCCGTCTCACCTTGCTGGGTGTGAGAATTTTCCCAGAGAGACTCCAGATCCTACTGTCAGGTGCATAGGCTACCTCACTTGAAGGGTCATTCGGGTCCTCTTGGGCTCCTACCACTACTGAATTCGGAAAGTGGGTACCTAATAGTAGCTCCAAGGTTTCCTTCCGGTTTTCAGTGAAACTTCGGTTTTGCTTCAGAATAAGCCCAACACCATTTAAGTGATCCCTGGAAAGGAATTTCTGGAGACGAGCTACAGAGGGCAATTCATTGATTCCCTCACAGAAGTTTCTCCAGGTAGCCCTTTTGGACCTTCTTAATTCGAGATTATATTCCGTTAAGGCCATCCTTTACTCGCCCCATTCACCGGTGCGTCTAGCCTTATTGAATAACATTCTCGATTTTTTCCTCAGCTTACCCAGCGTCCCGTTTCACCAAGGGACCATCCTAACAGAATCCCTTTGCTTAACCGGGCAGCTGTTCTCGTAAGCCAAGTGTATAGAATTATGCAGCCGGTTTTGAACAGAATTCCAAGCCCTCTGGAGACTATGTTCCTTATAATCGAGGGCATTCCTGATTCAAGAGAAACTCTATAAGAGCCCCAATCGGTCAGTTTCGGAATTCTAATCTCCTGCCGCTGCATGGTCTCGGCCGCCAAATCAAATCTGATGTGCAAGTGATCTGATAAGGAGGCCTCTTCAGACACATGCTTGTGTCATGTTTTTAACTAAATGGCTAAAATGCGGACTAGCAAGCGTCAAATCTAGGACCCCCTGCCTGCCTTATCACATTTATAAAAGTAGGTTTCCTTCCCCTATTGACAATATCTACATTATTTGTTATTAAATACTCAAAAAGGTACTCACCCCTATTATTGACCTCTGTGCTGCCTCACACCGTGTGGTGCGCATTCGCATCACATCCTATCAGGTAAGCCAGCCCATTGCGCTTGCCATGAACTATAAGCCGCCTAACCTCGAGTGGAGGTAACATCTCTGAGCCTACTACTGCCCTCCGATACCTGGGAGCCTTCAGGATTCGCCAGTTGTCTGCGCGGGGGACCCCTTGCGGGGCCGTCCCCCATACAACCCTCGACGCCTTCTGCTCCTTACTGCGCCTTCTGCTCCTTACCCCGCCTGTCTCATGGAGAGGGCCGCCACCCCAGTGATCTTAGCCACAGGTGCTACCCCCGTACCCTCCGAGGGCTTGACCACTTTGGGCCCTAAAGTGTGGCTTTAATATCAGTATTGGTAAAATACTACTTATATTCCATTTATGCTGTCACTCTGTTTTGCATTCATGTTTATCGCGTTTTTATAGGTAGATTTTGTATCGAGCTGTGACTTGTGATAATCCTGTTCTGCCAAGATCATGTAGTGGCAGATTGAGAAAAACAACTAGATAATGTAAATGCGCGATTATCTAGTTTGAAAGTGTCTACTCTGTCTTTGTATGATATAATTTAAATCTCGCTGCGGTAAAGCTACACATTTTACTGTATATGCCAGGACCATTGGACGATAAATGATAGTAATTATTTACAGCTTAAAAAGTTGCACTTCTGTCGCGCGTTGAGGCTACACACATTGTTTTTTAACAACTTAACCAACGTATTGACAAATGCGATAGAATTTTTTTTATTTTTGACACCACAAAAATAAATATTTTTGACATAAAAGAGCGGTTTATCAAGCGGTTCTACACTCAACCGCCTAGTGTCGAAATTATGCGTAACTGCTTCTAACTAACTGCCCGTGAAAAATAACAAGAGCAGCTACGACTTACGAGTAGTTCATTAAGCGAAGACAAAACCATTCTACTAGCGGTTTACTAGCGGGTGCTTGCGGTTGGTCGATTGGAAAGCAACTAATAATAAGCCGTTTTTGTTTTGATCACACTATCACAGAGTTATAAAATAAGGAATTCTGTTGTCTGGGAGAAAGAATAAATTTTTTTAACAATAAGACATTGGGCCCGATTCTGGTACGATAAAATTCATGTTATGTTATTTTATTTCCCCGCTTCCTATATGAATTTGTATTAAAAAAACAAAAATAACATAACATAACATAAAATTTTGGAAGGCAGAATCGGGCCTATTACCTAAGGTTTTTTTTTAAATTTGTATTTTTTGAAACAAAACTTCAATATTTTTCTAAGAGGAGGTTGGTTAATTTGTTCCATGATAAATGTTCCCTCGTTGCCATTTCTTGGTATTTAGACCTCTCAGTGGTCCCTAACTCTGGCAAAATCCATAAAAACGTCAACAAATATAAGACAATCTAAATACAGCTACCAATAACGGCTATTACAGGATTTCGATTTTGAGAAAACAAATGTATGTATAAAGGTAAAACTGTCCTTAGTGTAGTACCTTTAATGAAACAGGAAAATTATTTATATAAATCAACCAACTTTAGCTTTGCAGGTTATTGCGAAAATTTGAAAATCAATATTTTTTAGCCAAGGTATTTTCAATTCACAAATCAAGCGTAGTTTCATTCTGTTGAAATGGTTAATTTGTTAATGTTCAGTAATTTTTCGGTTTACAATTGATGATAATACTTCGAAAAAGAGAATTAAGCTAACAAAATTTTCACAATTCTTAAAATGGTAAATTTATTCAGGGGTGACATGTTGTACCATCACTTTCGATTCGTTTTCGATAGTGTTTTGTCTCTTGTAACAAGAACAAAATAGCAGTCTATTTCGCTTTTTCAATTATGCTTTTTCTAAAGCTATCTCAGCTTGCTCAAATAAAACAACCATTCCATTTCTACTTTCATTCATCACTCTTTATCACAAAAAATTTTGTTTGCGATATTTTACCGATGTGAAGAAAAGGAAAAGTATGCAGAAGGCTGAGATCGCATTAGAAAAATTGTAATGAAAGAAGAAAATAGCGTACAATTGAGCCTGTGAAGTTTCTAACAAAAAACAATAAACACATACATATACAAATCCAATAAGAATTTTCAGATGTGAAGTTTCTAACAAAAAAAATGACCGACCAAACGGCGCAGTGGTTAAAGCTACGGCGGTTGGATCGGGAGGTACCGGGTTCGAATCCCTATAGGGGCGGGATGCAAAAGAGATTTTTCATCATCTGATTACGATCGGTGATGACGATGAACACATCTATGACCCCCTGTTGAGAGTGCGGAATCCATGGGCCGACCCACCTTTCATGTCAGTACTATAGGCTGGCATGAAGCAATGCAATGTGCAGGTGGTTTAAACGAAAGCGGGTCTATAGCCGTACGTCCTCGAGTTGGCTGGCAACGGCGTAAGGTAGGACGTTAAAAGGAAACTGCGAAAGAGTTGGGAGTGCCTAGAGCCCCAGAAAAAGATTGCAGAGATAGAGACAAAAAAAAAAAAAAAAAAAAAAAAAAATGGCGAATAATCCAATAAGATTTTTTTAAATTTTTTATTTCACATTTTAGTTTTATTTCTATGGCCAGCTGGACCGAGAGTAAATAAAACATCTTTGAGCTCCCCAACTTCATATCATGGGGATAAAATTGTTTAATTTAATTCCGACCATGACAGATTTCGTGCATGTATAATGGTGAAACAATAAAGTGCCAATCAGCAATTACAAGAGATAAATCTAAGTAGCGGTGCACGCGGTCAGCTGGCGTAGGATAATATCAAACATATTTGAGCCCCCAACTTCATATCATGGGGATAAGATTGATTCATTTAATTCCGCCCATGACACATAATTTTCAAACGTTTCTGTTTTGACGTTAATAATTAATAAGTACGTCGCGCTACACACGAACTCGTTTTTGTCGCATTAAAGACAAACCATTCACACTAGTATTATATGAAGCGAACTCCATAACTCAAAGTTCTGCAACAAAGATAAAATGAAAGCATCAGTGAGAAAACTTAGCAATTGTGATGAAGATCACACATTAAATTATAGAAGCGGCCCAATTTATCTAGATTGTAAAGAGGAATTAACCCAATGCAGCAAAAAGAGCAATTATCGGTGGCTGATAAGCTTTTCAAATGAAGATAATGAATATCTGAAATTTATCCATTCTTCACAAAAAGCAGAATACGTCAATTAGATGAGATTAATTATTTTAATTAACAATAAGTTATATTTCACAGTTTCTTTACGCACAAATTGACACCAGAATTGCTTCGACCAGATAAGGGATTCTCATGGTTGATTGTAATTCGCTGTTTTATACTTTGTTATTTTATTTAAAATTCATGTGGAGAATAATTAATTTAATTTAACATAAATTTAACCACTACTGGTTTTTTACGCAAAAATTGACACCATCCGATCTCTGATCGGATGAGGTATTCTCTGGCTACACTGGTTGAATCATTTAAATAGGTCGAAATCAGAGGTTCGCGGCGCGGGTTCCTTTGCCGCCTGTTGACGTCATTGCAATAATATTATGCATAAGGCATGAATCCGAAGGACCAACCTAAGCAATCATATCTTTAAATTAAAAGCAATGCTTTTAATTGATATGTAATTACCCACGACTAAGGGCTATATTTCGGGAGACTTTAGTTAGATTTATCTCTTGTAATTGCTGTTTGACACTTTATTGTTTCACCATTATACATGCACGAAATCTGTCATGGTCGGAATTAAATTAATCAACTTTATCCCCATGATATGAAGTTGGGGAGCTCAAAGATGTTTGATATTATCCTACGCCAGCTGACCGTATACTCCGCTACTTAGATTTATCTCTTGTAATTGCTGTTTGACACTTTATTGTTTCACCATTATACATGAACCAAATCTGTTATGGTCGGAATTAAATTAATCAACTTTATCACAGAAACATATTTGTTATTGTCTTTGTGCTCAAAGCGGCACCCTATACTTTACTCCTTTTTTTTTAAAAGCGTTTATTTCCCTCACTTTAACATAAGTTAGAGAATAATCCTAATAAAATATAAAAAAATTAAAATTCTTATTGGATTTTAAGTGCATAAATTACAAATCTGTACATACATATTTTTTGTTATTTGCTATTTTTTGTTAGAAACTTCACATCGGTGTACAATTTTGTTCTTGTTACAAGAGACAAAATATGTACAATCGAAAGTGATGGTACAACATGTCACCCCCGTCTTTCTTAAAATGAAGGCTACTTTTCAGAATGTTAAATTGTAAAATATCATTTTGAATAATATTTAGGTAATGCTAAAGAGCAAACTATAAGGAAATCGGAGTGTTTTATTATTTAACACCAATTTGAATTTATTAATTTACTTATGGAGTGGGCGTAGGGCTCACTCTTTTTTGAGGTCATTCAGAACAGAGCGTTCCAGAACTTTAAAAACCCGAAGGCTGTAAAATAAATTTTCTAATTTATATTACCTGTAAGAGTTGTTGGAAATCCGTTTTCGAGGTTAATCGGAAACATGGTACCTAGATTTGAACTATCGGCAATAGAAAAAATTTTCAACCATGAATTAATTTAATTGGAATTACGACCAAAGTAAAAATGATATTATTACATCCGTCCAGATATTCTGGGTAAAATTTTAATGCCGTTATGTGATACACAATAAAAAAATAAACATCGCCTACGAGGCCCGCCCAAATATTTTCCCAACATATTTATTAGCACTACCTAATTATTTTTTATTACCTATGCTATATATAAAATCAAGTCGGTAGGAGAGTATCTTGTTCACAAAATTTATTTAATTATTTTAAATAAATATTTAACTAACCAAAATCAAAAGTTGTATTTTTAATAATGAAAATAAACGAATTCATTTATTTATTCTAAAATCAACCCAGCAAGAATAACAAAGTACATAATACTTTTATAACAATTTTTATTATTTATTTATTTACCTATTACTGAAAATATAATTTTTATTATCTGAAAGATATGACAGATTGAATGTAAATAACATTCTTAAAGGCATATGCGCCATATGCCACGGAATAATCTGTCTTGGACGAAACACGGCAACTACGTGAAATTCGGCAGCTCGATAATGTTAATGTAACACTTTACCTTAACATTTTATTATGTCTATATCAGCAATTTTCAAATAACAATATGTATCTAATTAGGAAGTTATCTTGCGACAACGTATATACAAACATATAATAACACCAAAAAGTGTATGTGTTTTTGCTTTGCTAAAAGATTTGCAGTGTGGGTGAGGTATTTACCCAAGTACATGTGTACACACATAACGCTTCTGTTTATAATAATGAAACTATTATCATTGTGTAAACAAACTGAAA
Source organism: Tipula helvola (assembly GCA_963556165.1). Lineage (NCBI taxonomy): Eukaryota > Metazoa > Arthropoda > Insecta > Diptera > Tipulidae > Tipula > Tipula helvola. The sequence continues at coordinate 192,720,284 of OY744481.1, read as the reverse complement.
AAAAACAACATATTTTTAATGTTTAACACTTATTTCCATCGCGCGGCATCATCATAAATTTTCACTTAAATAGAAAAATATGTTTTGTGTCTTTCACTTTGGCACTTCAGTCTAATTTAAATTTATAGCTGTGAGGAACTAAACGTATAGCTAACATTTTACTTTCTTTTGTAATCTATTATTTTAATGTTCTTTCCTTTATGACATCTGGACGTACAATATGGAAAACAGAATTGTCCACATATTTTATAAATTAAGATGAATAATTTCATTAAGACAGCGACTATCAATTGAATTATATGTGCCTGTATGGCTGCAGTCATAGGAATTCATCTTGACAAGCGTCAAATTTAAATACACTAACCGTATAACAAACCCTGTTTGTAAAAAAACATTGGGTTATTGCAAAGTTTTTACTTTTACCACTATAATGAAGTTTTATTGGTAACTATTGCAACTGCGTAAGAATGTTGTTACAGATTTTCACATTTATCGACTAGCAATGCCCGTCCTTCGGTCATATATTTATTTAAATTGGTATTTCCTCCATTCTCACAAATTTTAACAGTTTTGGCCGAAATTTTGGAGAAAGATATTAGTTTTGGTAATAAGAAGTTAACTTTTGGGTCCTTTTAAGTCTTTACTATAAGGGAAAGTATTTATTATATTAGAAGAGAAACTACCAATTCGATTTTCTCAAAAACGGCGCCGAGAATTATATTGATGACAATTTCCAAAATCTATCTGGGCCCGGAAAGGCGAGAAACGAGTTATATCCTTTTTTCCAAGAACACTTTTATACTCTGTTTCACTCATTTGATGTCACTTTTTTAATGCGATCTCAATTAGCTAGAATCAAATGATTTTCTGTTTCAATTATCGTTCGTCTATGTCTCTTCCAAACAAGCAGGATACATGTTCGAAATGGAGGAAAAGAAAGTGTGTTCATACTTAATGGCTGAGAAAAATAGTAAACAATTATTCTTAAAAAAAATATAAAATCGCGTCTAAAATCCGGCCCCCGTTTACAAAATTTAAAATCAATTGAAATATTCCGTCGGAAAACCACTTCAACCAAAAATAGTAAAAAATTGAAATATTTTTCTACGGTTAATACACCTTGCAAATTTCAACGGATAAACAGGTTACCGTGTAATTTGCAAATTCAATTTCTAAATGTGATTGCATTTGCAAATTATTTCATAGTAAGCTTTTAATTCTTAATTCGTTTTGTAACCCTTTATTGAAATTTTATTCATTGAAAATTGTTACGGTATGCAACGAAAGAATTTCCGTTGCAACTTCAAACATAACTTGCGTGTTTTTGTGTTACTCAGAACAGAATTAAACAATAAGATAGTTTTAACTGGGGCTCAGTCTAGAGTGGTATGTTCGTCGTGAATACGATGTTATGAACCAATCGATCTTTAAAGGCAAACCAGCAACTTATTAAAAGCTGTCGCATTTTATTTCATCCCAAATTATTTTCCTATGAATTATCCTCTCTCTAGTTCACTCAATTCACCCTGTTGTAGTGTGAATAACTTATGTTACGTTATCCTGTCTAAAACGTCAATATGTTGTGTTTGCCTTTGCATTGGATGTCTATAGTGCCAATATGTTATGGTGTAGTATGTGATGATGTTATGTTATAAATATACAACGTCGATATGTTATGTTGTGAATATGATGTGTTATATATTATAAATGTTTTGTGGATTATGTGTGTTCCTGACAACAGTGACAATCAAGGATGTCTATAGTGTCAAAATGTTATGTCCTTAATATGTATATCCTGTCTATAGTGACCAATTGTTATGTATTTTATATATTGTTTATTTGGGAATCGTCTACAACGTCAAATGTCGTAGTAAGATTTGTTGTTGCTTCTAATGATTGTTGAGCACAATTATTCGGTACTACTGTTGGTTTGAAGCGACGTTCGATGAAGAAAGTAATTCCATTGTTTGAAATGTGATTAACTAATTCTATTTTTGTATTGAATGTTATTTATACGAATATATCTCTAATCGATTTTAAGGCTATACACGCTTGACAGGTTTAACAAAATTCACTTGAAGCTTGCCGTGGGTGGGTGCTATTTCTCAAGTGGACTTGTTACGGTGGTAAGACGCTGCCAGTGTTAGGTATGGAATTGTCTTACTGAATCAGTTTTATTTTTGTTTTAATTGACTTACTTAAATCTAAGAAATTTCTTAATCACAACTAATCAATTATTCGGCGGGTAGTATACTACTGCCGTATTTCTTTCAATTACTTGCTCCTAAGAAACCTCGGTGCCGTGATATTAGTAGATGTTTTTAGTTAGTTATACTTACCAAGTAGTTGTTATTAGTGTTCCTTATACTCTTACGTGTTTCCTAATTCTACTTATTTTAGGTCAATATGGTTTGTATTGCAATTTTAATTGTTTCGCTTTAGTTTTTCATGTCCTACATTTTATTATTTCCAGACGTATTACGTACATATTTCTTATTTTCGATAATTCTACAAACTAAATTGTCATCAACTCATTAATTATTCATTTCTTTAAATTTCATTGTCATCGATTTGTTATATAATTTTCACACATGTTTCATTTCCTATTGTAATTTTTATTGCTTCCTTTCTTTTCATTCCGATTATTTCTTGTTTGATCTTTTATTTACCCTTTTCTTAATTTAAGTTTCATTATTCTATTATGTTCATTTCCTCACTTTGTTTTACTATTCTTAGAAACACACTTGTCAAACATTTCTTGTGAACTGATCTTAATTCTGTTATTTGTAAACTAACCTTAATATTGATATGCAAAGTTTACTACGTTATCCCTAAGTTATCTTATTAGAATTTTAAATGATTTTATTTATCTTAATGTTTCACAACAACCCATAATTACAAGAGACCAAATCCAAAGTGAACTATAACCTTTGTAGTTAATATGAATAAATGTGCACAAAAGAAGGGAAGATAATTTAGTAGGGTACTAACAGCAGAGCAAAAATGAATGAAAATAATAATAAATCAAATAGACAAACCTTTTAGAAAATAATTGAATTTAAATTGAAATTATTCTAAGAGTCGAAAGAGAACAAAAATTAGGTCTATCCGACTCCTTGAACGACACTTTTCCCGCAAAGCATCCATTATACGTCACCAAACCAACCATTTACGTTTTAGAAACATTTTCCGTTATTTTGAGCAGGAGCATTCCTGTAGTATTCATGGGTTTTTCTAAATTTGGAGACCCCTTCCTCAATATCACAATTGGTCATGGCAATATAAATCCTCTACCCCAAGCCGCCAAATATTGCATCTTCACATTTAATGTTAGATTAGTTAGAAATGAAAAGTGTTGAACATCAATCAAAATCGTACCTCTTCACAAAGGTCATCTTCGATCTTTAAGAATTAGCTCTAGTTACACATAAATCTAGTATTCAGTTGACAATCCATACATTTTTTAAATTATTTTTAAAAAAACACTTGTTAAATATTTCGCAAAATTTCAAAAGGTTTAAAAAATCACTCGATCGGGAGTATCTACTAAACTGTAAAAATAAAAATGTAGTTATCCATATATAGTTGGAAAAAGCAAAAACTGAAACAAAAAGGTAAAAAAAAAAAAATGTGGGAGTGGCAAACAATAAAAATGGTGAGAGGAATAATCATTAAAAATTAAAGTGGTGAGTTAAACAAAGCCGAATAACAAAATTCCAGATGTTGTGTTTTCCCCCTTCTTTATTTTATTATAACCCGACGTATTAGTCATTTTATGGGATGGTATGAGTATGGGAATAAAACAGTGCGGGGTCGGTAATTGGTGAGAAACGGGTTTCTCTCTGTTCTTTTCGGATTTCGTAAGATTCTAAGTTATCTAAACGTTTGCTTTTTGGTTGTACATGTAATATCCCTAAATTGTTTAAACTGGATGTGTGATTTTCTAACGTTAAATGATTATAAAGGGATGATTCATGGCTACCAGATAAATGTTCTTTACCTCTAACTTCAAAGTTGCGCCCAGTCTGTCCGATATAAGAGGAACTACAATCATTGCAATTGATCTTATAAACGCCAGACTTGGTAAGGCGATCAATTCTTGGTTTGTTGTTAAAAATCATTTTCTTAATTGTATTATTGATATAAAAAGCAAAGCTAATATCTGTATATGGTGTCACGATGTTACTAATCCGTTGGCTAGTTTTTCCTATATACTCTAAGCGGCGCCAATTTTTCGGCATTGGGTTATTAGGTGGATAAATGTTAGCTAAAGCTTTATGTTTCAGTTTTCTGTTTAATAGCTTTAATATAGTCTTAGCTGCATAGCCGATATTCGCTCCTATTTCTAAAATTATATTAAGCTCTTTGTTATAGTTGGATTTGGTCAAAGGAATGTTTATTAATCTATCTAAGAATGATTGGAAAGCTGACATTTTATTATTATGGGGATGGTTTGAAGAGTTAGGTATAATGGCGTCTGCATATACGTGGGTTTTCGATAAATTTCGAATTATAATGAAGAATTAATTCTGGTTATTGTTATATCTAGAAAGTTAATAGATTTGGTTTCTTCTTTTTCTACCGTAAAAGTAATGGTGGGATATTGAGAATTTAACCAAGTGAGAAAAGAGGTTAATAGCCTATCAGTTCCATTCCATAGACATAGTATGTCATCAACATATCTGTACCAAAAGATCACACGACGAAAATAAGGATTATTGCTTGATGCAATCGTTTGTTCGAAGACAAAGGGGAGCCCATCGGTAGACCATCAGTGAATCTGAAATACTTATTATCAAAGCAAAAATAATTTTGTTTAATACAAGTTTCAAATATCAGCTTCATTTCATTGCATAGGCTCCCATCTACAACATCCCTATTTAAGTAAGTATAAACTATTTGAGACAAAATGTTAATTGGAATAGAAGTGAAAATACTAGCAACGTCAAACAAAACTAGTTTTGAGTGTAGTGGAATATCAACATCCTGAATTTTGCTAATCAATTCTACCGAGTTCTTAACCGAGAAAGCCGAAACGAAATTAGTATGACTGTTGAAAAAGTTTATGAAACCCTTACATAGCTTGTAGGCAGGTGCATTGCAATACGCTACTATTGGTCTAATCAGAATGCCTTCTTTATGGATTTTAGGTAAACCATAAAGAATTGGAGCAGATGGATTCTTAACCGTGTATCTCCAACTAGTACCATCAAAGACCTTTGGGCAGTGTTTGATACACCTACTGACCAAAGTTTTAAATGACCTAGTAGGATCTCTATTGAGCTCTAATGCTTTGCTTTCTGTAATGTAAAGTATACAGTTGACAATCCTTAAGAATTTAAACTACTCAGTTCCATAATGTTCAAAATTTATTTTCTGATGATTTGTTCAAATCACAACATTATGTGAGCAACGTGAGAATTAGCTAATATAACTGTTTACTCAGTGCTTGAGTCTGGTGGGAGCATTAGTTTGAGCAATACAAACAAAGAAATGTGAAACACTACAAAATCACGTAGTATCTCCTACCGACCCTCTTAATCTCCTCGGCCTTAGTAGCGTGATATTTTTAATGACGCCCCATATTAATTTGCTATAAAGATTGACATACGCCCATTAATACTAAGAGAATATTTTTTTTTCTCAGAAATAATATTTTTAAAGGCGATTTTATTAAAGTTGTTCACAAATAATAAATTGATCAACATGTCAATAAAACGTCACAGAAAGAATTTATATTTAAAAGCTTACTAGATATATTATTTTTATATTGACGATATCATCATATCTGCAAAGTATTTTAGGTAAATCTAGATATTATTTAACTTCGATAACCTATTTACATTGTTTTAAAGGTAGCTATGAAATAATTGTAAGAATTTGAAGGTGTATTAACAATTGAAGAATATTTCTTCGAAAGGTTTGATATTACCTCGGAAAACAGTTCAACAAATTTTATTTTATTGTTTTTTGTTAAAATGCCCCCCACATAATTCTTCAGTTGACTTCAAATTTTGTGAACAGGTAGATGATGAATTGTCACATTTACCATCAACATTTTCTTTAAAATTTTATTTTTATTTAACTAAATTTATTTATTTATTTTACTAATTACAATCTAGTCTCTAGGACTAATGAGCAATTTGATTCCGACTTATTTTACTAACTTATATTAATCTTTAGCTTCTTGGCCAATCTGATAAGTTTCATAGTGGATTTTATATCAGCACAAAGCTGTTTACTCTAACAATTATGTACACTAGCTCAAAAGGCTTGATTCTTTTAGGTTTGCGTACTAAATTCTTGTGTTTAGGAGCTGAGTTGCCTCAATGTTCAAATGTTGCTGGAGCTTTTCTTCATGTCTCCGTGCATATTCCTGAATTTCATTTCAAACAAGGTTCATTTTAAGCTTCCTATGGAGGTGATTGTTCCTGATATATCAAGATGCATCAGAACATCATTGGTGTGTCAGGAACAATGACTTAATTTATTAGCCTACTCTGAAATCTTTAGATGCAATTTATGTTGTTCTGTTTGATATAACCCCAAAGCTGAATACCGTAAGTCAATATCGGTTTTAATATTTGCTTATAGATTAGAAGCTTGTTGTATGTTGATAAAGAAGAGTTTCTTCCTATCAGCCAGTACTTCTTTCTGTATTTAAGTCTTAGATCTTCACTTTCTTCTTGAGCTTAGTCCTTCAGAATATAAAATTGGATTAGAATCGTTAATTAATGAAACCACCAGGTCAGAGCAACTACTATTCCGTATATTAATCACATTTTTAGTAGAAACAAGATTGGTACCCCCTTAAAGTTATCCCAGAATTTTATCGCAGGCAAATTTGAAACTACCTCCGACAACACAAGCGTAAAAACCTATCCCAGACTTTTTTTCTATACTATTAAACTGTACAAACTCAAAATGTATCCCAGAATATTAACTCGAAAGAAAAAATCCATCCCAGGATTTTTATTTGTTATAAGATATTTTTTTTTATAGTTAAAAATAAATAAAATACAAATACAAAGAAAAAACCTTCTGCGATTATCCCTACGTCATAGAATATTCGCTACGTCAATAAATGTGTTGCCTTCCAATAGCAAAATATGAATAAAAAAACAACTTGGAAAAAATTCTGCCGAACAGGATTATGGTGGGCCTGAAAATTTGTTATTTCGGTTTAGCAAGGGATTCCATTGGCTACCTCTGGGCAAATTCTGAACGCGGTTCACTTGTTAGAATTTTTCCTACATACACGGAAAAAAAACTGTAGGAATAATTTCCACAACATATAGGAGCCCACGGAATAGCGGTCTATAATCTATAAACACATGAAATATTTTTTCATTAATACACTTCCGAGCAACTGAATCGACTAGACCATCAAAACGCATATTTTTTTAAAATGGCTGGATCGATTTTCGAAAAACAACCTTCTTTTGACAGCCTAGTATTTTATCTTTTCAAGGATACCTTTATCATTAAAATCCATACAGTACTTTTCGAATTAAAGCAGTCTTAGCAAAATGCGATGTTTCGGTGAAAACAATTGGCGTGATGCAATCTCCTGTATAATGCCACGTTGACCGATATTTGTCGTCACTTATGAGTCAGACGTTGACCTGAACAAATCTCTACCATTTAATTCATTGTTTCCTTAAAATCATGGATACCACTCCAGAAAAATCCGCACAAGTTGTTGCTTTATTGCATGAAGGACGCAATCAACAAGAAGTCGCTCGTCAGCTTAACATGAGCAAATCTGCTGTCTCAAGAGTATTCAGAAGGTTTCAGGAAACTGGTACCTTCAATCGAAGACCACAAACCAGCCGGTTTCGGTGTACATCAGAGAGGGACGATCGATTTATCGTCCTAACTTCACTGCGAAATCGCCATCTCACGGGCGTCGATGTGCAGCAGGAGCTAAGACAAGTTCGAGATGTAGCTGTTAGTCAATGGACAGTAAGAAGACGCTTAAAGGAAGCCAACCTCACTCCAAGACGGCCCGCTATAGAGGCCCAAAATTGACAACACGCCACCGTAAACAGTGACTCGAATTTGCTCGCGAGCACATCAATTGGAACATCGAGCAATGGACGTCCGTTCTATTTACTGACGAGTGCAGAATATGTCTCCATGGTAGTGATATGAAAGACCGGGTCTACCGGCGTCCAGGAGAGCGATTTTCGCAGTGCTGTTTTGCTGAAACAGTCTCATACGGCGGCGGTTCGGGTATGGTGTGGGCTGGCATATCGTTTGAGGGAAAAACAGATCTTGTTTTCGTACCTGGTGGAGGCCGTGAAGGGGGTCTGACCGCTGAACGATATATCGAGGACATTCTCTTGGATCATGTAGTGCCCTATGCAGGATATATAGGGGAAGATTTCATATTGATGCATGACAATGCCCGGTGTCACACAGCTCGAACCACTCGACAGTTCTTGGATGAGGTCGGACTCGAGACGATGAGGTGGCCAGCACTCAGTCCAGACATGAATCCAATTGAGCATTTATGGGACGAACTAAAACGGAGGGTCCGAGCTAGAAATGCGGTACCATCTAACATCAGTGACCTGAAGATTGCGTTAGAGGAGTAGTGGGGTGCGATCCCCCAAGTATTTGTCAAAACCTTAATATGGTCAATGGGGAACCGCATGCGAACCATTGTAGACGCAAGGGGGGACCATACTTATTATTAGCCAATAAAATTATTTTTGTTTTGCTTGAGTTTTTTGTTGTAATTTAATTTTAAACACCCCCAATATTTTTTGCTTAATCATCAATTTTGGTTGCGTTTTCATTCACAATTCATTACAAAAAACGTACTAAACCAATTTTCATAAAAATAGTGTCATTTTAAAGCACAAATATCAGGCTTTCAAAAAAATAATGTCTTGTGAAAATCGGTTTGACCATTCTAACAAAAATCGCCCTTATGTGAGCGCTTAAGGTTTGAGTCGATTCAGTTGCTCGGGAGTGTATAATAAGATTTACAGAAAATTTCGAGAATGTTTACGTTTCAAATGACCATATTTACTATAGAAAATAGTAGTTTATATAACTGATAATTAATGATTTTTCATAAGTAAAGCAATTGCTACAAAATTTTCGGGAAAATATTCCCTTTTAAATTAATACAATTTACTAAAAATAATAGGATATTGTATAATTAGGAGGAAAAGTACTGCATTCCCGGACGATAGTGGAAATTGGCAACCACGGGAGTCCGGGAATGCACTTTTCCTCCGAATTGTACATACTAGTTTTTCTCCGATCGGACTTTAAAACGAATATAAACCCAAAATAATTTTTAGTATTATTCATTAATTATCATATTAAGAAATCAAAACAAAGTAAAAAATCGAAAATAACATAAAATTATTGCTTTGTTAGCCACGACATCATAAGTCATAAATACATTTTGTTTTTTTTTTTTCAAAAGTTGTCAAGTTTGTGTACCTATTTGAATTTATAAAAAACGTGTGAACGAAATTTAAGGGATATGGACAGTGAAAGCGAATTATCCTTATCTTGTACCCCGCCGGATATACTGGAAGTAGCTAATTCAGCTACATGTGATTTACTTATAAGTGTACTTTTATTTCTTCTAAACAATTAAAAATCCATACGGGAATATATTCCCGGCCTAGGCCAGAAAAAATATTCTCGTACTATTATTACTTGTTGCTTAGCAACAAATACAACATACTGGAATCATGAGCTTTTCGTTTCGAAAAAACAACGGAAAGATATATTTTTTCCTACGATCGGAGAAAAAGGAATGTTTACTTTCTAAATAAGTGAATTTATGTTAGCAAATCGTCGATCGAATATTGGTTTGTCGTAAACGCCAATTTGAAGATTTCCAGTTACGCTCTTTCTGAATCTGGAACCATTTTTTTCGTATCTTTATCCGTTACAGAGGTAACCAGTATCGTTTTTGTCGTATATGCTTCAAATTTTGATTTATCTTGTATTGGTTTGTCGTAAATGCTAATTTTTGCACGTACGACAAAATATCGTATACTAATTGCATTTTGTTATCATTCAATATTGTTTTGTCGTACGTTCATTATTAACCCATTTTGTGACAGAGATTATTTTAATTTGTTTGATTTGTTTTTGTTTATTTTATAAAAACATAAAAAATCAAATGATAAAAAATTGCGTTAATTGCGTTAAACTGATCAGGATAACTGTTATATGCATTTAAAGGGAAAAACGTTGTTAGTTTCTTGTAAAAAACAATGTCAAGGATGTCTGGTGTTGCGCTAAGGCAACATTGGTCATAAATAGGAATTGTTATTGTTTGTTGTTACTACTGTAATTTTATTTTAATGAAGGACTTCCCCAATATCGATTTTAGTTCATTTGTCCCCACGCTTGGGCAGCGCTGATTACTTTTCTTTTTAATTATATACAAAAACAAGTAAAATCATGTTTACAAATACAAGTTTCTTGTCTAAATTAGTGGATGTCCCCGTACTTTTTTTTATGATTAATAAAATTGAATATGTTGCGATTAATAATAAATATTAAATTTTAAAATTAATTTAGTCGAATTTAATAATTTAATGAAACATTTAAGACACATTTTGACCATATAAAACTACATTCGAAATATTTTAGCCGCCAGTCAGCAAGCGTTGGAATTATATTTGGGAAAGTCACTAATTTTGCTGTAATTTTCTTGATTTTGTTTAGCAGATTGTGAAATTCCGAAGCCATAGAATTTGAAAACTATAGAAAAATGAGTAATCAAAATTCTTCAAGCTCCTGGGAATCAGATTTTGGTGTGTATTAGAAAAAATTAAATAGACTAATTTAACATAACAATTTGTTCATAGATAATGATGATTCTTTCGCTGATCTTGACTTTGAGGTAGAAACAGATGTAGAAACGAGAGTAGGAAAATCTATATTGAGTCCATCTCGGCCACCCTTGAGGGCTTGTAATAAAATTGAACCCTTAGCTTCAACGTCGCAATGCTTATTTCCATCTAATTTAGAGAAAAATAATTGCGATCTAACTGAATTAGATTGTGGGCGATCGAATGAAAATCTTTTAAGTATTCCATTAGATTATCAGTTAACAGGTAAACCAAAATTATATTTATTGTTAAATTTAAATAAGTGTTACAATTGGTTTTGTTTTATTAAAATATTCAGAAAGTGATTCTAATTGTTCGCCATTACCAAAAAGAAAAAAAAGTGACCCGCGATTATGGAAGAAGCACGTTCGTCAACTGCTTCGCGAAACCGGACAACAGTATGTCAATATTGACGGTAAAACCATGCCAGCTCGAATTGTTAAACAAGCTTGCAAAAATACTTGCTTCTACCTGTGCACAATGAATTTTACCGCACATGAGAGAGAACTGACAAATGCAGCATTTTGGGCACTAACGGATCAAGAAAAAACATCATTTTACTGTAAATTTGTAAAAAGGGAGATGGTAAAAAGAAGAAGAATACGCGATTCGGTAAAAAAGCGATACAGTTATAATTACTACTTGCTATCAAAGGGAAGAATTCATCAAGTATGCAAAACCTTTTTCATAAATACTCTAAATATTAGCGAACGGAGAATATATTATTATTTTCAAAATTTGAACGACCATTCAACTGGCAGTCCGATGCCATCCAAAAAAGGAAATAATACAAAAAGAGCTACTCCGCCCGAACAGATAAGAGATGTTATTAATCATATTGGCAGTTTCCCCATCGTCGATTCACATTACTGTAGATCAAGCTCAAGAAAAAAATATTTAGACGCTCATTTAACTGTTGCAAAAATGTACACTTTGTACAGAGAAAGCAGAAGCAGTCATGTAAAAGAATCCGTCTATCGCAAACAATTTCAGGCATTTAATTTGTCGTTTCATCGACCAAAAAAGGACCAATGCGATAGATGCGTTCGTTTCAAAAGCAATCGCAATCCGTCTGAGGAGCAAATATCGCAACAGAATGTCCATAAAGATGACAAAATAGCCATGAGAGCTGAAAGGGAGGTAGATAGGCAAAATGGGGAACCGAAACATGCAATTATTTGTTTTGATCTACAAAGTGTCTTTGCACTACCTAAGGGAAACGCGTCCGCTTTTTATTATAAACGAAAGCTAAGCGTATTTAATATGACTGCCACGTGCATTTTGATTAATAAGCCTAAAATAACTTACTGTGCAATCTGGAGCGAAGTTGATAGTGGTCGTACAGGAGATGATATAGCAAGCTCGATTATAAAAATTTTAAACCAAACTATTGTTGATAATCCCGATTTAAAATATATTACACTTTGGAGTGACTCCTGCGTGGCCCAAAATAAAAACAAAGTGTTGTCAACGGCATTATTGTATTTTTTATACAGAAATCCGACTGTTAAAGTTATTGTACAAAAATTTTCAACACCAGGACATTCACTGATTCAAGAAGTAGACTGCGTACATAGTGTCATTGATCGGCATTTAAAACGACTTGAAATATACAGCCCATTATCACTTTTACATCACCTTAAGAATATTCAAATATAAAAATGTTACGCTTAAAATAATGCAAATGAAAGAGTCTGATTTTAAGGAATATTCTAGTAAAGCTTTTAACTTAGATTATTCGCAAGTTCCATTTACAAAAATAAAAATGCTGAAATTTGAAGGAAGCAATTTGTTTAAACTACAATTTAAAACTAACGCACGGCATATTGAATATCAGAGCACATCTTTGATGAAAGCAGCCAAGAGAAAAACGACAGCAACGCCGAAAGACCTATTCAGTCAAAATATTAATTCGGTTCACAGTAAGGTAAAGAAAATTTCAAAAGAAAAAATTGCCGACATTCAAAGCTTGTTTGTGTTTATGCCACAAAATGACCAGGAATATTATAAAGCTCTATTAAAGTTAAAATAATGTGAAAACCAAAATTCCTCGTATACTATGTAATACGAGGAATTCTAAAAAATTATAATAATAAAATAATTTTTAAATTTTGATTGTCCTAGAAGGACTGAAGTTTATTGTGTTACAAATAACAAAAAAATGATTGAGTTTAATTATTTTATTTTTTTAATAAAATGAAGCTGAATTGCAAAAAAAAAATTTTTATTCTTTTTTAACTTAGATCAGTCGTACTAATTGGTATGTCGTACGTGCGCTTTTTTTTGTCGTACGTATATGCGAGAAAAATATTCTTCGTAATTTGGCGTATACGACAATCTATAGTTTGTTAATATCTTCATTCGGAAGCATTGTTCCAATGTAATTAAGTAGAGAATAAATTAAAGAACAATTTAACATTTAAATGAAAAAAATTGATCGGCTAGTTATTTTTTTATTAACGTCCAAACTTTAAACATCGATTTCCCACACTTTAGCAAATGGCGTTTACGACAAACCAATATTCGGTCGACGAAATGGTAATAACTAAAATCTAACTAAGAGGTAGTCTATTATATATAATGCAATTATTACCATGTCAAATAGTGGGGTCCCATTTGAAACGCGATATTTTAAAACTCGATATGGTACAAAACGCGATATGGTACAAAACGCGATATGGTACAAAACGCAATATGGTACAAAACGCGATATTTCAAAATGCGATATGCCAAAATGGTACATGTTCAATTTCATCATTTTGATGAAGGAAAATTTTATTAAATGAAGGAAGATTATTAATTATTAATATTTTAAAATAGTATTATTATTATTTTAATTTTTATTATTATTTTAAAATTTTAGTTTTAAAATATCGCGTTTTGTACCATATCGCGTTTTGTACCGTATCGCATTTTGAAATATCGCATTTTGAAATATCGCGTTTTGTACCCCATCGCGCTTTGTACCATATCACGTTTTGAAATATCGCGTTTTGAAATATCGCGTTTTGTACCATATCGCGTTGCGTTATATCGCGTTTTTGAAATATCGCTAGTTACGCTGTATAATATCGGTTATTTGCGTTGCTAAGTAGTGTTTCGCTAAACACCACTAGTGGTGTTTCGGCCACAAACAAATAAATCATATCTTCCATGAATATAAACAAACAATTAATATTTTTGATATTTGACATGGTTGATTCGTTGTCTTAACATATACAACTCGAGCTTCGAAAATCATCTGAATATACAGTTGCGGACTCGATGTGTTACCTAAGAAACACAACTCCACCTGCGGTGTCGTTGTGTTTCCTAGGCAACACAACTCGTCCTATAAACTGTATATTCGATTATTTTCGAACCTCTTGTTGTATAACTAGTGATTATTCTGCTCACTGGTATGGGTCATTTTGAGAAATAGGTGTATTACCCATAAAAATAGCTACTTTGATGATCTAACTAAGGACTAAGCGATGCGTGTGTTTTAGTATTCAGCTATTTCCAGATTATTGTAATGGTTTTTCCATTTAAAAATAGTAACTTTTACTTACTTTTCCAGGGGATTGTTCTCATATCCAATAAGCAGATCATAAATTACATTTATTTGAATTTGTAATAAATCGTTTTTATTAAATTAAATTGAATAGAAAAACATTGTGCAACTTAATTTTAAAATATAATATAAAACATTACTTAAGGAATAATATATAATATGTTTTGGAATTTTAAAATAATTGATTTGTCATATATTTTAATTACGCGTATTTCAAAGTTATCGTAAATTATATTTATCTAAATCCTTCTTTTCTTCAACGACATACGCATATCTATGAAAATCAAAATACTTTATTTTAAATCTGTCCCCTAATATCGTTATACAATAATTTCATTAGGCAAAAAGCCAATTATTTTAAAAAATGTTGGTTCATAGCTATCGATTTCGCCGTTTAAATGAAATATTCCATTTTTTTATACTTTTTATTATCAATAACGACAGATTCAAAATATTTTCACGTACCATCAACAACATTCTTTTCAAATTTTTATTAATTTGCATGTTCTTCAGTTTTTACATTAGCTAAAGAAAGTCGTGTCGATATGGTTTTAGTACTTCTTGCAATAGCTTTTACATGTTTTCCTTCAAATCTCATACACCAGAACTGCTTTAAGGGGCCCATCTTTTTCATGACATAGGGATAATGGCACAAAAAATGATGTTTTGGATGGAGATGTAAATTAAAAACTTCTCTAAATGGTTCATGATGCCAAGAAATTAAATATTCTAAGTACTCTATGGTTTTAATATCAATATGATCTTGAAGAACAATGTCTAATATTTGTCTCAAAAGCAGAAATATTTTCCATTTTTGGAAAAGAATTGCTAAAACAATTACAAAAAAATATATCTAACTTAAGAGGTGTGTGATATATACTCCCAGAATTACCGATATCTTTGCATGCTGAAACTTTTATGTCCATATCCATTGAGCAGAACACCAAATCTAGCAGTCTGCCATTTCCATTTAGTATATTATTGCATTGCTTAGTACCCAAACCAAACATAGTATGCATTGCGGTTACGTTAGTTGAAACTGGAATAATACCCGTGTCCAAAAATATCGAATTAATCTTAGGTAGATTAAAGTCACCGGTGAAGATTACTGGTCATCATATTTAATTAAAGGTACTAACTCGTTTACAATTACATTGGCGAGACGATCATATAACTCGGATGCAGCAGATGATGGGATATATAGTACGCATAATAATAATTGTTGGGAGAAGAAATGGATTCTCCAAACTAATAATTCTGGTTCATTCGAATAAAACACAGATTCAAATCTTAATTGACTTGAGACTCCAACTATTATTCCACCACCCAAACGATTAATGTTAGCCTATTCGTATCTGTCACGACGAAAAATTGCATACGAATTTGGAAAATACTCCTCCGATTTAAAAGACTGGTTCAGCCAAGTCTCAGTTATAATGATAATGTCATATTCCTCATCAGAAGTATTGAGGAATATATCTCTCGATTTAGAACGAATACCGCTTGCATTGTGATAATATGTATAATGACAAAAGATAATTAAAAGTGTTTGTAGGTGAGTCCGTAGGCTGATAATGACTGTTTTGGTGATATTGATTGCTTTGGTGATATTGTGGTTTTGTATTCAGCTGCAAGTCGTCAAATTTTAATCGGTTCGAGGCAGCGAAACTGCATTGTCGTTTTATGAACTTGATTTTCTAGTAAAAGGCCTAATCACAACACCTCTTGGCCAGAATGTAGGCGATAAAATTCGGCTAGAAAACTTCCTATCAATACTTAGCTTAAATGAAACAAAAGTTAATTTAGATTTATCCCGGCCTCTTGGCAACAATAAACGACACTCAACGGCTTCTACCATATCCAACTTTGATCGTACATAGTCAACCAAAGCATTCACTTCAGTATTTGGATTTAATCAACATTAAACGGTTGCAGCGATACGACAGGATCTCCAACTCCAAGAACTTCTGGAACGACATTATTAAAGCTAGTATTGGCATATTGTTGACTGGTTGCAGCGTCGAATGGAAATTTCATGTTCAATGATTGCCTAGCTAACCGCTGTGCTTCAATAGAAGTTTTCATAAATTCGCTCATTACCGAAAACGATTCGAATAGTTTAATCATGTTATCGGATAAATCGTCTAATTTTTGCAATAGAGCAAAAATTGTTAATTCACTGCAAGCAGTGTAAAACCATCGTAATTGTTTGAATTTCGTCAATTGATTATAAGTTGCGGTGCTAACCCCAGCGCATTTAAAATGAAAAGCTTGTTTACAAATGCCGCTGCATGGGCAAAAATCTTCACGCTCATTCGACTCACCATTACATTTACCACAATTTTCCATAATCTGCCGTAGAGTATACCCCTGGTTAATATGAGTGACAGCAATTTGTAAATTTGGATTTTCTGGCAATATGGCTCTAATTCATGTAGAGTCCTGTTCAAATTATTCGACTAAACCTAATCAAAATTTAAATTTTAACTAGGTAGGATTTAAATTACGGTTTATGTTAGAATTGTTTAGATATTAGACATAAGTTTTATTTAGGTGTTAAAACTATTAGCAGGGTTTATTTGTAAAGTTTTTCCCGCTATTAAAATATCTCGACGAGCGCACTAAAAATAATTTTCAATTACACACTCACAATATTCACTTCTAAATTGTTTTTATTATAAAGTTAACAATTACAAGAAACTTGTGGTATTAAACAAAAACAGGATATCTGCAAATATCAAAGTTTTGAGAAAACGCATTTAAAGTTTGAGTTGAGTTTTTTTTAAATATTTTTAATTATTTTATTTATTGCATAATGTTAAACTTTTTAATTACATTGAATTCAATTATCAATTATGCATAAAATGTATTAATTAAAACAGTAAAATAATCCAAAATATAGCTTTATTCCAATAATTACTAAGATACCTAATTTTGCTTTTCCACATATTGTTTCGAAAATAATGAAGCTTTTGGAAAATATTTAGATTATAAGGTGACGCTTCAGATGCTGGAACGAGCAGCAGCAAAAACTGAAAAAGTGAATTTTTGCAGATATCCTGTTTTTGTTTAATACCACACTTCTTCGTTTTCAATGGGCTACAACAGCATCGATATCTATTTATTTGACATGTTAAAAATTAAAGAAACTTACATTGTTGGGTTCTGGTGTTATAGAGGAAACTAATGAATCATAATCATCAAATGTTGTAACATTCAACGTTGTACAATACATCCTGATACATCCTTTAAAATAAAAATTGGTGTTAAAGCACAATTATTTAATTAAAATATATTATTGGTTTACCTGATTAGGTAAAAATAGATTCTTATATTTTGCCCAAAACTAATTGCGAGGGCCAGCTTTAGAAAATAAATCCGCCAGGCATTCATATTGCAAATTAGAAAAAATTTTCTTTGTAAACTCTTGTTCTATTAAAAAAAAACTTATTGTAATTTAACAAATTGATGTCGTGAATTTGATTCATGTTAAGAGTATATTGGGCACTCGTTTTTACATGACGACGATTGGGAACATATCTACCGTATAAAAAACTGTTTTTACAGTTATATAAATTTATTCCAAGACTAATTATTCATCATGCTAACCGGTAAATCACTTTCACCGTAAAAAAATGCAAGTGTTTTTATAACTTTAAAAATATATAACTAGCACTAATTTTTTGCCTTTGTAATCCAATAAATCATTACCACTTGATATCAAATGTGTTAAATGGATGCCTTTTATAATTTATAAAACTCCATTGTGGCACCATTCTCCGTTTTTTTATTATTTAAATCACATTACAAAAAGAAAAAACTTACCAATAAAAATGTGTAAAAAATTTCCGAATCCCCAAATCTCTAATAATGAACTGACGAACTCGCGTCGTTTTCCAAAATAATTACACAATTTTTATGATGTTAATTAAGTTGATTACTTTTAACTATACTTGCTTTAACTCTAATTATTTTGAAAATTACTATGCACTTATTTCTGTTATTTTTTCACAATGAGTACTTCTTTCCTTTTTAGAGCCACAACTGGTTATGATCATGACGGATAAAGAGATTGATATTGCGTTCTCCTTTTACATCATCGGATTATGATACGTTATTGGAGTTGTTTATAATAGTTGTAATAGTGATTCCTATATTATATATTAAACAATACACTGTAAAATATAAAAATTTTTAGCAGTACCAGTAATTCCTATAATACATAGTAAATATTTTTGTCCACGACTAACGTATAATATGTACATTATACGTTTGTTTCATCACTTATAATGATATCCATTATTCACTGATAGTTTATCTAGTAGTCTCTTCTTTCATTATTCAATACTTCCAAGTAAATTATTTAATTTTTGAAATTTTATCTAGTAGTCTCTTGCCATTTTCATTATTATTAAACTGTGACGTCAAAATGTCGACGAAAATTATTTCAGTAGTATTTAAAGGATTTGATTATAAAACATAATGATATTTGTCGGTCGTGAACAAAGTATCGTATTCTACTCGCATATAATGGCTGTTATTCATTCAGATGATTTACGACACTCGCCTATCGGCTCGTGTCAGCAAACTTCATCTTCGTGAATAACAGCTATCATTATATGCTCGTTGAATAATATACTATTTAGTTATAGCAGCAATTCCTAGATGGCATATTATACTAATGAAATAGAAGAGGCAACCATGGTAATGATTCATTTTCCAATAATCTAAAGTACACGTTGCTATAATTTGTGTACCATAACAATATGAACATGTGTACCATTAAAAATGAATAAATAAAAAAAATTCTTCCGATCAGGATTATGGTGGGCCTGAAGATTTGTAATATCGGTTAAGTAGAGGCTTCCATTTACTATTTCTTGACCAATTATGAATGAGGTTCGCTTATTAGAATTTTTGCTACATCAATAAATGTGTTGCCTTTCCTTTTGATTTTATGAACTATAAAACACTTTAATAGTGTAGAAAAAAAAATTTCAAATTTTCCTGGGATGAAAGTCTGGGATAACTTCAAGGAGGTATTCACCTTCGTTTCTGTTTCAGGAAAATTCAAGGTAACGAAAGTGCGTTGCTTGAAAAGAAAATGGTAAAACAAATTTTAAATTTTCTGTGCAGGCACCACATTTTCGAAATAATTTTGTCAGCTGTATGTCAGTTCGGCGAAGTCTCAACCAGCTGTCCTGAAATTTTAGTTTAGTTTTTAAAAAGTTTAAATTAACAAAATAACGGTACATACAAAATAAACTTATTATATATTTTTATAAAAGTAAAATTTCACATATACACCCTGCGCCATTGAAATGTTCGGATTGAATCTTTAAAGTATATTTTGGAAATACCGCCGTTTGCTTCAAAAGTAGATGGCAAAAATTATATGATAGATTCTGATTATCAACACAATTTCAACACTATTCGAAATATATTCAAATAAACAGAACGGTGATCCGCTATTTTACACCTACATTACTTCGGATAAGAAATATTTCCTCCCTACCTCGTAACAATGTGGTTGGTCGTTGCAGTGTTTTTAACAAAGGTATTTCCATTTAAAAATAGTTTGTTGTTGACAATGGTAATTTTTATTCAAAATAAGGATTAACAGAAATAAAATAATTCATAATTTTTCAGCCAAAATAATTTAAGAGAAATTTCACTTTTTAAAATCAATAATTAATGACCCCGCCCTTGGCTTTTATGATGGCCTTAATCCGGGTCGGCATTGAATTGTAAAGTTTGGTTAAATAATACATATATTATTATTTCTTCAACCCAGACTTTTTCTATAAGTTTTTTTGCTCTTTGGCACTTTACAGCTTGTATTTTTTGATCTTCTTTCCCATGAAAGGCCAAATATATTCAACAATATTGAGGTCAGGACTATTTCCTGTCCAGGGTAACGACTCAATCCCCAAGCTATTTTTAAATTCGGCTACCTACAACAAATAGACGTTAAAATTAGTCATTCTTACGTCACAAATAACGTCAATAACTTACAATGCGCGCCCTGTGGCACGGAGCTGAATCGTCCTGGAAGTGGAATACCGATGTATTGAGTAGGGTCCTCAATAGTCACGACGCAGGTTTCGATAATTTGTTTATATCTTTCTCCGTTTACTGAACTATTCAGATGGCGTAGTGATCAAACTAAGGCGGTTGTGGCTCTCCAGGCCATAACATATGGTGAATGTTTTAATGTCTGCGAAATACATTCTGTTAAATGCCTTTTGCGTTTTCGTCGCCGCGCAGAGCACTTATTCTTACATAGGGTCCAAAGATATTGAACTTGGATACATCCGAGAATATGACAATAATTTGGGGCTTGCAGATTCCATTTTTGCTGTCAGTAATGATCTTCTCGCAGGTCGACAAGCATACAGACCAGGTTCCTTTAGTCTTCTTTTAATAGTAGGAACTGACATAGTATCGGTTGTTGCTATTGGAAGCCAACTTCTCAGATCCAAGGCCGTAGCACACCTTTGCTTAAGCGCCAAATGTCTGAAATTCTGTTGGTTTTCCTCTCTGCATCAGAGCCGACTTATCTCGCAACAGTTTGATTTTTGGAATAGTGCCTTAAAACTTTCTAATTGCTGTTTGGCTACACTAAACTGCTCTTGTAATTTGTGAATGTGTGTACTTTTTTGCCTTTAATTGCAAAGTTTTGGCTTTTTCGTCAGCATTTAATTTAGAGCGACCCATTTTAAAATTAACTCTGTGGCTACTTAATTGAAACCAAACGAATAAGTCATCCTTATTTTGGTTTTAAATACGTCATAAGACGTGAAATATGCAGAAAAAGTAAAAAAACAAAAGAAAACAACAAACAAAAATAGTGAATGAGGTAAAATCTATGAGAGAACTGCACTAAATAGTAAATAATCGAAATCGAACATTTCAATGGCGCAGGGTGTAATTATAAAAATATAATTACTCGGTTTGTAGAGTAATTTTTTTGGAAACTCGCTGAGTAATCTTTGCATTAACGAAAATTCTCTCATTAAATTTGATGTTTCAATGGCTGTAAAATGTAACCTAACATCTGATTTTTTATTGTTTGTTTATAGCGGAATCTGTAAGACATTCAGAAAAGATCCGCATTAAAATATTTCTTTTCTATTCATAACGTTCAAAACTACACGCCAAGTTGTAGCTAAAATGTCTCAAATTTAGAACTTTGTCTTAGATGTGAATCTTTCAGAAAAGTTGCCCGCACCAAAAAAAAACTACTTCAGCTAGCCCCATGTATTTCTGGAGCACTCTAAGTACATATTTAAATGGTAGATTATGTGTGTGTTATTTTATCATTCAGCGGCAGAGTGTGATTGCAAAAATGGCACAAAACCCTTTTCCACATTGAATGATTTAGCGTTGCGATATTACCAGCTACCTCGAAATTTATGCTGGAAACACATGAGCAGAATTTCTGCTAGCAGCACTGCCGGCAGAAATTTGGTTGAATTACATGAGCGTCTTTTATGGCAAGCAGAATTTTAATTTGTCGTATTTATTTGATACATATTTAATTTTAATGTACAATTTTTTTAAATGAATCATGCATTATTTTGCCACAAATTAATTAATTTGTATCCTCCATTCTGGCACTTGTCACACAAAACTTATTTTCTGTCAAGAAATTAAAAAAAATTCTTGAAAAAAATAAAAAGTATACAAAATGTACTAGATTTGTTATCTTTTACGTAATGTAGCCTACTGATTCGCAGCAAAATTAGAAATAGAGACATGAAGCAGAATTCTACATGACAAGCAGAATACATGTATTTCAATTCATTTAAACTTGTGTATTCTAATTTTGCTGCTTACAGAATTCTGCTCATGTGTTTCCAGCATTATATGCTGCGACATAAATTTAGAAAAATTCAATATGTATATGTATTCATGCTTCATTTGTATACCAACATTATGTCAAAATTCTAATCTTTTTGATTTATGCTTATACTATTTGTCTACAAATATATGAAATGTAAAAACTCATATTATATTCGACGCTTGATTTTAAAATATTTATCAAAAGTGACATTTTATTTCGATTTTTTACATCATCGATTCGCTTTCAAAAACAGCATTAGGAAGTTTAATTGGATTTATTTTTAGGATGTAAGACACATCAGAAACTTGTGTCGTACACCAATATAACAATCAATTTTTTTGTTTTGCTTTCCTCATCACAAAAACCAAACAAGTAAATTTAATCAAAATTTTTGTACGTCTACATAAATATGTATAGGAACCTTTCTTTAGACAGAATTTTGTATACAACAGTTAACAAAAAGTTTCCATTATAAGCCTTTTTGTAAACCACAAATTTGTATAACAAAAAAAAAAAAAATAAAAAAAAAAGTTTTAACAATTTTTGTTCATCTCACGTAATTTAAAAATTGTGATTCCAACCCTACATAGCAAATTTTAAATTTTGGTTCTCGTACTGGAGTATTTATTTAAATGGAATGTACATATAATACAACTATTATACAATTCGGTATATATGAATGTGTGCAATGTTTTTGTTTGGCTGTACATTTTTAGAAACACCGCAAAAAAAATATCCAAACAAATTTGTTGTACGGAAGTAAATAGAACGGACAGGACAATCTAAAAATTTAACTAAACTACTCGTATAATTGATTAAATTTTATATGTACTGGTTTATTGTCTAGAATAGACGAAAAAATCAGCATCATTAAATTCTTGACTTATATCTTGAATCTTGACCCATATAAATTATGTCACTAAAGCTCTAATTCCACTGTAATTGGATATTTTTTACTTTTACTGCAGCCAAATCGTATATTTAATATGAAAATATTATGTCCGTGATTAAATAATTTTGATTGAATTAATTTTATGGCAATTTTTTATGGCACGATTCTACACTACACTTCACGAGGTATAAACTGAAAATTTATTTTTCTCCAGTCTTTTTTCAGATGGCTCAAGGGTAAGCTCTGAATTGGGTAATGGATCTGAAATTTACTGTCCTTTATGATTTTTGATCATTTGGAAGTTTACATTGCGTTTTTTTTAAGGCGGAGTTTTTTTCAGGCAATAGTACTGAAATGTGTTGATGAGGCTTAAAATTTCACTCTTAACGGCAAAAATCATTTCCCCTATACTAATTGTAAGTTAAGCTGTACTTAAATCGTTCAATAACCCGTTGGCCTTGTCTAAATTTGATAAGAACTGCAAATGTTTCATTATTCTCTCTTAGCCCAACTTTAAAAAAATGTTACCTTTAAAAACGAAACAGTTAGGAATTGTGTGGCGATACTTATATGCCTACATTTACGTGTTTAAAAATTGTAATAATAAATTCAAACAAATGTACATAATTACAGAAAGGCGGAGAAATTATGAAGGTTAATATTTTAAAGTAAATACTGTAATATTTATGAAAGATCATTAATCTAATTAGTTTTTTTTAAAAAAACATTGTCTTTCGTGTCCTATAAGCCATTTGGAAAATTTTCGAGAAACCGAATTTTAAACGTAGGACGAAAATTTGTTTACACGAATATGAGGTCGAGGAGGAATATCTACAGCAACATATAAAATATCGGAAACGAAACGCCAAACGAATTACCGGATATATTATTAATGCCGGTAATTTTTACGATGAAGTGCAGTTTCAAAACAAATTTAGATTAAAGCGAACTGCATTCGAAGACCTTTTAAAATTGACTTCAGAAAATATCTTTTTTCGAAAGGAAATTGGAGGAAGGCCACAATTAGAATGGAAGCACCAACTTCTTGCTGTAATTTTGCTGTTGGCAACTCCGGATTCTTCTAGTTATTTCCAAATTTTATAGATCAAGGTTCAACCTATCAAAAAGTCTGTTGTCTAATTGCTTCGTGCGAGTTATAAATTCACTCAATTCTATTATGGGCAGATTCATTAAATGGACAACGGGAAGGGAATTAGAAAATATAAAAACAAAATTTAGCCGCAACAGTATTTTCAAAAATCTAGTAGGTGTCGTCGATGGTACTTATGTGGCGCTTTCGGTACCCAAAGATTAGAATGTGGCGTATACCAACAGGAAATGTTTTACATCTATGACACTGCAAGCTATATGTGATGCTGATATGCGTTACATTAATGTATACTACGGTTGGCCAAGCTCAGTCCCGGATATCAGAATATTTAAAAATTCTTATATATATATGTATAGTATATCAAGAAGCGCAACAAAATATGTAAGTCCCAACGGTGAGTATATTTTAGGCGACAAAGCGTATCCCGTATTGGAGTGGTGTATCACACCTTACATGAATCGCAGCAGGATGAGTGAATCCGAATCGCTCTTTAACAAAAGACATTCCTCAACAAGGCAAGTAATTGAGCGGAGCTTCGCTTTGTTGTTTGGTCGATTTCGTAGATTAAAACATTTGGATCTCCATCGGACGGATTGGGCACCAGCCACTATCAGCGCATGTTGTAAGGTTTATGCATTCAGACAGATAATTCAACAGTTGCAAGTCAATTTACTGGTGGCGATAGGTCGACCGAGAGAGTATAGTGAATAAAATTAAATTAAATGAATTATATATATTTATCATTTTTTATTTTTAATAATTTCTAGTAGCTGTTTTATTTTATGTTTTGATCAGCCGATTCACAAAGCTGGATGACTATCCTGAAAAACTTTGTTTTCTTTTTGCCTTTAAAGCCTGTCTTTTTTTATTTTTGAAAATTGTTCATACCAAATTCGGTTACAATAATTATACTTGAATTGATAATCTGCTGATATTTCGGTAAAATTTGACGAGGATCTAGTCGACATGGCACTATTTGGTCACAGGCTTGCTCTTTCGCGAAGATTTCATGAAACTCGTCATAATATTCAAATTCTATCGGTGGGGCACCAGTGCAACGATCATTATCACATTTTTCATTTATAAACGTTTCAGATTTGCGAACTTGTCCTTACATTGTGTTCTGAACATTTTATGCCTGATTTTCATCATTGACGTATTTGTTACTTTTCATATTTAATCGGTTTTATATTGACCGGTGCAAAACATCAATTTCACATTCATTATTTCATTAAAATGATTGGTCTGTGTTAAACTAAACGTTTGAGTTCATTCGAAAATGATCCAGAAGAGCACGGTTCAGGTTAAATCGAGTTTCTATTTTATTATATTATAGCATGGCGAACATTGTTCGCTTTCAGGACGAACTGGATTTTTTTATATAAATGATTAAGCTGTATGGTACTCATTTTACCAAAATAAGGGTATCGTAAAAATCAATTTGTGGCTACAAATATTTATCAATTCACAAATTTTTTTTTTATTGATCAAGCTTAAGGTATTTTTGAGGGATTAATACAGGATTATTTCAAAATTATTTATAGTTTATCCGTTATAAAAATTCAAAGTTGACGAAATTTTGGATAATGGAGCTTACGGAAAATTCAATTTTCTTAAGTTTTTCTCGCTAAACCATGTATATCTTTTATATTGACCTATGCAGAAAGATATTTTTGAGGGATTAATTCACGATTATAAAGATTAATAATAAAATAAGAAAGATATAATCAAAATACTAAGAATATCGATATATTTATCGTTACGAAAAAATTCAGTATCGATAAATATTTTTTTTTTTGTCAAAAATGGGTATGACCTCGGCTAATTTTTGATTTCCTTTTACTCTAAGAAAGATATAATCAAAATACTAAGAATATCGATATATTTATCGTTACGAAAAAATTCAGTATCGATAAATATTTTTTTTTTTGTCAAAAATGGGTATGACCTCGGCTAATTTTTGATTTCCTTTTACTCTACGAGATGGCTACCCCCAAAAAATGGTGAATGTCCAGGATCTTATCGTTTTATAATAAATTATACATTTTAACGTACTGAGTTGCCATAGAAACAACGAAAATGAATAACCGAAATAGTATATAATTTTATTCTGGAAAAAAGGGAAATAAGACAAGTCGACATACAGTTATATTTATTTTACATCAAAATAAAACAAAAATACAAAACGATATTTTTCTTTATTATAGACACAGTTTAGACGCATTTTTGGACATTTAAATATCGATACCAAAACAGAAATTTTTTTTGAGTACCATACAGCCTTAAGTTCAATATGACTTCGTTTATTAAAACATAAAAATATTCACCTAAAAATAATAAAAAAACAAATCAAATTAATAAATTTCGTATTTCAATTTTCGCCACGAAATAGACGAAAAACAAGTTTCCTACATAACCACAAAAAATTTCACTCACGTAAGTATAATTCGAGACACAATATCGAAATTGAATTATTTACTTACCAAAATGCACAAAATTTCATCTTCATTAATAATTTATTTGTTATTATTTGCCTTGCCTTGACGGTATAATTAATTGGAGCATAATTTTATTTAGCAGTGTAATATTACACAGTAAATGTAAGATTCGAACATAATTTAACCATTTTTAGTACATTTTAGTACTATAATTAATTATCCTAAATACCCATAATAATTGGAACATACTTCTACTTCTCGAAAATATGGGTGGATCGCGTCGATCCGTTTGTCAAAAAATTTAAAAAATGAATGTTTTCTGTTTTCTATTATGTACATACATAATATGTGCGTGTTAATTTTATTTTGCAGGCTCAAACATTCACTGATTAGAAATAAATAAAACTCTTTGGTTTAATCTTTTCTTGATTTTTTAGTTTGTTAATTTTTTTCAAATACAAATTAAAATGCTTTACAAATTCGCTTGAGTGCTAAAAGTAAATAAGATTCACTGATGCCTAATTCATAATTTGACGTCAAACAAACTAACTAGTTCGTGCATTTGACGAAAGGAGGGAGGGTAGTAGTTTATTTTTACCGTCAAGACGATATAACTCCAAATTATGATCATAAAATTAATTTTTAGAACTATAATTAATTTTGCCGTCAAGACAAGGCTGATATAACTCCAAATTATGATCATAAAATTAATTTTTAGAACTATAATTAATTTTGCCGTCAAGACAAGGCTATTATCTACGGCAAAAGTATAAATTTTGTATATTTATACCTATAAACTTGATCGTCACTCAATTATTTAAGGTTTTGGATTTAATAGTAAGCGTGAGTCACAGAAATAATACGGCTTGTATAAAGACATTTGTGTTGGTTTTGCCAAATATTTTACTTTAAATTAAATATTCCGCTTTATAGTTATTACAGTAATTACACAAGAAAATATGTTCCTGGTACAAGTTTATAATGCGCCTAAATGTATGCGAACACTTCTACAAATTATTTAACAACTTTTATGTTATGAGTTTAAAGGCCGGTTTCCATTATGAAATAATTCGACGTCCTAAAAAACAAGAAGAGTGCATATACCAATACTCCTATGGTGCGGTAGAGATAGGCTATATTTTTGACAGAATAGTTGGACGTCGAATTGTCGGCATTTTAATTCAGCACTCCAAAAATTGGACGACTAATCCAAAAAGTGATTCAATCGCTAGTCTTTTTAGGAATGGACGTCTAATTTTCATCTAGTTTTTGGAATGAAATGCATACTTGTGTAAATAAACTTTATATAATCTTAATATTTAGAATATTTTGTATCTAGTACGCAGATCAACAAAAAAGAAATAAAAAACGTCAACCGTTGAAAAAATGGATTTTAATAAATATAGTGGAGTATTAAAAGTGGAGTTTCCTCAGGCGGTTAATCTTAAAAGCGTATTTGGGGAATACAGTTCCCCTTAAAATCAAATCAATCAAAATCCAACACTGCATTTTATTTAGGAGCATTTTAAAATATTTATTTGTATATGAAACATTTTATTAAATTGTTCCTCAATATATAAATAAACTAAGTACACAAAACTCAAAAACATTTAAAAAATGTCATTAGCCCTACATTTAATGAAAATTAATATCGGGAAATTCTATTCCCCATAACACCGAATTAAGTTATAAAAAATACACACGAATCTAAGGTTAATATTCAACATGACATTTATTGCGATGATCAAAACGAATGATTTTAAATTCTTTATTTTTAAATTAATTTTACGTACAGGGCTTTATGTTATTAAAAAAAAAATCAATTATTACAAATAAAAAAATTGAACAAAAAATGTAACAAATTAAAAAAAATTATCATGTTGATTTAATTTTTATTAAAATCTAAAAATTGTAAATTTACTGCACAAATTAAATGTTATTCCATTGCCACTCAACGGCGCTGGTACCAACGTAGTGGTTTGTAAATTATTCCCTTATTTATTTCGCTGTAAATGATGGATTTTATCATGATTCTTTCTGAAGGAATGAAATTGCTGGAATATTTTCTCCAGGAACCGGAAACTATTCGTCCATTAGTGTCTTTATCGATTAAACCGGGCGTAACATACTCTGAATTTTCAGCTTGCCGAAGCCATTTATGCAGACAAACGCATGATTCAATTATATTTTCTACCGTTGAGGCGTCTGTCTTTATGTTATCCTTGAAAATTCGCCACTTGGTACTTAAAATCCCGAATACATTTTCAATAATCTTCGAGCGCGGCTTAGACGGTAATTAAAAACTCGCTGTTCTATAGTCAAGTTATTTGTGCTATATGGTTTCATCATATTTGTGTTTAATGAAAAAGCATCGTCCGCAACAAATACAAATGGACAGCTTTTTAAGTCCTCAGCAATATCACATGGTTCTAGAATTCTGAAACGCGTACTTTACCCAGTTAATTTAGCAAATTTTTAAAAAAATATTAAAATTTTTTACAGTAGAGATTTATTGTAAAATTTTGACCCAAATTACTTGCACGAAATATCCCACATCCACTTTGTCTACCGGCTGCTCCAATATCGCAATATATAAAATTGTAATTATGATCACAGATTGCAAGAAGTACTACAGAATGGCTTTTCTTATAATTAAAGAATTCATATCCTCCTTAATAGCACCAAATGAAAATCACTGTTTATCTTAACATTATAGCTAGACGGATGCTTACACTTATGAGTTCTCTACAAACAGTTTGCTTTTTAATAGCAGGTCCAACAAGCAAAAGTAGTTCTTCCACCTTGGCAGAACTCATTCTCATATAACTATGAAACAGCTTATCATCACCCCAACATTTTTAATCTGTGAAACGTAGGACCGATTTTATTTCTTTCCTTATAAAAAGGTCGAACCCAAAATTTCTTTGTTTTTCTAGGAGGTGGAACACAGTCTTCATTTTTTGATTCACTTTCAATACTACTGCTACAAAACATTATTGCATTAACAATAATTCTTCCACAATATCCATTTTTCTTTTAATAATTATTATTTTTACAAAAAACAACAGTCACTACAAGAAAATTTTGTTTCACTCTATTTCAACTATTTTTTTTGTTTCCCTTCTCTTTTTACTTTGGCTAATTTTTCGCCAAACATCATAATGGAAACCATGCTTTAGTAAGCCATGAGAATTTTTTGGTAAACATTTGTTTTACTATCATAAACTTCATAGCAGGCTATGTTTGAAACAACATGAAAATTAAATAAATTTGCTTATGTTGGAATGTTGGATATGGCTTAGTAGTAACGTTAACGTATTGAACTAGAGCGGACAACAAGATTCGACTGTGCTCAAGGCATTTCCCAATAAAAATTAGCGATTTTCATGATTTGGCTGCACTATAGCGCGAGAATGCCTCTTCTGATCGTAACTGGTGTCAATTAATGTGTAAAAAATTCATGGCAGATAATTTATTATAAATTAAAATAATTGATCTTCACATGAATTTTAATTAAAATTAAAATCTACAAAATAGCGATTTACATGCTTGAGAACACTGTAGCGAGACAACGCCTATTCTGATCGGAGCAATTCTAATCTCAATTTGTGAGTCAAGAAACTGTGTCGGATAATTTATATTAAATTAAAATAATTAATCTCAACATCTTAAAAACGTTATCACGCAAAAACCTACGGCCGTGTAGATGACACAGTTCACCCCGAATTTGGTTTTGCAGAAAAGCACAGCTAGCGCTGTGTTTCGGTTTGTAAAGGTTTTTGTGTGATGCCCCAACATTTATTTTATTTTGTTGTGTAAATATCTACGGTTGCAGCAGCAAGTATTTTTGAAAATAAAAATCACATACGAGTAAAACGAGTACAAATTATGCATGTGTAGTGTAAGATACTCAACAAAATGAAATATTTGTAACAAAGAGAAAAGAAACGCTGACTTAATATGTATTAACACAAATCAAAAAAAATGTGCAATAGAAACACAAAATAAAACCTACTATTTCTATCTTAGACCATATAATATAATGGACCGCTAGCAATGGCTTTTAACTATCTCCAACATCTGCAGCGCAAAGTAGCCTTGTGACCGATAGGGTAACTATAGCAAGTATAATCAAAATTAGTACCCACAGATGTCGCTACCAAGTAAAGTAGATTTGTTTATACCAACAGATGTCATTGCAACTTCATCCATCGTAAATCTAAATAATAAATCTTATGTTAAAACCAAGTTAAATAAAATTATCCATTTTATGGGTCAATAAAATAATTTTTTTGAATTATCGTTTTTTATTTTATTTATACGTAAATTTAAATGTGCAGTGACTTCTGTTGGTACTAAATGTATCTACTGAATTTTGTAGTGACATCTGTGGGTACTAATTTTGATTATACTTGTTATAGTTACCCTATCGGTCCCAAGGCTACTTTGCGCTGCAGATGTTGGAGACAGGCTACTTTACAATTTTATATGGAAACATCGTGAAAAAAATGTTTATACAAGCCGTAGTAGAAGATAATCGATGAATTGACTGAAGAATACTTGATGAAATTCCTAATGACCCATTAGATGAACTATATTCAGGGCCCGGGACTAAACTCATTTATATAATTTTCCTTTATCAATGAATGTTTCTGAACAGCGATTTTGGTCGCAAAATGAGGATTGATTTGAGGACTACCGGAAGGCAAAAGTATTAGTGAATTATATTGGTGTCGAATATGAGTGTTTTTAACTTTTTCATTTAACATGATGCAAACAAGAGAGATAAAATATCAAGAATAAAAGGAATAATATTGTACTGGGGGATTGTTCTAAAGGGACACAAATATATTGACTACACTTTATTATGTTCTTATATACCCACACCTAACTAAAACATCAAATTCTAAAATAAAAAATTAAAAATATTACGAATGGAGCCGACGAAGAATGCATAAATTAAAAATTATTTATGTTGCGTTTTATTTTGGTTTTTTTTATATCGAAACCACATGAATGTCGTCGCTTGTCTGTTACAACAGCCATAGAGATAAAAACATGAATCCCTCATGTTAGAAAAAACGGCAAAATTACACAAGGCGGACGTAAGCACCAAAAAGTTGAACCGATTTCACCCGCTTCGCTTATTTTTGATACTTACCATGAGAAAACGCATGAGAAAATACACCAATACAATAAAAATATTTGACGGCACACAATAGCAAAATGTATATTATACGCCGTGTACATACACGTATACAAAATTCTCTACCCTCAATCATCATTTTGCGACCAAAATCACTGTTCTGTTAACAATTAAATGAGGCTTATTATTATGAATATTCAAGATCCGTTCATCAATGTACTCATTAGTGATGGGATAAGTTATTTTTTGTTAAAAACGTAAGAGAAAATAAGCAAAGCAGAAAAAAAGAACCGATTTAGCACATCACTACCGTCTTTCCTCAAAAAGAGGACCGGTCCCTCTATTCAAAACCAATTATTTTAGTAAAGTTTTAGAAGTTTGTAAAATAATTTGAATAGAAGAACTTTCAAATAAAACGACCAGTCCTTCTTTTCGAAGTTAGAATCGACGTTTTTAATTAAAATTTGTAAATAAGGACAAAATTACGCCTTTATTTAATTGTTCTTGAATAGAGGGACCGGTCATTTTTCTCGAGGGAAGACAGCAGTACTTATTACTGGTTTTAGTAACATAATCATTGAATAATTACTAATGCATTTCTTGTTGATTTTGGATAGAAAGTGTGTTGCAAAATAGCAAATATTAGGTTGTTCAGAAATTAATGCAGGTTTTCAACCATTTTATTTAAAATGACATATCTCAGTTTAGAATAAATTTTATTAATCGAAATAAGAACCATTAGAATCTACACATTGTTGCCAACAAGATACAAGTTTATTAATTCCAGTTGCATAGAATTCTGAAGTTCTGGAAGCGATGAATTCTTCGAAGGCATTTTTTGCGGCTGTTTGGTCGTTGAATCCTTTTCCTTGTAAGAAGTGGTCGAGATGCTTGAAAAAGTGGTAGTGGGTTGGCGAGAGGTCTGGTGAGTATGGTGGATGAGGCAGAGCTTCGTAGCCAAGTTGGTTCAACTTCTGTAGCGTCGGTTGTGCAACATGTGGTCGAGCATTATCGTGCAGAAGAATTGGGCCCTTCATATTGACTAATGCTGGACGCAGACGTTTTAGTTCTTTGTGCATTTTGTCAATTTGTTGACAATATTTCTCTGCTGTGATATTTTCGCCAGGATTCAAGAAGCTGTAGTGGATAATTCCAGCTGACGATCACCAAACAGTCACCATAGTCTTTTTTTGATGCAGCTCAGGTTTGGAGGTCCAACCACTGCGCTGAACGTCGTCGGTTGTCGTATAGAATCCACTTTTCATCGCACGTCACAATGCGATCGAGAAATGGTTCGTTTATGTTGCGCAAAAGAAGTGAAGAGCAAACTTCATAATGCCAATTTTTTTGGTTTTCGTTCAATTCGTGTGGCACCCATTTGTCGAGCTTCTTCGACTTTCCAATTCGGCTCAAATGTTCCGAAATTAATCCAATACTTACGCCTAGGTCCCCTGCAAGCTCTCGAACAGTCGTGCGTGGGTTTCCTTCCACCAAAGCCTTCAATTCATCGTCGTCAATGGCAGAGTTACGTCCGCGACCTTTCTCATCTCCAAGACTGAGTTCACCATGACGAAATTTTTGAAACCAACGTTGTATTGTGCATTCGTTAACACTTCCTTGGCCCGAAACTTCATTGATGTTTCGAGCCGTTTGTGCTTCACTGCGGCCGAGTTTAAATTCATACAAGTAAATTTGGCGAAATTCTTGTTTTGACATCTTAACTTCAAAGGTCTAAAAATAGACAAAACTACAATTTAAATTACAAATAGATTATGTGATAAGAAAGAGCATAAAATAAGCTTTAAAATGACTTATAATGTTAAACTCTTAGCTTAATTCTTTATTATTGAAAAATTGTTGAAACAAATAAAATCATAAAACCTGCATTAACTTCTGAACAACCTAATAATTTCGTAAGAGTTCCAAAATAAAATGTATCTGTAACTGTATAAAATTACAATTTACATAATTTTTAGCTGAACCAAGTCTTGTATCACCTGACATAGTTTTTTTTGACATCAAACAAAATTGGTTAGATGTGACTGATTTACACCATGTTTAAAAGTAAACTGAACAAAATTACAATGAAATCGGTAGAAGGAAGAAAGAAATATGATATAGGCATTTTTAACTGTTACTATTATTTATTTATTTATTTAGTCAACAATGTAAATATGTACATAATCTGACACCACATCACCACAATAATATGATATAAAAAAAAGTACTAAAGTATAATTTAAAAAACTAAATATGAACAAAAAAATAAAATAAAAAACTCTTACAATAAACGTTTTTTAAACAACTCTCTCGAAATGTGAAAATCAAAATAATTAAAACATTTGTCAAGTGCGATAAGAACTTTCAATGATGGCTCCGTGCTGATATGGTTATTGCTACAAAAAGGAATACGAAGAAAACCTGGGGGTAATATTAAACTTCTCTGGGGTCATAAATGCTAAACTTGCCAAACAACTCTGGGCACTCAACCCTAAAACATAGAATATTGCGACCAAACACAGCACAGGCTATTTTGCGTCAATCAACGATCTAGACTTTGCAAATTTAGCAATAAAAGGCGATTTCGATACGGTACACGAATGTATAAATCTCGATTGGGAGACTATAAATGGCGCAGTGCAAAAATCAAAAACTGTTTCTGAATGCTTTCAATTCGATCAGCATGAATCCGATGGAATAAACGCCATCTAATTGCAGCAAACTCCAAAACGAAACTAACATAGGTAATATAAAGAGACCTTAACGTGTAGGGATCATGAAACTCTCCACAATGTATCTTAATTAATCCTAACATGGAATATGCCCTACTAATTATGTATTCAATGTATTTATTGAAATTTAGGTTAATTAAGAAAATGATTCCAAGATCTTGAATGTCACACGCTCGCCCTATTTGTTCATCCATCCAGACATATGGAGCCTCAATACCAGATGTCCGAGATCTTGTGAAAGATATAACATTACATTTATTAGCATTCAAAGACAACTTATTCAAAAAACACCACTCATAAAATATGTCAAGTTCATGCTGCAGATGTTCCGTGTCAGCGAAAGCAATTAATGCATAAATGTTGGCACACATTTGGAGATCATCTGCATATAGAAGACTTCTACAAAAATTAAAGCACTGAACCATGTCATTAATAAAAATTATAAAAAGTATTGGTCTTAGGTAACTACCCTGAGGGACACCAGAAGGTAAGTTATACACATATGAAAAATCGCCTGAAATCTTTACGTATTGCTTACGTGAACATATATGATGCAATCTAGGCAACTGGAATGAAATCAGCACCGAATGCCATTAATTCCTGTAAAATAATCTTATGATTTATTTTATCTAAAACTTTAGAAAAATCGGTTTGGATGACATCAACATCCCGCAAGCTCCCACGGCGTTAAATACACGGCAGAAAAAAGTCATCAAGTTAGTAATTGTAGATCTACCCTGTAAAAATGTTGATACTCACTGATTTTATTTTACTCTATAGTTTCGATTTAACTAAAGATTCAAAAAGTTTAGGAATCACGGATAGAATTGAAATGCCCCTTTAGCAAGTAAAGTCGCTTCTCCTGCCTGATTTTCAAATCGGTCTAACAAAACACAATTTCGACACCTCAAGTATTGGCTGACATATAGCATATGCGCATTTGGTCAAAATAAATGGTGAAATACCATCGGGACCTGCACCCTTGTCAGCTTTCAAACCCTGTAACCCATGGAGCACATCAGAGAAAGTAAACTGAAGCCTGGCAGAAGATAACAAATCTAACGACGTCAAATCATTACTCGTGCCGTCATTAGCGAACGAACTATGGAAAAAATTTGCAAAAGCGTCACAAATTGTTTGAGAACCAGTGACAGACGTATTATTGTAAGTCATCACACGCGGATAGCCCTGTGATTTCCCCTTCATATTTATGAAAGAAAAAAACCGTTTTGGATTGGAAGAAATTTCATTCTCTACCTGTAGGATATACATTTTATACAAGAAATCGTTCATAAATTTAAACTCCTACACAGATCACGGTACTTTCGTTTAGCATTAATGTCACCAGTTCGTTTAAAAGCCTTAACTGCTTTAGACTTGCGATGCGCAATATTTTTCAAGCGAAAATTGCACCATGGCTCAGGGTAAACGGAGTTCACGAGTTTTTTTTTTGGTACAAATAACTCAAAACCATAATTCAAAACTTGATAAAATTCAAACACAGCTTCCGAGATATTCAGATTTTGTAACAGAGTTGTCCAATCAATGTTTACGATAAAACTGATCAAAGAAGGCACATTGGCTTTCTTAAAATCATAATTAAAGTCATTACTAATACTAAATACACAAGAATCAAAATCAACACAATAAAATTTAATCAAAAGTGGTTTGTGATAGATGCTGGAATGACCAGCTAAATCAAGACATGACTCAATTTCAAGGTCATCTAAAGATGAGAAAACTAAATCCAAAATACGTCCATGATAGTTGAAAACAGTGTTGAACTGACGAGTCCCAAACTTTCCAAAGTTATCTAACATCTGGTTAGAAAGGTCATCCGAAGTTGATCCTTAATAATCGCCGTTCGTCCAGCTCCATCACCCAGAGAACTAAGCGTTTGCGACAACCGAATCAATTGCCCTACCGAATTATTCGGTCCTGTATACTTTTTAATTAAACTTTACGACAACCTCTTTTTATTGTTTATCAGAACTGAAAAAGAAGTTGTAACTAACCCTTTTTAGTTAGCCTAAAGGAATTAGCTTGTATGAAGAACGAAATATACTGTATTACAACCGACCATTGGTTGAGCTTATCGATTATTCGGTTGAATTAATCGAATATTCGTTTAGGAATATTACAAATTATAGTTGTCGTGATCACTGATCGATTGTAATAACAGACTTGGTTATTAAAGCAACTTTCTTTGCACGGTTAGTGCAATCCTATTTCGGTTACTACATAATCAGAAGTAGTTAGCGCAACCGCATTCATTTGTTTTCTCCAACCGAATAGGATTGTTGCCAGTTCATTTAACCAAATTAGTTTTATTAAGAAAAAAGTAGAAATATCCTCCCCCCACCCTTTATTTTACCACAGAGTCAATATAAATGTATCGAATCGACGCTCAAAAATGAGAACCCTCCTTTACTTGAGTTCAATTATATTGGTAGTTCGGTTTCGTACTCAAAAGTACAACCTACTTATCAAGTAGCTACGACCGAACTACAAAAATACAATTCTCGCTTAATACATTAAGTGGTAAGCAGAACGTACTGACTTAGCGAATTATATTCGCGTGTGTATTTATGCCAACATGAAATTCGTTTATCATGATTGCGGTAGAGTTTGCCACAAACGCAATTCGTTTGGACTAATCGATAAGTTAGTTGTCTCGACACCAATTCGGTCATCGCAACTAGATTAAGATAAAATTTCATATAAATCGAAAACTACATATAAAAAAAATGAGAAACAATAATTGTATATCATAGTTTCATTGAAATTCCTTTAGATTTTTTTACAATTCGTCATAAAAAAATTGTTTTTGAAACGCAAGAAAACTATTGCGTTTGTTCGGGGAATCAAAAAATCGCTTGTAAATGTCAATAAAAGTTTTCCAGGATACTTTGATTTACACAAATTGTTTGCTATTTTTGTTATATGCAGTTTTCGATCCGCCATTGATTAGGTGTCAGTTATCGCATACATTATAAAACAATTTATATTATTCATGTGGTGTTCTTGTTTACAAAATAACCACAAATCATTTTGTAATTTTTTCAAATAGTGAATCTACCCTCTCCTCATATAACACCCTCCTCATTTTGTATTATTTAAACATGACATATTCTAAATACGATTATAATATTTAGTTGTAGCAACGGAATTCCAAAATAAATAATTCCACTTTGATATTTTGGTACAACGACAGAATGATATGATTACATTGAACTACAATATTGTTCTCGCAACAGCATTAGTCAGTTAGTTTTGTTCGCAGTTGTCACAAAAGCCTCGTTTAATTGGTGTAACAAAATTACGTTTGTGGCAACTGAAACGAGGTTGATACTTTAAAAACTATTAGGCTCATTCGGTTCTGACAACGAATATCTAGGAAATTAGCATCAACGGAGTTGAAAATTTGGAAACGAAGTTGTTGCAACTATCTGTGCATTAGTGGCTACCGTAGTTTGTTTGTACCAACCTCAAGTCAATTGGTGCTACCGAAATTATGTTGTAGCAACTGCAATTCGTTCATCGCAATGGAAAGTATTTTCTCGCAACCTCATGCCAACGAATCATTTCTCTCAGTGAGGCAATTTTTGATAAATTAAAATCATTTGCAAATAAAATATGATCATCGCTATTCATAAACAGTAATAGCTCATCATTAACAAAATTCACAAAACCTTTGTAGACATCAGCGGTACTGCCATACGGAACATACACAGAAACCAAGAATAGCCAAAACTCACCACATTTGACTTTAACAATAAGTGACTCGCCATTGTGACATAATAGATTTACGCGCTGAAATATTAAACCATTTTTCAGTGCAACAATGATACCCCCACCTTTATTTGTGATGTTTTCGGGCTCACGATCCTGACAAAATACAGTGTAAGACGGTGGAAAATATTATTTTCTAGACGTTTAACCAGGTCTCAGTAAGAATGACAATATCATAATCATTACACAAAAGTGATGAATAAATTGCAGTAGCCTTGGAGCGTATCCCACTGTTATTGTGAATTGTGATAATAGATATGAAAACTGTTGCTGTTGTTCGATGTATTGTGTTTGTTACATGTGACGCTAGTGATGTTGATGATAGAATCGTTGGCAGATAGAATTATTTATATTACTATTTATTTGATTAGCATATGATTCGAAAGCAGTCGGTTCGTTAGGATTAAAGTTCCACAAGGCCACAGGTCTGTTGGCAGTGCATCATTAAACTTATTCTCGTACACAGCAACTTTGAAAGAAATTAATTGAAGGCTGTTCATGTCGCGGTTTTTTGGAACAAGTGACCATCATTCAATTTCATTTTCTGGAACACTTAACTTCTCGCCCAGATATGTTTTCAAATTCTTGGATTCAGTACTGGGATGAAGGCGACTGACGTACAACCATTTCTTATTATTCACTAAACCTGTTTGCAAATGGTCATTAAAAACACCAGTACCCATGATGGTACCCTCAAACCACCTGCCATTTGATGTTGGATGATCGACGGCCGCTGAATTAGTTTGTGGTGTTTCACCTTCGATGAAAAGCCATCAACAGACATTTGTTGATGAACAGTTCTGAACCCAGCTTCGATTTTGTCGTTTAAACCCGCAGCCGTGGAACCAATTTGCATTATTTGTTCCTTCAAACTGATCAACTCGGAACTAGATTCAGTATCCGAATCATGATCGGCTTGGCAATTCTGGCAAACAAATCTGGCACAAGGGCAATCTTTAAACAGTTTTATTCAATTATCCATTTTACTGTCAATACATTTCGGGTGAAATGCCATGCTACATGTACCATAGCATCGCAACAAATCACGGCGCAAACACACATGAGCTATTGAACTATGCTTAATAATTGACATAATAATGGAAATTTATAGCTTAAGAAAATGTTGAACATATAGATTATGAATAGCACAGAAACCAAGTATTTAATTAAAACTGTTTATTATTTATTATATTTTAACAATAAAGCAACACACACAATGTTGAAAACCATCGATAGACAAAAGCCTTAGCATACATCTTTATAGCTTAAGTATTTGTTCGGCATAGCTTGTATAAACATTTTTGTTGGTTTTGACTTGAACAAAATTCTATCATACTTTGTTGAATTGTGTGAGTTGATGAATTTTTTTATTGATTCAAAACCAACAAACATAAAATAAATCCTACTATTTCTGTAAGTATTAGTGTCGTGTCGTAACCCCGTATAATAATCTTTACATACTTCGATTTTAAATTGTAGTTTGTATCAAAAACAGTATAAAAAATCAGTAACACATACAGAAATAGTATGTCTTGGATTTAAATGTATGCGTGAATCATAGAAACAATACGGCTTGTATAAACATTTTTGTTGGTTTTGACAAAATTATTAGCGAAGTATACTAATCCAACCAAGTTCACAATTTTTCTTCGTCACGTTCATACAGCTCTATTCCGGTGTTAGTAAATTTTTAATTATTTTTTATAAGCAAACTTAATGTTTCTGATTTTTGAATTACAATCAGCTATTACAATCTGCACAGTACATTCTGTATATATATATATAATGAAATTTGTGGTACAATCAGTTCAGTCGCTGCGGTCTGATGAGAAGGATTGATTTTTATCATAGTCACAAACTCATCAGTTCGAAACTGAATTAAATTCTCTTACAATTTTTCAGAAATATTAACTTGAAAATAAATTTTTATTTAAATTAAGTTATTTTAAAACATTTTACGATAGTTTCATATGAGTGGCTATTTGTTTTCCTTAAACTCAAAAAAATCTGACATATTTTATCTGTGAAATAATCGATCATTTATAATTAAGGTTGCGTTAACAAACCGGAAAATTATATTTCAACCCGACAAACAATCTCAATATTTAGTAATGAAAAATAACTGATGAGGGACTGGAGGACCGAACTGTTTTTTGGAAGACTTGACTTTCCTCAAGTACTGTAAAAAAACCAAATTTTGGAACACCTTGGGCGGGCTCTAATGTCTGAACGAGGATCTTAGGTTGTTTTACGGTCAAATTGCCAACAATTTGTAAGTGACATTCTTCGTAAACAATCCGTTATTTTGTGGGTATCAGATACCGTTATACAGTCCCGTCTCCCTTAATATGTAAGCGAAATTGTTGGATATAGAACCGTGCAATAGTCGAACATTTACATGCGAAATTTGTCGTAAACTAGCCATCCCTTTGTGTGTATCAGGTAACATTCTACAGTCGCTTTGCCATTAATATGTTAGTGAAAGTGTCGGATTAAAAACCTTCCAAATTTTGAGCTTTTATATGTGAAATTTGCTGTAAATGAACCATGCCTTTGTGTGAATAGGTAGCATTCTACAGTCTCCTTGTCGCTAATATGCAAATGAAATAGTCGAATAAAACACCGCCCAATGGACGAAGATTTGCAAGTAAAATATCTCAATATGATTTTTTCGGCTTTATTAATAGACAAATATATTATTTTTAATAGCATTCCAATATTTACGACTTGAGCATGGTTTCCACGATGGCGAGGCGAAAAAATTAGTCAAACTAAAAAGAGGAAGGAATAAAAAAAATAACATGAGAGTGAATGAAACAGCAACAAGTCGTTACACCGAATTTTTATTCATTTATTTTTGACGTATCGAGATTTCATCACCTATAACTTTGTTTGTGGTTGGATAGATATACATTTGGAGACATTTCATAATTTAACCTACATTTTTTAACTTTATTAACATCCATTACTGGATTAATGCTTTATATTTAATTATTGTCTTTACAAATCAAAATCAAAATTAATGATTCTATTTTGAAATTTGTTTTATTCCGAAATTTTTTTTCAAATTGACATATGAATTCCAAAAGTCAGCGGCTAATCCGAAAAAAGATGATCCATTTCATCTTTTTTTCGGATTAGACGTCCAATTTCGGAGTGCTGAATTAAAATATTAAAAACTGGACGTCCCAATTTTTCTGTCAAAATTGTATTTTGTCTCTATCGTACTATTGATGAATTTTTACTTTCTCGTTTTAGTTTTCAAATTTTTTCGCCTCGCCATCGTGGAAACCATGCTTTGGAGAGCCAGTGAAATAAAGGAGCAATCTACTCATAATATATCTACTCTAACAAAACAGTAGAAATATCATCTCCCCCACCCTTAAAAAAAACAAGAAATTTCGTTCAATTTTTTATTTGGTAGATTAGTTTCGTACTGAAAAGTTTGATCTACTCATTAGGTAGCTACGACTAAACTACAAAAGTACAAATCGAGCTTTATACGTTATTATAAGTAAGACCGTACTGATTTAGCGAATTATTATATTCGCCAAAAATAATAAACTCAAGGAAAATCTCTTTGTGTGTATTAAACCTACACTGATGTTTTAGAAAAGCCGAAAAATCATATTGTTAAAATTTGTAAAATATCTCGTAAATAAACCGTTTTTTGTGTATACCAGAAAAAATTCCCTCGCCATTTACATTATGTAAGTACAATTTTCGGATAAACGACCATCCAATTCGCGGGAATTTGTACGTACAATTTTCTGTAAATAAACCGTACTTGTGTCTGTATTAGATAAGTGGTTCGATTCAACGTAAGTATATTTTTCTTTTCTTCTATTCTTCATTGATTCCTAAGAAAACTTCATCGATTCACAAATAATTCAGAAAATTTAATTCGGAGTCTACTTGTTTAGATTTGGTTTTTCAACTGACTTTTTACGGTCTCATATTTATGAAGTTTGTCGCGCCTAACAACAATTTTTGTCGGGATACTTTACAGCCCATTTGACCGTAAAATGAAGGTAATTTTACCGGACTTAAAACTGTCTACGGTATGAATTAATTAAATATATCAGTATTGATTTGTAACCGACGTATAAGTCTTCTTGCTTCAATATATGGTTAATGAACCGTATTTGGGCTATACTCCAGTTGATTTTCAATAAAATTTGTTTTTCGTATTCTGAGCACAATTGCAGAGTTTCAATTTTTCTGGCACGAAATTTGTGGGCTATAGTTCAGCTAATTTTCAATAAAATTCATTTTTCGAATTCGGAGGAAAATTGCAGGGTTTCATATTTTGTGGCACG
The DNA here is from genome assembly GCA_963556165.1 of Tipula helvola. Lineage (NCBI taxonomy): Eukaryota > Metazoa > Arthropoda > Insecta > Diptera > Tipulidae > Tipula > Tipula helvola. The sequence goes on along the minus strand of OY744481.1, from coordinate 192,677,581 downwards.
GAGTTTGTGGGCCATAGTTCAGGTTATTTTCGATAAAATTCAGTTTTCGAATTCCGAGCAAAGTTGCAGAGTTTCAATTTTTCTGGCAAGGAATTTATGTGCTATAGTTCAGTTAATTTACAATAAAATTCACTTTTTGAATTCGGAGCACAATTGCAGAGTTTCAATTTTTGTCGCTCAAAATTTGTAGGCTATTGTTCAGTCTATTTGCAATAAAATTCACTTTTCGACCGAGCACAATTGCAAAGTTTCAATTTTTCTGGTACGGAATTTGTGGGCTATACTTCAGTTGGTTTGCAATAAAATTCGCTTTTCGAATTTGGAGCACAATTGCAGAATTTTAATTTTTCTGGCACGGAATTTGTGGGCCATAGTTCAGTTAATTTTCGATGAAATTCACTTTTCGAATTCCGGGCAAAATTGCAGAGTTTCAATTTTTGTAGCACGGAATTTGTGGGCTCATGGGCTGTAGTTCAGTTAATTTGCAATAAAATTCACTTATCGTGCGTTTTATTTTCGTGTTTGAATCGGTTGTTGTCGATAAGTAAATTTTTTTAAATAATCTAGTCGCTTAATATCTACTTCTTCTGTGTTTTTTTAAATCGGATAGCGTTCGTGTAGATATTTTCTGTTGTGCTTTAATTTTTCAGCCGACATTTCACGGTTTTGAAACCGTGAATGCTGTTGCGGTTAAAAATTGTTTGTCGGGCAACATATTCCCTTAATTTTAGCGGATTTGTTCATACCGCCATTTTTTTTCTATTATTGGTGAAATGTTGTACTTCCCAATAATTTTGTAAAAATGTCTGCTATTTAATCTTCACTCTATATATTTTAAACTCAGGGGTCCTGAAGACATTTTGCTTTAATTTAATGGTACCTCACATCGATATGTTTGCTTCTTTTATTTATTTTAATTGGACTTTTATTGTCGGTATTCAAAATTAATTTCATAGGTGCGTCTAACAGCTCTTCTAATAAAATTTTTAAATAAATAAGTTCTCTACAATTTTCTGCTGCTGCTATGTGGCTTTGCAACAATCGCCTGCTTGCAGCAACCCCAACTTATTGGTACACCACAAAATATTTTAACATATCCTGATGTACTTCTGCGGGTTTCTTCAACTCCAGCATAATCGAAATCACAGAATGCTTTTACTAGATTTTTATATATCTGTCAGACGAATATTCTAGGCCTCTTTGTAAACTACCGTTTATATAATAAATCGAAATGACCTTTTTATATTTTTATTGCCTTCTTTAGCTGAATTTTCGACATATTTGTTTTCATAATTCGTTGCAAATACTGTGCCTGGTCGGGTTTCTGTCATCAAATATGTTAAACTGCCTATTGCCACTCGATATGTACATTTTTTGTTTCTTCAGACTCAATTTTATTCCTTTCATGTTTTATTTCGAGGAGTGGTATTGATTCCGATTTTGCTTCATTCATATTGAAACGTTTTATGACATTTGCTACGTCTGCTGTTGACTAAGTTTAACTGTTGTTTCTTCATTCCTAAAAATGTTTTTGGATTTTTAAACACAGTCATTTCAAACTCATTGGAAAATTCTAATAATAATCTTTCCATTTTTGGTTTATTATTTCCAATCAATATGCCATCAACCATCGACAAATATTTCCAATATTATACTGCTGTCATTCGTTTTATATACACACGTATCACTTTTTATTGGGCCAAAGCAACTGCACCTGCACTTTTACGATATTGGTTAATCTTACGTTCAATATTAGAGGAGCCTGTTTTAATCTATATAACGCCTTTTTTAATTTAAATAATCCATTTTAAATATCATTTCCTTAAGGTTTGTTCCGATTGCAAAAATATATCTGAGATGGTTACTGCTCACAAAAGGACTACAAGTTTCATTTTCATCAAAGCCATATCCGTACTTTTGTTGACATCCTCGAACAACGCGTGTCTTGCCTTATATCTTCCATCCTCTCTTATTTTGAACACCCATTTACTTAATAAAATATTTTTTCTTCCAACTCCAGGTAACTTACACACTCCCAAGTAATTTTTGTAAAAATACATTTGTTTTCTTCTTTTGTTAATTCTTGCCATTTATCTGTTTCTCGACAAGACAGGGCTTCTTCATAAGATAACATGACATGTGTAATCATGAAATCTATTTGGTAATTTTGTTTGTCTTCTTGGAAATAAATGTTGGTCTGTTTATTCTTGTATTTCTGTTTTTATTTCAGGGTTTAATTTTTGATCTTCTTCTTCCTCAGTTTCATTAACTATTTGATTTGTAATACTTGAAATAATTTCCCTTTCTCGTTCACCTTGCAGTTTTTCATTTACACATCCAGTTTCAAATTTCACTTCTCTTGCTGTTTTTATGATTCGATTATTTTTATCCTAAATTCTTTAACCATTTAAACAGTATCCAACAAAATCATACTTTTTGTCGTCTAAATTTTTTAAATAATAGTCGATGCGTCACCCCTCTTGCAATCGTGAAAGATTGTCTGTGAATCTATATATTCACCACCACCCATACTTTACCCCAAGAGATATACCAACGTATATCACTCTTCCATAAATGAGAAAAACTTGGGGTAAAGTACGGGGGGGGAGGGGGAGGAATGATATTTCAACTTTAGTTAGTAGATATTTTATGAGTGATTTACCTCTTTATTTTTTGATTTACCAAATCGAAAATATTGCGAATGTCAGTAAATTCACAGACAAATATTAACTTCATAATTAATATTTTTTTTATACCACTCCTTATAGAAGCGCGCTTTTTAAAATTTCCAACTAGTCAAATACATTTTGTTCAAAATAGCGGCTACGCGCACTAAATACGTCAAAAACCACAGAATAGATTAAATAGTTAAAACCGTATATTTATATGTATGTCAACGCGAAAAAATATGACATCGACGCATTGATTGAAATATTGTTGTAAATAATGTACATATGTATTGTTGCATGGAGCAACATAAACAGTTTTATATACTAAGGGTACATAAATTATTTGTATGTATTTTTGTTTTGTGTATCGCGAGCGCGAAATAATAAAAAGAAAATTTAATTGAACAACATAAAATAATTTGATTTAGGATTTTGTTTGCCTGGAAAATATTTGGCTGATTATTTTGTTTATCCATCCATCACAAACAATGATTACAGCTATAATATGTCGAATTGAGCAGCATGCGTGCAAAAAAAAAAAGAATTTTAATCGAAATTTGATTTTTACAGGCGATAAAATTAAGTTTATCGCTTTACTGATTCGTTAATCGGCATTAATTAAATTGTGTGTTTTGTTTATATTTTCAGATAAAAATTAATACCTCTCCTGCTGTGATGTTAATGTTTATATTATACTAAGGTAAGTGGATTTATTCATTAGTGCGTTGATATAATATTGATAACCGCTAACAATTTGGACACGTATTTGAAATATGTAATTAAATTATTTTGATTTGTGTAACGATAGATTGAGTGATGGGTGAAATATCAATGTCATAAATAAATTAACAAATAATAATTTTCGAAATCAAATCACAATAAAAATTTGATTCTTATCAGCCCAAAAATAATGTATTTTTCCCACGCTCCTTGTTTCGAATAAAATCGTAAAAATCAATGTTTATCATAACTTGTTGCTTACAATGTAATAACGTCGAGATTTATTGATAAAGTTTTGATTTTAGATAAACAATGTTGTTTGCGACTTCAGTCGATACAATTCGTATTTTCCCAAATATAATCAATTATAATGGACTTTGTCCAGTAAAATAAGGCATCTTTTTGACCATTTCCGAAGTCGACGGCATTTTCTTCAGGCGGCTTTTGGAAATACACGGTCAGTTAAAATATATTACCATTTTTTTGCATTCATTTTTTGCATTTTTGCCAGTACATTACCATTTTTTGCATTTTTTGTATAGTGCAGGCGGTCTACTCTACATACATCATATATGGTTTGGATTTTATAATATGTATTTTTGTCCACGACTATTCTATAATGTACTCATTATATGTTTGTTTTATATATTATAACTAGCTGAGGTACCCGGCGTTGCCTGGGGTAAATAAAATATTTTTATTTTAGCAAAGATGGTACCAAAATCTCATTTTTTTAAAATAAACTTATATCGTTTTTTCAGTGTACTCTTCAAAAGGTGTTAAAATATATTTTAACTCCCCTAAATCAAGGAAACTGCCCCTACGGATACGAACGAGTATACGATTAATTTCATTTAACCATTTATCTAAACTCAGTCCTGTATTTTTTTTTAAATTGAAATTTTAGAAAAACTATTGGGGGCACCTAGACCAAGGGACTAGGCCTTTTCGAAAATACTACGCAACCATGCTAATTTTTATGTGAAAACACTACGCAAAATTTAAATCTGGTGTGATGAATGGCATGGAAACGTGTAAAGAGCATTCACACATATGTACATACAGATTTTCATTTTTATTAGTATAGGCAGACAAATAATTTGTATATTGCTCTCCTATTGCAATAATGTACTATGTATTTGCAACATTTGCTTTACATGATTTGATATAAAGACGCACAGTTTGCGTGCCCTAGTATAACTCGATTAAAATACTTGATTCTATCAATTAGTGACTTTCCCAAATATAATTCCAAGTCCAACGCTTGCTGACTGGCGGCTAAAATATTTCGTATGTAGTTTTATATGGTCAAACATTTGTTTGAATGTTTCATTAAATTATTAATTTCGACTAAATTAATTTTAAAATTTGATATTTATTATTAATCGCAACATACTCAATTTTATTAATCATTAAAAAAAAGTATTTTGACATCCACTAATTTAGACAAGGAACTTGTATTTGTAAACATGATTTTACTTGTTTTTGCTTGTAAAAAAAAAGAAAGTAATCAGCGATGCCCAAGCGTGGGAACAAATGATCTAAAATCGATATTGGGCAAGTCCCTCATTGCATTGGTGTAAACTTTGAAAATGAAAAAAATTCAAAGTTTCAAATTAACAGTTAAAAATTTGAATTCGATTAATTTTCAGAACTGATATATGTTTGTATATTTGATATACATATATTTCGGTTTAAGAACAAAAGCCCAAACAAAATATTTTAAGTCTCGAACCATTAATTTTTCACAAATATATTGCCGTAAAATTCGAAATTGAAAGATGCACGCTACTCAATTTGCTGCACCAATCATAATAACGACGAAGCAAAATGAAGCGCTTAAAATTTGTGATGATTTTAAAGTCACAACTAATCTGTAACTCATCGTGCATTGACATGCGGTATCCATAAGATAGAAGAACTTTTTGTATAAGTGATGCGAGATGCTTAAATTCAGCAAATTAAAAGCAGGGTTAAAATTCAATTAGTGTACTTCAACAGGTATTTTTATTTTAAATATAATTAGAAATACAGCAAGGCCCATTTGAATACAATTTCTCAAGTGAATTGAATAAAATCAAGACAAAAGTAATTTGTTGGGTTTACCGCAATGCTTGCTTGTAAACCACATTTTTTGATTTTGCTCCCGGAACTAAAACACACAAATTTTTTGAAGTTCCTAATCTCAGAATTAAGGTGTGTTCTCTGTACCCAATGGGAAGGATCGAGTACTGTCAATCTGTTGGCTATAGATCTGCCTACGGTGCCATGTTGCCACTGTTAATTGCTGGTTATTTGTAGGAGGTTGCGTCTCCAGGAAGTAAATATTGAATGTGAGCATATGAGACAGAACTCCCATATCATAAGACCCTCATGATTCAGATAATTGAGTTCTATGCTTGATAAAGACGTCCACCTAAAAATAAAGATTATTTATTAAGAGCAAATTTAAATTATATAGAATCATATAATTAAACAAACATTTTTTTTTTATATAACAAAAATACTTATCTTCATCTTGTAAAAGGCTAATTTCATTAAAACGTCATCAATTTTATTGGTAAACAAAAATTATATATTCTTTTGTTTATCAATTTAATGACAGTAGCATTTATTATAGCCTGCGTTTGTAAATTCTTTTAATATTTATACTATAAATTTGCAATAGATTATAGCGTTAACTTTTCGTGTCACATAATAGATTGCGCGCGACTTAGTGTATAGTGAATTAATTAATGTATTTTGAATTAGTTAAACTCGCGCCTAATTTCGTGGTTGCATTTTTGTTAAACACGGGCAACCCAAAATTCCGCGAATGATTCAGCGAAATATTGAAAAATCTCTCTTCTTTTCCTGCGACTTTCGAGCGACGAACAACCAAAAAAGGCGAAAAATTTACATACGATGCGATTATAAAGGAAAGGCGATTAATTATACGTGAGTTAGCGAAATTTATACCTTTAAATACAAGATAAAGGCAAAAAATATTAAAACAAAATTATAAATTAAAATTATAAATAAAATTTAAAATTGTAATTTGCGATTTTCATGTACATTTCTTTTATTTTGATTTGTGAACATACAAAATTAATTTGCGATAATTTCCAATGCTTATAAAAATATTTCCCTCAAGTTCTTCATTGTGCTTACATTCTTGCTTTACTTAATCGAAGAAGGTGTCGTAAAATCTCCCTCGATTAGGCGTAGATTTACATATGAACTCGTGTGATGTCACTGAAATATGCTTGACATGCCTCCAAAGACAGATTTTGCGGATGATACCGTTAACATTAATAAGCATATAATTATAACATCATACTATCGAACTATCATACAACCATACCATATTATCAATACCATAACACCATCATACTATCATACCATCATAGGTACCACCATATCATAATACATTTAAGTTATCGTCTCATCAAACCATTAGGCCGTCTTAACGACATACCATCATACCATTACACCACCATATCATCACACCACCATACCATAATAATATCATACCAGCTTGTCATCATACGATCACACAATTGTACCATGTTACCATCGTACCTTCACATCATCATACCTTTATACCATCAAACCATCAAAACCATCACATCATCATTCCATCACACCATCATACAAATATACTATTAAACCATCATACCATCAAACCATCTCACCATCAGACCTTTATATCATCATACCATTATACCATCAAACCATCATGCTATCACACCAACATTCCATCTTACCATTACCACATTGTGTCTTGTTACCATCATACCTTCATTTCATTATACTATCCTTCCTTTATACCAGCATACAAATATATCATCAGCATCACAATCACAATTGCTACCATCTTACCTTCATATCATTATACCATCCTACCTGCATATCATCATACCATTATACTATCCACATCATCATCCCCACCACCACCACAAACACAATCACAATCCCCATCACAATCCAGTATCACAGTATAATGGTACCATTTAAATATTAATTCGAAAAGATTTTAGTCGGAATCGCGAGCTTTATAAATAACAGCTTGTGATTTAAATTCATTGAGGACAAGACAGTAAGTTTTTATTAGAACAAGATGAGATAGCGAAAAGATCACTATATAATTTATATATAATTTCATTTTTCTGATAGACAGAACCACCATAATATATTTGTAAGTCATCTGCAATCAAGTGATATGACGATGTGCTAAGTAGTCGTGGTAAACTGTATAAAGAAAACAGAAGAGGCCCAAGAACTGAGCCTTGGGGAACACCACATTTTAAATCAGAATAATCTGAATACACCCTACATATCAACATATACTGTTTATTTACGGCCCTTTAAGTCATGGTTAATTCTGTCAACTGCTTTGCTAAAATCTAAGAGAACTAAAACTGCCATAATCTTACAATTACAATACATTCGAATTTCATTTCATATATGTATGTGTTAGAGCCGTGGAAGTACTATGATAAGGTTAAAAGTCTGATTAAAATTCACAAATATAAGTAAGACCCTGCAATAAAATACTTCATAAGTTGAACTTTCAAAACGCATGCTCAAAACATTTAGCCAAACATGAGGAAATATTTATAGGTCTAAAATCGTTAATATCTTTAGGTGAATTTACTTTTGGCACTGGTAAAACCTTGAAAATTGTCCAAGAATCTCGAAAAATAGATGTAGTCAGAATTATATTGAAAAGCACAACTAAATAGGGAAATATTAAAGGAAGAAATGATTTGCCATCAAGACCAATGGAATTTAATCTAATTTTACTTAAAGCCATTGTTGTGAACCATATAATAAATTATGAAATATCGTATGCATAAAATTATATACTAAAGTTATGTAAGATGCAAGCGATGCATGAAATTATGTCTGGTGGTAATGAAATACCAAAACATAAAATTGTCGTAAATAATGAGGAAATACAAAATTGTCAAAATTAAAATATAACGTCTGTGGCACTATTCCGGTTTTTCCGGGGAATTGGGAATTGGAATTTTATTATTGTGATTTTTTTAGTGTATTTTGGTATTATTTTTCCCAAAGCATACTATGGCGATTTGCATTTTTTCAAATTTTGTGAGCAAATAACTCTATTTCATAGCAATTTTTTTGTTTATTTTTCCCTAAACATTTTGTTGGGAATTGTTAAAATGGAATTATTTTTTCCCAAAATTTGAAAAAATACAAATCACCACAGTGTGCTTTAGAAAAAATAATACCAAAATACACCAAAAAATCACAATAATAAAATTCCAATTCCCCGGGAAAACCGGAATAGTGCCACTGGTAGTAATAAAATGTGGGACATCAATAATAAATAAAAAACAATATATAAAATGTAATGATGTAACACAAAGTAAAGAAATGATATACATATGTATGTGTAATATATGTATAATGCGACCTAAAATAAATAAAATATGAGGAAAAGAAATTAAAATGAAAATTTTTTGCTAAAATAGCAAGCCTGTTAAATCAGTCTATTTTGAGTCACGTGTCCGAAATAAACCAATCAAAATAACATTACACTGATAATTTCCCTAGGGATGTTATCAGTGTAATGTTATTTTGATTGGTTTATTTTGTACACGTGACTCGAAATTGACCGATTTAATAGGCTTGCTATTTTAGAAAAAAATACTCTGGCTACTAGATGAAAAGAATTTATAGTTTTATTTTACAATAAATACTGTTTCAAAATGACACTTTCATAGTACAATTTTCAATCCAGCAGCCTTACTACTAGAATAAAATAAAATGCAAAAAATTTTCTCGTCGAATACCCCTCGAGCATTGATAAATACCTCATAATTTTATTATATTTTCCTCAAGCACGTTGCTTTTAGGTAACAGCCCTCAGCCTACGGCTTCGGGCTGTTACCAAGCAACGTGCTTTCGAAAAATATAATAAAATTATTTCGGGAAATTATCAATGCCCTTGGGATATTACTGCTGAAATTTTTTTGCTAAAATAGCAAGCCTGTTAAATCAGTCTATTTTGAGTCACGTGTACGAAATAAACCAATCAAAATAACATTACACTGATAATTTCCCTAGAGATGTTATCAGTGTAATGTTATTTTGATTGGTTTATTTTGTACACGTGACTCGAAATTGACCGATTTAATAGGCTTGCTATTTTAGAAAAACTTACTCTGGCTACTAGATGAAAAGAATTTATAGTTTTATTTTACAATAAATACTGTTTCAAAATGACACTTTCATAGAACAATTTACAATCTAGCAGCCTTACTACTAGAATAAAATAAAATTGCAAAAAATGTTCTCGTCGAATACCCCTCGAGCATTGATAAATACCTCATAATTTTATTATATTTTCCTCAAGCACGTTGCTTTTAGGTAACAGCCCGAAGCCTACGGCTTTTGCTTTTAGGTAACAGCCCGAAGCAACCGAAAAATATAATAAAATTATTTTGCTCTTGGGATATTACTGCTGAAAATATGCGTAACGAAACAAAATAGAATTTTATGTTAAACAAAATAATTAAAATATGGATATGGGGAAATGATTTTAGAATATTGAGAATCAGCAATTATATTTGTATATGTGTTGTTGTTGGAAAACACACAATATTTTAGTATATAAGAACGAAAAATTGTAACAAGATGCGGATTCATAATTTTACATTCAAAAGAGACACTGTTACTCTCCAGTGTCATTCGTAATTTATAACTCATTCTTAATTTATAAGTCATTCGTAATTTAGAAGTCAGTACATCGATCTACGCCTAACGGGCATATACCAGTATTAAAATCAATAGTAATCTCTCAATAATAATATATAATTGAAATTCAATAAAGAATAATTTAATTACAAGAAAAATTATCACTACTGTTTCTATTGAAACACCCTGAGAATATTCAACAAATTAAGGAAGCAGAATATACAACATCGTAAGTATTAACTAACCAACACTACAACTAACACTTGGGTGCCGTAGTTATTGAAACCAATTGGCAATTGAAAATGGGTGTAACAACTCTAGTATTTTGCTAGGTCGGTTTTCTATAACTAACAACAGAAACCGCCTGCCATCTATAACATTAACTAGCACTCAAAATAATAATTTAGTTTAAGAAAAGTAGATGAATCGAACATAACAATCGATAAATCTATAACACCATTTCTAAACCGGAAACGTCAATATTAAATTAATAAAATATTTATTAAACATTTACTTAAAATAAACCCATTAAACCATTTAACTCATTAGGATTAGGATTAGATGTCGGTTTGCTTATTTTTGCTACATATATTCCTAAATTTTTATAAATTTCTCAGATTTTTTCACGACTTAATTTTGTGGTAGGATCATAGAAGAATTATTAATTCTCTTGTACTAACTTAGAATTGACATCTGGTACAGTAAAATTCGATTCCATTATGAGTTACCAACATAGGAATTCATAAAGTCACGATCAATAAGTTTAAAATTCCTAAAAGTGAATGATTTAATAGGTTCAGATACTTCACCTGTATCAAATGAAGAAGCTAACATATCGTGATACGAATAAACCGAAAAATCGAATTGTTTTAAACCTTGCAATATTAGCAGTATAATTTGTAGCGACAATATTTAGAAGAGTAGAACTCCCAGAACTTCCATCACTATTGCGTGTAGGATTAGAATTCACAATATGTATTGTAAATTAAAACAATCTAATATTATAATTTTCAAATTTGATTTAATTAACCATTGGTTTTATTTCCCTAACGATCATTTCATTTTTCAGAAATCTTAAAATGCATTTAAGTTCATAGATTCGAATTTAAATATCAATAGATTTAAAAATCAAAATTAAAATGACTCACACTGATACAAGCATTTTGTGCAACAACAACATGGTATTATAAAACAAATATCACACGTAAGATCAAAGTGAAAAAATAGGAAAAAACAATTCTTCTACATTATTGTTGTTGTTTTTGTTGTATACGAGTATGTATACATCAAAAACAACAACAAATATTTCTACGATACGAGTAGAAAGAGGAAAAGTTCAAATGATACTCAAATATTTTCAGCGTAAATCTTACTGTATACTTTAATACATTGCAACCTATATACAGGGTGACGAAAAAGTATAGAAATCCCTAAAAATCACGCGGAGTTCGGTCAAAAAAAAAATGAACAAGGTTTAGGTAATTTTCAACAAGGAATTTAATGGTGAGCTTGGTTGTGACCTTGACCTTCATCTTCAAGGTCATTTGGAGGTTAAAGTCATTTTTTTAAATTGGAACCCCTATTTTTAATGACAGAATCGAAAAGAGCGATTAATTTTACGTCTGAGTATGTATTTTCCATGACCTCCCAAGATCATCTGAAGGAATTTACATTGCGAGGTAAAAGTATGGAAACCTCTAGAAATCTCGCGGAGTATGTCAAAAAAAAAAATAAGCAAGGTTTAGTCTTAGGTAATTTTCAACAAGGAATATAATGGTGACCTTGACCTTCATCTTTAAGGTCATATTGAGGTGAAGGTAATTTTTTTATAGGGAAACTCCTGTTTTTGACATCGGATTCGAAAAGAGCGATCAATTGTATGTCCGAATATGTATTTTCCATGATCTCCCAAGGTCATCTGGGCGAATATATTTTGGTTATAATGCGGCAGCGTGAAGTTTCTGACCAATTGACAAAAAACCTTACAAAGGCTAAAAAGTGTAAATTATTTGCTCACTAAAATTGTGTAGTGGCGATTCGATGGTCAATGACAAGCCTTTTTAGAGATGTCTAAGTTTAGTGAAATATGCAGTCATGTTGTTTAGACCATATTTCATGTTTTTTAGAAGCCAACATATGTATGCGTTGGAGTTAACATAGATTTATTTATGTTGAAAAAAAAATGCAACTGTAAAATTGTGTAGCAATCTATGTTAACTAAACCGCATACATAAGTTGACTTCTACAAAACATGAAATAGGGTCTAAACAACTTGACTGCATATTTCACTAAACTTAGACATCTCTAAAAAGGCTTGTCATTGACCATCGAATCGCCACTACACAATTTTAGAGCTACATTTTTTTTCGACATAAGTAAATCTATGTTCACTACACCGCATAAATTCTTTGGTTAATTAGCATAACGAACCAGTACTGTTTTGGTTTTCAACTTTGACATGTGTAAGAATTGTTAAGAATTGGTTTTTACATTTTTAAAGTATATTTTAATTACTTTACACTTGTATGGCTGTTGTAAGGTTTTTTGTCAATTTTAATTTGTCAGAAACTTAACATTAGTGAACTGCTGCGGATTGGGCCTGCTATAAGGTAGTCCTCAGAACATACAAGTATAAAATATCAAGTACCAAAATAAGTGCCTGGAGGCTCCACTGTGGTAAAATACAGGAAGCCTCGGAGACTGCAAGCGTACGCAAAGTACTTGTTTCAAGTTCTATCATCCCGAGTGGTCTCCAGCGACTGGATGGTTCTTGAACCGCAACTAGAGCTGATTCTTTGGAGTGAGCATGCGCAGAGACTAGGAGTCTACTCGAATGATTACTGTAGAAGCCGCGACTCTGCACTTGTTCCCGTCTAGCGCAAAGCAGATAGACATTTTTAGGAGCTCCTTTCCTCAGCGATCTAGCGGATCTCAATTGGATGGACGTCATATTCAACGCTTCGTTGTAAGCTCTCGATGGTATAATGAGTAGAGTTGAGAAAAATGTGTATGTGGTGTGGCCCCAGACCATTTTTGTGTATATGGTGGTCCTCGGGGCAACTACCGTAACCTAACCTGACCTAACCAATTTTCATCTGACCCATTCTCAGGTCCAGTTTGTTCCGCGAAACATTTAAAAGAATTGTTATCCACAGAGGTAAATATGTAAAATTACCTCCTTATACAAAATAATATAAAATCATTCCAAATATAAGAATGTTGCTCCAAATCTTTAGCATTTTTTTCTAAATTTTTAACTTTGTCGATGATTTTTAAATACAAATTAAAAAATCTATTTTAGGAAGGATAGTCATTTTCTTTACCATCGTTTTCTTCTTCATTATCACCGTTCAAATTTTGTTGCTCCAAATTAATATTAATCCTTTCTAAAACTGGTACCGAAATGCGGTATTCCACATATGTACCATAAAAACTCTGTGTAAGTCTCAATGAATAATTTATTTTTATGGTACATATAAGCAAAAAAAGTAGGATAATTTAATGGTCGAAACTTACTCTGAATACACACATTTTTAAATTTTTTTAAAAACACTTGTTAAATATTTCGCAAAATTACAAAAGGTTTAAAAAATCACTCGATCGATTTCGGCCTATTATATTTAACAAGTGTTTTTAAAAAAATTTAAAAATGTGTGTATTAAGTGTGTTTCACCAAGTGCCTACGGCAGAAAGTGTAAAAAGTACTTACTCTGAATTTACCCAAGATCTATTTACGAATGTGCGTAGTATAAAATATTTCTAAAAATAGTAGTGTCGTATGCCGTTGTAAATCTAGCATTATGAGCAACTAGTAATTGCCCGTCAAAACTGACGGAAGTTTCTGAAAACTCAATATAGGGCCACATATTACGTAAGACGTAACATTGTTTTTTGCTTTTTTTACCATTCCCTCCCCCCTTCGTAGCAGATCGTAAAATATTGCAGAACCCCTCCCCCTCCCAGGCGTAACGTAATATATAGTATCTCGGGCCTGGTCCTTAAGGGGTTAATATTTTTAAATTATATTAATCACGTAAACGTGAATTTTTCAATTAACAAAACGGGCTATCAATGATATGAGCTATTCTCTGAATACCACACGTTGCGTGACTTTTCAGAAATGCTGAAATAACGATGAACTTGCCTGCAAATTGGAGAAATTTGGAGTAAAAACGATATTTTGAACTTTTTTCGATTTTCATAATGAATTAAGCCCATATGCTCAAAATACGGTGTACCAAAATATTTGTAAATTAAAAAGTCAATAAATAAATTTGGGCAGAATCGACATAAATGCGCCTATTTGAAGTAAGAAACTATATAGAGTTGTGTTTGAAAATGTTATGTTAGGTAACATTTTGATGTTCACCCCCCTCCCTATCCGTAATAAATTATAAACTCCCCGCTCCCCCATGAAGCGTTACGTAATATGTGAACGGCCCGAAAAGTAAAATGTTTGTTTGTAGAAGAATATGAAATAAGACAATAATTCAAGAATCATTTTATCACAACGTTTCTTGCAAAAGTACGGTTATCATTTAATATTGCGCCTTGGTTTTGAGGAATTGTTGATTAGCACTCTAAGGTTCTCATGATTTCGTATTCGCGTTAAAGCTACATAAAGCTGGCCATAAGCAAAACTAGATTCCGGCAAAAAACAACCAAAAATATCGAATGATTGTCCCTGAGCCTCATTAATCATCAATTCAAATCCTAAGCTGCTCTCGCTTGGAGATACGATATACATATTCGTATATTTTACAATTCGCAATTAAATGCCGTTATAAAATAAAAATAAAAAAATTAAAAATAATGCAAAACGTCCTTAGTGAGTATCGAACCCGAATCATTTGAAGTTTCTTGTTAACAGGTCAACACCTATATCACTTAGACTACTCAGTTATAACGTTAAACCATCTAAATTGGAAATATAAGAAAATACATAGCGTGACGCCACACACTGTGAATTATATACTGTAGATTATTTAAACATCAAGGTAGGCACAATACGATGCATTCTGCGTTTACACTTAATCAAATTTTTCCCTATAGACAATCCTGGAAAAACATTTCTTTTTAATTGCGGTTTTTATTTGGCATGTGGCGAGACGCACCACGTTAACCTGAAGCGATTACCATCATATCCTATCTATCTATCTATCTATCTATATATAATATATACCATATAAAAGTGATTGTTTGTATGTGTGATTGTTATACAAATCTACACGCGTTGACCGATTTGATCTAAACTGCACACAATTATTGTTTAAGACCGTCACTGTTAATATCTCACGTCTCAACCCCCTTCTTGTGGGGGGTGATAATCAGGTCCAAAGTTACCATTGAGGAATTTCTAAAATATCACCGAATGAGCTGATTTTTGGATATTTAGTGCAAAATCAAAAATAAATTGACACGTGTGTCATTATTTTTTAAATGGTGGCCGTGGTGGTGATAAGGATGGTGTTGAAGATGTTGATGATGAAAACTGAAATGGTGAAAATGATAGTGATGGTGATGGTGATTGTGACGGTGATGATGTATGATGGTATGATGGTACGATGTTACGATGGTACGATAGTTTGAAGGAATATTATTATAATTGTTATGATGGTGTGATGATATGATGGTACAATTATATGATGTTATGATGGTGTAATGATATGATGGTATGGTCGTGTGATGGTATGATGGAATGATCGTGCGATAGTATGATGGTATGAATGCGTGATGATATGATGGTGTAATGGTATAATTGTGTGATGTATGATAGATTGATTTTATAAATTTATGGTAGTATGGTGGTATGATATGGATGGTGTTATAGTATAATGGTACGATGCTATCTATGATGGAATATATGATTATTGTCAATAAAGGTATCATTCGTAAAATCGGCCTTTTGAAGCATGTTAAACAAATTTCAATAAAAACACATCTTGCAGAAGTTCATTTGCAAATCTATGCCTCATCGAGAGAGTTTTAACGGTAACTTGTTCCACAATGTAAAGCAAGAAAGTAAAGACAATGAAGAACTTAAGGGAAAGATTTTAATTAAATAGAACTCAAACACCTGAATTATGAGGGTCTCATTGCATGAAAATTCTATCTAACAAGCTCACATTCAATATTTATTTCTATAACGCGGTATCAGTATACGACGTGGTTAAGAAATTGTGGATATTTTGAATTTTTCCCCAAAATTAAAACAAAAAAAATCAAACGTTCTTTTAATTCATTTTTAAACCTTTGAGGAAGGAAACTGCCGCGATTTGTAGCAATTTCAACATCCATAGAAATGAAAACATTTTTTTAAAAATTCAAAAATTTATTTGTTTAATAATTTGTCTTTTATTAAAATAGAGAACATCCCAAAGCCTTGGATATTTCTAGTGGTTTTTCGGTGGCCTTAATCCGTTGTGTTACAGAATAGACAAATTTATTTGAGCGGATTGTGGACCTTTAGTTAGAATAGAATCGACAAATATATTGGAGCATATTGTGAATTTTATTACGGAAACGGAAAGTAGAATTTTAAAATATTTTGAATTGAATTTTTCAGAAGAATATTTCAAAAATAAATCTTCATTTTCAGAAAAGGTAATTACGATCGTGGGCCTTATTTCCTTTCTACGGTGGACCTTAATGCCATTTCAGATAACAAATAATACCATTAGAACTTAATTCCTATAAGTCCTTAATTCACTCCACCGATTTCATACTCCCATAAAGAGATTTCCTCCAACGCAATTTTTAGCATTATATTTAGTTTATGAGAATGCTAAGGAAGTAAATATAAATTTTATGTAAAATTAATGAGTGAAAAGTGATACATTTGGTACATTCGATTTAATTGTGGGACAAAATGTGGTACAATTGACAATAAGGTACGTTCATTCAAAATGTGGTACACATAATGCGAGGTACATATGGCCACTCTATATTAGTTATGTTATTTCCCCGCTTCCCATTAGAATTAGAATTGATAATCCAAAATAACATAACATACAATTTTGTTGTCACAAATATAGTGGCTTAGGTAGCAATATGCCATTTTACGTATTATTTCAAATTTGAAATCTCCATACATATTCGATTTCATATCATATCAATTTTTTGTAATATTTTGTAGCGTTCCATCACCACAATTATTAAACAAATTAAATCAACGTCACAAAAAACTTTACATCATCTGGTAATGCAACTCTTTGCGTCTATGCTATTTAAACCACAACAAAAAAAACACAAATGTCATTAGTATAGCACAGTCATACAAAAAAACATTTCTTTTTCATCGCTCAATCACGTAAATCACGCCGTGGTAATTAAGTTTCCATTTTTAAAAACTTTTGGTGTAATTAATAAATCGTAATTATAATTCGTAATAACGATAGTGCGCTTTTAACAATTAGTGCTTGTATATACACGCTATTTTCCCCCGGCTATTATGCATTTGGTGGTGGATTTTATTCTACGATTTTTTGTGAATTTAAATTAAACTTGTAATAAAATACGGACGCATAGGAAAATTATTGTGCGTCCGCCATTATAAATAGTGTGTGGTGATTATTATTTTTCACTGGATAATATCCAGCTTCGGTCGGAATTATTAATTTCACATCGGCGTCAAAACGCATTATTGATAACCACACCCTCGTTGTTATCACAGTAAAACCTATAGTTTTTTATACTACAAATAACCGTTGAATGACTCTTAAATTCAAAAACGGTTTTCTATAACGACGCGAATTTGAGACTTAAGCCATTATGATTTGTGGCCATAGATTACGTTTACTAAACTGCACTGATTTACATGAGTAAATAAATTTTTAGAAAATGACTGAAATATTTTTATCATTCATAAACTTTCATCCGGTATAGTTAACATTTTGGTGATTCCACAAATATTTAATAAATTTTCCCGGGTAACACCGGGTATACCGACTAGTGAGATATAAAACCTATCAAATGATAACATTGGCAAATAGACGAGAGCTTTTAAAGTGTTCGTTTGTTGGAAATATTTTACTTGATCAAATCGATGCACCATCCATACTGGAATCAATTAATATGATGTCGAAGTAAACATGATGTCGAAGAGTTTTAAACACCATCTGTTCGACTTTTACTACGTAGGTTGAAGCAACATTATGCTCCAACCTGAAAATATTTTTATGTCAATTTTAATTCTTTTTAATTTTAGTTTAATTTTTATTCTACCCTGTTCAATATTGTATAAATTCTATTCAAATTTGTAGACTTTTCTCATGTATAGATACATATACTTGACTGACTTGTGGCTTTTGGAAATCCAGAAAGTTCAACCATCTCTCCAAACAATAAATTTACTTAAACAAATCTTTAATATTTATTACTTTAAAAAGAATTGTTTACGTAAATATAGAGGAGGCATTTGTGGTTGTGCGGTACTATAAACACCTTAATATTTACCGTTTTGTTTTCGACAAATTCGACCCAAATAAATGTTTGACTATTTCATTCGTGCAATGATTGTAATAAAAAAAACTAAATTATTCATTCCATTTACAAAGCTTTTTACTGAACTTTTTTAGTTTTTCTGTATTGAGTTATATTAATCGGTGTTTTTCTGTATGACAAAAAAAATTATCAAGTAAATAATTTACAACCACAATATCAAACCTTTTAGGGAAACATGAATTTGGCACGAACACAACAAAATACACACAAATATTAATTAAGCTTGTTGCTATATTATTATTATTATTATTATTATTGTTTTTATTACACCAAATGCTAATATCAAATTAGTTATTAACGTTAAATTACGTTAATATACTTTAAAACAACGTGTCATAAAGTTGCTGGTAAAAAAATGAAAAATAAACGTCATAATAGATTTTTTGACAAATTTATTTTTATGCTCCAAAATCACGAACTTTTCTTTGTAACACATTTCGATTACTGATTATATCAGTAGACGGCGACAATCTATACTCTTTGTATTGAGTTAATAAACCAATTAAATTTAATAATTCATTTGTGCCATGTCGCGTCACGAAGACTTTTAACCCTAATCAAATTCGGTTTGGTCACCAATAATAAATTATGTAGCCTCTATAGAACAACATTGATTAAAGTAATAATTTTTGGGGATACATTTTAAAATTAATTTTTAATGTCTTAAGAAACACACGGTATAAAGGTGTGTAATTTGTTTGAAAATAAAAATTTGGGTACAAAGTTTTTCCATTCTAGACCCAAAACTTTGTTCTTAAATGTAATAACCATAAAAATTACAAATTTGTTTTTGTCTTTGATCTTTGTAGAGCGGATGGTGAGCCAATCTTTTAAATGTAGGAGAATTTGTTAAGGAACAACAAAAATTTAAATTTTATTTATTGATTTACCTGGGGTTAGTTATAAGAGGATTTGGAACACCGATTTTTGAATTATAAAACTTTGAAACTTATTTATTTACCGACAGCAAATATTTTGAACTTAAGGTCAATTAATTTAGCTTTCGAAAGTAATAAGGATCAAAAGTTTCAAAAAGGCTTTTATAAAAGTTTTTTTTTCTTGTACTGTTTTAAAAGCTGTTTCAATTTGATAAATTAATATCGGATAAATAATTAATCCAATAATCAATCAATAAAAAGGGTTATGGATAAAATTTTCAATTGCTTTATAAAGTTTACATTTTGTTGTATACTACTGAACTAGGCAAGTTACAAATTTCTTAGATTATATAGGAACATTTGGAAAAGTAACCGAACGATTCACCTGACCGCTATAAATCGTATATGTAGGTCTTATTTTTATATTATGGTCCTCACTTTTATATAGGTATAGTAGGTCAGGTTTGTACGCGGCAACGTGCGTTTTTGATATATTTTGATATTTTGGTTATTTGTTGTCATGGAGTCTGCCATTTGCGGTAAATTTTGAGTTTTACTTTGCAAATACACCGTTGTGAAATTTTTCACACAAAGTGTAGCTAAACAAATTACTGACAAGTAAGTGTAAGTATACTGGAAAAGCGTATTTAAACTTAAAAAGTGTAACTAACTAGTAGAACACTATAATTGAAACAGCATTGTTTAAAAATGCTACCGGGGGTTGGTATTTTTGTAAAGTGGGCCGGTAAAGCTTAAAGATACCGTTTTGTTCTTAAGATTTAAAGAGTTGGGCACGTTCAAAAAATACATATTTGAAATATTGGAAGTGTCAATATGCTGAAAACAACGGCTACACTATAGCCATTTCCCAAAATAATACAGATGTTATGGGGTGGTTAGTGTGTGTATATGTTATTTTCCCATAAAGTTCTTTGTAGGAGTCTGCCAGCAAGCGTTAAAGCTCGCTCAGGAACTATGTAGGTAAAGTGGCCGTTGATTTAAATTAAACGCTTCGACACAATATATACTTCAATTTTGCGTTTTATTATCGTTAATCTCGTTATAATACTTATATCCAATATTTGGTCGTTGGTAATCTAATTATTATTTCGCTATTTAAGCTGCAAGTGGCGACGTGGTTGTTGTCTCGGACGTCGTACACTTATTGTTGGTTTTTCCATTGGAAAAAGCTTTTTACCAACTGACTTGTTTCTTGCATTGGCTATTTGATTCGGCGAAAACCTGAAACTAATGAAAATACTTTCCCACACCGGCAGACAGATGGCATTGCTGCCGGTTGGGGTGAATAAAAGTGGAAGATATTTCATGGTTACCTTGTTATCATATCTGTCAGATTTGTCACTCTTGTTTACTTACTGTCGTGCCAAACGCCACATTACCCCCTTATAAGCGAATCACCGGTGAGTGATAGCGCGTAGCGTGTTGGTAATTGTATGTTTCTTCCGACTCTTGTGGTTGCCATTCCTGGTAACTTCGCGGTTGTATTTACCGGTCTTGCCTCTGGACTGGCACCCGATTTGCTGCTGGATGTTAACGGTGTTTTTTGATCTGCCAGATTGAACCGTACTCTGTTTGTCCGTGCTCGTCCGTCAGCCTTTTGTGTCGGTGTATTTAAGTGGTGAGATGTTGCGTCTGTTGAAGTCTCGTTGTGTGTCTCAGGTGCTGTGTTATGGTCTGGTAGTAAGTCGTCTCGTTCGTCTTCCGTAAAGCACGGCTTCAATCGGTCGATTGACACTTTGCTAAGCTTACCTTTGATCAGCAGTGTGAATGTGTTTTCTTCTCGTTCAACCACTGGAAAAGGACCATCGTATGGCGTCTGCAGTGATCTTAGTAATCCATCCGTACGGACGAAAACATTCGGGCACGAGTTTAGTTCCGTCGCTTCGAATATTTTCCCATTGCCATGCGGCGAAGGTGGTGGTGGGCGAATCTGGTCGAAATGTCTTCGCAATTCTTCCACGAATTCCGACTGGGTAGCGGTGCTAGTGTCTTCGATAATTAGCTGGCTTGGCACCCGTATATTTTGACCAAATACTAATTCTGCTGACGTCGTTTTGAAATCCCCCCGGTACGTTGTTCTAAGTCCCAGGAGCACTGTGGGCAGTATCCGTGTCCAATCTTGTCGCTGGTGACACATTATCGCTGGCTTGAGCGTTCGGTGGAACCTTTCGATTGCGCCATTAAACTTTGGGTTGTATGTTACCGTTCGCTTGTGCACGAATCCCAATAATTTGGCGAACTCGTTGAACAGCTCCGATTCGAATTCCGCCCCCTGATCCGTGATTATGTTTTTGGGCACCCCGAAACGGGCAATCCGGTTGCCGTATACCGCTACGGCGACGGTCTCCGCTCGAATGTCCGGCGTTGGAATGACCTCTGTCCACCGGGTGAATCGGTCTATTAGGGTTACGCAGTAGCGCTGCCCCTCCGATATCGGTAATGGATCGATTATGTCCAGGTGAAGTTCCTCGAACCTGTTCGTGACTGGGGAATAATTTCCCGTCGGGCTTCTCGCGTGCCTGGCGACTTTTGCCTTCTGGCATGCTACACAGCATTGGGCCATCCGTTTCGCGTCTCTTTTAACCCCGTCCCAGATGAACTGCTCCGTGATGGCTTTTACGGATGCTTGTACCACTGGATGTGATAAGTTGTGAACTGCCTCGAAAACCATTTTCCTGTAGCTGCGAGGAATGTATGGTCGAATTTTTCCCGTGGATACGTCGCTAGTGGTTCGATTCGCGACAGTGTATCGGCTAGCACATTTTCGCTGCCCGCTATGTGTCGGATATCGGTCGTGAACTGTGATATAAAGTCCAGGTGACGAAACTGGCGCGGCGATGCTTCAGCCGAGTTTTGCCTGAACGCATAAACCAGCGGTTTATGATCCGTGTATAACGTGAAACTTCTTCCTTCGACCATATGGCGGAACTTCTTTACCGCGGAATATGCGGCTAAGTGCTCCCGGTCATAGGCACTGTATTTTCGTTGCGCTAGGCTCAGCTTGGTGGAGAAGAATTGGAGAGGTTCCCATATGATTTCTTGACCGTCTCTGCTCTCGTCACTCTGCTGTTGTAATACTGCTCCGATCGCCACGTCGGAGGCATTGACCATTAATTCGAGTTTCGCGGATGACGATGGGTGCCTCAACAACGTGGCTTCGCAAAGTTGTTTTTTCGTACCTTCGAAAGCTCGTTTCGCCTTGTCTGTTCATTCTACTGCCCGTGTGTCGTTTTTCCGGCTGTCCTTTAAATACTCGTTGAGTATGGCTTGGTGGCGCGCCGCGTTGGGCATGAAGGGTCTGTAGAAGTTAATCATGCCTAGGAATCGCCGTAGCTGGTTGATTGTTTTCGGTAGCTCGTACCTGGCTATCTCGGCTACGCGGTCTGGAGTTGGCGGATCCCTTCCCCCGAAACCGCGTGCCCTAGAAACTGCACCTCTGTCTTGGCGAAATGACATTTATTGATGTTAATAATAAGGCCGGCGTTGCTTAATTTTGAAAACAGAATTTCGAGGTGTTCTAAATGTTAGTGGAAATTTTGAGAAGCTACTAAAATATCGTCGAGGTAAATGAAACAAAAATTTAGGCCTTGTAACACCGAGTGCATAAGCCTTTGGAAGATACTGCCGGCGTTCCTCAATCCGAACGTCATACGTGTGAACTTGTATAAGCCGAACGGCGTGGATATGGCTGTTTTCGGTATATCGGATTACTCGATGGGTATTTGGTGATAGACCCTCACCAGATCTATTGTGCTAAAGTAGGTTGTCCCTCTCAATTGCTACGTAAAATCGTGAATGAAAGGTATGGGGTATCTGTCGGGTAACGTCGCGTTATTCAAACCGCGATAGTCCCCGCATGGTCTCCATTCCCCGTTCTTCTTGGGCACCAAGTGCAGCGGACTCGCCCACGGACTATCTGACCGCCGACAGATACCTTGCTCCATCATGTATTCAAACTCGTTCTGTGCTATTCGGTGCTTGTCTGCGCTCATTCTTCGTTTCGCGTAGACCGGCGGGCCACGTGTTATTATGTGGTGCGTTACTTGGTGCTTTGCGGCTTTCATTGTTTGCGAGTCGCAGTGGACTTCTTTGAATCTCATTAGTAGCGGCATCACTCCGTCGTCCATGCTTCCTGTATCTATTACCCTGATTGTTGGTACCGCGTTGTACGTTCTCCGGGCTATCGCTGCAATTGAGGTGAGTGGGTCGAGTAATCGACTCCGCTGAATGTCGACCAGTAGCCCCGAATGGTTCAAAAAATCCGCGCCTACGATTGGCATGGTGACATCAGGGATCGTGAATGTCCATGTAAATTTTCTCCGTAAACCTAGGTCTAAATTTAGCAATCTTCGTCCAAATGTTTTCACTACCGTCCCGTTCGCTGCGTGCAGATTGAAATCGGGGTTGTGATTCCTCCGATCGCTAGCGGCTGGTGGCATGACTGAAATATGGGCGCCCGTATCTATAAGGTAGGTTTGGTTGCTTAATGGATCGTATATTTTGAGGCCACAATTCATTGTGTCCCGGTCGCAATTTGCCATCTGCGCCGACTTAGTTAGTTTTTTCCTTTGAATGCGCTCTAGCTCGGGCAAGAAGTTTTGCAGTTAAGTGCCGCCTATCCGAATTTGAAATGGTAATAACACAGCCTCGGTGCTTCGTCTCCATTTGCCTCTCTCGTTTGTCGGGCCGGTGTGGCATTTCTCCTTTGCCTTGACTTCGATCACGAGTTGCTCGGTGAGCGGTTCCTTAGTGGCGTGCGCTCCATGACGTCTAGTCGTCGCAGAATCTCGCTTATCTACGCTGGACTGCGCCATTGTCTCTAGCACACGGTCGGCGAGCTCGGCTAGCTTGGTTGCAGATAACGCTGCTGCTGTCGGTGCTAATACTTCCTGTGCCCGTATTGGCAACCGTTTCAACCACAACGTCTTAATAAAATTGTCCGTAACGTCGGTTCCTTCGCTACTTTGGAGTTTCCGCAGTAACTGGGACGGTTTGCTATCTTCCAACTCAATCCCCTGCAACAATCGATGAATCTGCGTCTGCTTAGATTCGGACAGCCGATCCAATATTATTCGCTTTAAGTCGGTGTAAGGGGTCGCAGTGCGAGGACCGGTGATGACATCGCTGATGTCATTCATTACGCGGTCATTTAGCACGCTTAACACGTGGTGGAACTTGGTGGTTTCCTGTGTGATTCTTCCCAGTGAGAATTGGGATTCTATCACGTGAAACCACAGTTGCGGGTTTTGGGTGATCAGCGGTGTCAATCGAACGGCAAGAGGTGCTACCGTGGCCGAAATTGACTGCGGGGTAGTGTTCGCCGAGTTTGCCGATCTTTCTGCTGTGGGTACCGCCTGTAAACACCTTCGGCTTGCCTCGTGTGATCATCGCTCTCGCTTAGGGTGATGCTCGAGTTGATTCCGTCCCTGCTTCCGCCCTCGCCGTCTGTCATGATAAATATGGTCGATGTGTGTGGGACATGTACTACTCGGTTGTCCTGATGATCCTTTCACTTCACTTTTTTTTTTAACACCAAAACATTTCACGGTTTATTTAAACGGTAGGAATGGTCGTACCCGCGATTACTGTACGTCGTTAGTAATACCACA
Source organism: Tipula helvola (assembly GCA_963556165.1). Classification (NCBI taxonomy): domain Eukaryota; kingdom Metazoa; phylum Arthropoda; class Insecta; order Diptera; family Tipulidae; genus Tipula; species Tipula helvola. The sequence continues at coordinate 192,652,477 of OY744481.1, read as the reverse complement.
ACGGAGTAAATAAACAAGAAAAACAAAAACAAACAAACGAAACGAAACAACAAATAATACGGATATCACTCCACAACAAAACTCGAATCGCCACGAAACAACAATGGTAATCACCAGAACGTTCACCTCAGCGGTCAACAACGCCCCTGTTGATTACGTTGTCTATTGTCGCTGTCGAGCGGGTGGAACTTCCAGTAAATTTCACGACCTGATTTCCTCCCTCGAGTTGATTATTGGAGAAAATATTTTCAATGAATTTGGTTTTATATATTTTCAAAATAATTTTACTACACTGGTTTAATATTTTTTTTAAAATGCTTTGGCCCAACAAGTCGATTGGTATAACAGCCTCTTCCAACGAAATCACAAAACTACAACAGTAGTGCACTTACCCCTGTTGCGCTCCTGCGTGACGACACGGGAGCCGTATCCCTCGGGTGTTGGCGTGCGGACTGCGGTTGCAGCGGCACTTACCGTTAATGCCCTGGATCCCTTTCCAGGCTTACCGGGTCAACAACCCTAATGGGCGGTCGGCGAACGCCGCGATCCTCGTTAACTTATCGGAACCTCGTAACCAATGATGTACTCCGCTGGTGATAATGCTGTGCGGACTGCGGTTGCAGTGGCACTTACCGTGATTGTCTCTGGTCCTCGTTCTTCAACTGACCTGTCTACTGCTACCGAGGTGCGGTTGGTTCTTGGTAAAACCGAATGACCTTCGTTCCCTCTGTTATGGCTGCTCCTGCTTAGCGGATCTGATCGTCCAGATCACGTCGGGGTCACCAATTTATGGGGTGGTTAGTGTGTGTGTATGTGATTTTCCCATAAAATTCTTTGTAGGAGTCTGCCAGCAAGCGTTAAAGCTCGCTCAGGAACTATGTAGGTAGAGTGGCCGTTGATTTAAATTAACTCTTCGACACAATATATACTTCAATTTTGCGTTTTATTATCGTTAATCTCGTTATAATACTTATATCCAATATTTGGTCGTTGGTAATCTAATTATTATTTCGCTATTTAAGCTGCAAGTGGCGACGTGGTTGTTGTCTCGGACGTCGTACACTTATTGTTGGTTTTTCCATTGGAAAAAGCTTTTTACCAACTGACTTGTTTCTTGCATTGGCTATTTGATTCGGCGAAAACCTGAAACTAATGAAAATACTTTCCCACCAATCAACACTTCTTTGACCGGCAGACAGATGGCATTGCTGCCCGCTGAGGTGAATAAACGTGGAAGATATTTCATGGTTACCTTGTTATCATATCTGTCAGATTTGTCACTCTTGTTTACTTACTGTCGTGCCAAACGCCACAATGTTACCAAGTGTCAGCCTATATTTTCATAAAGTGGACTGATCAATCTTTATGAAATAATAAGTGTATTGCTTTGGTAAAAAGGATTAGATTTCGGTTTGGATTTAAAATTTCAGAAAGCAACCCGCTAAGATTTATTTTTGAATTTAATTTTTGTTTGATGTGTTTCATATGAAGTAAATTCTAGTGGTAGGTATTGAAACTAAAAATCAGATTTTACTTAAGGAAATTCAAAAAATAATTGGATTTAGCTGAATCTTTTTTGGTTTTATTTAATGCAATTGTTGTTGTATTTTTTTATAAATTTACCAAAGCAATACACTTAATTTGAACATGTTAAATCTTTCTCGCAATTTTCAAAAATATTCGCAAGAGAGCCCCACCTCTTTTGTAGCTTGACCTGTCCACTTTATGAAAACATAGGCCTACACGTAGTAATATCTCTGAGAGTAAATGTTTTGTTTGTAAATTGTTTGTCTGTGTTATGTGTGTATCTGTGTATGTTGTGTTTATACGAGTTGCATGTGTGTGTGTGTGTTTTTTATGGATCTGGGGAAACATTTATTTACGAACTCCTAGATGAGCAACCAGGAGGAGGATTTAGTTTACGCTGCTACTCTAGTATGTCCCTACGGTTCGACTCGAGCACCCGTAGACACCTGACTATAGTAGCGGCAAAGTCGCTAACCGCGGTCCAATTACCTTTCGACTCCAGTATGAGCTTAACACAATTGTCCGAATACCTGCTCAACCAACCCAACACAATTTGGGCATTCCGGATTGTTTTCAATTTTAAACCTGCACAAATATGTACGCTCGAAAGCATCGTAGCTTGTAAGGAACTGGGTGATTTAAAAGTCGTTTCAACTAGTTTTAGCCGTGACGACAATCGGCCTTTCGAGGACTCATCCCATCATGTCTGCCACCGTGCCGTTGTTTCTGCTCTTGTTGTTAGCCACAACACAATCAGCATCATCAGAGGCCGTACTAAATGCGCTGATAACTCTTCAAGCGGATCTTCTATATATCGCGTTTTTTTCTATCCCTACAGCTCAGTATAGTGAGCGCACCAGTCTACCCTGATGCTCCGTACAACATAATGGAAGTAATTACGTTCGACAGGAGTTTATTGCTCTTTTAGGTTGGACCACCTAAGTTTGGCATTAGCCTAGAGAGCTTAAATCTTCCTATCTTGTCTTGTCCCTGACAAATTCTATGTGCTCCTTGAATGAAAGTCTGGCTTACACCATCATCCCGATGCAACTGATAGCAGGCGTCGACAGAACCATGGGCCATAATTTGGAGAGATACTAACTCCTCAGCTTTCCTGCTTATGATAAGAATCGCTTCCGTTTTATGTTGTGCCAGCGTGAAACGAACAACTGACATCCAGTTTTATACTTTCTGAAGTACATCCGATCATATTGCTGACGTTGTTTCATTTTCAGATCTTCGTTCGATTTCTGGGATCTAATCGGCTTATTGCGGAAAAAGGCTGGAAACAATTTGCTTCACTGTTTTGCCGCAGGTGGGAGCTTTATTTTGTGAACGACTAAGCTTGCCCATTACCCACTTATAAGGTTTGTCCTAATGGTCGCGATCAACCTCCCTGAACATTTCTCCAAAACAGTACCGCTTGCTTTCACGTATGACCTCTTTAAATCTCCTGCGAGCTTCGCGAAATCCATTTTGGAAGACGTTAACTTAAATCCAGCAAACTTCTACCCGCTTTGAGTGTAATGCCAGCTGACCTCTCTTGAGAAGATATCTGTACTGGTAAAGGTAAGGTATACCAGGATTTCCTACACTACAAAGGGCGACATCCAGTATACAGAATGCCTCCATCAGAACCTGCCCCCGGACGAGACGGTCCAAAAAATTTTCAAACTGCTCAATCGGAACTTCAGCCATGGTGAAATCAGCTTCAATATCTCATGCCGATTCTTGAAATAGAAAATGGCCACAAGGCGAAACAGCCGCTTTATTAGTAGTATCGGTCGCTTATTAATCACTTTACTATTCCTGTATTACTCACCAATAAAGGCAATGTTAACTTCTAGCTCGCGTACTGTTTTCGATAACATATCTTGCGGTACATCACAGTGATTCATGTTTAACTGCAAAAATAACATAGCTTAGGATATTGCAACGATCTCTTGAAAGCTTTGAATTTTCTAGACCCCACTATTTGGTTATCCTGACCTTTACCATGGCACAGTAATAGTTTGCTGGGTTTTATCAAAGTGATCCTCCTTTCCGCATTTAATACAAACCTTGGATTAATCTACAGAGCTTTTACAGAGCTTTTAAAGCATCGAATGCACCTAACTGGTGATCTAATTTTCGCCATGATGCGGCAAACTAACCATCCAATCGAATTTTTTATACCCTGTTCTTGTACCACAATATGCTCTAAGCGATTTCACAACGCCTACCTCAAGATCAGTGAATCCCTAAAATTTATTAATTATTGCCTGGTGTACATTCTCCTTAGTTTGTGACCTTATCAAGATCTCTACTCTCAAGGAGCTTCTCATTCGTCTAAGTCAATACTTTGACCTGTACGTTTTCACTCAATATAATACCAAGCGAAGATTTACATAAATGCCGCAGTTTGTGTGGTGTTAGCTTCTGTTAATTGAAGAATCATTTTATCTTTGGCCGTCTGCTTATTCGGGCTACATTCTATCCAAGCTCCTTGAGATTAGCGTCACCTTTAATCTTCTTAAGAATATCAGCGTAGGTCATATTCTCACCTTTACTAATGAAGCTTGCATCCTGCCGAGGTGGTTTTTCTTTACGTTTCCAGATTCTCCTTTACACCTGAAGCCAGGGAGTTTAATCCTCTGGCCCCACCTCACTCGCTCCGTCAAGTGGGATACTCGAAGCTGGACGTGAAGAGTCTTGAGCCACTATTTTGGCTCGACTTGGTTTTTCCCTCTTTTTTTAGTATGCAATGCTGGGCTTCCTTCTTCCCTTTCTCTTTTATCGGAAGCAGCCTCTTAGACTATCGAACCCCTTTCTACTGCTGTCTGTTTTGTGGCCTTAGGTTCATCATCTTCTGTGACGTAGAAAGTGCTGACATTAGGATATGTTTGCGTCATTTGTGTGGCCTTACTTTGTCGTAATGCCTTACACTCTATCTCTTACCCTTTTCATAAAGTACTTCAGGTTCTGATGCACGTAGCATGTTATGTTTGGTTTTTACGAATTCGAAGAGCTTGAATATTCTATCACCCAAGGCCTGGATAGGATTATCGGGCCGGCTGATTGTCGTTATGTATGTTTTGTTTAGCTGTTTTGACAATTTTCAAAAAATTAAAAAAAAATTTTAAAGGTATTTCGGAAAGCATGACCTGCCCGAGTTTACAAAAATATAGGCTCAGACCTAGTTCTGGTAGTTATTTACACTTTCTTTCTGTAGAACCACACTTTCTCAGTACATAGGAATTAAGGAATTAAAATCTGGAATTTAAGAAAATGTTATTTCAGAACGTTGGCTTTTAGATGTTTATAAAGTTAAACAGATTCTAGAATTTAAGTTTGAAATTTAGGATTTTACAAATTAAATAATTCGTGAGCTTGGGAAATTTGGGAATCTGGAAAGTGAAAGTGTTCACAAAAAATTAAAAATTTGAAAATTGGAATTTAAATGACAAAAATGACAAAGGATTAAATTAATCGGACACAAATACAATCAGGTTATATACATATTATTTTCCAAGATGAGCTTGACATTTCACGGAAGACAGAAACGCAATATCAATAGCAGGTCTTGAATCATTACTATTCTCATCGATATTTAAATCTCGTCCTATTGGTCCTATTGTAGAGAGTATTTAGCTTTGAAATACTCGTACCTCTTCTATTGTTAGCCGTAATACCGCATCATCACTTCTTATGGTTTCCAGTAATTCATGGAATTCTGCTTCAAAAACAAAAAAAAAAGTAATAAAATAACCTTTTGTATAAATAATGTCAAAATGAATGCTACATGATGTCAAGTATATCCAAAATGTAAACATAAGAATTTCATGACTAATGGTTTATGTACATAATATGTAATATGTATATTGAAAAATTGTGTTGCTAATTTTCTCAAGAATTGTATTATGACATCTTCAAAGTTATAATATCAGCAACAAAAATCGAAAGGTATAATACCAAAAATACATAGATTAAAGCTTCACGAACGTTTATTGTATTTTTTATCTTTAATCGAATTAATAACATTTCGCTTCAAAAATGGAAGAAAGTGGTTGGGGTTCGTAAATGAAACCATTAAATAGCTGAATAATGATATAAATTTGGTATAAGCGTTAAAAATTATTTTATGGACATCTTTACGATACTAATAACCCGCATGAGTTCATCACGATGATTTTTTTGATAATTATTTGGCATTTGTTGTCGAGCAGTGTACATATACTAGCTATTGTATTTTAAAATATTGTTGCGTAAATCGATACAATTAAGTGTTAATGTGTGTTAGTATGTACACAGCTTTTGCAAGTAAAATAAATTTTCTAATCACAAATTTATGTGTTTACGTGTCAAAGGGATATCAATATAATGTATGATTAATAATCCGGCTTCATCTTATACTGATATTTCTTATACTTTTTTTATGATTTTGATATATTACGCTCGAATAAATCATTACATAAGTATTAATATAATAAAATCGGAGACATTGATTGATAGCGACAAAGCTCTTAGAAAAAAAAAGCGACATAACATTTATTTATTCGATAGGAAGTGAAATTATATTTGCTAATTAGTTCGTAAGAACGTCTCAAACTCTTAAAATTTTTATTTTTTTTTCAAATTACTGTTAATTAAACTGAAAAATTACGTAAAACGTGAATAATAAAAATGGAATTTTAACGTATATAATTAACCTAGTAAAATAAGTATTCATGAAATTTTTCGAACCACAGATTTTTATAGATTTTCATGTTTTGCATAAGGAAAAATAATTTTGTATAATAATTTAGTGTGTCTGTCTGTTAGTTTGCATGTCTATCAACCCGTCGGTCTGATATATATATATATATATATATATATATATATATATATATATATATATATATATATATATATATATATATATATATATATATCAGTGATGAAAAACGTTATTTGTGTAACGTTACACATTATAACGTTATGTTATTAATTAAAATAATTTATTATAATTTTTTTTTAAATTTATTTTTTTTTATTTTTTTTTTATTTTTTATATTTTCATGTCATAACGTTTTTGTGTCAAAACGTTACATAATTCGTCGGCTACACAAAAATATTAAAAATGTATAACGTTACACATAACGTTATGGTAACGTTACACATAACGTTATGTAGTGTGTTAAACGTAACGTTTTTCATCACTGATATATATATATATATATATATATATATTATATATATATATATATATATATATATATATATATATACATATAACCCTGCGCCATTGAAATGTTCGATTTCGATTATTTACTATTTCATGCAATTCTCTCATAGATTTTACCTCATTCGCTATTTTTTTTTGTTTTTCAGCATATTTCACGCCTTATTAGGTATTTAAAACCAAACTAAGGATGAAATATTCGTTCGGTTTCAATTAAGTAGTCAAAGAGTTAATTTTACAAAGTGTCGCTCTAAATTAAATGCTAACGAAAAAGCCAAAATTTTGCAAGCAAAGGCAAAAAGTACGCACATTCACAAATTGCAAGAGTAATTTAGTGTAGCCAAACAGCAATTAGAAAGTTTTTAAGGCACTATTCTGAAAATCAAACGATAATTTGGCTCTGATGCAAAGAGGAGAACTTCTGTTTCAACAAATCGAATTTCAGATATTTAGATCTTAAGCAAAGGTTTGCTACGGCTTTGGAGCTGAGAAATTAGCTTCTAATAGCAACAACCGACACTATTTCAGTTCATACTATTAAAAGGAACTTGGTTTATATGCTTGTCGACCTACGAGAAAATCATTACTGACAGCAAAATTGTCAGCTGCAAGCCTCAAATTCGCAATAGAATGAAAAAACTGAATGCCCAGGGACTGGCGTTGGTTCATATTCTCGGATAAATCCAAATTCAATATCTTTGGACCCGATGTAAGGGCAAGGGTTCGGCGACGAAAAGGCAAACGGTATTTAACAGAATGTATTTCGCCTACAGTGAAAAATTCACCATATGTTATGGCCTGGAGAGCCATAACAGCCTTTGGAGTTTGATCACTAAGCCTTCTGGATAGTTCAGAAACCGGAGGAAAATATAAAAAAATTATCGAAACCTGAATCGTGACTATTGAGGACCCGACTCAATACATCGGTATTCCACTCTTCCAGAACGATTACTCTCCGCGTGTTATTGATGTTATTTGTGAAGTAAGAATGCTTAATTTTAATGTCTATTTTGTTTAGGTAGCCGAATTTAAAAATAGCTTGGTGACTGAGTCGTTATCCTGGACAGGAAATAGTCCTGACCTCAATATTGTTGAAAATATTTGGTCCTTCATGGGAAAGAAGATTACAAATTACAAGCTGAAAAGTGCCAAAGAGCGGAAAAAACTTATAGAAAAAGTCTGGTTTGAAGAAATAACAATATATTATTTAATCAAACTTTAGAATTCAATGCTGATCGGGTTTAAGGCCATCATAAAAGCCAAGGGCTGGGTTATTAATCATTGATTTTAAAAAGTTCAATTTCTCTCAAAATATTTTGGTTGAGATTTTTTTTTTTTTTTTTTTTCATTTTATTTTATTACGACTGAGACTGCGCTCATCTAGCAATTTTTCTTTCAAATACAAATTTTTATATATCTAGTAAAATTCACGTTTGGTTGGGGTGTAACCCACTGGTTAGCCCCATAATCAATTAAACCTATTTACTAATTTTAGTTTGGTAAGTTCACTAGGTCAAGTGGCCTCGTTCTTTGGAGTCTTCTTTCAACGACAGGGTTATCTATCATATGGCGAATATAGGGGTTTCCATGTTCCTGGAGCCTTATTTCGTGTTTTGCGGCATGCATTTTTATTTCCTCTTTGATGTATTCCATCCGTAGGTCCCTGTGAATGTCTTCATTTCTTGCGTACCACGGAGCACTGACGATGCTACGAAGAACCTTGTTTTGAAACGTCTGTATCATTTTGGCGTTTGTTTGCTTGGTACATCCCCAGAGTTGTATACCGTAGGTCCATATCGGCTTCAAAATTTGCCGATATAGCAGCAGCTTATTGTGAATTGTAAGCTCAGAGCCTCTACCTATGAGCCAATACATTTTTCTGAACTTTATGTTAAGTTCTTCTTTTTTCTTTTTGACATGCTCTCTCCACTTAAGCTTAGCATCGCGGGTCATGCCAAGGTATTTAGCTGTATTTGCATATGGCACGAGTCGCGAGTTAATTTCTATAGGTAGGTGGCAAGCCTTTTGATAAGTAAAGTTAATATGCGTGGATTTTGTCTCATTAAGTTTGATTCGCCAACGCTTTGTCCAGTTACAAACCGCATTGGTCATCCTCTGGAGTTTGCTCGTTGCATCAGCGACATTATTTCCAACTGCCATAATTGCTGTATCATCTGCAAAGGTGGCTATGGTTCCTTCATTTGTGGTTGGTATGTCCCTTGTATATAGTAAATACAGGATCGGTCCTAAGACACTCCCCTGCGGGACACCGGCAGAGATTTTCTTTAGCTCAGAGTATTCATCCTCATATTTCACTCGAAAGTGTCTATTGGATAAATAAGACATTAGTATGGCATAGAATTGTCTCGGTAGATCTCTATGCAGCTTGTATTCCAGACCACTGTGTCCAGGAATATGCTTGAGCATACTTTTTTACGTTCTAACGTTCTTTCAATTATGTTGGTGATTCTATGGACCTGTTCAATTGTAGAATGCTTTTCTCTGAATCCAAATTGATGTGGAGGAATTAGTTGTCGGTCCTCAATTATTGGTTTAAGTCTCTTTAGTAATAATTTTTCAAAGAGTTTTGACATGATTGGCAGCAGAGAAATTGGCCTGTATGATTTTTTATCGTTAGGTGGTTTATCAGGTTTTGGTATCATGATTACTTCTGCTACTTTCCATTGATTCGGAACATATTTTAACCGAAAGCTCGCATTGATTATGTGTAGTAGCTTACGAAATCCTTTGTTAGGTAGAGCTTTGATAATTTGGCAAGTAATCAAATCATACCCTGGAGCTTTTTTAACATTCATGTTAGTTTTCACTTCTTCTTTTAATTCTTTGAGAGTTACTGGCCGTATTTCAAACTTATCCAGCTTGTGAATAGATATTATATTTTCATTGGCAGTTTGTCTTGGTAGTGGTTGGAAGGTTTCCTGGAGATACTCCGCAAATAGATCAGCCTTCTCTTTGTGGCCTCTTGCCCAGGTTCCATCATCCTTTTTAAGTGGAGGCACTTGCATTTTGGGTCTTTTGAGTCCCTTCGTCGCCTTCCACAGTGAGTAATCAGAATTTTTTTCATCAGTTAGGCTAACTAGATATCTGTTGATTGATTCATTTTTAATTTCTTTAAGAAGGGATTTGAGGCTGTTACATAAATTGTTAAGAATTGTTTTGTTCTCCGGTGTTCGATTTATTTGCCAGGTTTTACGAGCTCGTCGTTTTTCTCTTACTAACTCTCTAACTTCCATTGGGTAGGATATGTTAAGCGTCTTCTTATTTTGTAAAATGGGAGTGCTTGCCAATGCAGCATAGTGAATTATTTCATTGAGTTGCTCCAATTCGTCTTCCAACTGTCGAGAATTTCTTATCGGTACCTGGAGATTGATTTTGTCCTCCATTATTTCACGAAAGAGATCCCAGTTTGTTTTTGAATTTGTTAATCTGGGTGCACTTTCCCTTTGAATTACAGTTTCACTGACTGTCATGATAACCGGTGAGTGATCCGATACTAGAGAATTGCTGTTTTCAATGTGAATATAGTTCTGAGATTTACCTCTTGCTACATAAAAGTCGATTAGGTCCGGTATCTTAGCTTCGTCACTGGGCTAGTATGTTGGGGAACCACCAGAGTAAAATTCACATTTTGATGTCTGGGCTGCTTGAAACAATTCTTTACCCTTTGACGTCGTAAGTCTAGATCCCCAATAGGTGTTTTTTGCATTAAAGTCTCCTCCAATAATAAAATCACGTCCTAATGATTTAAATAGTTTAATGTAGTCCTCCCTTTTCAAGTTATGCCGGGGAGGACAGTATATTGCGGAGACAGTAAGCTGTCTGTGTTTAATGTGAATCCTAACAGTGGTGACTTGCATTGTTTCTTCTTCGATTTCTGTTTCTACATGGTGTTTTATATTTTCTTTTATTAGTAATGCTGAACCACCTCTTGCTCTTTCCGCTGGATGAATGGAATGATATAAGTTATAACCTCGGATTTTAACAAACGAAGATTTAACAAAATGGCTTTCGGATATTAGAAAAATGTCGATTTTTTCTGTATTTAAAAATATTTCTATTTCTGGAATATGTTGCATAAGTCCATTCGCATTCCAGATTGCTATTCTGAAAGTTGTGTTCTTACTTAACATTTTTTATCTGATTGCGTTGTGGGAGTTGCATTTTCTTCAGCTGATCAAATATCATGTTGTTCAGGTTACTTTGGTCATCTAGCCGCTTTGTAATAGCTTCGATGCTGTTCATAATGTTTTCCATAATTCGATTATTTTCAGAGCCCATATATTTGGTTGAACCCGAGCCTTTCACTACCTGAGCAAATGTTCTTCTTTGCCCTGCGTTGCTTGGTTGTGGATTTTGATCCATCTGATTTGATGGTTGAATCCTTCGAATTTCATGATTTTGCGATTGATTTCGTGATTTATCTCTTAATTTTTGTAGGTGTTTAGCAACCTCACAGCCCCGATAATTGGCCGGATGTTGGCCTTTACAATTTATACACTTAGCTGGTACATCTCTCCCTATTGTACATGCCTGGGTAAAATGTTTACCTGAGCATTTTACACATCTCGGATCCCGGCTGCAATATTTTTGGGTGTGATTAAATCCCTGACATTTCTTGCATTGTGGTATGCGTGTAGTGGTTCTCCTCATAGGTTCAATTTTTACCTTCATGTGAAGAATTGCTTTTATACCATAAATATTTTGAACATTTTCTGAGTTATCAAATACTAGCATAAAAAGAGGGAGTCCCCTTTTATTGAAAGTTGGGTTTCCTTCTTGGTTTTCTATTCTCTCTTTTTTAATCATATTCACAGCATCTAGTATTTTAAGACCTTTATTTTTTAAGTCTTCCATTATTTCTTCGCTTGAGCAAGTGTGATGCAAACCTCTTGCCATAACTTTTATCGGACGAGCCTGTTTGTCCTCATAGGTAAACCACTGATACTTTTCAGCATTCAGCTTCATAGATAATGTTCTATAGGTTTCTGAGTCCAGAGTATTAATTTTCCAAACGTCATTGTTTAGCGCTGTTACCTTATATTCTTTGTCAGTAACCGATTTCATCAGTGACTGAATTATTGGGTAACTGGTTACTCCCACGATACTTATTGGTGGGGGGAGGGGGGGGGGGTTTCTTTCGGTTGCACCAGTTTTGGTGCAATGTTCTTGGTAGATTTACTACCTTTCGGTTGATTGGCCTCAGGTTGGACAACTTCCGGTTCGGTACTTGTAGTTCCACTAACATTTAGTTGTTCAACCTCAGGTGACGATTCAGCTTTTCTTTTCTTACCCTTCCTGGAATGTTTTTTTTTTCTTCTTTAGGATCCAGTTCGTCTCCCTTTCTAATTCATCCTCATCAGTGAGATAGTTGACTTTCTTTAGTTCAATACTCTCTAATTCGCTTTGTTCTTTAGCATCCCGATTCATTTTTGGAAGTTCATTTTCTCGCTTTAGATACTCAATTTCTTCGCTTAGCTTGGCAAATGATTGCTCCATCTTCTGTAGCCTCTCAAAGAGATCCATATTTTCCTTTTCTAGGTCAACAGTTCTTTCACTGAATTCTACTGCTCGCATTGTAAAATTTCCGCTGGCATCACTTCTTTCATGGAGTGTTTGGTCCTCCTCAAAATCCATAGGGCCAGCCTTCGAAGAGGATGGATCTCCCCCGGATGTATTGTCCAGTCGACTGACTGGAGTACCACTTGGGGTAATAACTTTCTCGGACTTATGCATTGCATAGAGTCTTGCTGGTGATCGTGGCACTATGGAACTTCTTCCAAATGGATTTACAGAACTTATCACCTCTGAAGTATTGCGGTCATTGGATAACGACGACTGGGAGCCAGCTTGCTCACCCCTCAAAGTCGCCGGCACTGGGTATCCGTTTCCCTGCGCCGTAAGGTTTTCTCCATTAGAGTCCCCCATATTGGTTATTATATTCAGGGAACCACCCCTAGCTAGTTTTGGTCCACGAATGGTATTTTATTTCCCATTTACCCTCCGACAAGTCGGTTAGGGTTTCCCCCTATCCGCCACCTGGGGACGCGCCCGATGGGAGACTAGCAGCTCCACACGAGTTTGGTTGAGATGAATTATTTTATTTCTGTTAATTCTTATTTTGAATTAAAATTACCATTGTCAACAAAAAACTATTTTTCAATTGAAAAAACTTTGTTAAAAACACTGTAAAGACCTACCAAATTTTTACGAGGTAGAGCAGTATTATTCCTTATCCGACGTTATGTAGGTCTAAAATGTCGGATTACCGTTCTTTTTATTTGAATATATTCGGAATAGTGTAAAAATTGTTTTGATAATCAGAATCTATCATTTTTGCCATCTACTTTTGAAGCAAACGGTAGTATTTCCAAAATTTACTTTAAAAATTCAAACCGAACATTTCAATGGCGCAGGGTGTATATATATATATATATATATATATATATATATATATATAATTACGTATTTCGTATTTTAAAAGTTGTTAAAAAAATTTATTTTAATTTTTTTTTTTTAATTTTTATTTTCTTAAAATGGTTTTACAAGTTTTTTCTTTAAAATCTAAAATCGGACTAATTTCTTTAAATCTAAATTTCTTTAACTCTAAACCCTAAATTACTAACTCATCAAATTTGCCTAGACTCGATGAACATGATTCTATGATCACGTTGATCAACCATGCGCTTAAAACAGTTTATGTTGCAGAATTGGATTTGCTGCGCTAATTGTCTTATCAATCAAGTCACGTTGTTTATCTTTTGCTTGCGTGGCAGTTTCTATGGGAACTGTAACCGTAACTCCTCCCTGGGGTGAAGAAAAGTCGTCCTCGACTTTGGTTTTAATGCCAGCTTCTTTTAACAATCTGTTATACGATATTTCCTTTTAATTAAAAACGATCTTTGGTGTAGAAGCCTATCAATTTATTTTGTAAATACTTCACAAACTGACGTTTCGGATACTTTCCGTATCCATTCTCAAAGATTTCTAAAATTTTTTTAGAAAAACGTCGAAAATAATTATAAAAATACATCAATATAATACCAACAAAATGTTCTAACCTTATACAATTTCAAAAAATACACTTACAGAGAAAAAAAAAAATTAAATTTTTCGTATGTAAAATTAATCAACAATAAACTTTCTTGTGAAAACATAACAAGAAAAATGATTGCTACGTCAACGGTAACTACCAAATCGAAAAAATTGTAGAGAAAAACCTTGTAAAACACTATAAGATTCACTCCAACCTGGAATAGAAAAAATCATGAACCAGAAATGATGATGAATGAAAGGGACAATGAAATAACAATAATAAAATACGATAATATGAATAATACCACTATCTTATCTAGAAACTAAAGAAAACTCAATTTCGTTCAACCCGATAGGTTTAAGATCACAGAAAATATTACTATTATTTTACGGTTGGGATTAGTTCGAGGAACACACCAATGCATGACAAAATGAAACTTGAAGAAAAAACTTCACTTAACGGAATAAAAAGTTATATGAGTCATGAATATATTCACAATCGTTCTGTCTGTTGATAGTGTTAGTATTATTTTTTATGTGTAACATCTCTAGGATGCGTCTTCTATTTAAGTTAGATTCATGCTCTAAAATAGTTGTACTGTCTATACCAATCTTGTGAGAAATACGAGATAAATGTGCAGACAAAGCACTAATATTTTCTACAACCATTCCACCATTATTTGAAAATCTCGTTGCATCATAGTTGTGCTGGTAAATACGATTCTTTAGATACTGTTTTGTCTGCCCGATATATACACACCCACACTGACACTGTACTTTGTACACAACGTTACTTCTAAGCTCTGTATCTACCGGATCTTTAAAACGAGAGAAAACGCTTTGATTAAGGTTAGTATTTGAACGACCTACTACTTGAAAATTAAATTTCCTGAGACAAAATTTGATTTTATGAAAAAGATGCTTTACAAAAGGAATCGAAATGTAATTTGTGGTGTCAGAAGTGGGCGTGGTATTAACACGACGATTATTAGATGGATTGTGAATGGTTGTGTTGATTATGGATTTGATCATATTAATAGGATAATTATTATTCAATAAGGTTTGGGTCAGTAGTTTTAAGTTTTTCTTATGGAAAATGGAATCTGATAAATTTAAAATTTTTTGGGTTAACAATTGTACTGTGTTGCGTTTGTAAGAGTTCGGCAAATGAGAATGATAGTTCAAATACCTCCCTGACCAAGTAGCTTTATGATACCAGTCAGTAACGACAGTGTCATCATTATTTCTAATGATTAAAAGATCTAAAAAGGGTAAACATCCATCCATCTCAAGTTCTATGGTAAATTTTAAATTGCTGTTAAATAAATTAAATTTATCTAAAAAATATTGAATTTTAGTTTCTGGTATGACCGTAATAATGTTATCCACGTACCGATAAAAAAACAAAGGTTTGAAATCAAGAGACTTAAGAACACTAGTCTCTAAATATTCCATGACCATATTGGCAACAGCAGGACTTACTGGTGAGCCCATTGGTGAACCGAAAAGTTGCTTGTACTTTCTCCCATTGAAAGAAAATTCACAATTTGTTAAAATTAAGTCTAAGGCTTCGATGAATTGAAGTTTAGTTAATTTAGTTTTTGATTTTAACTTAATTTCCTTCCAATTTTTGTTGACTAAGTCCAATACTAAATTGCTATCAATGCTAGTAAACAATGAGACTACATCCAACGATATAATTTTATGGTCACACGGATTTTTCCCATGTTTTATTCTATCCCGAAACTCTTCAGAATTCTTTATGGATGAGAAGGACTTCCCTACAAAAAAATTTAGAATGTTAGAAATATAAGAGGACAAAGAATACAACGGAGTACCAATCGAACTAACAATTGGCCTAAAGGGAGTATTCAACTTGTGGATCTTTGGTAAGCCATAAAACCTAGCCAAAATTCCATTATGATTTTTTAAACTGGCACCCGTATATAAGTCGATCCTCTTATCTTTCACCCAGCCTGTGATCATTTTATTAATTTTGTCTTTTACTAAAAGGGTACTGTCTTTTCTAATTTCCTTATAAGTCTTGACGTCGCTAAGTAACAGTTCAATTTTGTTAATGTAGTCACTCTGGTTTACTACTACGGTTACGTTGCCCTTATCAGCTCTAGTAATCAAAAGTTCAGGGTGATCTTTTACAAAATTTTTGGTTTCTATAACGTTACTTATTTGATGTCGTTCATTTTCACTAACAAATTTTTTATTATGATCTCCTTGCTTTTTAAAATTAATCAATATATTCACTATCTCACTTCTTATAACCGATTTATCAATATCTGCAAACTTATGGTCAGATAATTTGCCTTCAATGTCGGCTACAATATGAGTATACGGAATTGATTTGTGATGTATTGGTGGACAAAATTTCTCGCCTAATTTCAACACATTTTTGACATTTTCAGGGATTATACAATTAGAGAGGTTTACTAACCATTTATTGGAATCAACATCTTCACTAATCCTATCAACATTCACCACCCCAATGTTATTAGGACATAAATCATTTTCCATTTTACAAAACTTTTCTCTATGTTTCAATTTGATAATTTCGAACCGCCTGTTATAATAAATATCTATTTTAGTTATAAACTTAGCGAAATAATATCTAGAAATTTGAATTTTGATGATGTTAGTCAATTGATAGGTTGATTTGTTAATATTATTAATACAACTAAAAATTTCGTTAATTTCCTGTGTGATTACCCCAAAAATAAAGCGTCGCTGAAGTTTGTTGAAAATTTCTTCATTAATCCCAAAAATATTTTTTAACAACCGGTTTTTGGAGAAACATCCTTGTTTACGGCACCTCAACAGAAATAATTTTTTGTTGACTGACTTCGCCAATTTCAATTTGAGCTTCATTAATTTTTTCATATTTTTGGTAACAGAAACACCATATTTGTCTCTGATTGTCTGGAAAAACACTTGAGTTGGCATTTTATTTCCTTGTATTTTTACCCACTATTCTTCACCAAATAGTGTAAATTTATGATTATGATGATCTTAGGCTTTATTCTTCAATAATTAAAAACGATCTTTGGTGTAGAATTTTTATAATTATTTTCGACGTTTTTCTAAAAAATTTTTAGAAATCTTTGAGAATGGATACGGAAAGTATCCGAAACGTCAGTTTGTGAAGTATTTACAAAATAAATTGATAGGCTTCTACACCAAAGATCGTTTTTAATTATTGAAGAATAAAGCCTAAGATCATCATAATCATATTTCCTTTTCTCGAATGATTTTGTTTGCGTTTTTACCCTTTTTAATCTTAAGGTACTTATATTTACAGGTCACGTATAACACTAACAGAAATACGCATATTGATGAGAATAATGTACCTCCTGAAAGAATCTGTAACCAATTTTGGTGGTTGTATTGCCTTAAATACATATGGTCTAGTTGTTTCCTGTTCTTAATCTTGTTCGATTGAGGTTATGTTTTGACTCACTGTCCTTTGACGAAACATGTTTATATTATAGAGTGTTCCAATAATCTCCTCGTTCTCGCTTTCTATTTCGTAAGATTGAAATTTCTTTTTGTTGATCTCTACTGTGCAGTTCCAAATGTTTACTAAAAAGTTCCCTGTCAGGTTTCTGTTATCGGGTCCGCAGTTCGTCGATAGTTCGATGTTTTTTGCATTATTTATCAGTATTCTGCCTTCGGAGATCCATTGCACCGTTGTTCCAGCGATTTAATACAATTGTCTTTGTATTCCTTTATCTCCGAGTGTCTCTGTACATAGCTATTATAGTTTGTTGTGGTGAATAATTTTTGTTTGTTTCTAATAAGGTATTGCGGATAATCTTCTGTAATGCTGTTATTGATGTTTAATGGGATTACTCTTATTACTGTGGATGTCTCATCTTTCAATTTTGGTACCTCTAATATGTAAAGGAGCGTTTTATCATTGACTGTGATTTTTGGTGTAATGAATTTAAGTGCTTCGTCTGGTATTGTTATGTTTACTCCTTGATTAGTGAGCATGTTCTTTACTGCAATTATTTCCTTCAGCGAAAGGATCTTGTTGCTGGGTAGTGCTACTTTTGTTCTAATAATCGCATCCTGGATATCTTCCAAAATTTTATTGATTGTATCAATATGCATATTAATTCAGTTAACGCGACTCTGTTAGCCATTGTTGTACTGGTTATCACTTCATTTATCGTATTTGTTAACAGCTGTATTCTCTTGTTGATCTGTTCATTTATCCGGAATTGTTGATTATTTCCGTTTATGAGTTCGTTCATTGTTGTATTAATTATTCTTAGATCATCGGCATCTGGGTTTCCTGCTACCCATTTCCATGCTGTTCCCAAAGTATCCCATCTTTTCTGTCTGGGGCTTTTCGGTGGTTTTATTTGAATTAAGTTATTATATAAAGTTTTACTTTTCTGTTTGACTATACTATATAATTCCAATTTATCTTTATCTATCTTATTTATTACGTGGTTAGTAATTAATTCTACGGTAAGTTCTAAGTTAGTAATGTTTATAGGGTGTATGATTCTAATGGATCCTGTTTGAATTTTACATTTATTTAATTTTATTAATAATACTGGATCCTCATGCATATGTCTTATTTCTAATTTTTGAGCAGCACAAACCAAATATTTTAAATTGATAATAATTAATAATTTCGTTAATAATAACATTCTGAAATGAAACAAAACATTTACAATTAATATTTCTTTAATCGTTTAATCTTATTTTTATTTCTTTTGATATCTCTCCTGGTTTTAAATGTTTTATACGTTATTTCTTTTGCTATTGATTTAATACCCCTCGGCTGTGTTTTTGTTCTTATGTTTGGCTTTAAGAATACTATTTGGTTTTCTGATAAATTTGGGGATTCTTCTTTGACTCTATTTTTCTCTACTACTTTATTTTTTACTTTTTCTAAATTTTCGCATGTTTCTCTAAAAATGTTTTTAGCATTTTCTGTAATTTCGATGGGATCCACTACATTATTTTGATTGAAGATTATCTCGTTTGGCGTGAAGCCAGTTGATGAGTGGATCGAATTGTTATAGAGAGCTACTGCTAACTCTATAACACTTGCTGTAGTGCCATTAGGTAGTTTATTCTTGTTTGTATTATATATCTCAATAATGGTAGAATGGGTTTTTTCAATTTGCCCATTCGATTCAGACGAGGATGCATACTCAATTTTTGAATTTAGTTTACTTAAATATTCTTTAAATTGGATTGACTTAAAAGTGGTTTCATGGTCCGAAATTATTATGTTCGGTATACCGAAAGAAGTGAAATATTTGTTATTGCTTTTTCTATATCGATCAAGTTTTTTGATTCAATTTGAATCATCTGAAGGTGTTTAGAGAATGCGTCAATTATTGACAAAAAACTGGTTTTATTTATTGTGAAGATGTCGATATGCACTCTCTCTAGTGGTTTGCTTTCGTTCATATTTATGTAGGTTACATAAGGTACAAGAATTTGTGTAACTACTTACTTTTTTAATGATGTTTGGAAACAAGTATGCTCGATGAGTCTTGAATTTTTTGATAAAGACTCTCTGGAGCTAATATGGCTGATTGTTTGCCATTATGGAATTTTTTTAGGATATTGGTAATATCGTCTTCATTGAAAGATTCTTTCACGATAATCACCCTTTTGAAGTTAGGGAACACTTCCTCATTGATTATTGTATCTAAGTTAGAAATCCTGAATATTATTTCGTTCTTGTAATAATTTATCGGGCGATCTGAAAAATGTACGTAGTAATCGCTCGATGTATCAGCGGAATGGATTGTATCAGATTCGCTAGGAGCATGATTTCTAATCGATTCATTTTCTGAACTAGTGTTTTCAATATTTGATTCGTCTGAATTGTGAAAATTTACCTCTTTAGTTTGTTTATCTTGTGGGATTCTACTGAGTGCGTCGGCTACTACATTGGTTTTGCCTTGCTTGTAGACTACGTCGTCGTCAAAATTTTCAAGCTCCAAGCGCCATCTCAGAATTTTGAAATTTTTATCCGAATTTTTTATGAAGGTAAGCGGTTTATGATCCGTAAGAAGCGTAAACTTATTTCCGTAAAGGTAGGGTTTGTATTTTTAAACGACCCAAATAATGGCCAGCGCTTCTTTTTCATTCGTTGCGTATTTATTTTCAGTACTGTTCAGAGTCCTGGACGCGAATGCAATTGGTCTTTCTACTTTATCATGCATTTGTGAAAGCACCGCGCCTAAAGCATGTTCCGATGCATCCGTTGTAAGGATGAACGGTTTCGAAAAATCGGGATAAGCCAATATTTGATCGGTGGATATTATTTCTCTTAGTGTTTTGAACGATCTTTCGTACTCTGGGTCAGTTATGTTTACAACCATGCCCTTTTTTAAAAATTTTGTCATGGGTTTTGTGATTTTCGAGTAATCCCGAATAAACCGACGGTAGTACCCTGACAAACCGAGAAATTGTTTAATTTGTTTCTGAGTGGTCGGTAGTGGCCACTCTAGAATTTTTTGTATTTTGTCCGGATTTGGCTTGACTCCTTCCTGTGTAATTACGTGACCCAGGAATTCGGTTTCTTTTTTTAAAAACTCGCACTTGTCGAGTTGAATCTTTAGATTAAAATTTGACAGTCGTTTGAGCACTGTCTGAAGATTTTCTATGTGGTTGGCTAAATTGAATCCGACAACTATAATGTCGTCTAAATATACATAGCAAATCTTTCCCACTAGTCCGTGTAGGACATTATTCATGGCTCTTTGAAAAGTCGCAGGGCCGTTTTTTAAACCAAATGGCATTCGAGTAAACTCAAAGTGCCCTTGGTCGGTTGAGAATGCTGTTTCTCTTGAGAGGATTTGTCCATCTGGATTTGATGGAATCCTGATTTCAGGTCTAATGTTGTAAAGTAAGTGGATTTCCCCAAACTATCTAATATCTCCTCGATCTGTGGTATGGGAAATTTGTCGTCGATAGTTTTATCATTTAATTTCCTGTAGTCAATGACTACCCTAATTTTACGTATACCTGAAGCGTCTGGTTTTTTGGGTACAACCCAAATTGGGGAGGAATAGGGGCTGCTTGAATTTCGGATTATCCCGCTATCCAGCATTTCCTGTATATGGTCCTCTACGTCCCTTTTAAAATTACGGGGGTATCTGTAGGTTCTAGTATATACTGGTGTTTCGTCTTTTGTTATTATCTTGTGCTTGATTACTGTTGTTGCAGTTATCTTTTCATTTTGCTTCAACAATACTTCTTGGTGATCGTAAATGGTATTCACGAGAATTTGCTTCTCGTTTTCGCACAAGTGATTTATCCTAATTAAACTTTTGATAGTTTTCTTATCTATAAGTGTATCTCCATACACTTGAATCGGTTTAATGGTCTCGAAATTATAGACATTTAAACCTAGTTTAGGTAGTTGTTTTGGAGGATCGGGGTCGTTACTAAGTATTTTTACTGTAGTTTTGAAATTTTTTGATTTGTACAATCCAAGTGGTAAAATAATGTTTTCTTTTAATTCTTGGTGATTAGTGACTAACCATTCACCATTTTTTGCGGTATCAAACGTTACCGTATGATGGTAACAATTTTTACTTGGATAATATTTGTGGAATTTTATGATTATTATATTCAATGAGATTGTGAGAGATTTGTAGTCAATTTTCGCATCTAATTGAGCCATTGACATATTCATGGATTCCATCAAAATATTCATGGAAATTAAGTTCATAATATGATTGTGGTGGTACGCTGTGTCCTAAAAAGTTAATTTTTCCAACTTTTGTTACTTTTTGTGTGCCTAATATGTTTTTACTTCTGATTCTTGGGATATTAAGTGGTCTGGTATTATTTTTGGCCTAATTATATTTTTATTAGCGCCAGTATCAATAAGCAGTTTAATTGTTTGGTTGGTTAATCTATTATGACATTTAAGAAAAGGAAGATAATTTAGTCTTCCGAGTCTGAATTGTGGTCCTCCCAACAATTTTCGGTATTTTGGATTTCCACTTCTTGTTCTTTATCAATGTCGTTACGGATCTCTATATTATGAATTGCGTTTTTAAACGTCCTTTTCGAACGGATTGAGGGGTCGACCTCCATTGGTACTGATTTTTCCTGAACCGGCCAATGTTGGTTCTTTGAACTAATTTGTTCCGAATTTTTTTTCGGTTGAAAATTGGATTTTGCTTGGTTATTAAGTTTTTGTGAGTTACCCGATATAACTTCATTGGAATTAAATTTACAAAGGAAGGCATAGGCTTCCTCTAAGTTTTGTGGTTTAGCGGCTTGAGCGTAGCCGAAATATGGTCTCCTTAGACCCGACACAAACGCTGCTAATGCATCTTCTTCAATAAATGCATTGATAGCGTGCCATGATTGATTATATTGTGGCTTTTGTTTAGCCAATGATTTAATATTTTGAACTACATATTTACTTCACTTTATTGAAATAGACGTGTACTGATAAATCATTTTGCTTCGTTGACCAAAGCTGTGATTTATAAAATGGAAGTTCCTGTTTATCGCCTAACGATTCTAATAGGATTTCTTTCATTTCCAAAAATGTACGAGGGTTTCCAGCTAAGCAAAGTATATCCTTAGCTTTTCCCTCTACTTTGTTTTTTATTGCTTGTATATATGTACAAGCTAAATTGTTGGTGGGTGACTAATGGTTCGAATACTTTTAAAGTTTCTTCCGCTGTGGTCAGCCACGCCGTCAACTGTTTTTTATTTCCATCGAAAGACGGAATTGATTTAATAGGATCAGGGATCCTAAATAAATCTACTGTAATTTTTTCCTCTTTTTGTGGAGGTGGAAGTACCTCCGTTTTTTGATTCAGATACGTTAGTAGCTGATCATGTTCACCTTGCTTTTGACTCAATTTTGCCAATTGGTCTGAGATTGCTGCGAGCTGTGCTGCAATTTGTTCCATATCCATTTGATTTTGCAAGTCTACTGATTCTATGTTTCTATTTGCAATATAAACTTCAATAGACTTTTTGCTTTTCATTCACTGGATTTATGGTAATTCAATCGTCTATATTGACTATAAGTGAATTTGTGTCTATCTAGTAGTGCACAAATTAAAATTATGTCTTTTCGTGTCTATTTAATAGTGCACGATGGTGACAGTTTCAGTAAATACTAATAGAATTTACAAAAAATTTGTACCTGAGTCCGATTTTCTTTGCTGTCGTGTTCTGGTTCTGATTTTACTGGTGAGCTGTGGCGGAACCTCAAATCCTTCTAGCAGTTTTCACTTTAAGCTAGGGACGTCTTTGAAAAGAAAAAAAAAATCACACGTAGATACACGTTTTCACTTTCGAATTAATTTTTAGTTGTTAACTAAATAATCAAAGATTTTTTTTTTTTCCGACGGATTCACTTTCACACAAGTTTTATTCACTTGATATTTGCACTTTTCACTAACTCACTATTAACCGAACGGCTGCGCCAATTACGTATTTCATATTTTAAAAGTTGTTAAAAAAAATTTATTTTTTCTCCCAACATCTTAAAAGCCTCTAGTTTTAATACTGTTTTTGGGTATTAAAGTTGGCCTTTTTCTTACTATTTTAAAAATGTGTGTGTTGCTAAGCTAAACTTTTAATCCTAGGTGTAAAAGTACGTACTTTTAATACTAGGAGAAAAATAGTATGCGTAGCCGAGCAAAAGCAAAAATTGCGAGTCAAACAAAGTCACTTTTAATCCGAATAACACATACTATTTGTTCTCCAACGAAGAGATCATGTCGTGTCGGTTGTATATTACTAATTATACGAGTAAGTACAAATTATGTAACTAAAACTTAAAAATTGAAATTAATTTTGTTGAAATATTTTGTGAAACTAATGAGATCATGACTTTTGTTTGGTTTGACTATTGTACGCGTCAAATACAATGCAATATTCCAACCAAACAAAAGTCATGACCTCCTTAGTTTCACAAAATATTTCAACAAAATTAGTTTCAATTTTGAAGTTTTAATTACATAATTTGTACTTACTCGTATAATTAGTAATATACAACCGACACGACATGATCTCTTCGTTGGAGAACAAATAGTATGTGTTATTCGGATTAAAAGTAACTTTGTTTGACTCGCAATCTTTGCTTTTGATATAATTAGTAATATACAACCGACACGACATGATCTCTTCGTTGGAGAACAAATAGTATGTGTTATTCGGATTAAAAGTAACTTTGTTTGACTCGCAATCTTTGCTTTTGCTCGGCTACGCTGCGCTTCGCCTCGCATGCAAAAATAATTGCTCGTCAAACAAAGTATCACTTTTAATCCTAATGACACAATGTACTATTAATTTATTTTTTTTAATTTTTATTTTCTTAAAATGGTTTTACAAATTTTTTCTTTAAAATCTAAAACCGGACTAATATCTTTAAATCTAAATTTCTTTAACTCTAAACTTAAAATTACTAACTCATCAAATTTGCCTCGACTCGATGAACATGATTCTATGGTCACGTTGATCAACCATGCGCTTAAAACAGTTTATGTTGCAGAATTGGATTTGCTGCGCTAATTGTCTTATCAATCAACTCACGTTGTTTATCTTTTGCTTGCGTGGCAGTTTCTATGGGAACTGTAACCGTAACTATATATATATATATATATATATACATATATAGTTATGTTCCAATGAACTAGTAAATATGCTAACTACTTAGTCATATTCTATAACATTCCATTCCCGCACATATAACATATCAAGTAAAGTCGATGAACAACAAAAAATGTAGAATCAACAAGAGTCAACAAGTCTAAACAAGATAACATATTGAAAATGCATCGTTGCAATAATTAGACACTTAAATAAGAATAAGATTAGTTAAACTTTAAAATAAAATTTGTTATTGGGAATTAAAATAAATTCCAAGTGTTTTAATCTTTGTCGCATCGACTGCGGAACCAACACGCGAAACCCATAACTATATATATATATATATATATATATATATATATATATATATATATATATATATATATATATATATATATATATATATATATATATATATATATATATACTCAGAAAAAAACATCCTATTAAATTGTTAATAAGACGACTATTAATTTCAAAAGGCATGAATTAATATGAAAATACCTTTAAATTAATAATTTTCTACTAAATTAAGTTATTGATTCAATAAGATCGTGCATATTAATTATTTAATAGTACAAATTATTGGTCTTATTACTGATCATATTAATTTAATACTTTTGGGATTTCATTTTTAAAAGATAATTCAGATAAATTTAATATTGTCTTCATATTATTTATTAATAGTTTTAAAACCATTAACTTTTACTTGAAATAATAAGGTTACCTATTGTCAAACTCGTGAATCACTTTGATGGTTTTATATCGTGCTACAATTTATAAGCGAACGGCAATGCTTACCTCGTTAGCCAATTTGAGAGGTTGAAGTCGATCGCAATGTAGAAAAATGTAGCAGATAAATTTTCCAATGACTTGGAGTTAAATATAAAAAAAATATCACCAAAATGGATGAACAAAAAATGTATTTATTGTAATAAAATAAATCGATGTTGTCGCTTCCACGGTTGATGATAAAGAGAGCGATTAAAATTTATTTTTTTGTTTAAGAAAGTAGTTTTACAATAGTTTTTAATTTACAAATTTTCTAATAGATGGAAAAGGCCTTTTTAATCTATGAACGTGAAAAGTACTCATAATTCTAATTGAGCTACACAAATTACTACTATCTTCACAATTGTTGATTCAATTATAAAATGTCAAATGATATTTGTTTACAAACATAAAAATGGTAAGAATTTTTATAAATTAAATTTTATAAAATTAATGAATTAATTATTTCAGATAACAAGATTTAATGGAAGGAATATGTATATAATGTAGTTAATAAAAAGTTAACAGCTAAGTATTTAAATATTTTATGATTAGAAAGTTTGAATTTAATAAAGATAAAATTTACTATATTTCAGGCGACAACAAATAGAAAATTCAAGTTCAAGGTTAAGTATTAATAAATTGATTTGTTGTGAATTATTTTTAATGTTGTTTTGTTTGTATTTTTCAGATGTAAATACGAGATGATCAGCAAATGTTCCTCAGCGATGCGATGGGCAATACTAACAAAAATTGGAATATGTTGTGTTGCTGTTGCAACATGCTCCCCCGGTTAAGCAATTATTGCTTAACTACTGGATATGTAGCTTGCATAATTTAGTCACTGGACGTTTTAATTCTCCAGTACTGGTTTTTAATGTGACAACTCTTACCTTGCCGTCTTGACCAGGATGAACCTTAATGACTCGACCTCTAGCCCATGCCAGTGAAACAGCGTTGTCTTCTTTAATCAACACGAGCTCGCCTTCTTTGATGTTCTGCTGTTGGTGCTGCCATTTGGATCTTTTTTGTAAAATGGAGAGATATTCCAAATGCCACCTTTTCCAGAAACCTCTTGACATGTTTTGCAGCAGTTCCCATCGTTCATTCAATTTCAGCATGACGTCGTTTGTACCCTTGTCCGGTACTTCAAGAAGCGATGAACCGATCAAAAAATGTCCTGGTGTTAAAATACCCAAATCATCGGGATCATTGTTCATTGGTGTTAGTGGCCTGGAATTGACTATTGCTTCTATCTGGATCAATAGTGTTTGGATTTCTTCAAATGTTGGAGCTGATTCGCCTAGTACTCGACGAATATGAGTTTTTATTGATTTAACCCCAGCTTCCCATAAACCGCCGAAGTGTGGAGCCGAAGGGGGTATTGTATGCCACTCTATCTTTTGAGTGCCTAGATAAGCAGATACCTTTTCATTGTGGTTCTGGGAAGCCACAATCGAGAAAAAATCATCAAATTTTCTGCGAGCGCCTACAAAATTGGTTGCGTTGTCACTATAAATTGCGCTTGGTAGACCTCTTCTCCCAGTGAAACGCTTGAGTGATGCTATGAACGCATCCGTAGAAAGATCGCCAACAATTTCGAGGTGTATGGCCTTTGTTGCCATACAAACAAATAAGCATATGTATGCCTTCATCCTCTTGGACCCTCGACCTTTCCTTGAACTTATCATGATAGGGCCAGCGTAGTCGACTCCAACATTCACGAACGGACGAATTAATGTTACCCTTGGTACAGGTAAGTTTCCCATAATCTGCTGAACACATTTAGGACGACTTCTTACACAATGAATGCAGCTCTTGGAAATTTTCTTAATAATTTCTTTTGCCCCAATTATCCAATATTTCGTTCTGGTAATGAATAACAACGTTGATGGATTGGGATGCAAATATTTTAAATGTAGGTGATGCACTAGTTTTTCAGTCAATGGGTGCTGCTTTGGCAAAATTACTGGATGCTTCATTGAATATCCAACATTCGAATTTTGAAGACGACCGCTTACTCTTAATAAACCGTTCTCATCAAGAATTGGGAAAAGCGACACCAATTTACTGCTTCGTTTGATGGGGTTGTTCGTCTGAAGTTGGTGAATCTCATCTCTAAACGTTTCATGCTGAACCCACCTGATTAGCAGCTCTTCACTTCTCTGCAGATGATGACTGGTTATGTACAGTACCTTTTCTTTCAGGCATATTTCTGCAAAACGAGCGCAATTACTGAGGACTCGTAGCATTAACGTATATGATGAAAATCTATCAATGAGCCCTTTTATTGGTGAAGTTTCGTTTGTAGTAACGCAGGCTGTTGCAACTAAAATGGTTTTCTTTTTTTCAACAGTGGTTGGTTCAATTGGAGCATTTTCATGGTTCGGCCACCAAGATGCTGATTTCTGCAGGTATTCTGGACCATTCCACCAGATTTTATGATGAACTAGTTCCTTTGGTGATAAACCTCGACTCGCACAATCGGCAGGATTTAACTTCGTCGGTACATGTTGCCAATTACTAGTTGGTATTTTGTCTATTATATAGCTCGTCCTATTGGCTATGAAACAATTCCATTTTCTCGGAACATCTGGGAGCCAGGCCAACACAATATTAGAGTCCGTCCAAGCATAAATCGAATCTACACTAGCTTGGAAAATTACTGCGACTTTGGTGAGTAGTTTTGTTAATAGCACTGCTCCGCATAGCTCTAAACGGGGAATTGACAGCTGCTTTAATGGAGATACTTTCGTTTTAGCTGCAATTAGATGAACAGAACTTTCATCATTGGAATTGGTTGATCTCGCATAAACAACAGCTGAATAAGCTTTCTCCGAAGCATCACAAAAACCATGTAGCTGGACACGACAAGCTGTCTCCATTTGCAGATATCTTGGAATGCGTATACCTGAAAGACATGTTAAATCGTTTCTTGCAGTGCACCATGTTTGATTAATATGCTCTGGCAATGAATCGTCCCATCCAATTTTTGTCAACCACAGCGACTGTAGTAATATCTTGAAAGTGACCGTTGCTGGAGACAACCATCCAAGCGGATCAAAAATTTTACCGCACTCTGACAGAAGTTGACGTTTTGATGACGGCTCACAGTACAATTGTGGGACATTGAAGGTGAAAGCATCCTCATTTGTTAGCCAGCATACTCCCAATGTTTTGACGTAAACTCCAGGTTCTTCGAATAAGATGCAATCCTTCCCCTGATTTTCCAAAGGTATTTCGCGTAACAAATCAGGGCTGTTTGAGCTCCACTGGCGAAGTGAGAAACCAGCATGCGTTAAAGTGGTTGATAGTTCGTGAAACATTGTAACGGCTTCTGGAACATTGTCACAACCCGACAGTAAATCGTCTACGTAGAAGTCAGATTTGATGGTGGTTGCCAATTTCGGGAATAAATGCTTAGCGTTATTTGCTACCTGATGTAGTGATCTAATGGCAAGGTATGCAGAACAGGTCAGCCCGTATGTTACAGTTTTCAGCTTGAAGTGTTGCATCTCGCTATGTGAATCTTCCCGCCATACAATTCTTTGGTAGTTTTGATGTTTACTGTGAACTGCCACTTGCCGATACATTTTCTCTATATCTGCAACAAACGCAACTCTATGTTTGCGAAACCTCGTCAGGATGGAAAACAGATCATCCTGGATTGTTGGACCAGTCATTAGAACATCGTTTAAAGATAGCCCAGAACTCGACTTACAGGAACCATCAAAAACAACGCGTAGCTTTTTGGATGTGATGCCTTGTTTAAAGACAGCATGATGTGGTAAATAATATGCCTTGTCCTTTTGACCAACTAATTCAAAATCGGAAACGCGTGTCATGTGTCCAAGTTTCTGATATTCTCGCATAAATTTGATGTATTCCACTCTGAGCTGGGCGTCTTTCTTAAATTTGCGTTCCATGGCGATCATTCGAGTTGTTGCTGCCTTTAAACTGCTGCCCAAATGTTCAAAATTTTCTTTTATAGGTAATTCGACCATGTAACGCCCGTTTACAAATTGATGAGTGTTGGAAAAGTGTTCTTCGCATTTGTCATGATGAATAGGAGTATCAGCTGAGATTTCTTCCACTTCCCAAAATCGCTGCAATAGTTGACCAATATCCTCATTCGTTGTTTGGATTATGTAGCAGCGCTCGGTTGTATGACTTATGTTTTGTTCAGAATAACCAGCAACAATCCATCCGAATTTACTGTCTAGCAAATGTAGGTTTGGCTGCAGTAATATCCGCCTCTCATGCACTATCTCGTAGAAAACGTCAATACCAAGAATCATGTCGATCGTATTTGGTTCATAGTGTAACGACCCCTTTGAGTCGATTACATTTCAACCTGAATTTAACTTACAACCGAAAATTAAATCCAAACCTTGGCTGTTACCATGTTTTTGTTTGCTGTTGATCTATTAATTTGAATAGCGGAAAATGTTTTGCGCGCGAAATCATCGAATGTACCGAGAATGTACATAACATAAAACAATAAAAATACAAATAAATCAAAGATATTTTTTTTTGGGATGGGCATTAAGTGATTATACGTTCGAGAAACAAGAAGTGATTTTTTTAAAATTTATTTGGTTGGCCTATTAAATTGGCTGTGATTAAGCTAAGATAGAAAGATTTAGCGCATCTATCAAATTACTAGTTTTCAATTGTTAATTGTGAAATAAAACTAAAAATATTATAAAAAAAAATCATAAATAATAATAAGAAAAACAAAATTTTAAGTTATGTTCATAAAACGCGAGTGGTGTGATCAATAAAATGTAATATCAATTGTTAATTTTTGTATGGAAAATCATAAATCACACTTGCAAAAGTTTTAAATACTAAATATTAAAAGCTAAGATAAAACCAAACATGTGTATCGGTGTATGCTGTAATCATAGTATATAAAATTTGTACATAAAAAAAATTAATAAAATAAAAGACGAAACTGTTGAGCTAATTAAAATAAAACAAAGTATAAAACTCATAACGTCATACTTATGAACTGTCGTGTAATTGTATGTTGAATTATAAAACAAATTAAATTAAAAATAAATTTTATAAAAATAAAAACTATCACCGAGTTTTGATTAGTGATCCACTCAGTTTCGCTATTTGTCGTTACATCGCCCCTCAGGAAGAGGAAATTGTGAGAAAATTAAAATTTACCAGTGCAAATTACTCACATTCAAAACGCAACGTATGCTGGATGTCAAAGTGTTTATAATATTGCCATCAAAGTTTATAAGAACAACATATTCACCAGTGGTGACGTAAATACTATACCGGGTGGTAATAAGACTTTTGTGTGGACATCTACTGGAATAATCCTCATCGAATATCATCGATAGCTGTGGAATTATTACAAATTTCATCAGATTTTACATAATCATCTTTAGTACTGTACAGTGAAACACTAGCGGTGGGATTTTTGTATCAGGACATTTCAACGGTTAATTCAGGTGCTAAATTTTTATTATACTAATTCTATATGATTAATTTTGTTTCATTAGTTAAGTTTGGGTTAATTCAATTATTTTCTTTAGTTTACGTATCTTGAATTCATGTCTTTATTTAATCTGTGTAATATAATTGTAAAGATGCGTTAAATATTTAAACAGGTGGTGTCGGATATAGTGGTTGGGCATGGAACACGTTAACCCCGTATATGCACAGTTAGACATGTTCGAAAGGAGCCTGGAAAATACCCCACGACCAATACCGTGAGTCCGTAGCCGGAAAAACTGTGCCCAGGAATTCCGATCGAATGATTTTTTGTAGCGGTCGCTGAGGTGGTTGTTACAATAGAACCTTGGATCAGCTAGACAAATTCCATTCAGTTGGTCCTTACTGTATTCTTGTAGTATAGTTGGCTGAGAAGGTAGATAATTAGTTAGCTTACCTAATACTAAAGCGTCCACTACTACAAATTGGGTTGCGTCATATCTGGAGCTTAATTTTATGTTAACCTGTCCTTTAGTTCTGCCTGCTGAAACTGAAGCTAATCCGTTGACCGTGATGTAAGCATGGTTGCGCTTCAATCCTAATTTCTTGGTAAGTGCGTCAGTGATAAACGTAGATTGTGATCCTGAATCTAACAATGCCCGAACGTTGTGACTGTTGCCCAACATATCCATTGTTGAAATAATAACCGTTGGTAAAATTGCTTGCTTCTTACCGCCAACCGTAACTCTTGTGCTTGTATAGTTTTGTAAATCGGCACGTACTGATGAAACGGGATTCGGTGAGTTAGAGTTAGCATCCTTGCTAGCCATAGCAACGTTCATTGCTGGTTGATGACAACCACTATTGTCATCATGTAGACCTGTATGATGCTTCTGCTTGCATTTAAAACATGTATTTGTTGATGGACAGTTTGTTATAGAATGCCCCGTTCTCAAACAATTGATACACAATTCATTTTTTGTGATGAAGCCTTTTCGAGATTCGTTGGTACATCTTTGAAATTTGAAGCACTTGTGTAACGGATGTGGTTTATTACAAAACATGCACTCTACCTTTTCAGTTACTACGTGTGACACCTTTTGAACACTTTTAAATGGTTTCGTGGTAATGTTGCAGCTTTCCAACGCGTCACATCTTTGATGGAGAAACTTTATGAAATCATCTACACTTGGCATATCGCTGCTGACAGATTGTAATGCCCATTGCTGTTTGGTTTCGTCGTCCATTTTGTTGAGCAATAGATGTAAAATCCATGGGTCTCGAGATTGGCATTCTTGCCCTAAAGCCTTTAATCCCCTGAGCAGTTCATCCGATGTTTCTGTGAGATTCCTTAAGGACTTCGATGAAGCATAATGGATAGCCGGCTGATCTAAAAATGTTTTAATTATGGTGCTTACTATCGTGCGTTTCTTATCGTAACGTTGTTTCAATTTGTCCCAAGCTTCTACATAACTAGCATCAGTTATTAAGAAATGGTTTATTAGCCGAGCAGCACTTCCTTGAAGCAGTCCCTTCAGCAACTGGAACTTGTGAACACGTGATATAGAGTCGTTCTTATGTACTGTAGCCTCGAACATATCCTTAAAAGACGGCCATTGTGTGTACTCTCCGTTAAATGGCGGAATATTGATTCTCGGCAGCTTGACTTCGTTGCTTTGACCCATGGTTTTGTTGTGCAATGTTTCGAAATATGATTTTTGTTGCGAACACATATTGCTTAAAGTGGCATTCAAATCGTCATTATTAGAGGTTTCAATTGGTCTCCGCTTCTTTAATTCACGCCTCAAGGTTGCTTGAGTACTGAAAAACTTGGTTTCGAATTCATCCGCCTTCGAGGTTTGCTGCGGGATCAAGAGTAAATCGTCTTCAATACCGTAAAATTCTTCCCACCATGACTCGAGTTTCTGTAGCCTTGATTCGAGTTCTTCAATCTCCGTTTGGTCATCGATATTGTCAACGAATGTGACCGCCTTGGTTAGAGAACCTAGGACGCGACCACGTTTCTGCACAAGTTTGTTTCGGCACTCATTTTTGCACAACACTTTAATTCGCGTTATCAACGGAAGGCACAAATTTACTGTTTTTATAATGATTCACTTTAGAAAGACTTTTTTGATTTATAGAAGCTTTGAAAGTTTAATATTTCACTATTTGCAATATAGTTTGCAATATAAAAAAAACTAATTCACTTAAAATCAAAGTTCACTGTTAATAGTTCAGATTGTTTGTAAGATTGTAACTTTGAGTATTATTATACTTTTATAATAAAAAATAAAAAAATAGAAATATTGTAGCGTGGTAACGTAATTTGGATAAAAGCGTTTGTAGTGGTAAAGCACTTTCTCTTCTAAGATATTGTATTAATGAAGGAAAGTTTATATAATTCCACGTGCCAGGCTTTTAAATCCGGCTCGAAGGACCATGTCAAACTCGTGAATCACTTTGATGGTTTTATATCGTGCTACAATTTATAAGCGAACGGCAATGCTTACCTCGTTAGCCAATTTGAGAGGTTGAAGTCGATCGCAATGTAGAAAAATGTAGCAGATAAATTTTCCAATGACTTGGAGTTAAATATAAAAAAAATATCACCAAAATGGATGAACAAAAAATGTATTTATTGTAATAAAATAAATCGATGTTGTCGCTTCCACGGTTGATGATAAAGAGAGCGATTAAAATTTATTTTTTTGTTTAAGAAAGTAGTTTTACAATAGTTTTTAATTTACAAATTTTCTAATAGATGGAAAAGGCCTTTTTAATCTATGAACGTGAAAAGTACTCATAATTCTAATTGAGCTACACAAATTACTACTATCTTCACAATTGTTGATTCAATTATAAAATGTCAAATGATATTTGTTTACAAACATAAAAATGGTAAGAATTTTTATAAATTAAATTTTACAAAATTAATGAATTAATTATTTCAGATAACAAGATTTAATGGAAGGAATATGTATATAATGTAGTTAATAAAAAGTTAACAGCTAAGTATTTAAATATTTTATGATTAGAAAGTTTGAATTTAATAAAGATAAAATTTACTATATTTCAGGCGACAACAAATAGAAAATTCAAGTTCAAGGTTAAGTATTAATAAATTGATTTGTTGTGAATTATTTTTAATGTTGTTTTGTTTGTATTTTTCAGATGTAAATACGAGATGATCAGCAAATGTTCCTCAGCGATGCGATGGGCAATACTAACAAAAATTGGAATATGTTGTGTTGCTGTTGCAACACCTATTAATTCGATTTTTTCTTATTGACGATTGGAGAATCACGGATTCCACCTAGTGGAACATTTTTAAACTGACCTACCTGATAATTTGACGTTCGAAATTGTTGTAAATAATTCCAATTTTGATCTATAAACACAATTTTTACTTACCGGATTGCTAATAATTGTAAATAATTCCAATTTTGGACTATAAAAACAATTTTTAATTACCGCATTGCTAAATTTTCTTTCGTCGCATTTGTGACAAATGTCATTTTATCAGGTGCATCATTTTAACTATTGTCCTCGAGAGGCGCTTTCTTTACTTTTACAATCGTCAATAGGATATTAATATTAATTTAATGCCAAGCCCTTTTGTTTTAACGGGATTCCATTTTTGACAAGATATCCGTCTTTTTTACTCTTAAACAGACTCTATTAGGAATATACCGTTAAATGTTCTAGTTCGTCTATATTTAATTTTGTAACTTGTAAGTAAAGATACAAATTTCGGATTCTTCACGAAACGAGTTTAATTTACAAGTAAAAATTTACTTAGAATAAATCAACTTTGAAAAATCAAAGTATTAAAAAAACGCAGTAAGCTTGGTGCAATGAAAAAAAAATTTTTTGACGTTTTGATTTGGTAAATTAGTTGTTTGGCTGCAGCAAAAATGGTAATTATTCATTTATATTTTAATGGTAGATTTCCAGAGTGCAAAAGTCACATTATAATAATCCGTTTTTACATTTTTAAATTATAGATATTAAGAAGTCTTTACTTATGTACGAGTGTGTTGTGTCTTTTGGTTTTGGCGACTAATGAAACCAATATTGCTTTATAATTAGTTCCCATGAATATGTTGGGGATTCCTGTCTAAATATGCAGTAAATATTTGTAAGATATTGATAATATTTAATAATTGAATATTGATGTACATTTTTTATACTTAGATTCACACAATTTCTGAAGTCAACTTCATGTAGAGAATGGAATTATGGATTGGAAAATGCTTACCAAATATCGATACGCTAAAGCTTCTATTATGCTAATGTGTATTAAATAAATGTGTATATTATAATAATTAATGAAATATATATAAGTATTCAAAAAAACAATTTAATATGTACATTTTTTTTATTTATTGGTATCGATTTTTGGCAACCCTTTAAAAATGTCAAATTTAATAGGGATCATCCTATTATTTGCAATGGCATCACATTATTCTAATTAGATAGCCTCATTAATTTTATAGTATGAACCTTTAGTTTTTAATGTGATTTGTCCTTTTAATTTTAATGATCAGTCCTATTAAACTAAGGTATGATACTATTGAAAATTAATGTTACGAATTATTGTTTCAACACGGTACCAGTTTTGATACAATAGAAAGTGCTTACTTTAAAAACAATAATATTGAAATTATTATATTAATGCGGCATGTCACATTGACCAAAAATAATAGTAAAAAACTATTGGTAAAATACAAATTCCTATTAATTTTACAGTATTTTTTTCTGAGTGTATATAATATATATATATATATATATATATATATTTAGGGTGGTCCTTGTTTGTATGGGGCGAAAAAAATGAGGAGATATCTAACGGGACACCCCCTAGAAATGTGAGGTTATGCTAAAAACTTAAACAGAAAAAATATTGGGTCAATCGAAGATGGTTTAGAGGTCGCGACTTGAGCGCGAAGTTCGATAAAAATGGTATTTTTTTCAATTTTTCACTTTCAAACGAAGATAAAAATGATTTAAATTTCTTTTTCTGCCTAAATAAAAATTGTGGTGAATAGAAGATATAATTACCTTTCCAAAACATCAAAGATATCAAAAATCGGTTAACAAATAGCGACTTTATGGCCAAATTTCCAAAACTAATAAGAACTCAAAAAATAAACGGATTTTTTTAAATCCTGGATTTTATATTCAAAATTACAAGGAAATAAATAAATAATTAAAAATCATGTATAACGAGGAATGTTTTACGATGTCATAAAAAAACCGTATGAGTCTTAATATAGTTGTGTTTTATGATGTCATTATCATTCGTCTCATTAGCTATTGTAATCAAATCCGCCTGCAGCATTAATTATGACCTGTTATGGACGATATGTTTCATTGTATCATATAATATTTAAACAAGAGAAATCCAATTAATTTCAGTCTAAATCGAAGTTTAATTGAAGAAAAAATTAAATCAATTCCAATAGACTCACAAGCATTATTTTCGTCATCGGAGAGTGACAGCGAAAGGATATCTGATAACGACATGAGCTTCAAAAATATTGATTTGCCTGTGCTAAGCGTAGAAGAAGACCCTAGAAGAAGCAAATATTTCATTACTCCTAGAATATTGTCAGCCTTGGATAAGGGGAAGATTACTGATCGTGCAGCATTGCATTTAATCAGTGCCGTTGCCGAAAGTCTTGTACATTCTATTGATGAACTCGTTTTGAATCGAATAACACTGAGGCGTCTTCGTGAAACAAATAGGGTAGAAATCAGTTAAATCGACTTTCAAGTTTACAACAGGCGCAGTACATTGGGAAAGGAAATTACTTAAGGAAACTGGAACGAAGATCGTGGATCGTTTGCCAGTGATTATTTCCCATATAGATGGACAACAATTATTGAGCGTTCCCAAAATATCAAGATCGCGAAGGCTGTTTTCCAAAGCTTAAACGATTGGAGAGTAGCAGACGATGTCGCAACGGCTTGTTTCGATACAACATATTCAAATTCTGGAAGATTAAGTGGAGCAGCTATTATTTTAGAGCAGAAACTAGAACGAAGTTTATTATATCTTGCTTGTTGACATGACATGTGAAATTATATTTCGCGCTGCAATTGAATCAAAAATGGGCTATACATTAGAAGTAAATGTTCCGTTATTTGTGAGATTCAAGAATGCCTTGAATTACTTGAATAAGGATTATTTCAAAGCAGGCATAGATGATCCCAACGTTTATATACAATTAAA
This sequence comes from Tipula helvola, assembly GCA_963556165.1. Lineage (NCBI taxonomy): Eukaryota > Metazoa > Arthropoda > Insecta > Diptera > Tipulidae > Tipula > Tipula helvola. Next base: position 192,615,617 of record OY744481.1, on the reverse strand, counting down.
TGATGCCGTGTGAAAAGTGGTGTGAAAGCGGAATTAGCGGGTTTTTGTAAGATCGAATTGGCCTAGGAATATGCTCGGGATGATTACAAAGAATTATTAGACATCACTCTAATTTTTTTAGGCATGATACCAAATTAAAATGTCCGTTTCTGTTTGCCAGGGCTTATGCATTATGCTCGCTGGATGTCCAAAGCCATTATGTATTGAAATTATTTAAATTTCGTGCAGAATTTAAGTTAACAGCACAAGAACAGAAGAATTTACGGGACATTTGCATTTTTGTCGTACGATTTTATGTGAAAATTTGGCTAAATCTGATAAAGCATCAAAGCTGGATTTAAACTATTTAAGAGATATTTATTCTACAAAACCCATGATGAAAAGTTGGCGATGGCTATACTAAATTAAATATGTGGTCAAATAAAAGTCGTAAATGATATCGCAGAACGTGGCGTTACGTTAATACAAGATTATAATAAGAAATTAACAAAAAATGAAGACGACATGCAATATTTACTACAAGTCGTAAAACACTACACACAGAAGTTTTCAACACATACCAAAACATCCTTAATGGGTAGAAGATCATCCTAGATTGATTATTTTCATCATAAAAATTAATTCATAATATCATTGTATAGAAGAAACATGATGCATTTATAATAAAAAAAAAGTTGGAATAATTTGTCTTATGTGTTTGTATTTTGGAAATTTGGCCATAAAGTCGCTATTTGTTAACCGATTTTCGATATCTTTAATGTTTTGGAAAGGTAAGTATCTCCTATATTTACAACAATTTTCATTTAGGTTAAGAAAAATTTTAAATAATTTTTATGTTCGCTTGAAAGTGAAAAATTAAAAAAAATACCATTTTTATCGAACTTCGCGCTCAAGTCGCGACCTCTAAACCATCTTCGATTGACCCAATATTTTTTCTGTTTAAGTTTTTAGCATAACCTCACATTTCTAGGGGGTGTCCCGTTAGATATTGGAACTTTCGAAAATAAGGACCACCCTAATATATATATATATATATATATATATATATATATATATATATAAATATATATATATATATATATATATATATATATATATATATATATATATATATATATATATATATATATATATATATATATCGGTATACCTACTGTAAAATTAAAGTATTAAAGAGAAAAATTAATAAGTATGACAGAGATATTGAGATTTTCCAATAAAAAATAAAAAAAATGGAGGTGCGGCCAGGCCAACACTCGACTTTTTTTCCGAACAGGAAATTTTAAAAAACTTATTAAGCAAAATTTCTTGTTACATTTTTATAATTTCTATTTTTTTTTGGAAGCATTTCGTATACTACATAGGTAGTAGTTTTTGGGCTACGATGCAGTATCACTAACTCACTTTGTCTTGTAGCGTGCCAAAAGTCATTTTAACAAAAGTTTATTAACACTTTCGAGGACATGACGGCAAATGCCGTCAAAAAAAAAAACTTTCGTTTAGGACATGACGGTATATACCGTCATCGAAAATAAGTTGCTTTGGGCCATGACAGTTAGCACAGTCAAAAAAATAACACTTTTATGTCCTAGCAAAATGTATTGCAATTTTAATTTGGACCCTTTTGTAGAACTTTTTTCGTAATTTTGTTTTGTTCAATATTTTTTTTCGTTTCGACGATCACAAAACGGTATGACGGTATATACCGTCATGTCCTAAACGAAAGTTTATTTTTTTGACGGCATTGGCCGTCATGTCCGCGAAAGTGTTAATAATAAAAAAAATATAGTTAATGTAAATAACCAAAAAAAATTAAATAATTTTGTTTCTTAAAAATAAAATGCAATAAATGTAAAGGAACAACTATATATAAAGAGAATTTAATTACTACACATAGCTAGTACATTATACATAAATAGTTAAATGCTTAAAACTAAAAAAAATGAAAAAAAATATAACTAAATGTTGTCCCAGAAAATTTAGTTTGTGTGGTTTTCTGGTCACCCCTTAATGCCCGCTAAATGCAAAACTGGTAACAGAGAAAAAAAAACAAACAAAAGAAGATTTAGTAATCATAAATATTGAGCAAAATTAAACCAATATTTAAAAAAAAATTTTTGTTTTAAATATTGAACATTCATCCAAATAATATATCTCGGAAACAACTGTTCCCAATTTCATTTATGGTAGATATCGATATGTAATGATAGGTGTTCAGGGTATAGTCCTACAGGGTATAGTCCTACATATAACTAATTATTGTTTTTAAGTTTTATTTAATTATATTAAAAAAAAAATCGGTTAAAAAAAAAACTATTATTAATTATTACAAAAAAAAATTGAACTATCCGTCAAGCACTGATTTTGACGTTCCATACAAAAAAAAAATTTATTACATTTCATAACAACTATCATAAAAATTTAAATTGATGCGATATTTATTGTTCAACTCCATAAAATATTATGACCACCAATATCCTCTTATCGTTCTTATAAAAATCTTACAGTCTCAGCTAAAAGGAGCGGCGGTGGCACTATTTTTTGTATCTAGCATAAATTTTAATAACCAAAAAATTGCTCCATTTTGTTTGAAGTGGTTATTATTTAAACTGCAAAATAATATAAATCAAATGCCATCTACAAGATAATTTTTAAATAATAATATGATTGCATTATTTTTAGTAAGTACAAAAAAAATCAGTATGTAAAAAAATCAAGAAAACAAAATGTTAATTTTTGGATTAAATAAATCTATGTACGAGTATATACATACAACATAAATAAAATTCAAATCGTTTAGGGTACTGGACTACTTCTTAACAGATAGTGATGAAATTAATCCTGTTCGATGGAAATGAGATCCTAAAATGATTTTTAAATGAAGTCATGGAATAAGATGGACATGTTGATCATGGTCATGTTGGTTGTGGACTTGTGGCAGTGTTGCCAGGTTTTCAAAAACCAAATTCCCACATCTAAAGTATATTTTCCCTTTTTTTCCCTCAAGCAGGATCTAAATTTCCCACGTTATTCCCACAGCTCAATTTTCAATTTTCGCAAACAAATGTGCAGTTTTAATGAACAGTATTACAGAGAATAATGTAATATAACGGCATAACGTACACACTAAATTGACTGTGGTGTATAATTATTTATTTAACAAAAAATATAAAAAACATCTTTCAATTCCAATAAAATTTCAAAAATAAATAATTTTTATTTAAATTTTAAATTTATTTCACCAAATTTTCGATGATTTGCATCATTATTAAGGTGTTAACTAAAAATTAGTTTAAAAACATTTTTAACAGTTAATAAGGATTATTAGTTGAGTTTTTGTATTTATATATTGATTTCCGATGGCAGTGGTCTATATTTGATGTTAATAAGAATTTTGCTTTTACAAAGGAATGTAGTAATATATTTTAATATCAATAGTTTAACTTTGTTCTTAATTTTAAATTTCAATTATTACGTTGAGAGTTTGACACAATCGAAAAGATTGTTTTAAATACCGTTGCCCAGAAAACCATAAATATTATTATTCCTGTGTCCCTATTCTGGTTTTCCCAGGGAATTTGGAATAGTGAATTGTTTTGTTTCCATAGTATACTGCGACGTATGGTATTTTTTTCAAAAGAAGGAAAAATATAATTCCCTTTTAAAGCTAATTCGTAACATCTAATTCCCAACAAAATTTAAGAGGAAAAGTAAAAATCAAGAATGCTTGAAAAAGGGCATTATTTTATCCCTACTTTTCAAAAAAATACCAAACGTCGCAGTATACTTTGGAAAGAAAGAATACAAAACTACTGAAAAAATTCACAATAAAATAATTCCCAATTCCAAATTCCCCGGGAATACCAGAATAACGCCACTGTTAACCAGTTTTTATATAATTTATATAGTATGTAGTTCAGTTTTCTGTTAAATTTTTTTATCGAATTGACACCTGTACTACTTTAGATTAATCAATTTATTTTTGTTTAAATTAATTTTGATCTCGATTTTCCTACATTTTCCCTCATCCCTTTTCATCCCTCATGAATGCCAAAATTCCCACAAAAGGGAAAATTTCCCACGATCTGGCAACACTGACTTGTGGTTGATGATGGCCATGGTAATGATGATGGTCATCTCATTTCAATCGTGAATCATTGTTGATATATTCCTAGCTATTTATCTTTATTTTTCAGCAGAAAACACATCCCAAAATATTATTACTCGATATACAATTCACTCTTTCTCGCAAAACAAATTATATGGGGAAATAAACCATACCAACCCACTGTTTGGTTGTATTCTATTCGAGCGTCAAATGTATTAGTTGATACTTTTAACCTCATTCACAATGAAAACACTTTTTACTTTTTACTTACAGGTTGTATGCATTTCCAAAGTACCTAGATAAACAAGCCATCAAATTCAAACTTGGGGGACAGAAAGACAAAAAAAATGGAGTTTTCATACAAATCATATGAAAAATTTTGTTTTTTAATTTCGTTTTTCTTAAATGAAAAATATACAAAAATGAATTTTGATTTATACGTTATCAAGAATAATACATTGATAAATAATTGATTTGAAAATCAATTAATAAAATTTTGTTTATAGATATTTAATTAATGTTTTACTAAAATCCCTTTATTTATAAATAGGTACATGTATGTCTCATGACGTCACACATTTAAGTAACTTATGTGGTTTTCTTTTTGCCAAACAAATCAAAAAAAAAAAATTCAAAAACGCATCAAAAAGCAAACTATTTACCACAATAAATCACTATTTTTTTGCCGTGTTTTTTGATACACATCAAAACTGAAAAATGGACATTTTTTCTTCAATTTGCACCCTCAATTTACATGTCGCCATCTCGGAGCAAATTGTCCTAACTAATCTAAAGTCAATGAATGCAAACAAGGCCAACGGACATCCAATGTTCGAATATTGAAGAAGTTTGCCAGTGAATTGGCTCCAATATTATCTAAAATTTTCCTAGGCCTTTGCAATCGCCTTTGATATATCTAAAGCTTTTAATAAGGTATGGTATGAGAATCTTATTTGTAAACTTGTGGCATACGGGCTGGACTTGGACATGATGATCACCAGGTGGAGTAAAAGCTATCTCAATGACCGAAAAATCAGCGTCGTGCTTAATGGGAGATCATCATCGACGCACTCCCCAAATGCCGGAGTCCCTCAGGGGTCACCTTTGTCACCGACCCTGTTTTTGCTATACATCAACGATTTGCTGAGTGCACTGTAAACCATTGCATTCTTCTATTTCATTCGATGCGGATCCTAGCCTTACAGATCTATATAATAAACGGGCAGAAGTCGTAACTTCTTTTAATTACGATTTAAGTACAATATTTGAGTGGGGTCAACAACAACTTAGTACAATTTAACGAAAAAAAGACACAAATATGCATTTTCACGTCAAAAAAGTCGCAACGACTACCCATTTGTGGTAAAAAACCATATCCTTGTGGATTGCGACTCAATTCGACTGCTTGGTGTTATAAGTAACAAACTCAAATGGAATGAACACATTGTTGCATTGGCTAAATTAGCTTAAAAAAAACTCGGGTTGCTGAATCGATGCAGAAGGTTTTTTTAAATCGCATCAAGTTCTCCAAATATATAAAACCTTCATCCGACCATTTATAGTGTATTGCTGTCAAGTTTGGGGAGGTGCGTCCGGTACCAACCCTCCAGTTATTGGGCAGGGTTCAACGCCGCGCTATCAGAATAATACGGAATTCCAGACTTATTCAAAAACTAGACAGCTTACAGCATCGCAGAGATGTTGCAGAACTCTGCGTCTTCTACATGCTTACATGATAAATATTCTGCAGAACTATCGGAAAAAATACCACCATTCGTTACAACAACAAGAATAACAAGAGGAAGAATCAATGCACATAGGTTTACGGTGAAGCTCCCGAAACCTCGAACTGAAGAAATCAAGCGCGAATTTTTATACAGAAAATCAAAAAAGTGGAATTCGCTAATACACTTCAAAATGAATAAATTTAGGGTAGGTATTAATCTTTACTTGCAGGATCGCGCATTGGGTGCAGAAGTTCTGATAGTTATAAGGAGCGAGGACCGTTAATAAGTCCGCTCTGCACCCAATTAAAAAATGTAAAAAAAAAACAATAAGGAAAAGAAATGTCAATTTTTGAAGAAACGTCAATTTTTATAGAAACGTCAATTTTGCAGAAACTATAAGTTAGTGAATTTAGAAGATTATTATGGTTTATCGGATGGAAATAAAAACAATTATTCTTTATAATACTTTATAAAAATTCACAACGAAACGCTTGAAAACAAAAATTAAGAATGATTTCGTATCATGACATTTTCTATACGTCAAATTATTGAACATAAAACCAGTTTATTAATTTAATTGTTCATTGCACCGCGTGTTTTTCGATTCTCCCTCTTTTTACCATCGTCTATTAGTACCTTTTTCGTTTCGTAATTCCGGTGACGATGAGTATGTTTGTTTTTAGTAGTAATAATGAGTACGTTTTATTTTGTAATAATAATGATAACGAATCGTTTTTGTCAGCACTTATTTTTGGTGCTGCCACACTACCCCACGCCTAGTGAACGCTAGGAACGATTACCTATATCGAGGAGGTCGCTTGATATTTGTTTCCAGTGTTTCAGCCAAGTTGAACGTGACCTGTTTTTTTATTTTTTTTGCTGGTTTCAATTTTTGAGGTTACGGGTGTTACGGGATCTGGAATGGGTTCGCGCGGTTTATTATTGGAATTTTCAACCGACGGATTTACGTTGGACTGTTGATCGCTGTCCTCCCTACTCACAGATTAATCGATTTCGATAAACCATGGCTTTATCCAATTTAGAGACACGTTTGATTCAACACCTTTTACCAATATGGTGAAGTATTTTTCGGAACGACGTACTACCCGATAAGGACCTTGATATGGTGGTTGCAAGGCTTTGCGTACTGCGTCTGTCCGGACTAGGGCATGTGAGCAAGTTTTCGTATCTTTGAAAACGAACATTTTTGCCTCGTTAGTGTGTCGTGAGTCATGACGGTGGGGTTGGTCGTATACTAATTCGAAATACTTTTTGATTTGCGAGACCACTTGTTTTGTGTCGCAAATGATGTACAACCATCATCATATCTCCTGGTAGACGTAATTTTTCTCCATACACGAGTTCGGCTGAGAAAGTTTCGAAATCGTCCCGAAACGTGTTCCTCAAACCTAATAGTACGAGCGGTAATGATTTAGTCCATTGAGGATTGATTGTTGATACATATTATTGATGCTTTCAAACTGCGATGCCATCGTTCGACTATGCCATTACAGGCCGGATTATAGGCTGTCGTTCGCTTGCGGTTGCCCACCTTCTGCCATGTATTGTTGAATCACGGCGCCGACTGCTTGATTTGACACGTCTACCATGATTGCCATTTTTGAATTTGGCAATGTATGAGCTAGTTATGTAGCTTGTGCCAGCTGTTTTTAAAACGCTGGAAGGCTTGGCTTGACTGATTGCACCAATCGATTTTGCTGTTGTCGTTCTTCTTTCGTCTTTTAAGGAATTCGTATAATTTAGCCTGTTCATGAAATGTGTTTGGCAGGGAAATGCGATAATAGTTAATCATGCCCAAGAATCTTTGAATGCCTTTCAATTTGTTATCGTTTCGATTCGAGATTGGGCCGGCTTAATACCTGCTGTTGAAATGTCGAATCCTAGAAAAATAATTTGTTTCTCGCCGAATATGCATTTGTTTAAATCGATAACTACGTCATCGATATATGGGAAGGCGAATTTTATGTCATGCAAAATCGAATGAATGAGCCAAAAATGTGGTGCATATAGCCGTTTTTTCGATGTCTGCCTCGTCAATTGGAACCTGATGCGAGCCGCACGAGGTCGATTTCCGAAAAAATATGATAACCCTCCAGTCTAGCTGAAACCCGTGACAAACGGTTTTGGGTATCGGTCGGGCCCTCGTTTTTTGATTTAAGCCGCGGTAGTCTCCGCAGAATCTCCAGCCGCCGTCCTTTTTTTATGATATGAAGCGAGCTAGCCCAATTGCTCTTGGAAAGCCGACATACGCCTTGTTTTAACCAGGGGTCGATTTCTTTTTTGGCGATTTGCGTTTTTTCCGTGTTGAGTCGTCGAACTTTCGCTGAACACGGTTGACCCTCTGTTTCGATTTTATGGACAATGTTATTTTGACCGTATTGAACATTGGCGTCTCGTGAGTGATCTGCCTGAAATTGTTCAGTAAATTGTGGATTTGTGGATTCCCTACATCCGTATTAGTTAATGATAGTTGATATGACGGCAAGACGACTGGGTTTCCGTTTATTTTACAAGGTAGTCAACGGAACGATCAATTTCTTATTTTCACGTCAACCAACAGACTGTAATGTAGCAAGAAATCGGCCCCGATAATATGTACATCTGTCGACGTTAGCTATTGTGAACTTCCATTCGAATGGACGGCGTAGACCTAAATTCAACATAAGATTTTTTGTACCGAACGTTTCGATCGCTGTTGCATTTGTTGTAAATAATTTTACATTTGTTTTTGCGGATTTGTCCTGGAAAGTTGGAGTTATGACAGAGATATCGGCTCCTTATCCGTCGATAAGGAATTGCTTTTTTGTGATTATAGTTCGAGTATAACTAAGCGGCAATTTGGATGGCTGCTATCACTTGCCGAGAAGAGTGATGAGCATGTCAGCAGTTCGATTTTGATCGAACATGCAAGGTTTAGTGCAATTCTTAGCCTTGGACCCGAACTTAAAATGATACCAGCAGTTTGGGAAAGCTTTGACTTGCGAGTCATATCGGGAATTGCTGCACGTCGCTGATTTTCGTTTGTTTGCGATCTTTGCCCGGCGCGAGATTTTTTTTCGCTATTAGCCCAACTATCGAAGCGCTTCATTAAAGCGTCGATGCGCGCTGACAATGAGGGGTCGGACGCGCTTGTCGTAGGTGATGACGGTTTGGAAATATTATAAATGCCCACCGCAACCACAAATTTCGCAGCACCGGTTCGTTGATTTGGTTAACTGAGAGCGCCTGCATTTCGCGTAATAGTTGGGAAGGTTTTTGTCCCCGAGTTGTAAGCCAGAAAGTAATAGATTTAATTTTATTCTAGCTGAGTCGCAAAGCCTTTTGGTTATTGCTGCTTTCAGCGACGAATATTTGTCATTTGCGGGTGGTTTTAGAATTAGTTCGTGCACGCATTTAATTGTTTCTGCGTCGAGTGCAACTAGTAAGTGCCCGTATTTTGTTTTATCTGCGGTTATTCTGGTTAATTCCAACTGAGCTTCGAGTTGCGTAAACCATATTTCGGGGTCGTCTTTATGAAACGCTGAATATTTAATACTTTGTATATTTTCGCTTGTTGTTCGTCGATTGTGATTTTATTCTCTTCGGTGTTAACCATTTTGTTTAATATATTTTGTTCATTATGCCACGGTAATAAATTTTGGATAAGCGTGGCCGTATAAACGATTCGTCGAATTTATTGAAATTTTGTAAATATGAAAAATTAAAATGAACGATATAATCGTATTTACTGATTGTCACGGTATTACGAAACAAAATAAAATAGCTACTAGATAACAAATGAATTGTTCGCGGTATAGTGCAAAGAAAAGAAAATATAAATATAAATATTTTGCCACCTTACAATGGGAGATGCCAGTTATTAGCTCTGGAACCGCTTAGTGCTCGTAGAGACGCGGCGATTGCTATGTTTGCGCGTGACGTGATTATGGGACACATTGACTGCTCTGAGCTTTTAGAGCTTTATTCGTTTTATGTACCGTCTCATAATTTGAGAAGACGTGCATTTTTGCAGTTACCTAATAGAAATACAAATTACGGGAAGAATGAATCGACCTACAAATCGACACTTCTGTTGAACTCGGTTGAAAATTTATTCGATTTTGAGATATCGACGAACGTTTTTCAGAGAAACTTTCTCCATTATTTTAAATTTTAATTTTTGTTTTTTTGTTCTTTTTATAATGACTGATTGTATTTTATGTTGACGTATGTCGATCAGAGATATTTTGTACTGTTGATATAAATAAATAAATAAATAATTTTGAACCGATTTCACCCGCTTCGCTTAATTTTGATACTTACTACTGACTAAAATCGCTGTCCAGGTGTTAAACACACCACTTGGTTATTAAATAGTACGTGTAAAATAATCGATTAATTAGTTTTAGTTCAGAAACACCTTAATGGCGGATTTACCGACGGGCGCACCTACCGCGCGCCCTGTGCCACCGGCTTCTGGAGGGGCCCGCAAAACTCCAACTTTCCAGTTTTTATAATGGCTAAGTATCTAAAGTAATTTTTGAAGAGAAGTTCGAACAGGCCTAGGCGTTCAATATTAAAAGTATTTGACACGTCATAACTGGGAAAATACACACACGAAAAAAGTCAAGGCCTCCTTCTTAGCTATGACGCAATGAATTACCTTCGGTGGAAAAAATATAGTAGGTGTTATTCGGATTAAAAGTGGCTTTGTTTGACTCCTGCAAATATTATTGCTACTACTTTTCAATTTTGTTACAAAAATACAACTTTTCAGAATCATAGTAGATTGTGAAACGGCATATTTTCATAACTAGAAATGAGAAATTTTTCATAGCTAGCTAGTGAGAAAATATTCATTTCAATACCAGTTTGTGCCTATTTGATTTCCAAAAAATTTTAAAATTAATTAATTAATTAAAAGACTTTCTTTTTTCAAAATTTAATAATTCACTGTTTATAATAAAATTAGAAAAATCTTGTATGTAACACGTTAGGAAATATCATTATTTGTAACTTGTGTGATTTTGCGCAACTCGCTTCATTCGTTTCACAAATATCCCACTCTTTACACAAAATGAGCCATTTCCTAACTGTGCCTGATTCTCTAAAGATTATGTGTAAACGTCAAAACTTGTAAAAAGCAAAACTGACTTTTATGAGTTTGCAATTTCTCGATATTATTTTAGTGGTAGTTCTCTCGAAAAACTTCAAACTCATAAAAGTAAGCTACATACTTAGAAAAGTAACACAACTCAAAAAATTGAGTTTTTGAGATAATTCGATCGATTTCATACCTGACATAGCGGCATTTTCATATTTATTTTACAAAGCGAGCGACGGCTTAATTTTCTGATCTCGCTTTTTTTGACGCCCATAGAGAATAGTGTAGTAAAATCGAAATGGATATTTTTTTCTTTTGCTCTCCTGAAAAATTTGAAATTGTGAGTTGTGTCACTATTCTTTGTCACGTGCGACATTAGCCGTGTTTTTTTATAAGTCTCGATATATCTCAGTAGATCGCATCCAGATGTTCTCTATTTTTGTGGTTAAACTGTAATTGATTCAGTTTATTTTAATCAAGAATAACATTTTATTCAACAGTTTATCGTTTTTAATTCATTTCCTTGAATTACATAACCTATTAATTGTACATGAAAATCTTGCTTTTTATCCAGATATGCTATCGATACTACAGATTTTCCCTTTTATGAGTAAAGACACAAATTAAAAATTTGTATTTTAGCATGGACGCATACCAAAGTCAATTTTTAGTACATCTATCATACAATAGGAAACTAGTATCTGATTTAAATTTAATCTGTTGCTCTATTTTAAAAGACAGAATATGTACGATAAAAGTATTAATTTTATTATTATTTCCTTCCATTATGAAGATGCATATTAAAAATGTGTTATTTAATACTACTTACCGCAATCCACAACTTTTTTTAGCGAAAAAGAATTGAAAAATCGAAAAATGAACCTGTTTATCATTTTTCGTAAAAGTTGCTCAACATTTAAAAGATCATAGTAACATCTTGAAAGAAAAAAAAGTTTTAATGTGTCCGTCTCATTTTTATATATGGATAAAATGTATTCGCACTTTTCCTCATGCATTTATACTTTTGGAATAACAAAATATAATGAAAACAACATGGCGTAGCGTTGTCAAAATAAACACAATTCTTAGTGCTGCGAGTGCCAGTATTTTTAAGTGGATGATAGGAGTAGCTACAATTTCCCATTTTTTATTTTTGCAAATATCTGAATAGATCTATCGAGACTTATAAAAAACACAGCTATTATCTTATTTTTTAGAGAATCAACACCCAGCACACTGATTCTGTAAAAAATAAGATAACGGGTAAATGTGTTAACTCGTAAAAAGCAAAGCTTTCTTTTATTAGTTTGTAATTTTTCGATTTTATTTGAAGTAGAAATCAAATCGAAAAATTGGAAATTCGTTAGAGTAGGCCTCGCTTTTTGCAAGTTTACCCATTTACACATTATCTTATTTTTTAGAGAATCAGGGTGCAGGTTCCTTAAATAGCTATTATTTATTTAAAAACATCGTTAACATGTATTTTTATTTTCCTGCCTCTCTTATTTGTTTAAGGAGCCTACTTTTTCTTCTGCGCCCGGAGCCTCAACCGACCTTAATCTGCCACCCGCAGATATAAGAAACATTTTTAGAGGCCCAAGAAAAAAATTGTGAGGGATCTCGAAACTCGTAGTTACACCACTTATCAGAAAAACACAGGAATGAACAACCTTTAAAATTGTTAACCGATTACATAAAAATGACAGGGTATTCGGATTCCGAAGCCGGTTGTAAAAACAGTTTATTAACTGAGGAAAATCAAGATTTCTATTTTTTGGGAATGTAGCCTTAATACCATCGAAATTAGTTTAGAACCCTTAAGGCCCATGCTAAACGAAAAACTGGTATTTAAAATCGTCAAATTCAATTATTGGCTAAGTTGCTTCACTTTGTAATTTGAAAATTATTAACAAAAAGTTTAAATCTATAAGTTCCACCTGATTCTATGAAAAAACCACGGTCAAGGAAAATTCCGTCCGTTGTGTTTGTGGATATTAAACCATTTTTGAAAATAAAACCATTTTTACAAATTAACTCAAAAAAATCGTTAACAAAATCTTTAAGTGCGTTTCCTAAAAAATGTATCTGTCTCCACGATAACTCGGAAGTTCATTTAATTTATTGGCGGATAAACCTTGCTGCAGAAAATATTATGCTGCTTTTTATAGCACCTTAAATAGCGAAAAATGGCACAAATAATTGCATGTCTGCCATTTATTTAATTTTCGATTTTTCATTGATATTGTCCAACAAATATTATATATAGTTTATAAAAATGTTTGGTTTTTTGATTTCAGATAGTTTTTACAAGCGCTACAGTGAGGACTGATAAGTCACCTTTTTTTGTGCCGGTCACGTTGCAACACGATAAACAATTTTTTTTTTTTTTTTTTTCGCTGGCGCTACATCCCATGGAGGGATTTGGCCGCTTCATTTGAAGTTTCATAATCATTTTTTGTAACGGATAATGAGTGATTAATTCATTGATCCAACATTAACCAGCCGTGATTTTTTCATCACCCGCCGGGAATCGAACCCGGAACCTCCGGAGCTTAAAGCAAGCATGCTAACCACTGTGCCACCGGGGCGGCGATAAACAATTCCCATGACGTTATTATTCTTAACAAAAAATTTTTTTTGTTCTTTAAAACTAAAAATAAGTGTAAAAAACCTTAAGTTGTTTATATTTTACTTCCTGCAATGAAAAAAATATTCATGAAAACCACCTTATTTTTGCTCGCTTCATGAGAACCTCTCCTTAATTTTACAACAGCTTATTTTTGGTTGTGTAATGATTTTTTCGTGTGCCTTAGCCTTATCCACATAAAGGTGGTATTCCACTAGAAAAATTGACAGATAGTAAAAAAAAAAAACGAAAATAGAAAAAAATCTGATACTCCATCTCGGAGATAAACACAACGTTTTATTTTTTTACTTTATACAGCGATTTTAACATAACCTACAAAGATGCAAGAATTATTCCTTGATGAACGAATGCTTCGATTTTTTTTATCACAAACAGTACTAATATTACAATATTTACCAATGTATTAAACTACAAATTTAAAATTGTAACTTTATTTTAAACCGACTCTAAAACAAAATAAAATCGAAAATTCTCCTCACTATAAAATTATCACGAATTCACGAACATACAATTATTTGTGTGTAAAGTCGCGTACACATTGAGTGAACGAACACCGAATTTCAAGCGAACACCGAACGCAAATTCGCTTAATGTGTACTAGACCCTAGACGTAACACGTAACCGCGAACCGTATGTTCAATTCTCATTCGCTTGCGTTTGCTCCAAGAGCGGAACATCAAAGGAAATTGCTGTTCAGTATGGACGATAAAACACAAAAACAATATAACGAACGACGAACACAAATAAGTTTTCTCTTGTACAGAGTGAGGCAAAAGTCAAGAATGATTTTTAAAATTCAATATCTTATAATATTTTTTTTAAATATAATTTTTCATTAATTGAGTCACACACTCACACTGCTACAGACACAAATATTGCTTGACTGACAAGGTTTATTATTTCATTCGCCCATCCAGCAAATATACACCCTGCGCCATTGAAATGTTCGGTTTCGATTATTTACTATTTCTGATTTTTTCTTTTGTTTTTTACTTTTTCTACATACATACATATTTCCACAATAAGAATGCTTATTTGTTTGGTTACAATTAAGTAGTCAAAGAGTTAATTTTAAAATGGGTTGCTCTAAATTAAATGCTGACGAAAAAGCCAACATTTTGCTTCTAAAGGCGAAAAAGGACACACATTCACAAATTGCAAGAGAAATTTAGTGTAGCCAAACAGCAACTAGAAAATTTTACGGCACTATTCCGAAAATCAAACGACCTGCGAGAAAATCATTACTGACAGCAAAAATGGGAGCTGCAAGCCTCAAATTCGTAATAGAATGAGAAAACTTAATTTCCGAGAACTGGCGTTGGTTCATATTCTTGGATGAACCCAAGTTCAATATCTTTGGACCCTACGTAAGGATAAGAGTTCGGCGACGAAAAGGCAAAAGGTATTTAACAGAATGTATTTCGCAGACAGTAAAACTTTCACCTTATGTTATTGCCTGAGGAGCATAACAGCCTTTGTTTGATCACTACGCCTTCTGGATAGTTCAGTAAATGCAGAAAAATATAAAAAAATTATCGAAACTTGTGTCGTGACTATTGAGGACCCGACTCAATACATCGGTATTCCACTCTTCCAAGATGATCCAGTATGCTACAAGACGTGCATTGTAAGTTATTGACGTTATTTGTGACGTGAAAATTATTGTAGGTATATTTGTTGTAGGTATCCGAATTTATAAATAGCTTGATGATTGAGTCGTTACCCTAGACAGGAAATGGTCCTGACCTCAATATTGTTGAAAATGTTTGGTCTTTCATGGGAAAGAAGACCAAAAAATACAAGCTGAAAAGTGCCAAAGAGCGGAAAAAACTTATAGAAAAAGTCTGGTTTGAAAAACTAACAATATATTACTCAACCAAACTTTACAATTCAGTGCCGATTCGGATTTTAATTGATTAATAATTAATTAATTATTGATTTTAAAAAGTGCAATTTCCCTTAAATTATTTTGGTTGAGATGAATAATTTTATTTCTATTAATCCTTATTATGAATAAAAATTATCGTTGTCAACAACAAACTATTTGTCAATTGAAATAACTTTGTTGGAAACCATTACCATGCCCTAAAAATTGTTACAAGGTAGGGCGGAAATATTTCTTATCAGAAGTTATGTAGGTCTAAAATGGCGGATCACCTTTCTGTTTATTTAAATATATTTGGAATAGTGTAAAAATTGTGTTGATAATCAGAATCTATCATTTCTGCCATATACTTTTGAAGCAAACGGCGGCATTTCCAAAATTTACTTTAAAAATATAAAACGAACATTTCAATGGCGCAGGGTGCACATTTTTATCTTCCTTTAATTTTACTATCAGTTAATTTTTCTTAGTGGAATAGCACCTTTAATCTTCGAAAACAAATATTTCTTTCGGTCGTAAAAGAAAGTCGTGTGATGGCCACATTTTTTTTTTACTTGGCTTTATAGACGAACATTCATTCAATTAAGTATGCGAACATTAAAAATCGTAATAAATAAATCAAAAAATTAAATTAGATGACAACAATAGAGACATAAAAATAATTTTGTTTTATTATATCATTATAAATGGAAATAGGACAATCTCCTGAAAATAACGAAAAGGGAATAAATATCTTGAAGGGGAATTACAAAAACATTCTATTAAATTAAATCTGAAATTGATTAATGGCCTTAAATAAAT
Organism: Tipula helvola; assembly: GCA_963556165.1. NCBI lineage: Eukaryota > Metazoa > Arthropoda > Insecta > Diptera > Tipulidae > Tipula > Tipula helvola. The sequence goes on along the minus strand of OY744481.1, from coordinate 192,599,345 downwards.
TGGTTTTACTAAATTGGAAAAATATTTTTATTGAATTTAAAATTATATTTCATTGATCGTCGAATGTAGAGTGGTGTGGTTAAAAGAGTCGCTGCTAGTTACCCCGCAGCGTTTGTCATGTTTTTTTTGTCGCCGCTTTGCAGAATAATTTAAGTGAGGGCCATCCAAAACTAGCTTTGGTTGGGTACTGGCAGCTGGAACTTCAGCTTCGCTACGTAGCAGCAACTTGAGAATTGTTTATTTTAGAGGAAATGTGTAATACATAGTGCGTAATTCAATTTGTTCCCGATTTTCAATGTAGTCAAAGGTTTATTAACCTGTATCGAATCTATAAAAGAATAGCAAGGTCGTGAAACTCATTACTTGCTCATTGATAAGCCGGACATACATAAAAACTCTGTTGGTGTATAAACCGTGCGTTGGATTTGATTGTTAAGCTGTTACTTTACTTTGGCCCGAATTGTTTGCAATTTCTGAGCATACTCATGGAAAAGATTAATTTTTAACTTGTCTTTCCTAGACCAATTCCATGATGAATAAATTTGGTCACTATTGTTCGTAGAAGATTTATTTTCATTGAAACCGCCAAACGAACCATAAGTTTTTTATTCAAGCAAGATTCTCAACAAAGTAGCCAATATTGCCGCGATGGTGGAAGAATAACTAAAACCATTTTCACATATCATCCGAAACTTATTCGCTTTGTTTAATTATACGTTTTGCTAAATTTTAATATATTGACCAAGATTGAAACAGTGATTGAAAATATGTAATTTAGATGTTATATCACTGAGTTTTGGACAACTGTTAAACTTACAGAGCTCTTCATGATATACCAAAGTTTTAAGAGGCAAGAAAGTTACGGGTGTGAAATATCTGCTTAAGCTCTGCTAAACTAATTTTTGTGGTTGTAGATAATTTTATCAGTACCACTCATATTTTGAAAATTCTGCTAAACTAAATAGGTATTATAATTAGAACTCCAAAAAAAACTCTAACAAGAACAAGTATAAGAGGAATTTACGTGATAAATAATAAAATAGCTTTAAGTGATGTTATTTTCATAATCACTTTGTAAAATTGTTTCAAATGATTTTTCATTGGTCTCGAAAATCAGGGGATATGGGCTCAATTTCCTTAAAACATTGATGGTGATATACAATTTTGTGTAAATTTGATATTCATCGCTTTGTAAAATTGTCCCCAATGATTTGTCATTGTTCATCAACTTTCCCTGAAAACAGATGACCATATGAAATTTTGGGTATAAGCTTGTTATTCATCGCTTTGTAAAATTGACCCAGTGGTTTATCACATTAGTTTGATAGCTCCAAAACTAAAATCCCATTTAAGTTTCCTTATCTGACAATGTTAGTGTTTTCATCGGTGGTTTGGCTTCTATTGGAGGGGGGAAGGGGCAAAGTCAGTAGATTAATCTACCAGCTCCGTAACCTTCCAGTAGGGTGCACGTCACGTAAGCTGTTGTAGTCATATATTAGGCAGCTGCGTGATGGGTACAATTGTGCAAGGAGTAACCTGATCACAATTCGCAAGTGTACGTACTGCCTCCTCGCGGCAACCACTGGTAACTGGAATCATTAGGCAGAATGTGGCCTTTTGGGATAGGCTAAAGTACGGCGCTAAAGGAGAAAACCTTGACAAAACCCCTTAATCTGAAGTAGAATAGCATATGCCGAAGGATGAATGGCTGATAGGTTAATTAGTTCAAATATGCGGACTCTGGATACCAGGCACCCCCAGTTTTATTTAGCCTTCCTGTAGTAAAGCTGGGTGACATACAGGCGATTTTCTATGTCCAGCAACTCGCAAGAGTAAAATCAAAATGGTAGACGAGGGACGGATAGGAATATATGGGAGTGGTACTGCCCTCTCGAATTCCTTGAGTCCCAATGCTACCGCTTTTCTAGCAGAAGTAAATGATATAGTAAAAGTCTAGGAGGGAGAGCAATGAGCCCAGATAGTATGTGTCGCGTGTAGAAGTGCTTCCTACAGTAAACATCTAGGAGGAAGAGCAATGAGTCCAGAAAGTATTTTTCGCGTGTAGAAGTGTTTCCAACAGTAAACATCTAGGAGGGGGAGCACTGAGCTAAGATAGTATGTATCACATACCGGCCGGCAGTATTATCAGATTCATTAGTAGCCTGAATATTGAATGAACGGATAATTAAGCAGGGCTCGGAGTACAAAAGATCTTTTAGGTCGCACTGCAAAGTGGCTAAACGCCCACATGGCCCTACAACACTAATTCTAATTCTAGTGTTTTCATCGCTATACTCAAACCACTCCGCCGCATCAAGGCTGCGATGTTGGAGGGTTCTTTGGAATAGTTAAAAAAAGTTATTACAATGCTTCTCACCTTAGGCCAATTCTGCTTGCTTGGACCTACCATGAGACGAAGCTCACCCAGATTGCCCTTGGGATCGTTGAAGTAAGAATCAAACGCTCAACTACATATTTTTAATAAAATTCACAAGTTTCTTTGTCAAATTTGGTTAAACATTTCGTTTGTTTGAATTGCAGACATGCTTTGCATTGTTTGCTTTCTTATTTGGCGTAATCGAAGCATATAAAGCATTTGTCATGAACTGTTTCAGATTTTATGATAATCATGATTGTATGCATTTGCGATATTCACTTAAGGCGTTTAGGTAAGTGGCGCTACATCCAATTTGATCGGTTTCGTGTATCCTGTGTAAATAGTTTTCGTTCAGTATCATATCTATCGAATATGTTAGCAATACGCCACAGTTCTGAGAGTCCCTTTGGTGGAATGGTTTCGTACCTTTAATGGAAAGATGTATGGCTGATTATGTAACCATCACATTCTAACTCATGATCGTTAAAATTAAATTTGTCATTCAAATCCTGTTTAATATCGGTGGTATTATATAACGGATTTGCGATAATATTAAGCATATTTAAATTGGATACCAGCTCATCAGTCTTGTACGCCCGACCAAAAATATTGAAAAATATTGAAAACAACAAATCAACCCTAATGAGATCGTCGGAATCGAGTATCAAATTTACCAGCAGTAAAATCAGATATTTACGGTTAAATCACTGACTCGTTTAATATTCAGCTATTGTTCGTATAAATCCGTGTTTAGGACAACACTTAGATTACGAAGTACGCTACTTGTTGCATCCACATGGGCAACTGCTTCCTTTTGAGTGTTACTAAATGTAAAGTACTTTGTTTTAAGAGTGTTACGGTCAATGGATCGCTTACCGAAAACATATAGCGTTCTGTTTCGGGAATGTTGTCTATGGACAATTTAAAAGGTTCAAAAAGTTTAGTTTCCAATTTGAACCGATACTGCAAGTCCATCAAATCGCAGTCCTAGACAAGATCACGTGCTTTTTTTCATTCAGAAAGGACTTTCCTTAAATTACTTGCATGCACGAAATGCTGAAGGTTACCTTTTTTAACAACTCGACATCTAAACAGCTGTAAGACTTTAATAAAACGTTTTGAGCCATTTGATTTTCAAGACTGTCTTGTAGGTTGATTCTGCGTTGCCCTCTCAATTGATAAACTCCTTAATCTCTCCATAATACTGCATCAAATATTATGAATTGTTAATTCGCTTGCTGTAATTTCGAATTTATATTTCATATTATGGTGTTCGTATTTGGAGTGTGCTTAGGCAACCGTAGTTATTTGTTGGTTGAAATTGATGCTATAAAGCTTAAGACACACGGATTTTCTATATTAATAAGAACCTGTTTAATAAAATGTCTTATTACCTCTTTCGTTCTAATAACCTGATTAAATGTAGTATTAATAGAAACAATCTTATTCCAAATAAGTTTTCTATTTTTGTCAGAAGTCTCTTTAACTGTCTCTACTGAACTTAACAAACAAAAATCAAAAAAGGTATTCATTAGTTTCATTCTCTTCACTAATTAAAGTTTCGTAATCAAAACTACTCGCAACCTCTTTTGCTTCATAAGGATCATCAGTATGTGAAATATAGCAGCTGTTAATATCTGCAACTTTCTGTGTTCAAGGAATTTTTTTTCACGCGTTGTAAATTTTTAAAATGTTACGAGAATTAGGTTTCAGATTAATTAATTTACATAATTTAGTCAGTTCTGGTGTTAAATTCCTAGGAATATTGATTTCTGCAACATCGTCGGTTTTAAAAATGGTTTTCATAACCTTTAAAAGGTTTTCTTCATTGAAGGTCGCAACCTTCAATTTCGGTTTCTTCTTGTAAGTTGAAGGCATTTTTAAATTTACTATAAAAGATAAACTTGTATAAAACTACAAAAATAATATTTATAATTATCACAGTGATTATTACAATATTAAGGCTCGTATTTTTCAATAAGAATAAATCGACGGATTAATCCAGTTTTCGAAAATCCACTGATTTAACCGAGGTTTCTTTTGGTAATTTTAAACGTGCATACGAAGTAAAAACCGGTTGAAAAAGCTGTACAGAAATTTCCCTGACATCTGTATGAGTTGGGTCGTACTTGATCTTAAAAATATTGATTTTATTTGATTATTGTGACCTCTCTTAATAAATAGCTAACTAAGTCTAAACGATATTATATTAAGGTGGCACTAGTGTACATATGTTTATACATACATATAAACAAAATTAATTGACAATAATTTTTGACGCAACAAAAAGTCGATCGAAACAATAATAAACACGATAAGTCTTAATAGGACATCAATGGAATTTCATCCATATTCCATTTTCATATTATTTGGTTTTCATCGTGATCATTCCGCCTCCCTTGACTCACTGGAGTCAATCTTTGGTAGTAAACAAATTTTTTTGATTGGCCGCTTGTATGTGCCCTTGGACGTCTGAAGTGTTACAACTGTAACTAATTTATCAGAACCTGGATGTACATCAATGATTTTTGCTAATGGCCATTGTGCTGGTGGTGTGTGTTCATCTTTTAGTATAACGATGTCATTGATCCATGGCTGTGCTTCGACTTGGTTATACTTTGACAATTTGTTTAGTGATGTCATATATTCAGTGTGCCAGCTTTGCCAGAAATGTTGTAGCATTTTCTGTAGCATCTGCCATCTAGGAAGCCTGTTGATTTTTGTCGCTTTTAAGTTTGGTTCGGGTGGTACTGTCAGTGCGTGGCCTATCAAAAAATGCGCGGGTGTCAGAGGATCTTCGGGATCATCGTCTTTACATAGTGGCCGCGAATTTAGCACTGCTTCTATTTGTTTGAGAAATGTAAGTAGTTCTTCATAATTGAGGATGGTGTCTCCAATGATTCGTCTAAGGTGAAATTTGGTCGATTTCACAGCGGCTTCCCACAAACCTCCGAAAGTCGGCGCAGCTGGAGGTATGAAATGAGAATTGGTGCCTTCTTGAGTTGACCAGTTTAGAATTTTAGTAGTGGCATCTTCAGACCTTAATAGTTTACCAAGGGCGTTTAATTGGTTTTTATCTCCGTCGAAATTGGTAGCGTTGTCAAAATAAATATCCCTGCATACCCTCTCACAGATTGGAATTTCGTTAATGCAGCTAAAAACGTTTCAGTGCTCAGATCTGTCACTAGCTCTAGATGCACAGCCTTGTGGCCATGCAGACGAAAATAGACAGATACCCCTTGATAATTCTGGAATTCTTTTGTTGATGTGTCTTTATTGAATAAGGGCCCGCGTAGTCTGCTCCAGTTCGTATAAATGGCCACAGCAGTGATACCCTCGAGGTAGGTAGTTGTCCCATTAATTGAGCTTGTTCTTTTAGCTTTTGCCGATGACACTTCAAACATTTGTAGATGACCTTCTTCACCAATCCTCTTGCTCTAAGTATTTGGAATTTTTGCCTTATGTGCGTCAATAAATGGGAAGGCCCAGCATGTAGCAGCTTGATGTGTAGGTAGGTAACCATTTTCTTGATTACCGGGTGATCTCCCGGTAAAATAATGGGATGCTTCGTGTCATATTGGATCGGTGCATTAGTGAGTCGCCCAGTAACTACGATCGGTGCATTAGTAAGTCGCCCATTGCTATCTAAAAATGGAAAAAAATTTAGTAGTTTTCCTTTTGATGGATGGATACCCTTGTGAAGCAGGTCTATCTCTGGTCTAAATCGTTGAAGTTGGATTAATGCGAATAACTTTCTCTCAGCCCACAGCATTTCATCAACTGAAATCATTCTAGTCTCGGATTGGTTAATACTTTTATTTATACAGAATCGCAGCCTACGTATTCTTACTAGAACTCGCAATATAATTAAATATTTGGATACTCTGCTTGCCATTAGCTCTATTTGTTTCGCAAAATTGCTGCACTCTGAAGCATTATACATACATCATGTTAACTGCATTTTCTAAACATTCATCTTCGGGTGATTTTACTTCGTCAACATCTGCTTTCAAATCAATTGGATCATACTGTAAAAATCGTGGTCCTCTCCACCACAACTCGTAGTCTTTTAACTCTTCTGGCCCCATGCCTGGAAGCGCAATCTGCGGGATTCTCTTAGGAGCTTACATGATGCCATTTGTGGCTGTCAAAATTAGACTGGTACGGTTTGCTATATATGTCGGCCAAGTATTTGGCTGCTTAGAAAGCCAATTTATTACTATCGTTGAGTCGGAGTATAGAAAGATTTTTGGTGTGAAGGAACGGATCAATGCTTTAAGTGTAGATTCCAATATCTTAACGAGAAGAGTAGCTGCACATAGTTCCAGTTTGGGAATGCTGATGGTTTTAATCGGTGCAACCTTGGTTTTTGCAATGATGAGATTAGCACTGACTTTTCCGGTTGTCATTATGGTCCTTGAATACAGTACTGCAGCATGCGCTTCCTTTGATGCATCTGCAAAACCATGTATTTCAAAGATTTCTTCTGTACTGAGCCATCTTGGTATATCAATATCTTCAATAATTTTGAGGTTATCCCGAAACGTCGACCATACCGCCAAATGTCTATCGGATATCTCATCATCCCAGTCCAGTTTTTCTAACCACAAATGCTGAAATAAACATTTAATGATTATTGTTATCGGGGCTAACCAACCAATGGGATCAAAAAGCCTTGAGGCCTCAGGCAATAGCTGCCTTTTCGTCGTGCGAGGAGCCTCAGGTAGATTGACTCGGAATTTGAATATATCTTCCTTTGGTTGGTAATAGATGCCCAAGGTAGAAATTGTTTTGAGTCCATCATGAAATTCTTTGCAAGATATTTCTAAATCTTTCTCCGGTAAATACTTTAGTAAATCAGCATGGTTAGCAGACCATTTACGCAAGTATAAACCAAATAGTTGTACAGCGTTAATCAGTTGTTTTTGTAGATTTAGTGCTTCTTCCAGAGTATTTGCCCCTGACATCAAGTCATCCACGTAAAAATCGTTCTTGATAGCCTTTGCTGCTATGGGATAAATCTCCTTGATTTGATCAGCTATATATTGAAGACTGTATGTTGCCAGAAACGGAGCCGATGAAGTACCATAAGTCACCGTAAGTAAGCGATAATGGTCTAACTGCTTGGTAGTTGAGTCTCTCCATAAAATTCTTTGGTAATCGGTATGTTCCTTTTGTACCACAAACTGACGATACATCTTCTCGATATCGGTTGAGAAGACATACTTGTACTTTCTGTATCTCAAAAGTATTTCTGCGATGTTCTGCTGCACGGTAGGACCGTTTAACGAATTGCCGGTTGTCGTCTTGGCTGAACCATCAAACACTACACATAACTTTGTAGTAGAACTGGATTCTTTTAGAACTCCATGATGTGGCAGGTAAAATGTCTTTCCGATTGGTTGGATGATTTCATGTTTGGGAATTAATTCCAAATGACCCAATTCCAAATATTCTTTGATGAATTTAGTATATTGCAGATGTAACGGCCGACTATTTGATAACTTCTTTTCTAATGCAAAAAATCTCCGTGAAGCTTGGTTTATCGAATCTCCTAACTGCGGAGCATTGCATTTAAACGGTAATGAAACTACTAGTCTTCCTTGGTCATTTCTAGTGGTTGTATTATGGTAGGTGGTAATACAATTTTTCTCCTCGGTAGTATACATTGGCTGACAGACGACTTCCTCAATCTCCCAAAAATCTTCTCAGAAGGTGGTCGATATTAACTTCTTCCTCTGTTGTAAAACAAACCTATGTTGTTGACTCGTCAATTTGGGTTGAGTTGATCAAGCCTCATATAATCCAGCCAAACTTGCTATTTAATGCCACCATAGTGGTTCCTTCGCAAGTTAATTTTCCTCCTGTGATTGTGTTGAGAAATAGATCGCAGCCCAACAATATATCTATTGGTCATTCCAGGTTGGTTGAACGTAGGATCGGCTACGTAGCTGTCTCAATTAAAACTCGTCCATTTGAAACTGGTCACGTGTAGACAATGCAAGTTCACCACTATTTTCACTTAAACATGAAAACATTTTTTTGGTAGATGTATTGTGGGTAGATAGCCTCTTCATTCTTTATTTTATTGGCTGACAAGCCGTAATAATGGGAATGCTATTAAAAATAATATATTTTATAACCGAAAAGATCATATTAATAGATAATACAGACAAATCTCAAACTTCTAAATGAAAAACGACGTATAAAATAAGCATTCATATTGTGAAATTTATTAAAATTTTAAAATTGCCGCCAAAAAAAAAACGGCACTTCCAATGATTTTAATTTCAACTGTTCCGAGCTTAGTGCTGAGATGTTCTAACATCACTTTTTTAGATGTTCGATAGTATTCATGTCTCTCTTTTCAGGAATAAAATTGTATACTATTTCGACTTTTGAATTAAGCTTTTCCTATTGCGATCTCAGCATGCTCGCATAAAACATCATTCTATTTCTACTTTCATTCATCACTCTTTATCATTTAAATTTTTGTTTGCGATATTTTATCGAAGTAAAGAAAAGAGAAAGTATACAATAGGCTGAGATCGTATTAGAAAAACCGTAATGAAAAAAGGTAATAGAGTACAATTTTGTTCTTGTTACAAGAGATAAAATACTATCGAAAACGAATCGAAAGTGATGTTAGAACATCTCAGCACAGGACCCTCCCTTCAACAAGGTTCACTTTGATTTTCTTTAGTGACAGAACTTTTCATTAAAATTGATTTCCAGCACACCGTGATCGTCGTCAAACAAAAACATTATCGCAATAATCTCAAATCATTCTGTCTTTTTGTATTTTTCTGTCTTTTTTGTATTTCATAGTCATTTAATTTCAAACTCTACTATTTAAATCGTGTCGTGACATAGACTGAAAAAAATAACTATATAATCTCGAATTTGCGACTAGCTAGTTTTAATTTGTCTTGAGTATTAGTCTTTAGTCAATATCGTTATTTGTGGCATTCCTGTACAAGAAATAAATAAAATGGGAAGTGAATGCTGCACGTAATATACGTATGTGAAGATAGCCCAGGATTTCATCCCAGCAAATGAATAAACTTGAATCAGGCAACCCTAGAAATTTTAAAGCCATATTTAATATTATGTGAAATTAGCCCCGCCCAGGATTTAATTAAAATTAGGCTAAATACCGAAATTACATATTATCCAATAAAATAAAATAAAATCCACATACAAAGTCAAACAATTTAAATCTTCACTGATCTATCTTATTATTTGCAATATTTTACCTAGTATCTAAAAATTTGTGGATGTTACAACAATTGGTTTATTTTATCGCAAATAAAAATATCTCAGATTAGTAATTAGTTATTATTTAAAAGAGATACCATTAGCTAAATTTAGAAAACAATTCATGAAAATCGTATTGTTTCAAGTGCCCGAAATAAAGCCATGGGCTGAGAAGTTTCATTAATTTTTATATTGTCGATAAGATATTCGTCTGGTTTGCCCGATTGAGACCGTCGTAACCGACGGAAGTTTTGCCGAGATCAACTCGGTATTAGAAATATTTAATAAAATGGAAATCGTAAAATATCTGAACATAACTTTTAATGATATCACAAATTCAACTGAATCCACTGACTTGGTGAAATTGCATTTATGTGTTTCTCACCTGATGCACAATATTGCCAAAGATTTTAATAAATCTTTTAACAAATGCGATTAAAAAATAAAACTTTTAAAAGAAATATTTGCTTCATTATTTTTATTAGACAATTACGAAATTGTTAAAAGTGTTTGGAAAAATTTTAGCATTGTTTTAGGATCAAAATATTTAACTTCAGATGTATTAAGCGCCTTAGAAGCAGTGGTTAAAAATGCAGAAGCAAATGTCAGTAATTCAGTGGAAGAGTTAGAAGAGTTATTAGATGAAGAAGGTGAGTCAGTGATAATATTCGAATCGAAGAAAAGTGATATTTTTACTTCTGAACCGCGACAATTAAATAAGCCGATATACATATATTCAGAGCCCGTTCTATTTTGAATTTAAAAAAATTACTGATAATGTTAATGAACAGAATTCATATAAAGATGAACTTCCAATAAATAGATTTTATAATCCTGCACTGTCGGAAGTTCTGTTGAAAAAATACATCACATACCTCCCGTTTTGGTCTCCATTGTACCATAAAAAACGGTTAAGTAACAGTCACGTGGAAAATTATTTTTCCATAATAAAACGGCGAACAAAACTTAATTTGGCATTAGGTAAATTACCTACGAAAGCTTTGAGACTTTTAAATGAAATTTGGAAGCGTATTTTATACGTCCATGACAGATATACTCTAAATATTCCTAAAAAACATATGAGTACTGGAACAAAATAAGGCAGCAACAACCTTTTGTAACGGTTGGCTTGGGTCTATCCGACGCCACATGGCACACTGTATACCGTGGATAGCTATCAGTGGCTAGGGAGGGATCTTTTCCACACAGTCGGATGCCATTTATTACAAAAAAATAAAAAAAAAGAATTATTTAGTGTGCATACGCTTTTAGAATGATTCGTCATAACACGCAAGATATACCAAGGTCACCCCATATCTAACTGAACTCAGGTTACCACATTTTATCCAGCTAAAGCTTGCCAATGAAGAGAAAATTGTGAACCGTGCATGTACAATAAAAATTTTTAAATAATAATAATAATTACAAAAACAAAAAAAACACAAAAATACGTCACCAATATGGTTTTCTCATTACTGCATCATGACGGTGTCCATTTATGATGAAGCAATTACGCACACACTGAACGTGAATGGGTGTGGCGTTGATCAATATTTCACGGTTGTCGTTCCAATATACACAGGTATTCCGTAATATTTAAATATATATACAGCTTTCCGTTTAACTCCGGTTCAAAAGATTGCGTGTAATGGATGATTATTATAACACTTGATAGGCACTTGATTGTTCCTGACTTAATGGCAATGGCAAATAGGCGAATTCATTGAAGTTGAAATAAAAGCCACTAGGATTGGATTATTATATTTCAATCTTTATTGTCTGGCTCTTTTCACGCTTGCACACAGGAATAAATATTGTAATAACACTGTTGTAAATATTTTTATACTTGTTTATTGTTTATAATTGTATTAAATATATAATTATCAATTACACATATTCTTTTTAGGTATGAAATTTTTCTCTAATTTAATGTTTTTATTTGAGGTAGAGAAATTACAAAAATTACAATATATATTTACAATCACTGTAAAGCTGATTATTATGTTAAGCTTTATTTATTTAAGTTGTGTTTTCAAAGTTTGTTGTTTAGAAAATTTTTTTAAAGCTATCAAGCACAATGTTTTAACAAAAAAAACTTTATTTTATTTTTATACATAAACAATTAGTTTAATACTATTTACATATCTATATAATCAATGCACCTTCTGAATTTTCTTCATCGACTGTCTTCTTGTTTCGAGATTTTTCTCATCTAGCATTCCCCTGCTAATTTGTTTCTTTCTTTTATCCCCCTTCATCCAACAAACTTTTTTTTTATTTATTTTTATTTATGTGTATTATAGTCTAACTCGCCCGACAAGAATTTGCGCGCCAACACTACATTAGTACATGGTTTGTTTCAGAAATTAAACAAAATTGCAAAAATAACTGCCAAACCTATTCATTACATTGGATTGCATCAATAAGAGACTGGAATGATGTTTGTCTATACTTTATTCTATTCTGTATAACAGACGCATGTATATTTACAACCACTAACCAAACAATCGATTAAATTGATTGCGCATCGATGACTACAGTGCACCAAGTAGGCAAGTGTTACATAGTGAATGGTTACACTTTTAGAAGAAGAGAAGCCGTTAGGAGCTCTTCTTGCTATTGAAGAAGGCTGGGCTAAAAGAACCCCTTTAAATTATCCTACGTCTACCTCAAAAAGTAAAACTAACTTTAACCAAACAATTGAGTCGATGAGATGCAAAGTGCGATAACTACATTTTTTAAAATTTTTGCATGCGATATGTCGTTTGATTCGTATTTGAAAGGGCTACATTACTAAATAATAAAAAATTGCAAAACTAGTTATTTACCTTATGTTTTAGCAAAATAGGAGTTAATGCAAAACGCTTTATGCCCCTATTATGGTTCTCACCTCACCAAAAAACTTCATACAAATCAAGTCACATTTGCATAGTATTTCTCGGTGAGGTGAGAACCATAATAGTGGTAATTATACCCCTAAAACATATTAAATTAATTACAAATTTTTTTTGCTATTCGGTCACCAATTCACCAATTATTATGATATTAAGTGTCAAAACTCGCTATTTACAATTTTAAAAGGGTTCTAGAACCCAAACTAGGATGAGTACAATCATCAAGTTGCTTTAAAAAGAGTAGTATGACATTGCCCGAACTGTTCAACAAATAAAAATTGAGCTTCGTTGTAAGGTCTGGTCACCATAACTTTTTTCAGTTTTACAAGAAATCGTTTATATTGTAGTTATCGCACTTTGCATCTAATCGACTCCAATAAATTGCATGACGCCACCAGAAGCCCGTTGCACTTTGATACAAACAGCCATTTCTCACAAAAGAAAATTTAAGGAAAACCCTGACCCTTCAGATGACAACCTAAAAAATTGTAGAAGCCTACCAAACAATAACATGTGCTTCTTAAAAAATGGTATCAACACGGGGGAAAGCTATTTTTATACCTGTGCATTTGATGCATTCACTTGCTGTATACTAAATTTATCTGCCTTTCAAGAGCTAGAGATAGAAAATGATTTTAGCAAACTGATTAAAGCATTACGGGCTAAAAATATTACTTTAGCCCAAGAATTTCGAGCTTCCAACTTAACCAGATTATATGGCTTAAATCGATATTGCACCTCTAATATAACGACGGTGTCAAACTTTTTGTTAAAGTCTTTGGATTTTTATAGTGCACAAAGTGTTCAAAAATGTGAAGCATGCAATAACACAGTTATTGATTTATTAAATTATGCTCCTTTGGACCATTTTAAGTTAGAAAAGTTAGGTTTACTAAATCTTTCTAACTGCTTAGAAGAAGATGTCGGAAGAGTGTGCACGAATTGCGACAATGAATCAGCTTACCGGAAAGTATTCTTGAGCGATACGCTATTTTTATATGTTGAGCCTATGCTTAACCCCACAACACCTATCGCAGTCACAAATATTGCTGTTAATATTAAAATTTTTAATAAGAATTACAAAATAAATTCATTCGTGAACTTTATTCCAAATATTTCCCACTATGTGAGTTATTGCTATAGAAATGGATTCTGGGAAGTATATGATTACTTAAATGAAATAGTCGTCCAAAAGAGATGTGAAACTATGTAAGACATCAAAAATGAATGAAACTTCTCAGCCCATGGCTTTATTTCGGGCACTTGGAACAATACGATTTTCATGAATTGTTTTCTGAATTTAGCTAATGGTATCTCTTTTAAATAATAACTAATTACTAATCTGAGACATTTTTATTTACAGCAAAATATACCAATTGTTGTAACATCCACAAATTTTTTGGTACTAGGTAAATCTTGCAAATAATTAAAATTATCAGTGAATAAATCTTCTAGTGAATTGTATTAATTTTGTATGTGGATTTTATTTTATTTTATTGGATAATATGTAATTTCGGTATTTAGCCTAATTTTAATTAAATCCTGGGCTGGGCTAACTTCACATAATATTAAATATGGCTTTAAATTTTCTAGGGTTGCCTGATTCAAGTTTTTTCATTTGCTGGGATGAAATCCTGGGATACCTTCACATACGTCATAATATTCGATATTATAACTGATAATATGCGTTCTAAGGTTCTAGATCTTCTCGGAGGGTGTTGGACAAATAGTAAATTCCTTCTTTAGAAAACTGGAATCGGCACCGAAACTCTTCCTTATTGTAAAACTCCACGTTAATTCTATTGTGAAATACTTTAGGAGTAAAGAACGTATCGACAATATTGTCCCGTAATCTGATTAACCAGGCTCTAATGGCGAAGACGAAGATTCATTAAATATATTTCCATTTTTAACTTAAATTCTCAAAAATTAATTTAAATTTCCAATTCATTATGTAACATAATGATCATAAATGACGTTTTATATTTCTGAATTTTCGAAATTAGCCGTATCCCCTGTTTTAGCCATCGATATCGAGGTATAAATCTGAGGATACCATTTTAATCCATGTTTGATTCAGTGGATTTATCGTCGTTAAAAAATACGAAAGAGCGGATAAATTCGCCGATTTATCACTATCCTCGTTTAAAATTACGGGCCTAAAAGTACAAATCAAATAAACAATGAAAAATAAAAATATATAAAATAACTAATAAGTACTCACTACGTTCCCGTGTGTAAGTCTTGTTACGCCGCTTGGTCCGCGTAACATATTGTGTTGTTGCGTTTGGTCTGGTGCGCGTGAGTGGTTTTGCCCAGTCCGGTTCGTTTGCTTTGGTTGACCCCTGAATGACCGCTGTTGATAGTCAATACAAAGCTTATGTAATAGATATGATAGATGATAGTATCATGATATTTAATGAGGGAGTTTTTGCTTGTTGTAGATGAGATTGAGATGCTGTATTCGTAATAATGATGTGTGTGTCACTTATGCGGTGCTTTTTGATTGGCGCATTGATGGTGTGATTTTCCAGATTGTTCGTTCGTGAGAATCTGTATTTTCTTTTTACATCATATTGGGAATGTATTGTTGGGCGTGGTGCGTGATTACAACACCGTGAGAGCGGTGATAGAAAATTTATCATTGAAATGTACGTGTGTCGGGTTTTTTTTTTAGATGAAAAATTTTTACTAAGAAAAAAAAAGAGAAGACAGTCAAGTTTTGGATTTTGGACAGTCAAGTTTTGGATTTTGGACAGTCAAGTTTTGGATTTTGGACAGTCAAGTTTTGGATTTTGGACAGTCAAGTTTTGGACTTTAAAGAGTCAAGATGATTGAGTTGTTGAAGCCAGTGGTTTCAAGTTAAAAAATAAATAAATTCTGAAATTTTAAGTTAGTTAAACTTGTAATAAATTTTTTTTGGTGAAGCCAGTTTTTTTTATATTAAAATTCAAAAAATAATGTGTTGATAAGTTTTTTTTATTGGATATATTTTGATACAAACATTGTAAATTATTTTTGAGTTTGGTTTGAAAACCGTTTAAAAGATTGGAAAAATATATTTGTTGTTGTAATAATAAAAATATAAAGGGCTGAAACCTCACAAGGTGATCAGAACTTCGGTCTTTGGTTTTTTCAATGAGGATTGCATTCAACTGTCACCTGTGTCATAAAGTTGGTGTGACAGTTTTGACAGTACTGATTTCTATTTTAACTAACATATATTTACTTATACATACAACAACAACCAAACAGGTCAAAAGCTTCAGTAACAGGGGTACAGGCATCCAATAAAACACGAAAAATCGTATTTTAGAACTACATACCAAAAGTAGTATACAAAATTATACTGATATTTCTAACTGTGTAACTGACAATATTCTAGAATTTTAACCAAAAATCATTTTAGAATCCCATTTACAACGCACATGTCAAATTTCATCATAATCGGGTAAGGAATAATCAAGTACCCACCATCCTACTTGGCCATATTCCAGAATTTCATCCAAAACTCATTTTAGAATCCCATTTCCAATACACATATCGAACATCAAAATCGGTTGAGAAATGTGCCAGTTTCATCATACTTGGCCTTATTCCAGAACTTCATCCAAAAAACATGTTAGAATCCCATTTCCAACACACATGTCGAATTTCATCATAATCGGTTGAGATATGGGCAAGTGCCACCTACTTGGCCATATTCCAGAACTTCTTCCAAAATTTTAAAATCCCATTTTCAACGCACACGTCAAATTTCATTATAATCGGTTGAGAAATGGGCAAGTTCCATTATACTTGGCCAGATTCCAGAACTTCATCCAAAAAACATTTTAGAATCCCATTTCCAATGCACATGTCGAATTTCATCGTAATCGGTTGAGAAATAGCCAAGTTCCATCATATTTGGCCATATTCCAGAACTTCAATTTCCATCATACTTGGCCATATTCCTAAACTTCATCCAAAAATCATTTTAGAATCACATTTCCAACGCACGTATCGAATTTCATCTTAATCGGTTGAAAAATAGGCAACTTCCATCATACTTGGCCATATTCCAGAATTTTATCCAAAAATCATTTTAGATTCCCATTTCCGACACACATGTCAAATTTCATAATAATCGGTTGATAAATAGGCAAGCGCAAGTTCCATCATATAAAAAATTTGTTAACTACTCACTACATCCTAATGCAACCCCAACTCAACTCCAACTCAACTTCAACTCAACCCTCAAATTTACCCCTAACTCAACATTCAAATCAATTCCCAATTCAATGCCCAATTCAATAATAATCAAACCAGCATACATAAAAAAATCGTAAATATTTATAAAACCACGTATTTTGGGTCAATTCGTATGGCAGGTACCCCACCCTCTTGACGTACAGTCTCCAAAAGCTTTTCAAATCTCCGCCTTGACCATAGAAACAGATTGGCGAAAAAAATTCAAAATCGGACAAGCCGTTCTCGAGATACCGTGGGTCCAGACACACAGACATCCAGACATCCAGACAGACGGACGGACATTTTTTTTTTCTTGCATTTTCAGACTCAGGGACTTTCCAAACGGCGAGAAAAGTGGTTTTGGACCAACCAAATTTTTCGTCATTTTTGACAGGATTTCAATACTTTGGTCTTTTTAGACCAAAGTAACAAAAAAAAAAAACATAAATGAACAGAATAAAATTGTATTAAATGATTATGGAGTATGTATGTGAATGTGAAAATAAAGAAACGGAATTAATAAGAAAATTATATTGATAAATAAATCGGTGTGGTTTTAATGTATTTCCTTCCCCGAATTCCTTCTTTAATGCCATTAAGTGATCAATTGAACAAATAGGTGTTGCTTTAATTAAAGGGTCTATTTGTTCCGGTGTTGAAGTGAAAAAAATAAAAATAAACAGATAGAAAAATAAATCAGTGAAAGAACGTGATTGGTAAAGACTGTAGTAAGAACCACCGTTCGAAATTCAGAAAGCACGTTTTGCTTTGGTGATTAGTGTCTCTACTCGGACAAATAGGTGTTGCTCTACTTAAAGGGTCTATTTGTCTCCGAGGGTTTAAAAAAAAAAAATAAAACATTGCAAAATCAAAAGTGAACTAATGTGTTTGGTTAATACCACAAAGACCAAATTCTGAAATTCTCGACGCGCATCTCACGCGTCTTCACAGAAAAACAAAAACCTAAATAAGAAAACAAAAAGGAAAACCAAAAGTCAAAGGTGTTAAATTTTGAATAATATTTGCTGCAGTCCTGCCCATCCAGCGGGACGGTGTCGGTGCTTAAGAGGGGGAACCTGCGTCGTCATCGTGAGAGCTGTTCCAGATAAAACACAGGTATCGTGTTTTTTTTTTGTTTATTTTAGATCCCAGCGAACGAAAACGACAACTGTTGGTTCTAGCAGCCTCATCCCGTTTATTCTGCGGTCAGTTAACCGTCCATTCCAATGATGTTTCTTTTATTTTCTAAATTGTTTTGTTGTACTTAATTATAAATTAAATTCCATTGCATTGTATTCTTTTTTATTGCCTTTTCATTGTAAATTTAAAATTCCAAACTTTACTAGAATTATCGTAATTTTCTGTAAGCGGAACTTGATTGTCCTCGCGTTCCACGTTTTCGTTTGCACCAGTACATATAATTTACATTAGATAATTTTTTTTTCAGCTTTCGCGGGGTGGTAATCACGCACTAAGTTGATCTCGGTATCGTTGTTTGAGTATCATTTGATTTTATTGTTTTTGTGGTATACTACGTGATTTTGTACATTACATTTTCATCAGTTTACGTATTTGGCCTTATGCCGCTATCATTTTCATAATTAAACTTTTATGGTTTCGATCAGTTTGTTTTGTAAATTTTCGGGGTATTTAATGTCATATGCGAATCAGTATCTCATTAATATTGTCCTGTTCTCTGACACCATGAGTGAATAGAATAACCCGTGAGGGATCGTGATGGGTGTAGGGAGTGATGATTCTCGTGTCAGGTTGTTCGCTACATAGCGTTTCGGTCTAATCAATGTGTTTCTGTGATCAAAGCGATTGTGACCTCTATCTTTCTTCCTTTGATTTAATTTTGATTTTTATGCGGTTATTCAAGCATTCTGTCAAGTCTGGAAAACCCCACGCCAACCCTGAGCCTTAGCCGGCTACTATACCGCACCAGACCGCTGGCATTATGTCTGTTAGCGAAATCTTCAAATCTCAATACGAGATTTCAGGATTCCGTTACAGTCTGGCAACAACTCGAGAACAGCTCGACCGATTTGGATGATTATTTTCTAGTTTTATTCGGTAAACATATAGTTTACTGAACGAACTCCATTTGAATTCAAAATGTTGACGAGAACAATGACAAATCATTGAGGAAAATTTTACAAAGGGATGAATATCAAATTTACACTCAAAATTGCATATGGCCATCAATGTTTTAAGGAAATGGAGTGCTTATCTCCTGATTCTCGAGACCTATGACAAATTGTTTGGATCAGTTTTACAAAGTGATTATGAAAATAACATCACTTAAAACTATTTTAGAGTTTTTTTTGGAGTTCTAATTATAATATCTATTTAGTTTAGAAGAGTTTTCCAAATATGAGTGGTTCTTAAAAAATTATCTACAACAAAACAATTAGTTTAACAGAGCTTTAGCGGATATTGCACACCCGTAGAAAATGTATTTTTACCTGAAGGGTAGGTATATATTAAAAACCAGAAGCTTTGTCCGGTCGAAAGCTCTTAATTTCCTTTGGTTCAAAAAGCTTTCAACAACAATAAGTACGTATTCAAATCAGCTCGAATTTCTAAATTCCATTAATTTAAAAAATAATCTAAATAATCTACCAATGCGTACCAATGGCACTCTAGTATAATACAATTAAAATGTTACACGATATTTTTATTTACTTAAAAAATTTGTATACGCGTCCGTGTCAAAAAATGAAAATTTAGAATTCCTCTACGTTTACAAATCAACTGGAAAATTATATTTAATGTGCAAATGAAATTTTATCTATGATGTTGTTTGTATATAAAAGCTTTATGATGCCTTGCGGCGAAGCTACATATATTTTACGAGTGGGGTTGGAGTGGGCAAATTTTCATTTTATTCGAAGTAATTTTTTTTTTTTTTGTTTCTATATCTTTACAAAATATTAAATTTAATTATGGTCAAAATACATATAAAGAACATAAATTATGTTCAAGTGCGGTATATTATACATATATGGTACTAGATCAGTTCGTAATATGTTAAAGTAGATTAAATCGCCGGGACGACACATTAAATTTTTATATTTTTATTATAAACCTCGTATATCGTCTAGATACGTATTAATATGTTTGTAAGTATATGTACATATTATAACTTTATAGTAAGAATGGAATAGAATTTGGGGTTATCATTTGCCGCATCTCAATTTAAATTAGATTTTTGTCATCGCTATAAATTTGATATATTATGTCAACATCGATTGATTGATGGACTTATTTATTTTTCAAGGCCACTGATTATCATTGGCGAATATTGAATATCAATAGCTTTAACAACATAAAATTTACATCTATAACATGCGCTTATACATATACACATTTGTAATTATAGAAAACTTTTTTTATGTAGAATATGTACGATTTTAGTGCTTCACTCTTAATTTATCTTGAAACTTAATACTTTAACACAACTGAAAACATTGACGTGAATATCATTAAAAGTTTCGTGTTATTTTGAAATAGGAAAGTGTTTATGGATCGAAAGAAATATGATTACTAACAAACAACAACAATCCGAACAAATTTGTTAGTTAACTTTGTCATGTCAAAGAAAATATAAATTTATAAAAGAACAAAATGTTTACGACTTATAGTTTGAAGAATTACATTGTGCAGAGTTTCTTAATAATATTGTTCGCGAAATACTGCTATTTAAGTTGAAATTTTAAAGAAACATAAGGCAAATAGCGTAACAGTATAGCACAATGCAGAGGTAGTATTCGGTGTCAGCGATTGTAATTGGAGTGATGGGACACCAATTTAAAAAAGCTTCCACTTGCTTGATTTGGTTCTTTGTAAGTTATACCACCAAACAGCGGTTAATAACTGATTTAATAGGTAGAGAATTTTAACCTCAGCGAGCCTTAAGATTATAGCTTTCGTCGTGCAGCTTTTTATGCATTGGAATATGTTAGGCTTTGTCATTCCAACTTAAACTATCGAATTAGACATTTAAAAAAAACGAAAACAAATTTTCGCAAAGAAAACCAATTCAACTACAAAAGCAACTACAGTAGAGTCTCGATTATCCGATGTGGTCGGGACCGAAGACAATTCGGATAAGCGGATTTTCGGATAATCCGGAAATGCTCTGTATGCACTGTAAAATGCTCTTGCATTTTATGGTGGTTAAAATAAACATGATATTTTGAATTTAAATTATTATTTTGAGTAATTTCAATGTTTTATTCTTCATATTTCACTAAACATATACATACATATGTGTAATGTGTAAATAACAAAATAATTAAAAAAAAAAAAAAAATTATGTATTTTTTGTGTTCGGATAAAGCGGAGTTCGGATAAACAGTATTCGGATAATCGAGACTCTACTGTATTAAAAAAGTTTTTATTACAGTGCTGGGCAAAAAAAATGGTCAAACATATTTTATTACAAATTTGAGTCTTTTTTTGCTATAATTACAAAACATTTGAAAGCTATTGGCTTATTGCTTCATTTTAAATACATTTATGACCCAATTTACAAAAAAAAAATGTGTACCTGCAATTTAGGGCGAAAAATTGGCAAAATATTCAAAGTACTCTATTTATTAGTGGAATAAAGTAAATATTTTTCTATTGTTTTTTGTGCTTTATTAGTTTATGCAACTTCTATCTTTAATATTAATATTCGAACCAAATTTTGTTTTTTAACGGCGGTACATCTCCGCCAGTACTGGGTAAAAGCATTGGTCAAATAAATAGTTTAGTTTTACGCCTACCGTCATAGGACATAAGAATAGATCTTGAACGAGCAATGAGCAAACAAATTTCATCAAGCGTTATGAGAAGAAGATTGCTTAAAGCTACCTCGTGAGGACTTGAAACAGTTCAGAAGCCATAGTTCGGATTGCAAGTCAAACAAAAACAGTGAAAAACAATTTGCTGTAGGCTCAGGAGCACGTTTTCTGGACTCAAGAGATATGGTATAACGTAATTTTCTCCGATAAGTTCAAATTCAAGCTGCATGATGGAGATGGTAGAATCCTGCCACGAGGAGAACATCGAGAAAGGCTTAGCAACGAATGCCTTTTAAGGCTTCCACCGTAAACTGGAAGAGTTGTGGTCTGGAAAGTTTTTTCTGGAGAACAAACCGGTTGAATGTGCTTCCTTAGTTCCAAAACCACAGCAGCTGTGTAACTGCAAGTCCTGCATAACAAATTTGAGCCCTCTGTATTAGCGCTTTTCGACGAGGGTGAAAAATGTCGGGAAAATTCTGTAAAAATTCAGTTTAGGTTTTCCGTGATTTCCAACATTCCACCCTTGGTTAAACGAGGGGCGGATGCCAATTATCCCAAAGTGTTTTTTTGATTAAAACTTTAATTCTTTACATCGGCATGCAATTTGAAAACACGGAAATAGCGGAAATTTCCTATTTTTACGTATCCCTTTGAGCCCTTTGGCCACTGCGGATTGCATGCCTTCAATTATTGGAACTTCAATTTGTTTGTACTACCTAGAGGGTTCTTCCCGGGAATTCCCGGGAAATTTCCTAATTTTTTATTTCCCGTTTCCCGGGAAAAAAACTAAAAATTCCCGGGATTTTTTTGTCTATTCTCTACTTTTTAATCAATTGACAAACGGCCTTTTTCTATCAATTAGCACATGACCTGTCCCTGTTTTTAAGATGGTGCTGCCGTGATGGTAAAATTTGGAGTATTGTCTGAATATACCCACCACCAATTATGTTACAATCATTGCATACATTTAGCTGTTGTTGATGTGATTTATATGTAGCCCGAGTTGTGAACGAGACGATATTAATGGTGCGTTGCAAATGGTAAGAAAAATTGTAAAAATTTTTAAAATGTCACCGAAAAGAAATTCAATTCTTCAAGAGTATGTGAAGCAAAATTACGGAATGGAATTAAGTTTGCTTTTAGATTGTAAGACCAGATGGAATAGCATTGTGATCATGATTGAAAGATTTATAATAATTGTTGACTCAGTTCGAGAGGCATTAAATAATTTGGGATCCCTAATATTACTGAATCACAATTATATCCCAATATTGTCGACTATTTTCAATGCGCTGCAGCCGTTTAAATTAGCTGTGGAAGCTTTGGGAAAACGTAATGCAAATTTGGTTATAGCTGATGCGATTTTAAAGTTTTTGTTTAAATCTTTACGTGAAAATGATTTCAACAGAGTTATTGGAAGTTTTATCACGTCGCATTAAAGAACGAAGAAATCAAGATCTTGTGTCTTCAGTCAAATACATGCAGACACTCGACATCCAATCAACTGCTACAGCAGGCTTTCCGTCATCATCATATTCGTCAAAAATCCGGTATAGCAACCAGATTTTTGATAGGTTATTCAACAAAGAAGAGTTTGGAATAGAACTGGAGGGTGAGGATACATCCACGGAAGATGATGAATCGGAACACTCTCTGTTGGTTCCAGATATTAACGAAGGGTTGACTGGCATAATAAACGCAGCGCTTAGAACTAAAAAAATTGCAACGTCGACAAACAATCAGAGGACAAATATAGAAAAGAGTTACAAATATATGAAAATACGGGAAACATTACAATACATCTGCAGTAGTTTCTGGATACTGTACTAACCATCCAACATACTTCAATTGAGATTGAAAGGGCATTGTCGGCCTCGTCTAATTTTTACTCAAAGAAGCGAACATCGTTGAGCGATATTTCCATTGACTGCCTTTGTTTTTCTAAATAAATAATAAGATTTAGTTCACTTAATAAAATTAAGTTTAAGATGAAGTAGTTTTATATACATTTTATGTTGTGTTGGTATGTGTAGTACACAGTGTATTCGTAATTTATGATTTTACTTTATTTTTATATTTTGAAATAAATTTAATGAATTATTTATTTTTGTTTTGTTTTTCAAATTCCTATAATTTCTTTTTTTTAATTTCTCTGGAATCCCGGGAAACCCGGGAAAATTGGTTTCAAATTTCCCGTTTCCCGGGAACAAAAAAAACCCGGGAAAAAGCACCCTCTAGTACTACCTTATGTTACAAAGGCAGGCAGTATAATATCACGGAAAAACACTAAAACTCTTCACAAAAAGAAAAGCGAGTTTCCTTATTTTCGGAAAGCGTGCAGCGGCCAAGAACCCTTCTAACTTTCATATTTTAGGGCTGATTATCAACCCTTTAAAAGGAATGCGGTGCAAAATGGGAGAACGTCACCTGTCACCATCTCCTAGTCTATTCGGAATATGCTGTCCACCTTAGATTAGGGTTTTTTGTCAAGGTTTTCTCCTTTAGTGCCGTACTTTAGCCTGTGCCAAAAGACCACATTTTGCCTAGAGGTGTCAGTTACCAGTGGTTGCCACGAGGAGGCAGCACGTACACTTGCGAATTGTGGATAGGTTACCCGTTACACAATTGTGCTCATCCCGCATGCTGCCTAATACATGATCAGAACAGCTCGCATGATACGCACCCTACCGGAAACTTACGGAGCTGGTAGATTAATCTATGTGACAATATATGTGACAGAATTGTTGTATTTAAGGAAGGATTTTTATTGTTACCTCCTTTATACCTAACTTGGGCGAATAAATTGTCAATGACGGTTGGTTAAAATATAAATAATTTCGCGCGACGTATTGGCAAAAAATTCGTTTGATAGCGACAAAATGGCCGTCACAGTTTGGACTAAGCCATTTAGATAATATATCGGTTTTGCGCCAAAGTAAGAAGTATACGAAAAATAGGTTAGTGCCTCCTTTAATCTTTGGGCGACCGTATTGTGTTCGGTCAAAGCATATTTATGTGGGTTGGAATTTAACAAAGTTTTGCTATTCAAGCAATCAAATAATTGGATCTATCGCAGCAAAGAATTTTGATTGTTGATAAAGCTAGCTCATTATTTTCAAATATTTTTAGGTCAATTCCTGTTTTAATTCCCGCAACAACGCTTTTGCTAAAGATTTGAGTAGCATATCGTACTCCCATCTTTTCAAAAGTATTCTGATAAAGAGGTGCTTTGACGAAAGTTTTGTGCATAATTTGGTTGTAGAATTTTTCTACCAAGTGTATAATTGTTGTACAATGCTTCAACTAACAGTACCATCTGGACATAGAAATTTGGTTCCATTAAGTAAATTGTTTCTTAACGATTTCACTAAATGGCAGATATCATACAAGGCGTAAATTTTTTGGCATTTAAACTTTTGGAACATTTGCGATTATTACTGCCTTGATCACAAATAACCGCTGACACACTTAAGCCGACGCACAGTGGGGCCGATTACCAAAAAGCTGGCCAAAATTTGTAAAATCAAGTAATGGATTTGAACTTACCTACTCGGGGGTTTTTGGGGTCGCTGATCACGAAACTGTAGGCAGACTTGGAAAATTTCACCCCTTTCCCCCCTTATTGACAACCCCTATGCGTAAAATAGCGTATATATCATATTACAGTCAAGATGCATGTCATTTTCATGGTTTTTGGGACACCGATTACCAATTTCCCGTCATATTTACGAAACTTCACCCCCTTCATCCCTTATTAGCAACTCTTATTTTTCAAATAACCGATATTTTATGAAATTTTGATTATCGGATTGAAATTTTGTTTGTGAAACTATAAATAAATATTTACAATACATATAAAAATATAAAGAGCTGAAACCTCACGAGGTGATCAGAACTTCGGTCTTTGATTTTTTCAATGAAGATTGCATTCACCTGTAACTTGTGTTATAAAGTTGGTGTGACAGTTTTGACAGTACTGATTTCTATTTTAACTAACATATATTTACTTATACATACAACAACAGCCAAACAGGTCAAACGCTTTAGTAGCAGGGGTACACGAATTCAATATAACACGAAAAATCGTATTTTAGAACTTTATACCGAAAGTAGTATACAAAATTATACTGATATTTCTAACCGTGTAACTGATCATATTCTAGAATTTTAACCAAAAATCATTTTAGAATCCCATTTACAACGCACATGTCAAATTTCATCATAATCGGGTAAGGAATAACTAAGTTCCATCCTACTTGGTCTTATTCCAGAGCTTTATCAAAAAATTATTTTAGAATTCCATTCCCAACACCCATCTCAAATTTAATGATACCCCATTGAGGAATTGCCAAATTCCATCCTACTCCAGAATTTCTTCCAAAAAACATGTTAGAATCCCATTTCCAACACACATGTCGAATTTCATCAAAATCGGTTGAGAAATGGGCAAGTCCACCTACTTGGCCATATTCCAGAACTTCATCCAAACAACATTTTAGAATCCCATTTTCATCGCACATGTCGAATTTCATCGAAATCGGTTGAGAAATAGCCAAGTTCCATCATACTTGGCCATATCCCTAAACTTCATCAAAAAATCATTTTAGAATCACATTTCCAACGCACGTATCGGATTTCATCTTAATCGGTTGAAAAATATAGGCAACTTTCATCATACTTGGCCATATTCCAGAAATTTACCCAAAAATCATTTTAGATTCCCATTTCCGACACATATCAAATTTCATAATAATCGGTTGAGAAATAGACAAGTTCCGTCATATAAAAAATTTGTTAACTAATCACTACATCCTAATGCAACCCCAACTCAACTCCAACTCAACTTCAACTCAACCCGCAAATTGACCCCTAACTTAACCTTCAAATCAATTCCCAATTCAATGCCCAATTCAATAATAATCAAACCAGCATACATAAAAAATAGTAAATATTTACAAAACCAGGTATTTTGGGTCAATTCGTGTGGCAGGTACCCCACCCTGTTGACGTACAGTCTCCAAAAGCTTTTCAAATCTCCGCCTTGACCATAGAAACAGATTGGCGAAAAAAAATCCAAATCGGACAAGCCGTTCTCGAGATACCATGGGTCCAGACACACAGACATCCAGACAGACGGACGAACATTTTTTTTTTTTTGCATTTTCAGACTCAGGGACTTTCAAAACGTCGAGAAAAGTGGTTTTGGACCAACCAAATTTTTTGTCATTTTTGACAGGATTTCAATACTTTGGTCTTTTTAGACCGAAGTAATTAAAAGAAACATTTAGTAATAAATTCACGTGTATTGGTCGCTACGAAAAACCATTTAAAAAAAATTCAAGTAAATATATTCCTCATGATGACCTTGCGAGGTCATGGAAAATACATATTCGGACGTAAAATTTCCCATTCTTTCAGAATACGGGTCAAAAATAGGGATTTCTATTTAAATAATTCGATTTGACATCAAATGACCTTGAAGGGCAAAGTCAAGGTCACCATCCGATTTCTCCTTCCACACCCAATAATTTTAGTAAATATTATTTTTGG
Organism: Tipula helvola; assembly: GCA_963556165.1. NCBI lineage: Eukaryota > Metazoa > Arthropoda > Insecta > Diptera > Tipulidae > Tipula > Tipula helvola. Next base: position 192,572,244 of record OY744481.1, on the reverse strand, counting down.
ATTAGCGTTTCCCCTGATGAAATATTCAGGTGCGTGAATTAAATGTCACCCTGTATATACAGGGTGTTCGGCACATGGACCGACACAATTTTTTGGGGAATTGGTTGGGTCATTAGCTAATTTTCACCCATACGACCCTACGTCCTAAGTGACACGGTAACTGAGATATGAATTTTTTTCGTTTTTTATTTAAATTACCTGAAATTTCGCCTTTAAATCGTCATATTTTTTTTTGTTTGTGATTGTAATAGCACGAAATAACTTTTATTGTATTCTGCAATGTATTTTTAGTCTAAATAAATCACTATTTGGTACAAATGGCTTCAAGAAAATAAATTATATGAGCTTCGAAAGTCTTGAAAATGTGTAAATGTATGAAAAATTTCTACTTCTAAATTCAATATAAAAAAAAATAAACATTATTTTGAGCATAGGTTTGTTTTAAAAAGTTGTCTAGTTTATACTCTTTCCAACGGTATGCTACATGTTGGAGAAATCATTTATAGAATGGTCAAAATAAGAGATAGAAGTTGTCAGGGTGAAGAAAATTCTTTTTATCTTTATTATGTTTTTATTAAATATGAGTTATAATATTTGTTCGAATTGTTCTCCTCTACTCCGTATGCATGCATGACACATTTTCCTTATTTCAAATGTTATTGAGCGAAGTCGCATTTCTCTTTTCATTATTTCAAATGCAGCTATAATTCGCTCCATTAAAATTTCTCGTGAGGGCACCTCTGTTGCATAAACCAATTCATTTGCACGTCCCAGACGTAAAAATCGAGGGGTGTCCAAAGAAATTCCAAAAATTCCCAGAAAATGGCCCTGAACTTCCAAAAATTCCCAGAAAATAGCCCTGAATTCCCCAAAATTCCCAGAAAATAGCCCTGAATTTCCAAAAATTCCCAGAAAATGGCCTTGAACTTCCAAAAATTCCCAGAAAGTGGCCTTGAACCTCCAGAAATTCCCAGAAAGTGGCCCTGAACTTCCAAAGATTCCCATAAAATAGCCCTGAACTTCCAAAAATTCCCAGAAAATGACCTTGAACTTCCAAAGATTCCCAGAAAATAGCCCTGAATTTCCAAAAATTTCCAGAATATGGCCTTGAACTTCCAAAAATTCACAGAAAATGGCCTTGAATTTCCAAAAATGGCCAAGAATTTTCAAAAATTCCCAGAAAATGGAGAAATTCTTGGCCATTTTCTGGGAATTTTTGGAAGTTCAGGGCCATTTTCTGGGAATTTTTGGAAGTTCAAGGCCATTTTCTGGGAATTTTTGGAAGTTCAAGGCCATATTCTGGGAATTTTTGGAAATTCAGGGCTATTTTCTGAGAATCTTTGGAAGTTCAAGGTCATTTTCTGGGAATTTTTGGAAGTTCAGGGCCATATTCTGGGAATTTCTGGAAGTTCAGGGCCATTTTCTGGGAATTTTTGGAAGTTCAAGGCCATTTTCTAGGAATTTTTGAAAGTTCAAGGCCACTTTCTGGGAATTTTTGGAAGTTCAAGGCCATTTTCTGGGAATTTTTGGAAATTCAGGGCTATTTTCTGAGAATCTTTGGAAGTTCAAGGTCATTTTCTGGGAATTTTTGGAAGTTCAGGGCCATATTCTGGGAATTTCTGGAAGTTCAGGGCCATTTTCTGGGAATTTTTGGAAGTTCAAGGCCATTTTCTAGGAATTTTTGGAAGTTCAAGGCCACTTTCTGCGAATTTCTGGAAGTTCAAGGCCACTTTCTGGGAATTTTTGGAAGTTCAAGGCCATTTTCTGGAAATTTTTGGAAATTCAGGGCTATTTTCTGGGAATCTTTGGAAGTTTAAGGTCATTTTCTGGGAATTTTTGGAAGTTCAGGGCTATTTTATGGGAATCTTTGGAAGTTCAGGGCCACTTTCTGGGAATTTCTGGAAGTTCAAGGCCACTTTCTGGGAATTTTTGGAAGTTCAAGGCCATTTTCTGGGAATTTTTGGAAGTTCAGGGCTATTTTCTGGGAATTTTGGGGAATTCAGGGCTATTTTCTGGGAATTTTTGGAAGTTCAGGGCCATTTTCTGGGAATTTTTGGAATTTCTTTGGACACCCCTCGATTTTTACGTCTGGGGACGTGCAAATGAATTGGTTTATGCAACAGAGGTGCCCTCACGAGAAATTTTAATGGAGCGAATTATAGCTGCATTTGAAATAATGAAAAGAGAAATGCGACTTCGCTCAATAACATTTGAAATAAGGAAAATGTGTCGTGCATGCATACGGAGTAGAGGAGAACAATTCGAACAAATATTATAACTCATATTTAATAAA